>JASPKZ010002677.1:0-1447500 GCA_030220185.1 Diploptera punctata | reverse complement strand
AGAAGTTGAACAGTGTTACGATAGTGTTATTTGGTTTTACATAGGACTATTGTGTCTAATTTTGACAGTTACTACATCTAATTTTTTTAGGTCTAATTCTAGAACAATAAGTGGAAAACTTTCAATCTGAGGTAAGTGTCATTAAACATACATAAAGCAGTTTAATAATGATAACAATACGGTATTTACGTGCGTATTCGTGTGGTTAGTTTACTAATGCACACCTCTCAGAAAATGGCATTTCTGTTGTTATTTACAGAACAAATTAAAAATGATGTGCATGAATCAATAGCAAATGAATGCGGTCTTACGAAAAACTCATTTTTTAATTTATTTTCTCTCACATTTCGTATCTATGGTGTAAAGTTCTTAGGGGATCCAATATAGGCGGTCTTACCCTAGTCTTCTCCTTTCGCCTGTCTGTTCATCTCACTTTAGATTAAAAACTTTTCTAAGAACTTTATTCTCAAATACTCGTAATATTTTCTCCTCCCTTAAAGTAAGAGCCCTTGTTTTGCATCCATATAATATAACTGGAAGAATAACAGATTTATATATTTTCAGTTTAATGCATTTTGAGAGAAGTTGGAACGACAAAAGTCCTGTAATGCATAATAGCACGCATTTCCAAAATTGAGCCTAAATTTAATTTCTTTGTGCGCCTCATTCCTGTTTGTAATTATTATTCCCAGATATTTGAATTCAGCCCCTTCTTTAAAATTTTCCTCGTATGTCATTAACTGTCCAGTTCAATTATATAATGTAGGCCTATTTCTATGTGTGAACATATATTTAGTTTTTTTTATTGTTTACTTTCAGTTCCACTTTTATAGTGTTACTTAAAAGAGTATACATGTTGGCCCTTAGTATTTCCTGATGACTTCCGACATAAAATAAAGAAAAAAAAACATTCTAGAAGTATGAGAATACTTTCTTGAGACATATATTATGAAGTTCTTTCAGCTTTCAGGCACCAGACTTGTCCATTTTTTAATACCAAGAAGTTAGTTAACCATTCCACATGGTTGCAAGGAAAAAAATCAGAATGAAACTGGGGTTTGAATACGGGACCTTCAGAATATAATTTCAAACTACTTGAGGTAGTTTGCTAAGTAGGGAATACATCTTGTCCAGAATCATGTCTATAAACGTTGTTTTTTGTGTAGATGTTGGTAGTTAGGCTATGTAGGCCTATATACATTTCTATTTGCTGTAGCCTCGACTTCATCATTACCCAGTGTAAGGTACATATATTAATTGGAGTTTCTCGTACAATTTGTTATATTCATACTATTTTTATTATTATTATTATTATTATTATTGTTATTATTATTATTATTATTATTATTATCATTATTATTATATTCATCATTGTTATTATTATGGTAAGTATTATTATTGTTATTATCGTATGAAATGTTGGTTTGCATATGAAATTTACATTGCTACATTTAATATATTTTTAACTCTTTATAATTAGTAGGCACATAGTGTAGCCTATATCTATATTGTCAAATATTTGTATTTGTGCTGGTTGAGTAGAAGAGAAGTACTTATGGCCTTGAATCTGCCAGAATAAATATTATTATTATTATTATTATTATTATTATTATTATTATTATTATTATTATTATTATTATTATTATTATTATTATTATTATTATTATTATTATTATTAATTATTTAACAGAAAATAATATGATTGTATTGTCGGTTAACTGACTTATGCTGCACCCTGTATTAATATTATTAATTTTGAGATAAGTACACATGTAGGTCTGTCGTAAAACAACGGCCTCATGTGACGTTCGAGTGGGGAAGAAACAAACCTAAGATAAAGGTGTGCTTGGGTTTCACCAATACTGTACCAAGTGTAAGGGCATTTCATGTTAACTGAATCAAAAATTTGTGAAAAGCGCCCAATAGATAGGCCAAGAATGAAATAGGAGAATAATATTAACCATAATTTGAGAAAAGTAGATTATACAAGGGGTGATTGAAATATATTAGCTTAATATAGGGATGCATAGAGGGCTTATATCCATGCTACCATGAACCTATGAGGTCGACAGTGCTAGTG
Organism: Diploptera punctata; assembly: GCA_030220185.1. Taxonomy (NCBI): domain Eukaryota; kingdom Metazoa; phylum Arthropoda; class Insecta; order Blattodea; family Blaberidae; genus Diploptera; species Diploptera punctata. The sequence goes on along the minus strand of JASPKZ010002677.1, from coordinate 1,445,420 downwards.
AGTTAGGCTATATAGCCTATTTAGTTTTAATAACATTTTTCATATCTCAATTATTTATTTAAGTTGACATCTTTGTATATAAAAATGAGGGTGAGTCTGTTTGTCCACTATGCACTTAAAAACTGCTCGACCGATTTGAATGTTTTTTTTTTTTTATAATTTAGTGGATTTTTCTGAGACAATTCACATATATATATATATATATATATATATATATATATATAATATATTACCCTTCGTACTATAGGGTCGGAGCTATAAAAATGGCATCGGTGCACTAAAGTTCTTTTTTGGACACTTAAATGGGTTGCACTGCCTTAACCATAACAAATAAGTAACATCAAATTAATGTACACAGAATTCAGTAGCCTATATAAAAAAACTACAAAAAAGTCCGTAACAGCATATGTCTTACTTTTACGGATAACTCACAGTAACAATTTTTGTTTTTCAGCTCATTGCTGCCAAGATCCTGATAGGTAGATTCCCGGAAAACGCCGGATAATCAGTACGGGGTATCTAAAAATAATTTCGATGTAAATGAATAATTATTTTTCTTTTTACTTATTCAACTGAATATAAAAACACATTTATTAGGCGTAGCAGCGAACGCCGGGTATTGGCTGCTACGAAATGAAAATATTGACGTAGTGAATACCTCTGGTTCATATGACTAAAACAGAGTTACAAACCTGAAGACCCAAAATAAATGTTTTTTTTTAATTCATTGCCACCATGTCATTTCGATATTCCGGTATTCTCTCTTGGCTTGGCGTTATTGTAACCCACTTCTGAGGTTAGGGCGCCTGGAAAGCGGAGTTCAGCTGCTCCGATGATATATGATGATGATGAATTTGTTAATAATGATAATGATGACCAGATGATGTTCGGCATTAACGTTTCCTGATATTTGTCTTACAGATGAGGAAAAACCCCGAAAAAAAAGTATCATCCAGAAAACTTGTCCCGACCGCGGATCGAACCCAGGCCCGTTGCGTAAGAAGGCAGTACACTACCTCGAGACCACAGCGGGGTAGGCTACGTTAGTCTTTTGTGAGATCTCTCAATGTTAGAGGAATTCTTCTCGTACCAACTGTGCGAAAATAACAAACTAAATAATTTTAATTATATAGGCCTAACAGGAACATTAAAAAGAACTTTGAAAAATAAAGCCAAGAAAGACTCTATAATACAATTATACAAGACAATGGCAGTGCCTATTATTACTTATGGATCCGGAACATGGACAGTGACAACACAACAATCTGCCAGAATTCAAGCTGCTGAATGAAGTTCCTCAGATCAATAGCGGGATATCAAAGAACAGACAAAAAACACAATACAGAAATAAGACAACAACTAAAAGTAGAGGAATTAAACACAACAATAGTGAAATACAGAACAAACTGGAAAGAACAGTTGGCAAGGATGACTGAGAATAGGATACCAAAAGCAGCATACAGCTATTCACCACGAGAAAGAAGAAGTCTGGGAAGACCAAAAAAAAAAAAAAAAAAATTTCCATCAGCAATTTGGAGCCGGAACAGGCTAGTAAATAAGTATAAACCGTAATGAAGAAGAAGAAGACCAACTGTGCGATATTTTGCAGATATAACGGAACTTATTAAAACATGAACACAACTTTATAGGCTGATAGCAGCACTATTAAAATAATATAGATAAAAGTATTTCATGCACATGATATATTACTGTGTCACAAGAACAACGATGTGCGTTTAAGTTCTGTATTTTATTGTCGCACTAGCTTAAGTAATATCAACAGAACATCTCAAGTGCACTTACTTAATAACTTCATGAGAAATAATGATAATAATAACGTCCGGCTTAAAAAACCTCATAAAAACTGTTCAAAGTTTATATGAAGATACAAATATAGTAATTTAAATAAATATAAAATTAACAGAAGAAATTAGAATTAACTGTGGTTTAAAACAGGGGTGCAAGCCTTTCTCCAACGCTTTTTAATATAGGGATATATTTAGACGACATTCTTGATGAATGGAAACAATTAGTTTATAAAGGATTAAAAATAGGGCGAAATCAAACATTGAATGCAGTATATATTATGCAGATGATATAATACTAATTTTTGACAGAGAGCAGTCTAAATAATACATGTAAGCTATATAATATAATTTCAAAATTAAAAACTAAAGTAATGGCGTTCCAGGGAAAGTACCTAGTAAGAACAAAAATAGCAATAGAAGATAAAGTGTTGGAACAGGTTTCACACTTCCAGTATTTGGGCTGCGATATAACTTAGGCCTATGAAGAAGAACAAGATATAAATAAGAAAATGCAGAAATTTCAACATATTTGTGGAACAATCAAACGAACACTGAAGAACAAAGTAAGAAAGGATATGCAGCTAAGATTTTACTCAACGATGGCAATACCAGTGGCGATGTATGGAAGTGAGGCCTGGGTCCTGAAGGAAAAAGAAAAAAAGTAAAATTCAGGCAGCGGAAATGAGATTGCTATGGGCTGTTAAAGGTTGTACAAGAGAAGAACATATTAGAAATGAGAATATTAGAGATGAACTAAAAGGATCACCACTTCTTCAACAAATAAAGAACACAGGGACAATTGTATAGAACATCTGCAAAGAATGACAGAGGATAAGATACAAAGATGGCACTGATGTATAATCCTGGAGGACAAAGATCGGTAGGAAGACCCAGAAAGCGCTGGGCTGAACAGATGTGAGATCGGAACAGGAAAGACCTAATACATGAAGGAAGATGATGATGAATAATGATAATAAAATAATAATCTTTATTAGAAATTTGTCTATAATGCAGTAGTTTTCTACACCCCACTATAAATTTTACTCCTCCATAATTTCCTATTCTCTGCATCATTTCCTGTTAGTCCTCTGGACACCATACTCCTATGCACTCCTTGAACACGCTGTTATTTTGGTTTCCCTTTTCTTCTGTTATCCTCCGCTTCAAAAATAAACATCATCTTAGGTATCCTGTTATCTGACATCCTCTTTCTTCAATAATTTATAGAACATCTTTTTGAACATCCAAATTTCTCTGATTTTTAGCATTTCTAATTTTATCTCTTCTTGAATTTCTAGAAGCCTTCCTCCAGAAGTACTTCTCTGTCACCAATAGTTTATGTAAAATAATAATAATAATAATAATAATAATAATAATAATAATAATAATAATTATTATTATTATTATTATCATTATTATTATTATTATTATTATTATTATTATTATTATTATTATTATTATTATTATTATTATTATTATTATTATTATTATTATTATTATTATTATTGTTATTATTATTATAATTCCCAAGAAAATTCGATAATGGGTGCCACTTTGTAGAAGAAGAAGAGGACGGCCAAAAAGAACATGGATTAATGGTGTTTTTAGCAGTGTCAGGGAAAGATTGGACAATTGTGATTGGAATGACAGAGAGATGTGGCGGAGAATGACAGTAGATTAATTGGGCGGAGGAAGATGTTGTGAAACCTGCTAAATAAATAAATAAACAAATAAGATAATAACCGGAAAACAAAACCCAACTGGTTTAAAGACATTGAAAAATACCTAACAAAATTAAAGATTACAGAAAATTCACTAATCGATCGAACAGCTAAATCAATTATTCAAGATGAAAACATAAGGCTCCAAGATAAATTTAAACAAAAATCCAAACCTATTAGGTCTATCAGGGAAGAAGAGAGGAAATGAAGATATGAAAGAATAAAAAAATACTGGGCACTAAAGAAAGAATCGACACACAGAGAAATGATTGGTCCAACATACCCCAAATAGGGTGAAACGAAAAAATAAATTGATAATATTTATTAAATACACAACATTATAGACATACTGATAAGGCATCAAGTCAATTGGAGAGAGCACGTACGACGCTTACCAGAAACTTCAATTACCAGAACAATAAAGCCTACAAATACGATCCTCGCGGAAGAAGAAATCCAGGAAGGCGTACAAAAAGATGGCGAGACCAGATTTGTTTGGAGCTGGAACGACCATATGACCCATAACGTAATACAGATGATCGTAATATAATTTGGCCATCTTAATCATCATTATCATATTCGCCAGTTTTAGTATGAATATGTGTATGAAACCGTTCTAATATGTGTTGTCTCGGAGGATTGAACTGATCACTCATTCGGGGAGACCTTCCATGTCCTTGTGAGGCCAAAAAGTATTGAAAATTAAAATATAAATTAGGCACCTGACATCTCAGGTCCTCAACTTTGTAAAGTTGTAAAAAGATCAAGGAGTACTTTCGGAACATTGCCTATGTTAGATCTTCTGCTTGTGAATTGGTACTAACTTATTTCTAAGAATTTTATAAAAAAGTTTCAAGTCATTGGGTGTGTTCTCGTTAAGTAAGTGTGTGTTCTTGGCTTCTTTTTATATCTCGATTAATTAGAGATCATCGATTTTTAAGTTATTTTCTTTATGAATTATAATCCATAATCCTTTCTTAAATATTATGAAATTGATGACCTGCTTCTACAATATGTTCCACAAAACTGGATTTACCCTACATTAAAATATAAAATTATGAAATATTTACCTAAAAGATCCGTTCCCTCAACCTTATTAGTTATTTATCTGTGGCGCTTTCAGGTCTAGTTCCATCATCAGGCTGCCTAAAAAAAGAGGAAGACCAAAAATTACCTCGCACAACACTGTAATAACACACCAGCCTCATGTGCTAGTGGTCTGCGTTTCTGACTACTGTTCATAAGGTCTCGGGTTCGATTCCCGGTCAAACCATAGCAATTTTTCCTTAAAGAAAATCATCTCTGTGGTTGTCCATGGTCTGGAATTTAGGTTAAGTTTAGGTTAAGAACGCTCCTGATGCTTCATTATCATTTATCACACATCATAGCATCGGGGTAACGTAACTCCGCCTTCTAGTAAGTGGGTTACATTTAAGTCAATGACAGGAGAGAACACCAGAAATGTCGAAATGACAAGCTGGGGTATTGAATAAAAAAACACTGTAATAACAGAAATTGAACAACAAGGAAAAAGTTGGAACGAAGTCAGGAATTTGACAAAAAACAGAGTCCGGTGGCGTGTTTTCACAAAGGCCATAATGCTTCCAAGAGGAACTACTACCATGGCACAAGCCACTCTTCCTTCATCTCTAGCTCCCAAGTTCGCGTCAAGGTCAAATAATGTGGATTTTGTGGTGGATAGGGTAGGATTTTCTCGAGGATTATTCCGTTTACTTCTCCGAAAATCTTCATTTCCACCACTTCTTCATTGTCATCTCATCCATTTCATCTGTCTCTGTGCTGGTATGGTCAGCCGCTATCCATGTATTTCATAAGCGTTTAGTAATAGATTTGTCATTTAATTAGATACCTCCAACTGGCATAAACCGGACAGAAGTAAATGATTTAATTTATATTTCCACTTCTAATTACTTTTTCGATATTTTTCGTGTTTTCTTCTCACCAAAACTAGGTTATATAACTAAAACTGGCACTGCTGGACCCAGTACGCGGACGTAACCTCTCCATACATTCCTATCCTGAGCTAATGTTTTCCTATTATCATTTTTATAATTTACCTCCATAAAATCATGGTTAATTTTATTTTCCCACCTCATTTTTGACATATCTACTGGGTGATTTCCTTCTGGTCTTCTCTCTCCTGGCGCGACAGGCCTAGAAAGCCCTTAGCCTACCAGCCGGCTGCTGGCCTCACATCCACATGTGTCAATCACAGGTACATGATCATCAGCCAAGTGTAGGGGTGACATGTGGTCAGCATGTCGAGCCCCCCAGCCGTTATAGCTGGAGCCGCTACTTATTGCAGCTACCCAAATGCCTCACGATGCTGGGTGGGCACTGGTCCCATACTGGCCGAAATACCATGAGAAAATTTCTTCCCTCATGGAGACTCGAACCAGCGCAAGTCCGATAGCTCTGCGCCAAGGCTTCCTACCTTAACCACTCGGCTACGGCGCGGGACTTCTGGTCTTCTACAAGAAATTTTATACTCCCCTTTCATTCTCCATTCGTGCCACATGTCCTGTCCAACGGAGTCTATGAGACTTAATTCTTATTGTTATATTTGGTTTCCTATAAAGATCATGTGGCTCGGTGTCTTCTACATTCACATGTCTGTTCATCTCTCTTGTGTCCAAAAAAATTGTTAAAAAGTTTATTCTCAAATACTCGTAATATGTTCTCCTCCCTTAAAGTAAGAGTCCATGTTTCGCACCCATACTTATAATATAACTGGTAGAATAACAGTTTTATATATTTTCAGTTTAATGTTTTTAAAGAGGAGTTGGGACACCAAGAGTATCTGTAATGCATAATAGGCCTACATTGCATTTCCAGAATTGAGCCTTTGTTTAATTTCTTTGTGCACCTCATTTCTATTTGTAATTATTGTTCCTAGGTATTTGAATTCAGCCACTTCTTCAACATTTTCCTAATTTTTTCATTAACTGTATTTCTATTTCATAATATATTTCTAACCATTAGACCAGAGCGATGATTTGATCACATTGCACAACAGTAAAAGGTACTGTTATTTTCTGTTCTTTTCTTCAATGTGTTTTTTCTTCTTTTTTTGTAGTTTTGTCATTGTAACGGCAATTACATTTATATCAATACCTGTGCATTAAATGAATAAGCATTAATTAAAAATGAATATAGTAAAATATATTTTACCGTAATGCCTGATCTGCGCTACATTATGCTAATATAGTTTTCAGCAGTTGGTAACGATGTTAAGAAAGAGCGTTGGCAGCACTAATCACGTGTCTTCCGTGTCTCGCTGAGATTCGTTTAGCAGTGATGTATACAGTTGTGTGGTGAGATATCTCAGAATAAAAGTGTTTTGTTTTATAAACTTGTAACTTGTTCGATTAAATTAATCTGGTAACCTCCATAGCTCCAAACAACAACACTAAGGTAACATCAAATTCTGGTAACCTCCATAGTCCAAAGAACAACACTAAGGTAAGATCAAATTCTGGTAACCTCCATAGCTCCAAACAACAACACTAAGGTAAGATTAAATTCCAAGTATATACCATAACGCTTCAAAAATTATGATCTTGATAAGTTACATTGGTCCACCGCTGTAGTCTCGAGGTTGTCACGCAGCGGGCCCGGGTTCGATCACCGGTCGGGGCAGTTTTTCTGGGTGAGACAAATGTCAGGAAAACTTTAAGGTCCAAACGGTCCCCGAAATCATACGGCCATCATCTTTATCATCATCCTTATCATTATCATCATCATCATCCTTCACCGGTGTGGAAAGCAAGGGGAAGCTACCACACCTACACAATTCCCTAGTAAAGCTGCAAGCATAGCATGAAAATGCTATGATTGCAGTGAAGGACCTGCCTTCGGGCAGAATTACTATGGATGGATGGAAGTTACATTGAATCAAATGAAATTCATGCAGTCCTCAACTTTGAAATAAAATATTCGCTGACGTACGCCACTCATTTCTGTAATTATTTCGGAAACAATTAAAAAAATAATGAAATTGTCTATTTACATTTTTTGCACATGTAAAATAGCAAACTTACTGGCACTATCGAAAACGTAGATTCATGGCCCGCGCGGACATAAGCTGTCGACGCATCCCTAACCTGAACTAATCCTTTCAAATCATCCCTTCTATTATCTGTTTCTCTCTAACCCTCGTTAATGTTATTCTCATACCTCATTCAGGGCCTGTCTATTCGGTGATTTCCCTCCGGTTTTCATCCAAGGAGTTACCATGCCCTTCTTTCATTTCTCCTTCGTGCCATATAGCCTGACCATCGTAGTCTACCAGATTTAACTGTTTCATTACATCTGGTTTTCCTATAAAGATCATGTAGCTCACTGTTATGTAATCTTCTCCATATTGCTGTATGTTCGACTCTCTTTGATCCAAAAATTTTCCTAAGAATTTTATTCTCAAATACTTGTAATATATTCTCCTCCATTAAAGATGTTTCACATACAAAAAAAAAATAACTGCAAAAATAACAATTTTATATAGTTTCAGTTTAAAGTGTTTTTGAGAGAAGTTGGGACGACAAGAGTCCCTTAATGCATAATAGAACGCACTTTTCAGAATTGAGCCTATGTTTAATTTCTTTGCGCATCTCATTAATATTCGTAATTATTGTTCATAGGTATATGAATTCAACCACTTTTTGAAAATTTCCCTCATTCGTCATCAACTATCAATTTCCATTAGGCTTACATAATGTATTTCTATGTATGAACATATATTTAGTTTTATTTATGTTTGCTTCCTGCCCTAATTTCTTATTGAAACTGAATAGACTGTGCGTGTTGGCTCTTAGTAGACCATCTTCTCGCTATAGCCGAACAATATTACGTTATCAGCTTGAACTAACACCTTATGGTAACACCAGCACAAGTACAATACTTATGTTAGAATAAAATAGATTTATTTAGCCTGGTGGAGTTAAGGCCATGTGGCCTTCTCTTCCACTCACCAGGACAAACATATGTTACATATAAATACAAAAAATTACAATAATAGTCATACTAAACAATTAATTATCTTAAAATATATATACAGTCAATATGCCCATTTCACCAATAAATGTTTAAAATGGTCAACAAGTTTCTACAGCCAAGCTGTCATTCTCAAGACCAGATATTGAGAATGACAGCTTGGCTGTAGAAACTTGTTGACCATTTTAAACATTTATTGGTGAAATGGGCATATTGACTGTATATATATTTTAATATTGTATCACCAAGAAGATCAATTGTGTATTAAATTAATTATCTGTCAAATTGAATAATAATGAAAATAATGTCTAATAGTACAATGAAATTAAATACAATTAAAATTATATTAAATTAAATGACTTCTATAAGAAAATAAGTCTAACTAAATCCGTATGGTTCAATTTCTTCGCTGTAGGGGGAGAGCGCCTAAATCTTGATCAAGGGAAAAAGGTCTTACAAGATTATTATTATTATTATTATTATTATTATTATTATTATTATTCACGGTTTAGGCATATTTACCAGCCTCTTCCGGCTCCAAACTGCTGCTCCCTCCATCCCTTCCCTGGTCCTCCCAAACCTCCTCCTCCTCGTGGTGAACAGCTGCATGCTGCCCTTGGCATTCCACTCTCAGTCATCCCTTGCCAAATGCTCCTTGGTGTTAGACCAACATTTAAGGTATGACAAACATGTTTCTTTGATGTACAATAGATTACATAAAACTATTCATTCTTAGATCTTGTTTGCCAATTGGACTATGTAATACATCAACCGGCTAAGCGCCATTTAAAGAAATTGAGATTTTTATGTAAAATCTGTTGCACTGGCTCATGAATTAATGTACGCACACTTTTAGCACCAAATCCTTAAATACAGCCTTTTTATTAAATAAAAATATACACGCCATCAGTCTTATCAGAGATTCTATGTTTTGCAACAAACAGCTATGATACCATATCTTCATAAATGCATCAAGCAGCTAAGTAGCAAATGTCCCCGCTCTTAGATTGTTGATGCACAACTGTCAAACATTGAAAATAACTTGCTGTATCCTGTACTGTTAGTTTGACGCTACAATAAATAGTGAAGATTGACTTCAACTTTAAACTATTTTTCTGGCGCATGGCCGGTTGATGTATAACGTCGTCGAATTTATGTATTCCGTATTGTTTACTTAGTTGTAGATCAATCGATAATCCAGTACGGAATTCTATCATAACACTATTTAAAAAAGGAAATTGCATGCACAAACTTTTAGATTACCCTTCAACATTGGCTATACATCTTCTGATTTACATGAAGAACCTCAACATGCTGCAGCAAAGCGCCATGAATGATCCAGTACAAAAATGAAATATTGAAGACACTAGAAAAAACATTGTAAGTGAATGAATAGCTACAATACGATGATTCAAACACTGTACAATCAAGGACCAATTTTTATATTTTAACTCAGACTAAATACCCTGCGATATACCCTCAAAGTAAAAAGTAAGTTGTAGGGATTTGTTCAAAAAGAATATTAAAAAATTTACCTTGAATTCTGCGTGCCAAATATTGAACAAATTTTAAGCATATATTGTTAGCTTGTCCACCGCTGTGGTCTCGAGGTAGCGTGCTGCCTTGTCACGCAGCGGGCCCGGGTTCGATCCCCGGTCGGAGCAGTTTTTCTGGGTGAGGTTTTTATCGGGGTTTTTCCTCACCTGTAAGACAAATATCAGGAAAACTTTAAGGCCCAAACGATCCCCGAAATCATATGGCCATCATCATTATCATTGTAGTGATGGACCTGCCTTCCGGCAGAATTACTATGGATGGATAGATGGATTGTTAGCTTATTTCCAAAAAAGTAAAAACTAATTTATAGAGAATAATCCAAGCTTTTACAGCATCAGACAAAATACATACGAGTATTTTTTGATATATGTAGGACCTAGCTAAATATAACAACGGCTGGATGTAAACATAGTAGATATCTGGACACAAATTATGCAATGAAACAATCATATCCAACCAAGGATAAATAACACAAATATATTTAAGAAAGAAAGGCAAATGTTTTGGACCAAAGAGAGATGAACAGACAGATGAATGGAGAAGACCACATAGCATTAAACTACATGGTCTTTATAGGAAACCAAATATAATAAGAACAGTTAAGTCTCGTAGACTGCGATGGGAAGGACATTTCGCATGAATGGGGAATTAAACACATGCATGGAAGCTTATTGTAGGAAAACCAGAGGGAAAACGCCTAGTTGGTAGACCGAGAATGAGGTGGGAGATTAACATTAACAATAATTTGAGGGAAGTATATTATACAGGGAATGATTGGAAAACATTAGCTCAGGATAGGATGTATGGAGAGCTTATGTACGCGCAGTCATGAACCTATGAGTTCGATAGTGCCAGTGACTTAGTTAGTTATTAAATTAATTATTTAAATATTTTAAAATAACAAAGAAGTAGTAACCTACTTTGTTTTATAAGTTATTATAATATCCTGATCTATTTAACTACTTTCTTAATTTTGGTATTAATCTATTTATCAATATAATTTTTGTTTTATATTGAATTTGTTTGTATCATTCTCCTTTACATTAATTATTTTTGTATCAGAATGTGTTTTATATTTTGGAACTTTCTCCTATATTTGTTTTGTTTTATATAATTTCCTAATGTCTTTAATTACCTTCTTAAGTTTGGTGTTAATATAATTATACTTTGTTTATTTATCCTACCTTGTATTATTATTTTTATATCTTATGTGCCAGAATTGATTTTATTTCTTGAATATGGCGCTTAAATTTAAAGTATTTTCCCCCTCCCCTAGACTAAAACTTTATACTGTACTGCATATATTCTATATTTGTGTAACGAACTGCACGAGCACTTGTCAATATATTTATTTGTAAATAACATTTGTTTTTATTCTTAGTGTTACGCCTACACTAGGGCCTAACTGCCATAATAATAAAATACTATAAAAAACCGATAAAGGATATACATATATATATTTGTTTATTATATCAGAAATTAGGAAATAAATAACCGCATTGAAATACAATTTAGTCTTTTCTCAAAGGACCTTTAAAATATAAAAAAGCGAGTAAAAATCTATAATGTTTTATATCCTGGATCAAAACCATGTCACAAGATTCCAGGATGTAAAGTCTTATCAACATTATTTAGTCAGAAAGATCAGAGATGACCACATTAGATAGGGGTGAATTGAGTTGCAAGAAGTGAAAGTGGAACAAAGTTTTCCATTTTGACATAGATGAAGGTTTTGAACTAGACCATGTGAAAGGTGTAAGTGAAAACCGATGAAAAAACCCCACATGTATTGAAGGGAAAAAGCTAACTTTCCACCCGAGTTTCCCCCAATTAGAAACTTAAAATGTATCATATAAATATTCGCGATTTTTTCTAACAAATTCAGAACGGTGTGGGGGACCGAAGGGTTCGGTTCCCCCTGAGGACGAGAGCAGCTCTACATGGGTAATATGAATCTTTTATCTTTTTATTATCATTCTTTTAAATGGTCATTTTACATTCATAAATTTAATTAAAGGACCAAATGGTCCAAAGAACTTATAATAATGACCAAAGTTGAATCTTTTAAATGATTGTTTTCTCTCTCTGAATTTTATCAGTTTTAGTATTTTGATGCTTTTCAATATGGCGATTTTAGCTGATTTTAATAATTTGTTTTATATGTTGTGCTTTTAATATGTCTTTATGTTTTATTTTATTTAAATAAATGATCGTAATTTTTGTGTTAACATGTGTTAAATGTGGAATTCATCCTCCAAAACCAAGGTCAACCGCTCGGGCCAAAGACCACTTAAACTATAGAGATCTTTTACGCTACGTTACGGCTGGGCTTAACTGTCCACGCGTAACACTTAGATAAAATTACTTTCATCGCCTAGCATTTTGAATCGCCCTGTATTATTTAATGCAGGGCTAGGTGCTGCGATAACAGAAAGACAGTTTCTGCTGGTAGATAAGAGGAATATAGCTGAAGAGGTGACCTTGTTCTCTCAAACAGCAAAACCCAACTTTATCATACACATGCAAGTTTATACAACTTTCCAGGATTGTATACTTATAAGGAGAACAAGTGATTTTAAGACTCTTTCTGTCCTCACAATAAAAAGATTTTATTACATCACTAGCTAATACCCGGTGTACGCTGCTACGCCTAAACAATATGTTTTTAGTTAAATAAGTAATAAGAAAATTATTTATTTTTATTCATTGAGAATTTTCCTGTTATTAAGTTTTCCTCCAACCAATCTTAAAAATTAGAATGAGTTTTTTTTTAATACATAAATGACTACGGACTTATAGGTTATCAGTTTGTAATACAGATTCACAAATTGTCGTTCTCTGTCCTCTGTGTCTTCTTGATCCGTTACACCAAATTTCCTCATTGAATTTTAAATGATATTCTTCCAAGTGGTTCTTGGTCTTCCTTTCTTCTCCTTCCATCAATTTTCCATGTATGGACGGCCTTTGGTAGTCTTCCATCCTGCATTCTTACATGTCCATACCATTTTAGCCTTCTGTGTTCAATCTCATCCATTATACTTCTTTCTGCATTCATCCATTTTCTAATTTCTGTATTTGTAATTCTTTCCAGTCGAGATTTTCTGGTAACTCTTTCCCAAAAATCCATGTCAACTGTAGTTATTCTGTTGGCATGTTGTGTCATTATCCAAACTTCCGATCCATATAACATTATACTTTCTAGTATGGACTTATAAATTAGTTGTTTTGATCTGTTAATCATGTTTTTACTCCATAATACCAGATTTTAACATTCATATTTTTTTATTCCATTACGCCTTTTTGTTATTTCTTTATTTGATGTTCCATCCTTCTCTATAATTGATCTCAAATAACAGAAACTATCGCTCTTCTTTATCCCATCAATAGGCCTATATAATTCCTCTGTGTCATTTGCTAAATACTCTGTTTTTATTGATTTTCAAACCTCATTACATATATAATTTGCATCTTCTCCATCTTTGGTTATAATTAAGTTATCTGATCATCGGCAAAACGAAAGTGATGCAGATATCTTCTTTGGTCCAAAAATTTTCCGAATAACTTTATTGTCAAATATTCGTAATATTTTCTCTTCCCTAAAAATAAGAGTCCATGTTTCACATCCAAATAATATACCTGGCAGAATTGTGGCGTAAGTATAACTATTTAACCTCGCTTCTACTACCGTTTGGAACCGTTATATTGTTGCTTACTATTTTGATTGGAAAGCATAGATTGTTCAAATTGTGACATCTTTGCCCGGGCCCATAGAGGTAAAGAGGAATTCAACTTTCTTTACTAAATTCTCCCAATATGTAATGTTTTCGGAGTTATAAAATACAATCGTTTAAGCTTTGGGATAAAGGAACTAACACACGCTTGAGCAAACTTTTGGAATTTGACTTTGATATCTGACTTATGCTAACTACTGAATGAATAAGCATAGAGTAAGTAAAAAGCACAACTAAAGCTTTTAATGCGAGTCAAAATATAGTCAGATATAATATAAAGATAAATAAATAAATATTCGATTTACAAAGAAAAGAAATCATAATAGATCATCTATACAAAAAGAAAATATGATATAAATCAACATACATACATACATTATCACTCAATCTAGTCCAGCCTCGGGTTGGAGGAAATACTGTCCTAGCGTCCCCACCCTGGCTTACTGGACTAAACAAACAAAACCAGCTCTCCTGAGCTGCTCTGACCAGACTCCAATGATGACTGAGTAGAAGATGAATCGATGTTACAAAACACAGCTATTTATGAGAGTTCACAGGGAGAGGGGGGAAGTGCGCGATAGCACAGTGTGCGCACTAGGAAGGTAAGGGATAGATAGGACAGCATTTGGCACTGTTCATAAAGATGACACTCGAGATGGAGACACGATGACGTATAGTTTGCGCAGTAAGACGTAATTCCTGTATCGAAATGTCCATTTCGGTACAGAATAACAGTTTTATATATTTTCAGTTTAACGTTTTTTTTAGAGATGGTCGGACAAGAGCCCCTATACTGCATAGGCCTAATAACATTTAAAGTAAAGTAAAGTGATCCCACTACAGGCTCAGTAGGCCCTTGGGGTAGTAGGAGGTGAAGCAAAATCTTTCACTCAGACTCCTAGATTAAGAAATAATAAATTAATTAATTAGGACCTGTATTATTATAATGTTAAATCTCTATTTGATGAAATAATCATCGCAGGTATATGAAACGTATATGAAATCAAACCGTGAAAACACGAGGATTTTGATTTTCATATAATTGAATTAAAATAAATTGAATCAAACGAAGTTGATAGAAGTAGGAATAAACGATCAGTTAGTAATCACAGAAACCATTTAACAAGTACATGGTACCGCTTTTGTTAAGCGACAAGTTCTTGACGCGGCTATAAAGAAGTTAACATTTTAGGAAGTCTATTGTACTAGCAGATTACTGGACATTTCTTTGTGGACCAGTAATCCAAGATCTTAAACCGAGCTTCGCTGACAGGTCATGAACAAAGCATGATGTATGACTTGGAAACTACAGCGTGGAGTAAACAACTCATTATAACGAACTCAACAAACCGCGAGGACGCGAAGCCTAGCAAACAAGCGGGAAAAGGCCACTGACCCAAAGGAGTAATATAATAAATTTAGACCGGGATTCCCCAGGGTACGAACTCTTGTTAGAACTGTATTCACGATGGGAGTGTTCATAAAGGGAACATGGTGGATCCTTGTCCAATGGAAAGACGGCGATTCCTTCTTTGGTACTAAGGAATCGTTGTCAACCAATATAATAGTGTTGTATCGCAACAAGGTAATGACCTCATGACGACACGATGACAGAGAGAGGGTAACGAAGTTTACCTTATACCTAACAATAATTATGTTAAGTGAGTTCGGCGTCCTGAGTTCTGCGTAACTCATCGAGGTGGGGGTCGGATCACACTCACCGACATGGCCATCAATTAGCAAAAAGTATAACTTTAGAAACTTCAGACTTACAAACAATTTGCCGTGATAGATCCTCAGAAATTCCATCATGGATTCTGAATGCGTTCCTGCGGCCAATACCTTGTCCGACTTTAATATGTCTATAATCTTACATGTGTATCCAGTGTCCTTAAATTAATAAAGCCTATTTATTAAAATTCATTTCGCGTAGTCTTGCGCCGGCCAGCTCCTTGCTTATCCCTAGAGAAAGAACCTCAACTCTACCGATTTCCAACCTGAGCAACCTAATTTATCATACACGGAGAAATCCTTTCGGTACTCCTGGCACCCAACATCCTTTATTAACCTATATACCCATTAATACCCCCCTAGAGGTTAAGGCTCCCACTTTTTGTGGACAATCGGCACTTGATGTCAGCCGGATTGTCAACCCTGCGAGACCGCCGCCTTTACCCCAAGAATAAGAGTCTGGTACTCATTTCCGTTAGAGGCTGAGTCGACGCCAGAACCACAGTGCCGCCAGAAGGTATGAGTCAGTTTAAAAATCCTGACCCCACCGGAACTCGAACCCTCGATCTTCTGGCTTGTAGCGCAGTGCCTTAATCATTATGCTACGGCGTGTTCCATAATAACATATTGCCAAAGGTTATTTTCAGCCCTTACTAGATAGGGCCGTTGAATAGCCTATCTGATTTTTTTCAAAAATATTTTCTGGAGAAGAACACCAATAGCTCAATTCTCTAACAAATGCAAATAACAGGCTATTCTTAAACTGGATATGGTGTCACGTGATAGCGTAGTCTTAATTGAATAAGACAATACGCCACAATCCAGAAGGTCGAGGGATCGAGACTAGACATTTCAGGATGTTTAATGTGACCTGAAGCTTATGACAGCACCATGGCCCTTGGATCCACTCAGCCTCTAATTAAAAGCGTACCAGATTGAGGGTACTGGTGCCGACTGTCTATAAAATTGGGAAACTTAACATCGTACTACAATACCTCAAAAGGCCTCCTGAAGCCTTTAGGGGATCACTTCACTTGCCTCAGCGTTTGTTTTAATTTTAAAGGTGGAAAAATCGCGAACATGTTTTGCTTTAGGACGGATGTATTGCCATAGGTCTCGTGCCGTAAATGTATGGCATGAAAGAGAACCTCGAGGCCGAAAAAAGAGGTACCTAAGCACAATTCGTTAACCCTTTCACGCCCTGCCATACATCATCATAGATGGCGTCTTATTCGTTATGGGTCGTGGTCATTCTCAGAAACTCTCTGAATTTATAGTCCCCGACGTATCTGAACGGTTTAAGGCATGATGCCTTGCTACAGAGCTACGGGACTTGTGCTGGTTCGAGTACACATAGGGGAAAATTCTCCCTTATAATTTTGGACAGTATGGGACCGGTGTCTACCCAGCATCGCGAGGAATATGGGTACCGTACCTACAATAAGTAGCGGCTCCAAGAAACTAGCTATTACGAGTGGGGGACTAGACATGCTGACCACATGTCACCCTTATACAGTCCACAGACGAAGAGAATGAAAGCACGGGACGAAGGGGGACACGAGGAATTGCAAGCGATACTACTGAGAATAAAGAAACTCCCATGACTAGGGAGCGGATTTCTATGTTATAAAAGTTAAGATTGCAACATAGTAGAGTATGTCTCATTATTTTGTAACATAACTTACAAAAAACATTTCTCGATACTTTGTGTGGGATCTAGTAATATTACATTTATATCACACTTCTTATTTTTAAATTTAAAATAAATAACGTAAATAGAACATTATTTATTTTAATTTAAAAGTAAGTTGTACAATAAAAGAAACTCCCGGCGCGACAGGCCTAGAATGTCCTTAGTCTACCAGTCGGCTGCTGGCATCATATCTACATGTATCATTCACAGAGGTGGACGATCATCCAGCCAGTGTATAGGTGACATGTGGTCAGTATGTCGAGTTCCCCAGCCGTTACAGCTCGTTTTCTCAACCTGGAGCCTCTACCTGTTGTAGCTAATCAAATGCTTCGCGATGCTGGGTGGGCACCGGTCCCATACTAGCCGAAATACCATTAGAAAATGTCTTCCCCCATGGAGACTCGAACCAGCGCAAGTCCCGTAGCTCTACGCCAAGGCTTCCTGCATTGACCACTCGGCGCGGGACTTAAGTTATATAATATAAAAGTAATATTGCTAGATCCCACACAAAAATTATAATAAGAAACTTTTTTTGTAAGTTGTATTATAAAAATTCTTTTGATTGGATATAAAGATTTGTTAAATTAATTTTTATAATCATACTATGTTGCAATCTTAACTTTTAGAACGTAAAAATCCGCTCCCTATTCATGACGTATGAAATACCTACTACTTTCATTCACTTCGTCTGTGGACAATACTGGCTAGATGATCATCCACTTCTGTAAATAAGTGGACGTGAAGCCGGCATATCCTTTTCATTCATATATGTATTTGTCTTATTCAATTTCTTTCTATAATCTTACCAACAACCTACGATATATAGACTTCCATTCATTATTGGAACTGCCCATTTCTCTCCATTCTTCGGCTATCATAGAAAAGATCTTTATTTATCTTCATTCATTGTAGATGTCCAGCCACTTAGCAGCTGTTAATTTTGATAAATTTTAAGATCATTCCCTCCTCTTTGTATATAATTCAAAGATGAACCTCTCTCTCTCTCTCTCTCTCTCTCTCTCTCTCTCTCTCTCTCTCTCTCTCTCTCTCCTCTCTCTCTCTCTCTACAGTAATTCTGTCCGAAGGCAGGTCCTTCACTGCAATCATAGCATTTGCATGCTATGCTTGCAGCTTTACTAGGGAATTGTAGGTGTGGTAGCTTCCCGTTGTTTTCCACACCGGTGAAGGATGATAATGATGTTGATGACCATATGATTTCGGGGACCGTTTGGGCCTTAAAGTTTTCCTGACATTTGTCTTATAGGTGAGGAAAAACACCGATAAAAACCTCACCCAGAAAAACTGCCCCGACCGGGGATCGAACCCGGGCCCGCTGCGTGACAAGGCAGCACGCTACCTCGAGACCACAGCGGTGGACTATATATATCCATCCATAGTAATTCTGCCCGAAGGCAGGTCTTTCACTGCAATCATAGCATTTTCATGCTATGATTTGCAAGCTTTAGGCCTACTAGTGATATAGGTGTAGTAACTTCCCGTATATATAGGGCGAACTCGGCAAATTTCGTTATATTTGTTCTTTCGTTTGTAACGAAACTGTGCTCGCAAGAAAAAAAATATTTTTCCGTTTCACAGATGGCAGAAAGTCTACTTTCTTGCTGTGTTTTAATGTTTGTGAAAATAGCGTTCCTTGGGTGTATTTTGTTAACTTGTAGAGGAAGTGTTTTCATTCATGTTAGTTGTTGTTAGATTTAATACTTGACTGTGTTTGAAAGATTCCTTTACATAATTACACACTTTTTTTTTCTGATGATTCCGGCCAAGATTTCAGAAAAAAAACATTATGAAATTATTGTATTGCCATTGATCCTTTACAAGTATACAAAGTATCTAGTTCATCCAACGATTTTAAGTGGGTGAAAATGGCGTTCAAAGATTCCGTTACATAGATACAGGTCAAGCTAACATAAAGCGTGTAAAAATAAATAATAGTTTTAAAAAAATAAAACAACACGCTTTATTAGAAAACCGAACTAAAAATGAAAAATAATTTTTAATTTCCAACAAAAAATGAAAAAGCAATTTTAATTTCCAACTAGAGTTATCTAAAAAAAAGTAATTTTACTATCAAAAGCGTGGGGTGCTCTATATCAATTAATATATTTTATAATAAACAGATACTGGTAAAAGTAAAGTCTCTAACAAGAAAATATAAAAATCATAAAAAGCACCCCACGCTTTGGAAGGTAAAATTATTTTTTGTAGATAATTAGTTTTATTCTAGATGTGTTGGAGATCATTTTTTGTTGACCACTTTAATTTTATCCCAAGCGTGTTGAAAATTATTTTTTTTCATTTTTTAGTTCGGTTTTCTAATAAAGCTTGTTGTTTTAGTTTTTTTTTAAACTATTACTTATTTTTTAGTTTGGTTTTCTAATAAAGCGTGTTGTTTTAGTTTTTTTAAACTATTATTTATTTTTTAAATTTTTGTTTAATTGATTGTCATAAACCGGAATCCCATGAAAATTTAATTGCTTAATGCTTTTCTAAAAAAAATCCTCCGGGCCGGATTGAACCAGCGACCTATGGATTATTGAAATTATATACCGCTACCGTCCACCGCTCTACCAACTGAGCTCTTACAACGATTGACTAAAAAGTCGATAAGTCCGCAACCTATTATACCGGTTTTTTAATTTTTGATTTTCTGATGATTTTGGCTAGGATTTTAGAAAAAAGTTATGAAATCATTGTATTGTCATGGGTCATTTACAAGTATACAAAGTTTCAAGTCGATCCAATGTTTTTAAGTGGGTGAAAATCGTGTTAAAATATTCCGTTACAGAGATACAGGTCCGTTACATAGAGAGACAGATACAGGTCAAGCTAATATAAAGCGTGTAAAAATACTCTAATCTTTACCCATGCAAGTTCTAATATTCATGTTCTGAAAATCATACATAGAGGACTTTATTACAGTTCAATAACTAATTCACACACATATCGAACCTAGTGGATCATGGCCGCGCGAACTTAAGCTCTCCTTACTTCCCTATTCTGAGCAACTGTTTTCCAATCAACCCCTATAAAATTGACCTCATTCTTGACTTTCCCTCTGATTTTCGTACATGGAGTGTCAA
Source organism: Diploptera punctata (assembly GCA_030220185.1). Taxonomy (NCBI): domain Eukaryota; kingdom Metazoa; phylum Arthropoda; class Insecta; order Blattodea; family Blaberidae; genus Diploptera; species Diploptera punctata. Next base: position 1,425,068 of record JASPKZ010002677.1, on the reverse strand, counting down.
AGTCTCTCTTCCATTCCCCATTTGTGCCACATGTCTTTGCCCATCGCATTCTAGAAGACTTAACTGTTTTTATTAAATCTGGCTTCCCATAAAGATCATGTAGCTCATTGTTATGTAGTCATATCCATTCGCCTGTCTCTTCATCTCTCTTTGTTCCAAAAATCTACCTAAGAACGTTATTCTCATATAGGCCTACTTGTAATATCTTCCGCTTCCTTAAAATAAGAGTCCATGTTTCGCATCTAAATAATATAGCTGGAGAATAATTTTATTTATAAACAGAATTTTAATGTCTACACATCTTTCTGTGCCTAAAGTTTTATTTTTCTTCTCCACTCGTCTCTCTCCATCCAATCCATGTCCTGCAGTCCCCTTGCTCTCATTCCAGTTCTTATTTCCTGCATCCACGAGTTTCGAGGTCTTCCTCTCCTCCTTCTTCCAGGTGGAGACCATTCCGCCAAAGCCTGTCTCAAGCCAGGTTAGAAAATGGTGAGGGGGAGGAGTAACAACTTCGTTAAAAAACCAGGGTTCAGTACGCCCGGCTGATAGTAGGCCTACCCTGTGAGGGCCCCTTATTTAGGGTACAGATACTACTGCCTTGCAGTTCCTCATTGCTTTGACGAAGGCTAGAAGAAGAAAACCTTGACCAAAATTTTCCTGGTCCTCCAGGTTGGGGGTTGATGCATCAGGCCAGCTCCCTGTTCGTCACAAAAACATAACATGCTAAAAGCCTAAAGATTTAAAGCCGGATGGAAATAAACCAAGACGACAAAAACAAAGGAAAAGAACATTTCTTGTTGGAACATGGAATATTCCAGGTGTTCAAAAAAATAAAATGGAGAATAATAGTTTTATATATTTTCAGTTTAACGTTTTTTAGAGATATTATGACGATAGGAGTCCCTATAATGTATAATAGCACGTAACTTACTTCCAGAATTGTTCCTATGTTTAATTTCCTTGTGCATCTCATTCCTGTTTGCAGTTTTTTGTTCCCAGGTTACAACTGGAAAGTTAAAATGGATGCTTGTTTTTAGAGAGTGCGGATGGACTGGTGTTTACAATCGCTCAAGTTGATCATTAGAAACAGGTTGGGCAACATAACATCCAGATCGAAACAATTTATTACACTTAATACAGTTTGATTAATAAATGAATTTGATTGTTTAATAAGTCCATTAAAAGATAAAGTTGCCCGCCTCTATTAATCACCACGTCTTGGTATCACGTGATACAACACATGTCACTATTAACAATTTTATCGATGTATTGAATCACAAATAAGTGAACAATCGTTTAAAAAAACTGAAAGAAAAAAGCAGGCACGATAACGTTTTAATCCAGACTTCCAAACAAGGTTTATACTATATACAGTTGTTTTATTTAATACTAGCTAATACCCGGCGTGCACTGTTACGCCTAAATAAATTAAAATTAATGTGTTTTTATGTTTAGCTGAATAAGTTATGGAAAATATAATTATAAATTTACATTTTTTAGATACCCCGTGCTGATTATCCGGCGTTGCTCGGAAATATACTTTTCCAGATCTTCTTGACATAAATGAGCTGAAATACGAAAATTAATGTGTTTTATGTTTAGTTAAATAACTTGGTAGAAAAATTTATATCGTAATTATTTTTAGATTAGGCCTACCCGTGCTGTTTACCCGACGTTGTTCGGGAATCTACTCATCTCGATCTTCTTGGCATAAATGAGTTGAAAGACAAAAATTAATGTACTTCTTATGATTAGTTGAATAAGTAAAATGAAAAATAATTGTAAATGTATATCGTAATTATTTTAATATTCCCCGTGCTGATTATCCGGTGTTGCCCGGGAATCTACTTAGCCTATCTCGAACTTCTTGGCATAAATGAGCTAAAAGACAAAATTCGTTATTGTGAGTTATCCGTAAAAGAATACCCGCCATGTGCTGCTATGCTTTTGCACAGGAATCTACGTACTTGTCTCGATCTTCTTGGCATCGATGAAAGACAAAAATAGTTATTGTGAATTATCCGTAAGAGATAAACATATGCTATCGCGGACTTTTTTTGTAGAGCTTTTTGAGATATTAAATGCTGTGTACATTAATTTTGTGTATTTGTTATGGTTTAGGCGATGTTTTGAAGCAGTTAACTCTCTTCATGCCCGATGTTGTAGTAACATTTTGAAGGATTGGTGTCCAAAAAATAATTACTGGTCCAGGTTGGGTTTAATTTTCAGTAGAGCTGGATTCTCTTCTCAAGGTCGAAGTTGGTACACAAGATAGGAAAACACTTTAAAAATCACTAATAACTGATTCTTGTAGAAATAGTTGTAAATTTATTTACTATTTAATTTCCCAGCATATCAAGTAAATATAGGTGGTATTATTCTTCACCGTCAATTAAAATTAATTTCTTTTCTTTTCTTGAATCAACTATTCTTTTGTATTAAATATCACATTTTATCAGGAGAGCTGTTATTGCATCTATCCTTGATGAAAGTTATATGCTGAATGACTAGTGTAATTCTGTTATAATTTTAAAGAACATTATTACATCACATGATTTTATATTTAAATTCTATTGGTTAATATAATGTTTAAATTTGATTTGTTAAATCAAAAAGTTAATTGTTTTAACATCCAATCAGAATTTAGTATACTTTTATTTAAAAATATTAAGTTAAGCAGGTATTCTTATTACAGTTATAACAGAAAGCTTTATATTTCAGACAACAATGACTTAAAACAATTTTAAAAGCATTATTTAGAAAGACTTATATAATACAATTTCTTTAATTGTTATTGAGACATTTTTATTCAACAATGAACAACAATTAATTATTTAGATGTTTTTCTTTATTTAAGTTATATTTAAATATTAAAATCTTTTTAAATATAGAATTATTAACTTAAACTTTCATATTTATTATGATATTAAAATCCTGCTATAAAATTCAGCTTCATGTGTTTCTGCTCGCAAAACTAGTCATTCGATTGACGTATAAATCTATACATAAGCCTATAGGTTTTCAGATATGGCGAGTGTTTATCCATTACTTATATAGGCCTTTTATTCACTAAAACCAGGTGTAGGAGTTCACCTGAAACAAAAATTTAAAAAAATCGATCTAGCAGTTGCAATTTTCGATATTTCACTACGTAACTCAGTATATCCTATTAAAATAAATAGAAGTAAGTATTGTCCAAAACACAGTGAAATCTGAATAACCTATTAGAAAAAGCCTAAATTAAACATAGGTTTAATTCTGAAATGCGTGTTAGCCTATTATGTATTACAGGGACTGTTGTCGTTCCAACTTCTCTAAAAACATTAAACTGTAAATATAGGCTTATAGAACGGTTATTCTTTCAGTTGTATTGATGTGAAACATGAACTCCTCCTTTAAGGAAACATAAAAATTACGAGTAAATGAAAATAAAGTTCTTAGAAAATTAAAATCAAAGAGAGACGAACTAATAAGTGAATGACGAAGACTACGTACACTATTTTCGAGGTGCACAATATGTATGGCAAACCAAATACGTCTCGTAGAGTGCGAAGGGCAGGACATGTGGCAGAAATTGTGTATGCAAGATGGGCGTGAAAATTTCTTATAAGAAAACCAGAGGAAAAAGACCTAGAGAGGCCAAGAATAATGTGGGAGAATAGCATTGTATGTAACCACGATTTGAAGGGATGATTGGAAAACAGTAGTTCAAGATAGAGATGTAGGCCTATGGAAACCTTATACCTGCGCTGCAAGGAACCTAGGGTTCGAAAGTGGCAGTGTTTTTATTGTTATTATTATTATTATTATTATTATTATTATTATTATTATTATTATTATTTTATTTCGGAATTTATCCACAATACAGTGGTTTTCTGTCACTCTTAAGAAATTCTTCTTCTCCAGTTGTAGCGGTCCTGAACATCCTCATCTGTAAGTCCCAGTTCACTCATACTTCTTGTCACACCGTCCGTCCAACCTTCTATAGGTATTTCCTTTCTACTTTTCCTATATATTTTTCACCCCAAGATCTTTTAGGCATTCTATCAGATGTCATCCTCTTGAGATGTCCATATCATTTTATTCTTCAATTGTCTGTAAAACATTTCTTTCAACTTTCATCATAATTTTCCAAATTTCAACGTTTCAAATTTTATCATTATTATTATGTCCACCGCTGTGGTCTCGAGGTAGCGTGCTGCGTTATCACGCAGCGGGCCCGGGTTCGATCCCCGGTCGGGGCAGTTATTCTGGGTGAGGTTTTTATCGGGATTTTTCCTCACCTGTAAGACAAATGTCAGAAAAACTTTAAGGCCCAAACGGTCCCCGAAATCATATGGCCATCATCATCATCCTTATCATCATCATCATTCTTCACCGGTGTGGAAAGCAACGGGAAGCTACCACACTTACAATTCCCTAGTAAAGCTGCAAGCATAGCATGAAAATGCTATGATTGCATTGAAAGACCTGCCCTCGGGCAGAATTACTATCGATGGATGGATGGATTATTATTATTATTATTATTATTATTATTATTATTATTAATTATTATTTAGTCACTATAGACCATGGGTTCCATATATCAAGACACTCAAGCAATATCCGCGAGTGTGAAAACCTGTGAAAGCGAGACGACAGAATCCTGTTCCACTCCGTATGCAAGTTTACATTACTGCCGTTTAGTTCAATGCTTGAAACAATTTATCAGATCATTTTATAATTCTTTGTTTTATAGTTAGATAGCGTCAATCATAGAAATTAAAATTATACAAACAAAAGAAAATAACAGACAACTAACAAGACAAGGAAAAGGATGGCCCCCACAGTCTGTTTGGCAGATAAGCACGCGCGTTCAGATCTATAGAGCGAGATAAGATTAATCAGGAAGCCAACGCACAAAAAATAAACTTTTCAAAACAAAATGACATGCAGAGCGACTCCATCAAAGTAGCTTCTTTCTCATTAAGTTTGTTACCGCACTTTTAGTAGCAAAGGAAATTATTAATTTTGTTACTTCTTTGTCAAATTCTTTTGATCAGAGAACTCTGATAAATCTAATGCTTAATTGCAATTAACTTTCTTAGAAGCGTTTAACTGATTAGTTACTAACTCTTTAATAATCTCCTTCTTCTTCTACGTCATGGCCATAGACCTGTTTCGACATCAAGACACTGTATCCCTCTATCAAGTTATGGGACGTCCAACATTTATTTTTCCTTTGGGGTTTTTTAATTGTATTTATTTATTTATTTTATCTAATAAGGTCTACCACTTCAGCAGGTTAAATCACACATATAATAACATATTATGTTGATTAATGATAACTCCAAGCGCGAGAGGCCTAGATGGCCCTTGGCTTTCCAGTCGGCTGCTTGCCTCACATCCATATATGTTAATCACAGTGCCAGTGTAGTGGTGACATGTGATCAGCATATCGTGTTCCTAACCGTTATAGCTGGTCTTCTCAACTTGAAGCCGCTACTTATTGTAGCTACCCAAATGCCTCACGGTACTGGATGGGCACTGGTCCCATACTGGCCGAAATTCCATGAGAACCAGCGCAAGTCCCGCAGCCATGCGCCAAGGCTTCTTGCCTTAACCACTCGGCTACGGCGCGGGACACACATATAATAAAAGTAAAAGTAAAGTGATCCCACTACAGGCTTCAGGAGGCCCTTGGGATAGTGGGAGGTTAAGGCTCCCACTTTTTTTTAGACAATCGGAACTTGATGTCAGCCGGGTTGTCTGTCCTATGTGCCGGCCGTCTTTACCCCAAGAACAAGCGTCTGGTACTCGTTTCCGTTAGAGGCTGAGTCGACCCCAGGACCATAGTGACGCCAGAAGGTTTGGGTTAGTTTAAAAATCCTGACCCCACTGGGACTCAAACCCTCGACCTTCCGGATTGTAGCGCAGTGCCTTAACCACTACGCTACGGCGTGCCTCACACATATAATAACAATATCAATTATCTACATGTTGATTAACGATACACAATAGGTATAAGCAACACAATAAGTTACAGACTTGACAAAGGTAAAAAAAGAAAAATAGTCATAATAATAATGTTAATAATAATAATAACAATAATAATAATAATAATAATAATAATAATAACAATAATAATAACTTACAGTATAATATGATTAAGAATTTGGCTTGGTAAAGAAAGTTTGAAATACGGCCTATAAAAGAATAATAGGAAAGTTGGTTAAGGCAATATGCTACAAACCGGAAGGACAAGGGTTCGAGCCCCGGTGGGGTCATTATTTTTAAACTGGCCCAAACCTTCTGATAGCACCATAGCCCCGGGTCGACTCGGCCTCTAACAAAAATGAGTACCTGACGCTTATTCTGGGGATAAAGGCGGCAGTCACGCAAGGCTGATAACCCGATTGACATGAAGTGCCGATTGTCTAAAAAAAGTGGGAGCCTTAACCTCTTACTAGTATAAGAGCCTCATATGGTCTACAGTGGGATAATTTTACCTTTTTTTTACAATTATAATATGTAAGTTAGGTTTTAGACGTAATCTCTTTAACACAAACAAATATGGAGTTTCTATCTTTATCAATACTGATAAAATTCAGCTTCCATCTTTATTAATTTACATAAAATTTACGGTTTTATGTCGGTAACTGACGTAACTGTAGAATAAAATCATAGTGAGAATAAAATATTTTTATCTTTTATTTCAACAAGTAATTTTGAATGTAGTATAAATAGCAGTTACAAAAAAGTTTTGAGCTTATGTTCTAATAAACTTTAGTCAATAATTTAAAATAATAAGGGAGGAGAGTAAGAGAAGGGGGAAGAAACCAAAATCTCGTATTAATTATTTGGGGTAAAGGTCTAACTGACGGAACAAATAATAATTTTGCATGGTGTAAGAGTATTAATTAAAATAAATGACAGTCCTTTCTGGCGGCTCCGCTTGCCTCTCACCGCTGGGATCCCGAGATCGAGTCTCGGTCACTCCATATGGGTTTCGTGGTGGACGAAACGGAGCTTAGGCAGGTTTTTCTCGGGGTTTCTCCCGTTTGCCACAAATTTCATTCCACCATTTCTCCATACTCATCTCATTCATTTCGTTTCATTTCATTCATGCGTACTTCGGGTGTATAATTTAATGATGGGGATTGGCTGTAAAATACATTTTATTTGAATTTGTGCCCTGTGACGGTGCGTCACGAGAGGTCTGTAGTTCACAGACCGGCTTCATCTTGCCTCATCCTTCGTCCCGACCCTAAGTTGAACACGAGTTAATATTTATTTGAATTTCTAGAAGTCCATCTCTGTCACCAATAGTTTACGTGCCTGCTCTCTGCTTAATTCCCACGTTTTCGCACCATACAGTAGATTCATTTTCAATATCCGCCGTTATGACCACATTTCCGAACACTTTAATAACCTCTCTTGGCTCCGACTTACTGACAGACGTAAATTGCACTCTCTTTCACTACTTTTCAAGCTTCTGAATTCCTACATTCGTACTTACCTGGCGTCCAGATTTGAGAAGTCATCCTCTTACCACAATATTGACACTAGGTCACAAGATAGCAGTCTGCTAACAATTCCTCTTCATAGCACTTCCTCCTATTCTACTTCCTTCACAGTAGCCTCTGCCCGCTCCTGGAATCTCCTTCCTCAAGATATCAGGGGTTGCCGCACACTTGGCACCTTTAAGTCACGCTTATACAGTTACCTGTTGTCTAATAATTAATTTTTCTCTATTTATTTAATTTTATAATATGTCATTAATCTTTTCCTCGTTTCTTTATATATCTTGTACATATTATATATTTAATTCGTTAAATTTAAAGTAAATCAAAATACATTATAAATATTAATTGTATTGTATTTATAACATGTAATCGTTTATGTATATTGTAATTTAGATGTAAGACTATTTTTTTGTACTTTTTTAAAACCTGGTTGAGTGGTAGACAAGGCCAGGTAAAGTAAAGCTATTATTATTATTATTATTATTATTATTATTATTATTATTATTATTATTATTATTATTATTATTATTATTATTATTATTATTATTATTATTATTATTATTATTATTATTATTATTATATAAAACTGTTATTCTACCTATTATGTTATATGGATGCGAAACATGGACTCTTACTTTAAGGGAGGAAAGGAGATTACAAGAATTTGAAAATAAAGTACTTAGGAAAATTTTTGGACCAAAGAGAGATGAACAGACAGGTGAATGGAGAAGACTACATAACAATGAACTACATGGTCTTTATAGGAAGCCAGGTATATTAAGAACAGTAAAGTCTCGTAGACTCCGATGGGCAGGACATGTTGCACGTATGGGGAATGAAAGACTTGCATGGAAGCTTCTTGTAGGAAAGCCAGAGGGAAAATGCCCAGTTGGTAGACCAAGAATGAGGTGGGAGAATAACATTAACTATGATTTGAGGGAAGTAGATTATACAGGGAATGATTGGAAAGCATTAGCTCAGGATAGGGATGTATGGAGAGCTTATGTCCGCGCGGCCATGAACCTACGGGTTCGATAGTGCCAGTGAGTAAGTATTATTATTATTATTATTATTATTATTATTATTATTATTATTATTATTATTATTATTATTATTATATTCTCCACCAATGAACTATAGGCTACATAATTTTTTATTGTTGTTGAGAATGTTTTAATTCCACAGCACTGAATTTAACATTCTCTTTTTTATCTCAGAATTGCTTGCTGCTTCTGACTCTAATTTTGATCCCAAATATTTCAGTTTGTTAACTGTTTTAATTTTCTCATCATCAATCTCCGAAAATTCAATTATACTAAAAAAACCTAATCTGGTAATTTTACTTAGACTAATATAGCATTAACTGTATCACCACATTACTTGTGTTTTACTTTAGAATCTGTCTAAATCTATCAGCTTAATGTATTAAATTAATTCATGTATGTAATCACAAAGAAATTAAACATTGACTCAATTCTGGAAATGCGTGATATTATGTATTACAAGGAGATCTTGACGTCCCAACTCCTTTCAGAAAACGTTAAACTGAAAATATATAAAACTATTATTCTACCAGTTATATTATATGGATGCGAAACATGGACTCTTACTCTAAGGGAGAAAAGGAGATTACGAGTATATGAGAATAAAGTTCTTAGGAAACATTTTGGACCAAACAGAGATGAACAGACAGGTCAATGGAAAGACTACTTAACAGTGAACTACATGGTCTTTATAAGAATCCAGATATAATAAGAACAGTTAAGTCTCGTAGACTGCGATGGGCAGGACATGTGCACGAATGTGGAATGGAAGATGTGTATGGACGTTTGTTGCAGGAAAACCAGAGGGAAAACGCCCTGTTGAGATGGGAGGATAACATTAACTATGATTTGAGGGAAGTATATTACACAGGGAACGATTGGAAAATATTAGCTAAGTATAGGGATGTATGGAGAGCGGCCATGAACGTACGGGTTCGATAGTGCCAGTGAGTTAGTTAGTGTAATCATATACTAGTTTTGTTGAATGTCCATTTACTATACTTGTTAATTATATTGTTGCTAATTAGGCCTAACTGTCTTTTTCTTTCTAGTTTAGACATCCAAATGCAGCAATAGATTATCATATCGTTTGTTCTGCGTTTATGCATGTACACAAGGGACTGCCTTTTTATTTCAAACGGTGGTCATAACTATTTGTCCCGCGCCGTAGTCGAGTGGTTAAGACAAGATGCCTTGGCGCAGAGCTACGGGACTTGCGTTGGTTCGAATCCCCAAAGGGAAGAAATTCTATCATTGAATTTCGGCCAGTATGGAACCGGTGCTCACCCAGCATCGTGAGGCATTTGGGTAGCTATAAAAAGTAGCGACTCCAGGTTGACAAAACCAGCTATAAACGGCTGGGGAAACCGTCATGCTGACCACACATCACTCATATACTGGTTAGATGTCCGTTTATCCCCGAGATTAGCACGTGTGGATGTGAGGTTAGCAGCCGGCTGATTGGCCGAGGATCTTGGCCTGTCGCGCCGTGAAATAAATAGCTGTTTATTTTCCCGAGCTTTGTTAAGAAAATGATAATTTTATCAGTTAAATGCAAGTTTAATTTTAAGCTTTCTTTAACACACAGGATAAACAGGAGTGTGTGTGTGTGTGTGTGTGTGTGTGCGTGTGTGTGTGTGTGTGTGTGGTGATTTTATACCTGGCCGTAGATATTGCTCACATGAGATTTGGCAACTAATTTTATAAGTAGAGTAATTATTTAGAAAATGCAATTTAGTTTAGATTTGCTTGGAAATTTTTTGCAACGAAATTTATTTGAGAGACGTAAAGATAGCATTATCGCTGGTTGAATTGCTGGTAAGTTATGAGTTTTGGCGACTAAATTGGTGACACAGAGATACGCCTAGGAGTTGGTCGGGCAATAATTACAAATTGCGTCTTATCAATTGCATCTTGAAGGTCACCCAAAGTGTTTGGTCTTATTATATACAAAATTTTGTGCTAAACCTCCATCTAGACAGGTCCTATAAAGGCTATGCAAAGCAGTTTACAGGTTGTTTCAAAATTGCTGATAGGAAACGTATGTTTGAGAAGTAAAATAAAAGAAGAAAGAAGTCCAGTAGATACAAGTCTGCTAATTAAGCTGATTCGAGGTATTACTCGCCCAAGTTAAGTCTGCACGTCTAGAGGAGAAGCGCTAGTGTCGCCAAACTATGGAAAGGAGAATCCCTAAACTCATGTGAAATATTATTACATGGTTGTCAATTTAGTCAACAACACTACCATGAACTTTGTACAGAGAAAATGTAGTACACTCCAGAAATTTTGGAATGAGCCAAATGGACAGATGTATTGGGAAGCAAGAAGTCAAATTGCAATTGTTCCACAAAATGCCTGAGCATTGGCTTATATAAATAAATGTAATTATTAATTTAGTCGACGACAGCTGAAGGTGTCGGATGTATTAAAAACACAGCATTTGCCACCTCTTTACTTCCAGTCTCACAGCATAGCACAGTGGACAGGAATTGGCAACGGTTATGAGAAAGACAAAGGAGGGACAGCTCATTCCCCAATAGTAACATGGTTGCGGATTATTAATTTAGTCAACGACTATTGTATTTGTCGGATTATTTAAAAATCACAGATATTGGGAAGCAAGAATCAAATTGCAATTGTTCCACAAAATGCCTTAACATTGGTTTATACAAATAAATGTAATTATTAATTGAGTGGACGACAGCTGAAGGTGTGGGATCTTTTAAAATTACAGTAGGCTATTTGTCACCTCTCTACAACAGTTTCACAACATAGCACAGGGGACGGGAATTGGCCACATGTTATGAGGAAGGCAAAGGAGGAACAGTTCATTAGCCAGTAGTAACATGGTTGCCGGATTATTCATTTAGTCATTTAAAATCACAGTGTTTATCATCTCTCTCTACTGGGTACCTTACCAAAACATTATCATAAGTAATGCCGCAAGTGATTTCCAAATTATCTAGAGGATTTGGAAATAAAGAATGGCATTTGTTAGGACTATTTAACGAATACAATTAAGCTGTTTACTCACAAATCATTATGTAAGGCCTGTAAGCAAAATTTACCGAATTTTCCCGTCCTAGTACTACCTTGATTTCCTAGATATCAGTATGAGGCGGAACACTGACCACGGACCACTAAAATGGCATCTATACGAAAACAAGTGTAACTAAATTAGTACGGTTCAAATCCTTCCCTGTAGGGGGAGAGCACCTAAATCTCTGTTAAAGGAAACATGGGCTTACAAGAAGAATTATTTAAATATAGTTATTTTAAAATATTTATATATTTAATGTAAACGGCGATGTTTAAAAATAAACCAGAAATTTGTGGTTATGTTTATTCACTGCAACTTGATCATATTATTTATTGCCAAATAAGATCGCAATATTGTAAAAATGAACACTAGTGGAGAAAAAAAATGAAACACATCAAACTGTATATTATAACCAACATTATAGGTTATTAATTAATTTTTTTATGAAACAACTCATAAAATCATCATTTAAAAACACAATTATTGAACACACAGTTATCAATTGTGTAATTGGAAGGAATCTGTTCATTATTTGATATATTCATTCACTGCAAAATAATACTCTGAGACATGTTCAGAATATTAAAAAGGAGAAGCTTTCTTTAATTGGATAAACAAAATTCGATAACTATCGAGGTGAAACACGACTGTGAATGGATGTAAAACAAAATTAATTGAAACGTGATTGGTCATTGACTCCCATTTGGATCATGAGTTAAATAGTCTATTAAATCGCCTCTACAACCCCTAGAAGTCTGTAATACTTATTCTGAAACACCCTGTATTATATTAAAATGATAGGGGGGTAAAAGTTCCCGACCCTGCTGAGTAGGCCTATATCAGAATGGCCTGGGACAAAATAGAATCTAGGTGAGACATTAGTGTACCTATAGATTATGGATATCGCAATAAAGCGACAGCTCGTTAAAAAAATGACTTGCGCATTTGTCTTAAGTAGATATATTAATTTTAAGGTCCCGTGCTACTGAGGTCTGAGATACCACAGTACAAGCGCATAAAATATGTTCTCTCCACACGCAACATTGTAAGAAGTTTTATGCGACAATAAGACGTGGTTCTGCTATAGTTTATTTTCACATTTTTAACAAATAAACTTTCTATAGTCTGTCCGTGGTTTGTGTAGAAAAATTCGCCAGCTTTCCGATTAGACATATTTCTGGCTTGAAGCTCAAGAGCAAAATGCATAATGTCACGTGATCTCTTCTCCCTTCTGCACTTCCGTCCGCAGCCTCATTGGCCATACATGTTTGCCCACCATGTGCGTAGATGGCTTATTTCGAACAGCTTCTCTACAGGTTCTAGGGACAGACCATAGTTTTCATTCACTTCTTAACAAATACCCCGGATCTTCATTTTAAGACACTACCCTAGCGCCTGGCAACAGCTCGTCCCACGGATCTCGTACGGCAAATCTCACCAAATAAATGTAAGTAGCTGTGAAAATGATTAGGGATTGAAATCGAATAAAACATATGTTTGTGCTGTTTATTCCTTACTTTATGACAAAATATTTTCAAAAGTATCTCCTTCAGCTTCAATACAACGTTCTAACCATCTAACCAGCGAAGAAGATTTCTAAACACGCTATCCAATTTCTGCCTAGAAATATTGGAGTTCACAGTTCGAATATTTTCTTTAAATTCCTCTAATGTTCGAGCAATTGAAATCGTGACTTTATTTAGGACAGTTGCGTTAGAGAATTGACGACAAAATTGAAGGCGACAACTTTTGTAAGATTTCTTCTTTGCAGTAAAAGGAAAAAAAAAAAAAGTCGCAAAAAACGGAAAACACGTCTGTACCTTACAGTTACACAAATAACACTAAATAAGGGTAGAAATATTTGAATAGAACCTACTTTCTCGCCCGCCCGCCCGCCCGCCAGTTCACTTACCAGGAAACGACCGCTTGACTTGCCGGCTGATTGCCAGGCGCTTAGGGTTGCGACTTATACTGAAGGCACCGTACTACACAATTGACTGCATTGATGGCAGTCGGATGGACTCATGGCCACTGTGCGTGGCTGCTCTAGTTGGCACTGGGATCTCATGTTCGAATCCTACCGCTTCCGCAGAGTATTGGTGATGGGGAACTAACTAACTCACTAACACTATCGAACCCGTAGATCCATGGCCGTGAGGAATAAGTTCTCCATACATCTCTATCCTGAACTAAAGATTTCCAATCACTTTTCTCAAATGATGGTTAATATTAAACTCCCTCCTCATTCTTGGTTTGCTATTAGGTGTTTCCCCTCTGTTTTCTACAAATAATTTCCATGCATCACTTTCATTCCCCATTCGTGCCATCGGAGTATACGAGACTCGCCTGTTCTTATTATGTTATATCTGGTAATGTAGTAGCTCACTGCTATGTAAGTCTTCTCCATTCGCCTGTCTGTTCATCTCTCTTTGGAACAAAATTTTCCTAAGAACTTTATTCTCAAATACTTGTAATATTTTCTCCTCCCTTAAAGTGAGAGTCCATATTTCGCATACATATAATATAACTGAGAGAATAACAGTTTTATATATTTTCAGTTTAATGTTTTTTTTTTTTTTTTTTTTTTTTTGCTGCTCCGTTGCGCTCGCCTCTCACCGCTGGGGTCCCGAGATCGAGTCTCGGTCACTCCATATGGGTTTCGTGTTAGACGAAACGGAGCTTGGGCAGGTTTTCTTGGGGTTTGTCCCGTTTCCCCTGCTACAATTTCATTCCACCATTTACGTATACCCATCTCATCTATTCATTTCATTTCGTTCATCTGCCCCCGTGATGGTGCGTCAGGCGTGGTCGGCCGGCTTCCTTGCCATTCACAGACCTCTATACACTATAGGGACTCATTTTATCCCTCGACCCGACACTGAGTTGGACACGAGTTGAGGATATTTTCAATGTATTTTTTTAGAGAAGTTGGGATGACAAGAGTCCATGTAATGCATAATAGCATCCATTTCCAGAATTGAGGACATGTTTAATTTATTTCTGCACCTCATTCCTGTTTGTAATTTACACTGGTCAACATGATTTTTGTCTCATGAGTACCGATAGTTGGACTTAATGCAGTTTTTTTTGTCGTGTTTTCAAATAGGTATTCGGAATTTCTCCATCACCCACAGTTTTTTTATTTCAATTTCAATCAATGGATTTAAATAATTATGTTTTTAATAAACGTTTTTTTGTCCATTTGTCCATTGTAAAATAAAAGCAAATCAGCTAACTCAGGAGATTTCAACTATGGAAAAGAGATATCAAGGCAAATTGTATCCTAATATGCTGGCCGATTATTGTTGGACCATCAAGAGGGATGCTACACAGGCGAAATATAGCAGAAAATCGTCATTTCTTACTTTCTAGGTGAGTCAAAATGTTCGAATATTGTGTAGTTACGAATGTAGAAAATTTTAAAGTGTTTGAAATTGTAAATTCCAGTCTCTCGGAAACCTTGCGTGATGGAGAAAAACCGATATCATATTTGAATTCAGGAGAAAAAGTAATGGCATTTTGTGGAGGAAATACTCTGCGTGCAAAATAGTAATTAGAGACGAAATTATTGAACAAGTATCCTACTTTAAATATTTAGGATGTGACGTCAGCTATGGGTATGATAAAGATATTGAACACAAAACACATCAGTTTCAAGCTATTTGTGGTACAATAAATAGAACATTGAATAATAAAGCCCATAAACAAACAAAATTAAAATTTTATAAAACAATGGCTGTCCCTGTCCTTTTGTATGGGAGTGAATCTTGGATTACCACTACCAAACAAGAAAGTAAAATCCAAGCAGCAGAGATGAAATTTTTAAGAAGAGTAAAAGGCTGCACTAGAATGGACCAGATAAGAAACGAGGATATCCGTGAAGAACTGCAGATCTACTCCATAAAAGAAAAGATATTTAACAACAAGGTACAGTGGAAAGAACATGTAGAAAGAATGGAAGAAAGAAGATTACCAAATAAAATCTTCCATTATTTTCCAAGAGGAAGAAGACATGTCGGACGTCCTCGGAAGAGATGGTCTTAGATCTATTAGTGAAGACGGAACAGGCAACTCTTGCCTAAACCAGGAAGTGAAGAAGAAGAAGAGAAAAAGTACTATGAGAATCACATATTTTTTGTGAGACAAAAAAAAGTTTATTTTTTATTGCTCAGTGTTATTATTGAGCGTAGGTGCATTAATTCAACTACTTCAAAATTTCCCTCATTTGTCATTAACTGTCCATTTCCAGTATATGACGTATTTCTATGTGTTTAAGTAGCTTTAGAAATAAACTTTACTAATAAAGCTTTCTAATTTCCTCAGCTGATCTTTTTTTATTATTATACGAACAAGAATTTGCTATTATTTCATACAAAGGCATAACACAATAAAATATTCAACAAAAGAACTCTAGTTTTCAATTAGACATAATGGGAGCAACGAAAAAGGTAAAGCGCAATATTGGGCGAGATAAGTGGTAGGTTGGTGGTGGCAGATCGCATCAGGGCAAGATATATGTTTATGGTCATAAATTCAAGAGAGTGGAGCCTGTTTGGGCAGGCGAACCAGGCAATAAATCATCACAAAGGTGTTGATGATATATTAGGACACGTGTCATTAATTCTTTCCTTGCTCCTGGTGCACCAAGTGCCTTCGCTTATCTGTCGATCACTGTAATTATTACAGTCATTCTGTCTTCTGCACGAAACTGCTGTGTTTGCATACAACTTTGGGTATATTTATCTTTTAAATTCTGGTCGAAAACTGGTTGTTGCTCACGGTAAAATTCCCTTAAAATCACTCAACAATAAAATCTTAATAGTTATTTGTGATGTAAGTAGGAAACTGGTAGCTTATTCTAGGGTAAACTCGGGTGAACCCGTGATATTGGTAAATTCGTGATACTTTCTATAATTACACACCAAATATTTGTGGTTAGCTGAATGTTATGGCCAACAACAAAGACAATGTGGGATATTATAAGATAAAGGACACATATTCATATTCAAGATGGTCTCCACTTGACATGATATTCTGCTAATCACAGACGTAGGGAAAAGTATCACGAATTTACTTGAGGTTAACCTATAGGCCTGTACAGTTATTATGTAAGTATATATGTGTATGTGTACAATATATATATATATATATATATATATATATATATATATAATCTTTAGCCTTTTAGAAATCAATTTACAAAGAGCGGCGTAAAAATTAAATAACAAAGAAATTCAATACGACAATCTCTGAAAGTAAATCGAAAGTAATGGCATTTAATGGGAAATACCATATGAGGTGTAAAATCAGCAATAATAACAATACAATACAACAGGTGAACAATGTAAGTTATTTAGGATGCAATGTATCATACTGTCACAAACAAGATATTACTCGTAATACGAGTGTTATATTAGACAAGTGTTATAGAATGTGTGGCACTATAAAACGGACACTAAAAAATAAAACTTTGACGAGCACACAATTAAAATTTTGCAAAATTATGGCACAGTGCCTGTCCTAATATGTGCAAGTGAGTATTGGAATTTTAACAGTTCAGACAAAAGAAAAATAGAAACTGCAGAAATGAAGTTCTTACGTTCAGTAGCAGGTGTGACAATTTTGAACAGAAAAAGGAAATGAGGATATTAGAAAAGACTTAAATATTTTTAATTTAACAAATAGAATTGACAATATGAGAAACAACTAGTATGAACATGTTAAAAGAATGCCTTCAAACAGAATCCATCAGCTGTAATTAAAGTACAAACCAATAAGACATAGAAGTGTTGGACGCCCATTTACTAGATGGGAAGATTCATTAAATCCCACTTGATGTGAAAACAGGCCAAAAGGCATAATTTCATGAAGTAGAAGAAGAGAACACAACATAAAGGACACACATTCAGATCCAAGATGGTCTCCACTTGACCTGATATCCTGCTAATCACAGACGTAGGGAAAAGTATCACGAATTTCCTTGTATCATGAGTTTACATGAAGATACCCTATAGGCCTATATAGTTATTATGTAAGTATATATGTATGTATATAAACCCCATACATCCCGCGTGCAACATGAGTGCTCCCTAAGCATCAGTTTCTTAAACAGGCTAATTTGGTTACCTACAGATGTCAAGGAG
Source organism: Diploptera punctata (assembly GCA_030220185.1). Classification (NCBI taxonomy): domain Eukaryota; kingdom Metazoa; phylum Arthropoda; class Insecta; order Blattodea; family Blaberidae; genus Diploptera; species Diploptera punctata. The sequence goes on along the minus strand of JASPKZ010002677.1, from coordinate 1,407,337 downwards.
TGGCATGTGGTTAGTACATAGCCTCATTGAGACGTCTAGGCAACATCAATAAAATTAAATACATATTCACACATAGAATTGCGTTATATATTGGAAATGGACAGCTAATGACGAATGAGGGAAATTTTGAAGAAGTGGCTGATTTCAAGTATCTAGGAACAATAATCACAAATAGGAATGAGATGCACAGAGAAATTAAACACAGGCTCAATTCTGGAAATGCATGGTATTATGCATTACAAGGATTCTTGTCCCAACTCCTTTCAAAAAACGTTAAAATGAAAAAATATAAAACTGTTATTCTACCAGATATATCCCACATGGACGCTTGTTTAAACGGAGGAAAGAAGATTACGAGTATTTGAGAATAAAATTCTTAGGACAACTTTTTGACCAAAGAGAGATGACATGTGTATGGATACGACTCCATAATAGTAAGCTACATGATATATATAAGAAGCCAGACAATTATAATACGCCAAAAGAGCAGTATTACGTATTAAATCTAAAGCACAAGGAATAGACAATATAACAATAACTCTCCTGCAAAAAATAATAGACATTATTCTCCCAACAATAACCCACATTTTTAATGCCTCTCTAATGACCGGGACCTATCCCAGACTCTGGAAAATGGCTCTAGTTCGTCCTACACCGAAATCAAACACTCCCACAACACTCGATGATTATAGACCAATTAGTATTCTTCCCTGTTTATCTAAAGCACTGGAACACATAATACACTCACAGTTAACAGACTACCTCACCACACACGACTTACTTGATGAACATCAGTCTGGTTTTAGAACAGGACATCACACAAGTACTGCACTACTTGACATTGTAGAGGACATAAGAGACTCAATGGACAAAATCAAACTCACCGCAATAGTCCTACTCGACTACAGCAAAGCCTTTGACACAGTAGATATAGACTTAATGCTAGCGAGACTAAAGACACTACATCTGTCGGAAAACTGCCTTGATTGGTTTGCATCTTACCTCACTAATCGTCAGCAATCAGTTTCTGTTAATAATCGCATTTCTTCCTGGCGCTTGGTGAGGAAAGGGGTACCTCAAGGCGGCGTCCTCGCTCCTCTTCTCTTCTCGATTTATATTAATGACGTGACCAAGAAACTACAAAACTGCAAGCATCATCTTTACGCCGACGACCTACAGATTTACACACACTTTAGGCCTGACGAAATTAATGAATATATTGACAAAGTAAACACTGACCTCAGGCATATATCTTTATGGTCCAGACAATATGGGCTGAAACTAAATGTAAACAAAACGCAAGCAATAATTATCGGACATCCAAGGCTATTACACCTCATAAACAATGGCAATATGCCGGCTGTCATATTAGATAATGAACAAATTCCTTATACCGACGTCGTTAAAAACTTGGGATTTTACTTAGATTCTAATTTAAAATGGCATGAGCAAGTAAAACAAACATCTAAAAGGATCTTCTCCATAATGCATTCCTTAAAGCGACTTAACATTTTCTTCCTAAAACTCTTAAAAGAATTTTAATCCAAACTTTAGTGATGCCGCATTTTGACTACTGTGACGTTCTACTAACTGACATAAGTGACGGGTTGTCGGACAAACTGCAGCGTGTCCATAATATGTGTATCAGATTCATATTTAATGTTCGAAAATACGATCACATTTCTCCATTATTCCACGAATTGTCATGGCTACATCTAAAAGAGAGAGAGAAAATCGCACTGTCTAATTCTCCTATTTAAGATCCTACATACCTCGATTCCCAATTATTTATCATCCCGTTTCCAGTATCTATCCTCAAACCATAACTTAAACACAAGATCACAACATAGTCTCTTACTTAATATACCGCAACATAGGACATCACATCACTCCATGTCATATACCATCTCCACTTCTCGCAACTGGAATTCCCTACCACAAGAAATAAGGGGCTGCCGGACATTGACATCTTTTAAAAGAAATCTAAATTTATATTTGCTCTAAACTCGACTTCATTATTATCCAGTGTAAGATATATATATTAATTGGTGTTTCCCGTATAATGTATCATATTTATATTATTATTATTATTATTATTATTATTATTACTATTATTATTATCGTATCATTATTGTTATTACCCTATGAAATGTTGTTTGTACATGACATTTACATTGCTACATTTATTGTATCTTTAACTGTTTATAATTAGTACAGTGTATATCTATATTTGTCGAATATTTATTTGTATTTGTGCTGGTTGAGTGGAAGAGAGGGCCTTATGGCCTTAACTCTGCCAGAATAAATAAAGTATTATTATTATTATTATTATTATTATTATTATTATTATTATTATTATTATTATTATTATTATTATTATTATTATTATTATAAGAACAGTTAACTCTGGTAACTCGACCATATAACTTAAATAATTTTTTTTGTCTGTTAGACCTACATAGAATCAATGAAGATTACGTAATACATTTTTTTTACAATGCCACCACGTTTTCATTTCGATATTCTACTACTTTCTCCAGGCAAGGCGTTGTTGGAACCGACGTCTGAGGTAGGGGAGCCTGGAAAGCGGAGTTAAGGTTCCCCGATGATATATTAGTCGTATAATGGGTGTTGACGATGGTAATGACCCTCCAGGAGCGACCTTAATCCCAAAGTTAATGAATACGTTAATGATGATTATGATGGCCAGATGATGTTCGGGGACTGTTTGGGGCTTAACGTTTCTTGACAATTGTCTTACAGATGAGGAAAAAGCCCAAAAAAATCATCACCTAGGAAACTTGTCCCGACCGAGGATCGAACCCGGGCCCACTATGTGACAAGGCAGCACGTTATCTCGAGACCACAGCGGTGGACACGATATTTTCATGGATTTTCGAAATTTGGTAATAAGGAAGCCACATAGTAATTCCATTGTTGTAATGTGTATAACTAACTAACTCACTGGTACTATCGAACCAGTAGGTTCGTGGCCGCGCGGACATAATTTCTCCATACATCCCTATAGGCCTACTGAGCTAATGTTTTCCAATCATTCCCTGTATAATCTACTTCCCTCAAATCATAGTTAATGTTATTCTCCCGCCTCATTCTTGGTCTACCAACTAGGCGTTTTCCCCTCTGATTTTCTTACAAGAAGCTCCATGCACGTATTTCATTCCCCATTCGTGCCACATGTCGCAGTCAATGAGACTTATTATTTCTGGCTTCCTATAAAGACCATGTAGTTCGCTGTTAAGTAGTCCTCTCCATTCACCTGTCTGTACATCTCTATTTGGTCCAAAAAATTTCCTACGAACTTTATTCTCAAATACTCATAATCTCCTTTCCTCCCTTAAAGTAAGAGTCCATGTTTCGCATTCATATAATATAACTGGTAGAATAATAGTTTTATATATTTTCATATAATATAACTGGTAGAATAATAGTTTTATATATTTTCAGTTTAACGTTTTTTGAAAGGAATTGGGGCGTCAAGAGTCTCTGTAATGCATAATAGCACGCATTTCCAGAATCTAGCCTATGTTTAATTTCTTTGTGCATTTCATTCCTATTTGTAATTATTGTTCCCTACGTATTTGAATTCAATCTCTTCCTTGTACTGTGTATAGAGACATGAATACTGTGGTACTGATCTCCTGTAAATATCGGATATTAGAACGCTGTCCGTTAATTGGTCACGTTGGCAGCAGCTGTATATCACACCTTACTATGATTTACAACGTGCTACCAACATAATTTGTTGTTTTTCCCTCCCATTCTCCTTATGATAAACGCTTCTAAAATTATCTATAATTGTATGGTTGGAACTAAAAGACATGGAACCGCAGTCAAAATTATCAACTCGGTCTCCCGGCTAATATGATACATCTTCTGAAATTGATTATCTACGTGTGCCACCATAATGGCTATTGTTCAGCGCGAATAATTTCTAGCAAAGAAATGGCGGCAATATTACAAGATGTAGCAGGAGCTCATAGAAAATATTTTATGAGTGATAGATTATAAAGACTATTTAACTCATGCCCCAAATAGGAGTCAATGACCAATCACGTTTCAATGATTTTTTATTTACAACCAATCACAGTCGTATTTCGCCTAGAATTTACCAACTAAAGTTTATCATAATAAAGAAAGCACCTTCTTTTTAACATTCTGAATAGGTCATAGCATTATTTAGCAGTGACTGACTTTCTAAAAAGCACGTCTATCAGATTGTATATATAGTGCATGAATGCCAACACATAGCGCATGCGGGAGTTAATATAAAAACATTTGTAGCAATTTATTATATCACCAAAAAAGAAACCACTGTTTGCACTTTCTTAAATGTATTTTTTTCCCCCAAGTAATAACATTCCAGAAAAATATAATTGTCATAGGACATCAGAAATGAATTAATATACAGTTTGATGTGTTTCATTTGTTCTCCACTAGAGTGCATTCTTACAATATTGCGTTCCTTTGGCAATAAATAATATGATCTGGTTGCAGTGATGAACAGAAGAAGCAAATGAAGCATACCAATCGTTTCTCATTTGTTTTCAAACATCGCCGTTTACATTAAATATCTCAGGGTCGGTTTCACCAACAGAGATAACTGTATTACGCCAGTTTAAACTATGCTTTATACATGGGTAAAACTGGCGTAATAGAGTTACGTCTGTTGGTGAAACTGACCCTAAATGTTTTAAAATAACTATGGTTAAATAATGATTTGTGGGTAAACAGCTTAATTTTATTCGTTAAATAGTCCTTACAAATGCCACTCTTGATTTCCAAATGCTCTTATATAAATTGTAAATCACTCATGGCATTACTTATGACTATTTATCTCATAGGCCGATAATGTTGCCTCTTCGTGTTGATAAAATTGACTCTTCCTGTTCGTAATGAGAGATATATCCGCAAATTAACAAATTAATTTATTTGACAAGGATATCGATTCAACAATTTACGATCGATATGATACAGCAAGAAATGCCAAAAGAAAATAACTTCAAAAATTACCAAAAAAAATAGTTCTGTTCCTCTAAAAATGTATTAAATATTGTATAATTAATCTGCATTATTGTTAGTAATTATTTCTCATACAATCGTCTGTTATTTTTTCCCAAGCCCAAAGAGATTTAACAGTAAATACATGTTTTTTATAACTATAGAGCCGACTTTGAAATCGCCAGGAAGTAAGATCGGAATACATAACCTCACATTTGGTAAATATTAAACATTATAGTTATTTTCAGCTTCTGATGTTGTATTATTCGCTAAATAGTCACTCCAAATCCAACGCGAGGTTGAGTTTTTCATTACACAAAATCACTTATGACTTTGTCGTTCCTTATATTTTTCAGAAAAACACAACCTCTTGTTACATTACTGTTGGCAGGATCATTTTAATGACTTTCGAAGGAATGAAGCTATTGAGGTTGTTCTCATGAAAAGATTTTTGAAAAATGTTCACAGACTTTCCGTTCACAGACGGAATTGTAACCCACTTCTTAAGTTCAGGCTCCTGGAAGGAGGAGTTATATTATCATCATTATATGACAGGCCTAGCTGACGCCAGTATAGTCCTTAAACCTAAATATAACTTAACATTTAGAGCAAGGGCGACCACAAGAATAATTCTTTTCAAGAAAAAATTCCATAGTCTTACCAGGAATCGAAGCCGGTAACCCATAATCTATAATCAGATCTTAGCACTATCCCATGAGACCATTTGTAGAACAAATTCAATACAGTGGTGGTCACAGGAATGTTTTTTTTTTTTCAAGTAGGCCTAAACACCGAAGACGTCCATGAATAAAATTTATATATTTCAATGTAATTATTTATTTATTTACATACAGATTTTCAACGTTGACACATCTTTCTGTGCCTAAATGTTTATCTTGCTTCTCCACTCGCTCTGTCCATCCACTTCATATCCTCCAGTCCTCTTGCTCTCATTCCAGTTCTTACTTCTTGCACCAATGATTTTGGATATTATAGGTTCTGCCCAAAGGCAGATATTTCATTCCAATCATAGCATTTTCATGTTTTCATGATATCCTTTGCAGATTTTCTAGAGAATTATATATGTGGTATTATCGCCTCACTATGATGGTTGTCCGTTTATATTAAAGCGGGTGCCGCGCGACAATGCTTGAAATGATTAACATGCGGAATCATTATAGAGGCGGTAGTCGGCATCTTTGTATTTAATTATATATAATAACCGCTGGACAACCATTATAGTGAGGCTATAGTAGCTTCCCGTTGCTTTCCACACCGGCGAATGATGGTGATGATAATGATAACGATGATAATTATAGCCAGATGATGTTCGGGGACCGCTTGGGCACCAAGATTCATGACACTCGTCTTACAGGCGAGGAAAAACTCCGAAAAAGAACTTCACCCAGGAGTTTATCCCGACCGGGGAATCAAACCCGGACCTGCTGCGTGACAAGGCAGTATGCTACCTCGAGACCACAGAGGTATGTATAGGCATATAGGCCTATATATATATATATATATCCATCCATAGTAATTCTGCCCGAAGGCAGGTCCTTCACTGCAATCATAGCATTTTCATGCTATGCTTGAAGCTTTACTGGGGAATTGTGTAGGTGTGGTAGCTTCCCGTTGCTTTCCACACCGGTGAAGGATGATGGTAATGATGATGATGATGATAATGATAAGGATGATGATGATGGCCATATGATTTCGGGGACCGTTTGGGCCTTAAAGTTTTCCTGACATTTGTCTTACAGGTGAGGAAAAACCCCGATAAAAAACCTCACCCAGAAAAACTGCTCCGAGCGAGGATCGAACCCGGGCCCGCTGCGTGACAAGGCAGCACGCTACCTCGAGACCACAGCGGTGGACTATATATATATATATATATATATATATATACGTGTGTGTGTTTTTGAACGCTCTAGCGGCCGAATTGTTTGTTTCATCGGAACTAAACTTGACATATAGCAATTAATTAAATTGAGGATGCGACAGAATTCAGTTAACCACTGCACATGGATGGAAGGTTAGTGGAGTTTGGATGCGGGACCTCCTCAAACACTACTGCTTGAGCTAATTTACTAACTAGGGAACAATTTCGGCAGTTCTTTTTGTATATATGTTGTAAGCTACAGGAAAAAATTGCATTTTCGGTTAACTGACTTTCGCTGCACCTGTAAAGTAAGGTCGAGTTCGTTAACGAGCAAAATCGAACCATTAGAAAAAGCAGTTCACCTGAAACTAAAATTTAAAACAGCTCTAGCTGAAGCAATTTTCGATTTCTCTCAACGAAACTTAGTAAATGCTATTGAAATATAGTTACTTACTCACTGGCACTACCGAACTCATAGGGTCATGGCCGTGCGGACATAAGCTCTCCCGCCTGAGCTAATGCTTTCCAATCATTCCTGCATAATCTACTTCCCTCAAATAATAGTAAATATTATTCTTTCGCCTCATTCTTGGTCTACCAACTGAGCGCTTTCCCTCTGGTTTTCCTACAAGAAGCTTCCACGCACGTCTTTCATTCCCCATTAGTGCCACATGTCCTGCCCATCGCAGTCTACGATACATAACAGTTCTTATTATATCTGGCTTCCTATACACATCATGTAGCTCACTATTATGTAGTTTTCTCCATTCACCTGTTTGTTCATCTCTCTCTTGGTCCAAACATTTTCCTAGGAACTTTATTCTCAAATACTCGTAATCTCATTTCCTCCCTTAAAGTAAGAGTTCATGTTTCGCATCCATATAATATAAGTGCAAGAATAACTATATATTTTCAGTTTAACGTTTTTTGAAAGGAGTTAGGACGCCAAGAGTCCCTGTATGCATAATAGCATACATTTCCAAAATTGAGCCCATGTTTAATTTATTTGAGCATTTCATTCCTATTTGTAATATTGTTTCTAGATATTTGAAATCAACCACTTCAAAATGTCCTTCATTAGTCATTAGTTGTCCATTTCCATTATATAACGCTTTTCTATGTGTGAACATATATTTAATTTTATTGATGTTTACTTCCTGTCCCAATTTCTCAGAGTTACTCAATAATGTGGCCTTAGTATCTCCTCAATAATACTACATCATCATCATAAACTAACACCCTATCAATACCATTGAATATTGTAGGCCTTCTTCATGTCTCTGTATCCTAAGAAGCAACTTTGACCTTCCTTTGGGGAGGTCTGAAGTTTCTAGGTGTATTGATTTCAATTGAAATATAACGAGGTAAATATACGAGTGTACAATCCTTTTAGAAAATATCGCGGTTTGTCGTATTTGCGAAAATTCACCGCCTGTAACTAATTTTTGTTTGTTTTGTAATACGATACCCATAATGAAGTAATAAATGTTATTGTTAAAGAAGATAACTGCATTAGAAAGTTGGCTATTAACAGTCATATGTTGAAAGTAAGAGCAGTTCAACTGTCTTAACTGTTATTTATATCATCATAACAAGCTACAATTAAAAACACATTAGTCTAAGGAAGAACAGCCCTAAACAAGTACACAATCACAGTGTCTTCAATTCTCCCTTTTCTTAATCAGTTTAAAAGCAAAAAAGTATTTTTTACTTTGAATAACGTTACAGTATCTCTTTAGAATTGTTTATTGAACACTCACCAATGAATAAAAAAAAAACGCTGGTTCAAACCCGAGTCAGTTTTATGGATTTCTTCCTCTTCTTCTTCTTCTTCTTCTTCTTCTTCTTATTATTATTATTACTATTATTATTATTATTATTATTATTATTATTATTATTATTATTATTATTATTAACAAATAATATATTCATTTTACAACATTTGTTTAAGAAAAGGAAATAACTCAATTTAGAAACACATATTGCCTTCGTCGATTTTGAAAAAGCATTTAGTAAATTAAATATAAGTGAATTATGGCTCATAATGGAAAGATAAGAATACCCACAACACCTAACACAAATAATAAAAAGCATATACCAAAAAACTAAAATTATAATCAAGGCAGGACAGAAAAAAACAGAAGAAATTTCAACAAATACAGGTGTTCGACAAGGATGTAGAATATCACCCACCCTTTTTAATATGTATATTAACAACCTAGAACAAAGCTGGGAAAAGGTGTTAAGAAAGAAATAAGAATAAATAATATAACACATTTTAATATTTTATTATTATATTGACGATGTTATTATAATGCAAAATACAGAAAACGATTTACAATTATTCTCTCTACACTGTTTAAATGAAATAAGTAAAGACTAAAGTGATCCCACTACAGGCCTCAGGAGGCCCACTTGGAGTTTTCTGGACAATCGGCACTTGATGTCAGCCGGGTTGGCAGCCCTGCGTGACGGCCGCCTTTACCCACAGAACAAACGTCTGGTACTCATTTTCGTTAGAGGCGAGTCGACCCTAGGGCCATAGTGCCGCCAGACAGATATAGAGAAGACAAAAATAATGGCCTTTTCAGGAAAGTCGCCCATAAGGTCGATAATAATAATAATATAAAATAAACCTCTCAAGTTTTAAATTTCAGCTTTTGAATTGTCTTCCAGATACGGATTATCAAAATTTTAAATGATATGTGGCACCATTCATAGAACACTAAAACATAAAACAAGGAAGGATACAAAATTGAAGTTCTACAAAAATATGGTAGTTCCGGTACTTTTATACAGTAGTGAGTCCTGGGTAACAAATAAGAGGAGTTCGAGTAGAATACAAAATGCAAAAATTACCTTTTAAGAAGGAAAAATTGGACCACATAAGAAATGAAAAAATAAGAGGAGAATTAGAGATATTCAATAAATGATGGAATTTAACAACACCGCTTCGGCTGGGAACAGAATGTTTAGAGAATGGATGAAACAAAATTGCTCAAGATAGCATATCATTATAAACCAAAAGGATTAAGGGATGTAGGAAGACCTAGGAAGAGATGGAAGGAATCATTGTGAATTCGGAACAGGCGAATCGCCTAAACCTTGAAGTGAAGATGATGTTGATTATTATTATTATTATTATTATTATTATTATTATTATTATTATTATTATTATTATTATTATTATTATTATTATTATTGCGAAACGTGGACTCTTGCTTTAAAGAGGAGAAACGTTTACGATTATTTGAGAATAAAGTTCATAGGAAGAATTTTGGAGGGACGACAGATGAACAGACAGGGGAATGGAGAAGACTGCATAACATTGAGCTACATACTATTTAAGGGAAACCAGATATAATGAGTCCCGCCTCCTAACCGAGTGTTTAAGGCCAAAATGTCTTGGCGCAGAACTATACGGGACTTGAGCTGGTTCGAGTCTCTATGGGGGAGGAAATTTTAACATGATATTTCGGCCAGTATGGTACCGGTGCCCTTCCAGCATCGTGATGAATTTGGGTAGCTACAATAAGTAGCGGCTGCAGGTTGAGAAAATCAGATGTAAGGGTTAGGGGACCCTACATGCTGGCCCTTAATCTGGCTATATGATCGTCTATCTCTGTAATTAACACATGTGGATGAGAGGACGGCTGGTACGCCAAAGACCGTCTAGGTCTGTCGTGCCATGTATATTTTTTTAGATATAATAACAGTTAAGGGTCGTACTCTGCGATGGGCAGGACATGTGGCACGAATTGAGAATGAAAGAGCCGCATGGAAACATCTTGTAGGAAAACCAGAGCGAAAACGATCAGTTGGTAGACCAAGAATGAGGTGGGAGAATAACATTAACTATGATTTGAAGAAAGTAGATAATACAGGGAATGACTGGAAAACATTAGCTCAGTATAGGGATGTATGGAGAGCTTATGTCTGCCTGTTAATGAATATACGGGTTCGATAGTGCAAGTGAGTTAATTAGTTAGCGGAACCCGCGACCAAAGGCAAGGAAGTTAACCTCTAGAGTACCGAGGGAGTTAATAGAACCTATAGAAGAGTAAGATCGTGCAAAGAAAGTCAAATGAAGTATGTTACTTGTTTTAGAATAAAGAGTAGATTGTGACAGACGTTACTGTCAGTGGATGTGAAAAGAAAAGGTACTTAAGTGTGGGAAACGTTACTGAGTAATAGAAACAAGATGCGTGGCTAAGCTGACGTGATTAATTCGGTCACGCGCCATCCTCGGCAGGACAGTTTTCAATCCACCTATCAACAGTTGAGAGAAAAAGTCCGTATAATCACGAATGCAGATCAAAAAAAAAAAAAAAAGTAAAAATCCTCAGACTTAACGTAAAACAATTTATAGATCAGTGGTGTCCAATTATAGTGAACATGGGAGCCAGAAATATGTTTTATAATCACGTGGAAGACCGCCGATTGAAAATAAAATATTCTCTTACCAACATTGAAATCAACAATAACACTAAAGTTACTACTTAACCCATTCGCTTCAAAAGACGAGGTACTATTCGACCGCGTTAACTTTTTAGCCGGTGAGGGGAAGCAAAGGCGCTAGTGGTGAAGATGGGGAACGTGTCTCCTTCCACCTTTGATACAAGCGAATGACTGGGCAATTGGTATAATCAGTGGCAAAATGGTAGACCTACTTGAAATATGAGATGAAGTTAATGAAAGATCGTCAAATGTTGTATGACTATGGGTTTCTGGTTAATGTGACGTACAACGAAATTAAATCAGCACTAATTTCCAGCTACTGTCTGTCAGACTTAAATGTTTATATACCGTGAACATAGGGTCTAACTTTCGCATTTGACATTTTGCAATATTTTGTAGATCCCTTGCAGGGTAATCTTTTGTTAGCATTTATGAATGGTAGAGGAATGTATTTTGGCCTTCACCCTTAATGTGATCTCGAGCCCCGTTATCGTTCGTTTGTTTTGAATCTCTGAAAATAGACAATATAATTTATGGTGACTTAAATCCGGTTTCTGGGGAAATGCATTGAGCATTTAAACTTGAAGCGAATGGGTTAACTCGGAAATCGAAACCATAATCCAGCAATTACAACCCACTGTACGTTACTGATGGACGTCCATGGTTCAGTAAGAGTGGAGTGAGGCGGGACGCGGCGCGGATGGCAGGTGGTGACGGTATCCATTTTATCAATTCAGTAGTTCTGTTATTACATATAGTTTAAATGAGATATTTGGCGCTGGATTTTAGTGCCTCGTAATTAAAAAGGCACATTTTTTTGACACACAACTCTGCTCTGGAAGATATTTCAAGGTAAATTTCGGTATGCAATGATTAACAGTTTCTCTTGTAAGTACAAATTCGCATTTGAATCCCACTTCAGTAATAACAGGTGAGTCGATATTATAATTCAACAGTAGTACCAATTCATCTCCTGGTCCCTCAGGTGCAACAATCACGTCACATCTCGCTAGATTAGAGTGCACGAGGTATGTGTCTACAGCACTGGCGGACCGCAAAATATGAAAAAAAAATCCAATTAGGTTAATACAAACAATATTTATTTAAGTAGTTGTATTCTCTCAACATTTCAAAGCATGAGAACAATTTTGTTACACACTGTAGTTGCAGGAGAGTTCGCTGGAGAGCGGGGGCGGAAGGGAGAAGCTAACTGGCCAGCACAGCATATTATGTTACGTGGATCCACAAAAAAGCTCTTTACACCCGAATGCAACACAAGAATTGTATTTAATGAAATATGGATTTTTATATATATCGCTCAAGATTAACGGCCGCCCGCCTTGAAGACACTCTTCGCATAAGTTGCTCCCCGCGTGAACCTAACTGTAAAAAACTGGCTCAAGACCGCAAATGTAATTTCTCCCATTGAATTTATAATACAAATATGCCCATCTATTATATTTCATACAATTTTGTGAGTGAAAATGAAAACAAAAATTTAGGACCTCGACAACATTTTTCAGACGCATCCGGACCCACCTAAAATTACTTGCCGACCCGTGGTCTAGAGCATTACTGGATAAATACTTCAAGAATAGTGATCATCTTTTGTAAGATGGTCACCAGTATAATTTGGCCAATTTTTACACGCTTTATATTAGCTTGACCCGTATCTATCTATCTATATATCTATCTATCTATCTATCTATCTATCTATCTATCTATCTATCTATCTATCTATCTATCTATCTATCTATCTATCTATCTATCTATCTATATATCTATCTATCTATCTATCTATCTATCTATCTATCTATGTAACGGAATCTTTCAACGCGATTTTCGCCCACTTAGGAGCATTGGATCGACTTGAAACTTTGTATACTTGTAAAGGACCCATGACAATACAATAATTTCACATTTCGTTTCTAAAATCCTGGCCAGAATCCTCAGAAAATAAAAAAAAATGAAAACTGCTATAATAGGTTGCGGACTTGTCGACTTTTTAGTCAATCGTTGTAAGAGCTCAGTTGGTACAGCGGCGAACTCTAGAGGTATATAATTTTAGTAATCCATAGGTCGCTGGTTCAAATCCGGCTGGGAGGTTTTTTTTAGAAGAGTATTACTTTTAGCTCATACTACAATAGTATCGAACTTAAAGATATTTACATTTTTATCTTATTCTGTAAAATATTAAAAATAAAAAAATAAATAATAGTTTTAAAAAACTAAAACAACACGCTTTATTGGAAAACCGAACTAAAAAATGAAAAATAATTTTAATTTCCAACACGCTTGGGATAAATAATTTTACCATCAAAAGCGTGGGGTGCTTTTTATGATTTTTTACATTTTCTTCTTAGAGGCTTTACTTTTACCAATATATGTTTATTATCAAATATATTAATTGATAAAGAGCACCCCACGCTTTTGATGGTAAAATTATTTATCCCAAGCATGTTGGAAATTAAAATTATTTTTCATTTTTTTAGTTCGGTTTTCTAATAAAGCGTGTTGTTTTAGTTTTTTTTAAACTATTATTTATTATGTGACAGTGGGTAGCCTTGATATAGGCTATAAGTTTTACTGTAATATGTACAGTCAGGATATGTATGTAATAAAAAATAATATTACTATACAGATAGCATATTATTCAACTGTTTGTGTGTGAAACGAAGATAAAAGAGAGTCAGAAGTCTTACTTTTCATTATACTATTCAACTGTTTGTGTGAAACCTAGATAAAAAAGTATTTCAGAAGTCTAACTTCTCATTGTACTATGTTACAATCCCACCTTTTAGTATTTAAACATCCTTGTCCACCGCTGTGGTCCCGAAGTCGCGTGCTGCCCTCTAACGTAGCGGGCCCGAGCTTGATCCCCGGCCAGGATAAGTGTCCTGAGTGAGGTTTTTCCGGGGTTTTTCCTCACTTTTAAGACAAATGTTAGGAACCTTTAAGGCCCAAACGGTCCCCTAACATCATATAGCCATCATAAGCATCATTCATATTCGTCGTAGATAAAGTTTAGTATTAAGGACTCTCCTGGCGCACCACACCATCATCATAGCTAATCATATCATCGGGGTAGCCGTAACCCCTCCTTCCAGGCGCCCCAACTTCAGAAGTGGGTTACACATTACGCCAATGCAGGAGTGAACACCTGAAATGTCGAAATGACAACCTGGGGCATTGAATAAAAAAAGTATATAAAAACCCTGCGTCTAGTAATACGAAATGGTGAATATGATGAAATGAGTCCTGCTAATGAAATTCGAATCCAGCATTTGCCGATTGATAACATCCAGGAAGAAACTACACCAGGTTAATCGGGACCGGGGTTTGAAACCAGGACCTCCGAAATATGAGTCTCATATGCTTTCCGCTTGTGTCAACTCACTTGGTTTTATGTTTTTTATGTCTAATTTACATTTTGATTGGGCGTTTAAGCAGTAATCTAAAAATAATCGTCTCTGAATATTGTTACGTCATTAAGTTAGAAAATAATTGGAACAGCTGAATGCCAATTAACGAAACAAATGACGGAATGACTTCCTTTGTTATACTTTAATTCAATTGAATAATGTAGAGCCATAACAAGAGAAAATGTCTTGTTATCCTATCATTGATTCTTCTTCGCTAAATATTTTATATTGTTTGCATACATTAAGTATAATAAGGAACAAGGACCACACAAAATGAATTACAATACCAATCTAATTCCAATCGATATGTCCTTAAAATTACGTATCACATAACATAAATTCAATACACCTGTTTCAAATTTGTCAATTAATTAAGGAAACTGACTGCAATTACAGGGACAATTGTCATACCAACTTCTGTCAAAAATTACTAGGACATTCGATAAGCAATGGCAACACTGTTATAGTACCACAAAGAATTTATTTAGGTTATTTTTAATATTATGAACTTCATTTATAGTGTCCTGCCAAGTCAACTGTATATTGCCAAATCTTTGGAAAACGGTGTACTCATCTGCAGCATCATTTCTGGATTTCTCTCCCATCTGATTGATCTGGAGCTTCTTGGATATTAAATTAATTGTGATCGAATGTGTCGTTGACGTTCTTTGACAATAAGCAATAGTTACAAGGGCTCACGTCTTGTGAATTTGGTGGATGATCGGGTTCTTCTCAATTCCACCTTCTAAACAAATTCTACTGGACATCTTTTTAGGGCGTTATCACCTACTAAATGTGAGAAACAGTGAATGTATTCACAAAATATTGCTATTTTGAGACTTTCATCAATAGTACAGATTAAACAACAAAGACAGCTCAACAACATACTACAAGATTACAACGGTCATTGATTTACAATAATTCACATTACAATAATTTACAATAATATTGTCATTACTTACTAGTATATAAAACTATTATTCTTCCAGTTATATGGATGCGTAACATGGTATAGTCGGCTCAGTCATTTTGTTTACAAGCGCCTTGCTTTGTGATTAGGTAGGCACGGGTAAAGCGGCCCCTACACGATCAATATTTATGTCAATACATTGCACAGTAATTGACATTGTACAATAATATTGAGCGTCTGTAGATCACATTAAGCTTGCGCAATATATTGAGTCAATAAAAAAGTTTGACTTTTATTGTGCAATCTAGTAAATATTGCATCGTCTGTTGGCAATATTGCGCAATACTAGTTTATTTCTGTGTTAACAGTGTTGGAATAAACATGTTGACAACACAAGTATCACCCACGAACTAATTTATTGAGCAATGATATTGCACCGTGTGGGTTGGCCAAGTAATACTATTGTACAAAATATTGTGCAATATATTGACGTAAATATTGATCGTCTAGAGGCCGCTTTACGTCAATATATTGCACAGTATTTTGTACAATAGTATTACTTGGCCAACCCACCACAGTGCAATATTATTGCTCAATAAATTAGTTCGAGGGTGATACTTGTGCAGTCGACATGTGGAATAACAAGAAGACAGAACACAGAACTGAACTAGTATTGCGCAATATTGCCAACAGACGACGCAATATTTACTAGATTGCACAATAAAAATCAAACTACTGTGATCTACAGACGCTCAATATTATTGTACAATGTCGATGATTGTGCAATATATTGACGTAAATATTGATCGTGTAGGGGTCGCTTGAAAGATTGCGCAATATATCGAATCAATCAAAAACAGTTTGATTTTTAATGTGCAATCTAGTAAATATTGCGTCGTCTGTTGGCAATATTGCACAATATTGTTTCAGGTGTGTGTTCTTCCTTCTTATTATTTCACATGTTGACTGCACAAGTATCACCCACGAACTAATTTATTGAGCAATGGTATTGCACCGTGTGGGTTGGCCAACATAATGTGTAATATGTTGACATAAATATTGATCGTGTAGGGGCCGTTTAAGTATTTAGCTAATGAAGCGCCGTTGTTACGTTTTATTCACGAAAATAAAACTTTAGCAACTAAAGATACTACAAAATACAGAAGTTGCAACACTGTTAAGATAATTATTTCCACGTGTAGTAGACATGGACACGTCATTTAAAAATGCGAAGACATTATTGGCAGAGAACTGTTTTCAGTTTTTTGGTGATTGGAGCGGTGTCTTAGAAGCCTCTAACGACAACTTCCCGGCTCTACCTGGCAGTAACAATGATTTTTTTTAAACTAGAGGGAAACAATTGCCTTTGATGCCGCCTATAAACTAAATGACTATAGGCCTATCTCACTTCAAGAGAGGACAAAATATTACGAATATTTGAGAATAAAATACTTATAATTATTCCGAGCTAAACAAACAACAAGATGTATGGCTGTATTTTCATTTGTCCAATAACGATCTACCTTAAAGCGTATAAGAATATGTAGTTCTCTAACACTCGAAATAAAGGAAATAAAAATAATAAAAATATATATCATCTAGCACTTGTCTATGTAGGCCTAAGTTATATGGGAGAATCTTAAAACATATAATTAGTAATTACAATTTTAACAGAATAAAAGCCATTGGGGTATTTTTACGCATGCGTAATGCAGTAGGCTATACATTGGAATATCAGTTGTTTCAAAATGACCGCTTTTATAGAATAATTTCTTAAAATATTGCAAAGGAAACCATTTGAAAACGGAGAAAACAAATTATTTTTAACGTTTTCAAACAGTTTAGCGAAAAAAATAATCCACACAAGTATTTGAATTTGTGATGAAAATAACAGCAGAATTTACAAATGAGTCAGCATGGAGCATAAATTCTACTCATAATGAAACTGTAAATATAGGATATCTATCGACATAATGGAAGAACACAAATATAATTTTTGCCATAAAAGAATAAGAAATGGAAGTTCCTAATTATTGGTAGCATCTTACCATGTAATCAGTCTTATTTCTCATAAAATACGATGTTGCCAATGTTTCTATTGATTATAGTTCCGTATAAAATTAGGTCAAATGGTGGGTAAAAATAACACCACGGTTCCCCCAACAGACGGAGAAATACCTCATGCAAGTTTGTTTACAGTACAACTGGAACTTAGCTCGGAATTAGTAGGCTATTGAATTTTTTTGGACAAAAGAGAGATGAGAGACATGTGAATGGACAAAACTACATATCAGTGAGCTACATTGATCTTTGCCAGATATAATGAGAATTGTTACCTAAGTCTCGTAGATTACGATGGGCAGGACATGTTACACTAATGGGGAATGAAAGAGTGGTGTGGAAACTTCTTGTAGGAAAGTTAGAGGGAAACCCTCCCAATAGGTAGCCAAATATTGAGGTGAAAGAATAATATTAACCATGATTTGAAGAAGGTAAATTATACAGAGAATGAATGGAAAACGTTAGTTCAGGATTAGAAGAGGGAGCTTATCCTGCGCGGATCGATAGTGCTTGTGAGTAAATTAAGGAAGCCAAGAAACCGACGAAAATAATTTTTTTAAAGAAATGCCGATTTCTCACTAAGGGGTTTAACCAACAGAGGTAACTGCATTACGCCAGTTTAAGCTATGCATTGTACACAGGTAAACCCGGCATAATAGAGTTACCTCTGTTGGTGAAATTGACCCTTAGAGAACATCATTAAAACTTACCGTTATAATCACACTTAAGACTGCTGTGCGTTCAATTCACCCCCACTCCCTCTCAGTACAATGCGATTACGTAAGCAGTAGGAAATGACATGAGTAGACATTAGTTAGGACACTTAGCAGTGAATTTCCTATTTGATTAATTATCTTGTACAAATTGTATTCATAGTTACCAGGCTGTATTATTCTATAAACAACAGATTAGGATACAAGGGTGTCGCTAGTATACCGAGCGGGAAAACATAAGACCAAACGTAGAGCCAGCAGTTCTCAAAACATGAAAAATGGAGCGTGATACAGCGAAATTAAGTTTTGAATAGTTGATAAAACAACTAACAAGGGAACTCTTAACCATAACATGCCGAAAATCTGCCTTCAAATTTCTTACAGAGTTCTGTAAAAGACCATGTCATAAAAATCTGCCTTTTTAACTGCAAAGCACTAAAATTCAGCGCCAAATCTTCCATTAAACTACAGGGGAGTAATGCAACACCAGAATTGCAAGATTGGGTAACCATCACTACCTGACGTCCGCGCTGCGTCCCTCCTCACCCCACTCCGCTCTTACTAATGCAAGGAATCCATCTGCTCCGTACAGTGGATTGCCATTGCTGATTCTGGCTTCCGGTTCTGTACCTTGCAGATAAAAATGGCAGGTAATATTTTTAACATGCCCCTGGTACATCGAAACGCGTCTCTGTGTGAAATTTCAAGGTAGATTTCGTCAGGCAATGGTTGACAGTTCTTTTGTTACTAAGTTTGGAAGGCATCGGAATTTGAATAGGGTACTTTCGAGTCCGAGTCTTGAACTCTATCTAACTAACTCACTGGCTCTATCGAACCCGTAGGTTCATGGCCGTCCGGACGTAAGCTCTCCATACATCCCTATGCTGAGCTAATATTTTCCAATCATTCCCTGTATAATCTACTTCCCTCAAATCATGATTAATGTTATTCTCCCACCTCATTCTGGTCTACCAATTGGGCGTTTTCCTTCTGGTTTTCTTACCAGAGGCTTCCATGCACCTCTTTCATACCCCCAAATGTGCCACATGTCCTGACCATCGCAGTCTAAGATACTTAACTGTTCTTATTATATCTGGCTTCCTACAAAGATCATATAGCTCACTACTAGTAATTAGACTCCTCCATTCACCTGTTTGTTCATCTCTTTTTGGTCCGAAAATGTTCCTAAGAACTTTATTCTCAAATACTCGTAATCTTCTTCCTCCCTTAAAGTAAGAGTCCATGTTTCACATCCATATAATATAACTGGGAGAATAATTGTTTTATATATTTTCAGTTTAACGTTTTTTGATAGGAGTTGGGACAAATGTCCCTATAATGCACAATAGTATGCATTTCCAGAATTCAGCATATGTTTAATTTCTATATGCATCTCAATCCTGTTTGTAATTATTGTTCCTAGACACTTTAAATCTGTCACTTCTTCAAAATTGTCTTCATTTGCCATTAGTTGTCCATTTCCATTATATAACACATTTCTATGCGTGAAAATATAGGCTATTTAGTTTTATTGATGTTTTCTTCCAGCCCCAATTTCTTAGTGTTATTCAATAGTGTGTGTGTGTGTGTGTGTGTGTGTGTGTGTGTGTGTTGGTCCTTAGTATCCCTTAAACTCTACATAGTTTGGAATATTTAAACTTCTTGAATTATTAGGATGACAGTTAAAAGAAAGCAGGGAACTATGACCACCATCTGCCATGCGTCTGGACACCAAGTTTAATTATGGTAATGGGACCATTTCGACCTGCAATTAGGGACTAATTATCTCTGCTTATAATCGGTGCCAGAATTTGCATCACAAATGTTTTTTTTTTAAGAAATTGGGTAAACCTTAAAAAAACACGGCGTATAACTGATCTTACAGGTTTCATGCAGGCAAATTTTGTAACAATAACGCTGCCAAACCTTTATCTAAATGACTGTTCACGTATAAATTAACATTAAAACTCAGTTTATAGGCTTGTATGCCAAGTTTCATATACTCTGTAGCAGAACGGCTAATTTCAAACTAGCTAGCTATTCATTGATAGAGTTACACCAACGTTCAAATTCTGACAAATACATTAAATGGGGAATGAAAGGGGTGCATGGAAGTTTTTGTACGAAACCCGTATGAAAAATGACAAGTTCGTAGACCAATAATGAGGTGGGAGAATAACATTAACCAAGTTTTGAGGGAAGTGGATTATACATGGGATGATTGGAAAATATTATCTCAGGATACGGATGTATGGAGAACTTATGTCCGCGCGGGTTCGATAGTGTCAGCGAGTTAGTTAGTTAGTTAATGCAAATGGACTCTTAACGAAAAATGAGGGAAATTTTGTAGATATGGCTGAATTAGAATAAGTAGGAACAATAATCACAAGCAGGAATGAGGTGCAGAAGCATATTAAACATAGGCTCAATTCTGGAAATGCATGCTATTAAATATGTGCATTACAGGGACCCAACTTCTCTAAAAAAAACATTAAAATAAAAATGTATAAAACTGTTATTCTCCCAGTTATATGAATGCAAAACATGGACTCTTACTTTAAAGGAGGAGAAAAGATTACGAGTTGTTAGGAAATGTTTTGGAACAAATGGATTCTAATGGAGAAGACCATATAACAGTGAGCTACATGATCTTTATGAGAAACCAGATATAATAAGAAGAGTTAGGTCTCATAGATTGCGATGGACAGGACATGCGGCATGAATGGGGAATGAAAGAGGAACACGCAGGCTCCTTTTAGTAAAACCAGAAAGAAAACGTCCAGTTGGTAGAACAAGAATGAGGTGGGAGAATAACATTATCGATGATTTGAAGGAAGTAGATTATACAGTGGATGAGTGGAAAACATTAGCTCAGGATATGGATGCAAGGAGAGCTTATGTCCGAGCTGCCATGAACTTAGTGGTTCGATAATGCCAGTGAATTAGTTATACGTTATAAGCAAGAGGGTAGCAAAGGGCTACAAATAAGATCTTCCGCAACCGGGTATTTCCAAGGATCCGAAGTTTTGTCATGTCATGTCAGATATCGGTAGCCGAAAGAATAAAAATTGTAAAATATTCGATAAGAGGTACGTAGGGGTTATGAAGTCTAGAAAATGCCATTACTCTTATGGAGCAACTTTTGTTAGTAAATGTGTAATTTTATATAAGAATGGTTTATTAGTTAATACCAGAAAAGGTACCCTTATTTTAATAATAATTTGGGATTCTATTTATTTAATTTATAATTTAAATAATGATATAAATAAATCGAAGCTAAAAGTTATTTATTCTATAATAATAAAATATAATGAATATTTTTGTAACATCGAAGAGAAGAGTAACAATGATTACGTCATACTTATTGTTGTGGTAAACAATAGATGTTGAAATTACGGACAAATTATGACGTCAAAAGAATGTTTAAATAATGTGGGCTTGAGTCGGCCGAACATTAAATTATATGATTTGAGAATTGAGAAAAGAGGCGAGCGAATTGTGTTCTTTCTTGATTAGGTATTAGCCAATCAGAAGTTGACAACATACTAATTCATAAACAAAAGAACAAGAGATGGCTACAAGAAGAAGATGGACCTTCGATGCCATTAAGTGCTCACTATGTAAAAGTTAATATAATGAATGTGTTAAGTATTATAATTTAAATTAAATATAATAAAGAAAAGCTTGAAGTACGTAAGTGAAGTAAACATAATAATATTTATGAATTATTTTAAAAATGACGATATTTCATTAAAATTGAATAGACTATATTAAATTGATACATGAATATAAAAATAATAGAAAATAATAATTAGGTATTATAAAATTAATGTGAGAAAGAAATTTAAATAATAATCGAAGAAGAATTATTTAAGAATTTTACATAATTAAATATAAAATAGTGATAACGACTTTATTTATAATATGTCAAATTGTTAGTCGTTAGATTAAATAATCGAAACAAAAAGAACAAGTTTCATCTTTAATATCAAAACTTGTTTAGTGAACAATAAAATAATTTATTAAAGAAGAGAATATTTTATTTAATAAAAGATTCTATTACTCTTCAATCGTGATAAGAAATAGCTGCCTTGAGAAGAGGCCGGCGCTACTCAGAACAGAGGTATTAAGGTTACATTCATTTGAGATAAATAATTAAGTTAAAGTTTCACTTACAATTATATTATTTTTGGTCTGGACATCTTACCTCAATATTAATGTTGATTTGTTCTTGGACATGTTTCAAAACAATTGTGTCTGGGAAAGCTGACGATAAAACACAATTGTTTTGAAACATGTCCAAGAACAAATCAACATTAATATTGAGGTAAGATGTCCAGACCAAAAATATAATATAATTAAAATAACCCCAAAATGTAACTTCCTAAAATTAAATATTAATTTCACTTACAACTTTACTAAGAAAGCGGGTGCCTGATGTATGGTAAAATACCATTATGAAACTTATAATTATCACCCACACATTTCATAAATTTAGCGGCTAGCGGAGATGCCATTGAAACATCCTCTCTCTCAACGAAACTTGGAGATTTCCATCTCTCTTATTCAGTCAGCGGCGTCAAGTGGCAACAGCGTTCCCATAAGAGCAATTCTATTTTTATAGAGATGAAAAACCCTATAGTAAGAGTTAATGTTTTTTCTCATTGTGTATTCAAGTATGGAAGACGGTTAAATAAGAAATTGACTAAAAAGTGGTTAAACCTTGTATTAATATGTATGTAATAAAAATGAATAATATTAATGACCCAATACTATGTCTATTTCATCCTATAGATATGAAAATGTGGATTCATCTGCAATAACCTTTAACTAACGAATTCAAAGTTACAAAAAATTAGCACTATTAATTTTGTCAATTAAAAACACAGTTAGAAGGCACATAACCTGTTCCAGCTTCTCAATTACATTTAATATGCATATTTTAAGCAATTTTACAAATTACGAACGTCCCCTTTATTCTCTAACGAATGTGGACGGGATATTTATTTTTATTGCCGGAATATTAAAGAAGTTGGTAACATGAATAGTAGCACCTCTCTGTAATCATAACATTTAATGTATTCGAAACCGCATCTGATTATAATATTAAACTCTCACTATAACCTCTGGTCGCATATAATAAAGACATAATGTCATTTATAACATATTGGCTTCTGTCACTTAACGCAATTTATCTAATATAACAACACCTGTAGCCCTTCTTCATACAAAGTCGGTACTTTAAGATGTCCATAAATATTGATACTTTATAATAAACTCCGTCACGCAGGAATTGAATAACAAGTAGGAATGAGATGCGCAAAGAAATTAAACATTGGCTCAATTCAGGAAATGCATGCTATTATGTATTACAGGGATTCTTATCGTCCCAACTTCTCTAAAAAAAAGTTAAACTGAAAATATATAAAAATGTTATTCTCCCAGTTATATTATATGGATGCGGAACATGGACTCTTACTTTAGGGGAGGAGAAGAGATTGCAAGTATTTGAGATTAAAGTTCTTCGGAAAAATTTTCGACCAAAGAGAGACAAAGAGACAGGCGAATGGAGAAAACTACATAACAGTGAGCTACATGATCTTTGTGGGAAACCAGATAAAGGCCTAATAAGAATAGTTAAGTCTCGTAGACTGCAATAGGCAAGACATATGACACGAATGGGGAATGAAAGGAGGGCTTGGAAAATCCTTGTAGGAAAACTACTTAGAAACCGCCCAGTAGGTAGCCAAGAATGAGGTGGGAGAATATCATTAACTACTATTTGAAGGAAGTAGGTTATACAGGGAATGATTGGAAAACATCTCTGGATAGGAGTGTATGGAGAAATGATGTCCGCGCGGACAATAACCAGTGGGTTCGAGAATTCCAGTGAGTTAGTGTAGGCCTATATACGATCAAGAAATAGTTATTGGGTTTTTTGCATCATGGATTCAAGTTTGGCTCTGTCCACTAGTTGCAACCTTTCGACATCATTCTACATGTCATTATCAAGAAATGATTTCTTGACCCGTAAAACCCAAGAAACCTTTCTTAATCGTATTTATATCCTCGAAAATCTACAATAGGCCTTTTATATATAGGGCGTATATACGAAGGGCTTAAGGCACATTCTATTAATAAATGTTATTTATTAAAATGATAGCAAAGAAATGTATTGAAATATCCATAAAATAATTTGTAAGTGCGCCAGTGATGTGTTAAAACATACAGACACACGATGTATTAACAACAACACTGTACTATTAGTATTTTTTTTTTAATATTAAAATCCTTATATCTCAGAAAGAACATTATGTGGCTTATCATGTTATTGCCTTAAGCCCTTCATATATATAGGGTGAGGCGTAAGTGAGTTAACCACTGAACATTGTTTCAAGGGAAACAAACAAATTGGTTGAAATTGGGGTTAATACAGAACCTTCAGAATATAATCTCAAACACTACTGCTTGAGGTAATTTACTAACTAGGGAATACATCTTGTCCAGTATCATGTCTATAAACGATTTCAAGTTACTTATTGAAATTATTGTAAGCTACAGAAAATAATATATTTACATTTTCGGTTAACTGACCTATGCTGCACTTTGTATATATTCATTATTTTAAGATAAATTGTAACATTTGTTTGATCTCGCTGAATGGAAGAGCAGACCTAAAATCCCTAAGTCTCCAGTATTTAAATAAATATTTTTATTGTTTATTTAATTAATTTCCTTATGGTCGGTATCTTTATAACACAATAGTGCAGGCCTACATATTAAAAATCCTACTGCCGTATCTCCAATATTGAAATCTTCTTCTTACATGAATATTATTGGCAGACTTAATTCATAGTTAATCGAGAAATTAGATGCTCATGTAATGATAGTAAATACATGAAGGATATCCGTTGTTACAAACTAGGGTAGTTTATGTTAGAACAACTTTAAATCATACCACCGCCACTGCCATTACTGGAATTTTAGAAAACACCTGCTCTATGAAAATTTTATACTAAAATTACTCCGGCCTCTAACCGTACTCCTATGATACAATCTTAAAACTGCTAACCTAGCTCGCCCCAAGTAATTAGCACAAGCTCGTCAATTATCTAGGATTTAAATTTAACTTGAGAAAAATTAATGCATGGGATGCGAAATTGTCATAAGTAATGCCACGAGTGATTTTCAATTTACCTAGAGGTTTTGGAAATAAAGAGTTATATTTGTTAGAACTATTTAACGAATAAAATTAAGTTTTTTACTCACAAATCATTATATAATTATAGTTATTTTAAAACACAGGATATATATATATATATATATATATATATAGTAATTCTGCCCGAAGGCAGGTCTTTCACTGTAATCATATCATTTTCATTCTATTTTTTGCAGCTTTACTAGGGAATTGTAAGTGTGGTAGCTTCCCGTTGCTTTCCATACCGGTGAAAGACGATGATGATGATAATGATAAGGATGATGTTGATGATGATGACCATATGATTTCGGGGACCGTTTGGGCCTTAAAGTTTTCCTGACATTTGTCTTACAGGTGAAGAAAAACCCCGATAAAAACCTCGCCCAGAAAAACTGTCCCGACCGGTGATCGAATCCGGGCCCGCTGCGTGGCAAGGCAGCACGCTACCTCGAAACCACAGCGGTAGACATATATATATATATATATATATATATATATTTAGGAGTACGCATTAGAGTGCCATCTACTAAGTAAAGTCACAATTATTACCAATAATCACGTAAAACGGCAAATAAATTTAATTAATTAGGATTATAGTAAGTTTTGAAACAATTATTTACTGTAGAATTGTAGAATGCAGGCTTTCACGGCCGGTAGTTATACTATCAAAAGATTCTGGTCTATATGGCCGTGGTCCATAACTGGTGTTTCTCCCAGAATTTTCTCTCCAGACTACGGAGAGCATCGTCAGTGGCGAGTTCTTCTAGGTGGTGCTATGAATTTACGAGTATTTGATGGATAATATAATATATTAAATTTATTAAGTTTTGATAGAAAAATTCATGCTATGAATTTACGAGTATTTGATGGATAATATTATATTAAATTTATTAAGTTTGATAGAAAAATACATGCTATGAATTTACGAGTATTTGATGGATAATATTAGGCTTATATTAAATTTATTACGTTTTGATAGAAAAATTCATGCTATGAATTTACGAGTATTTGATGGATAATATTATATTAAATTTATTAGGTCTTGATAGAAAAATACAGGTCAACAATCCATTTTAAATTGTATATGTTTTTTTTTTTCAAATATAACATTACCAATGTATTCGGCTGAAGAAAATCAGTTGAATTAAAAATAACTAATATTAGTATTTTTATATAGGCCTATTAAATTTTGAAAGTAAGTTCCTCATATAAGATTAACTTTAAGATGGTGACATTATAATTTTTATTCAACAGATTTTGGCAAGAAAAATATTTTATTCCATAGAATGTAAGTCAAAAAGAATATAAAATGTTAAGTTATTGGAGGAAAGTGTATATTGCAGAAATGGCTCCACATGTTCATAGGATTAAAGTCACAAGTTATGTTACTACAGAATATAATGGCTATCCTCACGCAACCGATCATTCGCACATAAATATTATACAAAAATAAATAAATAAATTTTGTTTCCTTACAATGGTACCTTATTGGATTTCAATCATATAGTATGTGAAAGTATTTTATCAAGGCCAATACCACAAAGCCCGTCACGCAGAAACTGCATAAACTAAGCTAATTCCTCTGCAAATCGAATTTATTGTTTAGCATTACCAATTCGCGGAAAAACTTTTTTTTTGTTAATTAAATTCTATGTATACAGATACACTGCAAAAGAACAAACATGGCGGCAGCTAGAAGGATTTTTTTATTTTGGGTTTCGGGTAAACCCCCACTTCTAATGGTTAGATATTTCTGTTGTTTGAAAAATACCTCCATCGTTTTATTTTACTACTAAATATGTATGTTCACACACAAAATCCATTATATAATGGAAATGGACAACTAATGACAAATGAGGGAAATTATGAAGAAGTGGCTGAATTCAAATACCTAGAAACAATAATTACAAATATAAATGAGATGCACAAAAAAATTATCCATCTATGACATGACATGACATAACTTGGAATCCGCGAGCATGCGAACAAATTTTTATAGAGGATGAAGAAGGCTACAACTCAATGGTATTAATAAGTTGTTAGTTTATACTTGATGATGTAGTACTATTGGGCGATAACGAGGAGAACTAAAGGGCAATACGCACACATTATTGAGTAACACTAAGAAATTAAGACTGGAGTAAACATCAATAAAACTAAATATATGTTCACACATAGAAATACATTATAAAGTGGAAATGGACAACTAATGACAAATGAGGGAAATTTTGAGGAAGTGGCTAAACTCAAATACCTAGGAACAATAATCACAATAGGAATGAGATGCACAAATAAATTAGACATAGACTATTATGCATTCATTACTGAGCCCCTTGTCCTCGCAACTCCTTTCAAAAAACGTTAAACTTGAAAATATATAGAACTGTTATTCTACCAGATATATTATATGGATGTGAAACATGGACTCTTACTTTAAGGGAGGAAAGGAAACTGCTAGTATTTGAGAATATAGTTCTTAGGAAAATTTTTGGACCAAAGACAGATGAGCAGACAGATAA
Organism: Diploptera punctata; assembly: GCA_030220185.1. Classification (NCBI taxonomy): domain Eukaryota; kingdom Metazoa; phylum Arthropoda; class Insecta; order Blattodea; family Blaberidae; genus Diploptera; species Diploptera punctata. Next base: position 1,379,155 of record JASPKZ010002677.1, on the reverse strand, counting down.
TGGAGAAGACTACATAATGGTGAACTACACGGTCTTCATAGGAAGTCAGACATAAGAAGAACATATAAGTGTCGAAGAACTGCGATGGTCAGGACATGTGGCACGAATGGGGAATGAAAGAAGTGCATGGAAGCTTCTTGTAGGAAAACCAGAGGGAAAACGTCCAGTTGGTAGACCAAGAATGGTGTGGAAGAATAACATTAACCATGATTTGAGAGAAGTAGATTATACAGGGAATGATTTGAAACCATTAGCTCAGGATAGGTATGTATGGAGAGCTTATGTCCGTGAGGGCATGAACCTATGGGTTCGTTAGTCCCAGTGAGTCAGTTATACGTTCACGCATAGAAATATATTATGGAAATGGATAGTTAATGACAAATGAGGGAAATTTTGAATAAGTGGCTGAGTTCAAATACCTAGGAACAATAATTAAAATAGGAATGGGGTGCACAATTAAATTAAACGTATGCTGTATTCTGAAAATGCATGCTATTATACATTAAATGACTCTTGTCCTAAATTTTATAAAAGAATGTTAAACTGAAAATTTATAAATCTATTTTTATTTCCTTATAGCCCATTTTGACAGTGCATCAAATTTCATTACAATAAATTAACGTTAACCCGTGCTGCACTGGACCTAAATTTATAAATATTCAAAAAATTAACAGCAAGAGTATTTTTAAGCTCAGCGTGGCATTGGTTGCTCATCTTAAATTTCAACAAAATTAATTTTAAATTACTTCATACAACTAAAGGGCGAAAATAGAGGGTTATACATACATATGGACTAAAGATTCTCAAAACATTGATTAAAATGTGGACTATTTTTTATAGAAATATTTTCTAGCAAGCATTGTAAAAAAAAAGACTTTAAAATTTGTTGACAGTCTTTATCTAAAAAATCACTTACTTACAGTCTTAATTTTACAGATGATTTACGACTGATGGCACTTTAAACTTTTTAACATGCCGAATGAACAAATAAACTAAATTGAATAAGCACTCAAAGCTCACACTCAACTGTTGAGTTCATGAACTACTGAATAGAACATGTTAAGCTAAATATTTGAATTTGTGAACTATTTACTGTGGATCTGCTAATTGCATACACCAGACCTGATGTGGTCAGCTGTAAGAAATCTTATTGTCCCACGGTGTTGTTTGACGACGCTCAGCAATAAAGAAAAGAATATACAAACAACACAACCAATTTTAAACATTCCTTATAAATTCAAGAATCCACCTTTAAAATGCAGGTGCTAATAAAATAATTTTTTAATGATTAATTGACAAGAATATCATTGAAACTATAAAATGTATAACATAGGTCTAAAATAAAAATCCATTTATGTAAAGATATGTGATATTTACTGAAATAATGTAAAAATATGCTACTTATGTACTGGCTTTGCGGGCCTTTAGTGTATCCACATTCCCTCCTTTGTTAGGAGTTTCTAGATCTAGTTACACTTATTTACCTACAGATGCCATGAATAAAAATATGTACTATACCATGAAATGTGGGTCCAGCTGTGCACAGTGTGGAAGAGTAAAAACATTTCAATTAAATCTAAGATCCAACTATTTAACATAAATGTAAAATCAGTTTTATTCTAGGGATGTGAAATATGGGAGATGACCAAAGAAATAATCAACTTGTTCTAGGTATTTGTGAATAGGTGTTTACGTCGGATATTAAATGTGAGATGACTTGATATAATGTCAAACCAAGAACTATGGGGCAAAACTGAGCAAGCACCTATCAAAAAGCAAACGAAGGAAAGAAAATGGTGTTGGATTGGACATACTTTGCGTAAACCTCAAAACTGAAATAGAAAGATTTGCAGTGGACTGGAAACCTCCGAGTTCAAGGAGGAGAGGAGGACCAAAAATAACTTGGAAGAGGACTATTGAAGGAGAAATTTGAAAAATGGGAAAAGCTTGGTTGGAAGTGAAGAGGTAAATGGAGAAATTTCATTACGCCCAATACTCGAGCTACGTCGGATATTAAATGTGAGTCAAACCAAGAAATATGGCGCAAAACTGAGCAAGCACCTATCAAAAAACAAATGAAGAAAAAAAATGGCGTTGGATTGGACAAACTCTACGTAAACCTCAAACTGAACTGCACTGGACTGGAAACCTCCTGGTTGAAGGAGGAGAGGAAGACCAAAAATAACTTGGAAGAGGACTATTGAAGGAGAAATACGTAAAATGGGAAAAACTTGGTTGAAGGTGTAGATGTTGGCAGAGGATAGAGCTAAATGGAGAAATTTCATTACGGCCCTATGCTCCAGCTAGGAACGAAAGAGAATGATGATGGTGAAATATGGACAAATATGGAAACAAAAGTATCTTAAACCACTAAAAATAACATAATTCGTAAACATGTTACACAATTTTTAATTTAACATAAAGAAAAATATATTTACATAGAAATCCTAGCCCTGATTGTCATTGTTATTTATAAAATCTCCCACACTTTATTCAACAAGTAGTTTGTCATACTTCCAAGAACGTGCTACTTTTTACCACTTGATTGATTTGGCTATAAGAGAGTATTCCATCTAAAACAAAACAATGTCGCTCAAAATTATAGGTACGTCCTTATTAGATGTTGATCTTCAGCTGTTTTATAAACAAATTACTTGGGAAAAATCATATTTGTTAACAAATATATTTTAAAAAAAGACATTTAGTGGGTTAAAAGAGAGACAACCACTGTCTTAGAGTCTGTGGCTTATAAATAATTGTCTTGAACTTAATAAAAAAAGTTGTGTTGGTACAAGAGAGTGCAGAGTTTCCTTATTTTCCTAGAAGTAACTTCTTGACTTTGATTTTCTTGATAAGTAAGAAGCTCTGTGGATCCAGTGGAGAATGGTTGTCGTTAACTTCTGGATCTGAAGGATCGAAATCTGAAGGCATGCTCATCGCCACTGCTACCAACACCAACACAAAAATGATAATCTGAAACAATGTCACGTATAAATATAATAAAACATTACTTATTTATGATATAATAGTATGAATAGTAGATAAGGACAGAGGAAATTCCGTTAATCCATTCAAGCGCGTCAATAGTTTATGATGAGGCATTTGGCTAATGTTATTTATTAATTTATTTATTTATTTTGGTGTAGTTAAGATCATGTGGCCTTCTCTTCCACTCACCAGGACAAACATATATTACATTGGAATATGACAATCACAATTAACTCTAATATTAAATAACTTATCAAATGAATAGATGATGAAGTGATGGTAAAAAAAGATCTACAAATGGAAGCCATTAATCTCTAAATATATATGGACGACCCAAAAAAAAAAATGGGAAGATGATTTTGTAAATGATATAAAATTTATGAAGATAGAAAATTGGAACAAATGTGTCCAGGATAGAAAAGTGTGGAAAAACTCATTGAGAAACCAAAGCATTCTCCAATTGAAGCTGTAGTGCCTTATCAAGAAGAGAAGAAGAAGAAGAAATGAAAATTTGATAATAAAATAATATCTATAAGATTAAGATCGATAACATAATAGTATTAATGATAATTAAAATTAAGATTAAAACTAATAATAAAATGCATACAAGCAAGACAAATTAAATTGTTTTGTAGACTGTCATTATTAATGTTATATACAGGATGCAGCATAAGTCAGTTAACCGAAAATGCATATAGCCTATATTATTTTCTGTAGCTTACAACATCTATAAAAAACTAGTTAGCAAATGACCTTAAGCAGTAGCGTTTGAAATTATATTCTGAAAGTCCGTGTTCAAACCCCAGTTTCAACTAATCTGATTTTTTTCCTTACAACCATATACAATGGTTAACTGACTTATCTCTCTCCATGTATAATAAATTTGTGGGTTATACAATATTTAAAACAAACATCTGTAAAAATTTGTTAATCTTAATACTATTTCATAAAATAAATTATTATTAATTGGTAAATGAATACTATCAATGAGATGTATAAGTTAGTTTGTTATTTTAGAGAGTCATATGGCTTTTAGAGGAAAATAATGGTATATATATATATATATATATATATATATATATGTGTGTGTGTGTGTGTGTGTGTGTGTGGTGTGTGTGTGTGTGTGTGTGTGTGTGTGTTTTAAGCCACCCACTGTACTTTTCGGTTTCCGCGCTGGGCGGATATAAAGCGTTAATGTGGTATATTTTCAATGTAGGCACCACTTCGCCAGACCACTGTACAGAGAGGAGTGTGGGTTGGGTATATGTCTGTGTAGTGTAATGAATGATGTATGAGGGATGATGATGATAAAGAGAAACGAGAAGGTGAAATGCAGTATCGGCATATAGCCTACTCCTGTCGGAAAGCACTAAGGGAGTCGCCAGTCTTAACGTCGCCATCCGACGAACGGATTGCTATTAAAAGTACCACATGCATTCTCAACATATGAACTGCGAATGGGTTTGCATTTTAATGTAGGAATCTGGTGCTATTAAAAATTGAATAGTTACCTCGAAAAGGGATCTAACCCACAAACCACAAATTGTTGGGAAAACGAAAAAGTAATAATGTTCATTTTGAGGCTATTACCTTTATTATATCATAAACACTGTTACCTCTCATACTATTGGAAACACATACCGCCAATATGAGTGCAAAATAACATGCTACTAACTAAATATTAACAATTTAATACAGAATTGAGTGCAAAAGCGAACTATCTTTATAGAGTGGAAAAATAATCTAATACATATTTAACTAAAAATGCCACAATAAAAATATAAAACACATATTGAACGCTAGTTTAGTTAGAAAAATTTCTAACTGAATCAGTATACAATATTTATTTTCCATTTAATGTTATTTCGTTACATTATTTGTATATTTCTTATTTTCACTCAGTTTCTCTAAGATTCGGATAGAATTCTCGGAACTGTGGTGAAACGAATTTGCACATGTGTAGTAATTGTTTTTCTGCACTTCTACTCATGACTTAACTAACTGCTTTCGCCATTTTGCTACAGATAGATCACTATTCGCTTGAAAGCCAATTTTTAAATATAAATAAAACAGGCCTGGACGAGAGTAGGGATAGTTTTACATCCACCATGCCCTGATTTTCTCCAAATAGATCACTAATCCATTGAAAACTCAGTCTTCAAATCTTTCTTGGTTAGATGTCTTTTGGGACAACTCTTCAATTGTAGAATAAAACTCGTCCTGTCCCAGAGATTGGATGTGGGGTCAGGAGTTAGTTGGTGGGCCAAGGCTTTCTAGGCCCTTCGCGATTTTAAAGATTTATGTCAAAAAGAATTCAAAAAATTATATTGGTCTACCAAATCACATATAGGGAACACAAAAAAAACAAGATGCAGAGAGAACTTTGAGATGGAAACAGATAAATATTCCTAAAAGCTGATAGTGATGATGGATTAAAAGTAAGATTTTATGGACTTGTTTACATCCACGAACTCAAATGAACATAAAATAAATAAATCTCAACTTCATATTTTAAAACAAATGAATCTACATGGTGTTTACAGCCGAAAGAAGGACTAAGATGGAATAATTGTTTTATTCTCATAACGATTCAAAAAATCGCTCCATTAATATTAATTTCATATACAATCAATTTTAATGGATTTATTATTTTAATCATGAATTACACAATTTTGAATCGAATTCACGAAGAATTATTTGCAACGTACATAATTTTATTTCTTGCTACGAGTAATTGAGAATAATTTTTTTGTCGAAATTTGTGGATCAAAAATATGCGAATATACAAAACTATAGAATAATGAGCCACGTGGAATGTATAGAAAGCCAGATGTAATAACAACAGCTAAGTCTCGTAGACTGCGATGAGCAGGACATGTGGCATGAATGGGGAAAGAAAGAGATGCATGGAAGCTTCTTGTAGGAAAACCAGAGGGAAAACGCCCAGTTGGTAGACCAAGAATGAGGTGGGAGAATAACATTAACCATGATTTGAGAAAGGTAGGTTATACAGGGGATGAATAGAAAATATTAGATTTATTTATGTCCGCAAAACAATGAACCTACGAGTTCAATAGTGCCAGTGAGTTAGTTAACTATTCACACGTTGCTACAATCATTTTTGCGTTCTTTTTTTCAATAATTTCAATGTTTGATATGTAGATGGACTTCTGGCATGAAATACGCAGCATTAATATTATTGATGATGATAATAATAATAGTAGTAGTAATAATAATAATAATAATAATAATAATAATAATAATAATAATAATAATAATAAAATGAAAAGTAAGTTACTTACAGCTTGAATCTTCATGGTGCAGTGTGTTCTGTAAAGTGGATGAAGGGTGACATTGGACATCCATTTTATATACCGGTCTACACTTTCACTACATCATCAAACAAAACACTCCTGGTATTGCTTCTGCATTTCAAAAGGAGAGCTCCTTCGCCTTGACTGTGGCCTTACTGTACATTACTCAATCGAAGAGAAATTTTCTGTCTCCGGACAGTGTTAACGTCTTGTCAAGGTCCTCTTTCCCTCTCTACATTATGATAATCTTAACTCTTTTTCAACGAATATACCGTTTTGTTCTCGTGGACAAAGTATGTTTTTATTTCGGAATTTATCCACAATAGAATGGTTTTCCCTCACCCTCAAGAAATTAGCTTTCTCCAGTTGTAGCGGTCCTGAACATCCTCATCTGTAAGTCCCAGTTCACTCATACTTCTTCTCACACCGTCCATCCAACCTTCTATAGGTCTTCCTTTTCTTCTTTTCCCATCTATTTTTCACTCTAAATATTTAATATAGTCCAACGCTGTAGTCTCGAGGTAGCGTGCTGCCCTGTCACGCAGCGGGCCCGGGTTCGATTCCCGGTCGGGACAGGCTCTTGGGTGAGGTTCTTTTCGGGTTCTTCCTCACTTGTAAGACAAATATCAAGAAGCTTAGGGCCCAACGGTCCCCGAAAATGATCCGGCCATCATCATCATCTTTATCACTATCATCATCATCCTCACCGGTGTGGAAAGCAACGGGAAGCAACCGCTCCTGTAATTCCGTAGTAAAGCTGCTAAGCATAGCATAAAAATACTATGATTGCAGTGAAGGACCTGCCCTAGGGTAGAACATCATAGAACAGAAAATTTAATATTGATAAAGATTAATTACACAGGAATTGCGTAAACTAAGCGAATTCCTCAGCAAGTCGAATTTATGGTATGATTATTCACGGCCGTACTGACATAAACTCTCCACGCATCTCTATCACGAGTTAGTATTTTCTAATTATCCCTTGTATGAGTGTATAATGTACTTCCCTCATATCATGGTTAATATTGTTTTCTCCTCTCATTCTTGGTCTACCAACTGGGTGTTTTCCCTCTGGTTTCCCTACAAGAATTTGCCATGCCCCTCTTTCATTCGCCATTCGTGCGACATGTTCAGCCCGTCGCCGTCTACGGACTTAACTGTTCTTGTTTCCCATCAAGATGATGTAACTCTAGTTTTCTCCTTTCGGTTGTTTCTTCGCCTCTCTTTTTCGTAAGTAGGGCTACTTTATACTCAAATACCTGTAATCGTTTCTCCTCCCTTAAAGTAAAAGTCCATGTTTCGCATCCATATAATATAACTGGGAGAATAACAGTCTTATATATTTTTAGTTTAATATTTTTAGAGAAGTTGAGACAAAAGTCCCTGTAATATACAGTAATAGCATAATAAAATTATTAATGGTTTGAGGGAACTAGACTATTCATCAGTTCAGAATAGGGATGTATGGAGGGTTTATGCCAGCGCGGCCATGAACCCACAGGTTCGATAATGACAGTGAGTTATATATATATATATATATATATATATATATATATATATATAGTAATTCTGCCCGAGGGCACATCCTTCACTGCAATCATAGCAGTTTCATGTTATGCTTTGCAGCTTTACTAGGGAATTGTAGGTGTGGTAGCTTTCCCGTTGCTTTCCACACCGGTGAAGGATGATGATGATAATGTCAATGATAAGGATGATGATGATAGTGATGGCCATGTGATTTCGGGGACCGTTTGGGCCTTAAAGTTTTCCTGACATTTGTCTTACAGGCGAGGAAAAACCCCGATAAAAACCTCACCCAGAAAAACTGCCCCGACCGGGGATCGAACCCGGGCCCGCTGCGTGATAAGGCAGTACGCTACCTCGAGACCACAGCGGTGGACAATAATATGTATAATGGTTTGTAAACATTAGCCCAGGATAGGGATGCATGGAGACCTTATGTCCGCGCGGCCATGAACCTATGGGTCCGATAGGGTCAGTGATTTATATATATATATATATATATATATATATATACACGTATATGTGTGTATGTGAGTGTGTGTGTGTGTGTGTGTGTGTGTGTCCACCGCTGTGGTCTCAAGGTAGCGTGCTGCCTTGTCTCGCAGCGGGCTCCGGTTCCATCCCCGGTCGAGACAAATTTCCTGGGTGATAGTTTCTTCCGAGGATCTTCCTCACTTGTAAGACAAGTTTCAGGAAATTTTAAGGCCCTAACTGTCCCTGAACATCATCTGGCTATCATTACCATCATTAACATATACATTAAGTTTAGGATTAAGGCCTCTCCTGGCGCATCATTACCATCTTCATCACCTATTATATATCATCGGGGCAACATAACTCCGCCCTTCAGTCGCCCCAACCTTAGAAGTGAGACGGCATGACAGTAGAGAATACCAGAATGTCGAAATGGCAACATGGTAGCATTAAATAAATTTATATATATATATATATATATATATATATATATGCTAAGAAGAAACTGTCTGCTGAAGGATGCCCTAGAAGGAATGGTCAACGGAAAGAAAGTTAGAAGCAGAAAAAGACATCAGATAATAGACATTAAAATAAATGGTTTGTTTGCGGATACAAAAAGGAAAGCTGAGTTAAGGAAAGAGTAGAGAATGCTGAGTTTGCAGTGAAAGACCTGCGCTTGAGCAGAAGATGAATGAATATATATAGGCTAAGAAGAATCTTAATCACACACACACACATATATATATATATATATATATATATATATGATTAAGTATGATTAAGAAAATATCCGCGAAAACCTACTATATATATATATATATATATATATACATATATATATATATATAAAGTCCACCGCTGTGTTCTCGAGGTAGAGTACAGGTCGGGACAGGCACCTGGGTGAAGTTTTCTCGGGCTTTTTCCTCACTTGTAAGACAAATGTCAGGAAACTTAGGGCAACGGTCCCCGAAAATCATCCGGCCATCATCATCGTCCTTATTATTATCATCATCATCCATCACCGGTGTGGAAAGCAACAGGAAGCTACCACACCTATAATTTCCTAGTAAAGCTGCAAAGCATAGAATGAAAATGCTTATGATTGCAGTGAAAGACCTGCCCTCGGGTACAATTACTATGGATGGATATATATATGTGTGTGTGTGTGTGTGTGTGTTCCACAAAACCGGTAATATTTGACCTAAAATCTATTATTTTACTCAGTTTCCCTCTGACAGAATTTCAGTTCTTGAATGTTTTCAGTTAAATAAAGGGCAAGGTTTTTTTTCTGCATTTTATAATACGATTGTTTTCTACTTATTATTCAGCAACTCGCTTCTGACATAGTTAAATACATGTTTTCATACATGAGGCGTTCTTATAGACATATATACTTGTCGTTTCACACAAACATTTATTTGTTTATTTATTCTTATAGCCCACATTTCAGATAATGTGCTACTCTCTATCTCAGGTGGTAGCATGTGTAGGATGAAAGTAAATAAATTCGCGGATTTTAAGTACGCATTCCTTGGGTGGAATATAAAAAAAAGGTTCCACTAACATTTTGATGTCAAATATTTTTTCTTTAAAAATAATGTTTTCCTTAAACTTTAAATGCTGCCTAAACTCAATAAATGTTTGCTGTAGGCCCTACAGATATATTTATTCAGACTATTTAACTCATGCCCCAAATGGGAGTCAATGACCAATCACGTTTCAATGAATTTTGTTTTACAACCAATCACAGCCGTGTTTCACCTCGATATTTATCGGATTTTGTTTACCAAAATAAATAAAGCTCCTCCTTTTTAATATTCTGAACAGGTCAGAGCATTATTTTGCAGTGACTGACTCTCGAACAAATACGTTGAATATTGCAAATAATGAACAGATTCCTTCGAACTACACATTTGATAATTGTGTGTTCAATAATTGTGTTTTAAATAATGATTTTATTGAATTGATTCTTTAAAAAATTAATTAATAACTTATAAATGTTGGTTATAATATTCAGTTTGTTGTGTTTAATTTTTGTCCCCTAAGGTGTATTTTTACAATATTGCGATGCTATTTGGCAATAAATAATATGATCTAGTTGCAGTGGATGAACAAATGAAACATAACCAAACATTTGTCATTTGTTTTCAAACATCGTCGTTAACATTAAATGAATAAACATTTTAAAATAACTATTGATTTGTGAGTAAAGAGCTTAATTTTATTCGTTAAATAGCCCTACCAAATGCCACTCTTGATTAGCAAATCCTCTAGATAAATTGGAAATCACTCGTGGCATTAGTCATGAAAATGAAAGGCGAAAAACAAGACTTTTTTTTTTCCTTTGCAGTTTTACAATGGAATGTATAGCTTTCGTGCCAATTAAGTGACAATTTCTGTGACATTTTCTAATAAAAAAGATAGATACTGCAAACCGTGGGGTTAATCACAAATGAGAGAGAGAGAGAGGGGGAGAGAGAGAGAGAGAGAGAGAGGGAAAGAATATGTGTTTGTTCTTGATAGAAGAACAGAATGTGAATAAAAAAACATAACTGTGACATAATCTTTATGGGAAAACAGGTATAAAAAACAATTTAGTCTCATAGACTGAGATGAGGTGAACATGTGGCACGAATGAGGACTGAAAAAGTGTGATGGAAATTCCTTGTAAATAGGAAAACTGAAGCAAAGTTACCAATAGTAGGCCAAGAATGAGGTGGGAAAAACATTAACCATGACTTGAGGGAGATAAATTATACAGGGAATGATTGGAAAACATTAATTCAGAATAGGGTTGAATGATAAGTTTATGTCCGCGCGATCATGAATCTAAGGATTCGATAGTGCCAGTGAATTATTTCAACGAAATTTTTTATTTAGTTTCCAAATTTTCGCATCATATTTAGCCAGATTTTGGACTAAAGACTAATTTATATATAATAAATATCCTCAACTCGTGTCCAGTCAGGGTTGGGTCGAGGGATGAGATGAGATGAACACATATATATAGAGGTCTGTGAATGACAAGGGTGTTGGCCTACCACGCCTGACGCACCATCACAGGAGCAGATGAATGAAATGAAACGAAATGGATGAGGTGAGTGTGGAGAAATGGTGGAATGAAATTGTGACAGGGGAAAACGGGAGGAACCCCGTGAAAAACCTGCCCAAGCTCCGTTTCGTCCATCACGTTACCCACATGGAGTGACCGAGACTCGATCAAAGGACTCCAGCTACAGCGGTGAGAGGCGAGCGTCTAAGCGCTTGTGCCACGGTGCCCAATTAATCTATTGCCATTCTCCTCCAAATCTCTCTGTCATTCCATTGTATATAGTACAATTCTTTTTTCTCTTTTGCAGCTCAAAACACCGTTAATCCTCTTTATTTTTGGTCGTCGTCTTCTTCTTCTACCAAGTGGCACCCATTCTAGTATTCTTCTTGGGAATCTGCTTAAGTAATTCGTTTTACATGACCATACCATTTTATTTGTTTGTTTATTATGACATAAACAATTAAAGTTTGAACATTCAGCATAATTATGAAATTAAAGAATATCAGATGTGATTAATGTCTACCCACACAGTTTCGCCACTATGTTTTTATTATGAATATTGACAAGCTATAAATTATACGCCGTGTTGCAATAAGTTCTAGAAACAAATACAAGGCCTGCTTATATAGCAGCGCAATTCTCATTGCATTAATTTATATGCTGGGTTCATGATGGCAAGACTTGGCCTACATACTGTTCATAAACACACATCTGAACTCCTCCCTTACAACCAGAATTGGGGAGAAAAAAAAACTACTCGTAAATTACAGGGAGTCTTAGTTCTATTTACAAACATAAATAATGATATAGGCCTATTATTATTTAATTTATACTTGGACCATGTCATAAATGAATGGCAAGAACAAATTAATATAAATAGTGTATTAACAACTCTGCTTTTTGCAGACGATCAAGTAATAATGACAGCATCAGAAAATTCTTTACAACAATTCCTTTATACTTTAAATAATATCTCTCTAAAATACAATTTAAGAAAATCTACATCTAAAACAAAAATATTAGCTCTGAAAGGAAATTGTGCAATAAGAACAACAATAATGATAAACAATGTAATTATAGACCAAGTTCAGAATGTTAATTATTTGGGATGTCATTTAGGCAATGACAGAAATTTAGATAAACACACTAAAATACAACGATTCAATTATCTATGTAGCACAATTAAACGCACTTTATTGAATAAGACTAGAAAATAAACTATTTTGAAGTTTTACAAAGTATTGTCAGTTCCACCTCTTATCTATGGATGTGAAACATGGACATTAACAAAGGCAGATAGTAAACAAATAGAGGCTGCTGAAATGAAGATGTTGAGAGCAATAGCAGGATACCAAAGGACCGATAAAAAGAAAAACGAAGATATAAGAACAGAACTTAATATATTTAATCTCTGTGAAAGAATAAAATATTATCAACATGCTTATCTTCAGCACGTATTACGAATGAATGAACAGCGCATACCAAGAAGAATGTATAATTATAAACCTAAAGAGAGAAGAATGTTGGGAAGACCATTGATGAGATGGAAGGACCAATTCGACCTATAATGAGATCGGAACAGGTTATTGGGCTTAATCCTTGTTGTTGTTGATGAGGATGCCTATTACATAAAATCTCTTATTACTTCATAACTCTTTTTTTTTTGTAACGGGAAGAATTGTGAAACAATAGACTGTTAATCTAAAATGACGTAATCAAACATTCAACGTCGACGTGAACAGGTCTGCAATGTATTATTGCATTTTCCTGTGAGCTGTGTTTTACACTTCTATTTTCCTTCATATCTCTGTGTAGGCCTATTCCCACTATTCGCAACCCCAAACTACCTTTTTCTTTCATTCGTTTTCTTCGTATCTCGTACCGAGGTGTTTACTTGGCCTACATCTACCCTCTCCACCCCGAAGGAATCCAGTTCAAAATTATTCAATGTAATCTTTCAGCGAATTCTGAAGGAATGAAGCTATTGAGGTAGTTCTTACGTAAATATTTTTTTGAAAAAAGTCACCAATGTTGACGCATTCTATGTGGTATACATAAAAAATGTCCGTGAACAATATGTATACAGTAAAACTTGCTCAAAGCGGAACCGCATGGGACCAATTTTTTTTTTTACATTAGACAAAATTCCGCAGTATATAAAACTAAAACTTATTAATCTTCGTAGATTATAGAGTACCGCACATGTATTTTTTTACGTATCTTGAATTAATTGTAGTTCCGCTGTCGTTGAAAAGTGAAGTACAGTAAAAAAGCTCTTTATTCGCGGGGGACATGTTCCGCAAATAGGCTATGCCACGAATGCAGAAACCGCGAATATGGAATGGTAATTTGTATGGGTACATAGGAGATATGTTCCAAGGTTACAGAATAAAATTATCAATTAATGAGATAGATTTTGAACAATTTCTATCAATTATTACCGTCAGGTTTAGGCAAGGACTTAGAGAACTTAGTAATTGTTTCCTGTTTTGCCGCTTTTAAAAGGTCTTTCAATTAAGATTGATATTCAACTGTGAATTCTGCGATACAATTCCTTATTTTGTCTTCGGATTTCTTGATTCATTAACATTGAAACAGCGTGTGATATAGACGCAAATGACTCGCCAATACGTATAAATGGTCAAGCATATTTCTATTTTTACTTTAAGCGGCAACACTAATTTTTTTCTCTTCGGTACTAATTGTTCTTTTCCTCGAAATTATAAACTGGGGACAAAGCACAAGAAACACGTGATATTCAATCATAATTATTGCATCGAATGACACGTTGAAACAATAATATACCGATCGAGGCGATGGAGGTATTTATCAAAGTATATAACTCCTGAAGATCTTGAAGAAAATTGGCGTGAACTGGAAGGAGAGGAGGCTCATAAGTAGTCTTTATATGAAACAGCGAATAAAAGTGAAGATAGGAGAAGAAATGTCAGAGGGAAGAGAAATTTGAACGGGGTTAGGCAAGGATGTCCTCTATCACCTACTCTATTCAACATCTACCTGGAAGACCTAATGAAGAATTGATTCAGAAATATGGGCGGAGTAAACATGGGAGGAAGAAGAATAAAGTGCATAAGATTTGCTGATGTTATGGCTTTGCTAGCAGAAGATGTAATGACACTGAGGAACATGCTGATGGAACTAAATGATAAGTGCGAGGGTTATGAGATGAAGATAAATATAAATAAGAACGAAGGCCATGATTATAGGAAAGAAACCAAGGAAGGTAAACACGAGGATTAAAGATGAAGCCATTGAGCAAGTGGAGAGCTTCAAATACTTGTGTTGTACTATCTGTAGTAACATGAACTGCGGTCAAGAAGTAAAACAGAGGATAGAAATGGCAAAAGAAGCTTTTAACAAGAAGAGAAGCATTTTCTGCGGACCTTCGGCAAAATAATTACGGAAGAGGCTAGTGAAGTGCTTTGTGTGGAGTGTAGCATTATATGGTGCAGGGACTTGAACATTAGGACGAAATGAGGAAAAGCGACTGGAAGCTTTTGAGATGTGGATATGGAGAAGAATGGAATGTATAAAATGGACAATCAAAGTAAGAAATAAAGATGTGCTAGACAGGGTGGATGAAAGAATAACAATGCTGGAACTCATAAAGAAGAGAAAAAGAAATTGGATTGGCCACTGGCTAAGAAGAAATTGCCTGCTGAAGGATGCCCTGGAAGGAATGGTCAACGGAAAGAAAGAGGCAGAAAAAGACATCAGATGATAGACAATAGTAAAATAAATGGTTTGTATGCAGATACAAAAAGGAAAGCTGAGTTAAGGAAAGAGTGGAGAATGCTGAGTTTGCAGTGAAAGACCTGCTCTTGAGCAGAACACTATGAATGAATATCGGCACGTGAAATACGAGAACAGCATTTAACAATGAACTTTAGGGTTAGTGACAATAAGTTTTGTTTTGTTTTGATATTTATTTTTCCACTTTGTTTGAATCACTATTTGTAAAAGCCGCCTTGACACCTGCCTGTAAAAAAAAAAAAAAAAAAAAAAAAAACAGTCCCGTTTCTTCAGCGTTAAAACTCTTAGGCGCGTATCCTGAAAGTAAAGTAAGCAGCTTCGGTTTCCGCTCACTAACTATACTTTTGTCCACATCCTTTAATTGCCCGCAAATTTCAATCCACACTACATTGTGTCGTCTTTAAAACTCTCCAGCGAACTTAAAAATGCCTTGAAATCGTTATTCCCTAAGGATTTAGCAACAGCTAGAGCTTGACTTTGGATCATCGATCTGGAAATTTGGAGATTTTATGATCGTGCACTTGTAAAACACTCCCACAATAATTCGTTGATTTCTATTTTTTTTATTTGTTTTAGCTTTCTCTTCTTTTGACCATTTCATTGCATTGATTCATTCATTATTTTTTGTTTGTGTTTTAAAGTCTCATAAACTTGGGTTTTTCCACATTTAAGTTTAGTCATTATTTCGGGAACTGAGTTTTTTTATCTTCAATCACTTTCACTTTTTCGTTTAATGACAATGAAACATACGTTTTAGTCATCTCTACTCCTTAAATTCAGAATGCTACCTGTGAAAGATCGGACTCAGAACTTAAATTAATTTAAGATTTTACAGTGGAATGGTTATTTGTAAGCAGGTACAGTATCTCTATTTCGCAATGTGTGTGCAGTGAAGCCGATAGAAAATTTCAGGTACAGGAAGAATTCGCCTTTATATATTTTTTTTTTGTCTAACGGGTATTCCATGAAGTGGAAACTAATTTATTTCACTCTCTGTCTTTCCGCTTTATATTTTTTTTTTTTGATGAATTGTATAAAACTATCCTTCCGTTTCCGAGTTGGACAGATTCCGTTTTATGCAAAATAAAAACACGTAAAATTATTATCATTTCGCAGGGACCAAAAAAATTGTTTACATTGGACAGATATCCGCATTATTCACGTACCGTATTAAACAAGTTTTACTATATATATATATATATATATATATATATATATATATTAATCATCATCATCATCATTCTTCAATCCTTCACGGATTAGGTATTTGCCTGTTCCGATCTCACACCTGTTCAGCCCAGCGCTTTCTTGGTCTTCCTACCGATCTTCGTCCTCAGGATTATATATCAGTGCCATCTTTGGTATCCTATCCTCTTTCATTCTTTGCAGATATTCTATCCAATTGTTCCTGTGTTCTTCTATTTGTTGAAGAAGTGGTTGTACTTTTAATTTCTTTCTAATATTCTCGTTTCTAATATATTTTTCCTTGTACAACCTTTCACAGCCCGCAGGAATCTCTTTTCCGCTACCTGAATTTTATTTATTTTCTTTTTCCTTCAGAACCCAGGCCTCACTTCCATACAACGCCCGTGGTAGTGCCAACGTTGAGTCTTCTGGAGTGGAACAGGCAATAAGGGCAGCTAAAGGATTAGCCATATGGGTAGATGAAAAATGAAAAAAAAAAAGTATGAGTTAATAAATGAAAGGATATTGTGTGTGTGTGTATATATATATATACATATATATATATATTAACATATACAATTGTAACATTGAACTAAAAATTAAAAATTCGCTCTAGCAATTGTTGTGTAATTATTGTTCTTGGTGTATGGAGAGCTTATGTCAGCACTGCCATGAATTTACTGTTCGATAGTGCCAGTGAATAAATTAGTTATTTTTCTTGGTATTTTAACTTTTAATTTAGCTGGTATCAGAAATTGATTTTTTTTAATTTAACTAAATAATATATGTTCATGCACCGCAAAAACAATGCAAATATCATACATAATTTAAATTACAATTTATAAATAATATCAGCTACAGTGTAAACCACAAGTGCAATGAATGAATCGTAACATATTTCCAAAAGTAGCTTCAGTGCCGTCCTCAAGAGAAGAGATCTTTGGGACGTCCTAGAAAAAGATGGACCGAGAATGCTTCAGTAAAACCGTAACATGTTTCGGGCCTTAAACGTTTTTGGAAGAAGAAGATGATGATGAAATATATATTCCTTAAACTAGCAAAATTGGACCATAAATTCGACTGAGGAATTCTCTTAGTTTACGCAATTCCTGCATAAAACTTTGCGTAAAAAGTTGTTAAATTATAAATTTATAGGTTAGAGTTCAAATTACTATTAAATGTAATTTGCACTAGAATCCCTATTATTTATATAGGTCTACTTATCATGTATACACAGAATCCTGGATTAACCTGTTTACCATAATAAAAATTAGACCGAGTAATTATAAAATCATAACTGGATATTTTATAAATTCCCAACGATATAATCAACACAATTACTAAGTAAATTAACACAAGGAGTAAGTTGCTTTTTGTTAACAATTTACATTAAGAACTGCTATTCATTGTTGGATGCTTGAAAAAAAAGAGGTTTAATAGAGGATATATTTAAATAAAGCTACAGAAGCATGTTACGGAAAAGAACATGGTTACGCTGCTTGTTCACTTAATCATTTATGAAATATCTAGTCGCCACCTTAATGTTACAGAAATAATATGAGTCATTTAAATATGTAGCAGATTGTATCTAAATAACTGTTAATCGAAAAAACATATTATGCATATGTAGCATACACATCTAACCTGCTATGCTATTCATTTTAGCAATAATAGGAGGCAGATTACCACTTATCGACTTAGTTGGCTCGATCGGTAACATTTGGGACTCATTTTCAGGAGATTCGACAAGGAAACTGCCAATAATTTCATGCTGAAACCCACCGTGAAATTTCTTCCAGAGAAGTGTTGTGATGTACCAAGGCAGTGTACAAAAAAATATTTGCTGTTTTTAACTGCAAGGCACAGAAACCCAAGCCAGAATCCAGAAATGGCAACCCACTGTACAGAGCAGATGGATTCCCTGCGTGAGTATAGTGGTTAGGAGTGTGGGCATGTTGTCAGGGTTGGAGTGTGGCGGAACTCGAGGTGCGGGCAGGTCGTCAGGATTATCTAGTTCACCAAGTCACCAGTTGTATTACATCCCTGTAATTTAAAAGAGAGATTTGGCGCTGGATTTTAGTGTCTTACAGTTAAAATCTGCAGATACATTTTTGGACACGGCTTTGGTACATCACTACCAATTTCAAAGTAAATTTCGGCATGCAGTGGTTGACAGATCCATTGTGAGTTCAAACCGTTGAATCAACACACATTAGGCTATAGGGATTTTTTTAGTTAGTTTTTTTTTTCATTTGATAGCTAGGCTACCTAACTCACTGGCACTATCGAATCCGTAGGTTCATAGACGCGTAGGCATAAGTTGTCCGTACATCCCTATACTGAGCTAATGTTTTCCAATCATCCCCTGTATAATCTACTTCCCCCAAATCATGGTTAATGTTATTCCTCCACTTTGTTCTTGGTCTTCCAACTGGGCGTTTTCCCTCTAGTTTTCCATAAAAAGCTTCCATACACCTCTTTCATTCTCATTCTTGCCACATGTCCTGCCCATAGCAGTCTATGATAAGATGTAAAAGATAAACACATGCTGTCGCGGACTTTTTTTTTAATTATTTGAGATATTCAATTCTGTGTAGCCTACATTAATTTGATAGGGCCTATATTTGTTATGGTTTAGACAGCGTAAGCAATTTAAGCGTCCAAAAGTAACTTTTTTAGTGCACCGATGCCCTACAATACGTATGGTAGCCTAATATGTTATTATCAGATAATTCGATAAGTAATGACAACGCTGCTATAACATTCACAAACATTTTATTTAGGTTACTTTTGACATTACGAACTTCACGTTGCCAACTATACGTTGCCAAATCCTTGGAATACGTACGGTACACTCTATCTGCAGCACCATTTCTGGTTATCTCTTTCAACTGATCGATCTACAACTTGCTGGATATCAACTCTTGATTAAAATTGAATGCATCATAGAGGTTCTTTGATCTTTGAGAATAAGTTATAGTCACAAGGGCTCCTGTCTGGTGAATTTGGTGGATATTCGAGTACTTCCCAATTCCACCTTCTAAACAATTTATACTGAACATCTTTTTAGGGTTTTTTACTTACTAAATGTGAGAAACAGTGAATGTATTCACAACATATTGCTATTTCGAGACTTTCAATATTACAGATTTATACACAAAGACTATTCAACAACATACTACAAGATTACAAATGGTCACCATTTGGATCGCTGATTTACAGCAGTGTTGCCATTACTTATCGAATGCGCTAGTAAGTTATTTGTCCCAGAAAATTACATAAATTATGGTAAAAATCCCATTCAAATAGGTAAAGTAGTTTTTGAGTCCAATAAAGGACAGAGAGACAAATAAACTTCCAGACACTCTTTTTTGTATAGGCCTATAAAGTTTATGCCACTGGCTGCTATAACTAAACCTTGGAACAGCTGACATTTGTATTAACTTAATAAACTTTGTAGAATGTTCAAATAATTAAGTCGTTCGGTAACTTTTTGTATTATTTGGAATATAAAGGAAATTGAAGTCTCAACAGAAGATAAGATTTTTTTTAAACTTTTGTCAAAAGAAGCGATTTGGTTTTATTACAACATTTTGTCTTTACTTTGATTTATTGTCGTGTTAATTTGAAGAAAAAACAAAAGAGAACTGGTTTCTTTTTTACCGACACCAGCAGGTGACAAAGTTAAATGGGGTGCCTAGGGCGCATGCGCTTCCAGATACACATATCGTTGGAAATAATTATTCCAAAACAGGATGCATACTCTTAACTACAGTTTGTATAGCAATTTAACAAACTTTGAATTTTTAATTAATCATGCCTTGTTTTTAAGTTAATTCAGGTCGCTGTTATTGCAATAGAATGTACGTTCGGCTAAACTTTACAACCTGTGACGCGACTTTTTTTAATTCCTTCATAACTCCTGTCAAATTTTATTCTCAACGTTTCATTTTTCTAATTATTTTCCACCATTTACAATTATCTTTAATTTTTTCTAACTATTATTTCAATAGGCCTATATATTTTGTTATATTTAATTACATAAAGACGTGGCAGCCATATTGATTTTAACGAATATCTATGCAACAACAAAGACGTGTTCCAGTGCAGCAAACATAGAGTATGTACTAATTAACTCTACAGATTTACTTCAGAATTTCAGAACTTACTTACTTACTCACTGGCACTGTCGAACCCGTAGGTTCATGGCCGCGCGGACATAAGCTCTCCATACATCCCTATCCTGAGCTAATACTTTCCAATCATTCCCTGTATAATCTAATTCCCTCAAATCATAGTTGATGTTATTCTCCCACCTCATTTTTGGTCTACCAACTGGGCATTTTCCCTCTGGCTTTCCTACAAGCACCTTCCATGCCAGTCTTTCATTCCCCATACGTGCAACATGTCCTGCCCATCGCAGTCTACGAGACTTTACTGTTCTCATTATATCTGGCTTCCTATAAAGACCATGTAGTTCATTGTAATGTAGTCTTCTCCATTCACCTGTTTGTTCATCTCTCTTTGGTCCAAAAATTGTCCTAATTACTTTATTCTGAAATACCCACAATCTCCTCTCCACCCTTAAAGTAAGAGTCCATGTTTCGCACCCATATAATGTAACTGGTAGAATAATACTTACTTACTTACTCACTGGCACTATCGAACCGGTAGGTTCATGACCGCGCGGACATAAGCTCTCCATACATCCCTATCCTGAGCTAATGCTTATGTTTGAGCCTTTGGCATGGGTTCCCTGAAGTAGTCCCCGCCCGGAGAACCGAATGGGGGACTATTTGACCTCCGGAAAATTTTACCCCAGATGAACCCATGTCCGCATTTCTTGACGGTTGTATTTTTACGGTGAAAGATCGTCACTCTTTCGCCCAAGGTACTTTTTTCGTCTGGACTGGTAGAATAATAGTTTTATATATTTTCTGTTTAACGTTTTTTGAAAGGAGTTGGGACATCAAGAGTCTCTGCACTGTATAATAGCACGCATTTCAAGAATTGAGCATATGTTTAATTTCTTTGTGTATCTCATTCCTATTTGTGATTATTGTTCCTAGGTATTTGAATTCAGCCACTTCCTCAAAATTTCCCTCATTTGTTATTAGCTGTCCATTTCCATTATATAGGCCTAATGTGGCCATATATTTAGTTTTATTGATATTTACTTCCAGTCCTAATTCCATAGGGTTACTCAATAGTGTGTGCGTGTTGTCCTTTAGTATCTCCTCGTTATCGGCCAATAGTACTACATCATCAGCATAAACTAACAGCTTATTAATACCATTGAGTTGTAAGCTTTCCTCATTCTCTAAAGATTTAATGGCATGCTCTAGTACAAAATTAAATAGTAAAGGAGATACTGTATCTCCTTGCTTCAACCCCTTCTGGATTTCAGAAGTGTCCGAAAACTGTATGCCTACACGCACCCTACTATTTGTGCCATTTAGACACATTCGTATAAGTTTAACTAACTTTTTATGAATTCCGAACTCTAGCAGTCAGAATTTACTATTTATATTTTTAAACTATTTTACCATATTTTTAAACCTAGTTAAGTGGTAGGCAAGCCCTTAAGGCCTTAACTCTGCCAAGTAAAATAAAGCTATTATTATTATTATTATTATTATTATTATTATTATTATTATTATTATTATTATTATTATTTATTTTTCGACGTTGCATTCTATGACAGATTAGAGTGCTTAAATTGCGTTAGGTTAGCTTCTATGTTGATCTTTCACAGATTAGAGTACTTAAATTGCGTTAGGTTCGTCAAATATCGTGTATATGTTGGCTGCATCCCGTGATTACATACTGTAAACCGCTTCGCGTTTGTTAGTGCATGCGCATGGTGTATGACTGAAACTTAGAAACATATTTCGCGGCACATGCAAAGTGTTTTATTTCATTCTTAATTATTCTTTAACGTAAGTCCATTCCAAATGATTTAGAAGTCATCATCATCATCAGTTAATGTCCAGTTCTCATTGCCATATAGAAGTAGTGGCAATGCAATCACTTTATAGAACTTAAAATTAGATAGATCATCGGTTGATTAATGTGTTTTATATCATCCGTTTCCTAAGAGCCAATTTTGTCGGTCCATCCAATTTCATAGTTGTTGATGTTTCTCCTTCATGTATAAATATATTCCCTGACTCCAGGAAGTTTTAGGCCTTCCTCTGCCTCGCCTTTCCTCAGATTTCCATTCCAAAACATATTTTGGTAGCCGATCTTCTTCAGTTCTCTGGACATGTCCGTACTTTTTAATTGCTGAGTTTTAATATAAACTAGAATAGTGTTATCAATCTTCATTTCCTCCCTTATAACTGAGTTTCTCTTCTTGAAATTCTTGCTGCCTTTCGTATAAAATCCATTTCCGTTGCCATAAGATACTTATTTGTTTTTGTTGTTAATGGCCGAAGTTCTGCTCAATAAGTAATGATGCTTTTAACAATTGTATGATATATATTAATTTTATAACAAAATACATTTAATTATATGTGTGGCACCATAAAACGAAGTCTCAAAGGATCTAGAAAGGAGACACTTTTAAAATTTTATAAAACAATGGCGGTACCAACATTACTATATGGATCGGAACATTGGGTCTTAACCAAAAACCAGGAACGAAGAGTAGATTCGTCAGAAATGAGGTTTCTGAGGAGTGTGGCTGGCTATACAATAATGGATCAAAGGCGAAGTGAGGATATACGAAGAGAACTGAATATATTCAAACTATTAGATAGAATTACACAATACAGAGAAGAATGGATGGACCACATCAATAGAATGGATGACAACAGAATTCCAAAAAAGATTCTTCATTACAAACCACTAGGACGAAGAAATGTTGGAAGACCCAGTAAAAGATGGATAGACCAATTCTAATACGAGATCGAAAGAGACCAGCAGCTCTAATCCTTGATGATGATGATGATTAATTAGATTTTTATTATTTACATGTTTATATTACAATATTCCATTGAGGCACACAAATCCAAATTTTCCTTTACTATTTCTATTTCCTATTTGCTCTTCGTAACTTCCATTTTTATTAAAAGTAACTCACAATAAAAAATGTATTTCTGATTACAAAAGCTATCTGATCTTATCAATTACTCAATCAGTGCCCTTACGAGGAGCACAGGCTATCCATAGAGTATTTCCATCCATCCATCCATAGAAATTTTGCCCGAGGGCAGGTCTTTCACTGCAATCATAGCATTTTCATGCTATCCTTTGCAGCTTTACTAGCGAATTATAGGTGTGGTAGCTTCCCATTGCTTTCCTCACCGGTGAAGTATGATGATGATAATAATGATGATGATTCTCGGGGACCGTTGGGCCCTAAGCGTCCTGGCATTTGTCTTACAGGTGAGGAAAAACCCCGAAAAAACCTGCCTCGAGACCACAGTGATGGACAAAGTATTTCCATAGGACCAATTTTTTTTGTAAACTTCCTTTACTTGGGGCGCCTGGAAGGAGGAGTTACGTTACCACGATGACATAATAGGTGATGGACAGAGTGCGGGGAAATAGTACGGAAATAGAATGTTTACTTGCTTACAAGTACTATAGCCTGAAACAGAAGGAGTACGGCAATTACGTCACAACCGTAGTATCTATAGTTAACGTAACTATTATATTGATATTGTATTATGAACCGTTGGTTTTCTTAGGCTTTAAGGACCTTCGGGACTTGGAAAATCTGGTAGCGTGAGTATCTAACTGAGCGTTAGTACGAGGAAGTATTAGTATAAAGCATACGTGTATTTGAACATAAAGAAATGGATTCTTAATTTCAACTATTTTATTTCTAGAATATAATAATTACAATCCCTAAGTATTCTAGCCCTAAATAACTAATCTAAGCTTAATATAAAATTATAGAATATTCACCTGAAAGGTCCGTCTCCTCAACTTAATTATTCATTTAACTGTAGCGCTTTCGGGACTTGTCCCATCATCGGCAGGATTCAAAACTGGTGTTTCACTGAAGATCTGGTAGAGGGGGTTGCATGTATTGGGTTCGTTTTCGTTTATCAGGCTGTCGTTGTGAGCTGCTTTCATGATTTCCATCTCTTCGAGTACGTTTATCTTCGCTGGATTATTTTCTCTGTGCATTACTGTTAGGGTGTTTTCAATATTTAACATGCGATGTCCTTCATGGATAACGTGTTTTGCATAGCTTGATTTCCCTTCTGCGTGAATGAAGTCTCGAAAATGTTCTTTGAATCTGATGTTAAAACTCCTGTTTGTCCTTCCTATATAAAATTTTGTTGCAGTCCTTACATGTCAGTTTATAAACTCCTTTGCTGTTGAAAATGTTATTTTCTTCAATGTTATTGTTTATTATGTTGTTTAATTTGTTATTGGTTCTGTATGCTATTTTTACGTTTTTATCTGCTTTCTTTAGTGCATTGGCTAATTTTGTCGTTTCTTTTCCTGTGTATGTAAGTGTTATCCATGTTTTCTTGTTGTTGTCAGATTCTTTTTCTAGTTTAGTTATGTTGGTTATGTTGTTCTTCCTTTTTTGTTTTTTTACGAGCTTATCTATGAATTCTTCATTATAGCCATTGGTTTTTGCCATATACTTAATGTAGTTTAGTTCTTGGATATAATTGTCTTTGCTTAATGGGAGTTTCAACATTCTACTGACTAAGCTATTAAATGTACTAATTTTCTGTTGAAAAGGGTGTGTAGAATTTTTGTTTATGGCCAGAGCATTGTTTGTGGGTTTCCGGTAGATACCGATTTCTAGTTTATTGTTGTGTGGATTTTTGGTTATAGACAAATCTAAGTAGTTTATGATTAATTAAGTTGAGGAGACGGACCTTTCAGGTGAATATTCTATAATTTTATAAAAGTTAATCTAAGCTTATATTAAAAACTACAGTCGAACTTCCTGGGTTCTATTATTTTCTTGGTTTTTTTCATATGTTATTTTTGCACTCTTTAATTTTGAGAATTTTTATTTATTGTCTTTCTAAAATATTTAATTAAAAATATCAAGTCCTAGTTATCCGATTTATAACATATTGTGAAAAGAAAAATTGATACAAATTCTCGTTTCGTCCGCTGTCAGGTAGGTGTCACCACCATCGCCAACGGCCGGCTTCGTTTAGAAGTCTATATTTGAGAATTTTACACCACCACTTTTATAAGTAGTAAACGATGTTATTTAACATTTTCCAATACTGTTATTTTAACACGGTTCCAATAATGGATCATACTATATATATTACAATGATATTGTGAAAAGAAAAATTAATGTCTCAACCAGGTGAACTAGAGGTCCACGGTTCGATTCCTGGTTCAGACATTAATTTTTCTTTTCATAATATCATTATAATATTATAATATGAATAATTATTGGAACTGTGTTAAAATAACAGTATTGGAAAATGTTAAATAACGTAACTATTCATTTCAGTGCTGAAAAAGAGGTGAATTAATACAGTTGTGAATATGTACCAGGTGTCATGTCGCCTGTGTTGGTCTAGTGGTTATGTTTCTTGCCTCTAGTCCGGAGGGTCGCAAGTTCAAAACCCGACCGGTGTCGGTGGATTTTTAAGATAGAAAAATTGAAGAGACAAGTCCTCCAGTAGGGACTTTAAACCATAGGTCGCGAGTATAAGATTCTCGCGCTCGTCAAAGAACTTCAAGTCTTAGTAAAAATGCATCTGAGCAAAACTTAACCGATCTCCATTATTCCAAGTAAAATCTTAGTTTCCTACATACGTCTGTATCGTGGCGAACTGCAAGCCACAATGTCTCTCTCTGACATATGTAGGAAAATAAGCGTAATTAAATTAGTCTGATTAAAAAAACTTCCCACTAGGGGAGCACCTATGTCTGGAGCGGGACGAACGGGGATCAATCATCATCACCAGTTGTCAGAGTAAGCAGACTATGCCACGCACACAGAGAGCATTAGGTATCATAAACTTGCCGTCTGAGCTGGCATTACTTGAGCTAGTTGCTCACACTTATAAACAAAATAAGCTCGTTTGTTCCTAATTTCACATTTATATACTACTAGCTAATACCCGGCGTGCGCTAATAAGCATAAATAAATGAAATGTGTGTTTTAATTATTAGTTGTATAAGTAAAAGGAAAAATAATTATAAATTTATATCGTTATTATTTTTAGAAACCCCGTGCTGATTACACGGCATTGCCCGGGAATCTACGTATCCCGATGTATTTGGAATTAATGAGAGCTGAAAGACAAAATTCGTTATTTCGAGTTACCAATAATACTTTTTCTTAAAGAGAATTATTCCTGTGGTTGTCAATGGTCTCGATTTAGACTAAGTACATTAATAAAATAATAAAAACTCATAAAATTATATTTCGACAAGGAATACAGATTTTTAGAAATGATATTTTAAAAACACTTATTTTTTATGCAGCCGATTTGGTACTGTTTTCAACCTCAGAGGATGAATTACAAATGAGAGCATATCAATTAAATAATGTAGCCAAATAATTGGATTTGAAAATTTCTTCCCAAAAAACAAATTCAATGGATTCGTTTTGTGGGGGAAAATACGAAGATTTAAATTATAATTAAATGGAAAAAACATAGAACAAGTTTGTGAATTTAATTACCTCGGTTACCTAATAACTGATATGAGAAACGACACAGAGAGAAAGTTACAGAAATACAATGCAATAAATGGAGTCATAAAAATTAATTTTGGTAAACAAATGTCAACCGCAACCAAATTGACATTACACAATATAACTGTCAAATTAGGACTAAAATACAGCGCGATAAGTGGATACTAAATTCTAAAATCGAATCAACATTGCAAGCGAAATAGTTGGGATTTTTACGTCCACTCCTAGGTTTGATAAAACCGGACAAGAAGAGAAACACAGATATAACCTACGCGATAAATTAAAATGCCAAAATATATTTGAAGATATTCAGAATTATCAACAGTAATCTACAAGCGGTTGTGTTTTTCTGAAAAAATCACGAGCGGCAAAGTCGCGAGTGATTTTGTGTAATGAAACATTCAACATCACATTGGATTTGGAGTGACTATTTATCGAATAATACAACTTCAGAAGCTAAAAATAATTATAATGTTTAATATTTACCAAATGTGAGGTTATGTATTCCGATCTTAGTTCAGGGCGATATTGCTGTATAGTTATAAATAGCGTATCTTTACTGATAAATATCTTTGGGCTTAGTAAAAATCAATAACAGATGATTGTATGAGAAATAACTATTAACAATAATGCAGGTTCATTATACGACATTTAATATTTTTTAGAGCAACAGAACTAACCTTCTTTTTTGTAATTTTTGAAGTTATTTCCTACGGCATTTCTTGCTGTGCCATATAGATCGTACATTGTTGAATCGTTATGCTTGTCAAATAAGTTAATTTGCGGAGATATCTCTCATTACGGACAGGAAGAGGCAAAATGATCGATCTATGAGATAAATAGTAAAAGCAATTAATTACAACATGTGCAAAGAATGGACCCGTCTCGCTTTCCTAAATTAGTATTGCAATATCAATCTAAAGAACTTGGAGATAAAGGAAGATCAAAATTAAAGTGGACTGACCAACCACATCCTGAGATCTCATAGGAACACGCTAAAAATACCTAAACCTAAATAAGTTCATGATGAAAAATTTCCTATGACCTGACCGGGAATCGAACCCGAGGTCCCATGATGTGCAGTCTGAAGCTCTGAGCCTAGTCAGAACTTCAAAGATTGTGGGACTATATTTCAAACGTCTGAATTATTTTTTGGTGAGTGCCCATAATGGTAATGTAGGATTACAGCATATAGTTTGAAGTCGTACATCAATACACTGTAGTTTGAAGAGAACACAGCATGTAGATCACCCGCTGGGAGAGACCAGTAAATTTCTTCCTCCTTGAAGTCCATTTACGTGGCACAGCAAGCGTTGAGACTTGAACATGTATTTTGTTGAGTGGAGTTTATGAACAAACTCTAGAGACTTATTTTACTTGGATTTATGACTGTGCTATGTACCGCCAGCCCACTAGCTAAAGTAACACAGAAGTAACAGCCCTCTACTAATAACAGCGACAAACGACGACAAACACTGTGTTTTCTACTTGTCGCTACTGGATCCAAGATCCTAACGTCAGTGGCGTATGCTTAATGGAATCATCAGTCTGTCTATAACTGTAGTTGTCTATACCTGGAAGACAGGCGAAAAATACATTGCCTCTGCTTCTTATACAAGACTTTGTCCACCTCATCACCCCATTATATTTATACTAGCTTCTATTCGCTATCCTTCCATCATAACTTAAACACACGATCGAGAGAAAATTTAACTCTAGTTTTTCCTCTACATCGAACATCTCACTATTCCTCATCCTTCCTTGTTTCAGTCACCCAACTCTGGAATTCCCTCCCCTCGTATATGAAGACTGCCCGACTCAAAAACAGTTCAAAATAAAACTCACTTCATACTTCCTTAGACAATATAATATATAACCGTGTTCCATGTATTCTTTTGTTATTCCTTTATGTTTTAAACTTTTCTTGTCAAGCAAATTACTTAAACTAAGGGCCAGCAAGCACGCTCTAATGAGTAATACTAAGAAATTGGGACTGAAAGTAAACATTAGTAAAACTAAATAGGCCTATATGGTCACACATAGAACTTACTTACTTACTTACTTACTCACTGGCACTATCAAACCCGTAGGTTCATGGCCGCGCGGACATAAGCTCTCCATACATCCCTATCCTGAGCTAATGCTTTCCAATCATTCCCTGTATAATCTACTTCCCTCAAATCATAGTTAATGTTGTTCTCCCACCTCATTCTTGGTCTACCAACTGGGCGTTTTCCTTCTGGCTTTCCTACAAGAAGTTTCCATGCACGTCTTTCATTCCCCATACGCACAACATGTCCTGCCCATCGCAGTCTACGGGACTTAACTGTTCTTATTATATCTGGCTTCCTATAAAGACCATGTAGTTCATTGTTATGTAGTCTTCTCCATTCACCTGTCTGTTCATCTCTCTTTGGTCCAAAAATTTTCCTAAGAACTACAGTGTATAATGTAAACATGATCAATGAGGGAAATTTTGAAGCAGCGGCTGAATTAAAATACATACGAACAATACTTACAAACAGGAATGAGATGCACAAATACATTTAAACATAGATTGAATTCTGCAAATGTATGATATTATGCATTACAGGGAGTCTTTTTTCCCAACTCCTTTAAAAAAAAGTTAAACTCAAAATAACTGTTATTTTTCTAGTTATATTATATGGATGCGAAACATGAAGTCTTACTTTAAGGGAGGAGAAATGTTTACGAGTATTTAAAGTTCTTAGAAAAATGTTTGGTCCAAAGAGAGATGAACAGACAGTTGAATGGAGAAGACTACATAAAAGTGAACTACATGGCCTTTATGGGAAACTAGATGTAAGCCTAATAAGAACAGATAACTCTAGTGGGCAGGAAATGTGGCACGAAAGGGAAAGAGAGCAATGGAAACTCCTTGTAGGAAAAACCAGAGGGAAAGTGCCCAGTAGTCAGGGCAAGAATGGTGTGGGAAAATAACAACGATGATTGGGGGGGGGGGGGAAATAGATTATACAGGGGATGATAGGAATATATAGAGAGCTTATGTCCGCTCGATCCATGAACTTATGGGTTCGATAATGCCAGTGAAGTTAATTAATTTCTTTTAATATAGGCCTAGGCCTACAGTTACAATAAATTGTATTTATTTTCGTTTATTATTTATTTATATAGGAGGAATAGTGGCATTTATTTTTAAAAAATCTAGTAAAGGAGGAAGTAAATTGGATCAAGCGGTAGAGTCTGAGACTATAATAGGGAGGTTCTGAGTTCACATCCCAATATCTCTTTATTTCTGTGTGCAGCCCTGATATTATGTAACACGCGATATGAAATGTAATCGACTTCAGCCTTGAGTACATTATTTCTTTAATCTCTATTTAAATTGGGACATTTCCTCCAGTCTTGATTTTAATAGCGATATGAGTCATCTTTAATAAAGATAACAGAATGTAAACTTTCTCTTGTTTCTATTTATAAACAAACGAAGGTTAATGCACGTTAAAAAGGCTGGCGTGCAATGTCTTGTAAATTTACCAGGAAGACGAGAAAATCCTTCCTGACGTGTTTGCTGAAATAATGTTAAACAATGAATAATCTTTAAAGAAATAAACTTATTTGCTAGACAGTGATAATTTTGTTAATCTACAAGCTTAGCAGTTGTTTCGACCTTATTTTTATCAGGAAGTTTCCATTTTGAATAAAAATTTCCGGAGTCATTGTTGCGCATTTGTTCTCGATTCTCAATTTTCACACAATACGTCTATCACGCACAATTTGATTTTGTGATCAGTCTCATGGTCTTATGGACAGCGTCTGATTTCAGTTCATGAAGCACTAGGTTCGATTCTCATTAAAACTACTAATATATTCCTTGAAGGGAATTAGTTCTGTAATCGCCCATGGTCTAGATAAGTTTAGATTTAAGGATCCCGCGTCGTAGCCGAGCGGAGTTACAGTATGTGTCAATCTGAGTTCATAGTATTGAGACGATATGCTTTATAAAACTTCCTCCATTCTCCATTTTCAAACTATTAGAAAAAGTAGCCTAATTCCACAACAGGAAACCTTTTGGGTAGTATGAGGTTAAGGTTCTATTTTTTCTAGACAATCCTCACTTGATGTCAGCCGGGTTGTCAGCCCTGCGTGACGGCCGCGTTTACCCCCAGAACAAGCGTATTTTATTCATTTCCGTTAGAAGCTGAGTCGACCCAGGGTCATAGTGCCGCCAGAAGGTTCTAAAAGCATATTGTCTTCATCACTACACTACAGCCGTCGGATCTCCGTCTCTGAAGTTACGTTATAAGTAAAGTGATCCCACAACAGGCCCGGAGGCCCTTGGGGTAGTAGGAGGTTAAGGCTCCCACTTTTTCTAGACAATCGGCACTTTGTGTCAGCCGGGTTGTCAGCCCTGCGTGACGGCCGTCTTTACCCCCAGAACAAGCGTCTGGTACTCATTTCCGTTAGAGGCTGAGTCGACCCCAGGTCCATAGTGCCGCCAGAAGGTTTGGGTCAGTTTAAAAGAAGTTACGTTATACAAGGGTTAAAGAAAAAACTCGCCCTCTACTGCCAATAAGGGAATAGTTGAGTGGGAGTGGATGTCTGCCTCAACCAATCACCGCTCTTGACGCAGCTATAGCGTGCTAGTAAGGTTTGAAATTGATGAGATGTTGTTAGCTGTATGTATGCTAACCGCTGGATATCTATATCGGCAACACTGTCGTGAAAACGTCAAGGCCAGGGATTCAGTGGCAGGGGTGTATGTAATGGCGTGCCCCTTTTTCAACTATTTAGAGTACCACAAGCAATATTATGTCATACATTTTAATCTTTGGATAACTCACTCACTAACACTGTCGAATATATACATTCCTATCGTGAGCTAATGTTTGTTGAAATCCCCTGTATAATCTATCTCCCTAAAATCATGGTTAATGTTATTCTCCCAATTATCCTTGGTCTACCAACTGGACGGTTTTCTCTCTGGTTTACCTACAAGGAGCTTCATGCCCCTCTTTCATTCCCCATTCGTGTCACATATTCTGCCATCGCAATCTACAGAATTAACTGTTATTACATCTGGTTTCCCGTAAAGATCTTGTAGTCTTCTCCAATCGCCTGTCTATTCATCTCTCTTTGAACCAAACATTTTCCTAAGAACTTTGTTTTCGAATACTCGTAATATTTTCTCCTCCCTTAAAGAGGACCATATCATAAAAACAATTTCGAATTCAAAACCGGAAGGTCGACTTAATATGGTGGGAGAGAAATTGAGCTAGCTGGATGATGTCGAGGCAGATTTGAGTGTTTCGGTAGTTACAGCCTAGACACAGAAATATAACAAGGGAGAGTAAAACTAGACTAAAAATTGTTTTGAAGTCTCATAAAATGAAGAACATATGTAAATTTGGAAAAGAATTGACGCCTATTTGCAGAACTCTGTTTAAGTATTATTATTATTATTATTATTATTATTATTATTATTATTATTATTATTATTATTTATTATTATTATTATTATTATTATTATTATTTATCCGAAATTTATAAACCCTATTTCACCTAAGGTGCATTAGGGTTATAGTTTGTTACAAAGTTGTGACGTATTATATAATTTCGATCTAAAATTAAAGTTCTTTTATGAACTTTATTTATAAAAACATTAAAAAGTCTAGTTATGCTCCGTCGTACGTCTGTAACTTAAACAGGCGGTGTTATTCAGTAGACATGAAAATTCGAATCTTTCGTTACAGAATAAAGGACAATTAAAGATAATATATTGAACGCTTTGGTTGCTAACGCCACAATTACAACTTGCATTTTCTCTGACGTTGAATCTCTGGAGGTATTGACCACATTTACCGTGAGGAACTGTATAAAATTTGGAACAACATGTTAGCACTGTATTCTGTCATAGATACTTGGAATGAACAGTTATCGTGTTAATGTGCCTGTGGTATCATTGAGCCACATGTTGCAGTTATATTTTCATTTATATGTGACTTCAGAGATCTAATGCGTACTGTGAATTAGAATCTGCTGCAGATTTGGCTAAAACATCCGCACGTTCGTTTCCTGATATCCCGTAATGTCCACGTACCCATGATAAGCAAATATGTTTTGAACTTTGCTTCATCTGTTCCCTAATGTCGAAAACTATTGGGTTATTGTTATATTTATCATTAATTGATTTCAGAGCTGTTTGTGAATCGCTGTATGTACAAGAATATATGTCATTAATTACAGTCTTTTTAACAGCTTCTTTTACGGCTAATAATTCTGCCTGAAAAATATAACAACTGTGTTTATGTAGGATACAGTTTGACGTTGTTATCAAAATGTTTCTAGATCAGTAAGGTATTCTTTATGTTGCATGACCTGCTGGCTGAACACTTGAAATTGAATTTCCACTCAAGATACCACATAAGAGCGACAGCCGAGAAAATGAGTCCCAGCGGGAATATGTGTTTTACATCTTATCCTTCAAATATATTTTCATTCGTTCCCTAAAAAAGTCGCACCATTAACAAACCTAACAAGCTTCGTTAAGAAAATTCAAATCTGAACGCTTCTACGCAAAATTAATACTTAGTAAGCTAAATAACTAACTCACTATCATGAACTCTTAGGTCTATATGAAGGACTCTTACGTCCCTATCCCAAACTAAATTATTCCAATCATACTCTGTATAATTTAGTCTTCCTCAAATCATGGTTAATGTTATTTTCCTACTTCATTCTGAGTCTATCTCCTGGACGCTTTTTCTCTGGTTCACCTACAAGGAATTGCCATACCCCACTTTCACTCCCCATTCGTGCCACATATCACGCACATCGCAGCTTAAGATACTTAGCTTTTTTTATTACATCTTGTATGTAATAAATATGATCTTCTTGGTGATAAACTTGCATTATACAAAGTCAATAAAAACCAAAATCACCCATTAAAAAAGTTAAGAGTCAACACGTTTCAATAGCGACGCTACCCATTATCAAGACTTAATATTAACAAAAACTACTAAAACGCGTTGACTCTTTCAATTTTTTTAAATTGGTGATTTGGGTTTTTATTGACCTGTGTAATATAATATTATTATATCTTGTTTCCTATAAAGAACTTGTAGATCACTATTATGCTGTCTTCTCCATTCACCTGTATGCTCATCTCTCTTTGGTCCAAAAAAATTCGTAAGAACTTTATTATCGAATTCTCGTAATATTTTCTCCTCCCTTAAATTAAGAGTCCATGTTTCACATCCATATGATATAACTGGAAGAATAACTGTGTTATATATTTTCAGTTTAACGTTTTTTGAGGGAAGTTGAGATGGCAAAAGTCCCGTAATGCGCAACAGCATGAATTTCCAGATTTGAGCCTGCGTTTATTTATTTATTTTTTTTTTTACAATCTCATTCCTGTTTGTAATTATTGAATTTGAATTGAGTCACTTCTTCAAATTTCCCTAATTTGTCATTGATTATCCGTATAATGAATTTCCTTTAGTACCATTGCTATCTTTATGTAGCCTAGGTCCTACATGTGTATGTCACTCAACTCCTCCTAAACGACTGGACCGATTTTGATGAAATTTTTATGTGTTTGAGTCGGTCCCTGGAAGGTTAAGATTCGCAATTGGACCCGGTAGTTGGCGCTGCGATTGGGTTATAGGGAATTTAAGCTTGAAGGTGTCAAATGACGAAATTCTAAGAGAGGGCAGAGTCTACTTTGAAATAATTAGAATAAGAATATTGATTATTGAGGGAACTAGATTATTCAGGAGATGATTGGAAAACATTACCTCAGGATAGGAATGTATGGTGTGCTTATGTCCTCGCGCCCATGAACCTACGGGTTCGATAGTGCCAATGCGTTAGTCAATGGAGAATTAATTATTGGGCGTAACTATTGCGGTAATCACATTGTCACCTTGGAAAGAAGTGCCAAATGATATCTGGTATACTTCAGTACACTTAGTTAACATCTGCAACTGTCTTCGATATGATGATAAGAGACAGTCACAAACACACTTCGCGTGGACTTCATAGCGGTTTATCTTGTTTGGTCCAGACCAGCTCCTATCTATCATGGGGGGCGTGCCGTAGGAATGTCATCCCTCTTCTGTCTTCTCTCTTGCATAAGTTGTTCGTATGATTTAGTGGATGGCAGATAGTAGCGCATTCTGAGGTCTTCCAGGAAGAACTATTCTCTTGTTAGTACATAGGCCAGTCTCGTGGGAGTCAAGCAATAAATGCTTTAAACTCTGTTTGGTGAAGCAAGAATATTAAAAAAATAGAAAATTATAAATATATCAAACCATAATTCAGAGCATTTTAACATATAGTGCTGAAGTTTGGCAAATTCCTACCAGGGAAATGAAAATAATTTTATGTACGTTTTGAGAAGATCAGTTGGAAAATCTAGAATGGATAGAATACTAAATAAACAAGTAAGGGAAATTATGGGTGTACAAGAGGAGCCGGATATCATAGATATTATAGAAAAGAAAAGATTACAGTGGTATGGCCATGTCAAAAGAATGCCAGAGCAAAGATTGCCTAAAATTGTTATGGAATGGATCCCAATGGAAAGGAGGAAGAGAGGTAGACCGAAGAAAACTTTGTTAGAAGTGGTACAAGCTGCTAAGAATATCAGAGGTTTGGAGGAAGATCAATGGATGGACAGAGAGAATTGGTGTTTGGTTTCCGGAAGACGGCGGCAGCTGCCATGATACCAGATGATGATGATGATTCTATATATATATATATATATATATATATATATATATATATATAAGTTATATATATGATATGAAAAGAAAACTGAATGTTTGAGTCGGGATTTGAACCCGAGTCTCTAAACTATGTACGTTCATTGCTCTAACCAACTGAGTGACTCAAGTATTCCAACACAGACATCCTACATTTTTTTATATATGTTGTATTCTCAATTCACACAAGAGGTAGCGGGAAGTCGTTCCAACTGACATCTAGTGGCCACTATAACAGGTAAGCATTTTTTTAAAGAGAATATTTACTTTATAGCAGTAACGCTTGTATATTTAGATGTTATAACTATATTTTTGACATTTGGCAATGGAGGCAAATATGATATGAAAAGAAAAATTAATGCTTGAGTCGGGATTTGAACCCGATTCTCTAAATTCCCATGTTTAGCGCTCTAACCAACTGCGCTACTCAAGTATTTCAACACAAATATATATATATATATATATCCATCCATAGTAATTCTGCCCGAAGGCAGGTCCTTCGCTGCAATCACTTTCATGCTATGCTTGCAGCTTTTCTAGGGAATTGTGTAGGTGTGGTAGCTTCCCGTTGCTTTCCACGCCGGTGAAGGATGATAGTGATGATGATGATAATGATAAGGATGATGTTGATGATGATGATGATGGCCATATGATTTCGGGGACCGTTTGGACCTTAAAGTTTTCCTGACATTTGTCTTACAGGTGAGGAAAAACCCCGATAAAAACCTCACCCAGAAAAACTGCCCCGACCGGGGATCGAACCCGGGCCCGCTGCGTAACAAGGCAGCACGCTACCTCGAGACCACACCGGTGGACAATATATATATATTAGATCCAGTAGTAAGTAGTGACCAGCGTCCTAATTGAGTGATCCAACCATCACGCCTACACTAAAAGCTACGAGACATGTTTCGGTTCAAATCCGCATAAATCTAGATTTTTGTTATGGAATTTGACTGATGTCCACCTACTTAGCTTATTGAGAAATTCGAGTAGCTACATTTAATATCAGTACCATATTCAGAAAAAAAAAACAGCTATTAAGGCTGGACGACTCGACATCCTGACCACATGTGAACCAGACACGGGCTGTATGATTGTCCACTTCTATATATGACACATTTCGTTGTGAAGCCTGCTTGCGTCTTGTCCCAATCTAGATGACGCCATGCTACAAAATCCTTCGTCTCTTACACTTCAATTTTACTGCGAAAGTAAACTATCCTAACACTACAACCTTAAGAGATCTAATGCCTTTTCCTATTGCTAATTAAATGAATGGAATCCAATCTACTATACCGTTTTTTGCAGTTTGTTATGATTTTATTTCTTATTTCTTTCATATTTTCAACATCTTGCTGCTCTCCTCAAAAAATCAATTTCCATAGACATACGTTTTTGATCTAAGTTTTTGTTGAATATCCATGTTTCAGCTGCATATGTGACAGTGCCATAAGAGTTCGTGAGGATGAAGCATGTCTTTGAAAGACCTAGATTTTTAATAGTGAGTTTCGAGGTCTTCCTTTCTTTCTTCTTCCAGGTTCTCACCATTCCAATGATTTTTCTCGGCAACCTTTCTTCTTGCATTCTCCATACATGCCCATACCATTGGTTATATCTTAAAGCTTTAAGAACTATTATGAGACCTAGAAAACTGGATGGATAGGGACAAGTGGAGAGGGAAAATAAAACTTTAGAGACACAAAGATGTGTAAACATTGAGAATTTGTATTCAAATAAAAATACAGATTTAACTTGCAAGGAAACTGTCAACGATTGCATGCCGGAACTTCTTGAAATTTCTCCTAAAAATCGATGTGATATAATCTCCAAGCGCGACAGGCCTAGAAGATCCTTGGCCTACCAGCCGGCCTCTGGCATCACATCCACATGCGTTAATCACACAGGTAGACGATCATCTAGCCAGTGTAGGGGTGATATGTAGTCAGCATGTCGGGTCTTCTCAACCTGGAGTCACTACTTATTGTAGCTACCGAAATGCATCACGATGCTGAGTGGGCACCGGTCACATACCGGCAAATTCCATGAGAAAATTTCTTCCCTCGTGGGGACTCGATCCAGCGCAAGTCCCGTAGCTCTGCGCCAAGGCTTCTTGCCTTAACCACTCGGCTACGGAGCGGGACATTGTGATATACCATGGCATTTCCAAAAAATGATCTGCCGTTTTTAATTGCAAGGCACAGAAAATCTTAATTTCCAAATAAATAAGTTGAGTCTGTTGCATCTTACCTCATAAAAGTTGAGTTCCTTTAGGACATGTTTCAAAACAATTAAGTTTTGTGGTCAGCATGTCCACAGCGTTGTTTTTAAGTTGTCGGACCTGGATGTCGAATCCTACTCCATATTTTGGTTGTTCAAAGAATTTGCATATCAAATCTCTCTCCCTGAATTTAAAAATTCATGATGGAGGGGTGCCAACATCCAGAGACTATAACTTAAAAATCAACAGCCTGGACAAGCTGACGATAAAACACAAGAGTATTTTGAAAAATGTAGGCTATTAAACGAACTCAATTTTTATGATGTAAGCTGCTACAGACTCGCCATGTTTATTAAGAAGAACCTCATATTAGTTCCTATTGTACTTTTATAACATAATTTCCAACTCTACCCCACTCCGAACCGGATATGCTACCATCAGAGCTAGCGCGTAATCCCCGGAGATAGTAAACTAGCCTAAATACTTGGTAACCGGTAGAACAGGGTTCTGCCAGCAAGACATACCTCCGCATGACTCTATAGCGATGATTTACCGGCGAAGTATGAGATGAAAGAAAGGACATCGTCCTAAAACTAACCCAGTACAACAGTAGGGCGTATACACAACAAGTACCAGAGAAGTTATAGCTGTATCAACCACAAAATAGATGCTTTTCTCACATATATAACTGCTACTTAATGTTCTCAAACAAGAGAAAAAACCTACATTTGTTAAACTGCTACAAGAAAACTTCAAATAATAAATTACGCTACTTTCAGTGGCGGGATTTCAACTATGAATTTCATTAGAACATATACTGGCCTTTGTTTAACTCAATTGTTAGAAACATTAATAATTATAATACTAATAATATATATATATATATATATCCGGTTTTAACAATGTTGACACATTTTTCCGGCACCAATGATTTATCTTCAATTTCGCTTTATAATTTTCCTCCATTCGTCTCTACTATAACACATTACTTCCTTTATTTACCAGTCCTATCAAGTTCCTCTAATCCCTTTGAACCACATGAGATTTGGTCGTCCTCTCCTTCTCGTCCCTGATGGTGTCCATTAATAAATAGTAATGATAATAATTCTGGGAATGCATTCTAATGTGAATTAAAGGGGCTCTTTTCGTCCCAACTTCTCTCAAAAAATATAAACTGAAAATAAATAAAACAGTTTTCCTCCCAGTTATATTATATGGATGCCAAATACGTAATGTTACTCTAAGGGAGGAGAAAATATTACGAGTATTTGAGAATACAATTCTTAGCAAAAGTTTTGCACTGCAGAGAGATGAAAAGACAGGTGAATGGAGAAGACTCTATAACAGTGAGCTACATCATATTTATGGGAAACCAGTTATAATAAGAAGAGTTAAGTCTCGTAGACTTCTATCGGCAGGACATTTGGCACGAAAAGGGAATGAAAGAGGGGCGTGGAAACTTCTTGTAGGAAAACCAGAAAGAAGGCGTACTGTTTGTAGACCAATAATGAGGTGGGGAATAACATTAACTATGGTTTGAGGGAAGTAGATTATACGGGAGATGATCGGAAAACATAAGTTCTGGATAGGGATGTATGGAGAGATTGTCCACGTGGCCGTGAACCTATGGGTACGATAGTGCCAGTGATTTAGTTTATAATAATAATAATAATAATAATAATAATAACAATAATAATAATAATAGCTTTACTTTACCCGACACAGAAAGGTTTTAAGGCCTTGTGTAACAACTCAAACTGGTTAGATAAGATTTACAATAATTTGCCTAGTGCAGAAAGAAATTAGACATAGGCTAGGCCAAACTGTTCTCAACAAAAGTTAAATTCGAAATAGGTTATATAAAACTGTTACTCTACCAGTTATATAATATGGATGCGAAACATGGACTCTTACTTTAGGAGAGGGAAAAAGTACGAGTATTTGAGAATAAGGTTCTTAGGAACATTTTTGGACTAAAAAGAGATTAACAGACAAGAGAATGGAGAAAACTATACAACCCTCAGCACATGATCTTTATGAGAAAGCAAGTGTCTTCTTCTTCTTCTTCTTCTACTACAAGGTTTAGGCTATGCAGCCTGTTCAGGCGAAGTTAAAAGTGGAGTCCATCTTCTACGTGGTCGGCCAACATCTCTTGTTCCTCTGGGATTATACAGGAAGGTTCTTTTCTGTATTCTTTCGTTGTTCATTCTCATTAAGTCTTCTGTCCATTTCTTATTATTTTCGCTGATTTTATCTTCAATTTTATATATATTTAATTCTTCTCGTATAGTTTCATTCCTTATTCTATCCGCTCTTGTGCATCCTTTCACATTACGTAAAAACAGCATTTCCGCAGTCTGTATCCTGCTTTTATCCCTTGATTTCATTATCCAATTTTCACTTCCATACAACAACAAAGGAACAGCCATTGTTTTATATAATTTAAGTTTCGTATCTTTCCTTGTTTTCCGACCTAAGGTTCTTTTTATGGTTCTACAAATAGCCTGAAATTTATTTACTTTATTTTCTATATCTTTATTTTCTCTATAAGTTATATCACATCCTAAATATTGGAAATGTGATACTTGTTCTATTATTTTGTTATCCAGTACAATTTTTGATCTAATTCCATATTTACCAATAAATGCCATTACTTTTGACTTATTTATTGATATTTTACAATTATATCTATTGGCTATTAATTTAAATTTATATGCTAACATTTGGAGCTCATTTTCAGATTCTGCTAAAAGTACAACATCGTCAGCGAATAATAAAGCATTTATTTTATCTTTATTATCAATTAATATTCCTTCATTAGTTAAAACCTTCTTCCATTCTTTTAGGATATCGTCCATATAAATATTAAATAATATAGGTGAGAGTGAACACCCTTGTCGTACTCCTTGGTTTATTTGAAAAAATGTCTTATTTTTAGTCAACTGAGGGTCAATACAAATATTTGTTCCATAGTACAAGCTCTTAACAGTTTCTATAATCTGAATAGGGAGGCCTTTTTCTTTTAGGATATTCCACAATATTTCCCTGTTTACTCGATCAAATGCTTTATCTAAGTCTATGAATAACAAATGTGTTTCTAGGTTTTTTTCTTGTCTTTTGTTTATTATCTGATTCAGGGCAAATACTCCATCGGTACAAGAACTTCCTTTTCGGAACCCGTTTTGTTCTCCTGCTAGTGTTAGTTCAGTAATTCGTTGTATTCGTTTTGCTATTATTCTAGCATATATTTTATATCCATTATTTAGGAGGGTAATGCCTCTGTAATTAGATGGTTGGTTTCTTTCTCCTTTCTTGTAAATTGGTTTTACTATACCTTGCCTCCATTACTATACCTTGCCTGGTATATTATGATTCTCCCAACACATATTAAGAAAATTCAAGAATCTTAATTTAAAAAATATATCCGCATATTTAATTAGTTCTGAATTGATGTCATGTGGTCCGCTAGCTTTTCTATTATTTGTTAATTTGAGCGATTCTTCCAGTTTTTCCATTTGTATTTTATCTACTTTCAAATTCTCACATTTTGGTTCTT
Organism: Diploptera punctata; assembly: GCA_030220185.1. Taxonomy (NCBI): domain Eukaryota; kingdom Metazoa; phylum Arthropoda; class Insecta; order Blattodea; family Blaberidae; genus Diploptera; species Diploptera punctata. The sequence continues at coordinate 1,337,675 of JASPKZ010002677.1, read as the reverse complement.
CTTCGTTTTCATTCTCGTTGTACCACAGGTCTCTGAAATATTCTATCTAATGTTCTTCTGATATTGATGTAGGTATATATGCAGCTTCTTTTTCTGATTTATTTAAATATTTAATTGTTCTATTGTCGTCCATGTAGATCATGTTCTAGATTAGATACATATCGATCCCAACTGTCTTGGTGGGATTTCCTAACAATTTTTTTTGCTTCCTTTCTTTTGTTATAATACCAACAATTAAGTCTCTTAGATCACGATGTGCATAAGGTGTAGCACAATTGGGGATTGAAATAGGGTCATGAACTCTTCTAGGTAAATCACAGGGAAAGCTCCCAGTAGGTAAGCAGGAATAAGCTGGGAGAATAACATTAGCCATGGCGTGAGAGAGATAAATTATTATGCAAGGGATTGTTGCAAAAATTAGCCCATTAAAGGGATGTATGGAAAACTTAAGTCCGTGCGGCCATGAATCTAGGGTTCGATAGTGCCACCCAGTTAGTGAGTTAGTTATGCCTGAATTACATGTTGCAATTTTAAAGTATTTGTAAATTTATTATTTATTTATACACAGATTTTTAATGTTTACACATATTTCTGTGCCTAAAGTTTTATTTTTCTTCTCCACTCGTCTCTATCCATCCACTCCATGTCATCCAGTCCTCTTGTTCTCATTCCTGTTCTTATTTATTGCATCCACGAGTTTCGAGATCATCCTTTCCTTCTTCTTCAAGGTGGACACCATTCCAATGTTTTCCTGGGTAACCTTTCTTCTTGTATTCGTCGTACGTTCCCACACCAATTTAATTGCTTACGTCTTATATAACTACTATTGAATACCTAATGTTTATTTTTTCTCGTATGGCGGTATTTCTTATTTTTTATAATTTTCAACATCTTGCTGCTCTTCTCAAGAAATCCATTTCCATTGACATAAATTTTTGTTTTAAGTTTTCGTTGAATTTCCAAACTTCAGCTCCATATGTTACACTAAATTCTCACTATTGAATTATATATTTGTAACTTATTTTTTCTGGTTATATCTCTATTCCATAAGACTCCATTCATCATTGCTGTTATTGCTCTAACTTTATTTATTCGTTCTTAATATCACTTCCTTGTTTATCCTCTTTATCTACTTTTACTTCCAGACACTCAAATTCTTCACATCCTCTAAAATGCCCCTTTTGATATTCTAATATTAAATCTTCGGTTTCGGCTCTTCATCTGATAGGGCCTATAAATAAAAATGAATGTTTGTTTGTGTGTTTGTTTCTTCGTTCGTACTTTATGCGCGGCCATACCGTTGATTCGATTGTGATGGGGCTTTTTGCAAAATGTTCAGGAGATTCCCGGGATGATACTCAAATCCATCACACTTAAAAATCGCCCTTTATGGTGGAAAACGTAAAAAAAAAGTAGCTCTTTGGACGCTTAAATGGCTTATGCTACCTAAACCATAACAAATACACAAAATTAATATACACAGAATTTAATATCTCAAAAAGCTCTACAAAAAGTCCGCGACCGCGTATGTTTATCTCTTATCGATAATTCACAATAAACATTTTTGTCTTTCATTGATGCCAAGAAGATCGAGACAAGTACGTAGATTCCTCCGCAAGCATAGCAGCACACTGCTGGTATTCTTTTACATATAACTCACAATAACGAATTTTGTCTTTTAGCTCATTTATAGCAAGAAGATCGAGATAACTAAGTTCCCGGGCAACACCACGTGATCAGCACGGGGAATCTTAAAATAATTACGATATACATTTATAATTATTTTTCATTTTTCTTATTCAACTAATCATAAGAAGTACAATAATGTTTGTCTCTCAGCTCATTTATGCCAAGAAGATCAGGATGAGTAGATTCCCGGACAACGCCGGGTAAACAGCACGGTGTATCTAAAAATAATTACGATAACAATGTTTCCCATACTTATGTAAGTAAACATAAAACACATTAAAATATATATGCAGTCAATATGCCCATTTCACCAATCAATGTTTTAAAATGGTCAACAAGTTTCTACAGCCAAGCTGTCATTCTCAAGACCAGATACTGACTGAAGACAAAATTGATAATAAATAAATAAACAAATTCAGTTAAAAACAAACTACATGTGACGTAGTTTGTTTTTAACTGAATTTGTTTATTTATTTATTATCAATTTTGTCTTCAGTCAGTATCTGGTCTTGAGAATGACAGCTTGGCTGTAGAAACTTGTTGACCATTTTAAAACATTAATTGGTGAAATGGGCATATTGACTGCATATATATTTTAATATTTTATCACCAAGAAGATCACTTGCGTATTAAATAAAACACATTAATTTTTATATTTCAGCTCATTCATGTCAAGAAAATCGGGATAAGTAGATTCCCGGGCAACACTGGGTAATCAGCACGGGGTGTCTAAAAATATAAACTTATGATTATTTTTCATTTTACTTATTCAACTAAATATAAAAGCACATTAACTTTCATTTATTTAGGCGTAGCAGCGCATGCCGGGTATTAGCTACTCCCATATCAAATGTTTTTTTTTCTCTAAATTTATTTCCAAACCCCAGTTATCGTATTCTCCCATAATGTTCTGAACATAAACTCCATGTCTTCATATTCTTGAGCAATTATTATCTGCTCATCCGCAAATAACAATGTATATATTGTATCTGTTGGTCCATCTCCAATTGGTATTTCCATTCCTGAACATCTTTGCTAAACTTTTAACAGTGCTCCGTGTATAAATATTTTAATAATGTGGGTGGTATGCTATAACCTCGACGAAGGCCTTTTATTACTTTAATTTCTTCTCATACACATTTTCCAATTTTATTATAATTAGTATAGTATACATAGGACTGTGGTGGGCAGGACATGTGGCAAAAATGGGGAATTATAGAGGAGCATATAGGTAAACCAGAGGAAAGCGCCCAGTAGGTAGGCCAATAATGAGGTGGAAGAATAACAATAACTATGATTAAGAAAAGTAAATTATATAGTGGATGATTGGAAAACATTAGCTCAGAAGAGTTTATTGCCGCGCGGTCATGAACCTACGGATTGGATAGTGCCTGTGAGTTAGACAGTATAGTGTATAGGCTTATATAATTTTATTCTAAAGCTGTACATTTAGGCTATATTTGTGCTGGTTGAGTGGAACAAAAGACTTTACGGTCTGCCAGAACAAATGAAACATTATTATTATTATTATTATTACTCCCATCATAATAATTTCTCTTGAGTTCCCAACATTGGAATGGTGTCCACCTGGAAGAAGGAGGAGAGGAAGACCTCATATCTCTGGATGCAGGAAATAATAACTGGAATGAGAACAAGAGGACTGGAGGACATGGATTGGATGGATAGAGACGAGTGTAGAAGAAAAATAAAACTTTAGGCACAGAAAGATGTGTAAAAATTGAACATTTGTATATGAATAAAATAAAATAAAATAATAATAATAATAATAATAATAATTATTATTATTATTATTATTATTAATAATAATAATATTATTATTATTATTAATAATAATATTATTATTATCATTATTAGTATTATTATTATTGTTATTATTATTATTATTATTATTATTATTATTATTATTATTATTGTCGACACGAATTTCAAGAAGGGATAAGGTCAGAAACAGCACAGTAAGGTAAATTATACAAGTTGAAAAACACATATTAAGAAAAACAGAAGAAAAACGTTTGAAATGGTATGGACACCTCATAAGAATGGAAGATGAGAGAATACCAAAGAAGATCCTTGATTGGAAAGCTAATGGAAGAAGTGGAAGAGGCAGACCTAGAGAACGATGGATGAATGGAGTGAAGAGAAGTATGGAAGCTAGAGATTTGAGGGAAGAAGATGCTTTAGATAGTAACCTCTGGCAACAAATCACTTTGGGTTGAAGGAGAAACACTGAATTCTTGAATATTCCTAAATAAAAAAATATTGTTATTAGCTATGATCAATACTGTTTTTATTATTATTGCTATTGTTATTGTAATTATCAGTATTATTAATATTATTATTATTAAGCTATTGCTACTGTTATTATTATTATTATTATTATTATTATTATTATTATTATTATTATTATTATTATTATTATTATTATTATTACTAATATTATTGTTATCATCCTGGTAGAATGGTGGTTACCATGCTGGCTTCTACTTCCAAGGTTCGCAGATTCAAACTCGCCTCGAGAATTTGTTCCTTCGGAAAGTAACCATAACAGTATGTCCAGTTGTCGTAGATTTACAGCACTTAAAGAACCTTATACCTAAAAAAGAGGCCTCTGAAAAATATTGTCAAGCCTTTCACAATAAACTTTAACAGCGATGTAAATTACTTCAGCTGGTAAAGAGCGTTGTCAAAATAATAGTTCACAGTAAGTATTTCCCTATGAATTTGTTTACATTTAAAAGACGAGCCGCTGCTGAAGTAATGTAAATACCAAATATTGCGGAATTTGCCGGACGATATAGTGCAACTTGTTTTTACTTTAAAATATTCAAATCACACACACACACACAAAAACGGGTGGCCTTGCAAGATACAAACAAGTATTGCTTCACATTGTTGGTGGAGTGCTTTGAGAGGAAATTAAAATACTCCTGTGAGAAAGCGTCCCCCAACACTAGGTTTCGTAAGTGTATATTAACATAATGTCATTACTTCAAGGTAATTATGCGCAGTTCCAGTAGTATTAATACCAATATTCCATTGCTTAGTTCAACCTCTCCCTCATATGTTGGATGCTTTTTTACGTTCCACAGTACATCCGACCCTTACAATGGCACGGCCTGTCGGGAGAGGGATTATAAAGTTTGGATCCCACACATACACAAGGACATGAAAGACCTTCCTGAATGAGGGATCATTTCAATGTCAGAACCTCCCCCGAGACAACACAACACACAATTCACCCACACACACACACACACATACACACACACATTCATTCTTAACGTGTCGAATATGATGATGGTTATGATGTCTAGATGATATTCGGAGACCATTTGGGCCTTAAGGTTTCCTCATATATTTGTTACAGGTGAAGAAAAATCCTTAAAATAAATCACCCAGAATGGGATCGAAACCGGGACCGCTGCGTGCTACCCCGAGACCACAATGGGCATTATTCTCAAGTACTCTAATATTTTCTTCTTCTTCTTCTTCTTCTCCTTCTTCTTCTGTTTCTTCTTCTTCCCTTCCAGGATTAGGTCAATGCTACCTGTTTCGGTCTCAAGTCCATCGTTTCCTTGGCCGTCCAAAGATCTTTTTCATGCGGTTTGCAGGTGTTGATCGTTTTGGGTAATCTTGTATTGTCCACTCTGTATAAATGTTCTTTCCATCGGTGTTTGTGTTCTTCTAGTTTGTCGAGTATTGAAAATATCTCCAGTTCATTTCTTATTGATTCATTATGTAATCTATCCATGTGTGTACATCCTTTTACGGATCTTAAAAATTTCATTTCAGAGGCTTGAATGTGTGACATATCTTTTTTATAAGTACCCAAGATTCAGACCCATATAAAAGAACAGGAACAGACATAATTTTATAAAACCTGGGTTGAGTTTCTCTTCGAGTCTTTCGGAGGGTTCTTCTTATGGTGCCAACACATCATTTGATATCGGTTTAATTTATTATGTATATCCCAATCATAGCTACTCCGTATATGTTATAGCCTATCTGAACCAAGGTAGTTAAAGACTAATATTTCCTCATCCCTTAAAGTGAGAGTTCATATTTCGCATCCATATAGTATAACTGCGAGAATAACAGTTTATATTTTCAGTTTAATGTTTCTCGAGAGAAGTTGGGACGACAATACTGTCTGTAATGCATAATACCATGCATTTCCAGAATTGAGTCTATGTTTAATTTCTTTGTGCACTTCATTTCTATTTGTAGTTATTGTTCCTAGGTATTTGAATTCAGACAATTCTTCAAAATGTCCCTCATTTGTCATTAACTTTTCCACTTCCATTAGGTATATAGGCCCTAATGTATTTCTATATATGACCATATATTCAGGCCAGTGTTCAAGAACTAAACTTTCCGCCAAGAGCGACTCTCAGCCTGTCTCTCCATAGTTAATTGTGTGGGTCATGCAACAGCACTCTAACTGGCTCACTCTATTCAACATCATGAGCTAACAAGAAATTCATTTTTTAAAAAATCCGGGAATATGAGAGCCTCAGCTTACGGAAGACCTAGAGAGCTTGTTTCTTGAATATCGGCCTTAGTTTTATTTATGTTATCATAATTGTATAGGCCTATCTAAGTAACTAACTAACTCACTGGCACTATCGAACCCGTAAGCTCTCCATACATCCCTATCCTGAGCCAATGTCTTCCAATTATCCCCTGCATAATCCACTTCCCTCAAATCAGAGTTAATGTTATTCTCCCACCTCATTCTTAGACTACCAAATGGGCGTTTTCCCTCTGGTTTTCCTACAAGAAGCTTCCATGCATGTCTTTCATTCTCCATTCGTGCTACATGCCCTGCCCATCGCAGTCTACGACACTTAACTGTTCTTATTATATCTGGTTTCCTATAAAGACCATGCAATTCACTGTTATACAGTCCTCTACATTCACCTGTCTGTTCATATCTCTTTGGTCCAAAAATGTTTCCTAAGAACTTTATTCTCAAATACTCGCAATCTCCTTTCCTCCCTTAAAGTAAGAGTCCATGTTTCGCACCCATATAATATAACTGGTAGAATAATAGTTTTATATATTTTCAGTTTAACGTTTTTTTAAAGGAGTTGGGAAGTCAAGAGTCTCTGTAATGCATAATAACGCGCATTTCCAGAATTGAGCCTATGTTTAATTTCCTTATGCATCTCATTCCTGCTTGTGATTATTGTTCCTAGGTATTTGGATTCAGCCACTTCCTCAAAATTTCCCTCATTTGTCCATTATATGATGTACTTTTATGTGTGAGCATATATTTAGTTTTATTGATATTTACTTCCAATCCTAATTTCTTAGTATTACTCAGTAGTGTGTGCGTATTGGCCTTTAGTATTTCCTCGCTATCGGCCAGTAGTATTACATCATCAGCATAAACTAACAGCTTATTAATACCATTTAGTTGCAGAACTTCCTTCATCCTCTAAAGAGTTAATGGCATGCTCTAGTACAAAATTAAATGGTAAAGGAGATAGTGCATCTCCTTGCTTCAACCCATTCTGGATTTCAAAAGTATCCGAAAACTGTTTGCCTACACGCACCCTACTCTTCGTGCCATTTAGACACATTCGTATAAGTCTAACTAACTTTTTAGGAATTCCGAACTCCAGCAGGATACTATATAACTTCTCCCTCTTAATTGAATCGTATGCATTTTTGAAGTCTACGTATAGTTGATGTATAGTACCATTATATTCCCATTTATTTTCTAAAATCTGTCTTAAGCTAAAAATCTGATCTGTTGTAGACCTGTTTCTTCTAAATCCACATATATGATCTGCCAGAATGCCATCAATGTAAGGAGTAAGTCTCCTTACTAACATATTTGTTAGATTTTTGTACGAAGTTGAAAGTAATGAGATGCCCCTACAGTTGTTGCAATCAGTTTTATCTCCTTTCTTATAAATTGGTACGATAATCGATTCTTTCCATTCATCTGGAAGAACTTCTTTATCCCAAATCGTATTAAGCAACTGGCGTATCTTGTCCATCAATTTTTCTCCCCCTGATTTTATCAGTTCAGCTGGGATTTCATCTTAACCGGATGCTTTATACAGCTTCAATTTTTCTATAGCCATTTCAAACTCTAATGCACTTGGTTCTACGATTAGCGTTTCTGTTGTCTGTAAATTATCCTCCTCAATGCCCTGTTCTGTATGTACATTTAATAGCTGATTAAAGAAACTTTTCCATCTATTTAATATACTCCAGGAATCTGCAATCATATCTCCATTTTCATTCCTTATTATGTTTGTTCTAGCCTGAAACCCCATCTTCTCTATCCTAATTCCCTGATATAATTCTCTAATATTCATATTTTTGGCATTAATTTCAAGATGATTAATTTTCTCTCTCAGATATTCCCTCTTTTTACTCTTTAGTAACCTCATGGTTTCCAGTCTAACACTACCCAATTGCTCCAAATTTACCTCATTTGTCTCGTGTAACCATTTCATTTTTGCTAGCTGTCTTTTCTTTACAATGTCGGCATATTCCTCATTAAAGCATTTCTTGTTTTGCCTCTTTTTTAAGTAACCAATACTTTCTGATGCTGACAATTTAATAATATCTCTTATAGCCTCTTATGCATTATTATGCCATCTGATGCATTATTTACAAATGTTATTTGTTTAATTAAGGGTAAGAAATTCAATACAATATAAAATAATATTTATTTAGACGACTAGTTACTAAAACTTAATTTTGTAACGTGTTGTCTACAATATTTTATCTACGTTCAGAGTATTTTAATATATGTTGTATATTGAGCAGGCTATATTAAATATAATTCCATTAAAATTTAATGAAATTCATTTGTTGCGGAAACGATATGTTTAGACAAACAGTAATGTGGGCTTCAGAAAAAAAATATACTGTATTTCAACAAACATTGTTGTTATATTCCGCAATTTTGGGAGCTAGTTTCTTATGTGAATTTAAAGTAAAAATGAGCGGTGAAGGTGATTTTCACGCTTCATCAGTAAAAATGTTAATATCAGTCCAAGATGCAACTAATAAATACTTTCAGAAAAATCAAGGAAAGTTTATTTATGTAGTTATACGAAATCATCATTAAGGTGTATCTTACGTTTTGTTGAACCTGTATTTTTTGTTTTGATATTGTGTTTTGTTAGAATATAAAGTATCGGTTTTGTTGCGTAGTAACTACGAAATAAAGCGTCACTGATTGATATAATGGTAGATAAAATATAATACGATATAAGGATGGAACACTTTTACATGTACCTTATTTGCTCGTGTAATTTGCGCCCACGCATATTGTTCGCACTCTAATTTTAAGGGATTATTTTAACTTATTTTTGCTCCGTGTATTGTATGCACATATTTTAGGCAAATTTCCCTTTAAGTATAGTAGGGATTTTCCTTCCCTGATTTCCATTGCCAATTCTTACATTCCAACGTAGATCATTTACCAGCGACTGAACTACCTGCTTCACAAAGAAACCCAAAATCCAGCTACTTTAACAATGCTTGCCCTTGGTAGAGACAAGTTTTTGAAAAGTAAATACTGGTATTTCAGTTGACTTTCAACACTTCTACTGTGTACGTATATTTATACGATATTTCTAGATGGGAAAGAAAAATAACAATTGCACAGCACCATATAAATTGAAAATTATAAGTTTCGCAGAATATTTTGGCAATCGTGCAGCAGAAAGAGAATTCTGAGTTCTCGAATCCAACGGCGCTATTCGAGGAATAAAAAATACGCGCTAAATAATGCAAAAATTGTCAGTAAGGCATTTCGTGGCCCGAAAACTGGTAATATCCCGCTGAAGATTAACTTTTAATTTATTTTGAACATTTGCGGAACGACGATTTCTGTATGGTTCTAAGATACAAAAATGACACATTAACACAAACAGATGGGTTTACTTATTTGGGTATAACCTTTGACAATAAGTTATCTTGGAAAAAACAATTAGAGAAAATTAAATCACAAACCTCAAAACAACTGAGAATCTTAAAGCGCCTTGCAGGATGTAAATGGGGATGTGCTCGGTCAACTTTATCCACTACATATCAACAGTATGTGCTTCCTGGAATGTTATACTGCTGTGAAGCACTAATCTCTTCAACAAACAAAACTCTATTTAAATTTGAGAAAATACACAATCAAGTTCTCAGACTTATAACGGGTGCTGTAAAAACAACTCCAGTGGATGCCATGTTGACACTGACAGGCCTCAGACCAATACTGGCACTGGTAGAAGAAAGATCCATACTATTATACGAAAACTAATCAGACTGTCAGATGATCAATACTGGTACAAATATGCAAATAGGGAAAGAAACCTCAAAACTCAACATGGATTTGTACAAAAAATATTTAAACTAAAACAACAATATTCAATCATGTCAAATGAACCCCAACCCATAATACAGGCAAAGAATCCAACTACAATAGAATGCTATGACTACTGTATAGACCTAAACCAATGTGTGTTTAAAAAAGAAATTGACTCTGTATCTTTAAAACTGCTGGCATTGAAGACATTCAATATCAAATACCCGGAGCCTGAATGGTTAAGAATATACACAGATGGCTCACACATACATGGTTATACAAATGCAGGAGCAGGAATGTACAGCTCCATCGTTTCCTTTTATAAACCCACTGGATCACACAAAACAGTATACGATGCAGAAATTGAAGCCATACGAACTTCACTAAACCAACTTCTATTGCATCTTAAAAAAATTTCGAATGTTGTTATTCTGAGTGACTCAAGATCCGCCATAGAACATGACTGCCGTAAGACCCTGAACAAACTAAAATTAGCAAAAAAGAAAGCTGTATTGCAATGGATCCCTGGGCATTGTCAGATTTTCGGCAATGAACAAGCAGACACATTAGCAAAGAAAGCCGCCATGCTGCCCAACTGCTTCAAATCAGAGATATCATACTATTCCTCTAAACTCTACATAAAGAAGCAGATGAAGAAACAATGTCTCATGAAGTTAGAAACAAACAATGCAACAAAGCCCTGGAAGACCTCCATATGTAACATACCTGACCGGACAAGACAAGAAGCTGTTGCGAAGTTCCGCCTCCAAACTGGACACGATATTCTTGTCAAATATCTGTCTCGCTTTGCAATACTTCCAGCGCCCACCTGCAATCTCTGTAATCTGGATGAAGATATGGACAGGGAACACTTAATGCGCTGCCAGGCTCTTCGCAGTACAACTGAGACCGGAAAATATTGGGAAGCCAGAACCATGATTATGAATCAGGTGAACAAATGACGTTATGTCAATGTTTGAATGCCATTAGATAAAATAAAAAAAATTATCGTAATATACAATTACACAAATGTAAATGTACTGTAATTTACAAAATTGTAGAAGTGTTGGAGGTATGTTTACAAGTACATTACACCCGAATCATGTGCTACTATAAAGAATTGTGTGCGTAAGTTGTGACAGAAGAAGGCGCGGGTAGAATTCCTACCAGAGATACGGGACAGGTGCATCTCTTTTATAAAACATTTACTCTCTTTAAAAATTCGCATAGCTTTTTTTTTATCGTCAAGTTCTATACATTTAATTCGAGTAATACATTTCTTAAAAACGTACAATTATAATTAAATAAGATACATTCATTTTAACATATTATCATTGCTTTTCACCTGCAAATACTTAAAATATCTAATTGATACTTATTCATTTAACAATATTATGTCACGTATGGTATGCATTTCACTCCATAACTGCTTCAATTGTGGATAAAAATTACAGGTAACTTTAAGAAATATCAAGATACTGGAAAAAAAACTAAAGAACATTGCAATGAAACAGGAATTTTTAATGGAAATAGAATTTATTGACTTTTTTCCAAAGGAAGGAAATATATTTTAATTTACATTGCCCATGGGCGCTCTACGTGCAATCTTTGATCCTGAATAATAAGAACATATGAATATATAAACAAATACATACGAGTATATGGCTACACACCTACACTCATACAAAAAAGGCATAAAAACAATCAATATTTGTGATTTTATGTCTACAGTACATACACAACAATACACAACTACACGCATACATAAAAAGATCATGTGTATAGATTTAAAAAAAAATTAAAATCTTTCACTTTGCACAATATTAAAAAACTAACTGCAGAACAGGTTAAAAAATACACACACACCCATGCGCCTACCACCGTCACCCCCGAAGACAGTAAATACACTAAAAGGTTATTCAACTATGGCCACTTATTATGTAATACAATTGAAGATAGAAACGAATACCATAGTGAAGTTCTTATTACTGGTAATACATATTCCCTCATTGATCTCCAATTTTACTATTTCTCAATTTCCTTACTTTGTCCAAGAATGTGAATGTTTTCACTTCGCTCTCGACCCGTCCTAAAATATCCCAACACGCTACTCTCCCACGATCCGACCTGAGAATCTCTCCGGCAGCAACTGTAATCTAAGTTGCTCTGTCTCTCTACAGAATGCTATAATATTTTGCAAGATTTCCCGGTCGTTGCAAGTCGTCCTGGCGTCATGGCTTAATAATGATGGCTGAACTGCGTTCGACTCGCTGTGGGACATAGGTTTTTTCCTATAGGGAGTTTATTAACCAGAAGAACTTAGTTACGCTTATTTCAATGCAGTTGTCAATGAGTGACATGTGGTTAGTACATCGCCTCGAGGAGACTTCTAGTAGGAAACTAAGTATTATTTGGATATGTGAAGGTCTGTCAAATTTTACACAGATACATCTCTATTCAGACGTGAGGTTCTTTTACAAGCCCGAAAAACTTCGACTCGGGAACTATGGCTCAAAGTCCCTCCCAGAAGACATGTACCTTGGATTTGGATTTTTCCATCCTAAAAATCCATCGAACCCTGCCGGATAGCTTAATAATGATGATGATAATAATAATAATAATAATAATAATAATAATAATAATAATAATAATAATAATAATAATAATAATAATAATAATAATAATAATAATTTATATTTATGTAAAGATTTTGAATTTTTACTCATTTGTGTGCCTGAAGATTTATTTCTCTTCTCCACTCGTCCCCATCCATCCATTCCATATCCTTCAGTCCTCTTCTTTTTATTCCATTTCTTATTTCCTGCATCCATGAGTTCAGATATCTTTCTTTCTTCTTCCAGTGGACACCATTCCAATGTTTTACTGGACAATCTTTCTTGTTGCATTCATAATAGACCTACATGCCCATAACAATTTAATTCGTTGTATCTTATTTAATCTACTATTGAATATTAAATATTCATGTTTTCTCGTATGACTTTATTTAATATATTTTCCAATTTTGAGCACCTTGCTGCTCTCCTTAATAAATACTTTTCCATCGGCATAAGTTTTTTTCTAGGTTTTTGTTGAATTCCTATGCTTCAAGCTCCATATGTAACAGTACTTCTCACTATTGAAATATATATTTGTAACTTATTCTTCTTTTGCTCCAAACTCCTAGCTGGCAATCTATCTTATTCATCCTCTTCACGTGTCCAAACCATTGTAATTGTTTATTTCCAACAAAATGTATAATTGTTTCGTTAAGTTCATTTTTCTCGGATAATACCGTTTCTGATCCTGTCAATTTAGAACATCGTGCAGATCTTCTTAAAAAATCAATTTTTGTCGATTGAAATTCTTGATTTTAATTTGTCATTAATAGTCCATGATTCTGCTCCATAGGTCATTAAATTTCTTACTATTAATTTATAAATTAGGATTTTAGTTTCTTTGAATATCTGTTTATCCCACACAATTATATTCAACGTTGCTATTGCAGATCAATCTTTACCTGTTGTTTTTGTTATTTCTAAATCATTGTTTCCATCTTCATTTATTTCAACTCCCAAATATTTAATTTTATTACAACTATTAATGGCACATTTCGAATCTTCTAACACCATTTCTCCAACTACTGTATATTGAGTTTTATTTATATTAACTTTTAATATCCACTTTTCATATTCTTCTATTAATTTCGTGGGCATATATTCAATGACATCATAATCTTCAGCCAATAGAATTTTATCATCTGCAAATTGTAATGTGTATATAATATTGTCGTTCATAATTATCCCCATTTGTTGATTTTTTACCACAATAAAAAATATAAATTATCTGATAGCCCATGAAATTGGATACCTTAAGCTGAAGAATCGGTGTTTAGAGTAAATTTCCAATGTCTTTATCTGTAACATGACAGTGTTTTACAGCAATAGGCAGGTGTCACTGGGAGTGGATTATAAATAACAACCACTTAGTAAGAAAAGCATTTTTTATTTAAAAAATGTTAAATAAAACAAATATATTTCTGTCACTACTCGTCTTATTAAGGGATCATACATTTTTTCTCGCCGTTGTTAATTTTTTATTCTAATGAAACCTTCTTCGGAACTTGCCCTTTACTGTTGTACTCGCCTCTAATTCCCAACATTTATTTTGAAATCTTACCTCCCTCTACTAAGATCGGCATGCGATAACTTTCAAGTAGACACAAATAGCAGAAATTATAGATTCAAAACCCTACAACATTGTCTAACAATTAAGCAAGAAGTCGCTTTAATCATGTTTGTTAACAAAATTTCTGCCAGGGTATGTTTGTGTTTGCAAACTCGAAAAATAGTCGGTCGATCGACTTAAAATTTGCATATACATGTATTTTTTTCACGAGGAGGGTTTTTATCTAATATATAAAAATGAATATTTGTTTGTTTTTTGTTTGTTTCTTCGTTCGTACATTATGCGCGGTCGTACCATTGACCCGATTGTGATGGGGCCTTTTGTAAAATGTTCAGGAGATTCCCGGGATGAACATATGCTATAAGAGAGTTGTGATACTCAACTCTTACACCCTTAAAAATCGTCATTTGCTGTGGAAAACGTGAAAAAAAAAGTAGCTCTTTGGACGCTTAAATGGCTTACGCTGCGTAAACCATAACAAATACACAAAATTAATGTACACAGAATTGAATATCTCAAAAAGCTCTACAAAAAAGTACGCGACAGCATATGTTTATCTCTTACGGATAACTCACAATAACCATTTTTGTCTTTCATTGATACCAAGAAGATCGAGACAAGTACGTAGATTCCTGTGCAAGCATAGCAGCACATGGCGGGTATTCTTTTATGGATAACTCACAATAACGAATTTTGTCTTTTAGCTCATTTATGCCAAGATGATCGGAATGAGTAGATTCCCATACAACGCCGGGTAATCAGCACGGGGCATCTAAAAATAATTACGATATACAATGTTCCCCTTCACTTATTATTCAACTAAACATAAGAACACAATTAATTTTCGTATTTCAGCTCATTTATGTCAAGAAGATTGGGATAAGTAGATTCCCGGACAATGCCGGGTAAACAGCACGGGGTATCTAAAAATAATTACGATATAAATGTTACCTTTTACTTACTTAACTAAACATAAAACATTAATTTTCCCGGGCAAATACGGAAAATCAGCACGGGGTAACTAAAAATATAAATTATAATTATTTTTCCTCTCACTTATTCAACTAAACATAAAAGCAGATCAATTTTAATTTATTTAGGCGTAACAGCGCACGCCGGGTATTAGCTAGTGCTATATATTATGTTCTAAAATCATTAGATGTATGAGTTTATCTGAAAGAAAACACTTTAATTCGCTCTAGCGTTCGAAATATTCTATGTTTTACAACGAAACATGGTATATCATATTGAAATAAATCTAGATGGGTTTTGTCCAAAAATTGACTCTTGCAGCCGCTCTGTTTGGTTCCTCATAATGTACTCGCATACCATAACATTTAATTAACTCGCAATTTTCTTTTAACTCATTCAACTAAAAATAAAACACATATTAGCTAATATAATATGAAATTATAGATTTATACTTTGTTTTGTAATCTCAACAATTAAAATGAATAAAACATTGGAGGCCTCTCGGACCAGACCCATCCTCAGCAAAATGTAATTGGTTACTGTCCAGCTACTGGATAGGACTGGTCCCGATTGGCATACATTGTTTTATTCATTCTAACTAATTAGAAGATTGCAGAACAATGTACAGTTTTATAATTTCATATTACAATTTTTATTAGGCCTCTCTGACTAACACCTCAAGGGAAATTTTACCATCCATTAATGTTATTAATGTTGTACCACTTACCACCAAGAAGATCCTACATTCGCATTATTAGACTATTATTACGTTAAGCAGAGAACTATTGGTGACAGAGATGGACTTTTGGAGGAGGGCTCCTAGAAATTCAAGAAAACACAAAATTATGAATATTGAAATCACAAAAATAATGGATGTTCAAAAAATACCCTACAAGTTATTGAATAAAGAAGACTGAATTGGTTTGACCACGTGAAGATGATGTCAGATGACAGGATACCTAAAATGATATTACGTTTTAAAGCGGCAACAGAAAAAAAGGGGAGACCAAAACAACAGTGGGTCCAAGGAGTGCATAGGAGTTTGGTGTCGAGAGGATTAACAGAGAGTGATACAGAGAATAGAGATGTATGGAAGAGTAAAATGTACAATGGGTTGTAGGAAAACTACTGTATTGTAGAGAAATTCTTAATAGGTCTACAAAAATGTAACTAACTGGCATTATTGAACCCGTAGGTTCATGATATAAATTCTCCATACATCCCTGTCCTGAGCTAATGTTTTCCAATCATCCTCTGTATCATGTACTTCCCTAAAATCATGGTTAATGTTATTCTCCAACCTCATTCTTGGTCTATGAACTGGTCGTTTTCCCTCTGTTTTTCCTACAACAAGCTTCCATACACCTCTTACATTCCCCACATGTCCTGCCCATCGCAATCTCCGAAACTTATCTGTTTTTATTATAGGCCTATCTGTCTTCCTAAAATGACCGTGTAGCTCACTGTTATGTAGTCTTCTCCATTCATATGTCTGTACATTTCTTTTTGGTTCAAAATTTTCGTAAGAATTTTATTCTCAAATACTTGCAGTCTCCTGTTTCGCATCCATATAATGTAACTGGTAGAAAAACAGTTTTATATATTTTCAGTTTAACGTTTTTTGAAAGAATTGGGATGTCAACAGTTTAATTTCTCTATGTATCTCATAAAAAATAAAGTAAAAATAATAAATTATTAGCCTATTATTATTATTATTATTATTATTATTATTATTATTATTATTATTATTATTATTATTATTATTAAGGACCTCCTAGGCGTATATGTATGTTTTCATGGAATACTAAGATGAATTATCGAGATATAAAATGTGGGTTGTTTCTTCCGGAATTAATAGAAAATATCGTAAAATCTACAGACGCACTTGGATGCGAAACCGGGAATTTTATATACGCTACACCAAATCTTGAACTTCTCTGTGTTGAACATTTAACATCCTGTGTAGTGTTCTGTTTAGATTAGAAGTAATTTTCACTGATAGATGGCTCTCTGACACGCAATTGACGTTACAATAAGCTGAAAACTACTGTTTACTCCTCCATTATTATTTCTAGAAAATTGTTTTAATGGATGTAGACTTCGCATTATGTCAGCCAGGACCAGTTTTTTTGTATGTTTTTATCATTACTTGCGCTGTTTAGTTACGTCATTTTTAGTGGGTCCTCAGGGACTAGTTACGTTATCATTCTCACTTTTGGTTCTCAGGTTTTCGGGTTGAAGGGGGTTATGAATGTGATAATTGAAAGTATTTGGGAGTTAGAAATGAATAAAAAACTATGCTAATTAAACATTTAGTACTTTGGAGAGAAAAAACTAGCAAACTTACTCACTCACTGGCACTATCGAATCCATAGGTTTTTGGCCACGCGTAGACCTATATAAAATCTCTATACATCCCTATCCTGAGCTAATGTTTTCTAGTTATCCCCTGTGTAATCTACCTCCCTCCAATCATGGTTAATTTTGTTCTCCCTCATCATCCTTGGCCTACCTACTGGGCGCTATCCTTTAGGTTTTCCTACAAGGAGTTTCTTCTTCTTCACTTCACGGGGTAGGCAAATTGCCTGTTCCGCCTCACAGTTGTTCTGTCCATCTTTTCACTGGCCTTCCTACATTCCTTGAACCTCTTGGCTTGTAGTCGAATGCTGCTCTTGGTAATTTTGATAGATTCATTCTTTCCACATGTGTAAACCATTTCTCTCTATATTCTCAGATTTTCTCATCCAATGGATATATATATATATTTAACTCTGTTCTTATATCTTCATTCCTTATCCGATCCAATCTTGTGCAGCCTTTTGTTCTTCTAAGGAAGTTCATTTCTGCGCTTTGTATTCTACTTTGCAATTTTTTGGTCATTACCCAAGTTTCGCTCCCATAAAGTAATGCAGGAACTGCCAATGTTTTATAAAACTTCAATCTAGTATCTCTTCTTGTTTTATTCTTTAATGTTTTATGTATAGTTCCGCATATCATTTGAAATTTCGACAGTTTCATATGTATGTCTCTTTCAGTTTTTGTGTTTATAGTAAAATTACAACCCAAAAAATTAAAATTTGTTACTTGTTCCAGAGGTTTGTTGTCTATTACGATTTTTGATCTTATATGATCGTTTCCCCAAAATGCCATTATTTTTGTTTTTTCTTTTGATATTTTGAAATTATATTCTTGGCATAACTGATTTAATTGATGTAAAGAGTACTGCAAATTATTTTCATTTTCTTGAATAATAACCACATCATCAGCATACATTAAAACGGTCCATTCTTATACCTATCTTAACAATACTTTTCCAATTTTGGATGATGTCATTAATATATAGATTAAAAAGGGTAGGTGATAAACTACACCCTTGTCTTACGCCTCTATTTATTAAAATAGCTTCGGTCTTTGATGTGTCTATATTTATTATAATTTGAGACTTTACATACAAACTTTATATCACATAAATTAATTTTGCGGGGTAGCCATGTATTTCCATTATTTTCCATAACTTATCTCTATCAACACGATCAAATGCCTTCTCAAAATCAATAAAAGCAACATGCGTCTGTAGGTTATGTTCTCTTCTTTTTTTCAAATATTTGCTGTAATATGAATAAATTATCTCTTGTTGATCGCCCCGTTCTAAAGCCATTTTGTTCTTCTTCAAGTATTGCTTCTGCGATTATTTTAAGCCTTTTATTTATAACCCTTGCACAGATTTTATAAATTGAATTAAGTAGGCTAATTCCTCTATAGTTCTTACATTCTCTTCTATCTCCTTTCTTAAATAACGATATGACTTCAGCTATATCCCAACTTTCTGGTATTCTGCAGTTTCTCCAACATTCATTAAACAAATGCAATATTCTCCAATGTAGAAATGTTCCACAATATTTTAGAAGCTCCATATTTATCTGATCAGGACCAGCTGCTTTTCTGTTTTTGGTTTCGTTTAAGGATTCTTGAAATTCATCAAATGTAATCATATCAGTTTGAATTTCTCCTGTTTCATTATCTGAATACGATTCTTGTTTTTCTTCGTCTACTTCTTTTTCTTCTTTATACCATAAATTTGTATAGTGTTCTATCCATCTTTCTTTGTTAATAACATCTATCTTTGCAGTATCCTTTTCTGATTTGTTTAAAAGTTGTATAACTTTGTATGCAAAATTTTGTCTTCCATGAATATCATTTTCTATTTCACTCATCCTCAATGTTGCAATTCTTTCATTTGCATATGTATAATAATCAATCTTAGATTTCCATTTATTATGTACTAATATTGCAACTCCGCTTCGTGCTCTTACATTCCCAGGTACACCATTGTAAATCATTGTATAGTTATTTAATTATTTAGTCCCTTTGAGTTTCTTTTTTGTTTCAGTTATGACCGCAATGTGAACATCTTTTTCATACAGTATTCTTCCCAATTCTGTTTCTTTACTTCCTAGACCTCTAACGTTCCAAGTAACAATATTTATTCTATCGCAAATCCCTAATCGTTTATCGTTTTTCTGCTTAAGTCGTCGTCCATTAAATCCGTCCAGCTGAACACTGTGAGAGAGATGAGTTTGGTTATGGTTACCAGCCCAGACGCACAAAACAAACACGTTCCTAGTGGATAGGAGATTTATTTCGGAGTTGCTAACCAAAGCTTTGGAGACCCATCTCCCCCTTGGCTTGCAGGTTTCCTCTTCCGCCCTCTTTACCGTTGAGACAATTTCTTCTTCCGCTTCTGAAGCCGTTGAGGTATCCCTCGTTGGAGCTAGTTCGCTTCCCTTCTCCTCTTACTAGATAGCAAGCTAGTTAAAAACCAGACTTCCCTATCTAGTCATTAGCTACTGAGCCCCTAGACCGTGGGGGGTACAAGGAGTTTCAATGCCCATATTTAATTTCCCATTCGTGCCGCATGTCCTGCCTATCGCAGTCTACATGAGTTAACTGTTTTTATTACATCTGGTTTCCCATAAAGATCATGTAGCTCACTGTTATGTAGTCTTCTCTACTTGCTTGTCTGTCCATATATCTTTGGTCCAAAAATTATCCTTTAGGATAGGCTATATGTATTCTCAAATATTGTAATATTTTCTCTTCCCTTTAAAGTAAGAGCCCACATTTCAGATCCATATAATATCCATCCGTCCATAGTAATTCAGCCCGACGGTAGGTCTTTCACTGCAACATTTTCATGCTATGCTTTGCAGCTTTACTAGGGAATTATAGGTGTGGTAGTTTCCCGTTGCTTTCCACACCGGTGAATGATGATGATGATGATAATGTTAAGGATGATGATTATGGCCGGATAATTTTCGGGGACCATTGGGCCCTAAACTTCGTGACATTTGTCTTACAGGTGAGGAAAACCCCGAGAAAAACCTCACCCAATAGCCTATCCCTACCAGGAATCGAACCCGGGCCCGCTGCGTGACCACAGATGTGGACCCATATAATATAACTGGGGTATAACAGTTTTATTTATTTTAATTTTAAGGTTTTTTGAGAGATGTTGGGATGACAAGAGTCCCTGTAATGCATACGATAATAGTATGTTTTTCAAAATTGAGCCTATATTTATTTTTTCCGGCATCTCATTGCTGTTTGTAATTATTGTACCTAGGTAGCCTATTTCAATTCAGCCACAGTTCAGTCATACCCCTCACATTCAACCAATCTTCTTTAGGTCTTCACTTTCTTCTTTTTCCAGCTATTTTGCATATGAAGATCTTCTTAGGCATTCTATCAGATGCCATCCTTTTGAGATGTCCGTGATACAAATCGTCTATTTTCTATAAAATAACAACTGGCATCTCGAACTTAGTATTAGGGAGTAGAAAAATCATTTTCAGAACAAATACATTTATTATTAGGCCATTATAGAGAATATTGTACTATATGGATCGGAGATATGGACAATTAAAATTAGAGGAGCTTACAAGTTATTAGCAACAGAGGTGAATTACTGTAGACGATCATCGCGGTAGCCCAGATTAAAAAAAATAGAAACGTTGAAATTAGGATAATTATGAAACTTGAAAGAATTGTATTTTATTATTATTGTTATTATTAATTAAATAATAATAAAACTTAGTTTTATTTGATTTTCATATTTATTATATAATTCAAATAAAAGTAAGTTTTTTTATTTAATTAATAGATATGGATTTTCATCAAGTAAACACCAACTCAATTGATTATTATTAGTATTATATTATTGTGATTATTATTTATTTACTTATTTATTTATTTAGGAGGTTTCATAATATTTCACATCTTCCTGCATCCAATTAATCTAATGTCATGCTCCTGCACATCTCTTTTCATTCTTATTTCCATCGTCCAATCCTTTTTTCACTCATGCTGCTCGGAACACCGCCAATCCATGTCATTTTTGGCCTACTCTCCTTCTTCTACCAAGCAACACCCATTCTAGTATTCTTCTTGGGTATCTGTCTTCTTTTATTATTTTTACATGACCGTACCATTATATTTTTTATAAAATCCTCAATTGAAGTTTGAAGATTTGTTGTTGTTGTTATTATTATTATCTATATATTATTATTATTATTATTATTATTTATAGTAGTAGTAGTAGTAGTAGTAGCAGCAGTAAGCCCTTTGTTTCTCTCAATGAGACTTACGCGTTCTTCCCTTTCACAGGAGAAATTCAACCATACTAATTTAGTTACACTTGTTTCGGATTAATGTCATTGATTGGCCTGTGGTCAGCGATCCGCCTCATAGTGACATCTAGGAGACCAAGGCAGTACTAAGATGGAAGTATTCGGTGAATTTTGCACAGAGGCTTTTTTTATTCAGGCTTGTGATACTTTTACGAGCTTGAAAATGTTGAGACTCGGGGCCCACGACTTAAAGGACTTGTCCCTTGGATTTTTCCATCCCACGGCCAGGTTTGAACCCGCGTTCCTCGGTACTAGAGGCAAGGAACATAAACACTACACCACCGCGGTCTAAATTATTATTATGATTATTATTATTATTATTATTATTATTATTATTATTATTATTATTATTATTATTATTATTATTATTATTATTATTATTATTATTATTATTATAACTAACCCACTAGCACTTTCGAACCCTTAGGTTCATAGCTGCTCAGACATAAATTCTCCATACATCCCTATCTTGAGCTTATGTTCCCCAATCATTCCATTTGTATATTCTACTTGCTTGAAATCATGGTTAAGAGTTATTTTCCCACCTCATTATTGGCGTTTTCTCTCAGGTTTTCTTACAAGAAGCTTTCATTCCCCATTCGTGCCACAGGTGCTGCCCATCGCAGTCTACGAGACTTAACTTATATCTGGCTTCTTATAAGGACCATTGAAAATATGTGGTTAATTAGTTTATTATTTATTCACTTTTAACCTTAGCAATTATTTTATACACTCTCTCCAAGTTTAATTTATTAATCAAAAATGAAAAAAAATGATAATAATCTTACTATAGTTCACTGTTTGACTTATTCTCTATTCACCTGTCTGTTCATCTCTGGTTGGTCCAAAAATTTTCTTTAGAACGTTATTGTCAAATACTCGTAATCTCCTTTTCTCTCTTAAAGTAAGAGTCCATGTTTGTCATTATATTATTATTATTATTATTATTATTATTATTATTATTATTATTATTATTATTATTATTATTATTTAAACTGGTTGTTAAGAAGATGTATTTTTAGTTACGACTGTTTTGAAACTGTGCCAGCAGCCTATATTCGCCGGCTCGGAATAAAGAAAAAAGTGATGTTCTGAAGACCGAAGTGAGGGGGCGATAGTGTTCGACTGTTTATCATGGTCATAGATACAATATTTTACTCTCTGCAGGAGGTTCAATTCGTGTTAATCATGAGTCCAAGCTCCCCCACTGCACCAAGAATGCTGTAGATGTATGTATATAGAAAAAACAGACAAAATAATAATTTGTTCAAACGTCTGGTATAAATTGGCTTCTAACTACCTTCCCTTTCAGCTAACATGATTTCATACAGCAGGTTGTACCGCCTAACCCATTTCATATTCGGTATAGTAAAGATTGTGTAACAATTTTCATGTTGTAAAGATGTCAGCTGTGTTTGCTTAAGATCGTTACTTTCGGCTTCTTTTGAATCAAGTTATAATCTTAGTAAGATTGTCAAACAAAATGAACAAGCCTACTGTATTCTGTAGTTTGATTCTTATTAATTCCGTTAAAACTAGTGGTTCACTCACTGCCTTCTAACTTGACGACGTTATGCATCAACCGACTATGCGCCACTGTGTAAGTTTGGAGAAAAATACGTTTAAAGTTTAAGTCAATCTTCACTATTTATTGTAGCGCCAAACTAACAATACTGGATATTATAAGTTATTTTTCTTGTTTGACAGGTGTGCATCAACAATTTAAGAGCGGGAACATTTGGTGCTTAGCTGTATGATGTAAAATGTAGATTACTAGGCTATTTATGAAGATCTTATTGTGGTGTACTCTCCTGGCGTAGGCATAATTCCAACCCACTTCTGAATGCGGTTACTGCTACCCCGATGGTATGTTGGGTGATGATTGTGTTACGCCAAGAGAGTCCTTATTCCTAAACTTAATCTAAAACGAATGTGAATGATGATTATGATCCATCCATAGTAATTCTGCCCGAAGGCAGGTCCTTCACTGCAATCATAGCATTTTCATGCTATGCTTGCATCTTTACTAGGGAATTGTGTAGGTGTGGTAGCTTCCCGTTGCTTTCCACACCGGTGAAGGATGATGATGATGATAATGATAATGGTAAGGGTGATGGCCATATGATATCGGGGACCGTTTGGGCCTTAAAGTTTTCCTGACATTTGTCTTATAGGTGAGGAAAAACCCCGATAAAAACCTCATCCAGAAAAACTGCCCCGACCGGGGATCGAACCCGGGCCCGCTGCGTGACAAGGCAGCACGCTACCTCGAGACCACAGCGGTGGACCTTTTAATCCTGTTAATTTCGATAAAACTAGCTGTTCACCCACTGCCTTATTTCCAGGGACGAGTCAACTATGAAATTCCTCATCTATTACAACAGCAGAGGCATCGCACTCTATCCCGAACTCCCCTAACCTGAGTTTCAGAACCGTTTTCTTTACAAAATTAACCTACGGTTCTCCTGTATCAGTTACGAGGAGATACAATGAACTGACTGATGTTCTACTTCTTTATTTAAGGCTCTAATACTCGGCGTGCGCTGCTTCGCCTAAATAAATAAATAAAATATGTTTTTATGTCTAATTGAATAAATAAAAACAAAAATAATTATAAATTTATATCGTAAATATTTTTAGATACCACATGCTGATTATCGTAAGAGATAGACATATGCTGCCACGGAACGTTTTGTAGATTTTTTTGGATATTCAATTCGTGTACAATAATTTGGTGTATTTGTTACGGTTTACGCTGCGTAAGCCATTTAAGCGTTCAAAAGGCTACTTTTTTAGTGTTCATAGCTCCGGACCTATAGCACGTGTTATAATGTAATTCTCCAGAAAATATTTACAAGATGTGGAAAACCCTTTCAAATCGGTCAAGTAGTGTTTTGAGTTCATAAAGGACAAACAGATTCACATTAAAAGCTCCTTATTCACGGTTCCCTTATTCGCGGGCTAAAAAATTGCGACACAGTTCCTGTATTCACGGCCAAAAATTTCTTTATTCACGGATCCAACTGTTATATTAGAAGGATTATTAATGCATCGGCAACTATTTTTACTGCAGGCACGTGCCAAGGCGGCTTTTATAAAGAATGATTCAAATCAAATGGACAAATTAATATCAAAGTAAAACAAACCTTATTGTCGCTAAACCTAAAGTTTGTTGTTAAAAGCCACCGCCGCTGTATTTCACGTGCCGCTATGTCCGTTGATAAATTCCGCCCTCGCCACGATCGGTATTTTATTGTTTCAACTTGTCATTCATTGCAATAATTTTGATTGAGTAACGCGTCTCTTCTGCTTTGTTGCCAATTTACAATGTCGAGTAAAAGGAAAATTCTCCAAAATATCTCATTAATTGTTTTTTTTTTTACTATTAACTCATGCCCCAAATGGGAGTCAATGACCAATCACATTTCAATGAATTTTTATTTACAACCAATACAGTCGTTTTTCACCTCGATTTTATCAGTTTAATTTTAACACATTGAAATCAAGCTCTTCCTTTTTAACATTCTGAATAGGTCAGAGCATTATTTTGCAGTGACTTACTCTCTAAAAAATACGTTTAATATAACAATTTATATATTAAGGTGTAATAATCCTAGAATACAAGTAAGTGGCTGCCAGATTCTATATATAGTGCACGAAAGTAAACAGATACTGTTTGCGGGATATAATAGAAAAACGTTTATAGCAATTGATCATACTACAAAAAAGGAAACACTATTTGTACTTTGTTAAACGTATTATTTTCCAGAAAAATATAATTCAAATATTTACATCATGGGACATCAGAAATTAATTAATAATCTATATTGTCGGTTATAAACAGTTTGATGTGTTTCATTTTTTCTCCACTAGGGTGCATTCTTACAATATTGCGATCATTTGGCAATAAATAATATGATCTGGTTGCAGTGATGAACAAATGAAACATAATAAACGTTTCTCATTTATTTTCAAAACATCGCCGTTTACATTAAATATATAAATATTTTTAAATAACTATATTTAAATAATGATTTGTGAGTAAACGGCTTAATTTTATTCGTTAAATAGTCCTAACAAATGCCACTCTTGATATCCAAATTCACTAGATAAATTCACTCGTCAATCGTGAATTTATCGATGATTTGGAAATCACTCGTGGTATTACTTATGATACATTTTATTTTATTTTGGAACCTTGGAACGTATCCCCTATATACTCATACAAATTACCATTCCATATTCGCGGTTTCTGCATTCTCGGCATATTTAGGGAAGATATTCTCCGCGAATAAGGAGCTTTTTCTGTGTAAAGGTATGTGGACGAAGCTAGCAGCCTTGTAGTCTCATCGCGCCGTCAAGTTTTTTTTTTTTTTTTTTTTTTTTTTTTTGCATTCATTCAATGAACAGTTTTACAATCACATATTCCTGGGACCAATGTTCTATACTCTTGTCCTTTTACCCCAAATTTCTCTATCTTCCCAGTCCCGGTCTTGATATCCCTCTTAATTCATCGTTTTATTTATGTCGTGCAGTGAAGCTTTTCTCTTTTTTTTTACATCTACTCTTCCTTTACATGTCTTTATTACTACAAATATATTTTACAAAATATATAATTGAATTTTCTTTATTCAAAAGTTGCTTAATTACTAAATTTCTTATCCTATCCATTTTTAATGTCTGCCTGAACGTCATAAGAAATCCACTTCCTGTGCTAATAATGTTGACCATACATTTTTATTTAATTCCCAGGTTTTTGCTTCATATGTAACCAGACACACTGATAGCATATATACTGTATTTTAGTTTCTTTAAAAATATTCTTATTCCATAATATTTCATTTAGCATTGCTGTTCCCAATCTTACTCTGTTTACTTCTTCTTCCTCTCTTTTTTTTAGATCTTTGACTTGTTCCATTCAGAATTAAGAGATCTCTCCATATATATTTTTTTTTATCTTCCAGGTGTCCTTCTCCGATCCTCTAGCAACTTATCTCTTACTATGCGTACAATTTTATCTGGTGTCATGCAGGATATTTGTTGATTCCGTTAAAATCTTCCTTTTGCCACCCATTCACCTATTGCCTGAATATTCAGCTGCCATCTTATTTCTTCATTTCTAATTCGATCTTTCCTTCATTTACGTACAATCTTCCTCAGAACATTAATTTCATTTGTTTCTAAAGTTTGTTTTGTTTTAACAGTACTTACTGTTGTTTCGGAGGTATAGGTCAATATTGAGCTTATCACTGCTTTATATATTCTTATTTTGGTATATTACGTCGATAACTTTATGTTTGATTTCATCATCTTTAGTAGAATTTTTATTAATTTTGACACCTAATATTCAAATTCATTGCGCTCTTCGATGGTTATTTTCCCGTCTTGCAAGATTAAATATCTTTTGTTTCACCGCATCCCATATGGAACGTCTTTTAAACCTTATTTGCCTATTTACCTTTAAACCCTTCAATTAACTTTCTAAACATAATTATATTCTGCATCAGTATATTATTGAGCTATTTATCAGACCTATTTAACATTTTCAAATACTGTTATTTTAACACAGTTCCAATAATGGATCATATTATAATATTATATTGATATTGTGAAAAGAAAAATTAATGTCTGAACCGGAAATCGAAGCGTGGATCTCTAGTTCTCCAGACTAGTGTGCAGCCCACTACACCATTCTAGACTTGGCACAAACGTTAACAACTCTTTCCACATATACAAATCGATCTCGCCAACGGCCGGCTTCGTTTAGAAGTATCTATATATTTTGAGAATTTTATACCACCACTTCTATAAGTAGTAAACGATGTTATTTAACATTTTCCAATACTCTTATTTTAACATCGTTCCAATAATGGATCATATCATTATAAAATTATCAGACCTATTCCTACATATTTTTATACGATTGCTTAATTATTGAAAATGCTGTAAACACGCTGTAACTCACATAGAAATTTAAAATAAACTATGATAGCACGGTAAATGTTCATCATTGTTCCTTTTTCCTTCTTTGTTTCGTGCTTTTATTTGAAAATAAAGTTCTTAGGAAAAATTGTAGGCTAAAGAGATATGAACAGACAGACGAATGGAGAAGACTTCATAACAGTGAGCTTTATGATAGGAAACCAGATATAACAACAGCAGTTAATTCTCATAGCTGCAATGGGCAGGACATGTGAAACGAGTGGGGACTGGAAGAGGGCATGGAAAATTCTTGTAGGAAAACCAAAGGGAAAGCACCCACCCTAGGTAGGCCAACAATGGGGTTAGAGAGAAACATTAATCGTGATTTGAGGGAAGTAAATTATACACGAGATGGTTATAAAATATTAGCTCAGGATGGGGATGGATACTGCGCGGCCATGAACTTAGCCTACGGGTTCGATGGTGCACGATAAATAACTCACAAATATAAAGTAATTATGAAACTCGGAAAAAAATAAGCATAAATGTTATGTATAGGAGACACTGCACCAAAGAACATACTGATATAAATACACAACAACTAGCCATCTACAAAGATTATATGATTAATGGGAATAAAAAGAGTATAAAATCAGTTCAACTATCTTAGCATGAAATGTTACTTTAAAGTACTAGGTTTATTTTCTTAGAATTTTATATAAATCTTATTTTTCTACAATTTGAACTTAATTTTTATAACAAAATTATCTTTATAAATTATAGCAATGCTAACGAACTCTTTTTATCTAACATGGGGGCCACACGGATATAATAGTCCGTACATCCCTATCCTGAGCTAATATTTTCTATATATTACATCATTCTCAAATCATGGTTAATGTTATTCTCCCACCTTATTCTTGGCCCACCAACTGGGCGCTTTCCCTACGGTTCTCCTACAATAAGTTTCCATGTCCATTTGTCATTTCCCATTTGTGCCACATATCCTGTCCATCGCAATTCTACGAGACTTGATTGTTTATTACATCTGGTTTCCTATAAATACCATGCAGTTTCACTGTTATGTAGTCTTCTCCATTTGCCTCTCTGTTCATCTCTCTTTGGTTAAAAATGTCCTAAGATTTTATTTTCAAATATTCTTATTTTTTTCTTCCCTTAAAGTAAGAGCCCACGTTTCGCAGTTATATAATATAACTGGAAGAATAATTTTTTTTATTAGGAAATGTGCACTCAGTTGAGCATTAACACACAGGACACACACCCAGACCCAAGGTGGAGATTTAAAATCTCCTACCCCGCCGGGAATCGAACCCGGGTCGCCGGAGTGGAAGGTAGGGACTACGCCACGGCGACGGACACTGGAAGAATAATAGTCATATATGTTTAGTGAGAACTTGGGAAGACAACAATCGCTGTAACGCATAATAACATGCATTTCCAGAATCGAGCCGATGTTTAATTTCTTTCTGAATCTCAATCCCGTTTGTGATATTATTGATCCTAGGTATTTGAATTCAATAATTTCTTCAAAATGTCCCTCATTTATCATTAACTGTAGCTACTCAAATTCTTCGTGATTCTGGGTGGGCACGGTCTCTTATTGGCCGTAATTTCATTGAAAATTTCTTCCCTCATGGGGACTCTTAGCAGCGCAAGTTCCGTAGGTCTGCTTCAAAGCACCATGCCTTAAACCGCTCGGCTAGACGCGGGACTGTAATAGAGCAAGAAGACCCTGGAAGTAGTAGAAGTATGTTTTGACCTGAACGCGAACCAGTTTTTGGTGTACAGTTATTTTGATATTCATTGCAAGTGTCTATTAATGAGTTTGTGTGGTATAATAGAGTTTCAGACAGTTTTTTTTTTGTGTATAATATTAGCTACCGGTTTATTGTGTGTGATTATTATCTCAGAGTAAACCGGATACCAACATGCGGGACCAGTTCCGGAATTATATGTGCAGGAGCATCAACTGTACGTTAGGCAACTCGCAGCACATTAATTTAATAACATGATTGAATGAAACCTTCATATTAAATGCGTCTAAATTAAACCAATTTAAATCTCTTTAAATATATAGTTATATAAGTTATGTTTGTTTGATTATATAGTTGCTTTTTATTTCACCGTCATTATCCAAAGCCATCTGTCATCTGCAGTATGTTTCTATCTTTATTTTTTCTTCAAGGTTTAAGTTCTGGTCCTCTTCTGTTCTTGTCTAGCTCGGATTGAGCTGAGACATCACGGAAGATCTTTGATGTCGAAGACCAGCATAGAATAAGCACCAGTCCCATAACAGACTTACTAATTTACTAGCATTATTGAACCCATCGCCGCGCGGACATAAGCTCTCAATACATCCCTATTCCGAGCTAATGTTTTCCAATCAACCCCTGAATAATCAATTTCCCTCAGATGCTATTCTGCACCTCATCCTTGGTCTAATAACTAGGCCTTTTCCCTCTGGTTTTCCTACAAGAAGCTTCGAGACCCTCTTCCGTTCCTAATTCTTGCCATATGTCCTGCCCATCGCAGCCTATAAGGAAATTAAAGGTGTGGTAGTTTTCCGTTGCTTTCCATGCCTATGAAATTATGAGGATGATAATGATGATGGCTGATGATTTTGGGGAACCACAGGGCCCTAGGCTTCCTGATATTTGTCTTACAGGTGAGGAAAAACCCTGAAAAAACCCAGGAATTTGTCCCGTCCAGGAATCGAATCCGGGCCCGATGCGTGACAAAGGCAGCACGCTATCTCGAAACCACAGCGGTAGACCTATATAATATAACAAGAGGAATAGCACGTGATACAAATGGGGAATGATAGAGAGACATGAAAACTACTTGTAGGAAAACCATAGTGAAAACTCTAAGTTGATAGGTGAAGAATGAGATGGGAGAATAACAGTACCTATGATTTGAGAGAGGTAAATTGTATATGGGATGGTTGGAAAATGTTGGTTAAAGTTAGGGATGTATCGAGTGATTATGTCCACGCGGCAATGAACCTATGGGTTCTATATTGCACTGAGTTAATTACGTTAATATTAGCATATACCTTAATTAGTGTTTCAATGACTTTATTATACAAAAATTAGTTTGTTTTAGAATTAATTTTTTACCAAAATGCAAAATGTTGTAAGGCAAAATAAATAATGCAATAAGCACTCATGTAATTATCATTGTTCACGTACGATAAGATAAATGCTTGCCATTTGGCTTTGCCGGTTTTAATAATTGCAAATTAACATCGTAGCAGTAATGGTAAATGTTCACATTATTTAAATAAAATAAAAGGGGTAAAAAAACTGACTTAACAAGTTGGACATTTAATTCGCCATTTAATCAACACTTTCGAAATATAATGTAAGCTTAAATAATAACCACTTTACATTTCTAGTAAAAAATGTAATCCCTATTGTACTGTCACCTTCATTATTCACTACCTGAAAGCTACACTGGCATTTCTCCAACAATTTTTAGTCCAATCCTACCAGGGTTTCCTTTAGGCCTATAACGTATCTGGCTTTCTCCCCTGGCACTGGAGGAAATGTAATCCATTTCTTAGGCTGTGGCACCTGGAAGGCGATGATATGATGGGTGATAAATGATAATGAAGTGCCAGAGAAGTCCTTAACCTAAACTTAACCTAAATTTCAGACCATGGACAATCATAGGAATAATTCTCTTTAAGAAAAAAATTATATCGTCTGACTGGGAATCGAACTCGAGGTATCATGAATTGTAGTCAGAAACGGAGATCACTGGCGAATGAGGTTAGTCTTTCTCCACAAAAAAAAAGTTAATTTTATGTGTTTACTAGCTAATACCCGGCGTCCGCTGCTATTCCTGAATAAATTAAATATATATTTTTATTTTTAGTTAAATAAGTAAACAGAAAAATAAATACAATTTTACATGGTAACTCTTTTTAGATCCCCCGTGCGCCTGAAAATTAAAGAGATTTATAAGTAGGTTTTTTATATTAACCTGATTCGAGTATTTTTGGTTTTTCCATTACTAGAGTGAATTTTTATTTTCGGATTTCAGATAATCCCCACTTCTAACGGTCGGATTTTGCTGAGTTTTTAATAATACCTACCTCGGTTTATTTTAATAGCATGTACTGAGTTTCGTTGTGAAACATTGAAAATTGCAAGATATAAAGTGATTTTTAAGGGTATGTTCCATGTGATCTCCCACAATAAGAATGGTTTTACAGTATAATAGATAACGGCTGAAAACTTGACGTATCTGAGTTTTCATGAGAATGGGATGAGCGATTTAGACGTCAATAAAGGACAAACAAAGAATCATACATAAGATTTGTTATCAGAGGATCAGGAGGGATATATTAGTAGAGGATGCGGAGAATTTGAGTATTTGGGGTAAAAGTAGGTAAAGATAATACACAAGAAAGTGATATTAAGAACAGAATAAATAAAGGTAGTGCAATAACAACAATATTAAATGGAGACATATAACCAGAAAAAATAAGTTACAAATATATAATTCAATAACCAGTGGCATTGTAACATATGGAGGTGAAGTATGGAAATTCAACAACTTTTGTCGATGGAAATTTCTTTCTTTGGGAGAGGAGAAAGATGTTCAAAATAGTAAGAAAAAATATAAATTAATTGAATATCAAATATTCAATACTATTTTGTACAACATATAAGAAATTAAATTTGTATCGGCATGTACGACGAATGCAAGAAGAAACGTTAGCCAGAAATACATTGGACCGGTTATCTCACCTATTATAAGAAAGAAAGGAAGACCTCGAAATCCATGGATGGAAGAAATAAGAGAACAAGAGGACTGGAAGACATGGAATGTATGGATAGTGACGAGTGGAGAAAGAAAATAAAACTTCAGGCCAGAAATATTTTGTAAACATTTAAAATCTGTATATAAATAAAATTATTATTATTATTATTATTATTATTATTATTATTATTATTATTATTATTATTATTATTATTATTATTATTATTATTATTATTATTATTATTATTATTATTATTATTATTATTATTATTATTATTACGAAAATGTTTCAGACTAGGAACCACGGCTTGAAGTCCCTCTCGGAGGACTATTCCATTGATTTTATTGTTTTAAGCCCTTTCCTTCCCTGTGACGGGATGAGGGCGCTCTTTAATGAGAACTTATTCATCAGATTAATTTAGTTACGCTCATTGAGTGATAGGGTGTTGGCCTAGCAACTCGATGAGACATCTAGTGAGTAACTACGGTATTACTGGATGAGAAACGGTCAGTAAATTTTACAGAGAGGCATTATTCTTTAGGGATAATAGGAAATTAGGAAATTATAAATTAGGGAAATTTCAACAGGTATGTGGTTCAATAAGAAGATATTTGAAAAATAAGACCACAAGGGAAACTCAATTGAAATTTTACAAAACTGTAGCCGTTCCAAAGTTAACATACGGATCTTGGCCTTTAACGATCTCTGGTAAACATAAAATTGAGACAATAGAAATGAAATTTCTGAGATCCGTTGCAGGTGTATCTTTAAGAGATCAAAAGGAAAGTCAATATATTAGAGATGAATTACAAATACCAGTACATAATATAAACGAGAGAATACACAGAAATAAATGTAATTGGTTTGAACAAAGAACGCCAAATAATCGTTTATCAAAACAGATGCTTCATTATAAACGTCAAGGCCGAAGAAATGTAGGAAGACCAAAACGACATTGGAAGAACGACCTGTAGCATATTGTGCATCGGGGAGCGGAACGGTCCGACAGGCCCATAACTTGAAGATGATGATGATGACATTTTTTGAGATACTTTTACGAGTCTGAAAATCTTGAGACTCGGGACCCACGGCTTAAAGTACTTCACGGAGGACTTTGTTCCATGGATTTTTCCATCCTAAAAATCCAATCGACCACTGTCGGGTTTGAACCCGCGTCCCTTGGGACTAGAGACAAGGAATATAGCCACTAGCCCACCGCGGCCGATCTTGCTTGGAATTTTCCATCCTAAAACTCCATTGATCTCGATTGAATTTGAACTCGCGGCCCTCGGGACTACAGGCAAGGAACACATCACTAGACCACCGCAGTTAACTTATAGTCAAGCACAGGAACCTTTAAAAAATACGTATGACTATTATTAGATGAAAATCGCTGTATCAGACATTCTTTTGTTAAAATAATGAAATTCCCACAAATTAACTGGTATTTCACAAATTGATCCATCAGACTTGAATGTAAAAGCTCCGCCGCCTGAAGCGATGTGATTATCACTTGAAATGTAGATCGAGAAGACGCCAAAGGAATTTAAAGGAAAGGGCAACGGTCAATTTGTGGATGACCCCGGAAAGAAGAGAACTGGAATCTGTCAGTCAAATGTCAGAGGAAGGAGTGACGAGCTAAACTTTGAAAGATAATGATTATCCATTCCGTAGTGTACATCACCAAGCTGGCGTCTTGGTCCCCCACTCGATGTACTCCCGAGTGTGATGATAGCCTTGGATAATTTTACGCGGTTTATAACGGTCTGGTGAAAAGTGAGAGGAAATGGTAAAAATAATTACACTAAATTGTACAATGAACTAGGAGGGTTCCACCCTTGTCATCCCCGCCCGGAAATACTGTGGTTTTCTTTTTTACGTAATTTTTAGGAATATGGGTCGTATAAAATTGCACATATTGTGATCATTTGGCAAAACATTCTCTATTTTCTAATAAAATATTTTCCCGCAAGTTTTACTTATGACTAGCCTCATGGGCTAGTGGTCAGCGTTTTTGACTACAGTTCATGACGTCCCGGGTTCGATTTCATTCAGACATTTTTTCCATAAAGGGAATTATTCCTGTGATTGTCCATGTTTTGGAATTTAGGTTAAGGACTCACCTGGCGCTTCATTGTCTTTATTACCCAACATATTATCATAAGTAATGTCACGAGTGATTTCCAAATCATCGATAAATTCTTGAGTCACGAAGTGACTTGAATCTTGAGAATTTGTAATTCAAGAGTGGCATTTGTTAGAATAATTTAACGAATACAATTAAGCTGTTTACTGAAAAATCATTACCTAAGTACATATTCTATTTGATAGTGTTCTGCCCTAGGGTAGGTCTTTCACTGCAAGTATAGCATTTTCATGCTATGCTTTGCATCTTTACTAGGGAATTATAGATGTGATAGTTTCCCGTTGATTTCCGCACCGGTGAAATGATAATGATGATAATGATAAGGATGATGATGATGGCCGAATGAGTTTCGGGGACCGTTGGGCCCTAGCCTTCCTGACATTTGTCTTAGAGGTAAGGAAAAAAGAAACGAAAAAATCTTCACTCAGGGACCTGTCCCTAACGGGAATCGAACCCGAAAGGCCTCGAGACCACAGCGATGGATTTAAATGCAATCACCGGTATTTTAAAATATTTGCGATGTTTGAAAACAAATCACAAATGTGAGGTTTATGTATATTCACTGCAACTTGATTTTTTTTTTTTTCAAATAGGATCGCAATATTGTAAGAATGCACCCTAATGGAGAAGTAATGAAACACATCAAACTGTATGTTATAACCAACATTATTGGCTAATAATTTATTTTTTCAGTAAACAACTCACAAAAATCAAGGAATCTGTTCATTATTTGCTATATTCAGTGTATTTGTTGGAGAGTCAGTCACTGCAAAATAATGCTAAGACCTGTTCAGAATATTAAAACGGAGGAGCTTTCTTTATCACAAAAGCAGGAGCGAGATGAAACATGACTATGATTGGTTGTAAAACAAAATTCATCGAAACGTGATTGGTCATTGACTCCCATTTGGAGCGTGAGTTAAATAGCAGGACTAACGTAACTTCGGCCTCCACAGCCTAAGAAATGAATTATTACAATTCTCTCAATGCCAGGGTAGAAAGCCATAAATGTGATAACCTGGTGGTACTGGACAAAGAAAACTTGATTTTGTTATTTAATTCATTGGTTACAACATTGTCGGTTGTGACCCCTAGAGAGGTTCTTAACTAGGATGTTAAAGTTATTACTATTAATGGCGAATTTCGAAGCAATGAAAGTACAGAGGTCTGCTCTTATATATATCCATCCATAGTAATTCTGCCTGAGGGCAGGTCCTTCACTGCAATCATAGTATTTTCATGCTATGCTTGCAGCTTTATTAGGGAATTGTAGGTGTGGTAGCTTCCCGTTGATTTCCACACCGGTGAAGGATGATGATGATAATGATAAGGATGATGATGATGGCCTTAAAGTTTTCCTGACATTTGTCTTACAGGTGAGGAAAAACCCCGATAAAACCTCACCCAGAAAAACTGCCCCGACCGGGAATCGAACCGGGCCCGCTGCGTGACAAGGCAGCACGCTACCTCGAGTCCACAGCGGTGGACTATATTCGATTCCCGGTAGGGATAGGCTCCTGGGTGAGGTATTTTTTTCGGGTTTTTTTCTCATCTGTTAGACAAATATCAGGAAGCTTAGGGTCCAACGGTCCCCGAAAATCATCCGGCCACCATCATCATTCTTATCATTATCATCATCATGCTTCACCGGCGTGGAAAGCAACGGGAAACTACCACACCTATAATTCCCTAATAAAGCTCCAAAGCATAGCATGAAAATGCTATGATTGTAGTGAAAGACCTGCCTATAGCTACTAGGCATGTCGACCCAAGTAGTTTTTTTCTTTTTTTTAATTAACTTAGTATATTTAATATGCCCATCTCGGGGAAGCGTCGTACCTATGTGGGAACTGGGTTTCATCCCCGGGTAGAACAAGCTGATTCCGTAATGTTGTTTTCGGTGTTTTTCATCACCTGGAAGACAAACGGTCCCGCGCCGTAGCCGAGTTATTAAGACAAGAAACATTGGCGCAGAGCTACGGAACTTACGCTGGTTCGAGTCCCTATGGGGGATGAAATTTGCTAACGGAATTTCGGCCAGTATGGGACCGTTGCCCACGCAGAATTGTGAGGCATTTGCGTAACTACGATAAGTAGCAACTCCAGGTTGAGGAAACCTGCTATAACACTGGGGGACCAAATATGCTGACCACTTGTCATCCCTACACTGGCTAGATGATCGTCTACGTCTGCTATTGTAGATGTGAGGCCAGTGGCCGGCTGGTACGCCAAGGGCTTTGTCGTGCTTGGAGTAAGACAAGCGTCACGAAACTTTAAGGCCAAAACTGTCTCCGAACATCATCTGGCCATCATAATCATTATTATCATATTCGACATGTTTAATATGTGTGTGTGTGTGTGTGTGTGTGTATGTGTGTGCGTGAATGATGTGTTTGGTCTTAATGTTGTGTTGTCTCGGAGGAGGCCCTGACATTCGGGAAGAAGTATGTGTGTGATCCCTCTCGTGACAGGTCGTGTCACTGTAAGTTGAGAGATTAAACTACGGAAATCAAGTAGAGTATTTTTAGTTATTTACTTTATTGACGATGTAGCGTAGTGGTTAAGGCACTGCGCTACAAGCCGGAAGGTCGAGGGTTCAAGTCCCGGTGGGGTGGCGGCACTATGGCCCTGGGGTCGACTCAGCCTCTAACGGAAATGAGTACCAGACGCTTGTTCTGGAGTAAAGGCGGCCGTCACGCAGGGCTGACAACCCGGCTGACAACCCGGCTGACATCAAGTGCCGATTGTCTAGAAATAGTGGGAGCCTTAACCTCCTAGTAGTGGGAATGCTTTACTTTAGGGGGCACGCCGTAGCGTAGTGGTTAAGGCACTGAGCTACAAGCCGGAGGGTCGAGGGTTCAAGTCCCGTTGGGGTCAGGATTTTTAAACTGACCCAAACCCTCTGGCGGCACTATGGTCCTGGGGTCGACTCAGCCTCTAACGGAAATGAGTACCAGAAGCTTGTTCTGGGCTAAAGGCGGCAGTCACGCAGGGCTGACAACCCGGCTGACATCAAGTGCCGATTGTCTAGAAAAAGTGGGAGCCTTAACCTCCTACTACTCCAAGGGCCTCCTGAGGCCTGTTGTGGGATCACTTTACTTTACTTTATGTACTCTGTTATCCTTCACACGAATGACATTAAGTTTCCTAAATAGTTTACGTATTAATTTGTTCTATTATCAAATGAAATACGTATTCTTAGTTTTAGTTGAACAAATAAAAAGAAAGTTAAGAGTTAAAATTAAACTGGGACGAACCAAACATGGCGGTTGCTAGAGTCAATTTTTAGTTTCGGATTTCAGGTAAACCCTCACTTCTAATGATTGAATGTCTGTATTTTAATAGTATATACTGAGTTTCG
This sequence comes from Diploptera punctata, assembly GCA_030220185.1. NCBI lineage: Eukaryota > Metazoa > Arthropoda > Insecta > Blattodea > Blaberidae > Diploptera > Diploptera punctata. The sequence goes on along the minus strand of JASPKZ010002677.1, from coordinate 1,299,575 downwards.
TTATCAAATATCGAAAATTGCAATAGCTAGAGCACTTTTTAAATGTTTCGTTCCAGGTGAACTCCCACGCCTAAAGGCTTTAGAACATAATATATATACCTGAAAACCTGTATGTACGTACAATCGACCGAATTCTTTTCGATTTTTCCGAAAACAAACGAGTTTGGTCGAGCTGAATTTTTAAAAGCCTGTATGAAGGTAATTTTATATATTAGATCTGTGCTTTTAATGTCACATTGCTTTGGTTTTATTTATGGAGATTGTTAGCCCGTATTCTGTTATTTTGTATAGTTTAAATGTAATACTATCTCTCTCGATCTATTGAACCCGTAGTTTCATGGCTGCGCTAACATAAGCTCTCCATACATCTCTATTCTGAGCTAATGTTTTCCAATCATCCCCTGTATAATCTACTTCCCTCAAATCGTAGCTAATATCATTCTCCTACCTCATACTTGGTCTACCACCTGGGAGTTTTCCCTCTGGTTTACTTACAAGAAGCTTCCATGACCCTCTTTCATTCCCCATTCGTGCCACATATCCTGCCCATCGCAGCCTTACGAGACATGACTGTTCTTATTATATCTGGCTACCTATAAAGACCATGTAGCTCACTGTTATGTAGTTTTCTCCATTCATCTATCTGTTATCTCACTTTGGTTCAAACATTTCCTTAAGAACTTTATTCTCAAATACTCGTAAATTTCTTTCTTCCCTTAGAGTAAGAGGCCACGTTTCGCATCCATATAATAATCCTGGGAGAATAACTGGTTTATACATTTTCAGTTAAAAGTTTTTGAGAGGAGTTGGGACGACAAGAGTCCCTGTAACAAATAATAGCAGGCATTTCCAGAATTGAGCCTATGTTTAATTTCTTTGTGCATCTCATTCCTATTTGAAATTGTTGTTCCTAACTAACTAACTAACTAACTCACTGACACTGTCGAACCCGTTGGTTCATCACAGCGCGGACATAAGCTCTCCATACATCCCTATCCTGAGCTAATGTTTTCCAATCATTCTCTGTATAATCTACTTCTCTCAAATCATAGTTAATGTTATTCTCTCACCTTATTCTTGGTCTACCAACTGCGCGTTTTCCTTCTGGTTTTCATCCAAGAAGGTTACATGCACGTCTTTCATTCTTAGGTATTTGAACTCAGCCACTTCTTCAAAATTTGCCTCATTTGCCATTAACTGTCCATTTCCAATATGTGTGAACACATATTTAGATTTATTGATGTTTTTAAATGTGTAATTTTGTAAATTATTTTCTTTCTGTAATTACCTTGAAATTAATTTTCTATATCTCATTATTTTTCTTTGTTTTTTGTATAGGCTACGTTAGACAGGGGCAGTTTACCAAAAATGTAATGTATCTTGCTAAAATACATTTTATTATTAGCTTTAGTCTTAATGGTAACTATCATTAACTGGTTGTATTATAGATCGCAATATAGGTCTAATAGATATCTTATTGATCAAATCTTCATTTTAGAGTTAATTATGATTGTTATATTCTCATGTAATATATGTTTGTTCTGGTGAGTGGAAGAGAAGGCCACATTGCCTTAACTCCACCAGACTAAATAAATAAACTAGATTAAATACAGATAAATGGTAAGTCTAATTAATGATAAACGTTATTAATACAACAATTTTATCTTAATCATTGTAATTATTCACTCGTTCTTATTACACTTGTACAAATATACATTCTTAATACAATAAATAAAATGGAAGGAATAACACGTTACGTTTGCTGTTTGTACGCCAAAGTAATTTATTTGCTGACAAATGAAAGTGCAAAAATATAATCCTTTACATTTTTCAAAGCCGACTATCTGGATTAAATGACGTCAGTTAAAGAAAAAAACTTGTATTTCAACTTCTCTGTCTGCTGTATTCATTAATATGAATAACAAATTTAAAAAGGACTGTAATTATATTAACGTTGTATGCTATTAATTAAAAATGTAACGCTTTGTTATAATTTATTCCTGTATTTAGAAATAGTAATGTATGTGTAAGTTTACTATAGGTTACATTATTATTATTATTATTATTATTATTATTATTATTATTATTATTATTATTATTATTATTATTATAATTCCGATTCCGATTGAGGTTCTTTCCAGTTTTCAGCGGTTGCCCTTTTCCCAGCCGGCTGCTGGCACCTTCACATCCACATATGTCAATCACAGAGGTAGATGATCAACAGCCAGTGTAGGGGTGACATGTGGTTAGCATGTCGAGTCCCCCAGCCTTTATAGCTGGTTCCTCAACCTGGGGCCGCTACTTATTGTAGCTACCCAATTGCCTCACGATGCTGGATGGGCACCGGTCCCATACTGGCCGAAATACCATGACAAAATTTCTTCCCCCATGGAGACTCGAACCAGCGCAAGTCCCGTAGCTCTGCGCCAAGGCTTCCTATCTTAACCGCTCGGCTATGGCGCGGGACAATAATAATAATAATAATAATAATAATAATAGCTTTATTTTACCTGGCAGAGTTAAAGCCTTAAGGCCTTGTCTACCACTCAACCAGGTTTTAAAAAGTACAAAAAAATAGTTTTACGTCTAAATTAAAATATACATAAACGATTACATGTTATAAATACAATACAATTCTGTGGCACCATGCATGAAACCAATAACCCTCATTTACGTAGTTCTGAGAAAATGAAGATTCATGCATGGAGGTTTCCTATCTGAAGTGAACCTCCAATGTGTTGTCCATCCCTGGGTATTCTGTTTAACTAATTGTACAGCAATCAAAATTTGAGGGATGATAAATGACAGCTCCAATATTACATTAATAATATTAACTCTTTTTTTTTTAATTTTCAGGCTTATGGGTTTTATGCATAGTGCCACAGAATTAATATTTATAATGTATTTTGATTTACTCTAGATTTAACGAATTAAATATATAATATGTACAAGATATGCAAAAGAACGAGAAAAAATATTAATGACATAGTATACATTTAAATAAATAGGAAAAAATTAATTATTAGACAATAGGTAACTGTACAAGCGTGACTTAAAAGTACCAAGTGTGCGGCAACTTCTAATATCTTGATGAAGGAAATTCCAGGAGCGGGCAGAGGCTACTGTGAAGGAAGTAGAATAAGAGGAAGTGCTATGAAGAGGAATTGTTAGCAGACTGTTATCTTGTGACCTAGTATCAATATTGTGGTAAGAGGATAACTTCTCAAATCTGGACGCCAGGTAAGTAGGAGTGTAGGAATTCAGAAGCTTGAAAAGTAGTGAAAGAGAGTGCAATTTACGTCTGTTAGTAAGTCGGAGCCAAGATAGGTTATTAAAGTGTTCGGAAATATGGTCATAACGGCGGATATTGAAAATGAATCAAACACAGGCATTATGAACACGCTGCAGTCTCTGCGAAAAGTCATGGTTTGGATCAATATATATAATGTCACAATATTCGAAGTGTTGCAACACCATATTCTGCACAAGGATTTGTTTTAACGAAACTGGGAGAAAATTCTTTAAACGTCTAAGATAATGTAACATGGAGAAAGTCTTTTACATATGTGTTTCACTTGTGTTTGCCAGGTTAAATTTGCGTCTATATATAGTCGAAGATCTATTACTGAAAAGAATAAGGGATAATTATATTATTTATAGTAATGTTTGGATGTGCAGATATGTCAAAGGTTGTAAGCAGTCTTTGTTGTCCCATTAGAATTACTTGTGACTTAGGATTTAGATTTAGACCGATATTATTATTTTTTTTTTTGATTGCGGATGAGACCATGTAGAACTAGGCAAAGTACTTAGAGGCGTTTCTTTTCAGCCCAAATTTCTTTCATTCTTTTGCTATGAGCTTGATTTCTATTATCTGTCCAAGCTGTTCCAGTTTTTTTTCTTCGGTTTGTCCTCTTGGTCAACTTGCCACTTATTCACCTTAATTCTAAATATATGTCTGTTTGGGATATCTTCTTTAGTAATTCCTGCCAATTTTAAGCCCTTTTTGACTTCATCAATCCACTTCATAGTATCCACTGGAGCTTTACTTCTGTTTTCGTAGAATTCCATTATCAGTTTTGTAAGCCTATTTGAGTTCATTCGTTTAATATGACCATACAATTTTAACCTTTGTTTTCTAATATCACTATGAATGTCTGTATATATTTCTATTTCCTTTTTACTTCTGAGTCTAAATGCTTCACCTATGACTTGTGGACCTAAAACTTTTCTTATAATTTTTCATTCTTTTTTCACTATATTTTCGATATTTTTTTTCTGTTCAAAATTAATGTTTCTGCTCCATAGAGGCTCTCTGGTATAATTTCAGTGTTATAGTGTCGTAATTTTGTATGTAAAGATATGCATTTTTATTATAAGTGTTGTGAGTAAGCCGAAATGCTGTTTCCATTTTTTGACATCTACTTTTAATAGCTTTAGTTTCAATTCTATTTTCCTGAATTATTTCACCAAGATATTTAAATTGTGAAACTCGTTTAATTTTTCCATATTTGGTTTCCAGGTATTTTGTTGCTTGTTCATTGCATGAAATATATTCCGTTTTTTCAAAAGAAGTCTGCAGACCAACTTTCTCTGCAATGTCATTTAACAATTCAATCTGTTTTTGTGCTGTTACAACGTCACGGGATAAGATTGCTAGATCATCAGCACATGCTAGGCAATCAATCTTCAATTTTCCTCTTCCTAATATGATTGGTTGATTACATTTAAAAATTGTTTTCTGTTTACGCCATTCTTGTATTACTTTATCAAGAACACAATTGAAGAGTAGTGGAGAAAGTCCACCTCCTTGTCTTGCTCCTGTCTTAATTTCAAAGGATTCAGAAATTTCTCCCATGAATTTAACTTTGGCCCTTGTATCTGTTAGTGTCTGTTTAATAAGTGCAAGAGTTTTACGGACTAAACCTTGTTCTTTCAATATTTCAAATAGTGATTCTCGGTCAACCGAATCGTAAGCTTTTTTTTAAAGTCAACAAATATACACACTAAATCATTGCTACAAATTCTCTGGTGTCTAAGGATTAGCTTAAGGTTCAGAATTTGGTCTGGACATGTTCTGCCTGGTCTGAATCCTGCTTGATATTCTCCTATATTCGGTTATAGTTGCCGTTGCGCTCTGTCGAGCAGGCATTGAGATAAAATTTTGTATGGAACTGATAATGATTAAAACCCTCTATAATTGTTCACATCTGTTCTGTCTCCCTTTTTATGTAACGGGTGGATGATTGCAGTCTTCCAATCCTCTGGAATGTGTTCTGTTTGCCACATTTTTTTAGTTTGAACTTAATTCTTGTCAGACAATGATCCGAATCGATGTTTGCACCTCTTCTAACTTGGACATTCATAATTTCTCTATGGTGGAAAAAAGCAATTGCCACGAGATCAATTTGATATTCACCTAGAAGTGAGTTTGGTGCACGCAATGTCATTTGTTTTGATGGTTTCTTTTTAAAATGTGTAGACATAATTTTGAGGTTAAATTGTCTGCAAAATTCAACTAGTCGTTGTCCATTTCGGTTGGTCCACTTAAGGGTATTATTATTATTATTATTATTATTATTATTATTATTATTATTATTATTATTATTATTATTATTATTATTATTATTATTATTATTATATAGGGACACTTGTCCCAACTTCTCTACAAAAACGATGAAATGAAAATATATAAAAATGTTATTCGTCCAGTTATATGGATGCGAAACACGGACTCTTACTTTAAGGGAGGAGAAAATATTTTTATAATTTGAGAATAAAGTTGTTAGGAAAATTTTGAACCAAAGGGAGATGGATAGACAGGCGAATGAATAAGACTACATAACAGTGAGCTACATGATCTTTATAGAAAACCAGATATAATAAGAAAGGTAAAGTCTTATATTATATTAATAATAATAATAATAATAATAATAATAATAATAATAATAATCGTATTAATAGAAATAATGTGATTTGTAGCGAATTTCGAAGGAATTATACTATTTTTTTAAAAATGTTAATTTTATATAGACCTACTATAATAATTCCCTAGTAAAGCTGCAAGCATTGCATGAAAATGCTAATGATCGCAGTGAAGGACCTGCCCTCGGACAGAACACTATACAATAGATTACTAATACAAATCATCATAGATCCTATCTACTAGATGGCGTAAACTACCAACACAAATATATAGCCTACTAGCTAATACCCGGCGTGCGCTACTACTACATAATAAATGTTTATGTGTTTTTACCACCAGCCGTGCGCTGTTATACTCTACTTTTTTGTAGAGTTTTTTTAGATGCTCAATTCTGTGCACATCAATTTGTGTGTTTGTAATGGTTTAGGCAGCGTAAGCCATTTATGCGTCAAAATAGGGACTTTATTTCACGTTTTTCACTACAAAGGGTGATTTTTAGGGGTGTAATGATTGAGTATTACAACTCTCTTATAGCCTATGTTCATTCCCGGAATCTCCTGAACATTTTTCAAAAGCTCCATCTCAATCGGATGAACGGTATGGCAGAGCACGCTTGCCCATGAATCTACTTATCCCGATCTTCTTGGTATAAAAAAAACTCAAAGCGCGACAGGCCTAGAAGGCTTTTGGATGACCTGCCGGCTGTTGGCCTCACATCCACATGTATTAATCACAGAGGTAGACGATCGTCTAGCCAGTGTAGGTTGACATGTGGTCAGCATGTCGGATCCTCCAACCGTTATAGCTGGTATTCTCAACCTGGAGTCGCTACTTATTGTAGCTAACCAAATGTCTCACGATGCTGGGGGGGCACCGCACAGTGGGCCAGATACGAAATCTAGCTGGAAAAAAGTATTTTACTAACTCTCGCCAATTCATCTTTATTCACTCTAAAATTATTGCCAGATGACTGTTCTTCACTTATCTGCAAAGGAGGATAGAATTAAAAAAATTATGTAGACAATATAAACATCGGAATTTGTCGGTAGTTAAGAATTCATCTGGTCTGATCCCAATTGTGTACCGAGCTGTAGAAATAAATACGTTTTGCATTAAAGTTCAGTGAGTTAGTCTTATTGTATATGGATACTTTACCTCAAGGTATTGTACTTTCCATTGATATATTTAAAAAAAAATACACGATCTTTTTAATTTAAATTGAGCTACGAAAATAAGAGTTCTGAACAGTAGTGCAAATTTTAGTTAGAAGATAGAGTGATTTATGGACTTCAATTCCCGCACAATAATATGTGTGCAAATTATTGCGTTTTTGTAATTTTTTTTATTAGAGGAGCCGGCCGGCAGCTGAGGCCTATCTTCTCACACAGAGAATTGTTTGATTTAATATATGAAGAAAAGTGATCGATAGAGGCAGTAAGTGATCCTCTATTAATAAATTAGACTTGGAGGATGTTCAGAGAATGTTAAAAAAATTGAAAACATTTTTTTAAAAGCGATTTTCTAAAACATAGGAAGTTGTGCGATAGAAAAAAAAAGTTAGATTTCTACTGAAATATTCTGATTAACTAAAAGTAAATGTAAACTTTCCCGTTATTAAGAATTCAGAACACTGGTAGTCGTTGGAAAATCCAGTTCCATCTGCTTATGGAATTTTAAGACCCAAAATATCTTTCGAAGAGGCTGAAAAAAAAAGTCTTATTTCTGCTGAAATGTCTGTGTTGGGAACGGTAGCATAAAAAAAATTGCTTCCCTAGAAGCATTATAGGGTGGATAAAATATCACAACCTTTCTATTTGGCACCTAGTCTCATGTTAATATATCTACACATTGATATTTTATTCCCAAAAAAGACCGACATAGATGATAGGGAGTTGAGCTGGGTGATTTGTAATGTTTATTATGATTTTGAAGCTATTTTTTGTGGTTTTTTGAGTAATGGCTTTAAAACATCAGCAGCATCCCGTTTACCATATGACCAAAGTGATATTTCTGTTGCAAGAGCAAGTTCATCGCGAGACAATTCATGCTTAAGTGAACATTTATTTTATTCCATCATCTTCGAAAGTTGTTTTGGGTCTTCCAATTCCATAAGCAGATGGAACACATTTTTCCAAGGACTGCCATTGTTTTCTAAATTAATTCTTCATAACGGGAAAGTTAACATCCACTTCTAGCCAATCAGAATATTTCTTTCTTTCTTCTCGCGTACAACTTCGTACGTTTGAGAAAATCGCTTTAAAAATATTGATTCTAATATAATTTAAAACATTCTGCTAACATCCCCCTACCCCTAATTTGTTTACTAAATGATAACTTATTGCCTCTATCTAACATTTTTATCCACATTAAATCAAACAATTATTCTCTGCGCGCAACAGTAGGCCGCAGTTGCTGGCTATCTCCTCTAATGAGAAAGCTAATTAAAAAAACGCAATAATTTGCACACATGTTATTATGCGGGAATTTAAGTACATAAATCACTCTATATTATAACTAAAGTTTGTACTACTGTTCAGAACTGTTTTTTTTGTAGCTCAATTTAAAATAAGATGATTGTGTAAATTTTTTAGTGCATGGAAGGTATGATTCCACATGTATTTAACATAAAATCTGGTTATATAGAAAAACATTAAATATATCAATAAAATGACAAATCTTGAGGTGAAGTATCCATATAGAATAAGACGAATAGCACACTGAACTTGAACACACAACGCTAATAACATAACTGGGATATAGACCAGATGAGTTCTTAACCATCGGCAACTTCCGATCTTTATATTGTATTTTATAAAAATTTGAATTGTACCCTCCTTTGCAGACAAGTTAAGAACCGTCACATATCAAAATAAAGTATGTATAAATTGATGAGGGTGAGTGAAAATAGTTTTTTTTTTCAGCTAAATTTCATTTCTGGCCCACTGTGCACCGACCCCATAATGCCCGAAATTCCACGAGAAGAATTTCTTCCTCCATGGAGACTCGAACCCGCCTAAGTCCCGTAGTTCTGCGCCAAGACTTCTTGCTTAAACACTCGGCTACAACGCGGACTCTTGGCATCAATGAAAGATAAAAATGATTATTGTGAGTTATCCGTAAGAGATAAACATATGCTGTCGCGGACTTTTATCTAGAGCTTTTTGAGATATTCAATTCTGTGTACATTAATTTTGTGTATTTCTTATGGATTAGGCAGCGTAAGCCATTTAAGCGTGCACCGTAACCATGCTGGCTGCTACCATTTATTGGACCACGTCGGTGCTGGATCATACCAATGTTGTTGATAAATACCTTGAGTTGAAAACATAGATTGCTCAAATTAACATATCTTTGCTCGGGCCCATAAAAGACAAAGATTAATTCAACTTTCCTTAATAAATTGTTAAACATGTAATATGTTGTAAGCTATACAGATTAAAATCGTGGAAGTTCTTAGAAAGAGGAAATCATATACGCTTGAGAAATCTTTGGAAGTTTACACTCATATCTGACATGAGTAGTTACTAAATCAATAGGCAGAAGTTATTTAAAAGCACATAACTAAAGTTTAATTAGAGTAAAAAACAGTCAGATATAACATTGAAATAAACAAAAGATAGTTAGCTTAACATTGAATATAATTTGACAAAAAGAAAACAATAATCTCATTGATAATTAATCTAACAAAACAATAATAATAAAACATACGTACACTATTACGTTCACACTAGTCTCGCCAAGGGCTAGGGTACATGATGCTTGTGGTCCCACCCTGGCCTAAGGGACTAATAAACCAAACAAGCTCCTCCGAGCTATATCGACCTGACTCCTTTGGTTGACAAACAGATGAAGATTCGATGTTAGTAAGCACAGCTTTATTTGAGAGTTCACTAGGAGAGGGGAGTATGCGCGATAGCACACGGCGCGTAAAGGAAAGGAGCGGGGTGCGTAGGAGAGAATTTGGCACTGTTCACTAAGATCACAGAAGAAATGGAGACGCGATGACGTATTGGTTGCGCAGTATGACGTAATCCATGTATCGAAAATTTGATTTAGTACAAGCGTCCGAAGAAATACTTTTTTCACATTAGAATTGTACCCTCCTTTGCAGATAAGTTAAGAACCGTCATATAACAATTATATTAGAGTGAAAAAAAGATAAATTGATGAGGGTTAGTGAAAATAGTATTTTTCCAGCTAGATTTAATTTCTGTCCGACTGTGCACCGGTTCCATACTGGCCGAAATTCCATGAGAAAAAAATTTCCCTCATGGAGACCCAAACCAGCGTAAGTCCCGTAGTCATACACGAATACTGTTTGCCTTAACCACTCGGCTACGGCGCGGGACTCCTGGTATCGATGATAGACACGAAAGTTCACCCGAATGGGTATTATTCTCCTGGTATCAATGAAAGAGAGAAATGGTTATTGTGAGTTAGCCGTAAGAGATAAACATATGCTGTCGGGGACTTTTTTGTAGAGCATTTTGATATATTCAATTCTGTGTACATTAATTTTGTGTATTTCTTATGGTTTAGGTAGCGTAAGCCATTTAAGAGTCCAAAGAGCTACTTTTTTCACGTTTCCGTCTACAAAGTGCGATTTATAAATATATGGGAATTGAGTATCACCACTCTCTTATAGCCTATGTTCATCCTGGGAATCTCCTGAACATTTTGCAAAAAAAAACCCATCTCAATCGGATCAACGGTATGGCCGCGCATAAATTACGAACAAACAAACATTAATGTTTATTAATTAAGTAAACACCAACTCAATTGATTATTAATTTTTATATATAAGATATGATTGCATGGACCGACAAAACTATTAGGAATCGGACAATGTCAAAGTTATTAATCAACCGAAGAGCTATCTATATACAAGGTGTAACAGGACCTCACCGACAAAATGATAGGGATGATAGGCCATACAGAGAGGATAATTTTTTGTGAAGGCATATATAGTCGCAAACACGTTGTTTATGAGTTATGCGCAGATGAAGGATGGATGAGGCCAATGCTTGGATTAATAAATATTTTAGGGAGGCCTCTGTTGGCACGTGGGGTCAGAATTGAATACAAATAATTGAACGGCCGCGGTGCACTAGTGGTTATGCTCCTTGCCTCTACTCCTGAGGGTCGCGGGTTCGAACCCGGCCGGGGTTGATGAATTTTTTTAGGACGGAAAAATCCAAGGAGCAAGTCCTTCGTGAGGGACTTTAAGCCGTGGGTCCCTAGTCTGAAGATTTTCAGGCTCGTAGAAGATCCTTAAGCCTGAATGAAAAGGCCTCTAAGCAAAATTTACCGAATTTTCCCGTCCTAGTTCTACATTGGTTTCCTAGATGTCAGTATGAGGCGGAACGCTGACCACGGACCACTCAAATGACATCTACACGAAAACAAGTGTAACTAAATTAGTATGGTTCAAATTCTTCCTTGTAGCGGGAGATAGCCTAAATCTCTGTTAAAGAAAACATGGGCTTACAAGATAAAAGAAGATAATTGAACACGTATCATTTTATTCAAAAATACATGTTTTACACGATAATGATCTATCATCCCAATTACTTTGTATTTGGTGTTTTTTTTTTGTACAAGGCATGGTTTCATAACATGATTAATAATTCCCAAACTTTTATTATAACTAGTAATTTTTTTCAGTGATATTCTTTTCATCCCAGATAGAGAGATAATATCCAAGATATTTAAATTGATTAGATCTCTCTCAAATTTTATTCTGGAGACGGATTTTACTTTGTATGGGGTCCTTCCCTTGAAATGCCATAATTTAAGTTTTGTTAATTGATATTTCCACATTAAATTTGGCAGCTATTTTTTGTAAATTATAAATGGATCGTTGCAAATCATTTTCGGAAAGTGCCAGAACAACTAAATTGTCTGCAAAAAGAATAAATCCCTGTCTTACTCCAGTGTTGATCATTTTAATGTACATTTTCAGCCGCAAAGGTACAATTTGCTCAAAAAATACTTTCGTGCATTTATTTATCGGTGCATTATTTTATAATGATGGCGATTATTGGTCTCATTTTCAGACAGTAGGCCTACACAGGAGACGTGAACTGCAACAACTTTTGGTATGCTTTTTTTTATCCCATGATCTATTTTAGTACAAATTATTACCGTATGGAAAAATGCTGAATGCATGTGTGTGTGTGTGTGTGTGTGTGTGTGTGTGTGTGTGTGTGTGAATCAGCCGCGGTTGTCTAGTGGTTATTTTATATATATATATATATATATATATATATATATAGGTATGATAAGAAAAATAAATGCCCGAACGGGATTTGAACCAGGACCTCTGGATTGGTACCCCAGCGTGCTATCCATTACACAAACAGGTAAATCCAATTCAAACATGTATCCTTCTTATATATATTATCCATCCATAGTAATTCTGCCCGAGGGCAGGTCTTTCACTGCAACCATAGCATTTTCATGCTAAGCTTTGCAGCTTTACTAGGGAATTATAAGTGTGGTAGCTTCTGATTGCTTTGCACACCGGTGAATGATGATGATGATGATGATGATGATGATGATGATAATGATAAGGATGATGATGATGATGGCCCCGGATGATTTTCGGGTACCTTTGAGCCCTAAGCTTCGTGAGATTTGTCTTACAGGTGAGGAAAAACCCCGAAAAGAACCTCGCCCAGGAGTCTGTCCAGACCGGGAATCGAACCCGGGCCCGTGAGTGACAGGGCAGCACGCTACCTCGAGACCACAGCGGTGTACATATATATATATATATATATATATATACATTATATTCTCCATTATTACTAGATGTCGCGAAAACTCGGTCTTCACTGCCATCTAGTAGCTGACAATAACAAGTAAGCAAATTAAATACAATAGTTTTACTTTTTAGCAGTGACGCTTTATCGATATTATTAAATTTTTGCCCGTTCGGGCATTTATTTTTCTTACCATGTCATATTAAGCTTGCATTGCTCAATGTCTAAGTTCAATTAGAACATCGATAAAGCGTTACTGATATAAAGTAAAAATATTCTCTTTAATTTGTTTACTTGTTATTGTCAGCTACTAGATGGCAGTGAAGACCCAGTTCTCGCGACATCTAGTAATAATGGAGAATAAGTAAATAAATAAATATATATATATATATATATACATCATCATCGTCATCATAGTACATTCACGAATTTAGGCCATTTGTTGACCTGTTTCGGCCTCAAGAGAAACACCATCCAGCAGTCTTTTGAGTGGACGTCCTGGTCTTCTTCTTCCTGCAGGTTGATATCTTAACATTTGTTTGGGTATTCTGTGATATATATACATACATATATATATATATATTATAAATTGTATATAAATATTTATAATATCTATATATAAAAGCGTTACTGCTATAAAGTAAATATTCTCTTTTAAAAATTTGCTTAACTGTTACGTTAGCCGCGAGATGGCAGTTGGAACAATTTCAGCTACCTCTTGTGTGAATTGAGAATACTACATGTATAAGAAAATTGTATGCTTGTATTGGAATTCTTGAGTAGCTCAGTTGGTTAGAGCGCTAAAGGTACAGACTTTAGAGACTCGAGTTCGAATCCCGACTCAAGCATTCATTTTTCTTTTCATATCATATATATATATATATCCGCGAAAATCTGCAATATAACATATATAAAATATATATATATATATATAAGAAGGATAAATGTTTGAATTGTATTTGCCTCGTGGTGTAACGGATAGAACTCTGGGGTACCAACCCAGAGGTCCGGGTTCAAATCCCGTTTGGACATTTATTTTTCTTATAATGTCATATTAAGCTTGCATTGCTCAATGTCAAACATTTAATTATAACATATATATATATATATATAATTACTTACCTATGCTCTAGCAGGCTCCGTTATTGTTTTTGGAACCAAACTCGACGTATAACTGTCAATTAACAAAAATAAAATCGGGTTCATTAGCCAGCAAAATGAAAAAAAGATAAGAATTGAGGTTAAGCTGAGATGAAAATTAATAAAAGAATCTGTTTAGCGGCCGAAAGTTTCGATTTTTTCAAGAAACTCAGTATATGGCTCTGAAATGAAAAAAAAAATATAGTATTCTAAAAGATTCAACAAAATTAGTCCTTTAGGAGTTGGTATTTATCTGAAATCCGAAATTTAAAAATCTTTGTAGCTGCCGCTATATTTGTTTCCTCGTAACGAAACTCTGTACATACAATGCAATAATACAAGGGGAAAAATATATAATCATCATCATCATCATGAACAAATTCATTTTAGGCCATATGGCCTGTACGGTAAACCTAGCGAAGATGGTCTTGATCTTTCCACCGATGTTTAAATATATATATATATATACCGTAAATGAACTAATCGGTTCATACATTCTACTTATTGAGGAATTCCTGCGTGACGGAGGTTATTTCTTGAAGACAATAGGTTTTGCAAGCACGTGGGATATCATATGGCGAGTTGCGTGTGCGGTTGACTCGCGTGGAGAAGATCTAACTCCACTCAATCTTGTCAAAAGTCACCTTACAGTAGCGCCTCTCGACATGCGAGCACCTCTCCGTGTGAACAACACGCCACCCTCTATTTAAATATCAACTACACATCCTCTGTAAACAAACTAACAAATTCAGATCGATATGTGAGAATCTTACTGTAACTTACTTGCTAAAAAGTTAAGTTTGCAACACTGAAAAGGAAACTGCCAACCATTGCATGTCGAAAACTACATAATGTAGTTGAATAGTAAAGTTCTATATGAATAAAAATACGAGAAACCTTCAGGAAATATAAATGCTTATATTCATATTCGTAATAATTCAATTATGAAAATATTCACTCGCATCATGATACATAGATTAGGTAGAGAATACCAAGATGTGGAAGAACAAAGTGGGTTCACTGCAGGCAAATCATCCACTGATAATTTATTCATGCTGATACAGGTGTTAGAGAAATGCCAAGAGAAATCGCAACCAGTAGATTTGTTCTTTATTGATTTGTTAAAGGCGTATGATCGTCTTGCTCTGGAAAGCCCTGGAAGAGGCGAATATAAATGTCAAAACAATTAGTATTATAAGATCATTATACTCAAACAACAAATGCCAAATTGAGATGGGAAAAACTTTGAAATTTCTCTCAAAGAAGAGTTGTGATGTACAAAGGCCATGTCCAAAAGTTAACTGACGTTTTTACCTTTAAGGCACAGGAACAAGCCAGGATTCAGCAATGGCAATCCACTTTACGGAGAATTTGGAATCCCACCTTGGGTAAGAGTTGTGAGGCGGGACTTGTTGCAGATGGCAGGTCACAAGTTGTATTACTTCCTTATAGTCTACTGAGAGGTTTGGCGCTGGATTTTAGTGTCTAACAGTTAAAAACGGCATACATTTTTTTTAAATACGCCCTTGGTACATCGCAACGATTCTCTGGAAGTAAAGGTAAGTTTCGGCATGTAATGGTTGACGGTTACCTTGTAAGATGTAAGAATACAAACTGTTTGTATGTGGAACAAACACAAACTTCTCTCAAAAAACATTAAATTGAAATAATATATATATATAACTGTTATTCTCCCAGTAATAGGCATATTATATGGATGTGAAACATGGACTCTTACTTTAAGAAAGAGAAAAGATTTACGAACATTTAGGAATAACTTTATAGGAAAATGTTTGGATCAGAGAGAGTTTCACACACATCTGAATGTAGAAGGCTTACATAGCAATATGGAAAGGCAGACGTAACATTTGTTAAAATCTCGTATAATGCGATTTGTAAAAGTGTGTGACACGAATGGAAAATTAAACAGAACATAAAAATTTGTAGGAAAACCAGAGGGAAAACGCCCTGTTAGGTAGGAAAAGAATAAAATGGGAGAATAACCTTAATTCTGATTTGATGGATGTGAAATATACAGGAGATAATGGGAAAACATTAGTTCAGGTTGGGGATGTATGGTGAGATAATTCCGTGTGGCCACGAATCTAAAAGTTCGATAATGCCAGTGAGTAGTTAGTTATTATTGTTTTTATTATTATTATTATTATTACTGTTCCTATTATTACTGTTATTACTATTACTATTATTGTTAGGCTTACTTTTACTATTATTATTATTATTATTACTATTACTATTACTTTTATTATTATTATTATTATTATTATTATTATTATTACTATTACTATTATTATTACTTTGACTGTTACCATTACTATGATTATTATTATTACTATTACTGTTACTGTTACAATTATTATTATTATTATTATTATTATTATTATTATTTATTATTATTATTATTATTATTAAAATAAAGTAAAAAAGTAAAGTGATCCCGCAACAGGCCCGGAGGCCCCTGGGGTAGTAGGAGGTTAAGGCTCCCACTTTTTCTAGACAATCGGCACTTTATGTCAGCAGGGTTGTCAGCCCTGCATGACGGCCGCCTTTACCCCCAGCACAAGCGTCTGGTTCTCATTTCCGCTAGAGGCTGAGTCGACCCCAGGGCCATGGTGCCGCCAGAGGGTTTGGGTATTATTATTATTATTATTATTATTATTATTATTATTATTAATGTTACTATCACTATTATTATTATTATTAATACTATTACTATTACTGTTACTATTATTGTTACTATCACTATTACTTTTACTATTACTATTACTAATACTACTACTGTTATTATTATTAATATTATTATCATTATGATTATTATTGTTAATACCTTGTCGTGGTGGAATGGCTTGCGTGCTTGAATGATCCTGAGAGCTATGCCGGCGGTAGCATTGCTGCCAATAGGGTTACCCATGCCGGACTGGTCGAAGGTGATAAGCCAGACAAGAAAAGTACCTTGGTCGAAAGAGTGACGATCTTTCACCGTAAAAATAGAACCGTCAAGAAATGCGGACATGGGTTCAACTGGGGTAAAATTTTCCGGAGGTCAAATAGTCCCCCTTCGGTTCTCCGGGCGGGGACTACTTCAGGGAACTCATGCCAAAGGCTCAAACACAGGGACATGTTCCTAGGAACATGGAATGTTAGAACTTTATACAGTAGCGGGGCACTAGAGATATTAATGCGGGAACTAGATAAATCGCCCTTGGATATAGTCGCTTTACAGGAAGTTAGGTGGCCAGGAGAAGGTAGTCAGGAATCAGGAAGCTTTGCATTATACTACGGGGGTGCAGAAAGACCTGCATTTGGAACGGGTTTTTTAGTCAGAAGGAGGATCCTATCCGCTATCCGAGATATTAAGTTTGTTAGTGATAGGATATCATACATAATTCTAAAGGGTAAACGACATGATTTTATAATTGCAAATGTACTTACCTCCACAGAAGATAAAGATGACAAGATCAAGGGTGAGTTCTATGAAGAATTCAAATGCTTATTTGATAGCCTTTCACGATATCATATGAAAATTATCTTAGGAGATTTTAATGCAAAAGTGGGGCGGGATGATATATTCAAACCAACAATAGGCAAATTCAGTCTTCATGAAGATAGTAACGACAACGGGGTTAGATTAGTCACATTTGCCACATCAAAGAATCTCATTGTTAAGAGCACAACATTTCAGCATAAGGATATTCATAAATACACCTGGACGTCCCCAGATGGAGAAACTCGGAACCAGATAGATCATGTATTAGTGGATAAAAGCTGGCACAGTAGCATCATCGATGTTAAATCAGTAAGAGGGACAGACTGCAATTCGGATCACCATCTGGTCAGAGTGAAAATCAGACAACGGCTACCGCTTATGAGAGGATCAAACGCTAAAGATGATTCTGTAAAATTTGAATTAAAAAACTTGAAAAATGAAGAAATGCGGCAAGAATACCAAATCAAAATTGCTAATAGATTTGAAGTACTGGAATCTTCAGATGACAATGTGGCAAACGAAGAAGAAACTGATATAAATAAAGAATGGGAGGCTATAAGAGATACTATTAAATTGTCAGCATCAGAAAGCATTGGTTGTTTAAAAAAGAGGCAAAACAAGAAATGGTTTGATGAGGAATGTGCCGACATTGTAAAGAAAAGAAAGCTAGCAAAAATGAAATGGTTACACGAGCCAAATGAGGTAAATTTAGAGCAATTGGGTAGTATTAGACGGGAAACCACCAAGCTACTAAAGATTAAAAAGAGGGAATATTTGAGAGAGAAGATTAATGATCTTGAAATGAATGCAAAAAATAGTAACATTAGAGAATTATATCAGGGAATTAGGATAGAGAAGAAGGGGGTTTCAGGCTAGAACAAACATAATTCGGAATGAAAATGGGGATATGATTGGAGATTCCAGGAGTATATTAAATAGATGGATAAGTTACTTTAATCAGCTATTAAATGTACATACAGAACATGACATTGAGGAGGATAATTTAGACAGCAGAAATGCTAGTCGCAGAGCCAAGTGCATTAGAGGTTCAAATGGCGATAGAAAAATTGAAGATGTATAAAGCATCAGGTTCAGATGAGATCCCAGCAGAACTGATAAAATCAGGGGGAGAAAAATTGATGGACAAGATACGCTGGTTGCTTAGTATGATTTGGGAAAAAGAAGCTCTTCCAGATGAATGGAAGGAATCAATTATCGTACCAATTATAAAAAAGGAGATAAAACTGATTGCAACAACTACAGGGGCATCTCATTACTTTCAACTTCGTACAAAATTCTAACAAATATATTAGTAAGCAGACTTACTCCCAGTATTGATGACATTCTAGGAGATCATCAATGTGCATTTAGAAGAAACAGGTCTACAACAGATCAGATTTTTAGTATAAGACTGATTTTAGAAAAGAAATGGGAATATAATGGTACTGTACATCAACTGTATGTAGACTTCAAAAATGCATATGATTCAATTAAGAGGGAGAAGTTATATAGTATCCTGCTGGAGTTCGGAATTCCTAAAAAGTTAGTTTGACTTATACGAATGTGTGTAAATGGCACAAAGAGTAGGGTTCGTGTAGGCAAACAGTTTTCGGACACTTCTGAAATCCAGAACAGGTTGAAGCAAGGAGATGCACTATCTCCTATACTATTTAATTTTGTACTAGAGCATGCCATTAAATCTTTAGAGAATGAGGAAAGCTTACAGCCCAATGATATTATAAGCTGTTAGTTTATGCTGATGATGTAGTATTATTGGCCGATAGTGAGGAGATACTAAAGGACAACACGCACACACTATTGAGTAACACTAAGAGATTAGGACTGGAAGTAAATATCAATAAAACTAAATATATGGTCACACGTAGAAATTCATTAAATATTGGAAATGGACAGCTAATGACAAATGAGGGAAATTTTCAGGAAGTGGCTGAATTCAAATACTTAGGAACAATAATCACAAATAGGAATGAGATGCACAAAGAAATTAAACATAGGCTCAATTCTGGAAATACATGCTATTATGCATTGCAGAGACTCTTGATGTCCCAACTCCTTTCAAAAAACGTTAAACTGAAAATATATAAAACTATTATTCTACCAGTTATATTATATGGGTGCGAAACATGGACTCTTACTTTAAGGGAGGAAAGGAGATTACAAGTATTTGAGAATAAAGTACTTAGGAAAAATATTGGACCAAAGAGGGATGAACAAACAGGTGAATGGAGTAGACTACATAACAATGAACTACATGGTCTTTATAGGAAGCCAGATATAATAAGAACAGTTCAGTCTCGTAGACTACGATGGGCAGGACATGTTGCACGTATGGGGAATGAAAGGCTTGCTTGGAGGCTTCTTGTAGGAAAGCCAGAAGGAAAACGTCCAGTTGGTAGACCAAGAATGAGGTGGGAGAATAACATTAACAATAATTTGAGGGAAGTAGATTATACAGGGAATGATTGTTAAGCATTTGCTCAGGATAGGGATGTATGGGGAGCTTATGTCCGTGCGGCCATGCCAGTGAGTAAGTAAGTATGTAAGTAATACTATTATTATTACTGTTACTATTACTATTACTGCTACTGTTACTACTATTATTTTTTTATTATTATTACTATTATTATTATTATTATTATTATTATTATTATTATTATTATTATTATTACTATTGTTATCATCATTACCATTATCATTACTATTATTATGATTTTATTTTTATTATTTTTATTTATATTACTATTACTCTTAGTATTTCTATTACTGTTATTATTATTATTATTATTATTATTATTATTCCACATCCACCCACAGTAATTCTGCCCGAAGGCAGGTCCTTCACTGCAATCATAGCATTTTCATGCTATGATTGCAGCTTTACTAGGGAATTGTAGGTGTGGTAGCTTCCTGTTGCTTTCCACACCGATGAAGAATGATGACGATGATAATGATAAGGATGATGATGATGGCCATATGATTTCGGGGACCGTTTGGACCTTAAAGTTTTCCTGACATTTGTCTTACAGGTGAGGAAAAACCCCGATAAAACCTCACCCAGAAAAACTGCCCCGACCGGGGATCGAACCCGGGCCCGCTGCGTGGCAAGGCAGCACGCTACCTCGTGACCACAGCGGTGGACATTATTATTATTAATTAATAAAAAAATTATTATTATTATTATTAATATTATTATTATTACTGTTATTATCATTACTATGATTATTAATACTATTACTATTAGTATTTCTGTTACTGTTGTTATTATTATTATTTTTATTATTACTACTGTTATTATCATTACTACTATCAATACTATTATAATTATTATTACTATTACTATTACTAATACTGTTACTGTTATTATTATTATTGTTTTATTATTATTATTATTATTATTATTAGTATTATTATTATTGGGTACTATCCGAAGTTTTGATATTTTCAGAGATATCTTGTTTTAATTACTTTGGAGGAGCATGAAAACATCTGTTTCCTGCTGTAATCCCAGTTTGCCGTTAGTTATTTTATTTAGCGGCGCTCCTCATGGGCAATTAGTTGTCAAAAGAGGTAAAAATTCATTCCTAATCGAAAACTTATATTTATGATTCAAATTAACCAGGATTAGTAAAAAAATTGTGTTAATATCAAGAATACGATTAGCTTTAAAACACATGTGCATCTTAAACCATCACTTATACAAAAGGAAATTAAATGATTGAATTTTGCCCTTCGCATACCAATATTAAGTCGAGGATTAGAGTCCCGGTAGGGGTCAGGATTTTTAAACTGACCCAAATCTTCTGATGATACCATGGTACTGGGGTCAACTCATCCTCTAACGGAAATGAGTATCTTACGCTTGTTTTGGTGGTAGAAAACGGCCGTCACGCAGGACTGACAACCCGGCTCACATCTAGTGCTGATTGTCTAGAAAATGTGGGAGCGTTAACCTCCTACTATCCCAAGGATGTCCTATGGACTATAGAAGAATCACTTTACTCTTTATACCAGTATTGAAGTACAGTTTTTCATCTTCTATAAAACAATTCCATTTCTTTAACTTGGTTTAATCTCTCACCTTATATGACAGTCTACAAGTTAGAGTACCACACACACACTATTTTGACCTGGAGTGCCCCTCCGAATGAGTGATGAGTTGAATGACAGCCCCTCCGCCGAGATAACACACATTAAAACAAAACACACGATTAACACACACATTCATACTAAAAATGGGAAATATGATAATGCTGCCCAGATGATGTTCGGGGACCGTTTGTGCTTTAAAGTTTCCTGATATTTATGTCAGAAACAGGCGAGGAAAACTCGTAAAAAACCTCACCCAGAAAAATTGTCCAGATCGAATCTGGACTCGCTGAATGCCAGGCAACGACATCACAGCTGCAAACAAAAATGTTCGTATGATAATGAAATTATATAAAATAACAAAAACAGCTGGACCAGCCTCATAGGCTAGTGGTCAGCATTACTGACTGCAATTCATGAAGTCCCAGGTTCGATTCCCTGTGAGATCATAGGAATAAAATGAGGGGTCTAATGAGAAAGGGAGCTACGCCACTTTGAGAAGAAATGGAAATAATCAGTGATATTTATATTAAAATTTATGTTTTTACTTTTGCATAGTTTACATAACTGTAAGTCAAAGTAGAAAAATGTTATCCCTTTACTGTACAAATAATTTCGTAATATAATGCTTTATAAAACACAATTTATTTCCATATATTCTCTCTCACTAGACCCCTCAATTATTTCCTATGGTTGCCCATGGTCTGGAATTAAGGTTAAATTTAGTTTAGAAACGTCCCGCGCCGTAGCCGACCGGTTAAGGCAGAAGCCATGGCGCAGAACTTGCGCTGGTTCGAGTCTCCGTGGGAGAAGAAATTTTCTCATGGTATTTCGGCCAGTATGGGACTGATGCCCACCCAGCATCGTGAGACATTTGGGTAGCTAAAATAAGTAGCGGCTCCAGGTTGAGAAAACCAGCTATAACGGTTGGAGGACTCGACATGCTGACTACATGTCACCCCTACACTGGCTGATTATCATCTACCTCTGTGATTCACACATGTCGATGTAAGGCCAGCAGCCGGCTGGTAGGCTAAGGGCCTTCTAGGCCTGTCGCGCCAGGAGTTTTTTTTTTTTAGTTTAGAAACTCTCCTGGCGTTTCATTATCATTGATCACCCGTCATATCATCGGAGTAATGTAACTCCGCCTTCCAGGTGCCCCAACCTTAGAAATTGTTTACAATTCCGCAAATTCCAGAGGAGAAAGTCAGAAAGCCAACCTGGTGACATTGACAAAAAATAGCTTCTTGTTTTGATGTACTGAAATTGAGGAAAGTCCGTGGCGCAAGCAGTCTCTCACCGCTGGGGTCTCGAGATCGAGTCTTGGTCACCTCATCTGGATTTCGTACTGGAAGAAACGGAACTTAGGTACGTTTTTCTCGGAGTTTCTACTGTATTCCAAATTTCAATCTATCATTTTTCCATACTCACCTCATATATTACGTTCATACACCCTGTGACGCGCGGTCGCCTTGTCGTTGACATACCTCTAAAATATACAGGCTGCAGCTTATTTCTTCCCTCGACACGATCCTCAGTTGTACACGAGAATAGGTTATTATTTATTATTAAAATTAAGTACAGATAAGAACACATCTATTAAATAGTATAGCTAAATATTTATAATTGTAAATTTCTTCCTAAAAAACTAAATATGTGGAAAACCCTTACGAAGTGATAAAATAGAGTTAAATGGAAAAATCATAGAACAAGTTTCTGAATTTAATTAGCTCGGTCACCTAATATCTGATGTTAAAAAATGGCACAGAGATAAACTTACATAAATACAATGCAATAAATGGAATCAAAAAACAAATTTTGGTAAACAAATCTCAAACTCAAACAAATAGAGATTACACAATGTAACTGCAAAATCAGGACTCAAATATAGCAGCGAAAACTTGATACTAAATTCTAAAATCAAATCAAAATTGCAAGCAGCACAGATGAGATTTTTATATCCATTCCTGGGTTTGACAAAAATGGACAAACAAAGAATCACATACATTAAATGTTCAAAACACAGTTGAAGAAATTCAGAATTAACAAAGCATTCAGTTACATGTCCAAATAATGGACCCATCTCACTTTCCTAAATTAGCATTGCAGTAGCAACCTAAAAGATTCCTTTATCTAAAGGAAGACCAAAATTAAAGTGAATCACATCTTGAGATCTCAAACGACCTGAACCTAAATAAGTTCAAGATGTTGATCAACATATTCTTCTTCTTCTTCTTCTTCACTTCACGAGCTAGGCAAACTGCCTTTTCCGCTTCACAGTTGTTCTGTACATCTTTTCATTGATTATCCTACATTCCTTGATCCCCTTGGCTTGTAGTTAAATGCTGCTTTTGGTAATCTTGTTACAATCATTCTTTCTACACGTCTAAACCATTTATCTCTATATTCTTTGATTTTTTTCATTAAGTGGATATATATTTAACTCTGTTTTTATATCTTCGTTCTTTATCCGATCCAATCTTGTGCAGCCCTTTGTTCTCCTGAGCAAATTCATTTCTACGCTTTGTATTCTACTTTTTTTTTGGTGTTACACAAGTTTCGCTCTCATAAAATAATACAGGAACTGCCAATGTTTTATTACTCTTTAATGTTTTAAGTATTGTTCCGCATATAATTTTTAAAATTTCGACAGTTTCTTATATATGTCTCTTTCATTTGTTGTGTTTATAGTAAAATTACACCCCATATAATTAAAATGTGCTACTTGTTCCAGAGACTCTTTTTTTTCGTTATTTCTCTATATGTTGTTCCTTTTTTAGTGCCCAGTATTTTCTCATTCTTTCTTATCTTCTTTTCTTCTCTTGTTCCGAGATAATAGGTTTGTATTCCCTTATGTTTTCTTCTCGAATAATTAATTTAGCTGAGCGAACGATTTTCTGTAATTTTTAATTCTACTAGGTCGTTTTCAGTTTCTTTGAACCAGCTGGGTTTTGTTTCTTTGAACCAGCTGGGTTTTGTTTGCGGTTACGAAAATATCAAAGATTTAATCTGTTAGATTTCATTCTTGTTGTCTATTATGAAAATTGAAAATAAATTCAAAAGAAAATAAATGTACTCTTCAGTATAAATCAGTTTTGTTGGAATGGGTGGTGATAGGCCTACGTTTTATAAATTGTGAAAACTTTATGTTCTCTTAGAGAGTCGATAAATCTAATGCCTCAGACACACACAAAACATCCAGAACTGAACTCTAACCGGTTTTCCAAACTAGTCTACACCTGTTACTTGTAATCCTAATACTTTTTTACAACACATTAATTTTAATATTGTTAATTTTAAGCCGATAGAAACTGTCGTGTTTTCAAGGCCACTTGAACTGGAATACTAGTTTTTTTTATAAGAAGCAATCGCTCAAAATTTATAACTTCATTAAAGTTAACTCCAAAATTGTCTGAAAATGTGTAACCTGTAACTTTTATTCGGGGATTCTATGCCACAACATGAACTCAAATAAAAAATGGAAAACACAAAATGTATAGTTGCAGTATGTTAATATATATTTTTCTTTTTCCCTATGGCGAGACAGGCCTTAGCCTACCAGTCGGCTCCTGATCTCACATCCACATGTATTAATCACAGAAGTAGACGATCATCCACCCAATCTAGGGGTGACATATGATCAGCATATCGGATCCCCCAGCCGTTAAAGCGGGATTTCTCAACCTGGAGCCGCTACTTGTAGGTAGCCAAATGCCTCACGATGCTGGGTGGGCACCGGTTCTACGCTGGCCGAAATCCCATGAGAAAATGTCTTCCTCCATGGAGACCCGAACCAGCGCAAGTCCCATAGCTCTGCTTCAAGGTATCTTGCCTAAACCACTCGACTACGGCGCGGAATATGTAAAAAAATTATTACCTGAGAGAAATGTATAATTTTTTGTTCACAAAAAAAAAGTGAAAAATGCCACAAAATGAAGTGAAGAGTTGAGCTCAAATTAACCCACATTCAGCATATTTGTAATGTAAAATGTGTAGCCTATTAGTTATTGCTCAGACAGTATAGCTAACCTATCATTAAAACCCGCTAACAAACAAGTGAATGTACTAACTCGTCCATTTTCTCACCCTAACTTGCCCATATAACACTAACTTGCCCATTTTCTGACTCTAATTTGCCCACTAATGTAGGTGGGCTCTCGTGATAGAACGCTAAACCAATCTTGTCGTTCAATAGGTTCCTGATTTTTCCAAAAAATCCTTCTCCATTGCCTCATTTTAGTTTATATTATCTACATGTTCTTCATTAATTTTTTTCTCGTAGATTATTCCTTGGGAATACATTTGGCCAAAAGATTCAAAGAATCTTCCTTAGACACTTGTTTAAGAGTAACTGAAGGTTCCTTATTATCTCAGCTGTTACTTTCCAGAAAAATTCTATTTTAGTGACCACAAAATAATAGAGTGTTTTTTTTTTCTGCATTAAGGCAATAAAATGTAGGGCTCATGATTTTGGGGTATTCATTGGTTTGTCTCCATCAAACTCTAACTTGCCCATTTTCTCATCCTAACTTGCCCACAAGTGTTAGGTAGACTTTTGCGATATAATCCACTCATATGTTGGTAATTATTCTAGCGGGAACATATGTTATCACTTATCACATTGGCTAACAAAGTCACTTGTTCTTCGATCGATTATTCACAGGCGACACTGTAGTATAGAATAGCCCTTTATTTTTAGGTTCATATTGTTACATAGAATGCAGTACGACCTCACAGACAAACTTTTAGGAACAATAGGATCATACAAATGTCCAAACAAGTCACTATCGAGTCTAGACCGCGTGGACATAATCTCTCCATACATCCCTATCCTTAGGTAATGTTTTCCAATCTACTTCCTTCAAATCATCGTTAATGTTATTCTCCAATCTCATTCTCGACCTATCAACTAGGAGTTTTCTTCTGGTTTTCCTACAAAATGACCATGACCCTCTTTCATTTCCCCATTCGTGTCACATGGCCTGCGCATCCAGTCTACGAGACTTAACTGCATTTCATATTAAAATCATGTAGCTCACTGTTGTGTGTGAAGTACATGATTTTTATAGGAAGCCAGATATAACAAGAACAGTTAAGTCTTGTAGAATCCGATGGGCAGGACATGCGTCACGAAATGAGGAATTAAGGACGTGCATGAAAGCTTCTTGTAGGAAAACCAGAGGGAAAATGCCTAGTTAGTAGATCAAGAATGAGGTGGGAGAATAACTTTAACCATGATTTGAGGAAAGTAGATTATACAGGGAATGTTTGATAAACATTAGCTCAGGATAGGGATGTTTGGAGAGCGTATGTCCGCGCGGCCATGAACCTACGAGTTCGATAATACCAATTAGTTAGTTTTAGCTCATTGTCACGTATTCTTGTCCATTGGGTTGGCAGCCATCATAAAAGTAAATAGAAATAAAAAATCCCTTTAATGTGAAAGAATAAAAATAAATTTTAATCTGGTGAGTCTTTTTTTTTTTTAATGTATTACTTTGCTGTAGAAAGAAAGAAAGATTTCACAGCAGTGGCCATGTTATTTTCAATGCGAGATAAAGCGCGCGTTGCGGTGAAATATTGAACTCAAGCAAACAAATGCATTGAGATATAAATTGAGGGCAGCCATACGTCACACAGATTTATCACAATCTTTGTTCTGAAGGAAAATACACAATTTTTCAAACTTGATCAAGGTTTATGGTTACATAAATGTATGCAATTACTCTACCATATTTATTTCTTGAGTATTTCTACTTTTTCAACAGTAGTTTGTTCCTACAAAAATGTATTCCATAAGAGCATATCAATAAACCGGAAAAGAGTTGATACAAGTAAAGGCTATCCGCTCTTAACCCTTATCCTGTAGGATACATCAATTGTTTTAATTTATCTAATAACAAAATAAAGCTAACAGTAAGAAATTACTGAAATGTGTGTGTAATTACACAATATACCTAATAATAGTTTTGCATTATTTTGTTTTCAGTGCAGTCCGCCACATTTAAATAACTGACACGAGAAAGTTTTGTTTTCCCAATTTAAGGGTTAAATTGATCCTCATCAAAACAAAACCATGTGATCTGCTCGCTTTTCATTGGTTATGAACACCGACTTACGATGTAGAAGCAGTAAGTACGCGAAAAAAATAGTTACTTTCATTAAATTAAAAAATATGTCCTTTGAATACACTTTTTATCCTTCGTGAATAAAAATAACAATATTCAAAACAAAGTAAATATTCTAAATATACCTAATCAATAATTACAACTTAAAACAGTTTATTACATGTGGATGATGTATTTGAGTCATGCTTCAGTTGATTCTGATGCAACAAAATGGCTGAAGCTGTCGAGCCTTCTGTTGATGTCTCGCCATCTAAAATTTTAAAACCAAAGTCTGGCAAACCTTTGACTAGTGGTCAAAACACATTTTAAAAGTATTTCACAACTTCAGTGAAAAATCTCACCAGCAATCTACCCCACTGAACGATCACATGTCTTATATATTTCACAAGAGTTCCTTGTCAATGTGACATTAATTGAGGCGCAAATGACGGAAGGATTCAATTGGCGTTTGTTTATTACTCTAAGTGCGGATATGGTATTGCATATTTTGCTAATTATGCTTAGAGTACCTAAAAATTGGTGCACCAACATGTTTCTGTGGAAAAATTGCCCATATATTTTGGCAAGAACAATTGGGTACTAATATATATATATATATATATATATATATATATAGGCAACCGATTTTCTTTTTTGTTTAGTAGCAATTGACGAAGTTTAGTGTAATCTACAAAATAAATAGAAACAGTTAGTTCTGCCGTTTTTAACTGCAACGCAATGATTATGGAAAATCTCCATTGTGCAAGAGTTAAATTTCTTTCAGAGAAGCATATGATGTACAAGGCTATGTTCAAAAAATTATTTTACCGTTTTTAATTGCAATGCATTGAAATCCAGCGTCAAACCTCTCATTTAAAATATGGGGAAGTAATACATGTGCATGTGTTAATAACAGAGATATACGATCACCCAGCCAGTATAGGGATGACATGTTGGGTCCACCAGCTGGTTTTCTCAACGTGGAGCCGCTGCTTATTGTAGCTACCAAAATTCCTCACGATGCTGGGTGCTAATTTAGAACACCATCACCCCATCATCAGTTACACTCCAACATAAATATACATATTTTATGAGGTATACAAATTTCTGATTTCAATTATGATTATGGTAAATTAAATCAATTTTTCCATGAAGCTTCTCAGTAAGAGAGATATCCATTGTTAGCCAGAAATTATCAAGCAAGAGGAAGGCGTGATGTTGGAAGACCTAGAAGACGTTGGGCTGATGCAATATGAAGTCGGAACGGGCAATTGCCTAATCCCTGGAGTGATGATGATGATGATAAATCAATTTTAGTAGTTATTGACGAGCTTAGTGATATCAATAAAAAAATTGGAAACAGTTTTTCCCCTACCTTCGACACAAAACAGTTAAGTACCTTTTTCTCCTCTGTTTGTCAACCGATTGTCTTTTTATATACTTAGCCTAGGCCTATATGATAATATAAAACGTCCAGTATGTCAAATAAAATAAAATACAATTTGAAACTAACAATGTCTAATATAATGTAGGCCTAAAATGAGATATCCTGAAGGAACTAAGTTTAGAACCTGTTACTAAATACATACATAGATACCAGAACAACTGGATGAATCTTTTGCGACGAATGAGTTCAGATAAAAGGCCATGCTTCGTTATTGTCCAACAGGGAAGAGATCTCTGGGCCGTCCAAGGAAACGCTGGATACAAAAATCATCAGTGAGTTCTTAACAGGCCTATAGACCTAAGAATGTTTGGATGAAGAAGAAGATAATAAGTGCGGTGACGTGTTATTTATGGCCGAATTTCGAAAAATGGGCGAACACTAGTATTTGTTAATGATCAAGTATTAATATTAATATTAAGAAAATTAAGAGAAATTATTTAAAACAGAGGCTTCTCTCTTCATCTTAAACAAGTAATTTAGAGTCTGTATTTTGGAATATAAGTAACGATAAAAAGAGATAAAATTGAAAAAATACAAACAAAAACAAAGCAAGGAGTTAAACAATGATATCCAATGTCCTCTGCGTTATTTAGCATGTAAGACGACTTCATTGGGCAATGGCAAGAACAATTAAACAACCATTTTAAAATTTATGACCAAGCCTTGATCACTATTCGTATATTGTTCGCAGATGATCAGGTAATTTTTAGTGATGCAGAGGAAGAGTTACAAATCGCTACCTATAAACTAAATAAAGAAGTAAATAGGCCCTAATACAATATGGGCTTATCGGAAAATAAAAACTAAAGTAATGGCTTTCGTGGGATTAAACCACAGAAGGAGCAAAATAATGATCAATAACAAATTAATAGAACAAGTAAACAATTTCAACTACTTAGGGTTTAGTATCTTACTTCCAAAAGAATTGGGCCTGTAAGTAACTAACCCACTGGCTCTATCGAACCCGTAGGTTCATGGCTGACATAAGCTCTCTATACATTCCTATCCCGAGCTAATGTTTTCCAATCATCTCCTGTATAATCTACTTCCCTCAATTCATGGATAATGTTATTCTCCCACCTCATTCTTGGTCTACCAACTGGGCATTTTCCCTCTGGTTTTCCTGCAAGAAAGCTTTCATGCACCTCTTTCACCCCCAATACTTGCCACATATTCAGTCTACGAAACTGTTCTCATTACAGCCAAAAGAATGATATAAACTTAAATACATTTTATATTATGTTTGAAACACTAAGAAAAACTCTAAAAAATAAAACACTAAAAAACTACATAATTAAAATTCTATAAAACACTAGCAGTATATATGTTAACATATGCTTATGAAACAGGGCACTTAATAGATCAGATAAAAGGAACATAGAAGTAGCTGAAATGAAATTCTTACGTTCAGTAGCAGGCTATACATTGCTAGATAAGAAATAGTATGAAGAAATAAGAACCGAATTCAACATCTACAGTGTAAGAGAAAAAATTGAAAACTCAAGATCTAACTGGCTCCAACATAGAAAGAATGACACCAAACAGATTCCCACAAATTTTGCTTCACTACCAACCTAAAGCAAGAAGAAATATTGGACCCCGCAACTAGATGGACGGATACTGTATCGTGGTGTGGAAACAGGTCTATGATCTAATTGCATGACGTAGAAGAATAATAAGAAGAAAAATATTGTACGAAACTTTCCTATCCATCTTCGGGCTTTTACAGCTGCTGCCGTCTTCCCGTGCCAAACCTCCAAAGCCTACGAAATTGGGCATCTTCAATGCTTAGCACTATTGCTTGTATTACTATCCTCATGCTCTCCTTCCATGTTAACTTTGGTCTCCCTTTTTTCTTATTTCTGGTCGGTTGCCATTGATATAGTTATTTCGGTCATATGCTCATCTTCCACTGTTAAAATATGCCCTAACCACTTTAATTCTTTCTCCTCAATTCTTTCAATTATGCTTTCTTCTGCTTCCAATATGTTTCTAATTTCCTTATTTGTGGCATGTTCTAATTTTTACTTTCTGGCACTTCTGCGTAAATAATCCATTTCTAGATTTATAAGTCTGTTCTTGTAGTACTTATTGATTGTCCATACCATATATATATATATATATATATATATATATATATATATATACAGTAAAACTTTCTCAATATATATATATATATATATATATATATACAGTAAAACTTTCTCAAAGCGGAATTGCATGGGACCATTTTTTTTTCCACATTAGACAAATTTCCGAATTATAAAAAACTAAAACTTATTACTAATCTTAGATTATAGAATACCTTATATGTCTCTTTTTACGTACCTTGGCTTGATTGTAGTTCCGTTGTCGTTGAAAAGTGAAATATAGTGTGTATGAGCGATTTCTACGGAAACGCACGAAAAAATAGGCCCGTTTCCTCAGCGTTAAAAATGTCTCTTACGTCTCTCCTGAAATTAAAGTATGCAGTTTCGGTTTCGTCTCACTAACTACACTTTCGTCCACATCCTCTGATTCCCCGCTCATTCCACACTACATTGTGTCGTCTTTTAAAACTGTCCAACCAACCTGAAGATGCTTTGAAATCGTTATTCCCTAGGGATTTAGCAATAGCTAGAGCTTGACTTTGGAGCATCGGTCCAGAAATTTGAAGATTTATCTTCAATCACTTTCACTTTTTCGTTTAATGAGAATGATACATACGGTTTACACATCTTTACTCCGTAAATTCAGAAAACGCTGCCTGTGAAAGATCGGTTTCAGAACTTACACTAATTTAAGATTTTACAGTGCAATGGTTATTTGTAAGACAGATATCTGTATTTCGCATAACGGGTGTGCAGTGAGGCCGAAAGAAAA
The DNA here is from genome assembly GCA_030220185.1 of Diploptera punctata. Taxonomy (NCBI): domain Eukaryota; kingdom Metazoa; phylum Arthropoda; class Insecta; order Blattodea; family Blaberidae; genus Diploptera; species Diploptera punctata. The sequence continues at coordinate 1,267,720 of JASPKZ010002677.1, read as the reverse complement.
TTTCAGGTACAGGTAGAATATCTACTTGACCCGACGCACAGTGGCACAGAATCCCAAAAAGCTGGCCAAAACCTCAAAACGTTGTCTAACGGCTTTGAAATTTTCTACTCGGGGGTTTTCGGGGTCGCTGATAACGAATCCGATATCAGTTTTGGCAAAAACATATGTCGGATCCAATATGGCGACAGAGCATATTATAAAATTCTTATTTTTCGGTGAAATTTTGTATCTGGGGGTTTTACATTGCGCTAATTACGAATAAGATGTTGGTTTTTAATAAACAATATAATTTAATCGTAATTGCATCTGCAATGTGCGGGGAACTCGCTACAAAAGAATTGAACATGAAAATTAGGTAAGAATTTTTTTTATTTGTACACTACATTTACATTGAATTATTCTAGTCACATACACTATCATTCGATTCACTATCGGTATGTATAGTGGACAGGTCAGTGTTGTCTGTAAATATGCCATCATCATCGGTGAATTTTTGTTTATATTCGCTCTGACATGAAGTTCCATCACAACCCACTTACAAATAAGAGCCATTTTACCCTAATCAACGTTTGATATATTTTGAATGGCATTTTCTTGTGCTGAAACGATTCGTTTTACTGTAAGGTCTAATAATGCGTGTATGGCTGCTCGTTTCTCTGTGTATGTAATTGTTTTTATCGGTGCATAACAAGAATTTTTAGCTTCTCGAAGTACGTTATACGATGGAAAAGCTTGACTATTAACTAATTTGCAGCCTGCCCTTACCACTAAATATTGATTTTTCGAAAATCTACCTTGTACAAAAACCAACAATGCTTCTTCAGGCGTCATTGTTCTTTCATTAACGGGGTTCGAAGACGACAGGTAAGACAATGATTTGGAGGGACTCCCCATTGTAACGTTCTTCAATACTTGCGCAGCGAGAACCTTACCGCTTGCACGGAGGCTCATCTGCGTAGCAAAGGCGAGTTCTTCTGAACTATATTCTTCGCGTAGTTTTTCCGCTTTTCGGCGTTTTGATCTGCCACTACTTTCCGAAAATCTTCTAGAAGGTCGACCACCGATCTTTCGACTCTGAAGTACTTTGAGAAGATCCGTCCTCAGATAATATGAATTGGATGTTTAACCATTCCGCATTCTACTGAAATAACCTCTCTTCCTTCCGGGAGGCCTTTTTCCACATATCACGCAGTTTGTAGAATATATAAGAGAAATTCGTTTTCACTTCTTCAGTCATAAAGAATGCATGGCACGAGACGTGCGCTTCAAGAATGAGAGCTGCAACGTCCACAGTCTGGGAAGCAAGAGTATTTTTAATTATGTGAAATATCTCTTTCCTTGTCAATTGCTGCGCTTCTCTAATGTCTGTAGTTCCTGAAATCAGGGAATAATATAGGATTAAATCCCTCGGAGCTAGCCCGTGATTATAAAACAAAAGATCTCACTATTTTGCGACACTACTAATAATGTGACATATTTTACTATGTTTTATTCAATGTAAACAATAGTTTATTGAAGACATACATTTATCCATCCTTAACAAATAACTGATAATGAAAGAAGTTAAGAAAATAATATGTAAATCAGCGACCCCTTATACCAAAATACCACGTCGAATTTTGCACGGCTTGAGATAAAAAAATCATATCTCCGTTCGCGCAAATATGCGCAAGTTCGTCGAACACGCTTTTTTCGTTAGGATATAAGCAAGTCAATAAAAATATTCCAAAGAACGAGCGAGGACGAGCGATAAAGTTATGTCTGCCTGAAAGTTTAATTTTCATTTGCGTTTTCTCAAAAAACCACCCTTCAATTCAAAACGAATAACTTCTTTCATATTAACAATTTTGCAATTATGTAAATTGTATTCCATTCTACATACCTGCACGAAGAGAATCCATTTTACATTTTTACAATAGCACTATTTTTCAGATTATATTGAGGTTTTTCTGTAACGTATTGCACACGTCAAATTCGGTAGTTCGATGAGACTCGTGTAACGGTCAGATTCAAACTGACCCTGCAGGGACAAGAAATATATCTGCGCCTAAAGAATGGTTGTTTGTGGACCCTCGGTACCTCTACTTCACATTGCGCAACAAATAAAACCGAAATGAAACCTTGGTTTTTGAGGTTTTGGCTAGCTTTTTTGGATTCTGTCCCACTTTGCGACAGCAGGATTTTTTTTTCCTAACGGGAATTCAATGAAGTGGAAACTAATTTATTTCTCTGTCTGTCTTTCCGATTTACAAATTATTTTTTCATCAATTGGGTAGAAATATCCTTCCGTTTCCGCGTTGGACAGATTCCGTTTTAAGCAAACTAAATGCTTGTAAAATTACTATTATTTCGCTGGGACCAATAAATTTGTTCACGTTGGACAGACTTCCGCATTATTCACGTTGTGGATTAAACACGTTTTACTGTATATGTTTTCAATTAAGAAAATAAGAAATACCGTTGACGTCATCGGCGGTTTACCATGAATTTTAAAATAATAGTTATCAGTGTAGAGCTCATACTTACGAATATTATTTAGCAGTGTAACTATACTTAACATGAAAACCACTAATTCATATTTCTAACTTTCAACTGGTGATCTGGGGTCACTGCAACTCCAGCGACATGTTACCTTCATCTGTCCCTCCCCCTGAAATAACATCTTCAATCGAGTTTTCAATTCTGTGCTGTGAACTCCTTCAGAAACTTGGAATTTTACAGTTCAGTTCTGGCATCTTTAGCCGCTTTTGAGGGATCTATGTTGTATGGTGCGGTAAGAGGGGAGGGCGAGTTGCAGGTACTGCCAGTAACTACCCTCTGTTTAGAAAACATAATAGTGTCCTCTTCCGACGAGTTTAGCGCTGGGAGGTAGGGTGTTCTTGCCATTCGGTTTACTATCCTTGCAGGTAGTTTCTTTTGTTCCTACAGCCGAGTCGATGGGAATTATTATTCATTCACAAATATGCAGTTTTCAGTTTGCGGTTTTGAATGGGTCTAAAACATGTTGATTTCGTAAATAGGACGAATGTTTTCAATATGATTGTACTTCCTTCCTGTTTGGTGTTGTCATCCAGTATCCATCCCCACACCACATTACTTTGAGAGCTAAACTCGTCGGAGGAGGACAGTAGTTACTACATGTTGCGTTTTCTTACCTACTGGTTCTGTGTTAGAGAACACTTTTGTTGTCTAATAAATTTGAAGTGTTCAATATAGAATAGCGTGTTTTTATAACAATGTATTCAATTATTATCATTAATAAGAAACTGTTTTTAGCATGGCTACTAGTTCCCTCCCCCACTCGGCAATGTTCCCTGCTGCCACGCACATTTGGTTTGCCCCAGACGGCTACAGTTTCCAGAACTGGACTGCACTTCAGGGGAGGAAAAAAAATTAGGAGTAATGAGATATAAAGTGTCTAGAGTAAGGCGACTGGCAGTCCGTAATAGCCTGTAGCTACAAAGGGATGGAACTAAAGGTGAGTTCTCATCGCCTTAAAACTGAGACCTGTCGGCTAAGGGGAGAGCAACCCCCACCCCAAAAAAAAACCCAGGTCCCCCATGATCTGGGGGTTAGGCGTGCTTGGTCATCTGGCAACCTTTCCCTGTTAAAAAGTAGATCGCTACGTACTTCAGTAAAATATGTCAGCCGGATGGAGTTAAATATGACAAGACTTAAGCTACGAAAACGAACCTTTGCTATTGGCAAAATGGAATTGTTACAAGGATTGAATACTAAAGGAACAAGAAGTAATAGATGAGTTTACAGCAATGAATGCAGATATTATTTTGCTCTCAGAAACATAGAGAGAAGGGGAAATGACAGGAAAAATTAGGAAATTATACACATATCTGGAGTGGAGTACCAAAAACTAGTAGAGCAAAAAGAGGTATATCCATTTTGATAAAAAATATAGTGTCTTGGGAAGAAATTGATGAAATAATTATTAAATTTAATCTCAAACTTTTTGGGATCGAGCTTATAATAATAGGAGTATATGCCATAAGTGAGGATGCAACAGCCATAGAGAAAAATGCATTTTTTGACAAACTGTCAGAAATTTTGGACAAAATAAAAAACATCAAGAAGTAATAATAACAGGAGATTATAATAGTCGAGGAGGAAGTAGAATGAAAGAAGAAGTGATTGGACCATTTGCGGAAAAGGTGGAAAATGACAATAGAGATAGATTGATAAGTTCTATATGATAATGAATAGTTTCTTCCAACATCGGGAAATACATAAATACACATGGGAACAGCCAACAAAAAGTCTCAAATCAATAATTGATTATATAATTGTGAAACAAAAACGTGATATGATAGTGAAAGATGTTAGAGTGTATAGAAAACCAGATTGCGGAAGTAATCATTATATGCTTTTGGGAAAATTCATATTAACAAGTAGGAAAAAACAAAATATTGAAGTAACGGAAGACAGAATAAATACAACCCCTTTGAATGAACAAAGATATAAAGTAAGTTTACTCTATGATGAGAGTATAAAATATCTTTTCAATCAAGATTAAAGCAAAAACTTAATTTAAATGTAAATAAATCTGCAGTGGAAATGTATGATCAACTAAAGGAAAGTATACATTCAGCAGCTTTAGAAGCACTTGGAACAGAAAATCGAGAACTAAAAAGAAATAATGAATGGTTTAATCACGATATTAAAAAAAAATAGTAGAAGAAAAAAAGAAAGCACGGATGAAATGGTTATCAGATCACTCAACAACATCTCGAAATGAATATGTCACTTTAAAACATAAAACAAAGGTGGAAGTGAGAAGAACAAAAAATAAGTACTGGGATAATATATGCTCGAATATAGATCATTCGATTGGATATACTAGATCCAAAGAAGCTTGGAAAGCATTACAAAATATCAGGAAATCAGAAAGAAAGAAGATAAATATTCAGTTGATAAGACCATCAGAATGGATGCAACATTATAAAGGTTTACTTCAAGAAAATAGAAATAAGCTTCAACTTCAAGATACGGATGTAGAATATAAATTTGACACTCCAGAGATAACAGAAGATGAAGTAAAAAGAGCTTTGAAAGAGGCAAAAAATGGGAGAGCACCAGGACCAGGAAATATTCAGACCGAACTCCTAAAACATGGAGGAGATATTTTAGTAGGGGCCTAATATTTTTAACAAAACTTTTTAACAAAATTGAAATTGGAGACGATATCCCAGAAGACTGGAATTTATCGTATATCACTCCTATTTTTAAAAAATGTGATAAAAAACTGTGTTCCAATTATGGAAGTATAAGCGTTTTACCTTCAACAGCTAGGATTTTTAGTAAAATTATAAATTTTAAACTTAAGGAGATAAAAGATAACCTAAGAGAACAACAATGTGGATTCCGGAGTGGAAGATCATGTATTGATAATATTTTCTGTATTAGACAATTACAAGAGAAAATCCTAGCAAAAAATAAAGAACTACATATGACCTTTATTGATTTAGAGATGGCATATGATAGTGTACCTCGACAATTGTTATGGACGGAAATCTGAATATCTGCGATAAATGGATTAATATTGTTAGGAGGATCTATAGTAATACAAAAGCTAAAGTAAAAATACAGAATACTTTAACAGAGGAATTCACAGTAAATAAAGGCCTTAAGCAGGGATGCAGTTTATCACGAATTATTTTTAACATTTGTTTAGACCAGGCTCTTAACTTGTGGTATAAAAATGTTCTGAAATGGGTATTCCTATAGGAGGAAAAGTACTGCATTCATTGTTGTTTGCAGATGATCAAATTATTTTTGCAGGGGATGTAGATGATATGAAATATATGATAAATAAACTAATGGAAGAATATAAAAATCGGGACTGAATATAAATTTACAGAAAACAGAATATATGTGTTTGGGAAAGGATGTGGATGACCTCATACTTGAAACAGGTAAAATAAAAAAGTGTGAATTTTTTTAATACCTTGGGTCAATAATTACAAGTTTAGGTACCTGTGAGAGAGATGTACAGGCTAAAATTTCAATGGCAAAAAATGCAACTGAGACATTACATGGAATAATTTGGAATAAAAATATTACAAAGGAAACTAAAATGAAAATTTATAAGAGCATAATACAGAATATTTTGTCATATGGAAGTGAAACTTGGTCTCTGACGGAATTACAAAAGAATAAAATTAGAACAGTTGAATTTGATTATTTTAGAAGAAGCCTTTAAAAAACAAGACAGGATCAAATAATAAATGAATTCCTTTGGAGAGAAATGAATGTCACCACATCTGTTGTTAAGAGGATTGAAAATCGAACGCTTAAATGGTATGGCCATGTACAAAGAATGGAAAATGAAAGATGGCCAAAAAATATATACCAATGGTCACCCCCTGGAAGAAATAAACGTGGCATACCAAGATGGAAATGGAAAACCTAGGTCAGAACTATAATGGATGATAGGAATTTGGAAGAGGGAGATTGGAATGATAGAGATAAATGGAAACTGAAGACGGCAAACCTATAAGTAGGGGAAGAAGGAAAATGTTGGACGAAAGAGAGATTACATAACATTGAGTTACTTGATCTATATAGGAAACCAGATATAATAAGAACAGGTATGCCTCGTACACTGCGATGGGCAGGGTATGTGGCACGAATGGGGAATGAAAGAGGGGAAACATCCTGTAGGAAGACTAGAGGGCAAACGCCCAGTTGGTAGACCAAAAATTATGTCGGAGCATAACATTAAACAGATTTAAGGGAAGTAGATAATATGGGAGATGATTTTAAATATTAGCTCAGGATAGGGATGTGTGGAGAGCTTATGTTCGCACAGCCATAGAGCTATGGGTTTGACAATGCCAGTGAGTTAGTTAGAATTCCTTGTAAGTAATTTCTTGAGAACACGAGCTTGGGGTCACCATGACCCCCCCCTCACATCACCAGTTGTGTAATAGGAATATTACGTCACTAGTTGAGGGCTAATAAGCAGTCAGTTTTATGAGTTAAGAGATACTGATAAAAGTAGTTAGCAGTGTATACAATTTTAAAAAAATACAACAAATATATCATAAGTAATGCCACGAGTGATTTCCAAATTATCGATAAATTCACGACTCACGAAGTGAGGAGTGAACTTAACTAGAGAATTTGGAAATCAAGAGTGGCATTTCTTAGGATTATTTAACAAATAACATTAAGCTGTCTACTCACAAATCATTATTTAAATATCCATCCATAGTAATTCTGCTCGAGGGCAGGTCCTTCACTGCAATCATAGCATGCTCATGCTATGCTTGCAGCTTTAATAGGGAATTGTAGGTGTGGTAGTTTCCCGTTGCTTTCCGCACCGATGAAGGATGATGATGATGATGATAGCCATATGATTTTGGGGACCGTTTGGGCCTTATCGTTTTTCTGACATTTGTCTTACAGGTGAGGAATAACCCCGATAAAAACCTCTCCCAGAAAAACTGCTCCGACCGGGATCGAACCCGGGCCCGCTGCGTGACAAGGCAGCACGCTACCTCGAGACCACAGCGGTGGACTATTTAAATATAGTTATTTTAAAATATTTATATATTTAATGTTAATGGCGATTTTTGAAAACAAATTAGAAACGTTATGTTTCACTTGTTTATCATTGCAACCTGATCATATTATTTATTGCGAAATGATCGCAATATTGCAAGAATGCATCGTAATGGAGAACAAATGAAACACGTCAAACAGTATATTGATTAATTCCTGGTGTCCTATAAGGTAAATATGTCAATTATATTTTTCTGTAACGTATTACCTGGGAAAAAATACATTTAAGAAAGTGCAAACAGTGGTTTCTTTATCTTTTTTCTTTTCTTTTTTTTTTGTATAATCAATTGCTACAAATATTTTTATATTATCTCCCGCAACCACGATAAGGTTACATTCGTGCATTATATAGCCAATACAAACTGGTAGCTACATGACGTCACTGCAAAATAATGCTGTCACCTATCCAGAATGTTAAAAAAAGGAGCTTGATTTTAAAGTGATAAAATTAAATTGATAAAATGGAGGTAAAAAACTGTGATTCGTTGTAAATCAAAATTCATTGAATTGTGATTGGTCATTGAATCCCATTTGGGGCCTGAGTTAAAATAGTCATAAATAATTTCATGAGTGATTTCCAAATTATCGATAAATTCACGAATCACGAAATGACTAGTGAATTTTATCTAGATGATTTTGAAATCAAGAGTGGCATTCATTAGGACTATTAACGAATAAAATTAAGCTATTTACTCAAATATCATTATTTACATATAGTTATTTTAAAATATTTATATATTTTAATGTAAAAGCGATGGTTTGAAAATAAATTAAAAATGTTTGGTTTTTTAATCCACTGCAACTAGTTCATATTATTTATCGTCAAATAGGATCGCAATTTTGTAAGAATGCACCCTAGCAGAGAAACAGAATGAAATACATCAAGCTGTATATTGTAACCAACATCCTAGGCTATTAATTATTTTTTTCGGAAACAACTCAGTAAAATCATTATTTAAAACACAATTATTGAACACACAATTATCGAATGTGTAGCTCGAAGGAAATCTGTTCATCATTTCCTACATTCAACGTGTTTGTTGGAGAATCAGTCACTGCAAAATAATACTCTGACCTGTTCAGAATATTGAAAGGAGGAGCTTTCTTTATCTTGGTAAACAGAATTCGATAAATATCGAGGCGAAACACGGTTATCATTGGTTGTAAAAAAACTCTTTGAAATGTGATTGGTCATTGACTCCCATTTGGGGCATGAGCTAAATAATCTTGAAAATATCGTAATTTTATAAAAAAAATTCCCTAAGTAGTTTTCTTGGCTGATAGATTTTTGTTCTTTTTTAAATGATTTTGGTATCGTGATGACTTTCCTACAGGATAGCCTAATAGTATAGAACAACAATGCAACAGACCTACTGTTATTTGGAGTCATGTGCAAATGCAATGCATAGAGGAGGCCTTGAAATCTATCAGAGAGAATAATTGTCTATGTCATATCAGGCCGCATGCAGATACACTCCCATGGAATGAATAGCAGTGTGTTACCGTGTCAGCCTATACGACGTACGGTTGAATAGGAGATGCGGGGCGTATTTTCACACATACTATGCACTAATTAACAGGCCTGTCATATACTCTTTATGTAAAGTCGTGCTGCTAACTTCTAAAAGTCAACATCTTCTTCACTTGAAGGTATTGGCATTCATGTGCCTGTTCCGTATTCAAGTACGGTTCTGCATTAGGGCAGGTCTTTCACTGCAATCATAGAATGTCCATGCTATGCAGCTTTACACAACATGGAGTACAAAAACGAAGCCATTTAATTAGGCGCAACACTCGACAAAAAACTACTGTTTAAACAACGTATCCAAAATACCTTAGGCAAAGCGTATGGGACACTGAAGCTGCTATACCCTATTTTAAACAACCATAATAAAATTCGAATCAACACAGGGCTAACAATCTACAAGGCACTATTAAGGCCAGTACTCACATACGCAAACCCCATATGGGGACACGCCGCTAGAACTCACATAAAGAAACTGCAAGTTTTTCAAAACAAATTATTATATATGATTACAAAACTACTGCGTGTAACATCGGTTGACATATTGCACGACCAAACGGGTGTAGAAACAATCGAAGAGTATATTAAACGCATAGCTCTTCTACTTCTTCTTCTTCTTCTTCTTCTTCCACTACAAGGTTTTAGGCTATGCAGCCTGTTCCGGCGAAGTTAAAAGTGGAGTCCATCTTCTGCGTGGTCGGCCAACATCTCTTGTTCCTCTGGGATTATACAGGAAGGTTATTTTTGGTATTCTTTCGTTGTTCATTCTCATTAAGTCTTCTGTCCATTTCTTATTATTTTCGCTGATTTTATCTTCAATTTTATATATATTTAATTATTCTCGTATAGTTTCATTCCTTATTCTATCCGCTCTTGTGCATCCTTTCACATTACGTAAAAACAGCATTTCCGCAGTCTGTATCCTGCTTTTATCCCTTGATTTCATTATTGGTTTATTTGAAAAAATGTCTTATTTTTAGTCAGCTGAGGGTCAATACAAATATTTGTTCCATAGTAAAAGCTCTAAACAGTTTCTATAATCTGAATAGGGAGACCTTTTTCTTTTAGGATATTCCACAATATTTCTCTGTTTACTCGATCAAATGCTTTATCTAGTTCTATGAATAACAAATGTGTTTCTAGGTTTTTTTCTTGTCGTTTGTTTATTATCTGATTCAGGGCAAATACTCCATCGGTACAAGATCTTCCTTTTCGGAACCCATTTTGTTCTTCTGCTAGTGTTACTTCAGTAATTCGTTGTATTCGTTTTGCTATTATTCTAGCATAGATTTTATATCCACTATTTAGGAGTGTAATGCCTCTGTAATTAGATGGTTGGTTTCTTTCTCCTTTCTTGTAAATTGGTTTTACTATACCTTGCCTCCATGTTGCTGGTATATTATGATTCTCCCAACACATATTAAGAAAATTCAAGAATCTTAATTTAAAAAATATATCTGCATATTTAATTAGTTCTGAATTGATGTCATCTGGTCCGCTAGCTTTTCTATTATTTGTTAATTTGAGCGATTCTTCCAGTTCTTCCATTTGTATTTTATCTACTTTCAAATTCTCACATTTTGGTTCTTCTTCGTTTTCATTCTCGTTGTACCACATGTCTCTGAAATATTCTATCCAATGTTCTTCTGGTATTGATGTAGGTATATATGCAGCTTCTTTTTCTGATTTATTTAAATATTTAATTGTTCTATAAGCAGTCCATTGTCGTCCATGTGGATCATGTTCTAGATTAGATACATATCGATCCCAACTGTCTTGGTGGGATTTCCTAACAATTTTCTTTGCTTCCTTTCTTTTGTTATAATATATTTCTTTTGTTTCTTCAGTTTTCTTTTGTAAATATTGTAAATATGCTTTCTTCTTTTCCTCTATAACTGTTTTAATTTCGTCATTCCATATTCTGAATCCTCTCTTCTTACAATTTTTCCTTCTTAATCCCAGAACTTCATATGTTGCTTTCTTTAGAGCCCAATCGATGTTGCTCCATTCTTCTTCTATATTATTATTTATTTCTCGCTGTAATATATATTGAGATAATCTATTTGCATACAACTTTCTTATACTTTCTTCTTGTAATAAATTCACTTTATATGTTTCTTCATTGTAAATTTTTCTTGTTGTTGGTTTCCTCCATCTTTCTAATAATTTTATATTACATGTCAAGAGCCGTGATAATCCACATGTGGAATCGCTGGGAACCTACGAAACAGCCAATAACAAACACAAGCGTCCAAAATGGGTCCTGGACAACACTTGACCGGTGAAAGCTGATAGGGCACACACACACAGAGGGAGAGAAACATATTACACAATTACTCAATTATAATTTCGACATTGGCATATAATGTACATTAATAAAATATATTAATACAACAAATTAAAAACTAATAACTAATCCTACTGCTAGAGGTTCATCCCACCAGTTCCAGAGAAATTGACATCACCTGACAACTACAGATAGAACAGCAACAACAATTGAAGAGTAAAAATTTAAAAAATTCACATGTTACCATAATTGTATGAATAATTGTAATAATCTGAAATGTATACACATTATATTTAAATAAAGAGAAACTTGGATGCCCTCCTAATGTAGAGTCATCCAAAAGCCAAACTTGGCAAGATCCCGCGTGATCGACTATTCCGATTGAGATTTTAAGCGGTTTCCCTCAATCCAAACAGCAAATGCTGGAATAGAACCCCAAAAGGTCCGCTTCCGACTTCACTCCGCTAATTAATTACAAATTTGAATTTAACATTTAAACCGGGGCTAATGTATTTTACAGGAACCCGGGGCTCTACCTATTAAGGAGGACCAAAATGGATCATCACTTAAGTGATGGCCGCAGAGTTTTCATCTATCTTTGAATTGAGGAGAAATCTTCTATGTCAGCTTTACTAGTGAATTATAGGTGGAGTAGCTTTCCTCACCGGGAGTGATAATGATGATGATGTTCGGGGAACGTTTGGGCCAAAAAGCTCATTTGTCTTACAGATCAGGAAAAACTTCGAGAAAAGCTCACCCAGGGAGGTTGTCGCGACCAGGAATCGAACCCGGGTCAGCTAGCTCGACACCACAGCGGTGGATTTATTGTTTCTTTCTATTTGAATTCAGTCACTTCCTTTTTGTTTTAACGTTATTTTTAATTTTCTCAGTCTATTAAATTCTTCCGGATCATCCCCAGAAGTTACGTGTGATATAATTGAACGGCGTTATGCATTAACCGGCTATGCGCCATTATGTAAGTTTCGAGAAAAACATGTTTAATGTTTAAGTCAATCTTCACTATTTATTGTAGCGCTAAATTAACAATAATGGATACTGCAAGTTATTTTCCTTGTTTGACAGTGATGCATCAGCAGTCCAAGAGCGCGAATATTTGGCGCTTAGCTCCTTGAAGCAAATTTTGATTAGCATTTATGAAGATAAGGTTTGAAAGACGCTTGTTGCGAAACATAGAATCGCTGATAGTTTTTACATTTTATTTAATAATAAGGCTGAAAGTGTGCGTACACTTACTTCATGATCCAGTGCAACAGAGGACATCAAAATATGTTTTAATTGGCGCTTAGCCGGTTGTTGCATAACAACATTCAATTGATGTATTGTTTTTGCTCTCAATTATACGTTACGTAGTCATCGAACTGAGAATTTTAAAAATGCTTTCATTGTAGAAGTTGATGCGGAACTGTAAATCTGGATATAGCTCATAAAACAAAGCCTAGTTTTTATATTAAAACTGGAGGATCAGATATGAAAAATAACACGAGCCTTCCAGTTGATGTCGAGTTGGAAATAATGAGAGAGCTATAGCCAGGACTCGCCTTTTCCTTCGACCTCTAAGCCGTGTTATCACTACCTCTCCTACCCCCTCACTCCTACACCCCCAACATTCAGATCAGGCCTAACGCATGCATGGTCCTGGCGACATTTATTATTCCACCTGTATACTAACTGCAATCCGACACAAGGAACTACATCAGAGCCTCCCAACTTATTTGTATCGCGGGCCAAACGCAAGTAACATCAAGGCGGAGTAGCCATAGACCCTGTTATAGCTATTGTGGATTGTTATTATTATTATTATTATTATTATTATTATTATTATTATTATTATTATTATTATTATTATTATTATTATTATTATTAAAAAATTAATATTAGATAATATTCTATAGTAGATTATATAAGATACAAGCAATTAAATTGGTATGGGCATGTAGCCCTACGACGAATGCAAGAAGAAAGGTCACCCAGAAAAACATTGGAATGGCGTCCACCTGGAATAAGAAGGAAAGGAAGACCTCAAAACTCGCGGATGCAAGAAATATGAACTGGAATGAGAATAAGAGGATTGGAGGAAATGGAGTGGATGGATAGAGAAGGGTGCAGAAGGAAAATAAAACTTTAGGCGGAGAAAGATGTGTAAACATTGAAAATATGTATAGGCTACAAACAAAAATAATAATAATAATAATAATAATAATAATAATTATTATTATTATTATTATTATTATTATTAATATTATTATTATTATTATTATTTTCTCTCTTCTAATGACTCTTTAACAGCAAGACGAATATATTTTAAATATAGGCCTACTGTTAATGACTTTTAGTATTTTCATCTCTGATTCTATTAATTTTTCACCCTACCACTTCTATATAATAAAATAAGGTGTCGGTATATCTGAAATCAATACACTTCGACACCGTTTAACCGATCTCCATGAAAGTTGGCACATACATGTATTTTTTCATGGAGAAGGTTTTTATGTTATTTATTATGTTCAAAATCCATTAGGTGTAGGAGTTTGCCTGAAACGAAAATTTAAAAATCATTCTAGCGTTTGAAATTTTCTATGTTCCACAACGAAACCCAGTATATCCTACTAAAATAAACCGAGGTAGGTATTATCTAAAAATCAGCGAAATCTGATCGTTAGAATTGTAAGTTTTACCTGGAAATCGAAATTAAAACCCCAACTTTGGTTCGTCGCAATGTACGGTAAGTTACCATACAATTTAATTGACTCCTAATATTTAATTTATTTAGACATAGCAGCGCATGCCGGGTATTATCTAGTCCTAAATAAATATGTCATCCTCTAGAAGTTCTAAATCATAGTGTGGGCGATTTATTAAAACTTGTTTTGAGTTCAATTTTGTCAGCTAATCTTTCATTATTGAGAAAAGGAATTAAAGAGTTTGGCATTAGCCAAGTAATGGAAACTCTAATGTTCTAACATCTTGATATTTTTCCACTGTCTTTTGTCTTGTAGGCTAATAACATAATCAATGACTGATGTTTGCTGTAACATATTTTGACGGTAAGTAAATTTATTTATATGTTTACATTCATAAAATTACCAGAATTACAAACAATGATGTAATTAGTTTCGACCTAATCCTATGGTATTAACTTACCATAATCGATTCAGAATTTTTAAGACATGTTGCTCACACAAATCTGTTAGCCTTTCTCCTATATAAAATATGTTTTTCCCTTCAAATGGACCTATTATTACACTTCCATGTATTCTATCTATCCGGGCATTAAAGTCTCCAGTCAATATAATTACTTTGTATTTTCCAGTTTCAGTCAAAATATTGTTGAGTGTCTCATAAAATTAATATTTGTAAAATTATAATCATCTTCTCCTATTCCATCATCATCATATTTATAGGCTTTTAAGTCTAATCTTGCTTGGTCTTCCTCATGAGAACCATTCTTACTTACATTGCTACCCAAAATCTTGAGTCTCCACCTTTTTATCTTGCCTTTGTGAGGTCAGCTTAAACATCATCAAACTATCTAGGTCTGGGTCTACCGACCTTCCTTCTACCACCAGGTTTATCATCTAAGAGTGTTCGGGGAATTCTGATCTTATCCAATCATAGAACATGATCCAGCCATTCCAATCTTCTAAGTTCGGTATCAGTAACAATGTCTTATTTCTTTATACAACAGGGGTAATTCTGCATCTTTCTGATTCGCAATATCCCCTGGTCACCAATGATTCTATTATGTAAAAAATAATAAGTGAATTGTTACTGTTGCAACAATAATAAAGGGTAGGAGGAAGTGAAAAATGAATCGATTTAGTGTTGCATTATCTACTGCGAAGCTCCCTCATATCCATTGGACTAGCCTGTTTTATTTAACATTGCAAGGACTCGTTCAGATAAAGCCCACACTTCAATACCATAAACAAAAATGTTTAATTATAGTTTTCTTGTTATAGCGAATTCATATCAAACAAATGTATGTTAATTATGTTCTCATTAACATTAGTTATCCACTTCTAGTGTTTCTTCTTAATTATTATTGAGATTCCTATTTTTCCCTTTGATATCCCGTTGTAAAAGTGCATGTGAGGTCCCGGGATTATTGAACCACGCCCTTTCCTTTTGGTTTTTGTTATCATGATGATGTCTTGATTAAACCTCTGCAGCTCATTAACTATTTCTATCATTTTATTTTATATTCCAATGGTATTTTCAAAAATTCACTCTTAAAATGGATTCAGAAATGTTATTCCAAGTGATATAAAAATCAAGTAGACACTCTCGTGATGCCACATTTCGATTATTGAGAGAAAATAACGTTGGACCAGCACATAAATTGCAACGAATTCATAACATGTGTATCAGATATATTTTGAATATTCATAAAAACGAACATATTTGTTAATACTTCCGCGAACTATCTGCGTGATCGTAGAAAAATACATTATCTTATTCTGCTATTCAAAATCATACATACTTCTACTAACTAACTCACTGGGATTATCGAACCCGAAGGTTCATGGCTACGCGAACATAAGCTCTCCATACATCACTATCCTGAGCTAATGTTTTCCAATCGTCCCCTGTATAATCTACTTCCCTTAAATCATTGTTAATGCTATTCTACCACATCATTCTTGGACAACCAACTGGGCGTATTCCCTCTGGTTTCCCTACATGAAGCTTCCATGCACGTCTTTCATTCCTCCTCCGTGCCACATGTCCTGCTCATCGCAGTCTGCGAGATACATACCTCTACACGAAGCTATATCCTCTCGCTTCCATCTCCTATCCTCCAATCACACGATCGCACCAGAACTTCCTACTTCACATCTTACAACACAGAACCTCCCATTATTTTAATTCCTATACTGTACCTACTGCTAGACTCTGCAACTCCTTACCACAAGGAATCAGAGACTGCCGGACATTGGCTTCCTTTAAAATAAATTTAAAATTGTCTTTTTGTAACTAGTTTTTTAGTAGAAAAATTGATGGTTTGTGATTTTTTGCTTCTCTAATAATATTGTCTTGATTCATCATAATTTTAATTTAATTTGTATAAACATTTACTCATAACTGTATACGTTATGATCTTGTGTAAACATATTCTGTATTTAATAGTTTTACTTCGTTTCCTGGAACAGAAGATCTTATGGCTTTAACTATGCCAGTTTAAATAATAATAACAATAATAATAATAATAATAACTTGATTAAATAAAATGTAATGTGTAATGAAATTGTAAAATATAAAAGAATAATAAAAATATGCCTATAGTACATGTAGCTACTATATTATCTTAGGGAATATTAATGAACCTACATATTTTTTTAGATGTTTTTGAGTCGGACAGTCCTTATTATAAAAATTAGCGAAATCTGACCATCAAAAGCGACTGTTCGGTCTACATGATACCAGAAATTAAAAAAAAATAGCTGTACCAACCGTCGTGTTTATTTTCTCGCAATGTAACAGTATATCAAACAATTTTATTAAAAAATACAGCTATCTTCCGTAAATTATCAAAATGGGACCTTAAATTCGATTCAACTTGCTGAGAAATTCGCTTAGTTTACGCATTTCCTGCGTGACGGATTTGGAGCATCTTGAGTATTCTGCTATTGCAGTTAATTTAAGACAAATAGATTCTTCACCATCATCATGAAATTATTTACGTTTAGGTCGTTTGAGCCTGTTGCTATGTAGTTGTTCAGTTGGTCTTCCTTTATCTGCATGTCATTAAATGTTGATACTGCAAAGCTAATTTAAGAAAACGAGATGTGGTCATTCTTTGGACATGTTGTAACCAATTACTTTGACTATTTAACTCATTCCCCAAATTGGATCAATAATGAATCACGTTAAAATGAATTTTGTTTTACTACCAATGATAGTCGTGTTTCACCTCGATATTTATCGAATTCTGTTTACTAAAATAAAGAAAGCTCCTCCTTTTTAAATATTCTGAACAGGTCAGAGTATTTATTTACAGTGACTGACTCTCCAACAAATACGTTGAATATAGCAAATAATGAATAGATTCGTTCGAACTACACATTTGATAATTACGTGTTCAATAATTGTGTTTTTAAATAATGATTTTACTGAGTTTTTTCCTAAAAAAGTTAATTGATAACCTATAATGTTGGTTATAATATACGGATTGATGTTATTAATTTTTTTATCCACTAGGGTGTATTCTTACAGTATTGCGATCTTACTGGGTTATCGCCGATGGCGATTTTATTTAACAATAAATATTATGATCAAGTTGCATTGAATGTACATAACGACATATTTCTGATTTGTTTTCAAACATCACCATTTACAATAAATATATAAAATATTTTAAAATGCCGGCAACTATATTTAAATAGTGGTTCATGAGTAAACAGTTTAATTTTATTCGGTAAATAGTCCTAACAAATGCCACTCTTGATTTTCAAATCCTTTAGATAAATTGGAAATCACTCGTGGCGTTACTTATGATAATTATTAATTTCTTCTACTATATTTTAACTTTTAATTTATCGCGTATATCTGTGTGTTTTTGCTTGTCCATTTTTGTCAAAACCTAGGGGTGGACGTAAAAATCTCATCTTTGCAGCTTGCAATTTTGATTCGATATTAGAATTAAGTATCCAATTTTCGTTCCTATATTTCAGTAATGATTTTGCAGTTACATTGTATAATCTCAATTTGGTGTAGGTTGACATTTGTTTTGGAAAATTCCTTTTATGATTCCATTTATAGCATTGCATTTCTGTAACTTTATCTCTGTGTAATTTCGTATAGCTATCAGATATTAGGTGACCGAGGTAATTAAATTTAGAAACTTGTTCTACGATTTTTCCATCTAATTCTATTTTAACTCTTCATAAGTGTTTTCCACACGTACCCATAGATTTTGTTTTCTGGAAAGAAATTATCAAATCAAACTGTTTGGCAATATTATTTATGTGCTCCCATTTGAGGTTGCAAACAGTACTAAATCGTAGCATGCAAAAGTCTAATTATGAAAATCTGTAATCCTTGTCCAAATGTATATTTTTTGCGCGATAGTCCGTTTTGTCGTACTTACAGCAATGGCGACCATACTGTAATATTACATATTACAAAGCACATGGGAAGTAAAACCACTGCCCTTTATGTATACTACGTACAATGTATATTAGCAATTCCATATGTGACTGACTGACATTTACAATATATTTTTGCAGCAAAATGCTTGCATAAATATTACAATTGGTTGAAATTGGGGGCGTGATATGATAGAGGAAAAGTGTGTGATTAAGATTGTACATAAACATACATCTTCTGAAGGTAAACAATGTTATGTATTATCTATCAAAGATTGTGTGACTGACTGACATGACTGTCAACTCATCATGCAGTTTAACATGTTCATCTAAATCATTCTCTGAAATGTTATTCCTAATTAAATTTTCCAAAATACCGTTTGGAGGACACATTTCAAGTTACATTTTAAATGGAAAACGAAACCTGAATCACAATTAATATTGAAGTTATGACCTAATATGTTATGTGTGACTGACTGACCTTATTCTGTGACTGACTGACATATCTGAATTTTATTTAGAATTTCAAAATGCAAATATTACAAAAAGTAACAAATAACTACGAAACTAGATAAACATTTTCGGTAACAGAGATTAATAAAAAAACTGCAAACACTTTATCAATTCCACGAAAATTGTTAAATTTAACTTTGCTGTAAAATAATTAACAATTTAAATCAATAATATAATTTAATTAACTCACCATGTAACCTTTAAAATTATATAAAATAAGAAAAATATTACATATTTAATAACAAAGTGCCTTCTCTATTGTTAAATATACCTACTATATTAAAATTTACGTGATGCAGGGTTTAATTTTTTTTTCATTTCTAGATACACATTCTTAATAAGTTAGTTATTTATCAGTGTGCATGTACTTTCAAAACAAATTATTAAAAGTTGCAAGCTGTACAATTGCTGACGTAGTGAATTCTATTTTTAAACAGCGATAAAAAGAAAACTCTAATTAGCCCGTCACAGGTGATTCACTTCATATAATCTATGTATAAGTTTTGCTTATGCAGCTACTCACTCTCTAGTATTCGCCGCTATGTTGACTTGACTTGACCCATTAATAAAAATAATTTTCTTGTCACACATGAAGTCTTACGCTGAATGGTTTGAGTCAAGATGTCTCAATAGAGAGCACTGTCCCCATGAGAGAATACATTTTCTCGTTGAATTTCGGCCACACTGGGACTGGTACCCACCCAGAATCACGACGAATTTGGGCAGCTACAATATTTAGCGGTTCCGGTCGAGAAAAAAACATAACTGCTGGAGTATCCGACATGCTGACCACATGTCACGTTATATATTGGTTAGATGATTACCCACCTCTGTGATTGATATACTTGAGTGTGAAATCACAGCCAAGCGCTTTCTAGGTCTGTCGCGCCATTCAGTTTTTTTTAACACACGGACTTATGAATTTGTTGCGCTGATTGTTTCTTTGACAGTTGTGCATATTCTGTAACATATGGGTCCAACGCTTTCACGTTGTGGATGCAATGAATCCATGATAGCTGCAAGATATTCAAATTGTTTTTCTAAAAATTTCTTTCCTTCTTCTATATCATTTTGTGACTCCTCCTGAATAGTTATTTGGTTGGTTTTACAGTTCACATTACATAATTCTGCACAATTTTGTATCTTCTTTCCCGATTTTTCATACATCCATGCCATCCTTTTCACTTGGCCGCCAATCACATCTATAGCCCACTTTCCATGGTATGATTTCAAAGAAGTTCCATTTTACGTCAAAATCCAAATATGCAAATAAGCAGTGTCACACTGCTAAATGTATAGACCTATTTCTATTACCTGCTGCTCCAACTGAAAATTTTTATCACCTCAAGTTTTGGAAGAAATCCCTATAGTTCAGAAAACACTTCTCTATAGCACACTTGCTATGTGTCACATATCCTGACACTAGAACAAAGTATATCTTCTGAACTTCTCTGTCACCTTCCATCTAAACTAGGCAACAGCAATTAATATTGAGATATGCTAATTTTTCCAATGAACTGCCAGGATCTCATTTTGTTCTTTGTAGGTATAATTTTCCGATAAATCAACAAGTACGGCTGCTTCGTTTCCAGCAATTTCTCCTGAATATATTTAAATGCTTCCGCTGACTGCATTTTAGCTCATATTGACACAGAAAAAGGGTCAGTAAATATTTTATGGAGCAGCTGAGCCGAACAGTCAACCAAATTTCCTAAATCATCTTTATGTTAAATCCTCAGCAGAGTGCTGCAAGCAGCTGAGTGCGCCATGCATATTAGCATTATAAATGAGAGGACAAAAAGTCAGTCAGTCACGGGACTCTAGCGGGAAAAATTGCACGGCCTATAGAGAATTTACTATACGTTTAGTTACACTTATAGTAGCGTCCAGATCATAACTCTCAGTGTTAGGCCTATTTATAATTCTTTGCGCGGGCCCATCAGAGACAAAGATTGACTCATCTTTCCTATATAGACTTACTAACATATATTAATTATTGACAGGAATTCCTTAACACACTGTAGTAATTTATGATTCGTTATTAAACTCAGTATATTATTTTCAACCATGAAAGCTAGACGGGAAAAGAGGAGCTAATGTAACCTTGAGAAAGCTCGTATACAGGAAACGTACAAGACAACAGTAGCATGACTAGCAAATACAATAATTAGACATTCTTATTTACTTAAAATAAGATTTAATATATATCAATTATAAGTCTGAAGTTGAAATATAAAAAATATTAAACATAAGTTATACTTGATAATTCTAAAGTTTAAATAAAACAATAATAATAATAATAATAATAATAATAATAATAATATAATAATAATAATAATAATAATAATAATAATACTAATAATAAAAGTAATAATCTTTACACACTCAAACACCCATGCATAACTTTTTAGTCCAGCATAAGGGTACCCTACCCTGGCTTACCGGATCAATCTCAAAACAACACAGCTGTCCTTGAGATCATGTCCTTCAGACGATAACCAAACCAACTGAATGAATTGAATGAATGAATGATACAGTTTACCACTTGAATCGCCTATTTGAGAGTTCCGAAGTAGAGGGGAAGTTGCGCAGTACAAACAGAGCAAAGGGAGGGGTAGGAAGGAGAGTGGGAGTAAACACAAAGAGAAAGGAAATTGGCATAGTTCATTAATCTCACTGAAGGGGGAGGATATCCGTACAAATGTTTCGTACCGAAATAGCACTTTCGGTACAAAATAATGACTGTACAAGAAAAGGTCATCAATACTTTTTAGTTAGTTGTGTACCGATAACGTAGAATCCAAGAGTAAATTTTAATCCATCAATTATTATGTTGTGTACAGCAATTTTTATACGTTTTCAGTGACTGACTGACTGACCATAGCTTACAGTTAAAATTATAGGACACATTTACTGTATAAAGAAAATTGGACTGCAATTAATATTATTACATATACGACTAGGGAGGACCAAGGTATGATTTAGCAAAAGAGTTTGTAAAATAAAACAAATTAATACGTCCAAATCATTAAACAACAAATTGGTAAAAGGTTGCATGTTTTTACAGGTTTGGAAAATTACAAGTTCTACCACTAATATTAGATTAAAATAATATACATTTGAAACATTATCTTATAGAATCAGAAAATTTGATCCTTAAAGATATATACTACGTCAACAAAATTATTCCTGCGTCAATTTCAAAATTTTCACATCGATATGACATTTTTATGGAATCGCTCATATACAAAAATATATCCAAAAGGTAGTGATAATATACATCATACGAAACAAATCACTGTATATTAAATAAACTGAACTTTATTTGAAACAATATAAAACAATAAATACGTACTTGCCGCCATTTTATGATTGATTGGTGTCACGGGCTGCTGTAGTCTCAACTATAAACATTGCCCACACTGTTAACGTTAGTCAGTTGTTTATAATGAATGCAAATATTTCAACAAATATGTTATTATTTTACTATTATTTATTATTTTGAAAACACCATGGCGCAAAAAAAAAATGTACAACGCACGTTTGTGAAGTGTTTTACATAATTTCGGAAATAAAAAACTTCGCTATTGCTCGGTTTTTAACATTTCCTCACTTCCCAACCTCGCATCGTAATATACTATTAGGCTATGTTATTAATGTATTCATTAAATAATACCGGAGAGAGGCTACAGCCTTGTCTCATCACTAGCATCTCCTCTCAGACTTTATCCTTTTAATTCCTACTTTTATCTTTGAATTAACATAAAAAAGACCTCGGATGTCTCTAATTAATGCATTGGGTATTTCTTTTTCTTCTAGAAATAAATCTGAAACGTATAAAAATAAACATTTTGTAGTAGTTGAGAATATTAGGTTAGTCCCTAGAGTCACCCGCTGAATTGCCATGGCAACCAACTTGTATTTACGCTAACAAAAGCGACGGCGAATGTGATACGCATCGTCCATGGAATTTTTTTTTTCTGACGTGAAAATTGTCATATAAACCATGTTCTGAGTTGAAACCATACATTATTCGTGTATTCTGTGCTGTTATAAAAGCGTAATGCTGTTGTCAATAAAGGCGAATATCCTAATGCGTCTCGGATCCATATCCTTATCTGATTCAAGCTTAAAATATTTGTTATGTTTGTCTACGAAGAGGTGTGTATCCTTCAATATTGGCTTTTATTGGCAAAACAATGTAATGCATTAATGTTTGTAGTAAAAGCAAGTTATTAAAAATAACCAGATAAAAATGCTCTTAATGTAGCCCTATTTAAAAGTATAAACTTCCTCCATGGTTAATCATTATTCTAATTCTTTAGTTCTTACAAGGGAACTGTCAACCATTGCACGCCGAAACTTTCCTTGAAATTTCTCCCACATAAGCGTTGTGATATACGAAAGCCATGTCCAAACAAATCTGCTGCTTTCAACTGCAAGGCACAGGAATCAAAGCCAGAATCCAGCAATGGAAACTTACTGGACGGAGCCTATGGTTGAATAGAACAGAGTGGAGTGAGGCGAACGGCAGGTGTGAGGGTTATACAATCTACTAATTAAGGTGTAATAATAGTTTGGCCTGGATTTTAGTGCCTGTAGTTAAAAGAGGCTACTATTTTTTATTTATGTATATATTTATTTTGACACGACCTTTGTACATCACTACGCGTCTCTGTGAGAAATTTCAAGGTAGGTTTCGGCGTACAATGGTTTGACAGTTCGGAAATACTTTACAACATGTGACGAGAAAAAATTGTCTAAGTTGCAATCATACACCATGCGAATGCGCCAACTAACGCGAAGCAGTTTACTCTTTGGAATCACAGGATTCAGCCAACATATACACGATATTTAACGAACCTAAAAGCTAACCTAATGCAATTTAAGTACTCTAACCTGTGAAACACTAACCTAAGAGCTAAGCTAACTCAATTTAAGCACTCTAACCTGTAAAAGAATGCAACGCCCAAAAATAAATAGTAAGTTCTGAAATTCTGAAATAGGCCCTATATGTGTACTAGGATTATAACTTTTTGGACTTTTGTAAAATAAAATATTTCCTGTACAATGAATGGGTGAACTTAAAAATATTGAAAAAGGCCTTTATTTCACTGAGCTTCAAAAAAAGGTCACCCCCAAATTAATATTAAATATTGATATATAAATATACTTGGGGGTGACCTTTTCTTGAAGCTCAGTAAAATTATTGCCCTTTTCAATGGTTTTAAGTAAGAGTTTACCCATTCATTGCACAGGAATTTTTTTATTTCACAAAAGTCTAAAAAGTTATAACCCTAGAGGCTTATAATTTTTTTGGACTGTTTGTTAAAATAAAATACTTCCCGGGCAATGAATGGGTAAATGTTTACTTAAAACCTTTGAAAAAGACCTTAATTTCACTGAGCGTCAAGAAATAATATATTTGGGGTGACCTTTTCTTGAAGCTCAGTGAACTGAAGACCTTTTTCAATAGTTTTAAGTAAAAGCTCATCCATCCATTGTATAGGAAATATTTTATTTCACAAAAGTCCACAAAGTTATAACCCTAATGTGTACAGTTAATTAGTACATACTATATGTTGGCTGCAGTGGAACACGTCTTTGTTGTTGCATAGAATATTCGTTAAAATCAATATGGTTGCCACGCCTTCATGCTACGTATGTAGTTAAATATCATAGAAAAATACAATGAAAAAATCGTTAGAAAAAATGTAAAATAATTGTAAATGGGTGGGCAATAATTTGAAAAATTAAACGCTAAGAATTAAATTTTCGTCACAGGTTGTAAAGTTTAGCCAACAGTTCCCATGTTAGTCCTAATCCAGACCATGGGCGACCACAGGAATAATTCCCTTTTAAAAAAATCCTGAGACCACATGCATTGTAATCAGAAGCTCTGACCAGTAGCCCATGAGGCTGCTCTAGTTTTAAAAATGTGTGGATTTATTCATAAAATTCCAGGAGTTATCCAATTAGAAATCAACATTTGATTAATTTACTCGTAACGTTAAATTCCTCTAAAACTGATTCAGTTGAGGTATTTGTAAAACGTCACAACATTTGGCGACTAAACGCACATTCATCAGCGCATTTTCTCACGCAACTCGTAAAATACACGGTTTAAATCAAGATTTTGAACTGGATATTTAGAAGCTCTCAATAGCCCACGATTCCAGTATGCTTGCTGTTATTTATATCTCTACAAACAACATACATTTTTTCTACTTAATTAAGTTATATTTCATAAAAATGCTATGATCTTAGGGTTTAAGGATAAAAAAATATAAATCGGGGCGTGGCTATGTCGTGGACACGGCCGTGTGTTTTACGTGAATACGTGTTCGTAACGGGTAATATTTTCTTTGAGCGTATGTCATAATCATTACATCATCCACTTGCATAGGCTCGGTCGCGCCAGCTGCAGATATACTGGCCTCATCGCTGATCCGCTTTTACGTTCCCAGCACCGCTTCACTCTGTCATATGGTATTTTGGGTACCACTGGATTGCTCTTGAGAAGCCCTTTCCAACTGTATACGATCTCCATGTTTTATTGGCTTTTTGACGAGTATAGGCCGACATGTCATTATTTAGTTCAATTTTTTACTTTAACACCCTATATTCACTACAACTATTTCACACTAATGTGATCGATAGATCTTGACGAGAGCTGACAATTGAAAAGCAAACGAACGTCGTAACTTCTCCGAGTCGAAATTTATACTAAACGAAAATTATGTGACGCGGCGAACAACCTCAAAATTACGGCACTTTCTCGTATGCCGCGCGTAATGTGTCAGTCCACACTCAATGTTCGAATTCTTTCACCCTTTATCTATCGATTGGTGTAATTTTGGATGGAGATGAAAGATATGTAGCTGCAACACAAAAACTGTATCCCCTGATTTTGTTGTCATTGCCTCCCACTATGGACGCTCGTATTCACGTCTAAAAGTCCGCCATGCAGGAACTGCATAAACTAAGAGAATTCGTTAGAAAGTGAAATTTATTGTCCCATCGTGTTAGTTTACGGAAAATACAGGGTGTAACTAAATTCCCATTACAGACTTTGAGGACATGTAGTAGGGACCAAGAAAATTACGTTTAGCGGCGAAAGAACGCATGTCCGGAAACGTACCATTTACCCGTTATACGCAAAATATCATAATACATATGTTGGTCTCTCTGACGCCTGTTGCTTATTGTCTTGCTCCACTTACAAGAAGAACTCGATGTGGCGACCACCGACGTCCACATAGATACGATACCACCGCAGCCATAACCCGCTCCTCGGTTGTCACAGGGGTCTCGTAAATCATGGATGTCATGTGGCCCCACAGGTAGTAGTCTAGCGAAGTCAAATCGGGAGAAAATGCAGGCAAGCAATCGGGCCACTAGGTCTTATCCACTATTGCCCAAACCGTTGGTCCACATGATCTCAGATGAGCAGTCCTCCTATTGCAACGAACTTCACCGTAGAATAACACCACGTCTACGTATTCCACAATCGTGTAGTTCACCGTGGTCAACAGCAACACACTACAAATTAAATGTAGAACGTACAGCTTAGTGCAGTATGAACAAAGACCACAAGCACAATATCTCTGGGTGGATCACAAACTCAAATGAATGGCATGTAAACAAACCTGTAGTGGACATTGGACATCAGTTGATTGGTGAATGACATAAATAATATCACAGTCTTTGGAGCCGAAAATGCGGCAGAGTTTAACTTATGTTGTATTTTGCGTATAGCGGAAAAACGGTAAGTTTCCGGACATGAGTTCCTATGCTAAACTTAACCGTTTTAGTCCCCACTACACGTCCTCAAAGCATGTGATGGGCATTTATTTATTCATTCATTTAGCCTAGTGGAGTTAAGGGCATGTGGCTTTCTTTTCCACTCGCCAGGACAAACATATGTTACATTTAAAAACTAACAATTACAGTAATATTGGATATAATTAATTATCTGGTCAAACTGAACAACAATAAAAATAATGTCTAATCCATCCATCCATCCATCCATAGTAATTCTGCCCAAGGGCAGGTCTTTCACTGCAATCATAGCGTTTTCATGCTATGCTTTGCATATTTACTAGGGAGTTATAGGTGTGGTAACTTCCCGTTGCTTTCTACACCGGTGAAGGATGATGATAATGATAAGGATGATGATTATGGCCGGATGATTTTCGGGGACCATTGGGCCCTAAGCTTCCTGACATTTGTCTTACAAGTGAGGAAACCCCCGAAAAAACCTCACCCAGGAGCTTGTCCCGACCGGGAATCGAACCCGGGCCCGCTGCGTGACAAGGCAGCATGCTACCTCGAGACCACAGCGCTGGACTAATGTCTAATAATACAATAAAATTGAAGACAATTAAATTTAAAATAGATATAATTATATATACGCAAAGGAATAACAGCTCGAATTTACTCTACTGTAGGCTACATGACAAAAAAAAAAGTAGCCTACAAAGAAAGTGTATATCTTTCATTAAATTGGGTAAATTCAATTTGTGTTGCAAGCCTATTTCAATGTGTAGGACTGCAAGTAAAATAAATAATTCGTAAGTACTTAATTGCTCATTGTATATTAAAGTAAATTTTGAATTAAAATGTTCAACTCAGCCGGGTATCGAACCCGGACTTACTATAGTGAGGAAGCAGGCATCTAAGCCAGTATTGCGCAGCGGCTCTATTAATTTCCTCTAATAAAACATATAATTACAAGACCTTCAAGTCGACCGACCGTTTTAATTGATATTATTTAAAGTGAAGTGGGGTACGTTATAATAATGTTTGCCGAATTAGAAGCAGCTTATTAGTTCGTTCCACCGCTCAGCAGGTGTCGCTTTTTTTAAAATGCAAATTATCCTGTAAATTTATTTTTTTATCCCGAACTAAAGATGACACAGTCGCCATTTATTCAGGAAGTTCCTTTTTATTATTCTTCTTGCACTTATTGCTAAGCAATTTAACATTCTTCACAATAACAGTAAAAAAGTGTGTCATGCAGGAACTGCGTAAACTAAGCGAATTCCTCAGCAAGTTGAATTTATGATCCAATTTTACTTCTTTACGGAATATACATTTGGGTGAGGTAAAATGACCCCATTACCGACCTTAGGTGGCCCTTGGAGTAGTGGGAGATTAACGCTCCCACTTTTTCTTAGGTAATCAGAACTTGATATATGTCGGGTTGTCAGCCCTGGCCGCCTTTAACCTCAGAACAAGCGCCTGGTACTCATTTACGTTAAAGATTGACTCGACCCCAGGGTCATGGTGCCACCATGGTACCAGTTTAAAAATTCGATCCCCTTGACCTTCCGGCTTGAATAGCCTTAACCACTGCTCTACGGCGTGCTCCAATATATTCTCTTAATTTTGAAAACTCACGACATGACATTGACAGTACATTGTCCAGTGCGCTTCAAAGTGGAACCGGCGTGTCTCTTTGTGACTACCATTATGGTGTTTAGTCACTTGGCGGCGTATTTTTGTCCGGCGTAGACATGGTTATAACTCCTTCACCTCAAAATACGAGGTAGACTCGTCAGCAGTTAAATGACCTTCAACTCAGAAGACGAGGTGCACTCGCTTCACTCTGCTGTTAAATAGTTTGCAATAGTTTGTACATCCCTTGGCAGAGTAATCTTTTGTTAACATTTATGAATAGTAAAGGAATGTATTTTGGCTTTCACCCTTATTGTGATCTCAAGTATCGTTATCTTTTGTTTCTTTTGAATGTCTGAAAGTAGACAATCTAATTTACGGTAACTTAAATCTGGTTTCTGGGGAAAAGTATTGAGCACTTAAACCTGAAGCGAATATGTTAAGAGAAATCAGAATTGCATAGTTCCAGAGGAGGGCATCGTAACCTGAGCTGTCGAAGAATCGAGAGTAAGAAGGCTAAACGCACAGAATGAGCCACACTACTCTAGATGAACACATCACATATTTCAATTTGGTGAGTCATCATCAGGTAATTTGGGAAATCTGACAAATATGGTGTACAGTAGGAGGCTGTGGAAATTGCCCTATGTTGCGAACAAGTGGATTGATGTGATCTAGAAGGGACTGTACTTTTTTTTACTGATTGATATTTCTAGATTTGCCGCAGTACAATGAGCCAATCCCTCAACAAGTCAAATACATGGTCAATTTTGCTTCTTTACAGAATATATATTTATTTTGTTAAATTGTAAATCACATTTCTTGATGTCAGCTTATTTAAAAGTGTCAAACTGCAGTGAAATGAAATCGCGCATAATCGTAAGTTATTACCCATGGTATGTTTATTGTTGTATAATTTGACGCCAATTTAAGTAATAGGCTATCTAGAATATGTCTATTATCAGTGAGGTGTATATTTTATTTATATACAGAATTTTAATGTTTACACATCTTTCTGTGCCTAAAGTTTTATTTTTCTTCTCCATTCTTCTCTCTCCATCCAATCCATGTCCTCCAGTCCCCTTGCTCTCATTCCAGTTCTTATTTCCTGCATCCACGAGTTTCGAGGTCTTCCTCTCCTCCTTCTTCCAGGTCGACACCAATCCAATGTTTTCCTGGGTATCTTTCTTCTTGCATTCGTCGTATGTGCCATACCAATTTAATTGCTTATACTGTATATAATGTACTACTGAATAACCAATATTCATTTTTTCTCTTATGACAGTATTTCTTATTTTGTCTAATTTTCAACATCTTGCTGCTCTCCTCAAGAAATCCATTTCCATCGACATAAGTTTTTGTTGTAACTTTTTGTTGAATTTCCAAACTTCAGCTCCATATGTGACAGTACTTCTCACTATTGAATTATATATTTGTAACTTATTTTTCCTGGATATATGTCTGTTCCATAAGACTCCATTCATCATTGCTGTTATTGCTCTACCTTTATTTATTCTATTCTTAATATCACTTTCTTGTTTACCCTCTTTATCTAATTTTACTCCCAGATACTGAAATTCTTCACATCCTGTAATATACCCCTTTTCATCTTCTAATATCAAATCTTCAGTTTCGGCTCCACATCCCATAGGCCTATAAAATGTTTTTTTCTAAATTTATTTTCAAACCCCAGTTATCGTATTCGGCCAATAATTTTCTGAACATAAACTCCATGTCTTCATATTCTTGAGCAATTATTATCTGGTCATCCGCAAATAACAATGTATATATTGTATCTGTTGATCCATCTCCAATTCGTACTCCCATTCCTGAACATTTTTTGCTCCAGTTTGACAGTGCTTTATGTATAAATATCTTAAATAATGTTGGTGATTTGCTACAACCTTGACGAAGGCCTTCTGTTACTTTAATTTCTTCTGATATATATTTTCCAATTTTAATTTTAGATACTGCATTTTATACAAATTTTTTATTGCATTAATAATTGTATCATTTATGGTCATATTTTCTAATGCTTCCCATAACTTTTGTAAAGGTGCAGTGTCATATGCCTTTTCTAAATCCACAAATGTGAAATGAACTTGTTGGTTGTTATTATTCGTATTTTCAATCAATTGTTTTACCACAAATATGTGATCAATTATAGATCTCTCAGACCTAAAGCCTGCTTGTACTTCATTCTCCTTATTTTTATAATTTTCTTCCAAATAGTATTTGATTATAGTGTAAAAGTTAGTTTATTATTCAATAATTCTTCTGTTTGCATTTGAACGATAATTATTTAGAATGTTTTCAAAGAGTTTAGTAAAAAATATCGTACATTAGACATTGATGATATGGTGAAAGTTATAGAATTTACAGGTGAGTCAGCATGAAACAAAAATTCTGCTCGTAATGAAATTGTAATTAAATTATATCTATTGATATCATGGAAAAAACGTAAACGTCTAATTAACTAGGCCCTTATATAACACTGGTCAACGTGATTTGTGTCTCATGAGTACCAATAGTTGTACTTAATGCAGTTTTTTATGTACTCGGAATTTCTCCATCACCCACAGTTTTTTTATTTCAATTTCAATTAATGGATTTAAATAATTATATTTTAATAAACTTTTTTCGTTCATTTGTCCATTTTAAATAAAACCAAATGAGCTAACTCAGGAGATTTCAGCTATGGAAAAGAGATATCAAGGCAAATGGAATCCTAATATGCTGGCCGATTATTGTTGGACCATCAAGAGGGATGCTCCACAGGCAAAATATAGGCAGAAAATCGTCATTTCTTACTTTCCAGCTGAGTCGGAATGTTCAGATATTGTGCAGTTACGAATGTAGAAAATATTAAAGTGTTTGAAATTATAAATTCCTGTCTCTCGGGAACCTTGCATGATGGAGAAACCCCGATATCATATTTGAATTCAGGAGGAAAATTACTATCCGAATCACATAGCCTATTTTTCTTTCTGAGACAAAAAAAAGAATTTTCTTTTTGTTGCTCAGTGTAATTTTTGTCATAAATAAACAATAAATGGAGTAAATTCCTAATTATTGGTACCATCTTACATTGTATTCAATCTTATTTCCCGTAAATACAATGTTGGCTAAAAACAATATTTCTATCGATGATAGTTCCTTGTACAATTTAGTCATATGGCGGGTAAAAGTAGCACCACGGTTCTCCGAATAGACGCTGTCTTAATATCTTAAGGAAGTTGGAACTTAGCTCGGAATCGTTAAGTAAGTTAATATCACTTCCAGTTGAAGAAGCCGCTATATCTGATGAAAGGGTAGAACCTCTTTTGGATCGATGTAGGATTGGCAATGTCTGGCATGTAGAAAGGGTTAATACTCAAATAAATTTATTGAGCAAATCAACTATAAGAAATAATACAGGGGATCGTGAACAGCTCTGAGAACGAAGTTTGTAGAAAGTCCAGTTAATAAATTAGGGGGGATGACTACCCCTAGCAGTTAATTTAAGGCTTATAATAAATTACAAGACTACAAATTGCGCTTACTCATCGGTGATTGTGATTAGTTTGCTTTCTGTCAGAAGTCGCTTTCCAGTTTTAATTATCAGGCCGATAATGTAGCTGTCCATCTTAACAACACTCCGTGTGTAATTACACAGCCATGCTACTGTGTTAATATGAGATCACAGTATGCATCTGATAACTGGTGTGCAGGTTAATACTATGCATTTCCATTTCAACGCTGTCGCATTTGTAACGAGAACTTATAGGCCCATATACGCCTATACAGTAGACACAGGCCGAAATCAATAAGTAGGCCTACATCATGTTTGGTATCCAATTAAAGGTAAATTTTCGAAGAGTAAATATATATATATATATATATATATATTAATATGGGAAATTTAATATTGAAAATCAAACTCAAATATAAAACTGCAAATTATGATTCACCAGAATTCCTTAATTGAACAAAACTATTTCAAACAACGAAGAAGGAAGAAGCCAAATCTTTAGTTCCTATTTCTGGATATTTGACTCAATATAACATACAGTTACACCCTTCAAAATTAGCTTAATGCAAAAGAGGTCTATACCGCTATTCAAAATTAAACCGTCAGTTAGATGTCAAAAAACTATCACAAACTAGGGAATCTTCTAGACTTTCCACATCTAGATACTGAAGGTCAGTACTTCGAATGCTGCTAGGAGACCAGTGAAAGGCCAAAGATAGGCCTAATATAAAATAATACCCTTTTCGAGACTAGGATTCTGTAAATTTTCTCGCACCTAAAATTGAAGCACCAGTAAGAAATATTGTTATAAAATATATACAAGGCAACTAAAGAAGATCACGCCCACTTTCCTTTGTATGAAAGAAAACTAAAAATCACACTTGCTCTTGTTCTCGTGCTTCGTTAACATCAAATCGTCTGTAAATATCACATTGCTTAGCAAGTCGGCTAGCAATGGACTTGAAATAACACTTAGATATATATTTTTTTAAATGAATAAATTAACTTAGAATTTTTTTTAACATCACGATCTAAGTTAAATTTTTAGTCATCTTCACTTGCCTTATCATCTACGAAGTGTAAATGTTTACAGTTATTTTATAATTGTCAATTTAATAAAATGAAACTAAAATAAATTATTCATTCATTCATTTTGAGAATTTTCCTCATCATTGAGAGTTTTCTCCAACCAATCTTAATAATTAACATGTTTTTTGAAAAAAAATTAATAATTGACTGCGGACTTACAGACTATCAGTTTGTAACAAACATTCACAAAGTCCCCTTAATTAAAGTTCTCCATCGTTCTCTGTCCTCTGTGTCTTCATCTGTTACACTAAATTTACTCATTGAATTCTGAATGTTATTTTTCCAGGTTGTTCTTATTTATTTAATTCTTAAACTCGTGCTGTCACCTGATACAAGTTCATTCTATACCGCAAACCTGAGAACTCAGCTCACCGACAAGCAACCGGCACACATTCAACCATAAAACAGTTTAATATAGGCCTAAATGTATTAAAAAAAAGTCCGTCACGCAGGAAAACTAAGCGAATTCCTCTTATTCTTCATAATTTACTTCATTTGGTGCAACCGCCCTTAGGCGATAGCCTGCTTGACTACCGATACCCATCTTATTATGGTTTCTGCCTCCATATTTTTGTACCAAATTATCCGAGACCATCCTCAATATCATCCAACCATCTCAATCTGGGCCTTCCTTTTTGTATTCTACCTTATGGTTTTGTTTCTGAAATATTTCTAAATTTTCTATTATCTTGAATCCTCAACATAGCCCTTAGTCAATACAATCTGCTAGTTTTAATAAGTAATTAACTGGCATTATCGAACCCGTAGGTTCTTCGCCTCACGGACATAAGCTCTCCATACATCCCTATATTGAGTTAATGTTTTCCAATCTGATTTTTGCAGTCTACACGTAGTTGATATATATATATATATATATATATATACTTATAAATAATTTGTGATTTATCCAGTAAGTTATATTATTTCAAAAAGTGACACTACAGTAGACCTTTCAGAAATTATGTTACGTTTTGCTTGAAAGTGACTATTGACAAACAGGTGCTGATTTATAAATAATAAAAATAATAATATCCTCAACACGTGTCCAACTCAGGGTCGAGTCGAAGGACGAAGCCCCTTATAAGCTATAGAGGTCTGTGAATGATAAGGGTACCGGCCGACAACGTCTGACGCACCATTACAGGGGCAGATGAATGAAATGTAACGAAAATGGATGAGATTAGTATGTAGAAATAGTTGAATGAAAATTGTGGCAGGGGAAAACGGAGAAACCCCGAGAAAAACCTGCCCAAGCTCTGTTTCTTCCACCACGAAACCCACATGGAGTGACCGAGACACAATCTTGGGACCCTAGCCCAGCGGTGAGAGCCGAACGTCTAACAGTTTGCGCCGCGGTGCCGCCTAACCATTCGTCTATTTATGGTCGAATAGGCCTATCTAGCTTTTATTTTACGGCTTGAATCTGGAAAACTTGTAGAAGTTTCGGAGAAATCGCAATTTTTATTTTGTAAAAACTCTGGCCCTTTTCGAATCCAGATATCGCGTACATTTTCCGTTAAAATTCCATCACAGTACGTACCAGGATCAGGTGATCCTGATTTATACCGGTAGCGAATTCCAATAACAGAAAGGTGAGAGGGTGACCCTGCCGTCAATCGAACGTGGACTCCCTCCGTCTGAGGTTGGGACGATACAAACATGACCGCAGCGTAATGGTTTTAATGTTATGGGCGAAAAATCAGGGGCCGAGAAAGAGTTGAAAATTCTTTAAGCATGCTCATTGAAATATGTGGATACCCGAGGCGGGAGTAGTCCTTGAGCCAGACAGAAGAAAAAAGTAGTTTAAACCATATCCAAGCGTTGGCTTCTTGGGGAAGTAGCTCTCGCATTGACATTCGGGCTGAAAGGTGTATTACCACCGGATCAAGCTGATGTTGAAGAATTCCAATGGGCAGCTGCTCTCTTGTAAAAGCCAATGAACTTAACGACTTTCCTCTTTTTCTGAATTAATTGGACAAACGTTTATCAATACAATCTGATTGGAAGTAAGTGATTGTATATATCAACTGCCTTAGAAACGTCGAACAGATCTATAAGGGTTGAAATATATCTATAGTAACAGAGAATGTAGCCTTTGTGTCCCGCATGGGGTGACGGGTGCTCCCTAGTGAGGGTTTATTAACCGGGCTAATTTAGGTTGGCCTACGCTTATTTACCTGTGGCGGCTCCGTGACGCAAACGGTTAGACGCTCGCCTCTTACCGCTGGGGTCCCGGTCACTCCTTATGGTGGACGAGACGTAGCTTGGGCAGGTTTTGTTCGGAGTTTTCCCGGACACAATTTCATTCTACCATTTATCCATATTCATCTCATCCATTTCGTATAATTTCGTTCAACTGCTCCTGTGATGGTGCGTCAGTCGGCACCCTTGTCATTCACATACTTCATTTCATCTCATCCTTCGACCCGATCATGAGTTGGACACGAGTTGAGGATATTATTTATATTATTATTATTTACCTGTGTCCCGCGCCGTAGCCCAGTGATTAAGGTAAAATGCCCTGGGTCAGAGCTACGGGACTTGCGCTGATTCGAGTCTCCATGGAGAAAGAAATTTTCTCATGGAATTTCGGCCAGTGTGGGACCGGTACCCACCCAGCATCGAAAGGGATTTGGGTAGCTACAGTAAGTATTAGCTCCAGGTTGAAGAAACATTAATATAGTCACTTAGGATAATAAATATACAGGGAATGATTGGAAAGCATTAGCTCAGGATAGGGATGTATGGAGAGCTTTATGTCCGCGCGGCCATGAACCTACGGGTTCGATAGTGCCAGTGAGTAAGTAAGTAAGTAAGTAAGTAGGCCTATCTATGTTTATTTATATTATGCTAACTTGATTCACTGACAAATAAAACGCCGTTTTCCTCAAAATGAAGGAAAATGACTCAAACCACTGTACCATACACCCCTTCAATTTATAATCAAGTTCATTGAGCAACGTGAAATTCATAAAGTGATTAAATGTAAGTATTTGGGATCCATTTTAGGAGCTGATGGAAGAAGCTCAGACGAATTCGAAAACAATAATAATAATAATAATAATAATAATAATAATAATAATACTAATAACATCATCATCATCATCATCATCCGGTATCATGGCAGCTGCCGCCATCTTCCGGAAACCAAATGCCATTCCTCTCTGTCCATCCATTGATCTTCCTCCAATCCTCTGATATTCATAGCTGCTTGTACCCCTTCTATCCAAGTTTTCTTCGGTCTTCCTCTCTTCCTTCTTTCCATTGGGATCCATTCTATAACAATTTTAGGTAATCTTTGCTCTGGCATTCTTTTGACATGGCCATACAATAATAATAACAATAATAATAATAATAATAATAATAATAATAATAATAATAATAATAATAATAATAATAATAATAAGTACAGGTAGAAAAATGGGTATGTTGAATTCAGTTCTTTGGAACATGAATAGGTCTATTGTAAATACGAATAACACAAAAAAGCTTTATATATATATATATATATATATATATATATATATATTCTCTTTAATTTGCTTACTTGTTATAGTCAGCTACTAGATGGCAGTGAAGACCGAGTTCTCGCGACATCTAGTAATAATGGAGAATATAATACATATATAAGAAAAATAAGTGTTTGTATTGGATTCGCCTGGTGATGTAATGGATAACACGCTGAGGTACAGACTCAGAGTTCCGGGTTCGAATCCCGTCCAGGCATTTATTTTTCTTATCATACCATATATATATATATATATATTATATGCCTATATTCCTATAGGAATACTTCTCTACGTGTTTTTCACTGAAATCATCCTAATTTTGATAACATTTTGCATGTGTTTGAGTGGGTCCCCGGATGGTTTAGATTCACAATTGCACCCTCTAAAACCATTAGGTGTAGGAGTTCACTTGAAGTGTAAATTTAAAAATCGCTCTAGAGGTAACAATTTTCCATATTTCACAACTCAGTGTATCGTATTAAAATAAACCGAGGTAGATATTATTCGAAAATGAGCGAAATCCAACAACTAGAAGTGGAGGTTTACATGAAATTCTAAATTAAGAACTGACAACCAACCACAATGCTTGGTTCGTCTCAGCGTACCTACCATAAAATTTAATTAACCTTTTTCATTTCTATAGGGGTAGCTACCACACCGGGTATTAGCTAGTAATTTATAATCCATTAGTTCAAACTGTAATGTTATATGGAGCTGAAACTTGGACATTAGACAGACCATATGCAAGTAAATTGTTCACTGCAGAAATGGATTATTGGAGCAGAGCAGTAAGAAAATCAAGAGTGGATTAAATTAAAAACCAAAGAATTAGATGATGAAAATGGATAAGAACATTCTTGAAGTAACTGAAGAACGAAAATTGAGGTGATGTGGCCACATTAAAAAAATGGAAGAAAACAAAATTTCGAAAAATGACTTTGGAATAGAATGCTGAAGGCAGAAGGAGAAGAGGAAAGCCACAGCAACAATGGATGGATGGGAACAGAAGGAATATTAATAGAATGGAATTCACAGAAGATCCGCAAGACAGGAATCTTTGGAACAATAAAAGTACTTAAAGTTGAAGAAAAAACTACTGTAGTGTAGAAAAAAATAAATATTAAAAACACGTTTTAAAAATTGAATGTAGGCTATTTATTGGTAGATAGTTACAGGATACATAATACTAAATGTATTATCTTTAAATTTTAATTTTCTGTACAAAAAATACAGCCTAGAAAAATTAATAGATACGGTAATAATTCCAACAGAAAATTAATAGGCCTATATTTGTCTTTCAAATATCAATTAAAATTTATTATATACTTATTCTTGACATCCCAACTTCTTTAAAAACGTTAAACTGGAGAAATATATAGGGCCTATCCGTTATCCTTACAATTATATTATATGAATGCGAAATATTGACTCTCACTTTAAGGGAAGAAGAAAAGGTTACTAGTATCTTATTATGAGAATAAATTTCTTAGGAAAAAAATTTGGAACAGAGAGAGAGAAGAACTAGCCGAATGGAGAAGACTTAATAACAGTAAGCTACGTGCTCTTTATAGGAAACCAGATATAATAAAATAATTAAATCTCTCGTATATTGCAATAGGCAGGACATATGAGAGGTCCCATATGGTTCAACTGTGTATGAAACTGTCAACGATAGAAACATTTTACGGGAAACAGACTGAATACAAAGTAAAATGGTACCAATAATTAGGGACTTACATTTCTTATTTATTTATGACAAAAGTTATAGGCTACAGCCTATTGGTCTACCTAATTACACGTTTACGTTTTTTCCATGATGTCGATAGTTGACTTTTATTTGCAATATCATTATGAACAGGATATATGCGCCATGCTGACTCACCTGTAAAATCTGCTGTTTTTTTGTTTTTTTTTTTTCACGACATCCTCAATGGGATATTTTTCACTAAACTGTTTGAAAACATTCAAAACGATTTCTCTCAATGTTTTAAGAAATACTACAGAAGCGACCATTTGGAAACAATTAAAATCCCAATATATTCTGCATTGCGCATGCGTAAGAATATAACAATGCTTATTTCATCATCACCATCAACATTTACGGATTAAGCCCATGTGGCTTGTTCCGGTCTCATAGATTCTCATTCAAAAAGTTTAATCCATCTCTTATTTGGTCTACCAACATTCCTGTTCCCTTTTTTGTTATTTAATATATTACAATTATGATTATGTAACTTATTACACGTTTCTCCCACGTGCTAGATAGTAGGCCTATACTTGTCTTATTTTTATTTTCTGTATACGAATGTTAGAGAGGGAACTACATCTTCTTACACGCTTAAAGGTAAAATCGTTGTTCAACCAATGAAAACTCAATCAAAGATGTGATTTGTTTACATCTAGAACCTAGTTGAAAAGAGTTATAAACATACTTCGATTTGCTGCGGAATTCGGTTTTTTATGGACTTTCTGCGTGAGTGATTTTATTTTTTCTTCTTCGTATTCTTATTCTTAACAATGATGCAAGAAAACTGATGTCCTGTAGGCTACTTTTTCTCTAACTCTGGAATATTTTGATTGCTAGTTCCAAGCATTTAGCAGCGAAAAATGTGTACATTAGGACTTATCCTATAATTGTTTTTTGCTGTGATTGCTGCAGGGACACAAGATGCTCTCATCATAAATCAGATTCGCAAGGTGCACGTTTTAGCAGGACATTCATTTGAAAGTCGGCTTCCAGAAGTCCTGTAACACGTCACAAATGTAACTGTCTGCTTTTTTGTTTTTATTCCAATTCCAAAAACACAGTTTTAATTCCTTACAATGTTCAACGACACGTTTTTATTTCATTCATTTTTATTTCATCTTTTTATAGACTTAAAATCGAGGTCAAATCATGTCTTAGGAATTTGAGGTATGCATATTAATAGCCTATGTTAAGTAATGTGTTTTCAGCGCAGGACAATAATGAAATATTAGTGATTATGATGTTCGGAGATTATTTGAGGCTTAAATTTTCGTGATGTTTGTCTTACAGGATGTTTCGTTATTTGATTCTCCTTTTTCCTTATAAAGTAAAGTAAAGTGATCCCACAACAGGCCCGGAGGCCCTTGGGGTAGTAGGAGGTTAAGGCTCCCACTTTTTCTAGACAATCGGCACTTTATGTCAGCCGGGTTGTCAGCCCTGCGTGACGGCCGCCTTTACCCCCAGAACAAGCGTCTGGTACTCATTTACGTTAGAGGCTGAGTCGACCCCAGGGCCATAGTGCCGCCAGAGGGTTTGGGTCAGTTTAAAAATCCTGACCCCAACGGGACTTGAACCCTCGACCCTCTGGCTTGTAGCTCAGTGCCTTAACCACTACGCTACGGCGTGCCCCCCTCCTTTTTCCTTATAGGCCTAGGAATAAGGTACCGCCAAATTCTTTAAGTTTCACGGCCATATCTATTACTACTCCAGAATAATCCGTTTTAATTAATAAATAATAGGGTATCAAGCCTAATTCTAGTCTATTATTTAGATTTCATAGCTTCATCGTAAAAAGCAAATATAGGCCTATGTTGAGTGTTATTAAATCACCTGAAGATTATAAATGTTAATCATAGAGATAAGGATACGTCTAGTGCTGGTATTAACGTAGGCCTAAAAAAAATATGGAATATGGTAATCGAAAATAATGAGATAATGATAAATGTCTTTATTTTGTTAATATTATTTTACCCAATTATTGTTTCAGTTCTTTATTGGCCTATTAATCATTTTTATGTGTCGCAGTACATTTTCTAGAGGTAGTGGTGCAAATCTGGGTGCCCTGTTAATTTTTTCTACACAAAAAATTATTTACGGCTCTTCGAATATAAATAATTGCACAAATGTAGTTTAAAATACCTTTCACCTAAAGATCACTCAAAAACACAATAAAAATAGCTATAGGCTATAGCTGTTGATAAAAAATGTTAACACAAAAACCTGCATTTCTTTGCATTTTTATAAACTGCTGGTAATGTAGAAACGATTAAACTAATTTTTAAATCCTCAATGAAACAAATACAATATAAGCAAATCATAGGCCTAGCTATTAAATATAACTCGTGGCAAAGTGTTCAGTTAAAAAAATCAAGTGTTGCGTTGATTTCCACAACCAACACATATAGTTCAGCAGGGAGGACAGTCTTACGCCATATTTTTCAATTTCACGCACTCTTCAGGTAACATATTACTTTAACAAATCTTTAAAGTGTTGTCTATGGCACATTATACAATTTTAAAGCCCTTCCTCAAATCAATTTTCTTTTCTCTAACAGACTTTTATTGCATGTATCATGTCATGCTTATCCCACTTCTTCGAAATAGCCTTCGGTTTAGGTCTAACATGCGTCCGTGGCATCTAAAACACATGTAAATTGGAATCACGTACGGGTAATGTGAAACATTTACACTTACCCTCATTTCGCGTTACCAACACAGCGCCATTCTACTTCATTATTGGTTAAAAATTGAATGTTTTAAAATCGTACAGAAATTCTAAATTAGACATTTAAAGAAAAACATCAAGTGTTTAGTTTAATTATTGAGCAGTTACTAGGTACAATGCACACAGTCTATTGAGTAACACGAAGAAATTGCGACTGGAAGTAAACGCCAATAAAAGTAAATATATGTAGATAGCTATACGTTAATTCATTATATAATTGGAAATGGACAGTTAATGACAAATGAGGGTAGTTTTGAAGAATTGGCTGAATTCAAATAAATCTAGGAACAATAATTACAAATAGGAATGAGATGCACAAAAAAATTAAACACAGGCTCAATTCTGCAAATGCTTCCTATTATGCATTACAGGGACACTTGTCCCAAATCATTTCAAAACACTTTAAAATGAAAATATTCAAACCTGTTATTCTCCCAGATATATTATATGGATGCGAAACATAAATTCTTTACTGTAAGGGAGGACAAAAGATTTCGAGTATTTGAGAATAAAGTTCTTAGGAATTTTTTAGTCCCGCGCCGTAGCCGAGCGGTTAAGGTAGGAAGCCTTGGCGCAGAGCTATGGGACTTGCGCTGGTTCGAGTCTCCGTGGGGGAAGAAATTTTCTCATGGTATTTCGGCCAGTATGGGACCGGTGCCCACCCAGCATCGTGAGGCAATTGGGTAGCTACAATAAGTAGCTGCTCCAGGTTGTGGAACCAGCTATAACGGCTGGGGGACTCGACATGCTAACCACATGTCACCCATATACTGGCTGTTGATCATCTACCTCTGTGATTGACACATGTGGATATGAAGGGCCAGCAGCCGGCTGGTAAAAGGGCAACCGCTGAAAAGTGGAAAGACCCTCAATCGGAAGGATTTTTTTTGGACAAAAGAGATGAATAGAGAAATCTACATAGCAGTGAGCTACAAGGTCTTTGCAGGAAGCCGGATATAATAAGTTAAGAGTAGTTAAGTCTCGTGGACTGAGATGGGCAGGGCATTTGGAAC
Organism: Diploptera punctata; assembly: GCA_030220185.1. NCBI lineage: Eukaryota > Metazoa > Arthropoda > Insecta > Blattodea > Blaberidae > Diploptera > Diploptera punctata. The sequence continues at coordinate 1,225,718 of JASPKZ010002677.1, read as the reverse complement.
GAGTGGAGAATCGAACAGGTGCATGGAAATTTCTTGTGGAAAAAACAGAGGGAAAACGCCCAATTGATAGACCAAGAACGAGGTGGGAGAATAGCATTAACTATGATTTGAGGGAAGTAGATTATACAGGAAATGATTGGAAAACATTAGCTCGGGAAAGGGATTTATTGAGAGCGCGGACATGAACCTACGGTTTCGATAGTGCCACTGAGTGAGTGAGTTAGTTAGTTTATTTTAATTGCATTCTATAAATGTGTTTATTTTAAGGGTTTAAACCCAACTTGAAGAGTTTTAAAACGCAGGAAAAATTTTGCTTGGTTCTGCTTTCATTTAGCACTCTATCATGGCTATTACCAACTCATACTACAATAGTTTTCTGCGATTTTCACTCAGTAACGATATCTACTGAGCCCTGTGGTCGACGTTTCCACTTTACCAAAAGGCTTCCACATTTACACCATTGCCTCTATTGATGAACTTACTCGTAAATTTGTATTTCCTGTTCTTCTTCTCTCGTTAACTACAACTTTATAATATGTATTTTCTGTCATTGTGTATTAAACTCTAGTAACTTTCCTGGACCGGAGTAGGCTACAAACAATTGTTTTTTCGGGTGGTGATACTCATAATTATACTATCGTAGAAAGGTAAAAACCAACCAACTTACTGACTCATTTCCCCTATCGAACCCATAGGTTTATGGCTGAGCGGACATGAGCTCTCCTACATCCCAATGCGAACTGATGTTTTCCAATCATTTCATGTCTATTCTACTTCCCTCAAATCATAGGCCTACTTACCCACCTCATTTTTTGTTTATTAACTGAGTGTTTTTTATCTGGTTTTTCTACAAGAAGCTTCCATGTCCTTCTATCATTCCCCATTCGTGTCTTAACCCCGGCAGCCTACGAGACTCTAAACTTACTTACTTACTTACTCACTGACACTATCCGAACCCGTAGGTTCATGGCCGCGCGGACATAAGCTCTCCATACATACCTATCCTGAGCTAATGTTTTCCAATCATCCCCTGTATAATCTACTTTCCTCAAATCAAAGTTAATGTTATTCTCCCACCTCATTCTTGGTCTACCAACTGGACGTTTTCCTTCTGGCTTTCCTACAAGAAGTTTCCATGCACGTCTTTCATCCCCATACGCGCAACATGTCCTGCCCATCGCAGTCTATGAGACTTAACTGTTCTTATTATATCTGGCTTCCTATAAAGACCATGTAGTTCATTGTTATGTAGTCTTCTCCATTCACCTGTCTGTTCATCTCTCTTTGGTCCAAACATTTTCCTAAGATCTTTATTCTCAAATACTCGTAATCTCCTTTCCTCCCTTAAAGTAAAAGTCCATGTTTCGCACCCATATAATATAGGCCTAACTGGTAGAATAATAGTTTTATATATTTTCAGCTTAACGTTTTTTGAAAGGAGTTGGGACATCAAGAGTCTCTGTAATGCATAATAGCACGCATTTGCAGAATTGAGCCTATGTTTAATTTCCTTATGCATCTCATTCCTGTTAGCAATTTTTGTTTCTAGGTAGGCCTAATTGAATTCAGCCACTTCCTCAAAATTTCCCTCATTTGTCATTAGCTGTCCACTTCCATTAGGCCTATATAATGTATTTCTATGTGTGACCATATGTTTAGTTTTATTGATATTTACTTCCAGTCCCAATTTCTTAGTGTTACTCAGTAGTGTGTTCGTGTTGGCCTTTAGTATCTCCTCGCTATTGGCCAGTAGTACTACATCATCAGCATAAACTAACAGCTTATTAATACATTTAGTTGTAGGCCTTCTTCATCCTATAAAGATTTGATGGCATGATCTAGTACAAAATTAAATAGTAGGGGAGATAGTGCATCTCCTTGCTTCAACCCATTGTGGATTTCAAAAGTATCCGAAAACTGTTTTGCCTACTTCTCCCTCTTAATTAAATTGTATGCCATTTTGAAGTCTACGTATAGTTGATGTACAGTAGACTTACCAATACATTCCCATATATTTTCTAAAATCTGTCTTATACTAAAAATCTTATCTGTTGTAGACATGTTTCTTCTAAATCCACATTGATGATCTCCTAGAATGTTATAAATAGAGGAGTAAGTCTGCTTACTAATATATTTGTTAGAATTTTGTACGAAGTTGAAAATAATGAGATGCCCCTATAGTTGTTGCAATCAGTTTTATCTCCTTTCTTATAAATTGGTACGATAATCGATTCTTTCCATTCATCTGGAAGAAATTATTTTTCCCAAATCATATTAAGCAACTAGCGTCTTGTCCATAAATTTTTCTCCTCTTGATTTTATCAGTTCAGCAGGGATCTCATCTGAACCTGATGCTTTATACAGCTTCAATTTTGCTATAGCCATTTCAACCTCTAATGCACTTGGTTCTGCGATTAGCATGTCTGCTGTCTGTAAATTATCCTCTTCAATATCCTGTTCTGTATATACATTTAATAGCTGATTAAAGTAACTTTTCCATATATTTAATATACTCCTGGAATCTGTAATCATATCCCCATTTTCTTCCTAATTATGTTTGTTCTAGCCTGAAACCCTTTCTTCTCTATCCTAATTCCCTGATATAATTCTCTAATGTTCATATTTTTGGCATTAATTTCAAGATGATTAATCTTCTCTCTCAGATATTCCCTCTTTTTACTCTTTAGTAACCTCGTGGTTTCCCGTCTGACAATACCCAATTGCTTCAAATTTACCTCATTTGGCTCGTATAACCATTTCATTTTTGCTTGTTTTCTTTTCTTTACTATGTCGGCACATTCCTCATCAAACCATTTCTTGTTTTGCCTCTTTTTTAAATAACCAATGCTTTCTGATGCTGACAATTTAATATTATTTATTTATATCAGTTTCTTCTTCGTTTGCCACATTGTCATCTGAAGATTTCAGTAGGCCTACTTCAAATCTATTAGCAATTATAATTTTGTATTCTTGCCGCTTTTCATCATTTTTCAAGTTTTTTAAATCAAATTTTTCAGAATCATCTTTAGCGTTTGTTCCTCTCATAAGCGATAGCCGTTGTCTGATGTTCACCCTGACCAGATGATGATCCGAATTGCAGTCTATCTCTATAACTGATCTAACGTCGATTATGCTACTGTGCCAGCGTTTGTCCAGTAATACATGATCTATCTGGTTCCGAGTTTCTCCATCTGGAGACGTCCAGGTGTATTTATGAATATCCTTATGCTGAAATGTTGTGCTCTTAACAATGAGATTCTTTGATGTGGCAAAGTTGACTAATCTAACCCCATTGTCGTTACTATCTTCATGAAGACGGAATTTGGCTATTGTTGGTTTGAATATATCTTCTCGGTCTACTTTAGCATTAATTAACGATAATTTTCATACGATATCGTGAAAGGCATTTATCTTCTGTGGGAGCATGTACATGTATGATTACAAAATCATGACTTTACCCTTTAGAATTATGTATGATATCCTATCATTGACAGTGCTATCACCTAATATCTCGGATAGCGGATAGGATCCTCCTTCGTACTAAAAAAACCGTTCCAAATGCAGGTCTTTCTGCACCCCCGAAGTATAATGCAAAGCTTCCTGATTCCTGACTACCTTCTCCTGGCCACCTAACTTCCTGTAAAGCGACTATATCTAAGGGTGATTTATCTTATTACTCTAGCGCCATCCGCTGTTGTATAAAGTCCTAACATTCCATGTTCCTAGGAACATGTTCCTGTGTTTGAGACTTTGGCATGGGTTCCCTGAAGCAATCCCCGCCCGCAGAACCGAATGGGGGAATATTTGACCTCCGGAAAATTTTACCCCAGTCCGCATTTCTTGACGGTTGTATTTTTACGGTGAAAGATCGTCACTCTTTCGACCAAGGTACGTTTTTCGTCTGACTTATCACCTTCGACCAATCCGGCATGGATAACCTTATCGGCAGCAATGCTACCGCCGGCATAGCTCTCGGGATCATTTAAGTAGGCCTACGCAAGCCACTTAATCATGACAAGGTAAAGATACCATGGAGGGGCCTATGAGACTTTACTGTTCTTATTATGTATGATTTCCCATAGGCTAAAGATCATGCAGCTCACTATTATATAGTCTTGTGCATTCGCCTGACGGTTCAACTCTCTTAATCTCAAACATTTTCCTAAGTAATTCTTTCTAATATATTTATAATATTTTCTCCCCCTTATAGTAAATGTCCATCTTTTTCATCCATATATTATAATTAGGAGAATAACAGTTTTATATATTTTCAGTTTTACGTTTTTTTTTTAGAAAAGCTAGGACGACAATATTTCCTGTAATTAATAATAGCATGCATTTCCAGGATTGAGCCTATGTTTAATTTGTTTTTTCATCTCATTCATATTTATTATTATTTTTCCTAGGTATTTCAATGTAGTCAATTCTTCAAGATATGTCTACAGATCATAATATTAACTCTGGCCATTAGAGCTTAAGTCAGTACACACTAAATTAATTTAGTTTAACGGAGGTGATGGGTGAAAAATTTGCCATTTGAGATCAATTTTTTTTGTACTAAAAAAATAGCCTGTACTCTAATGTATATGTTGGCAAAGTTTCAGACGCCTATGACGCTTCTAAGTGCCCTAAAGTGCTGATTAGGCCTGTATGCCTATGTTACATTTTTGTATTTAACCTGCATGCAAATCTATAAACTTGTTTTTCCACATTTTTATTTTCACTACATTTTTGTACATTCAAAATTGAATGGAATTCACTAATTTTATCATAGAAAGTTCAAATGTTTACTGCATGTCCTAAAAGCAATGAGTAATAAGATAGTCCATGGGTTTAATGATTGCAGTAGTATTTTAAGAAATAAAAAATAAAATGCATGCAATTATTTTTTTTTGTAATTCCACGCATGAGGTAGCCTACAACTTTTTTCTCCTTTTATATTCACATTATAAGAATTCTAATGCATGATATTTTGTAAAAAAATTGTGGAACCCATTTAATTATAATAGGCACTATATGCAATTTTTTTAATAAAATATTTAATAACTCATAAAATAAATGTCTCACAAGAATGAAACCTAAACACATCATTATGTATCATGCATTGAATGTCTGTACAAAAAAAATCAAGTCTCTAGCTCACAAAATGTAGAAAATAGAAATTTCACCCATCACCCCCCCTTAATCTGAATGCATAATATTATGTGAACACAATATGTGAAATCTGTTTTACAATTTAGAACAGGAAAGTTCCAGTAAAGTAAAAATATACGATAGTTTTGGAAAGAAAATACATGTCTTTAAAATTATGTTCAAACGTTTGGCAATCTTTGATTTCCATACTTGTATGGTGTAAGTGGAAACTTAACATTAGAATATATGTTAAAATACACTTGACTGTGTTAAATGAAATCGGCATTTGTTTTGTTATTTGTAAGATAACTTAAACCACTAGATTACACGTTGTTATTTCAAAATTAAATTTGCATCTGCCTGCTATCTGCTTTAATCATCGCCTGCCTGCTGTGGTTCACCTTCAGGCTATTTGATGCATCAGTTGGTCGCTTTTCCCTCTGAGATGCATTAATACAGCTGATATTCGTCTGTCAATTAGAAACTGGTTGAGAACCTGTCTACATCACTGTAAACCGTTGTTAAGGTAAGGGACGAGAAATTTAGGAAGAGAATACACTTAAATGGTCTTCTTCTTCTTATTCATAATTTGTAGGATTTTTATCCTGTTTATTTCCCAAATCACTCCTCAGAGGAAGATGTATTGGATGCGCATTCACTGTCTATCCATCTCTTGGCTGGTCTTCCTCTTGTTATTTTCCCCTCCATTGGTCTATCTTCTTTAGCTCTTTTTGCAAGTCGGTTGTCTTCCATTCTTTCTAATCGACCTTCCCAATATTTTCGTCTATCTATAATAAATTTGGTTGTGTCTTGAATATGACATTTGTCCCTAATTTTTGTATTGTGTATCTTATCAAATAATGTTTTCCCCTGAATTGTTCGTAAGATCTTCATATCAGATGTGCTTATTATTTGTTTAGTTTTTGTTGTATCAGCCCTAGTTTCTGCTCCATAGACTATAGGCCTACGATAACTGGTCGAACTACTGTTTTGTATAGGCCTATGTGAATTTTGCTTTCTATTGACATATGTTTGTTGCACCAAATTAAGTATTTCATATATCCTGGTATTTGTGCTGCTTTATCAGCTTGTTTCTTTACTTCTAGGCCTATAGTCTATATTAGCCCTATATTGACTAGAAACCAAGTAATTAAAACAATTCTGTGTGCTAATGACCAGATCATCTTAGCAACATCTGAAGATGAATTACAACAGCATCATCATCATCATCATCCGGTATCATGGCAGCTGCCGCCGACTTCCGGAAACCAAACGCCATTCCTCTCTGTCCATCCATTGATCTTCCTCCATTCCTCTGATAGCTATTCATAGCTGCTTGTACCCCTTCTATCCAATTTTCTTCAGTCTTCCTCTCTTCCTCCTTTCCATTGGGATCCATTCCATAACAATTTTTGGCAATCTTTGCTCTGGCATTCTTTTGACCTGGCCATACCACTGTAATCTTTTATTTTCTATAATGTCTATGATGTCCGGCTCCTCTTGTACACCCATAATTTCCCTTCTTATGAATTAAATAAAATAGCTCAGAAATATTACATGAAGATATCTACTTCAAAAACAAAACCAATGGGAATTTTGGGTAAAGATATAGCCTAAAAAGGCTTAAGATAGAAATAAATGTACATATAATTTAATAGAACAAGTATGTTGTCTCATTTTAACTATCTTGGAAACATAATTTCCGATAATAAAATGGTTATAGAAATAAAATAATTAGAAAAACATAATAAATTAAATGGCATAATAAAAAGAAATCACTGTATGTCAACAGAATCCAAATTAAGATTAGGCTTACAAAATCGGCACTAAAATATGGAAATGAAGTTTGGGTCCTTAATCAGAGAGATAAAAAGAAATTGGAAGCAGCACATAGACATATGAGATTTTTGAGACCACATCTTGGATTCACAAGGTTAGATCATCAATGAAATATTGACATCACAAACAAATTGAAAATCAAAAATATATTAAATTATCTAACAAAATATCAACAAACTTTGGAATCACGTGTTCTGAGAATGGAAAGGGGAAGATTACAGAAACTATCTCTACAATATCAACTACACGGAAACAAAGATTTGGGAAGACCAAGGCGTCGATTGATTCACCAAGATCACCCTGTGTCAACTACAGGCAACAGACCCTACTAAAATGTTCAAGATGATGATGATATATATGCTTCTAGCTAATACCCGGCGTGCGCTGCTACCCGTAAACAAATTAAATGTGCTTTTATGTTTAGTTGAATAAGTAAAAATAAGTAGGCCTATAGCCTAAATGTATACCGCAATTATTTTTATATACCCCGTGCTGATTACCTGGTGTTGCCTGGGAATCTACTTATCCCGATCTTCTTGACATCAATGTGATGAAAGACAAAAACGATTATTGTGAGTTATCCGTAAAAGATATTATATAGGCTACATATGCTGTCAGGGACATTTTTGTAGATTTTTTACCTATTATTTCAGTTATGTATAGTGAAAAAGAAATCTTAAAATATTTTCTTCCAAACCTCCTTTTCCCTAGCTAAAAGTAACTCACACCCTCCTAGGCACGTGGAGAAAAAAGTTCTTGACAGATTTGACGTTTTTTCCAGTGCCAAAAATGGTTTTGTATTTATTAATTTAATTAAAATTTTCCAAGAATTATTGTTATTGCTGTAAATTTTATTTATTTAATTTTAATCATTACATTTTTATTAATTTATAATTTCGTTAAAATGGTTGTAGTATTATCTATTTAGCCTATTGCATTTTATATTTATACATGAAGGAGAAACATCTACAACCAGGAGATTGGATGGACCGACTAAATTGGCTATTGGGAATCGGACGATATCAAAGACATTAATCAACCGATCTATCATTTTATTCTAAAACTAAACATACTTGATAAAGAAAACCACAATACAAATAAAACATTGTTTTATAGCAAATCAAGGTACGTGTGAAATTTAATTTTTTTATCAACGACCCTACGTTCACATTTATTTGGCCACAATTAAAAACATTTTGAATCTAGCCGCCGCGCGCCGCCAACATCATCACAATCTACACGTTCAACACATAGCCTATTTTAACCATGACCGAAAAAAGAAAAGATAGCCCTATTGTGCGTGATCATAGACCTATAAACAATTAACGACAGAAACTAAGGAAATATAGGCCTAATTAAAAGAAGAAGGCTGACAACCTCGCAAATTCTTTCAGTGGCTGGCACTTATAAGGGTTTGGCGGCATGTAGCCTTTGTTCAGTGATCTCTCCATTATGACACCTAAGAAGATAATATCTTCATACTTGCCAAATGTAGCTATAGGCTAGGCCTATTGTATGGAAGCGAAAGATATAGTCATATTTTAAGGGAAAAGTAAACGTTACAAGTATTTTAGAATAAAGTTATCAGCAAAATAATTGGTAGACCTAACTAATTAACTAACTCACTGGCACTATCGAACCCGTAGGTTCATGGCCGCGCGGATATAAGCTCTCCATATATCCCTATTCTGAGCTAATGTTTTCCAATCATCCCCTGTATAATCTACTCCCCCCAAATCACTGTTAATGTTATTCTCCCACCTCATTCTTGGTCTACCAACTGGACGTTTTCCCTCTGGTTTTCCTACAAAAAGCTTCCATGCACGTATTTCATTCCCCCCATTCGTGCCATATGTCCTGCCCATCGCAGTCTACGAGACTTAACTGCTCTTTATTATATCTGGCTTCGTATAAAGACCACATACTTCACTGTTGTGTAATCTTCTCCATTCACCCGTCTGTTCATCTCTTTTTGGTCCAAAAATTTTCCTAAGAACTTGGTTCTCAAATACTCGTAATCTCCTTTCCTCCCTTAAAGCAAGAGTCCATTTTTCGCACCCATATAATATAGGCCTAACTGGTAGAATAATAGTTTTATATATTTTCAGTTTAACGTTTTTTGATAGGAGTTGTGCCCTCAAGAGTCTCTGTAATACAAAATAGCATGCATTTCCTTAATTGAGCCTATGTTCAATTTCTTTGTGTATCTCATTTTCTATTTGTGATTATAGTTCCTAGGTAGGCCTAATTGAATTCAGCCACTTCAACAAAATTTCCCTCACCTTCTCATTAGCTGTCCATTTCCATTAGGCCTATATAATGTATTTCTATGTGTGACTATACATTTAGTTTTATTGATATTTACTTCCTGTCCCAATTTCGTAGTGTTACTCAATAGTATGTGCGTGTTGCCCTTTAGTATCTCTTCGCTATCGCCCAATAGTACTACATCATCAGCATAAACTAACAGCTTATTAATACATTTATTTGTAGGCCTTCTTCATCCTCTAAAGATTTGATGGCATGCTCTAGTACAAAATTAAAAAGTAGGGGAGATGGTGCATCTCCTTGCTTCAACTCATTGTGGGTTTCAAAAGTATCCGAAAACTATTTGCCTACACACACCTTACTCTTTGTACCATTTAGACACATTCGTATAAGTCTAACTAACATTTTATGAATTCCGTACTATAGCAGGATACTATAGCCTATAGCTTCTCCCTCTTGATTGAATCGTGTACCTTTTTGAAGTCTACGTATAGTTGATGTACAGTAGGCCTACCAATACATTCCCATATCTTCTGTAAAATCTGTCTTATACTAAAAATCTGATCTGTTGTAGACCTGTTTCTTCTAAATCCATATTGATGATCTCCTAGATTGTCATCAATATAAGGAGTAAGTCTGCTTACTAATATATTTGTTAGAATTTTGTACGAAGTTGAAAGTAATGCCCCTATAGTTGTTGCAATCAGTTTTATCTCCTTTCTTATAAATTAGTACGATAGTCGATTCTTTTCATTCATCTGGAAGAGCTTCTTTTGCCCAAATCAAGCAACTCGCGTCTTGTCCATCAATTTTTTCTCTTCTTGATTTTATCAGTTCAGCAGGGATCTCATCTGAACCTGATGCTTTATACAGCTTCAATTTTGCTACAGCCATTTCAACGTCTAATGCACTTAGTTCTGCGATTAGCATGTCTGCTGTCTGTAAATTATCCTCTTCAATATCCTGTTCTGTATATACATTTAATAGCTGATTAAAGTAACTTTTCCATATATTTAATATACTCCTGGAATCTGTAATCATATCCCCATTTTCATTCCTAATTATGTATGTTCTAGTCTGAAACCCTTTCTTCTCTATCCTGATTCCCTGATAATAATTCTCTAATGTTCCTATTTTTGGCATTAATTTCAAGATCATTAACCTTCTCTCTCAGATATTCCCTCTTTTTACTCTTTAGTAACCTCGTGGTTTCCCGTCTGACACTATCCAATTGCTCCAAATTTACCTCATTTTGCTCGTGTAACCATTTCATTGTTGCTTGCTTTGTTCCTGATCAAGCCATTTCTCGTTTCGCCTCTTTTTTAAGTGACCAATGCTTTCTGATGCTGACAATTTAATAGTATCTCTTATAGCCTGCCATTATTTATTTATATCAGTTTCTTCTTCGTTTGCCACATTGTCATCTGAAGATTTTAGTAGGCCTACTTCAAATCTATTAGCAATTTTAATTTGGTATTCTTGCTGCATTCCATCATTTTTCAAGTTTTTTAAATCAAATGTTTCGGAATCATCTTTAGCGTTTGTTCCTCTCATTAGCGATAGTCGTTGTCTGATTTTCACCCTGACCAGATGATGATCCGAATTGCAGTCTGTCCCTCTAACTGATCTAACATCGATAATGCTACTGTGCCAACGTTTGTCCACTAATACGTGATCTATCTGGTTTCGAGTTTTGCCATCTGCAGAAGTCCAAGTGTAACTTATTTATGAATATCCTTATGCTGAAATGTTGTGCCCTTAACAATGAGATTCTTTGATGTGGATTTGGTAGACTTATGATTCTAATTTGCATTAGGATAATTATTTTTATATTTTGAAATTGTCTCCTAATTTTGTTTTATTTTATATTAGGACTATTTCCTAATGTTTTTAATTAATTCCTTAGGTTATTTTATCGGCTCTTGTTTTGTTTATTTTATTCTCTTTTGATATATTTCTCCCAAGTGTCAATTTAATAATTTAATTTTATAGGCCTATCATGAAACTGGTTCCTAAATTTATATTTTTTGTTCTCTCTCTCTCCCGTTAACTAAAACTTATATAGGCTATATATATATATATATATACATAGGCCTATGCATGTATTATTTCTTAACTGTAACTGAACTGAGCACGAACTCTTGTTCAATCGGGTGTTAATACTGTGTAGGCCTACAACATTTATTTCTGAATAAAATTTATTTTTATAGCGTATAAAAAAAGAGAAACGGGTAAGTACAGATAACGTAAAAATTGTCTACATAAACTTTATGGGAAATCAGATTAGGCCTGTGATGAGCAGGACATGTGGCACGAATGGGGAAGGAAAATGAGTAAGGAATGTTCTTGTAGGAAAACCAGAGTGAAAACGCCTAGCAGGTAGGCCAAAAATGAAGTGGCAGAATAATATTAAACATGACTTGTGGGAGGTAGGACTAAATTATGGCCTACAGAAAATTTTAGCGCAATAGGCTACATGGAGAGCGCGGCCATGAACCTGCCAGTTAGATAGTGTCAATGAGCTAATTAGGAATGTTGTATTTTATTTCACGATGCTCTTTAACTTAGGCCCTATGTGTTTATTATCGTCATAATGCAATCTGAGAGTGAAAAGGCCAACACATTTTACGAGAGGACTCTTATTTGAGGCTTCAGAATCTTTTACATGCTTTAGATCTACGACACAAGACCCGCGGCTTTAGTTCCCTTCTCTAGGAACCATGCAACCTCCGTAAATCAGATCACATAACACCAGTATTTGAAATGTTGTTTTGACACCGATTGGAAGACAGGCGAAACATAAATTGCCCCTGTTCCTTGTACAACACTTTGTCCACCTCATCACCCCTTCATATTTCTACTAGCTTCCACTATCTTCCCATTGTAACCCAAATACACGATCGGGAGAAAATTTAACACTAGCTGCTCTTCTATATCTAACATATCACTATTCCTTATTCTTCCTTGTTTCAGCTGTTCGACCCTGAAATTCCCTCCCTCTTGCATCAAGGACTGCCCGGCTCAAAAACAGTTAAAAATAAACACTAAATATTTCCTTAGACAGTATTGGAGGTAGACCTATATTTTTATTAGTCTTTTATAATTTGCGCTTTCATTACCAAGCAAATTACTTAGCCTAATCAAAATAAGGCATATACGTTATTATTATTATTATTATTATTATTATTATTATTATTATTAGCCTATTACTTATTATTATTAGCTTATTATTATTATTTTAATAGTTTTTGTTCTTTCAGTGTCACCTGTATATTGTGTAGCGTACGTCTATTATAAATAATTTCTGTATAATTTTACCGCGGTGAAGTGGAAGAGAATAATTTGCGATCTTAACTCCATCAGGTGAATTAACCCATTATTATTGTTAAGTTATTATTATTATTATATTTATTATTAGGCCTACTCAGTATTTTCACGTCCTGAATAGTTTCATTGTTAACTAGTTCTGGAAAAGATACAAAATAGGCTATAGGCTAAGATGTGCAAAATCCCATAGGCCTACTATTAATAGTAGTCTACATTTAGGCCTATAAATCGTAAAAGACAACAAACCTCTGGAACAAGTAACAAATTTTAATTATTTGGGTTGTAAATTTACTATAAACACAAAAACTGAAAGAGACATAGGCCTAAATATGAAACGGTCCAAATTTCAAATGATATGCGAAACTATATGTTATATACATACAACATTAAAGAATAAAACAAGAAGAGATACTAGACTGAAGTTTTATAAAACATTGGCAGTTCCTGCATTATTTTATGGGAGCGAAACTTGGGTAATGACCAAAAAAATTACAAAGTAGAATACAAAGCACAGCAATGAACTTTATTAGTAGAACAAAAGGCTGCACAAGATTAGATCGAATAAAGAACGAGGACATAAGAACAGAGTTAAATAGGCTATATATCCATTGAATGAGAAAATCAAAGAATATAGAGAGAAATGGTTTACACACTTAGAAAGAATGAATGTAACAAGATTACCAAGAGCAGCATTCAACTACAAGCCAAGAGCTTCAAAGAATTTAGAAAGCCCACTGAAAAGATGGAAGAATAACTGTGGGGCGGAACAGGCAATTTTTGCAAAGTCCGTGAAGTGAAGAAGATTTAGGCCTATGTTAGGTTCTCATAAGAAGTCTAACGTCGGTTTTTAACGTGGCCTAATGTTATGTGGAATTTTAAAGGTTTGATTCATTGCTATTTTGTTCCAAACGGGCCTGCAGTCGATGCGGATGTTCATTCTCAACAACTGTAATGAGTTCATTACTTTTTGAGGGTCGCGGGATCAAATCTGACTCTATTCTGCACGAGCAATCATGACAAAAATTCAGGAATCGGGAGGAATCGAACTCTTACTACTCCCAGCATCTTGCGCCTACAGATTACTGTCACTTTTTTCGATCCGCGGCCCATTTCTTGCGTGAAATTTCTAAAACATTGAAAGCGTTAATGTTGTGGAAGTGAGACTCAAATCCAGAGACTAGTAGTCTACCGTCGTAGGATAATAGGCCTAAACCTCTCTCAAAGATGACAATAGAATCTGATGGTCTATATTTTGATAAATAGTTTAATTTCTTGTCAGAAAACCTTTCAAATACATTTTTGTTAAAAAACACGTTGCTCATGAGACAATATAGGCCTACTTGCGCTGATTCGAGTCGACGTAGGAGAAGAAATTTTCTCGTGGAATTTCGGTCAGTGTGGGACCATTGCTCACTCAGCATCGTGCTCCAGGTTGGGAAAACCAGTTTTAACTGCTGGGGAACCCTACATACTGACCACATGTCATCCCTATATTGGCAGAATGAACGTCTACCTCTGTGATTAACACATGTATAGCCTATGTGAGGCCAGCAACCGACTGGAAGGCCAAGGACCATCTAAGCCTGTCGAGATACGGAGTATTTTTGTATTTGATTCTGTGTCATGAGAGGCAGCCGGAGATCAATCGCACTGCCATCCATACATCCTACATACATAAGTTTATTCCTATATAGACTATATATAGGCCATATGTATATATATATATATATATATATGTGTGTGTGTGTGTGTGTGTTTGTGTGTGTGTGTGTGTGTGTGTGTGTGTGTGTGTGTGTGTGTGTGTGTGAGTGTGCATTTTGTTCATGGTCATTTTCCGTGTCTACTAGATAAGATCGGTGAAGCTATGTAAAAATGTTTAAAAAATATTTTCACGAGAACAACCTCAATAGGTTAATTCCTTCGGAATTCACTAAAAACGGCCCTGTTAGCTTAACCGATTTAGTCTAAATAAAATAAACCTGTATAATTATTTAAAGTATTAGTAAAGATGCATTTCAGGATTTTAGTTTAGTTTAGTTTTAAATTGTGATGGAATTTCTATCTGCTGTAGATGCAGAACTTACCGGTTGAATGTTGTAGCAGGATGTTCAATAGCGCACTATTTAATCGCTCATTCTACTGATTGTTTCAACTATCCTTGTTTCTCCATTCCCAACCCATTTCTTTCAGTCTAAGTAGGGCTACTCCTTTTCCAATCCCCTTCCTTTCATGGCTCTATAACACGGGCGTTGCCTGAGAATATATTTTTCCGATCTTCTTGGCATCAATGAGCTGAAAGACAAACATTTTTATTGTGAGTTATCCGTTAAAGATAGAAATATTATCGCTGACTTAATTTTAGTGTAGGCTATTTGTTATGGTTTAGCTTTAAGCGGGGACACGCGTAGTGGCTAAGGCACTACGCTACAAGCCGGAAGGTCGAGGGTTCGATTCCCGGTGGGTCAGGATTCTTAAACTGACCCAAACCATCTGGCGTCACTATGGCACTGGGGTCTACTCAGCATCTAACTGAAATGAGTACCGGACGCTTGTTCTGGGGGTTAAGGCGGCCGTCACGCAGGGCTGACAACCCGGCTGACATAAAGTGCCGATTGTCTAGAAAAAGTGGGATCCTTAACTTCCTGGAACACTTTACCTTTAAACCACTTAAGCGTCCAAAAGCTACTTTCTTAGTGCACCGATGCTCCTCCTTTTTTTTTAAGCTCCGGCCCTATAGTACGAGGAGTAATATGTTAGGCCTATCTTTATACGTTAATTGTCCCAGGAAAATTCTCTAACTGATGAAAGAAAATACCCATTCAAATCAGACAGACTCACACTCATTTTTATATAGGCCTATAGGGGCCTAGGCCTAAACTTTTTAATATTGTTAGGCCTACTACTGTTACAGTCTTCTTCTTCTTCTTCTTCACTTCCTGGTTTAGGCAAGAGTTGCCTGTTCCGTCTTCACTAATAGATCTAAAACCATCTCTTCCGAGGACGTCCGACATCTCTCCAAGTTCCCACTTTAATCCGATCATTTATACCAAATCGTTTGTCCTTAATTCTACGCTGAGGTCGACTTTGGTTAAGTCCGTCCGAGTTTCCATTGTCAAGAATACGAGTCATATGTTTTCCTCTGATCGCGGTACCAACGCTATGCAGAGTAGACCATTGGTGGGGCTGCCACCTCGAAGCTTTAGGTCCAGCTCCTGGATGTACTAACCCCATCTAAAGGGTTGCCACTTCCGCCAGATCCGCCGTGATGAAGGACTCCTTCTGCGCCGAATCTGCCATTGAGGTCTTCACCGTAACCCTGGCTAGGGGCCCTTACAGAGTAGCCTACTATCAATCGGAGCCAACTGAACCCTGGTTTTTTAACGAGGTTGTTACTCCTCCCCCTCCTCCTTTCTCATCCGGGCTTGGGACCTGCCATGGCGGAGTTCTGTTCTGTTACAGTTATTACTATTATTATTATTATTATTATTATTATTATTAATACTATTATTATTATTATTATCATTATTATTATTATTATTATTATTATTATTATGTTTATCGTATAGCCTAAAATATTGTAGGGCCTATGTACCTTAAATTTCCACTGTAATTTTTAAGTCTTTTTAATATAGGCCTATTATAATTAATATCATATAGGCCTACTGCAGGTCTATAGATTATAGGCATATCATCTATAACTTACTGTAAATAGGCTATGTTTTTGTATAGGCCTATTTGTTCTAGTTGAGTGGAAGAAAAGGCTTTAACTCTAACAGAATAAATAAAATATTATTAGGCCTATTATTATTATTATTATTATTATTATTATTATTATTATGTTTATCGTATAGCCTAAAATATTGTAGGGCCTATGTACCTTAAATTTCCACTGTAATTTTTAATGTCTTTTTAATATATTATAATTAATATCATATAGGCCTACTGCAGGTCTATAGATTATAGGCATATCATCTATAACTTACTGTAAATAGGCTATGTTTTTGTATAGGCCTATTTGTTCTAGTTGAGTGGAAGAAAAGGCTTTAACTCTAACAGAATAAATAAAATATTATTAGGCCTATTATTATTATTATTATTATTATTATTATTATTATTATTATTATTATTATTATTATTATTATTATTATTAGACCTTTTATTATTACTGTAACTGATACATTTCTGTGTTACTCCAAATCCTGCTGATATTATTGTTGTTGTTGTTAAATTTGTAGAGGTAGGCCTATTTGTTTTAAAAGAACCAGTTGTGTGCTTTTAAAATTTAAAAAGTTGTGCGTGCGACAGATTTTACGGGAGTTACAACTGGGTTAATAGTTTTAAAAGTTGTTAAGTTAGATGTGGGAACAGAAATAAAGTAAAAGTGTTTTTAACAAATGAACACCTGTATTACTAAAATTATTTTTCTCACGTCCTGGGCCTTCATGGAAACAACGCCTGACTTACAAACAATAATTTCTTTATCAAAATAAACTTCCCAACTCCCCCCTTAAAACAAATTTAATAATATTATTTAAATAGGATCTTGATTCCATTGTTAAATGTTAGGCCTGGTATCTATTAGGCAAATACCAAGAAATTGAGACTGGAAGTAAACTAAATACAGGACTATGTTCACATGTAGAAATACATTAAGCTATAGGCCTATAGGAATGGAAATGGACAGCTAATGACAAATGAGGGATATTTTTAAGAAGTGGCTGAATTCAAATCCCTAGGAACTATAATTATAAATAGGAATGAAGAACACAAAGGAATTAATTATGGTTCAATCCTGCAAGGGCATGCTATTTCTCATTACAAGACCTATGTTTCTTTTTACATTTGCAAATTCGTTTCGGTTATTTTTATAGGCTATAGGATACGGCTTACTTTATTAGGCTTAGCCTGTATGTCATTCTATTTCTATGGTCTTCTCATTCTAATTTCCTATTTATCTTAAAAGGATATTTTATCTATTTGTGTTTTCTTATTCCTTCATTTATGATGGTTCCCCTAAATTAATTTGTTGCTATCGTAGAAATGAACTAGGTAGGCCTACATATGGTTGGGAATTGGGACCATGGAGAACTGTATCATTGCGGTATACGAACCAAGAGTTCCATAGGTTAATCCAAAGAGTTGCTTACTATATAATTTTATTTTTTAACAGACATCCAGTTCGGCTACTTCCCCCCCCCCACATTTTTACTGTAGGCCTACCTTATATTCCCATCAAATATAAATTTAGGAACCAGTTTCATGATAGGCCTATAAAATTAATTTTCACACTTGGGAGAAATAAATCAAAAGAGAATAAAATTAACAAAACATGAATAACTTATATTACGGCCGATAAAATAACCCAAGAAGGTAATTAAAACATTAGGAAATAATATAAAATAAAACAAATTTAGGAGAAAATTTCAAAATATAAAAAATACTTTGACACAAATAATTAGCCTAATGCAAATTAGAATGACAGGTCTACCAAATATTTTCCTGATAACTTTATTCTAAAATACTTATAACTTTTACTTCTCCTTAAAATTAGACTATATTTCGCTTGCATACAATAGGCCTATAGCTACATTTGGACAAGTCTGAAGATATTTTCTTCTTAGCTGTCATAATGGAGAGATCACTGAACAAAGGCGACATGCCGCCAAACCCTTATTAGTGCCAGCCACTGAAAGAATTTGCGAGGTTGTCAGCATTCTTATTTTAAGTAGGCCTATATTCTCTCAGTTTCTGTCACTATTTGGTTATAGGCCTACGATCATGCACAATAGGCCGTGGTTAAAATATGTGTTGAACGTTTTGATTGTAATGTTGTTATTGTGGCGGCAGCTACATTTAAAATGTGTTTAAGTGTGGCCAAATAAATGTGAACGTAGGGTCGTTGATAAAAAAATAAATTTCACACGTAGCCTACTTTGATTTGTTTAAAACAATGTTTTTTGTTTTTTTTTTGTTTTGTGGTTTTGTTTTTCACGTTTGTTTAGTTTTAGAATAAAATGAAACAGGCCAAATAGATAATACTACAATCATCTTAACCAAATTATAAATTAATAAAAATGTAATGTTTCTCTAATAATTCCAGGTTTAGGGGATCATTTTATCTTACCTTTTCTGTCAAATTCTTCCTTATTAAGGGCAGATCAGGCTCTTAGCTGTAGTGAAAGCAACTGTTCTAAGGATGGACACCTGAAAAATAAATCCCTGGTCCTCCAGGTTGGAGGGTTGATGCGGTAGGCCAGCTCCCTCCCATCAGAAAAAAATGCAATGCTAAAAAGCCTAATAGAGATAAGCCGGTCATATTAAAAGGAAGACGAATCAATAACTTGGGAAACAATAAAATCTTGTAGTGAGATCACATAGCCTATTTAAGAATTAAAATAAATAAAAATCGAAGTTATGAAGAGGAAATAAGAAATAATAAAGGAAAATTTGCAATTGCTTGCCTCAATGGAATATTGTGGGATAAAAATATAAGTAATAAAAATAAAATGAATATAACTTATAAGTAGCCTATATAGGGCCTATATATCTTATCATACAAATGTTAAAAGCATGATTACATATGGAGCAGAACTTTGTCCATTAACAACAAAAAACGAAGAATTATCTTTTGGCAAAGGAAATGGATTTTATACGAAGGGCAGCAAGAATTTCAAGAAGAGAAAAAATTTGGAACTCAGTTATAGGCCTAAGGGAGAAAATGAAGATGGAAGACACTATTTCAGATTAGGCCTATATTAAAACTCAGCAATTAAGATGGTACGGACATGTCCAGCGAATGGAAAAGGATCGGCTACCAAAATCTGTTTTGGAATGGAAACCTGAGGGAAGTCGAGGCAGAGGAAGACCTAAAACCTCCTGGAGTAAGGGAATATATTTATAGGCCTACATGAAGGAGAAACATCTACAACTATGAGATTGGATGGACCGACAAAATTGGCTATTGGGAATCGGACGATGTCAAAGACATTAATCAACCGATGATCTAGGCTATCTATCTTTCTCTAATATTTAATAAAATTGATTAAATGAATAATACAACAATAGGCCTAATAATAATTCTAGGAAAATTTTAATTAAATTAATAAATACAAAACCAGTTTGGGCACTGGAAAAAACGCCGAATCTGTCAACATTTTTTTTCTCCACGTACCTTGGAGGGTATGAATTACTTTTAGCTAGGGAAAAGGAGGCTTGGAAGAAAATATTTTAAGACTTGTCTTTCACTATAACTGAAAGAATAGATCTAACCTTTTATATAGGCTATTTTTAGTTTAATGTTTTTTGAGTGAAGTCCTTTAATGCATTTTATCTCTCGTTTCCAGGTTCAACTTATATATGTATGGACCTGATAATACCCGTCTATTAGACATAAATCTTACATTTCAAGTAGCCTACAGTGCATAGAGTTCTGTCGCTAAACATAATGTAAATTTAGATAAAAATTGATTTACTTACCAGTACAGATGTTTGAAATGATCAATGAAAGATGGCAGCAGCAGTCAGAGTGAAGACATTGCGTGCAGAGGATATGAAAGTGGGCATATATTATATTTAACCGGAAGTTTGTCACAGTTGGCCATGCAAGAAGTGAGGGGCGTGGTTTGGCTGACAGATGTCAATCACTCGACTCCTCCCACATGTTAAACCACGCCCAGGTGCGCAATTCTCACCAACCACAATTACATTATCAGGCAATACTAGTTTTCCCCAAGTGTAATAAAGAAATTGTGTTTGTTATCAGATCTTGACACCTAGACAGGCTGTCTGTACAACAGTATGCGCTTCCACTTTTAATCAGGATTCTCACACATCATTATTGTTTTTATTTATTTAGATTAACCTGTCCTTTTGTACGTAAAGTCTTACATTTACATGCCCGGACCTTACAGGGTTACACGATATCATGAAGGGATTTAAAGTTCTGGATCACACACATACTTTATTGAGTGTACAATTACATAGAGAGTGACCCAGAATGAGGAATAAATAGAGCCAGGATTTTTATGTAATGAATCATGAGAATAAAGTTGTTAGGAAAATGTTTGTAAAGTCGGCTCAGTCATTTAGTTTACGGGCGCTTTTGCTTTGTGATTACGTAGGTCTATTTTGCACACATAAGTATTTAGGACGTCAAGCGGCGTTGTCTGGTTTTATTCACTAGAATAAATTGTTACCAACTAAATATACTGCAAAAGACAAAAGTTGCAACGCTGTTAAGATAATTATATCCACGTGTAGTAGACATGGAAACGTCATTTAAAAATGCGAAGACATTATTGGCAGAGAACTGTTTTCAGTTTTTGGTGATTGGAGCGCCGTCTTAGAAGTCTCTAAGAAAAATTCCCGGGCTCTACTTGGCAGTAACAATATATTTTTTAAACAAGAGGGAAACACTTGCATTTGATGCCGCCTGTAAACTAAATGACTATACCAATGAAATGAACAGACAGGCGAATGGAGAACACTTAATAACATGATATTTATGTGAAATCAGATAGCCTATAATAAGAACAGTTAAGTCGTAGACTTCGATTGGCAGGACATCTGATATGAATGGAGAATGAAATAGGGGTAGGCCTATGTAAGTTTCCTGTAAAAAAAACAGGGAAAACGCCCAGTTGGTAGACCAATAATGAGGTGGGAGAATAACAGTAACTATGATTAGACGAAGTAGGCCTAGATATGTAGGCCTAGATATGTAGGCCTGGAAAACATTAGCTCAGGATTGGAATGTATGGAGAGCTTATGTCCGTGCGGCCGTGAACCTACGGGTTCGATAGTGCCAATGAGATAGGCTATTGTCCACAGACGAAGTGAATGAAAGCAGTAGGTATTTCAAACGTCATGAGTGGTCCTTTATTCTCAGGTAGAATGCCATTGTAACGCTTGCAATTCCCCGTGCCCCCCTACGTCCCGTGCTTTCATTCTCTTCGTCTGTGGATTATAGTTAGTAGCGACCTATAAGAATGCAGCTTTTCAGAATACAAAGATACAATTAACAACTCTGACACATTATTAGGCTATGTGTCACCGAAGGTTTTTTGGCGCAGTTAATAAAAATATTTTTTTCGAGAATAAGATGACAGGAAGAGGAAGTTCAATGGCTGTATGAAAGCGGTTGCACAAATTACAAGGGAAAGATTTTTTTTTTTTACTAGGACATGTAGTCTAAATAGGGTAAGCTTAATATTTTTAATAAACATTTTGCAGAGTTGAGGTTATTGTTAAATAGACTATTTAAAACAATACAATTTGTACCTGTTGTGGCAGTCGTCCTCAACAAATTAACTTATATTTGTATAGAATATGCAATTAAGCCTTTCGCATCAATTCAACACAATAGAAAATATCCTCTCAATAACGTATAGAGAAAATAATAACTGAAAAAAAACATGTTAGAAGAAATAGAAATTATGAAGCACGCAAGAATTGATAACCACCTGCTGAACGACATCACGCCCTACCACATCAACCCACTCTACAATGTAGCCTATTCATTAAACATAATCAGTACCCAATGAACAGCTTTGAAAATGGAACCGGTTCCGAAAGGCCTATTTGTTGAGGACGACTATCACAACAGTTCAACGTTCATTGTTTTAAAAATGGAGTAAAATAGAATTATCAGAAATATTTAATGGCAAACTAGGTGGTAAAAGGAAGAGAGGTAGACCATGACTTAGAAGTTTATGGAGGATGACTTGAGAAGAATGAATGTAAGAAGATTAGGATTTTCAAAAGACAGGAATGGAATATCATTATAAGAGAGCATAAGGACCTTCCTTCATGGAGAGTAGGATAACGTCATAGAGTAGTAGGCTGTTGGAACTAATAAGTCACCAAAGACCACTACTTAGGGCCTATATCAAAATCCCTGAACTAGTTGTGAAAATATGTCGGTAGAGTTCTATTACACTCTGTTCTTCTTCTTCTTCTTCTTCTTCTTCTTCTTCACGGTTTAGGCTTATTTACTAGCCTGTTCCGGCTCCAAATTGCTGCTGTTTCCATCGTTTCATTGGTCTTCCCAAACATCTTCTTCCTCGTGGTGAATAGTTGTAGCTATGCTGCTTTTGGTATTCTATTCTCAGTCATCCTTGCCAAGTGTTCTTTCCAGTTTGTTCTGTATTTCACTATTGTTGTGTTTAATTCCTCTACTTTTAGTTATTGTCTTATTTCTGTGTTTTCTTTTTTGTCTGTACTTTGATATCCTGCTATTAGTCTGAGGAATTTCATTTGAGCAGCTTGGATTCTGGCAGATTGTTGTGTTGTCACTGTACATGTTTTGAAGAAGTAATTCTTTTCTCATGTTGTGGCGATGTTTAGAAGCAGCTAACTCTCTTCATGCCCGATGTTGTAGTAACATTTTGAAGGATTGGTGTCCCAAAAAGAATTTGGGTTTAATTTTCGGTAGAGCTGGAATCTGTTCTTAGGGTCGGAAGTTGGTACACTGGATAGGAAAACGCTTTAAAATCACTGAAAACTGTTTCTTGTAGAAATAACTGTAAATTTATTTACTATATAATTTCCCAGAAGATCAAGTAAATTTAGGTGGAATTATTCTTCACCGTCAATTAAAATTAAATTATTTTAATTTCTTGAATCTACTATTCTTGTATTAAAATATCACATTTTATCAGGAGAACTCTTATTGCTTCTATGTTTGTTGAAAGTTGTATGCAGAATGACTAGTGTAATTCTTTGATAATTTTAAAGAGCATTATTACATCACATGATGTTAAGTTTAAATTCTATTGGTTAATGGTCCAGGTTTAAATTTGATTTGTTAAATCAAAAAGTTAATTGTTTTTAACATCCAATCAGAATTTAGTATACTTTCATTTAAAAATATGAAGTTAAGCAGGTGTTCTTATTACAGTTATAACAGAAATCTTTATAATTCTGACAACAATGACTTAAAACAATTTTAAAAGCATTATTTAGAAAGACTGTTATGTAATACAATTTCTTAAATTGTTACTGAGACATTTTTATTCAACAATGAACACAATGAATTATTTAGATTTTTTTTCTTTATTTAAGTTAGGCCTATATTTAAATATTAAAAGAATTTTTAAAATACAAGATTATTAACTTTAACTTTCATATTTATTATGATATTAAAATCCTGCTATAAAATGCCCCTGATGCTTTTGGTTTTGTTTCCACTAGGAAGAACAAAAGAAAAATTATCATTCTCCAAGAAATAAGAATTTAATTAATTAATCATTTTTTTAAAGTAACTTATCTGCTTGGAATAGATATACATTTACTATCCATACAATGAAATTAACTCTTTAAATATTTTCATTTTTCCTGAAAGAGAAATACATTACATTGACAACAATGTCATACATCTTTCATTATAGAACTTTTTTTCATACAATATTCTAATTCAACATATCTCTTACATTCATATGACATATTCTACATTACATAATATAACATTTCTCTTTTCAGCAATATATTTTAATTTTTTCTCTTAATAGAAAATATCAACTTGTCTTTTACATATCTCAACTTTTTATTTCTCTCATGCTACATACATCAACTTATTCACGCAACATATCTTTTTTTTTCAAGCTACATATCTCAATTTTTTCTTTATTAGATTTCACGCTACATATCCCAGATTTTTATTTTACATTACATATCTCAACTTGTTCACGCAACATATCTCAACTTTTCCTCTATTAGGGGTTCAAATTTTAGAATCAAGCCGTCTGCTTGTTTTCTACTGCTAAGCGGAATCGGTCTAGGTACTTTTGATCTTAATTGGTTCATGTTCTATGACCTTGAACGAGTATTCAAAACAGTTGCACAATCCAGGCTTCTTTGAGAATGAATTTTTATTTTTCATCCAAACATCATATAATCTACCTTTCTGTTGTTCTGAAATTCCATGTGTATTGGCTACTGTAATCTCTTATCAGTTGGCAAAAAAAATCGTCTTCCTCATCATCTACCATGCACATGAGAAGAGGAATTTCTCTGTTTTCTATACAATCAGCACATTCATCATCTACACACTTATAATCATCAATATTATTTTTATAAATATTCAACTGTGGAATTATCACACAGGAATTCATTATTATACACATGAATATCTTCATTCATGGTTTCTTGGGTCATATCCCCGTCTTCGTTATTTCTATCACATTCTTCTACATTTATGTTTCCAATGAAAATGTGCTCATATTTTACAAAATGTTCTTGTCTACTAATATTCTGAATCTCCTCAAATTCTCTGGCAAACGGCACGGCAATTCTATTATTTGTCTCGTTACTTAAAAACATATAATAATTCTCAAAATCAATGATAGCTCTATACTGATCTAACATGTCGCATCCAATTTAACATATCAGATGATAAGTAAGGTGATATTAAACAAATAACTTTAAATTTAGTCGAACAGATATTTACTTCTAATAAACATTGAAGTCTAATAGGTAACTTCTTCTTTCCAATAGCTAGGGTGCAGTATACCCCACAAATTCTTACTGTATTGATCTTATTTCCTCTAGAAATTAGGGTATTGTAAAATTTCTGATCAATTATTGTGTTAGAACATCCACTGTCTGCAATACCAATAATCTCCAATCTGCAAATATTTAATTTTAGCTTAGGTGGACAACCAATAATATTCATTTCTCTAGTATCCGTTCTATCTAATCCTTCATTCTCCTTGGAAATGTTTATATTATTAATAATTCCTCTTTCATCACCATTATCATTATCAATGCTAACCATATCTGTTGGTTTAAATTTTGATAAAATTTCTACACGATCGAAGCTATTGTTGACCCTTAATTTTAGACAAGTTGAGATACGCAATGGAGTCCCTGACATATCTAATTGGCATTTAAATTCTGAGGTATTCTGTTCCTCTCAGCTTCTACCCTGTTGCTATCATTAGTTAACACAAGCCCATGATTATTAATCGTATTAGGATTTATTCCAGTATCATGACGTCTGATACCATTTTCACTTTGAGTGCTTGTATTATTTATACATTCTTGCCTAACAAAATATCCTTCTTGTAAGATTATCCATAAGAATAACTATTACGTCTACGTTTCCTTTTATGGGGTGATGCCCAATTTCTATCATTGCCTTCACCAGAATTTTCTACTTTCATAAAGTTAATTTCTCTCCTATCATTTCTATTCTGAAAATTTCCAGAATTATTTACAGTTCAGTCATTATAAGGTCTATTCCTATTATTATTTCCATTTGACATGCCTCTATTTGCTTGGATGTTCCTACACCTATTATAATCATCATGAAATTGTTTTTTCACATCTTTATTATGGTCATCATAATTTTTCTTTTCATTGTTCTCTGCCCCTACCCCAAGAAAATTTTTGTTGGAATTTTCTTGTCCATTCCAATTAGCTCCCTTGTTTCTGACCTCAACTTCACTTTTGTTTTGTAATAAGGACAACAACTCTAACATATCTGAAATGTTTTGAGGTCTAGCAATAATCATGTGATATTTAATTTCTTCTGGGTAATGATGGGATATTAAAGACAATAAAGATTTTTCATCAATAGGTGGTTGGAGAAGTGCAGCTATCCTTGCTTTTTTCTAGAAAATACCCAAGATAAACTATGATCTGTATTATGGTTATATTTACCATTTACCACTAGTAATCTCTAACCTGGCTTTATTTTGTCTTTCATGACCCCAATAGTAATTCATAAAAACACTTTTAAATGTATTATAATCCATCGAGTCATGACATGCTATTTTAAACCAAGATTCAGCCGAATCTTTTAATGACCTTTTCACAAACATCATTTTATAATTATTGCTAATACATTTTAATTGAAAATATTCTTCCAACTCTGTAATGAAGTCAAGAGGACTTTGGCTAGAGTGATCTGAAAAACATGGTAAATTGATTTCTGACAGTAAATTTGCGCGGAATTTTAGAATTTTCCACAACATTTTGAGATTGATTGTCCATACTACATATTCTTTTGTTTTGTCACACTTATTTTCATTTATACTAGTTGACTCTTTACTCTTATTCAAAATTAATTTATATTTATTTTCTAAATCTGTAAATTTTTCAGTCCAAATTTACCATCTTTTCATTCACCACTTCTTCTAGTTTCACTACTACTTCACTTTTTGAATTATTTAATTCCATTTGAACTTTGCTTTCTAAATTTTCAATTGTACTTCCCAAATTTTCAACTGTACTTCCTAAATTTTCAACTGTACTTCCTAAATTTTGAACTGTACTTCCTAAATTTATGAAGCTATTTTTACATGCATCATCAATTTGTACGATTGATTTAATTACATCATTTATTTTATCATCTACTTGTTTAATTTCACTGTCACGTTTATCTTTCAAATCTAGTATATTTTGTTCTACCCTGATTTGATTTAGATTACATTCAATTTTTAATTGTTCAAATCTTTCTTCTACCCTAACACCAAATATTTCAAATTTATCATTAGCCTAATTTCTTCCCCAATTTTAGAATTGTCACTTTTTAATTCATCCATTTTCTGATTAATTTTAGAATTTTCACTTTTTAATTCTTCCCTAAGCTTAGAATTTTCACTTTTTAATTCTTCATTATTACTATCCATTTTTTGACTAAGTTTAGAATTATCACTTTTTATCTCTACAAACATGGTCTTCATCATTATCATAATATCGCTCAAAGCTTGACTATTATTAACATTATTAACATCACTACCATTAGAAATATCAACACTTTGTCCCGTATTAACAGATTCACTTGTCGGCATATCACTGTCACTATTTACATTATTTTCTCCGTTACTTGCCATTTCGATATTTCTACATGCACTTTAACTATTTCACTATTAAAATTTATATTTACTTACATTAGTCGCTATGTACTAACTCCGATCTCGTGTATAGGCACCTGATTAGATTTTCTCACGATGTGTCTGGTTCCATGAAGTATTATATTCTATGAAGTTCCAGAATGTGTGATGAATCTAGTTGAATGATGATGATTCAGGTTGTATGATCATTCAGGCCCCGCGTTGAAAGCGTCATTTTGAAGAAGTAATTATTTTCTCATGTTGTGGCGATGTTTTGAAGCAGCTAACTCTCTTCATGCCCAATGTTGTAGTAACTTTTTGAAGGATTGGTGTCCCAAAAAGAATTACTGGTTCAGGTTGGGTTTAATTTTCGGTAGAGCTGGAATCTGTTCTTAGGGCCGGAAGTTGGTACACTGGATAGGAAAACACTTCAAAATCACTGAAAACTGTTTCTTGTAGAAATAATTGTAAATTTATTTACTATTTAATTTTCCAGCAGATCAAGTAAATTTAGGTGGGCAACAACAGCAAGGGATGACGGTTACCTCTTGTTAACAGCCCGTAGGAATAGACAGCAGAATGCAACTCAACTGCGAAATCCACTTCAAACAGCAACAGGACGCAGGGTGTCAACTCAAATTGTCCCTAATCGACTGCATGGAAGTGGTCTCTATGCCCGTAGGCCCATGGTGTGTACCAGGTTAACTCCACAACACCGTAGAGATCGCAGAAACTGGGCGGAGGAACATCGTGGGTGGAGGCATGCTGAATGGAGATCAGTTCTTTTTTCTGATGAGTCGCGATTCAACGTGGAATGTGATAGTCGGCGTGTATTCATCTGGAGAGAAAAAGGGACACGAAACAATCCAGCTTTTGTACGTGAAAGATCCCCATATGGTGGCGGTGGATTGATGGTGTGGACAGGAGTCAGTAGTGGTGGACGTACGGACCTCTACGTCATCCAAGGTGGTACTTTGACTGCGGTAAGGTATAGAGATGAGATTCTCCGACCTTTGTCGTGCCTTATGCTGGTGCCATAGGTGATTCTTTTCTTTTTATGGACGATAATGCACGACGCCACAGAGCTGGCTTGGTGGACGACATGCTGGAAGTGGAGGGTATCGAGCGTATGCAATGGCCAGCTTCCTCCCTGGACTTAAATCCGATTGAGCATGTGTGGGATGCGTTAGGCAGGCGCATTGCAGGCAGACCAGCACCTCCCACAACTGTTCCAGAGCTGCACATTGCTCTTATGGAAGAGTGGCCACGTATCCCCCAAGAACTCATTGCTAACCTCATTGCATCAATGCCACACAGGTGTGAGGCAGTGCTGGCCGTTCGAGGAGACCATACACCATACTAAAGAAACATTTTCACCCATGTTAATGTTGCTTTGTTTGTTTGCCATATTCCTAATCAGGATCTCTTTGACATCTGGTGTGGTACAGAGGTTACGTAATGACTTCAAACTCTTGTTTACATTATTTTGGAGTTATAGAAAGTGACTGCATCTAATACTGTTTCTAAAAACATAGTCTTAATAGGTTATTCTACAATATCCCCTAATTTTTTTGAGCAGTGTATTTCGCAACCTAGGAAGTTATATCTTACCACTTGTCCTATTCGTTTATTTTCTAAAATTATCTTTGTCCGAACTGGATGAGCGGCCTTGAAGGCCATTGTTTTTTATTTTTCTGATGATATTTCCATGTTGTATTTTTTGATATTTAATTTAGATTATGTAGCATTCTTTGCAGTTCGTCCTCTGATCTTGCTATTAAAATCTGGTCATCTGCAAAGGCAACTGTTTTTATTACTATATTTCCTAAATTAATTCCCCCAGTCGTCATTTGCTTCCATGATCTTATTATGTCGTCAAAATAAATGTTAAAGAGAGTGGTTGATAGTGGACAACCTTGTCTAACTCCTCCTGTTATATGTATTGGTTCCCTTTGATTTATTTTTATTTGTGTTTTCTCGTACATTTTCTTAATTACTGCTATCAAGTGTAGTGGAATTCCTTTTTCACTTAATATGTTCCATAATTTTGGTCTAGACACTTTATCAAAGGCCTTCTCATAATCTATAAAGAGGATATGCGTCTCTAAGTTGAATTCTCTTCGCTTCTCTATTATTTGTTATCAAGTGAATACGTTGTCTGTGCAGTTTCTTCCTTTCCTAAATCCTATCTGCTCTTCTGATATTATTGCATCTACTATAGTTGTTAATCTTGAAAATAATTATAATCAATCTCTACAGGGCTTATTCCTTACAGTTATTTTAGGTTTATACTTTCAATCGTAATAAGTCTAGCCTCAATTTTATCAAAAAAAATGATTGAAGATCGAGAAAAATCCTCCCCCTTTGAATGCGGATTTGATCATTGTTGTATATATTTTGTATGCTGGGCATAATAAGCTTATGCCTCTATAGTTTTCTGGCTTTGTTTTATCGCCTTTTTTTTTAATATTGAGATTATTTTTCCAATTGTCCATTCTTCTGGTATTGTATTTTGTTTCCAGCACTAGTTATAGAATTTTAATAATCTTTCTTGAAAATTCTTTGGGGTATTTTTTATCAGTTCTATGTTTATATTGTCTATTCCGCATGCTTTATTATGTTTACATTTCTTTAATATTTCTATAATTTCTTGCATCTCTAATTCATTTACTTCTGCATATTGTACGTTTGTTTCTACGAGTGTTATTTCTTCGTTATTTTGTTTGTCCGTCCACAGTTCTTTATAATCATTTTCTAATTATATATCTTGTATAGTTAGCAGATTTGTTTTGTCCTTTACTTCAGAAATATGGCTTCTTATAAATTTATATAGTATTTTGTCTTGTCTTCCGTGTAAATTGCGTTCTATTTCTGCTATGTATCTGTCCCAATGTTCTCTATTTAATTTTCTGGTTATATTTCTTTACTAATGCTCTTGTTCTATTATATTCTATTCTGTTTTGGTCATTCTTGTTGTTTAAGTATTTTAAGTAGGCCTCCTTTTTATCTCTTACCAATTTCTGGATTTCGGGATCCCATTTTTTTAGTCCTTTGTTTCTTACTCCTACTTTCTTTATTCCTAATACTTATTTTGCTGTTTTATGTATGAGTGCTTATATACTATTCCATTTTTCTTCAATTTCCTTTGTTGGCTGTTCCCCATTTGTATAATCTTTTAGCCTTCTTTTGTATAAATCTTGTATCGATTCTTCTTCCAAAAATTTTATTTTATAAATTTCTTGTTTGTTTTCTTCCTTATTCTTTAATTCTTTATTCCAATTTCTATACCATTTCTTTTGTGTATCTATTTTACTAATCAATAGGTAATAGTCACTATGAATATCGCTTCTTCTGAAGACTATTGTGTCTCTGTATTTTCGTAAATTGTTTTTTGAATACAGTTCATTTTAATTTCGACCCCAACATGAGTACAGGGCTATTATTTTTCTGAAAAGAGAGGAATAAAACTGAAACTGAGTGGGGAGAGAGGTTAGAGATTTTTCTCATGAGTCATGTGGTACTTACCTTTCAATCTGCATAAACTAAATTACAGCTATTACGTAAAACGTCTTTCCAACTTATTTTGTCAACTGATTACAGTCTTGAAAGGAGTTGTTTTACAACTGGTTAATAGTTCCATCCTTCACTTGCTCCGAGCAACTAGACACTCTTATTCTTATATGTATTGTCTCTCTCTCTCTCTCTCTTCTCTCTCTCTCTCTCTCTCTCTCTCTCTCTCTCTCTCTACCTTAGTTTAGCCTCTTCCTCTATACAGAATGATTCTGTGAGAGCTTGCAAAAATTAAATAGTACATGGGGGATGCTCTACTGAACAATTTGAAATAGAGAACCTATAGGCCTATTATATCCGAGGTAAGTTCCAGTTGTACTGTATATAAACTTGCATAAGGTATTATATCGGGAGAAGCATGATGTTAGTTTTACCCGCAATATGAGTGAATTGTGTAAGGAACTGTCATCGATAGAAACATTGTTACGGGCAACATCGAATTTAAGGGAAGTAAGACTGAATACAAGGTAAGATGATGCCAATAATAATTAGGAACTTCTATTTCTTATGCATTTATGACAAAAATATATATGGGCTTACCTAATCAGACATTTATGCTTTTTCCATGATGTAGATAGATATCCTTTCATTGCAATTTCATTACGAGCAGTATTCATGCTTCATTCTGACCAACCTGTATTTCTGATGTCATTTTCACCACATCCTCAATGACTAATGTTAGATATTTTTCACTAAACTGTTTGAAAACATTCAAAATAATTTATTTCTCTCTGCTTTTCAAATGTATTCTTCTTCAATCTTTTAGGAAATTCTACAGAAAGCGACCATTTTAAAACAATAGAAATCCCGACATAATCTGCATTAATTTACGCGTGCGTAAGAATGAAATAATGAAATGCTTATTTTAAACTATTAACATTGCAATTATAGGCCTATATGATATTTTAAGATTCTCCAATATAACTAATAGGCCAATATATATAGGCCTAGGCTATGTGCTAGATAATACAAATTTGTATTATTTTTGTTGTAGGGCCTATTTATTTCGAGTGTTAGCGAGCTACATTTTCTTACACGCTTAAAGATAAAACAGTTATTCGACAGATGAAAATGCCGTCCATATATATATATATATATATATATATGGTTTGTTTACATTACAACTATAGGGTCCAAGGAGATGTGGGAGTAAACTTGTCTTTCACATTACTGCCTGGTCTTTTTATTTACATTATTTATTGGTTAACTGCAAGTACCGTCATTGACATAATTAATCTACCATTTTGTATCTAACAACAGTTGCTCAAACTGACGGCCACCAACCTCATTGCAAATATGACATCGGCGTACAAGATATTGCCGGACCCTGGTGTGTTTCGAATCACATCTCAGGTAGCTACAATCCTGGCAACTACAGTAATTCCATATCAGTTTCCACTGGAGTCTCAAACACATCCTCCTAGACATCAGGCTCTTCTTTGCAGGAACTAAACGATGTAGTACTGTAAATAAACAGCACAGTAGGTCTACATGTAAACATGTAAGTTGTAAATCAGCTGGAAAACAGTAATGTTAGACAATATGATAGCTAGTCAAGTTTACTTGCATATCTCCATAGGTTGGCTTCACGCATTCTAGGTGCCCTACCTCAAATTGTTCAGAGGACCATCCACTATGTCCTGCTTAATTTTTACAGATTCTTACAGGATCACCCTGTACGTGCCCCACTCCACACGTGTCTTACTGGGATATTTATTGATCGTTTTCTATGGGCCGAGTTATAACAAAAATTCCGGCCGCTAGTAAGTAAGATCGACGAATATATGTATTTTATTTCAAAAGTCTTTTTCAAGACAACATTCTCAGTTGTTTCATTACTTCGAAATTCGTTGAAAACTGGATTATGCCTATTGAATCACGTAAATTGTAGTGACTCCCTGGTAACTGACGTAACAATCATAACAAAATAACATTTGAATTTCTTTTAGCCTTGATATACTAGAACACTACATTTTATCTTCAAAACATGTATATGGGCTATAAGCCTAGGCTAGGTTTCAATTTCTTTAACAGAAACTATGGAGTTTCTTAAAAAAAGAAAAACTTCACGGCGCATCAGGCCTAGGAAGCTCTTGGCCTACCAAGCGGCTGTTGGTTTTACATCCACATGTGTTGATCAGAGAGCTAGACAATCGTCCGGCCATTGTAGGGGTGGCATGTGGTCAGCATATCGGGTCCCCTAGTCGTTATAGCTGGTTTTATAAACCTGGAGCCGCTACTTATTATAGCAGCCGAAATGCATCACGGTGCTCGATGGAGTTTCTATCTTTAAAAATTGTAGGTCTACTTAAAATGTATGATATAGACCTAATAAGGAAAATGGAGAGTGGCGAATGAGATATAACAGGGAATTGTATGAGTTGTATGCATCAACAGAGGATTAAGGGCACCAAGTGGTGAAATGTTGAAAAAATGGCAAAAAATTGCATATTTGTTCATTTAATAACTCCGATCATTTTCATGTAAACATTTTTAAGCAAAATTTAGTCCTTGGCTTAAGAGATTAAATACCCTTCTTGCACGTGTGGTCAGCATTACTACTTAAACTTGAACTTAAACTTACGTGTTCTTTTTTTTTTGACATTTGCCAAAACTTAAAATGCTCCTTAGGATGCAATTTTTATGCTGTCAAAGTGAAATTTTGTGATTAGATTCCACAATATAGGCTAATTCAAATTTGCTATACAGAAGATAGTCTAAGAGATATGTATTCTTTTAAATTGAGATAGAAATGCAAAAGAGATTTTTTAAAAAATAAGCAGTATCTTCCCTTTATGATTTTTTCCCATAGCAAATGTGTTTAGTGGAATCATAAAGACTCTAAATCTCAAATTTCATGAGAGAATATTTAAAAATGCATCGTAAGGAGAATTTTTTAGAAAATATTCAAAAATAGATTTAAAAAATAATTATGAAATTATTCTACTTATAAACACCAAACTTCACAGAAACACTTCTATAAGCACATAGTGTATGTGATAAAAAGTTCAAAACAATCAGATGTAAACTTAATAATAATAATTAAGTAGTTAGAAGAATTATAGATGGTAAGCCAGAAGGAAGATGGAGAACAGGGAGACTGAATTTGAGATGGATGGGCGGAGTACTACAGAATTTCAAATCTTTAAAACTCCAGAATTGACGGAGGCACAGTAGTACATTTAGCTGATTTAGGCGGTCAAAATTATGTTTCCAATTCAATTGAGTCTAAATGTGTCATCTTACTAAATTAGTTGTATTTTAAGAGAAAGATAGTAGAGTTTAGTGAAAAATATGTATTTTACGTTTTTGAATTATGTAGTCCAATTATTAATGACTATGATCAGACTTAGGAAACTATTCGTGAATAAATACACTGCTATAAGCAATAAACATTCCTTCTATGTTCAGAACGTGCAATATGAAGTATTGTCATTCTGTGAGATATTCTTGTCATTTCCACTTGCTCATATGGAGGCGGTTAACGCTAAATACTAGCTTTACATAAAAATTCATATATAAGATCATTTTTATAATGAAGATGAGTTTGATGATCAGAGTCACAGTTCTTTATCAGAAGATACTTTGACTTCCTCTGAGAATTAATTTTCAGATCCAGCTGTACCTGTTCCAGATTTGACTGGAAGTAGCATTTCCAACGTTTCCTTAAAAATTGTGCGCTTTCTATAGCTTGTGGTCTTATACCAGTCTGAACAGAATCTGAAATTAGCATTATTTTTATTTGTACTACAATTAATCGAAGTGGCACAAAGTAACTCTATAAATATTTCTATCTGAGTCAGCGTAATTCTGAAATTTCTAGTTGACTTATATTGAGTTGGTTGCGGTCCGTCACAACCCCAGTTGCAAATTAACACAAATGTTGTATTTTCTTTTTTCATTTAAAGTCTGCGCTACTTCTTGTAAAAGTCAGCAGTCGTGAAATTGTAAAATCCAACAATTTTTGTAAATTAATTGCAGTGTCAGTAACATGATAAGATTCTTTATCCAGATAGCAATCAATTTTTCTCTTTTTAGCAGACTGTAGCAAGGATACGTGTTTTTTGTCGGTGTTCCATATTACTTAAGATTGTGTTCTAGAAAACCATCTTCAACAAACATGAACAATGTTCTTAATGCTGATGATTGTGCTTTATCTTTCTAAAGACTATGAGAGTATGTTCTCTTAAAATTTTCCTGCCCACTTTGGAGAATTGATTATTTCCGTGTACTTTACAGCCATCTCTTCTTCCTGCAGTACCTAACTTCACCTGTGCAGCTTATGTCAGGACACCCGTATCTGTACTGATATGTAAAACCTCTGCTTTCCTCCTTTTGCTTCTCCCGTTCAAATCTTGAAATGTTTTCGTTGGCCATCCTGTTAGACTCACTACCTTCGGAATTGTGAATATCCCTTCAAGCCAATTGCTAAATAAGAAATGTTTCCTCTTTCTTGTGTGCTGTTATCCATCTTCTTTTCAATTCGGACTTAAAATGTGAATTTTATGCTTTATTTTCCTTTATTTGTTCGTCTGAGTTAATTTTATAGTGTAAAAGGCAGTTTTCCTAAAACAATCTCATTTTTTAAGAATATTCTGCAAATTTTGCTGTTGCATAATGTTAACCAGGCTTTTCGAGTCATCATACTGATGCACAATGGCTATAAAACAAATTTCGAGACATTTAAAATGGAAATAATCACGAAGTATATAAGATCACTTTTACCAATACCTAAACGAACCTGAATATCACGGAAAACCGCAAATTTCCGCGGTCAATTTTCAAGCAATCGTGAAGCTAATACTTCAACCTTTATACCATAGTAAAGGAAAGTGCCGGGAAATGCCCGGAAATATAACTAAAATACTCAAGTTTGTTAAAATGTATTCAGAAAATAACGAAACAAGTGCCCTATTTGAAGAAGCTTTATCTGAGTCGAAATAGTTATCAAGAGGATACAAATAATTAAAATGTGTTAATACTTACTGGTTTATCATAATCCATAACTATTCACTTAAAACGTAATCCCTAATAAGCAATAATCTATGTGGAACATAAGCTTGTATAAAGAGCTCCGAGAAAACTTAGTTGCAATATGAGAGACAGTCAACTTTCGATTGGTCATACAGACTCAAGGTAACACTGACTGATGAAAA
The DNA here is from genome assembly GCA_030220185.1 of Diploptera punctata. Lineage (NCBI taxonomy): Eukaryota > Metazoa > Arthropoda > Insecta > Blattodea > Blaberidae > Diploptera > Diploptera punctata. Next base: position 1,189,591 of record JASPKZ010002677.1, on the reverse strand, counting down.
TTAGGTAGGCCTACCGTATTATCGCCTGATTATTCAGCTCTGCCATGTGCTATTTTTTTTCCTGCCTAGAATAAATTTGAGAAAATCTACTTTTGACCGCCTAAATTGATCAAATACCCCACTGTGGGACGGTTGCCAGGGGTAGAGAAGCCTGGAGAAAAATTCAGAAGGAAGCCTTGATCCACCCAGTGTTGTGCTCATGATGATGACTTAAAATGAACGGTTTTATATTGGTAACTGATGTAACTGTAGAACGGCATATTTTACAGCTGAAAGAAAAAAATAATAATCTCTGTGAAGTTTTCAATTTTATTTCAACAAGCATTTAGGCCTATGAATGTTGCAGGCCTATATAGGAGTTATAAAATGCATTACACATAGGCTAGTCAATGGACCTAACTAACTAATTCACTGGCTCTATCGAACCCTAGGTTCATGGCCGCGCGGATATAATCTCTCCATACATCCCTATCCTGAGCTAATGTTTTCCAATCGTCCCCTGTATAATCTACTTCCCTCAAATCATGGATAGTCAATGAAACCTAAATCACCAAATTAAAAATTTAAAATAGTCAACGCGTTTCAATAGCGACGCTATCATTATCAAAACTGATTATTGACTAAAAACAAACAAGCTAAAATAGGTAGGCCTAACAAAACAATAATTAAAATTTTGACTACGACACATGACGTGATTAATAATTTTAAATTACTTGTTGACTTCATAAATCTAATGATCTTCTCTTTTAATTAAAGAAAAGAGGGCACTGTCTGGAATAGAACCCCTGTAATTTTATTCATAATTTTATCTTTATTTTTTGAAGATAAACCTTCAAGGACATCAGTGAATTTGCCTACCTAGTTTAGTTTGTTTTTCTTTAGTCAATGGTCCTAATCAGTCTTGATAATAATAGCGTCGCTACTGAAACGCGTTGACTAGCCTATATTAAATTTTTAATTTGGTGATTTAGGTTTTAATGACTATGTGTTGGCCCTAATACAATTTTATCACCAAGAAGGTCCCATTCATTAATAATAATAATAATAATAATAATAATAATAATAATAATAATAATAATAGTAATAATAATAATAAGAAGAAGAAGAAGAAGAAGAATGCGCACAAATTGTACATGTATTCATTAGTAGTCACTTACTCGTGCAAAAGTTAATCATTGATATGTTTGTATCGTTGCGGATTAGGATGTGGTATCTATCACAGATATTGTTACACAGAACACACGTGCCTCGTGCAATTACTTATTTATACATATTTTATGGTGGTATCCGTGAATCGCTAGGGATGTCACGAAGTCAAAACAGGCCTACATGTCTTGAGTTTTATGTTCTAATAAACTTAGTCACTAATTATACAAAACAAAGGTAACTGAGGTAACAAGTAACGCTTCTATGGGATGTGAGAGCTTTAATTAAAATAAATAACAATTCTTTGTTACATAGGCCATGAGTTTGTTCATATTCTTCAATATTTTGAGATGTAGGCACTTGAAAATATTTTTAGTATTCTATAGGCATATATTTAAAATAGAAATGGAAAAGTGAAAATGGAACTGGATAGGACATACATTAAAAAAAGACCATGATTCGATTGAAAGAATTGTATTTGATTGGAACCTACAAGGACACAGGGGAAGAAGCAGACCGAAATAGACATGGAAGAGAACCATTAGTGAAGAAATAGCAAAGGAGGGAAAACCTGGAGGAAGTGAAGAAGCTGCTCAGAATAGGATCCGTTGGTAACGCTTCGTGAATGCCCTATGTTCCTGATAGGAGATAAAGAAGATGGTGATGATAGGCATATGCATATAGCCTACAACTTTCAGTAGTAGTAGTAGACCTGGTCACTCCACTGAAAAGCACAGGGTCTTAATAAAAACTCACTAACGAACTCTGTTGTTTGCCAATTCCTTAATTTCATTCCAACTCATCCTGATGGTATTAATCCATGTTGCCCTAGATCAGCCTCTTCGCCTTCTCAATCCTCGTGGGTTCCAAACAAATGTCACTTTTGTGATGTTATCATTCTCTCTCCTTAACACATGACCAATCCATTTCCATTTTCCGAATTCCTCTGCAAATTAGGGTACCAGGGGGCTTTTTCACGCATGGGGCTTTTTCACGCATTGATAGTGTCATTGGTTCTGATAGCTATACCTCGGTCTACTGAAGGTCGAAGTGGGTATTATAAAAATCCCGTTTTGTCACCCCTTCAGTAGTGAAAATATTTTTTTGTGAATAGAACCGTTTATCAGAGAAAAATTCTTTTGTTGTGCAAGGTAAACTGTATTCCGTCTTCTTACCTGTTTGAATAACTTTACAGTCTCAATTATTAAGCTATAACATTCGCATTTGAAATCATTTTAGCTTTAAAATAGAACTGTATGTAGGTTATGGTCTTAGAATATTAATTTAAAAACAGCAGATAGTGATACTTAAGTGACTTGAGCATAATAAACATTTTATTAACGTATTGTAATATGGGGCTACTTCGCGCACTGATGATGGGGCTATTTTACGCACTAAATTAAGACACATTTTGTATAAAATTGAGTTACTAACACATTACGTTAATTAAAATTAGTAGAAGTAGTATGTGCCCCTCGTAGCTGATCGTTGTATGGCATTATGCCCCGTTGCTAAGCGGTTCCAGCACCCACGAAAAAATAAAATATATTGGAATTTGGGTCAGTATGGGGCCAGTGCCCATCCAGCATCTTTACAAATTTGGGTAGCTACAATTAGGAGCGGTTCCAGATTGAGAAAACCAGCTTTAACGACTGGGGTGCCTGACATGCTGACCACATGTGACACCTGCCAGGATTATCGTTCTTCTCTATGATTAACACATGTGGATGTGAACTCAGCAGTCGGCTGGTAGCCTAAGGGTCAACTAGGCTCTCCATGCCATGGAGGAGGAGCAAATGTAAATTAGTAGCCGTAATATTTCATTCAAGACGCTCTTTAACAATTCTGGTCATTAGCGTGAAGTTCAAAACTGGGCACCAATGGGCCGGTAAATTTTGCTCACATGCCTCTTATTTAAGGCTTGAGGTTCTTTTACTTGTCGTGAGTCTACGCCAACGGACCAACAACAAATTTACATTCCTTACAAAAAAAAAAATAAACTTGACTGCAGACCTAAACGCCAGCCTAAGCTGACTTTGAAACATTTGATGTCCGACTCGAATGTGGAAATAACAGCTAAAAGGACGCTAAAACTGTAGTCTGTTGGTGGAATGAGTAGAGAAATTTTCCAGTTTTCCGATTAGATATCTTTCTCACTTGTAGATCAAGAGCGAAATGAGTAATGTCACGTGATCTGTTCTCCCTCCTGCACTTCCTTCCGCGGCCTCATTGTTTGTGATTTTTGCCTTCCTCCTGTGTATATAGCCTTTTTTTAAACAGCTTCTATACAGATTATACGGACAGACTCCGTTGCCTCCAGATAACGAGACGGATGAAGGATGTGTCATGCTCTTTTTGTGAACCGAGATCCTTCTCTGAGAAGTCTTTAAGAATGGGAGAGTGGATCAGGTGTCAATAAATGTATGAATTCGTTCCACGAACTGTGTATGGGTGCAGTTGGGAAGAAACAATTTACGTGTGATAATTGTTTATGATTATAAATGAAGTGCGCGAAGTAGCCCCTCTCCATGCGTGGATTAGCCCCACTGTGTTTACACAAGGTGTATAGTACAGACAATTTTATAAGTTTTTTTTATTCAGTGTTGTACTAGTAATTAAGGAAGATATTATATTATATTATATAGGTAAGTAAATAAGCTTTAATTATAGAGTGATTAAACATATCAATTTTTAAAAATATAATTATAATACTGATTTAAATTTGAAATGCGCAAAATAGCCCCACCCTACCCTATGTTTTGATTCGTTCTACAACTTTGAGAAGCAGGGAAGAAACTTTAATTTTCAAGTGTTAAATCAAATTTTACTTGAGAATCACCTTCTAGTAGAAGTGTTAAGATCGAGATATCAAAAATGTTAGGCTGATAGGGTTGTACAAATAAATATATGATAATTGGAATTAGGATTGAATTACCCTACACCCACGTGCATCCTGCTCCTGCTTATTCAACTGTGCCCTTTTATTAGTTCAACAACCTGACGTATGTACAACACCTAACTCACACACCTATGATCACAAAGTGTTTAAAAAACTTCATTCACTTAACTCATTGAAAGCATTAATTCGTACACCACCCTCTATAGGAAAAATATAACAAGGGAATTCTGGTGCCACCCTCTGTCATCAAAATGTAAGTGTTCATCATCATCAACATTATAAATATAGCCTACTCCTCTTGCTCTTTGGCATCAAGGCCCTTTGAGTATAGCCTTACCCATCGCTTTGGGGTTTTTTTACCAATCTTGTTTATTTAGCCTGGTGCAGTTAAGACACTGTGCCCTTCTTTTCTACTCACCAGGACAAACATATGTTACATTCAAATACAAATATCACAATACTATTAGATACTAAACGATTATCTGGCCAAACTGAACAATAATACAAATAAGATCCAATAATACAACGAAGTTAAAGATAATTTAAATTAAAACTAGTAAAAAAATTTAGATTCGATTTTTTATAGTTTTATTTAGCCTGGTGGAGTTAAGGTCATGTGGTCTCCTCTTCCACTCACCAGGACAAACATATGTTACATATAAATACAAAAAATTACAATAATAGTACGTACTAAACAATTAATTATCTGTCAACTAGCTAATACCCGGCGTGCGCTGCTACCCCTAAATAAATTAAATATTAAGGATTAATTATACAGTGAATATTATAGAATATATGCTATACACTGTGACAAAGCAAACATGGCAGTTCCAATTCAATTTTTAATTTCGAATTTCAGACAAACCCACACTTCTAACGGACGGACTTCGATGATTTTTGGCTAATACCTACCTCGATTTATTTTAATATAATATACTAGGCTAAGTTTCGTTGGTAAACATCGAAAATTATGACTGCTAGAGTGATTTTTTCAATATTGTTTCAGGTGAACTCCTACACCTTATAGTTTTACCGGGTCCAATTGTGAATCTAAACCATCCAGGAACCCACTCAAACACACACAAAATTTCATTAAAATCGGCGCAGTCGTTTAGAAGGAGTTCAATGACATAGGCCCTACACACGTACTGAATAATTAGGCCTATAGGCCTATATAATGATGGAAGAAGAGCTAGAAACTACTATAGGCCTACATAAAAATAATAATAAAATAAAAATAGAAAGGAAGTAAGAAAATATATCCTACGATCGTACTGATATATATATATAGGCTTACTACATTAGGTAGGCCTAAAATATTGATTTAGGTACAAAGGAAGAAATTAATTCGAGTATAGGCCCGGTATGCAGATTACAGATTAAGTAGAATCTTTTGTTTATTTGTTAAGCACTGTTACAAAAAGAGGAGGTACTTTAAATAATAATAATATTAATAATAATATTTATTTATTTATTCTGGCAGAGTTAAGTCATAAAACCTTCTCTTTCACTCAACCAGCACAAATTACAAGTAGCCTACATATTTGACAATATAGATTATATATAGGCCTACACTATAAGCCTTTAGGCCTATTAATTATAAAGAATTAAAAACACCGATAGTGGGGCTTTTTGGATCAAATTAAGATTTTGATAGCCTATACTGCGCACAAGCCGTTGCACATATACCGTAGGTAGCCATTACTAGCGAGAATTTGTAGATATCAGTTGTATGTGTTACTCTTGTGCTTTGGCGCAAGGTTACAAGTATTTTATGCTTCAAGAAGACTCCAAAGACAAAGCGATAATGGCTAGGTGCTTTGTTTTTAACGCTATGTATTTTCCAAAGCACAGAAAATAAGGTTTAATATTGAAATTACGTAGTTATACCTTCCAATCTATATGTTGTTTAGTACTCTTGTCTGCGTTGTTCTGTGATACAACTAGCGCATTCTGTTGGTAACCATAAGAACTACATGGGATACAATTCACTTGAAAACATGGGGGCTACTTGTATCACTTTCTATGGGGCTAATTGAATCACATGATTTTTTTTTAAATTTGCTTATGTGTTTTAAAAATTGTATTTGGATGGTGAGAAAATATAAACGGAAGGATGGCTACTTACAATGGGAGGAAGAACATTTACGCCAGTCCATATCTAGTAGTCTTAATGGCCACTTGAGTATTCGTGGAGCTGCAGAAATTTTCCCTTCAGAGAAGAGTTCAGGAAGCAAGAAAAAATAATGAAGGGGAGGATTCTTGTATAAAGGCGCATTCATATAGGGCCTATAGGGCACCCAACGTTACTATATTTTAAACAGGTTGAAAGTCTCAAATTTTTAAGCAATCGTGGGTTTGGCCTCACGTTCATTAGTATTAGACAGGCAGTTTACCGCTATGCAAATTGCAATAATATTAAAGTTCCTTGGAGTGATGAAACCAAGATGACGGGCAAAGACTGGCTTATATATTTTATTAATCGCCATACCGATATTTCTCTTAGGAAACCAGGAGGGTTGTCAAGGGCGAGACAGTTGAAATGAATAGGGAGGCTGCTGACAATTTTTATGAATTGCTGAATCAAGTAGCAGTTGATTTTGATTTTCACAGTATGCCCTAATCCCCATTGCACCTACAACGTGGACGAAAGTGGGTTTCATATTAACAACAAGCCATAAAAAATTATTGCCGGAAAGGGGAAAAGAAGTAATTTCCTTAACTAACTTGGATAGAGGTGAGAATGTTGCTGTTGTTGCCTGTTGCAGTGCAACTGGAGTGTTCATTCCTCCCTTTGTAATTTTTAAGGGGCAAAGAATGCGTGAAGAATACAAACAAGGAATGCCAACCGGAACAATGGTACAAATGTCTGAAAGCGGGTACATAAACGAAGATATCTTTTTACTCTGGCTTCAGTATTTTGTAAAACATCGTGCGCAGGACAAACGTTTGTTGATATTGGATGGCCACGCATCTCATTATTCCCTCCAATGCCTTGATTATTGTGTACAAAACAACATTGAGTAAGTATGCCTTCCCCCTCACACTATGTGTTGCAGCCTCTTGACAGAACAGTTTTTAAATCCCTCAAAACGTTTTACCACCAAGAGGCCACATCATTCGCCCATAACAATCCAGCATCGTCAATAACCAAGTTTGCATTTGGAAAGGTTTTTAATGAAACAGTGAAGAAAGGGGCCACAGTAGAAAATGCAGTGAAAGGATTTGAAACTATAGGAACAACAATCGCAACAGAATACCAGGTCATAAATTCCTCCCTTCAGAGACATTTCATTTGAAATCTTGTGCGCCTACTGCTGTTGACACTGGGATAACTCCACTTCCGGGATCTTCCAATGAAGCAACTCCTCTTCCAGGATCTTCCAATTATAATCAGAATGTCTATCTGAATGATCTCAATTCTGAAAATTGTGATGAAATCCCTACATCATCATCGCCTACTGATAGTCCTAGACCTACTAACTTTTCAACATTCTCCCCACTCCTACGAAAGCAATAGCGAGAAAAAATAGAAATAAATAAAAACAGGCTCCTTCTCATTTGACATAAAATGTTGAGAAAATCAGAGCAAAAGGAAAGTTACAATTAGAGAAAGGTACAATTGCTAAGGAACCAACAAATCAAAACGCAACAGGCAAGAAAATTGTTTGAAAAAAGAAGTAAACTCCAGCAGTTCCAATGAGGAAGAATTACAACAAGCTTCTGAAGATGAATATGAATCTTGTGGTTTTTGCGGTGTCAAATATTTCGATAAAAAGTATATTTCAAAAGGTGACTGGATAAGATGTGATTCATGCAAGATATGGTACCATGAAGTGCGCGTTGGAGCAGCTGGACGTAAACAATTTACGTGTGGGAAATGTGTTTAATTGTAATTTATCATAGTGTTTTGAAGTTATGAGTGTATATTTATGTAATATTTGTGATTTACAAACATTGAGGACTTGAATTTTAGTTCACTACTGATAAAAAATATGTGATAGAACAGGACATCATACAAGTACTGCACTACTTGACATTGCAGAGGACATAAGAGACTCAATGGACAAAAGCAAACTCACCGCAATAGTCCTACTCGACTACAGCAAAGCCCTTGACACGGTAGATATAGACTTAATGCTAGCGAGACTAAAGACACTACATCTGTCGGAAAATTGCCTTGAATGGTTTAGATCTTACCTCACTAATCGTCAGCAATCAGTTTCTGTAAATAATCTCATTTCATTCTGGCGCTTGGTGAGGAAAGGGGTACCTCAAGGCGGCGTCCTCGCTCCTCTTCTCTTCTCGATTTATATTAATGACGTCACCAAGAAACTACGAAACTGCAAGCATCATCTTTACGCCGACGACTTACAGATTTACACACATTTTAGGCCTGACGAAATTAATGAATATATTGACAAAGTAAACACTGACCTCAGACATATATCTTTATGGTCCAGACAATATGGGCTGAAACTAAATGTAAACAAAACGCAAGCAATAATTATCGGACATCCAAGACTATTACACTCCATAAACAATGGCAATATGCCGGCTGTCATATTAGATAATGAACAAATTCCTTATACCGACGTCGTTAAAAACTTGGGACTTTACTTAGATTCTAATTTAAATTGGCATGCCCAAGTAAAACAAACATCTAAAAAGATTTTCTCCATAATGCATTCCCTAAGCCTAAAGCGTCTCAAAAATTTTATTTCTACAGCTCTTAAAAGAATTTTAATCCAAACCTTAGTGATGCCGCATTTTGACTATTGTGACGTTCTACTAACTGAAATAAGTGACGGATTGTCAGACAAACTGCAGCGTGTCCATAATATGTGTATCAGATTCATATTTAATGTCGAAAATACGATGACATTTCTCCATTATTCCACGAATTGTCATGGCTACATCTAAAAGAGAGAAGAAAATCGCACTAATTCTCTTATTTAAGATCCTACATACCTCGATTCCCAATTATTTATCACCCCGTTTCCAGTATCTATCTTCAAACCATAACTTAAACACAAGATCACAACATAGTCTCTTGCTCAATATACCGCAACATAGGACATCACATCACTCCATGTCATATACCATCTTCACTTCTCGCAACTGGAATTCCCTACCACAAGAAATAAGGGGATGCCGGACATTTGCATCTTTTAAAAGAAATCTAAATTTATATTTGCTCTAACCTCGACTTCATTATTACCCAGTGTAAGGTATATATATTAATTGGTGTTTCTCGTATAATTTATCATATTTATATGATTATATCATTATTATCGTAAGTATTATTATTGTTATTATCCTATAAAATGTTGTTTGTACATGAAATTTACATTGCTACATTTAATGTATCTTTAACTGTTTATAATTAGTATAGTGTATATCTATATTTGTCAAATATTTATTTGTATTTGTACTGTTTGAGTGGAAGAGAAGGCCTTATGGCCTTAACTCTGCCATAATAAATTAAGCATTATTATTATTATTATTATTATTATTATTATTATTATTATTATTATTATTATTATTATTATTATTATTATTATTATTATTATTATTATTATTATTATTATTATTATTATTATTATTATTATTATTATTATTATTATTATTATTATTATTATTATTATTATTATTATTATTATTATTATTATTATTATGTTGGGAGAATCATAATATACCAGCAACATGGAGGCAAGGTATAGTAAAACCAATTTACAAGAAAGGAGAAAGAAACCAACCATCTAATTACAGAGGCATTACCCTCCTAAATAGTGGATATAAAATCTATGCTAGAATAATAGCAAAACGAATACAACGAATTACTGAAGTAACACTAGCAGAAGAACAAAACGGGTTCCGAAAAGGAAGATCTTGTACCGATGGAGTATTTGCCCTGAATCAGATAATAAACAAAAGACAAGAAAAAAACCTGGAAACACATTTGTTATTTATAGACTTAGATAAAGCATTTGATCGAGTAAACAGGGAAATATTGTGGAATATCCTAAAAGAAAAAGGCCTCCCTATTCAGATTATAGAAACTGTTAAGAGCTTGTACTATGGAACAAATATTTGTATTGACCCTCAGTTGACAAAAAATAAGATTTTTTTTCAAATTAACCAAGGAGTACGACAAGGGTGTTCACTCTCACCTATATTATTTAATATTTATATGGACGATATCCTAAAAGAATGGAAGAAGGTTTTAACTAATGAAGGAATATTAATTGATAATAAAGATAAAATAAATGCTTTATTATTCGCTGATGGTGTTGTACTTTTAGCAGAATCTGAAAATGAGCTCCAAATGTTAGCATATAAATTTAAATTAATAGCCAATAGATATAATTGTAAAATATCAATAAATAAGTCAAAAGTAATGGCATTTATTGGTAAATATGGAATTAGATCAAAAATTGTACTGGATAACAAAATAATAGAACAAATATCACATTTCCAATATTTAGGATGTGATATAACTTATAGAGAAAATAAGATATAGAAAATAAAGTAAATCAATTCCAGGCTATTTGTGGAACCATAAAAAGAACCTTAGGTCGGAAAACAAGGAAAGATACGAAACTTAAATTATATAAAACAATGGCTGGTCCTTTGTTGTTGTATGGAAGTGAAAATTGGATAATAAAATCAAGGGATAAAAGCAGGATACAGACTGCGGAAATGCTGTTTTTACGTAATGTGAAAGGATGCACAAGAGCGGATAGAATAAGGAATGAAACTATACGAGAAGAATTAAATATATACAAAATTGAAGATAAAATCAGCGAAAATAATAAGAAATGGACAGAACATTTAATGAGAATGAACAACGAAAGAATACCAAAAAGAACCCTCCTGTATAATCCCAGAGGAACAAGAGATGTTGGCCGACCACGTAGAAGATGGACTCCACTTTTAACTTCGCCGGAACAGGCTGCATAGCCTAAACCTTGTAGTAGAAGAAGAAGATTATTATTATGCGAATTGCCCCACCAATGATCCAAATTGCCCCACCATTTCAGACAAATCAATGTTTTGCAGCGCTCTACAATATCTAGTTTGCGCTGAAACACAGGCATGCACTAAAACTAATATTGTTATTTTTCAATAGGTAATACCTCACTGCTATATATAATGATAATAAAGCTTTCAAAATATAAATTAGGCCTATTTGGGTGTGAATTGAAACTAAAGTGAAATTGATTCAAATAGCCCCACCCTACGCTATAGGCCCTATTAAATGTTGCAATGGAAATTTCATGTACAAACATTATTTTATACCATGATAATAATAATAATAATAATAATAAATAATAATAATAATGATAATAATAATAATAATAATAATAATAATGATAATTATATATAAATATGATAAATTATACGAGAACACCAATTAATATATTTACCTTACACCGGGTAATGATGAAGTCGAGATTAGAACAAATATAAATTTAGATTTATTTTAAGAGATACCAATGTCCGGCAGCCCCTTATTTCTTGTGGTAGAGAATTCCAGTTGCGAGAAGTGAAGATAGTAGGCCTATATGACATGGAGTGATGTGATATCCTATGTTGCAGAATATTAAGCAAGATATTATTTTGTGATCTTGTGTTTAAGTTATGATGTAGTTCAAGAAATAAATATGCCTATAGCAAATATTTCAAAATGCTAAAAAATCACCATCCCTATTTAAGATCTAATACTCACTAAATATGATAGTTTGATTATTAAAAGGGTACCGTATATATAGTAACAGGTATATAAATTAGGAACACGATGTAGCCTATAAACAATGTAACATTAAAACAACACCTGCAATAAACATGGTAGCAGAGCATTCGATTGTCATATGAAGAAGTTATAGTTCCCGAGATCTGTGTGCTGCATAAATTATTCTAATGGAAACCTCCCATTGCGTTACAATCATATAAGTTACTATAAAATTTTACATTCTCCACTGGTGCTACTTGTAAGGGTCGTTGTTTCAAACTGTGACCCGTAAGTTACATTTGTAAGTGGGAGGCCAAGACAAACCCTTCCTTTGTCCTCTGTGAAATTACGACTGAGTTATAGGCTACAAATATATATATATATATATATATATATATAATATATATATATATATAGCCTATATAGGCCTAGGTCATATCAGTGTAGGTTGTGTATATTGATTAATTTTAAGGGGAGCAGTCGTCTAAGAACAAATACGAAGACTATGACTAACTAACTTTTATAAGATTCATGATGTGTTCCGTTGAGGTATTATTCAAAATTAAAATATAAAATTATGGAATATTCACCTGAAAGGTCCGTCTCCTTAACTTAATTATCCTGCCAATGATGGGACAAGTCCCGAAAGCGCTACAGTTAAATAACTAATTAAGTTGAGGAGACGGACTTTTAGGTAAATATTCCATAATTTTATATTTTAATTATGACTAACTAACTAACTCACTCACACTATCGAACCTGTACGTTCATGGTCGCGCGGACATAAGCTCTCCATACATACCTAGCCCGAGTCAATGTTTTCCAATGATCCCCTGTATTATCTACTTCACTCAAATCTTGGTTTATGTTATTCTCCCACATAATTCTTGGTCTACCTACTGGGCTCTTTTTTCCCTCTGGTTTTCACACAAAAAGTTTTCATGTCTTTCTTTCATTCCCCATTCGTGCCACATGTCCTGTCCATCGCAATCTATGAGACTAAACTGATCTTATTATATCTGATCTCCCACATAGATCAAGTAGCTAACTGTTATTCCCCATTCGTGCCACATGTCCTGTCCATCGCAATCTATGAGACTAAACTGATCTTATTATATCTGATCTCCCACATAGATCAAGTAGCTAACTGTTATTCCCCATTCGTGCCACATGTCCTGTCCATCGCAATCTATGAGACTAAACTGATCTTATTATATCTGATCTCCCACATAGATCAAGTAGCTAACTGTTATTCCCCATTCGTGCCACATGTCCTGTCCATCGCAATCTATGAGACTAAACTGATCTTATTATATCTGATCTCCCACATAGATCAAGTAGCTAACTGTTATTCCCCATTCGTGCCACATGTCCTGTCCATTGCAATGTATGAGACTAAACTGATCTTATTATATCTGATCTCCCACATAGATCAAGTAGCTAACTGCTATGTAGTGTTTTCCATTCTGTTCATCTCTCTTTGGTCCGAAAATGTCTCTCACTTACTTTATTCTCAAATACTCGTAGGCCTAATCTTTTCTCCTCCCTTAAAGTAAGACTCCCAAATAAATGGATAAAATTTGATTTTAAAATAAAAATTGGAAGACGTGCATTTATAGTTTATAATATATGTAATTAAAATTAAGTTTTTTTTTTTTTTTTTTGTAGGAGCCCGTCACCGTGAGGACTCGCTCGCGCTTGGGATAGGCCCTTCAATTTTCCTAATTAGAAATTCGGTTAACTTATTACAATAAAATGGACGAGTCTGCGATCATTAAACTCTTGATTTTAGTAAGGGTAAGTCAAAATAATAATGTTAAAACTTAGATTTTATAACTGTAGATAGGATATCAATGATATAAGTTATAAGTATATAAATATGAAATATGCATATAGCCTACTGTTAGTCCGATCAAAATAGACATTTCAATTTACAAAAATTCACATAGAGGTGAAAATTGGTACGAATGTTGGGAACACCATTATAAATTAAATGTGATACCACATCTGCAAAAAAAAGTTATTCAAGTCAAAGTTCGCGAATATGTTTCTCTTTTTTTTTTTTTTTGCATTTTTCAGCCAAACGGTAAGTTTTATCATAAAAATAGGTCGAACAAAAGTTGTAGATCATGCAATTGTCTGCACAAATTTCTCTTATACGTTTTTTCATAAGATTCACCATTCTTGAGATATCGCGATTCTAAAATTTGAAGAAGTCGTATTCTACATAATATGCACACGTTTCCGCACCACCCATGAGGTACTGTACTTGGCGCATATTTTTATGCGGTGTCTTTGAAAGGTATACTCCACGATCTATTGTGATTAAGTTTTATTAAATAACAATCTATTAATTAAAAATGGTACTATTGGAAATGATTTAAGTGACAAAAATTATTCTAAATTCCGGGTAATGTTAATCTGACTGACAATCTTCGAATTCTACTTCGACAGTAATGTCTTCTTTGATTTCTTCTTCTTCTTGCTGGATATTTGTTAATTGTTTTGAGAAAGATCTACCAGTTGATTCCTCATTGAAATCATATAAATCTTCATCTGTTCCATTTGATTCAACATTGGAGTAAGATTAGCCTTGACAATTGGTAGGCTACATACTGGTGAACAAAATAATCCGACTTTTTTACATCCGCATTTAGAACTACAACCATTTTTGCAATTACAAAAAATGGTATGAGAATATTTGTGGAGCAGGTGGGAGTAACGTTTGAATTGGTTTCAAAGTATTATCTATTAACTGACCCAATTGCAATTTTTATTTGAAATATCTAGGCTAACAGCTGTAATAATACTGTGGCTGATATTAGTACATACAGTTTTAATAGTTCTAGTTTAAATTGTTTATTTTTAAGAATTACTTGTTCCAAAAAATAAGTCAATGACTCTGGAATATCGCTGTTAATATTTTCAAACATTAGACTAGGCGGAGGGTAATTGGTATTATCAAATACTAAAGATTGAATGTCCTCTCGAATGATTGCTGCTGCAGCTTTCATGATTCTAAATCGTTCTTCCTTTTCATTTTGACTTTTTTTTTCATACCAAGCTTGGTTAAGAATATCGTGATGAGCATACTTTAACTTCAACCGAATCTTAATTGGTCTATTATCTAAAGCTGTATTTTTACAATTATTTTGTAATTCTTCCAATGAAAATTGACAGTCATCACTTTTTTTCTCCATCGCAACATTAGTAGATTCATCTTGAAAACGACCGATTTTACCTCCAGTGGTGGGTCTCAAGAAGGAATTATAGCAATTATCTAGCCTCGACAGCAATTAAATCAAATTTGTACTGAGTACGTGCAGTAAAATTCTTTGCTACGTCATCAGAACGACTCCGAGCTGCCTTCAGAATGTATTCTTCAAATTCAAGTGTAGCAACTTTATGAATTTTACGTCTAACATTTTGCGCTTTTTTCTTCTCAGCCTCTTCATTTGCTTCATCTACACAAAATAAGCAATATTTTTAACAAGAAATGATTTCACGTGTATCATCTGGGCCTATGCCTCCACACCTTGGGATACCTCGGTCCAAGATCATACTCCCAAGTCCCAATATCTTGTCCTCCCTATCTATTCGCGTCCACGTTCAAGAGTTCTCGGCTTAAAACCAACACCTCAGGAGAAGGTGTTGGAGTCGCAACTTCAGGGAAATTGCTGAGCTACATAGTACGTCACGTCGCTCATTCCTGGCGACCCCACAGTTGGTCCACGGTCTCCTCGAGCCTAGCCGGGAGGACTGCTGTCGCAGATCCACCGACCGTTCCTCTGTTCTACCTCCAGGGACGCATCCTGCAGCCGTTGTGAGACCGGCTAGGGCTTGAATCCTCAAGCCCCGCAGTGTGAGACTTTAGTACATCCAGGTGCTCATCTCCTGGTGACCCCACAGTTTGTCCACGGGAACCAGCACAGTTGCTCCCCTCTGCACTGGTCCAAGCCGTGCCCTGGTGTGCCCCCAGGGATGTGTCCTGTTGCAGTTGTGGTCCAGCACGGAGCTCGAAAGCTCCAACAGGTGAGCAATAGTACGACAAGGCGCTCAACTCCTGTCAATCCTACTAATGGTTCACGAGTCCCTTGGACTTAGCCGGGAGGACTGTCTAGCAGATCCACCGACCGTTCCCCCAGTGCACCACGTGGATACGTGTTTTGTTGCTGAAGTGGGTCCAGCCTGAGTATTAGTACGTCAGGTCGCTCAACTCCTGACGACCTCACAGATTGTCCATGGGTCACTCGGTTACGGAGGCGGCGCTAATCCTACACCCAAAATACCGCGCTCTCCTTTACCGAGCTTACTGACCTGGTGGTAATTCTCAGCATTACGCCCGGTATTGTCCCAACCAGCCCATTCGTAAGACTAGGCCTAGTCGTGCAGCTGCTATGAGTCTAGCCCACTGAGCAATGTAGGCATCCAGGGTTGTATCAATAGCCACGTGTATTCACTGTAAAAGAACACTATACTAAAAGTCTTTCGTTCATGTCTTCCAAAAAAAACAGGTAGTCGTCACTTCCCAGTCATGTCAGGGACTGTCAATCGCTATCATTATTTAAATCCAAATTAACTGATATCTTAAGTTCGACACAATGAAAACATTAACTGCATAACAACTATATAGAGCATTCCATTAATAGTCATCTAGGAAGCTACTTACTTTATTTTACATAATTTAAATTTTATTATATTCTATGTTTTTGTTAGTATTAGCTAGTATTAGATCACATCATCTTTGTATTTTGTTTACTCTGTATTTTAATATCTTAAAATTGTAATATGTATGTAATTTTTTGTATAATTTTACTATTCGCTGGTTGAGTGGAAGAGAAGGCCTTATGGCCTTAACTCTGCCGGCTAAAATAAAGCATTATTATTATTATTATTATTATTATTATTATTATTATTATTATTATTATTATTATTATTATTATATTATTATTATTTGTCGCCAACCGGACATTAATAGAATAGTCGGCAGATGATGTTTAAGGTTATACGGCCCACTTAAATTAGGGACTGAGTTTCTTTTTTATGTATATTCTCACAATCATATAATATATAATTTGTATATATAAGTTATTCAACCAATAGTTTTATTAAATATCAGATTATGTATAGGAGGTTAACTTGCAGTTGAAAAGCGTGCATATTATTGTTTTCAGTGTTTCAAATGGTGATATCTCAGGAATGGTGATTCTTATGAAAGAATAGCATAAGAACAATTTTTGTAGACTATTTAACTCATGCCCCAAATGGGAGTCATTGACCAATCACGTTTCAATGATTTCTGTTTTACAACCAATCACAGTCGAGTTTCACCAAATATTTATCAATATTAAATTGACCATATTAATGAAAGCTCGTCCTTTTTAATATTCTGAACAGGCCTGACCATTATTTTGCAGTGACTGACTCTGTAAGAAATACGACTACCAGATTGTATATATAGTGCATGGATGTCAACACATAGCGCTTGCAGAAGTTAATATAAAAACATTTGTAGCAATTGATTATACCACCAAAACAAGAAACCACTATTTGCACTTTCTTAAATGTATTTTTTCCCACGTAATAATTAAGAAAAATATAATTGTCATATTTACATCATACGACATCAGAAATGAATTAATATACAGTTTGATGTGTTTCATTTTTTCTCCACTAGAGAGCATTGCGTTCCTTTGGCAATAAATAGTATGATCTGGTTGCAGTGATAAACAAAAGAAGCAGATGAAGCATACCAATCGTTTCTCATTTGTTTTCAAACATAGCTGTTTACATTAAATATATAAATATTTTAAAATAACTATAGTTAAATAATTATTTGTGAGAAAACAGCTTAATTTTGTTCGTTAAATATTCCTAATAAATGCCACTCTTGATTTCCAAATTATCTAGATAATTTGGAAATCACTCGTGGCATTACTTATGATAATTTCATTGTCTACAACTGTTGCCTGGCCTATTCTTATGATAAAACTTAGCCTACTGTTTGGCTGAAAAATGCAAAAAGAAATATTCGTGGACTTTGACCTGGAATAATTTTTTGCAGATGTGGAATCGATGGTGACTTTTCACATTTCATTCATAATGGTGTTCCCAACATTCGAACCAATTTTCAGCTCTATGCGAATTTTTGTAAGCCTACCCATATATTTTGAGCTAACTTGACCGGGCTATGTTCGTGAATGTAAGTTTGTTACTAGATTTACCATGCCGAAGGTGTCCAGTGTTCTGGCTTAGGGATTCAAACAAGATTCCATAGAAACTGATGGAACTGTTATACGATTCACTATTTGAGGTTCAGGAATTTGTTGAATTAGTTGAGTAAAAGAGCACCTTTTTTTACCTTATTTTAGCTCTTTTTCCCTTACTTTTTTGTATGAAATTTGCACCTAAAAACCCTAACCCTGATGATTGATATTGTTATACATTGTACTATGTTTTTTACAATAAAATCTATCATTTTTAGAAGTGTATAGGGGCCTAACAGTAAAAAGTGTATTTTAGTCCGGGTTTATTTACCTCCAAAGGTTGGCTTGCAGGTAAAAATGTATGTATGTTGTACAACTAGAAGTAAGTTTTCCAAGTTTCAAGGAAAAAGTGACTTGCGTGGTTTTTCCACTATAACTTTCAGTTATTGTTAACAGTAGGAAATAATGTTATATATTCTGAGTTACATGGGTTATATCTAAAACACACAAGGAAACATTATATTCATATCTGACATATATATTAGTATAGCAGTTATAAATGATGCATTTTGTTGAAATGCACATACATTATATAAAAGGTGCATTCTCAAGAAAGAGAAACAGATGAAAAACATAAAATATTTTATTTGAATTTCTGTACATCTGACAGCAGGCGATAGCAGATGTATTTATTCTGATACTGTGTATTAAATTACAAATTCATTTTTAATACATTCATTTTAGGACTACATGTTAGCAGAAGGGGGAAAATTATGACATCGTACCACCTACATAAATTCAAATAAAAAAAGAAAAACACACAATTTATTGTTGCAGTATATGATTAGCCTAATTAGGCTGCCTGAGAGAAATATGTATGATGATTTTTTTCTGAAAAAAAAAGTAAGAAATACCTTAAAAGCCTACATGATATAAGATGGGGCGATTTTACACTACCGTACATCTACATAAATTCAAATGAAAAGGAAAATCACACGATTTATTTTTGCAGTACATGAATAACAACCTGAGACTAATAAAGGCTATAGCCTATGTTGATTTTTCCCCAAACAGGCAGGATATGTGAGAAATGCCTTAAAATGAAGTGTTAAACTGAGCTCAAACAACCTAAATCACCAAATGTACAATGTTAAATATGTTTAGACAGTGTAGCCAACATATAAAATATAAAAATTACTTATTCTTCTCTTCTTTTTTCTTCTTATTCATTTTTTATTCAATGTCCCAGTTTGTCATTTCGGCATTTCTGGTGTTCTCTCCTGCATTGGCTTAATCTAACCGAGTTCTGAAGTTGGGGCGCCTAGAAGGCGGAGTTACATTACCCCAATGATATGAAGGGTCATAAATGATAGTGAAGCGCCAGGAGAGTTCTTAACCTAAACTTAACCTAAATTCCAGACCATGGGCAACCATTGGAATAATTCCCTTGAAGGAAAAATTCCTATGGTTTGTCCGGGAATCGAACCTGGGACCTCATGAACAGTAATCAGAAACGCTAACCACTAGCCCATGAGGCTGGTCCTCTTCCTATTCATAATTTGTAGGATTTTCATCCTGTTTATTTCCAAAATCACTTCTCGGAGGAAGACGTATTGGATGCGCAACCACTGTCTATCCATCTCTTGGCTGCTCTTTCTCTTGTTCTTCTCGTCCAATGGTCTATCTTCTATAGCTCTTTTTTTGCAAGTCGATTGTCTTCCATTCTTTCTATATGACCTTTCCAATATTTTCATTTATCTATAATAAATTTGGTTATGTCTTATGGCATTTGTCCCTAATTTCTGTGTTGTGTATCTTATCAAATAATGTTTTCTCCTGAAGAGTTCTTAAAATCTCCATTTCATTAAAATGTAAAAATAGTAAAATGAAAATGAAATTAGAACTCCGCCATGGCCGGTCCCAAGCCCGGATGAGAAAGGAGGAGGGGGAGGTAACAACCTCGTTAAAAAACCAGGGTTCAGTTGGCTCCGACTGATAGTACTCTGAAAGGGCCCCTAGCCAGGGTTACGGTGAAGACCTCAACGGCAGAGTCGGCGCAGAAGGAGTCCTTCATCACGGCGGATCTGGCGGAAGAGGCAACCCTATCTCTAAGGGAAATAGAGAAACGCTGCCTTGCGGTGAAGAGGGATCTTCAAAGGCTATGGGAGGAAAACCCAGACAGAAATTTTCCTGGTCCTCCAGGTTGGGGGTTTATGCTGTGGGCCAGCTCCCCACACATTAGAAAAAAAAACAAAATGCTAAAAGACCAAATAAATCAAAGCCGGACAGAAAAAAGTATGAAAGACAAAAGCAACGAAAACGGACATTGAATATAGGCACGTGGAATGTACGAGGAATTAGAAACAAAATTAATGAAGTAGCAGGAGAATTATTCCAGAACAATATAGATATTGCAGCAGTGACGGAAACAAAAAGAAAGGATCGGGAAATTCATATTTAGGAAACTACATACATTTTTGGTCAGGTGTAAATAAATCAAAAAGAGCTAAAGCAGGAGTATCAATGTTTGTAAAAAAGAAATACAGTAAAAACATAACAGAATATGAACATATTAATGAAAGATGCCTAAAGATTAAAATGAAGCTTACGGGAAGAACAATGGTGTTCTTAGCAGTCTACGCACCAACAGATGATGCTGCACAGAGTCAGAAAGAAAAGTACTATTCAGTATTAGTGGAACAAATAGAGAAAATACGAAGTAATGAAGAATTAATACTAATGGGAGATTTAAATGGGAAAGTGGGTAGAAGAAACAATGATGAATCAGTAGGAAAATATGGGGAACAAGAAGTCAACGATAATGGAAATAGAATCATAGAGATGTGCAAACAACATAAATTAAAGATAGTAAACACATTTTTCGACCATAAGGATATTCATAAATTTACTTGGGAACGACCTAGTCTCAATCAGAAATCAATAATAGACTACATAATTGTAAAGCAAAATACTTCCTTATTTATTAAGGACTCAAGGGTTAAAAGAGGAGCAAATGTGGTTCTGACCACTATCTACTCACAGCACAGATCATCCCCAAATTCCCTACAGGGAAAAAAGTGCATGATGAAGCAAGGGAATCAACAATGCAACCGAAGCAGGAAGAAAAATTTAAACTGTATTTATTTAATCAGGATAGTATCAAAAACTTATATAAAGAAAGACTGAGGATTAAAATTGAGAATTTGGATTACAAGGAAGACATAGAAGAAGAATATAATCAATTAAAGGAAATAATACATTCGGCAGCAAAAGAAGCATTAGGCACAATAAATAAAAAACAAAATACCCAGATTGGTGGAATGATGATATTGAAGAATTAACCAAAAGAAGAAAAAATGCTACTTAGAATGGTTGGCAAATAAAACAACAGAAAATTGGATAGAATACAAGAGAACAAACGCCAAAGTTAAAAGGAAAGTGATAGAAGAAAAAAACAAATTATGGAAAAGCAAATGCCAAGAAATAGAAAGTTATATAGGAGGATCACAATCATCAGAAGTATGGAGATTTCTAAAAACACTGAAAACCAACCAAGGACCCAGCAAGATAAATTTGTTAGCAAAATCAGACGCAGAAAAACATTACAAAGCTTTACTGTCAGAAACTAGAAATGAGTTTATGGAAACAACAGAAGATCCATCCATAGAAATGAACGCCCTGGAATTTGATACAATAGATATAGAATTAGAAATTCAAACCCTAAAGAATAAAAAGGCACCAGGGCCGGGAAACATACCAAATGAGTTAATTAAATATGGCCCAAAAAATTTAATAGGTAGATTGAGGGACTTGCATAATAAGTGCATTGCAATACAGAAGATTCCTGATGAATGGAAAATAAGCTACATAGTACCAATATACAAGAAGGGCGATAGAAGAGACGCAAAAAAACTACAGAGGACTAAGTATAAATAACACATTATATAGAATATTTACGAAGTTATTAAAAACAAAGTTACAAAAAGATGTTAAAGACAAATTAGGAGAAGATCAAAATGGATTCAGACCAGGAAGGTCATGTGTTGACAATATATTTGCAATACAACAGTTAATTGAAAACGGACTGCAGTTGGAGAAGAAACCCACTTGACAATGATAGATTTAGAGAAAGCTTATGACTCAATTCCGAGGAACAAATTATGGGAAGTATTGGAGAATACAATATTGACAGAAACCTAATAGAAATTATTAAACAAACCTATAAAGATAACTCCGCTTATGTTAAAATGGGAAATATAATGTATAATCCTATAAACACCTCAAAGGGATTGAAACAAGGATGCAGTCTATCACCAATTTTATTTAATATTTATGAAGAATTTATATTAACGAAATGGAAACAAAGCTGCAAAGGTATGGGGATCCCAATAGGCAATAGATTTTTGCTGACATTACAATTTGCCGATGATCAACTGGTTTTAGCGCAAGACAATTTTGATATGGAATTCATGATAAAAAGGTTGAAAAGCACATATGAATCATGGGGTCTCACAGTAAATTTACAAAAAACAGAATATCTGGCAATAAATAGCAATGAAAGAGAAAACTTAGTATTGGAAGATGGAATCCAAATAAAGCAAGTGAAACAAACTAAATATTTGGGAATGATTATGGATAACATCGAAGGTATAGGCAAAGAGAACATAAAACATAGAATTGAATTGAGTAGCAAAATAATATCATCATTAAATTCCATATGGTGGGATAAGCATATTTGGAAAGACACAAAGAAATATATCGGTAAAACATTGGTGGAATCTGTTGCAATGTACGGAAGTGAGGTATGGACAATCAATAAGTACTACAAGAATAGACTAATAGCTCTAGAAATGGATTATTTACGAAGAAGTGCCAGAAAGTCTAAATTAGAACGTGTCACAAATAAGGAAATTAGAAACAAAATGGAAGCAGAAGAAAGCATAATTGAAAGAATTGAGGAAAAGGAATTAAAGTGGTTAGGACATGTTTTAAGAATGGAAGATGAGCGATGGCCGAAGCAACTATATGAATGGCATCCTAACAGAAAGAAGAAAAGAGGAAGACCAAGGTTAACATGGAAGGAAAACATGAAGACAGTAATGCAAGCTAGAGGGCTAAGCATCGAAGATGCCCAAGACCGTAGGCTTTGGAGGTTTGGCACGGGAAGACGGCAGCAGCTGTAAAAACCCGAAGATAGATAGAGAAAATGAAATTAGAAATAAGCATGGAATAATTAATATATAGAGTTAGAAATTTTCAGGGCTCGCCTCGTATTTGTAAATTTCTTGAAGAGTAGTTAGGGTTATAAAGAATTCATAATGACAATCGAAACTAGTCTTCAAGAAATCTACAAATATGAGGTGAGTCGTAAAAATGTCTAACTGTATAACCTATATTAATTATAGTGTCACTTCTTTTAAATACTAAAAAATAGATTAAATTTAATTCTAGACAAACTTAATTATTATTTAACAACATCAGTTCCCTCCTACTAAGCTCCTAATGCCTGTAGTGGGATAGCTTTTACCTTTATTTTAATAAGTAAGGTAAATTATTCTTTTTTATATTTTCGTGACAAAAAATTCAGTAGCTCCATTCTTTCTGAATTCGTTAAAAAGTAGCCTATAGACCTTAAGGCTGAGTGTAGGGCTTAGTCAAGAAACTACTGAAAATATTTTATTGCTGATTTATAATAAATATACAAAAACAGGTATAAGGCGAAGTTCTAATTTCATATTTGATACGGAAATATTTTAGTATTATTAAATTTCTTTTCACCACATCACGAATACATGAGGTTGTGATAGAAAACAACTTTCATTCCGCAATGTTAATTCTTATTAAAATATGTTCGCTAAACGTTGGACATTCCAGGAAGCATTCTACCTGTCATGTGACGTGAAAGTAGATCACAAGAAAATTACCCAATAACTGTCTGTTAAAATCGGTGTTGAAAACTCACTCATGATAATAGCCCTATTAATTGAGAAAGACAGAAAAAAGAAAGAAAGAAAAAGTAAATGCTCTGCTCGTGTTCGGCGTAGTGCCAGGTCCAAGGATGAGATGAGATGAAACCTTATTATTAATATTCGAGGAGTCGGCCAAAGAAGTCTGTCTCACCAACATGAAATAAAGTGAAACGAAATGATGAAACTCGCTGCAATCTTTTTTCCGAATGTGACACTCGTGTCGGCTAAGAGTAAGTCACAGCATAATCAAAGTTGAGACGAGTACTTTCTTTAAAAGAAATTTTTCAAACGTTTTAAGGAATGAAAGATCGAATAGATCTATATATCGCATGATAGTGCGTTCTGTCGTACTTACAGCAATGGTTACCATGATTGAAAGTTCGATTTCCTAAATTCCGGGGTTGTAATATTACATTATACCTACATCGTGCGGGAAGTAAAATCACTGCCCTTTATGAATAGGTACGTACAATGTATAGCCTATATAAAAATATATCCAAAAGCTAATGTTAATATAGGCCTACATTATAAGAAACAAATCACTGCATTTAATATGAACTGAACTTTATTTGAAACAATATAAAACAATACATTCGTACTTGCTGCCAAATTATGACCGATTGGTGTCACGGCCTGATGTAGTCTCAACTAAATTATTTTCGGCATTTACTGTATAAACATTGGCCACAGTTGTTTATAATGAACGCAAATATTTCCAACAAGGATGTTGTTATTTTACTATTATTTATTTTTTTGAAAACACCATCGTGCAAAAAATAATGTACAACTCACGTTTGTGAAGTGTTTTACAGAATCTCGTTCTATAAAAACCACTTCCCAACCTCGCATTGTAATATCAAACCAGCCAGCTAACATTTTGGTCGATGAGATTGAGAACTCTTCCTGTTGATGTAAAGGAATGAAAAGCAATTATTTAGTATTCCTGCCCATAAAGACACCTTAGAACTCTTAAAAAAAGACGGCAAGAAGACATTGGAAGCTGTAATCACCACAACATTTAGCCTACCTCAACAGCTCAATCTGCAGATGTAATAAAATTACTTCCAAACACTACCTCATGGACATGAACCTGAGATAACCAACAAAACTTATTAAGGGATATTAAAAGGTGATTTTAGTCAAAAATTCTCTAATTTGTTTTTGTTTTTTTTTTTTTTGTAATTTTAGTTTCAAATATTCTGCACAAATTGATAGAGGAACTTCGAGTAATTTGGACGCCTGTTTTGATTGTGTTGTTTTTCTTATTTTAATTAAGGGATTTGAATTTTGTTTAATTACAGTGATTATCATTGTGTTGTATCTATGAAATATCATTGTTATTTTATTCAAATAAGGAAACATCTGCATAATTTATAAACCTTTTTACATTACAAGAAAGGTCTAGGCTTACTTTACCTCCATATTCGGATAAAGCATACCACAGGGTCCATCTTAGCTTTTAGTCTATTTTTAAATGTATTACTCTATTAATGTGTAGGCCTAGAGACAGGCACACATTAATCTGATAATATTTATGACTGATCACAATTAAAAAGCGTTGATATATATTTAATGTTTTGAAAAATTATTGTTGATTATAACATTCACACGTCATTCAACTGCTGAAAGCGACGGTCTTTGGGTTTAGTAAATTACAGGGATATTAAATATAATTAATTAAGTGAATGGTTATTACTGATAGGTTCCTACCATCCTCATTGATAAAATATACGTATTTGTGTAAAGTGAACCCAGGCCCTCGGGTCCACATCAACCGAATTCATTTGATATGTTTAATTATTTTATACAACCACCATTTCACATACTATCAAACCAAACCTATCAGTATATTAAAACAGCATCTACATAATATAGGCCTAATATATTTAGGAGTTTTTTCAACAATTATAATATAGGCTATAGGCCTACAGGACATAGCCTACTCTGCTATATAAGAAAAGGAATGAAGATATAAGAAAGGAACTAAATATTTTCGAACTAACAGACCGAATAATTAAATATAGGAACGATTGGAAAGAACATATTGATAGAATGCCAGAAGGAAGATTTCCAAAATTATTACTAAATTATAAACCGCACGGAAGGAGTAATCTTGGACGCCCACACAGAAGATGGTCTGAACAATTTTAACAATTCTAGCTTTCATGAAACCGGAACGAGCCAACAGGATTAATTCCTGGATGATGACGATGATGATGATGTAATATTCAGTAGCAGAAATTAAGAATTGATTCTTAGCTTGAAAATCTTTTAAAGTGGTAATTTTCATAAATATCACAAATAAACGCTTATTCACACAAAAAATAAAAGAAACGGCCTTGAACCCGTCTAAATTGATGAGGGGAAGAAGGTAAAATGTTTCAGTTCGATGACAGCAACAATTAAAGAGGGTCCACTCAAACAGAAGGGTCCACATTACCTGAACTTCCCTATATAAATATTATTGATATATGTCCATTTTAAGTATTTTTAATGAAGTATTGGAGAAATACAATATTGACAGAAACCTAATAGAAATTATTAAACAAACCTATAAAGATAACTCCGCTTATGTTAAAATGGGAAATATAATGTCTAATCCTATAAACACCTCAAAGGGATTGAAACAAGGGTGCAGTCTATCACCAATTTTATTTAATATTTATGTAGAATTTATATTAACGAAATGGAAACAAAGCTGCAAAGGTATGGGGATCCCAATAGGCAATAGATTTTTGCTGACATTACAATTTGCCGATGATCAACTGGTTTTAGCGCAAGACAATTTTGATATGGAATTCATGATAAAAAGGTTGAAAAGCACATATGAATCATGGGGTCTCACAGTAAATTTACAAAAAACAGAATATCTGGCAATAAATAGCAATGAAAGAGAAAACTTAGTATTGGAAGATGGAATCCAAATAAAGCAAGTGAAACAAACTACATATTTGGGAATGATTATGGATAACATCGAAGGTATAGGCAAAGAGAACATAAAACATAGAATTGAATTGAGTAGCAAAATAATATCATCATTAAATTCCATATGGTGGGATAAGCATATTTGGAAAGACACAAAAAAATATATTGGTAAAACATTGGTGGAATCTGTTGCAATGTACGGAAGTGAGGTATGGACAATCAATAAGTACTACAAGAATAGACTAATAGCTCTAGAAATGGATTATTTACGAAGAAGTGCCAGAAAGTCTAAATTAGAACGTGTCACAAATAAGGAAATTAGAAACAAAATGGAAGCAGAAGAAAGCATAATTGAAAGAATTGAGGAAAAGGAATTAAAGTGGTTAGGACATGTTTTAAGAATGGAAGATGAGCGATGGCCGAAGCAACTATATGAATGGCATCCTAACAGAAAGAAGAAAAGAGGAAGACCAAGGTTAACATGGAAGGAAAACATGAAGACAGTAATGCAAGCTAGAGGGCTAAGCATCGAAGATGCCCAAGACCGTAGGCTTTGGAGGTTTGGCACGGGAAGACGGCAGCAGCTGTAAAAACCCGAAGATAGATAGATAGAGAGAAGTATTTTTAATCATTTTTAAAAGTAATTTGACACAACGAACGTTTTAATTAAACTGGTTTTTCGACAAACTAAAATGTTCACATAAAAACCCATTTTCTCAGAAACTATCGGAGCTAAATGTATAAACATTTTTGAGCATGTATAGTACTTACGTCTGCTGATGTGCAACCATTTTGCTGCTCTAACAATTATTATTGTTTTAAAATGAAAACTTGCAAAAATGTAAAAAAATTAAAGTTTAAAAAAAGAATTATATTTCCAAAAGTACGAAGAAATGTAACTCAAAAGTGCTTGAGTAAACTTACTAAACATGTAACTGAACAGTGTAAAATATTCACATTTATACCTCAAATGTTTTCTGAGAAAATGGGTCTCAAAATGTTACATTTCAACCTTGTCGGGATAAGGCTTTTAATCTCCCCTTTAATAATTTTATTCGTATGGCAGCCCGCGCCATAGCCGAGTAGTTAAGGCAAGATGCCTTGACGCAGAGCTATGGGACTTGCGCTGGTGCGAGTCTCCATGGAGGAAGAAATTTTCTCATGGAATTTCTACCAGTATGGGACCGGTGCCTTCCCAGCATCGTGAGAAACTTGTGTAGCTACAATAAGTAGAGGCTCCAGGTTGAGAAAACCAGCTGTAACGGCTGGGGGATCCAATGTGCTGATCATATGTCGCCCCTACAGAGCCTTCTAGACCTGTCGTGCCATGGAGTATGTTTTTCTCTTCCATTCAGCAAGCCAGAAGTAAACAAATAAAACATTTTATCTTAAAACAATTTACTTAATTACCCAACTCGCTGAATGCCGCAATCGAACATGGATATATAGGCTATATGGCCACGTGGACATGAGCTTTCCACTCAGCCTTATTCACCTATCTCATATGCAAGTTAATGTTATTCTCCCTCCTCATTCTTAGCCTAACTAGCGCTTTCCTAACTAAATAACTCACTGGCACTATCTAACCCGTAGGTTTATGATCGCTCGGACATAAGCTCTCCATACATCCCTATTCTGAGCTAATGTTTTCGTATCATCCCTGTATAATCTACCTCCCTCAAATCATGGTTAATGTTATACTCTCACCTCATTTTTGGTCTACTAACTGCGCGTTTTCACTCTGGTTTTCCTACAAGAAGCTTCCATGCACGTCTTTCATTCCCCATTCGTGCCACATGTCCAGCCCATAGCAGTCTACGAGACTTAACTGTTCTTATTATATCTGGCTTCCTATAAATACCACGTAGTTCACTGTTATGTAGTCTCCTCCATTCACCTGTCTGTTCATCTCTTTTTGGTCTAAAATGTTTCCTAAGAACTTTTTTCTCAAATACTCGTAATGTCCTACCTCCCTTAATTAAAGTAAGAGTTCATGTTTCGCATCCATATAATATAATTGGTAGAATAATAGTTTTATATATTTTCAGTTTAACGTTTTCTGAAAGGAGTTGCAACGACAAGAGTCCCTGCAATGCATAATAGCACGCATTTCCAGAAGCCAGCATCCGTATTTCATCCCCATTCGTCCCACATGTCCTTCCCATCGCAGCGAAGGAGACTTGACTATTCTTATTAGATTATTGATAATTACTTACCGTATAAAAATATCGAATGACTTGCCGAAGATGGAATATACTCTGAAAGGCCTACGTAATTTTAACTAATCGACGAAGTTTTTTTAACAGAAATTCATTTTAGTTGAGGACGACTGATATATTCTAAAATTGTACTTATTAGATTAGCCTGTTTTTTTTCAATAAAACCCTGTAGTTTACATTCCTCCATTGGTCTCTCTATTTGTCTCAATTTTACTACAAAAATTTTCCTTAGCAATTTAATTCTCAAATAGCCTACACGTAATCTGTGACCGCGCCTACACAAGAAATGCATTTTGTAATTATTTCCTGGAGATAATTTTGTTCATATTAATAAGAAAAAACACATTTTTATATGTAAGTAACAATTATCCAATGGGAAACATTGCCAACCTTATCATTACACAGAAGCTAAAAGTGAACAGCAATTATATTTATCCAAGAAAAACAATGGCCAGTAATTACTTTACGAAGGTTCATTCCATTAAAAATAGTCTTAACGTGTGAAGTCTCTACAAATGTGGGAACATTTCTGTGGGAGATGATGATAGTACCATTGCTTTTATTTTACCTAAATATTTAAATGCATGTTTGGAATCGAATATAGAATAAAATATTACAAACGTACCGTCAACTGTGGTTCTATATTGTGTAATTATGGTTAGGCATTGCCTATCATTAGCGACTATTCAATCATTGCTTTGTTTTGTGTAATTTTGTAAAGGGGATTTGGTAGATGGGTATATTTTCGTTTAGTAATATTCCGTTTGCGATTTCTTTTAGCATGTCTGTTTGTTCCAAAATATTAATTTTATCTGCTGGATATAACATAGTAGATACATAGGACCCGAATTATACGATGAATTAATTACATACAATCCACAGCCAAGCAAACGAAACACAGAGAGATGTAAGAAAGTGATTAAATTATTTGTTTAAATGTTTCAAAATACCTATTTGTTTTTGTTGTTAATGACCAAAGTTCTGCTTCATCCACTGCCTAAAGTTAAAACGCCCTCAACCCCGAACGACTTTCGACCCATTAGCATTTTTACCTACTCTTTCAAAAGCTCTGGAACGATTAGTCCATAAACAACTGACTGAATACCTAAATGATTACAACCTTCTAGATCAATTTCAGTCAGGCTTCAGGACAGGACACAATACAAATACTGCTCTACTAAATATTTGCGAAGACATACGCGAAGCTGCTGATAATCGAAAACTTACCATTCTTACATTACTGGACTTTAGTAAAGCATTCGACACGGTAGACTTGGACTTATTGTTGCATAAACTTAAAAACCTCTTACTCTCTGATAGTGCCACGAAATGGTTCAATTCCTACCTTCATGAGCGCCAGCAATCTGTTATAGGAAATCATACATTATGTTCTTCTTGGTCCTTCCGTAAAGCTGGGGTTCCACAGGGTTCGGTACTTGGACCTTTGCTTTTTTCAATCTACATAAATGACATATCTAACTCCCTAAAGCATTGCAAACATAATTTATTTGCAGACGACATGCAAATCTACATCCACACAGACAATATTCACTAAATGACGCTGTTGCCAAAATTAACGAGGATCTTGACTCACTAATGACTTGGACAGTTAAATATGGACTGCAATTAAATCCTAAAAAGTCACAATCAATCATTATGGGTCATCAGAGACTATTATCTACAATTAACCTAAACACAGTTTCGCATGTGTCACTAAACGGAGTTCAAATCCCTTATAGTGAGACAGTAAAAATTCTAGGAGTATTTATTGACAAAACTTAAATTGGAATACACAAATAAACCATACATGCAAAACAGTCTTCTCAATAATACATTCATTAAATCGTGTACGAAATTGTTTGCCATTCGCCCTTAGGAAAATGTTAGTAGAAACACTTGCAATGCCCCATTTTGATTATTGTGACACTCTTTTACAGACTTAAATATTATTTCCACTCAAAGACTTCAACGTGTTCATAATTCTTGCGCACGTTTTATTTGTGGGTGATTCGCAGCAATTTGGACCATGTTACACCTTCCCTGGAAAAATTATCGTGGTTTCGTCTAAGAGATCGTAGAACTGTCCATTCCCTATCCCTTCTCTATAAAATACTTCACACATCATCGCCTAATTATTTATCACGCCGCTTCATCAGACTATCCGACACACATAATCTTGACACTCGATCCCATCAGTACATTGTCCTTTATATCCCGCCTCATCACACTGTATATTATGCATTATCTTTTACGGTGTCACTTACCAAAACATGGAATTCCCTTCCACCTATGTCAGAGACTGTCAAACTATAACATCCTTCAAAAACAAACTAAAGAATTATTTAATAAACAAACTAACTTATACACCTCACTGATAGTATTCTTTTAGCAATATTAATATATTTAATTATTTATGTAAATAATATTAAGAATAACAAATATTTTTAATTTGTTTTGTTTTAAATATTGTATAATCGTAAAATTAGTTTTCTATATCTCACTATTTTCCTGTTTTTATATACACTAGACAGGGACAATTTAATATGTTTTGCTTGTAAACATTTTATTATTAGTTTTAGTCTTAATTTTAACTAATATTAACTGGTTGTATTATAGATCGTAATATGTAGCCTATATTAGATATTATCTTTTGATCAAATTTTTACTTAGTGTTTAATATTAGAGTTAATTAAGATTGTTATATTCTTATGTAATATATGTTTGTCCTGGTGAGTGGAAGAGAAGGCCACATGGCCTTAACTCCACCAGGCTAAATAAATCTTAAAAATCTTAAAAATCTTAATTATGCTTTTAACAATTAATATTAACTGAAATATTTTAGATTATATTAAAACTCGGCAATTAAGACGGTACGGAAGTGTCCAGCGAATGGAGGACTATCGGCTACCAAAATCTGTTTTGGAATGGAAACCTGAGGGAAGATGAAGCAGAGGAAGACCTAAAACGTCTTGAGTCAGGAAATATATTTATACATGAAGGAGAAACATCTACAACCAGGAGATTGGATGGACCGACAAAATTGGCTATTGAGAATCGGACGGTGTCGAAGACATTAATCAACCGATGATCTATCTATCTAAATATTTCAAATTATAAATAAGTGGTAACTTATTTTGGTTTATATTAATGTCTTTAATTTGGCGTTAATATATTATACACTGTCCTTTGTTTAATTTATTCTCCTATTTTATGTGTCAGAGTGAGTTTTATATTTTGAAATTTTCTCCTAAATTTATTTTGTTTTATATTGTTACCCAATGTATTTAATTACCTTCCACAGACTGGTACTAATTTATTCTATACTGTTTTGTTTATTTTGTTCTCCATTGAGTTAATTTGTTTTTATTTTATTTCTTTATATGTCAGAATTTATTTTATATCTTGAAACTGACTCCTAAATTTGTATTTTTTTCCCCTCTCCCTTTAACTAAAACTTTGTAATTTTGGCCCTTTATAGTCTATTTGTATTATTTTTATAACTGAACTGCACCCGAGCACGAGCACTTGTTAATACTGTGTACAACATTTATTTGTGAATACAAATTTAATTCTAAATAATAATAATAATAATAATAATAATAATAATAATAATAATAATAATAATAATAATAATAATAATAACTCTAACTCACTGGCACTATTGAACCCGTAGGTTCATGGCCGCAATAATAATAATAAATACTATTATTACTATTATTATTATTATTATTATTATTATTATTACTATTATATTATTATTATCATTATCATCATTTTCTTCTTCAAGGTATGGGCCCGTTGGCCCGTTCCACTCCCCGATGCACAATATGCTACAGGTCGTCCTTCCAACGTCGTTTTGGTCTTCCTACATTTCTTCGGCCTTGACGTTTATAATGAAGCATCTGTTTTGATAAACGATTATTTGGCATTCTTTGTAAATGTTCAAACCATTTACATTTATTTCTGTATATTTTCTCGTTTATATTATATATTTGTAATTCATCTCTGATATATTGACTTATCTTTTGATCTCTTAAAGATACACCTGCAACGGATTTCAGAAATCTTATTTCTATTGTCTCAATTTTATGTTTATCAGAGATCGTTAAAGGCCGAGCCTCGGACTCGTATGCTATGTTAACGTTGGAACGGCTACTGTTTTGTAAAATTTCAATTGAGTTTCCCTTGTGGTCTTATTTCTCAAATATCTTCTTATTGAACCACACATCTGTTGAAATTTCCGTAATTCTTCTCCATATCCAAATTTTGCAGCTACAATACCATGCCTTCCAGATAATTGAAACAATTTACTTGTTTGCTCCAATTACAATTTTTATCCTTTCATGCTGAGTTCCAATATGATAAATGTCATGGACTTTGTTTTCTCTGTTGATATCTTTAAATTGTAATATTTTATTAGATTTCATAATTTACAAACTGAATTATTATTATTACTATTATTATTATTATTATTATTATTATTATTATTATTATTATTATTATTATTATTATTACTATTATTACTTACTTACTTACTTACTTACTTACTTACTTACGTACTTACTTACTTACTTACTTACTTACTTACTTACTTACTCACTGGCACTATCGAACCCGTAGATTCATAGCCACGCCGACATAAGCTCTCCATACACCCCTATCTGAGCTAATGCTTTCCAATCATTTCCTGTATAATCTACTTCCTTCAAATAATAGTTAATTTTATTCTCCCACCTCATTCTTGGTCTACCAACTGGACGTTTTCCCTCTGGCTTTCGTACAAGAAGATTCCATGCACGTATTTCATTCCCCATATGTGTCACATGCCCTACCCATCGCACTCTACGAAACTTAGCTGTTCTTATTATATCTGGCTTCCTATAAAAACCATGTAGTTCATTGTTATGTAGTCTTCTCCATTCACCTGTCTATTCATCTCTCTTTGTTCCAAAAATTTTCCTAAGAACTTTATTCTCAAATACTCGTAATCTCCATTCCTCACTAAGAGTCCATGTTTCGCATCCATGTAATATAACTGGTAGAACAATAGTTTTATATATTTTCAGTTTAACATTTTTTTTAAAAGATTATTTATTATTATTATTATTATTATTATTATTATTATTATTATTATTATTATTATTATTATTATTATTATTATTATTATTATTATTATTATTATTATTATTATTATTATTATTATTATTATTATTATTATTATTATTATTATTATTATTGCTTTGTAAGATATTTCGAGGCTCCTCAATTAAACCAATCATGGTTAATACTTGGATTCTTACTATAAGCACTTATTACCTTCGGGTAAAAAGTTCCGCTATGGGTCAACAATTTTATCTACCTGCTGAAGAAACGATTTCTTTAGAATGATTTTGAAATCGATTCCAAAAAATATTATTGCATTATTTTATATAAAAGAGAGAACACCCTTGTTTGGGGGTTGGTTTGCATGCAGATAAACGTTAGCTGGCAGTCATAGAGGGCGCCACACATTGTGAGGGAGAAGAGGCAATTACCCACGGAGCCGGTCGGCCCAGTAATTGTTGGGGCGGTAATTACACGCGCTGTCACGGAGAACTCTTCACAAGATGACAGTATCCGGCATCTCCCCACCCCATTAAACACTATGCATTTTTCCGACAGATCAGGGCTTTCCAATATATTACCCAGCTTTCTCACACTTTCAAACTGATAATCCTAACTTTCAGGTAAAAAATCGTAGTTTACGAATTAAAATACCGGTAGGTCACAAAAAATATGAGGAGTTAATTTTCAAAACATAGGTCACGTGCAAAGAATGACTGAACATGAGAAAATCATGCAATGTAAATTGGAAGGAAAAAGAAATGTGGGACGACTGAGACTGCGTTGGATGGATGGAGTTTTGTAGGATCTAAGGAAGATGAGAATCGAGGGATGCTAGAGATAGAGTGTTCTGAGGGAAACCGAGACTCGAATCAGGCTGATGGTGACGATGTTATATTAACAGAGAAAATCCATAAAAAGAATGTTCCTTTCGTGAAATCATTCTGATATTTGAAACATAGATATGTCTACAGGACAATCATCAAAAACTTCAAAATTGAATATTTTGGCCTTCTGAATAATCTTCCGCCAGACCCTTCTATCTTCTGTCAATATCAGGTTTGTCACCCTAATATTCCTCAAATCCTCCCAAACATCGTCCTGCCATCTTATCTTAGGTCTACCAACATCTCTAGTTCCTGCATGCCTCCATTTATCTATATAGTTTTTTTAACTAATCTCTGTTGATCCATTCTTTCAGATGACCAGATCTACAAGACAATGTCAGAACGAAAATACAGGTGCGGCATAAGTCAATTAACCACTGCACATGGTTGCAAGTAAAAAAATCTGATTGATTGAAACTGAGGTTTGAATACGAGACCTTCAGATTATTCTATAGTCGGCTCAGGCATTTAGTTTACAGGCGGCATCAAAGGCAACTGTTTACCTCTTGTTTAAAAAATACATTGTTACTGCCAGGTAGAGCCGGGGTGTTGTTCTTAGAGGCTTCTAAGACGCCGCAACAATCATCAAACACTAAAAACAGTTATCTGCTAATAATGTCTTCGCATTTTTAAATAACACTTCCATGTCTACTCCTATATAATATATAATTATCTACTCCTACTGTAATTATCTTAATAGCGTTGCAACTTTTCTCTTTTCCAGTAGCTTTAGTTGGTAAAAATTTATTTCAGTGAATAAAACGTGACAACGCCGCTTGATATACTAAATAGTTATACGTGCAAAATAGACCTACCTAACCACAAAGCAAAGCGCCTGTAAACCAAATGACTGAGCCGAATATATGTAAACAACAATTGACGTCACTTTGAACTATTCTGGAAGTTTTTTTTTTTGTATAGATATTTTAGGCTACAAAAATAGTATATTTGCATTTTCCGTTAACTGACTTATGCTGCAGCCTGTATATTATTGCTAATAATTAATTTACTTACCTTAATTGTCTTCTAAGAAGGAAATATTCAGTAACGAAACAAAGGATGTTTCTTGAAGGCAACACACGGTCATGAGATCACTCAATTTACACAGACACTTTGATAAACGCATTTTAACACCTCACTCAATTGATATTTACGCTATTGCATAGTGGTTAAACCAACTATCTCACTAGCATTATCGAACCCCTAAGTTTATGGCCGCGCAGACATAGGCTCTCCATACATCCCTATCCTGAAATTATGTTTTCCAATTATCCCCTGTATAATCTACTTCCCACGATTCATTGTTTATGTTATTCTCACACCGCATCCTTGGTCTACCAACTGGGCCTTTAACCTCTAGTTTTCCTATAAGACCATGCACGTCTTTCATTCCCCATTCTTGCTACATGTCCTGCCTATCGCAGTGTACGAGACTTAACTGTTCTTATTATATCTGGTTTCCAATAAATATCACTTAGCTCACTATTATTTAGTCTTCTCCATTCGTCTGTCTGTTCATGTCTCGTTGGTCCAAAAGTTTTTTCTAAGAACTTCAATCTCAAATACCCGTAATATTTTCTCCTCCGTTAAAATAAGAGTCCATGTTTCGCATCCATATAACATACCTGGGAGAATAACAGTTTTAGATTTTCAGTTCAATATATTTTGAGAGAAGTTGGGACGAAAAGAGACCCTGTAATGTGTAACAGCATACATTCCCAGAATTAAGCCTATGCACCATATTCTGATTTTAATTATTATTCCTAGGTACAGTATTCGAATTCAGCCACTTCTTCAAAATTCCCCTCATTTGTCATTAACAGTCCATTTCCATTAGACTATAGGCCTATAATGTATTTCTGCGGATGAACAATTATTTAGTTTTATTGACGTATACTTCCACCTCCAATTTCTTAGTGTTACTCAGTAGACCTGCTCCTGCGTGATATACTTTTTCATTTTAAAAGTCAGTAAAATGTGTTCTGTAGGATAAATTGTACATGTAAAGTGAATACTTTTTTTTCTATGATGATCTTGTAGACGATTTCCATTAGACTATAGGCCTATAATGTATTTCTGCGGATGAAAATTTATTTAGTTTTATTGACGTATACTTCCACCTCCAATTTCTTAGTGTTACTCAGTAGACCTGCTCCTGCGTGATATACTTTTTCATTTTAAAAATCAGTAAAATGTGTTCTGTAGGATAAATTGTACATGCAAAGTGAATACTTTTTTTCTATGATGATCTTGTAGACGATTTCCATTAAACTATAGGTCTATAATGTATTTCTGCGGATGAAAATTTATTTAGTTTTATTGACGTATACTTCCACCTCCAATTTCTTAGTGTTACCCAGTAGACCTGCTCCTGCGTGATATACTTTTTCATTTTAAAAATCAGTAAAATGTGTTCTGTAGGATAAATTGTACATGTAAAGTGAATACTTTTTTTTCTATGATGATCTTGTAGACGATTTCTGGGCTGTTGGCCGTGGTCTTGAGGCTTGTAGTTGCCCTACAAGCTTCAAAACCACGGCCAACAGCCCGGAAATCGTCTACAAGATCATCATAGTAACTCCGACCGTGAAAGCCTATGTCAATATATTAGTCGCCTCTACGGGGAGAAAATCAACAAATACATTCGACGATTTGAGAAATTGCGCAAGAAAAAGGCCCGACTTCTGTCATCACTTACATTTCTTCTGCGTCATAGAGACAATAAGACGATTCCCAAAGGGGAACTACAAGCCTCAAGACCACGGCCAACAGCCCGGAAATCGTCTACAAGATCATCATAGTAACTCCGGCCGTGAAAGCCTAAGTCAACTTTTTTTTCTGCTTTTAAAACTAAATAAAATGCAGCATTTGAAAGAGTTTATAGGCATGTTGCTTTTAATGTTGCTCATTTTTTATATTGCTGTTTACTTTCGTCTTCTGTCACAATGTTTATAAATTCTTGGCGTATAAAATTACAGAAAGAATAGTTATTAAGACGAGTGGTTACAAAATCAGAGATGCTCAAATTACAACAAGACCGAAGGGAGTGCAGCGAGTTACTAAACTTAATTTTGTAACGTGTTGTCTACAATATTTTATTTGTGTTCAGAGTACTTCAGTATGTTATTTAATTAACTTTATTTAGAGAAAGAGTAACCTGGGCTTTAAAATAAGACACGATAAAACAACAAATATTGTTGTTATACTCTGCAAATTTGGGTTCTAGTTTCATATTTGAATTTAAAGCAAAATTGAGCGGAGAAGGTGATCTTCATGTTTCATCAGGAAACATGTTATAAGCAGTCCAAGATTCACTCTTAATATACTTGCAAAAAAGTCAAGGAAAGTTTATTTATGTAGTTATATGAAATCGTCATTACATTTTATTTAATCTGTATTTTATGTTTTGATAGTGTGTTTTGTTAAAATATAAAGTATATCTTAGGTTTTGTTGCCTAGTAACTACGAACTAAAGCGTCACTGGTTGTTATAATGGTAGTCTAGATGTAAATGCAATTCGTTTTATTCCCAAAATGTCTTCACCAGAGTTTTATGTCGATGTATCTTCTGTGTCTGTTGTAACTAACTAACTAATTCACTCACTGGCACTATCGAACCCGTAGGTTCATGGCCGAGCGGACATAAGCTCTCCCTACATCCCTTTCCTAAACTAATATTTTCCAAACATTCCCTGTACACGGTAATCTATTTCCCTCAAATCATAGTTAATGTTATTCTCCCACCTCATTCTTCATCTACCAACTGGGCGTTTTCCCTCTGGTTTTCCTATAAGAAGCTTCCATGCACGTCTTTTATTCCCCATTCGTGCCACATGCCCTGCCCATCGCAGTCTACGAGACTTAACTGGTTTTCTATAAAGAGCATGTAGTTCACTGTTATGTAAGTCTTCTCCATTCACCTGTCTGTTCATCTCTCTTTATTTAATACACAAGTGATCTTCTTGGTGATATAATATTAAAATATATATGTAGTCAATATGCCCATTTCACCAATTAATGTTTTAAAATGGTCAACAAGTTTCTACAGCCAAGCTGTCATTCTCAAGACCAGATATTGACTGGTCTTGAGAATGACAGCTTGGCTGTAGAAACTTGTTGACCATTTTAAAACATTAATTGGTGAAATGGGCATATTGACTACATATATATTTTAATCTCTCTTTAGTCTAAAAAATTTCCTAAGAACTTTATTCTCAAATAGTCGTAATATTTTCTCTTCGCTTAAAGTAAGAGTCCATGTTTCCGATCCATATAATATAACTGATAGAATAATAGTTTCACATATTTTCAGTTTAACGTTTTCTGAAAGGAGTTGGGACGTCAAGAGCCCCTATTTCTAAAATTCAGCCTATGTTTAATTTCTTTGTACATCTCATTCCTATTTGTGATTATTCAGCCACTTTTTAAAAATTTCCCTCATTTGTCATTAGCTGTCCATTTCCATTATATAATGTATTTCTATGTGTTCTAACACGATTTCACAACCACGCATAATTGCTAATACACGTACTTTTTATAATCGTAAATAAAATATACGTGAACCACTCAAATCGCAAGTATGAACTGAAGTCAATAGTCAAGAATAGTTTTTAAAATAGGAGCCATAATGTCTGGACATTTTGTCTGTAATACATTTAAACGTTCAACGTGACATTCTTCTTGATAAAATGTAAATTTTTTATGTCATTGATAAAATAATTTGACACTAACATAATTTCCTTATGATAATGGAAACACACACACACATAGAAATACATTATATAATGGAAATGTACATTTAATGACAAATGAGGGAAATTTTGAGGAAGTGGCTGAAGTCAAATACAGAACATAGGAATGAGATGGGGAAAGATATTAAACAAAGGTTTAATTCTGGAAATGCATACTATTAAGCATTGCAGGGACTCTTGTCATTCCAACTTCTCTAAAAGAAGTTAAACAGAAAATAGGCCTATATAAAACTGTATTCATCCATCTGTATACATTGAACAAATAGTAGCAAAAACAGTCAAACAAATTGATGAAGAAATAATAGAAATAAGGGGCATCAAAGATTTAGGAATTCATGGAATGCATCCTGAATTAATCAGAATGATAGGAAGAACGAAATATCGTTCTTATGGACAAAACTTTTACAGCATTCTTCTAGTTATAATATATGGATGCGAAACATGGTCTCTTATTTTAAGGGAAGAGAAAATATTACGAGTATTCGAGAATAAAGTTCTTAGGAATTTTTTTGGACCAAAGGGAGAGATGAACAGACAGGCGAATAGAGAAAACTATATAACAGTGAGCTACATTGTGTTTTATGGTAAACCAGATGTAACAAGAAGAGTTAGGTCACTTAGACTGCGATGGGCAGGACACATGGCACGAATGAGGGATGAAAGAGTGGCATGAAAGCTGAGGGTAGAAAAACCAGAGGGAAAGCGCCCAGTAGGCATGCCAAGAATGATGTGGGAGAATAAGATTAATCATGATTTGAGTGAATTAGATTATACAGGGGATGATTGGAAAACAGTAACTCAAGATGTCAACGAGTGACGTGTGGTTAGCATATCGCCTTAATAAGACATTAAGGTATAATTTTGATGGACGAAGGTCGGTTAAATTTTGCACAGATGCCTTTTATTCAAGCTTGTAGTTCTGAAAATCCTCAGACTCGGTACCTACAGCTCAAAGTTTCTCGCAGTGAACTTGTCCCATAGGTTTTTCTATCCTAAAAATTCATCGACGCAAATATTTTATTGTAGACTATTTCCTAAAGTCGTATTATATCGATTTTAAAGCAAGTGTTTAAAACCTAGTTCAAAAATGTTATAGATATTTACCTTGGGACAAAGCAAAAGAAAAAACGCAATACTTATAACAAATTTCCAATATGGCAACTGGGCATAACAGTTGCCATATTGAAACAAAATGTTTAGTTACTAAATGCTGTGTTAAGATATTCAATCGTTTCAGTCATTCTGTAAGGAGAACACATTAAATGTGAGAAATAGGCGAATAAATCAACATATTATGTAAGTTTTACTTCTCAAAATCTATTAATATCTACTTTGATGACTAATACTGACAGGTATGCCATCTGTGTGCGAGAAATCTACAAAAAAATATATATGCATTTCTTACTACGACTAAAAATTGAAATGAATACTTTAAGAGCCACAGTAAACAAAACAAGACTTGACAGAGTTAGGAACCAGGATGTGAGGGAGGAATGCAATATCATAGATGTTGAGACATTTATTACAACGAGGAAAAGGTATGAATGGAATGTCCACGTGGACAGAGCTGACGATACGAGGCTTATTAAAGCAGCGAACAACCTACGTGCTAGAGGAAAAAGAGAAGTGGGCAAATCCCTCAAAAGATGGATTGAGATGGAATCATCATTGGCATGGTGTGTGCAAATGAACAGGCATAAGTCTATAGAGAAGAAGAAGACTAACAATTACAAAATCAAACATTTCTGATATGTGTGTTAAAAACTCTAGCGGCCGTAATTTGTTTTACGGAACCAAATTTGGAATATAGCAGTCAATTAAAAAATTTGGTCGAATTATTTAACCAACAAAAATCGGACGTTTAGGTATAGGAGTTCACCTGAAACAAAAATTTACAAATTACTGTAGCGGTCGCAGTTGTTTTTTACAACGAAACTCAATATGTGATACTGAAATAAACCCAGAAAGATATTCTCCAAAAATCAGCACGATCCAACTATTATTAGTAGGAGTTTATCTGAAACCCTAAATTATAAAGTGGCTTTAGGAACAGCATTGTTTCCTTCATTTCAATAAATATCAGACAATCTATATTAACCCTAAAATTGGCGATGAATCCTATAAGAATAATTAGTTTAATTTTATTTATACTAGCCGATACCCGGGCGTGCGCTGCCACGCCTAAATAAAGGAAATGTATTTTTGTGTTTATTTGAATAAGTAAAATAAAATTATTATAAATGTATATCGTAATTATTTTAGTGACCTCATGCTGATTACCTGGCGTTGCCCGGAAATCTACTTATCTCCATCATCATCTTCGTATCTACCAGCTGAAAGACAAAAATTGTTATTGTGTGTTTTTCCGTACGCTGTCGCGGGGGGTTTTGTAGAATTTCTTGAGATATTCAATTCTGTGTAATTAATTTGATGCACTTGTTATGGTTTATGCAGCTTAAGCCAGTTAAGCGTCCAAAAAGCGACTTTGATAGTGTATGATGTACCTTTTTTTTAGCTTTACCCATAGTGTAATATCTTATAGCCTATACGTTAA
Source organism: Diploptera punctata (assembly GCA_030220185.1). Classification (NCBI taxonomy): domain Eukaryota; kingdom Metazoa; phylum Arthropoda; class Insecta; order Blattodea; family Blaberidae; genus Diploptera; species Diploptera punctata. The sequence continues at coordinate 1,147,198 of JASPKZ010002677.1, read as the reverse complement.
CTGTCCCAGGAATTGATCTAAATAAAGGCGAAAATCCCATTCAAATCAGTCAGATAGTTTTTGAATCCACAGTTTTTTTAACTCGTGTTAATTATTAAGATTGGTTGGGGAAAAACTTTAATGATGTGGAAAATTCTCAATGAATACAAATAATTTAGTAAAGTAATTAAAAAATAAACCACTTGAAATTATTTAAATATATGTCAAATAATACAATAATATGTAACAGATAACGTTTATGAATGGATTGTTTTCACTGCATTGCGACACATTTAAATTAAGGGGACATCAGAAATTGAGTTCCTTCATTTCATTATTATTTGACAGGTTTTAAATGTATACAACATCATTCTGTGCCCAATATTAGGCCTAAGTTTTGATTCTCTTTCTCCGGAACGTCGGTGCCCAATGAGCGGCTGTTTTCAGAAACTGTGACTATGATTACCCGAGAAAGAAACCGTTTACTAGTCACAAGATGGCCAAAATTGTTGTTTTTAAATTCTATTTTTTGAAATAAATAATTAATAAACATTTTCAACATTCTTACATGTTTTTAATTTTTTTCTAAAACCTCGAAAAACATATAGGCTAATTATATCGTTGATAAACATCGATGTTTTTGACATTGATATTTTACTTTTAAAAACATCCATGTCCTGACATCGAAGTTTTTATGAGCGATGATGCATCCCTACAAAAACACGTACAGACGAATTACATATCATATTTGCCTTCATTGCCAAATGTCAAAAATATATTTATAATATCTATATATACAAGCGTTACTGCTATAAAGTAAATATTCTCTAAAAATTTGCTTAACTGTTATGTTAGCCACCAGATGTCAGTTGGAACAAATGTCCTCTACCTCTTGTGTGAATTGAGAATACTACATGTATAAGAAAATTGTATGTTTGAATTGGAATTCTTGGGTAGCTCGGTTGGTTAGAGCGCTAAAGGTACAGAATTAGAGACTCGAGTTCAAATCCCGACTCAAGCATTCATTTTTCTTTTCATATCATATTTGCCTTCATTGACAAATGTCAAAAATATATTTATAATATCTATATACACAAGCGTTACTGCTATAAAGTAAATATTCTCTAAAAATTTGCTTAACTGTTATGTTAGCCACCAGATGTCAGTTGGAACAAATTTCCTCTACCTCTTGTGTGAATTGAGAATACTACATGTATAAGAAAATTGTATGTTTGAATTGGAATTCTTGGGTAGCTCAGTTGGTTAGAGCGCTAAAGGTACAGACTTTAGAGACTCGAGTTCAAATCCCGACTCAAGCATTCATTTTTCTTTTCATATCATATTTGCCTTCATTGCCAAATGTCAAAAATAAATTTATAATATCTATAGGCCTATATATACTAGAAGTCCCGGCCATCCGTTGCTGTGGCTAAGGTATACGTTAAAATTTTTAATTAAGTTGCTGTCTTTCAGCCAGATTACTTAAAACTACTACTTACACACGAAATTAATAATATTGAAAATAAAATAAACACTGAACCCACTTATATTATGAAATAATCAATATTTGTAATTCAATTGAAATTTGCGGTTGCAACAAAAAGCACAGCCACCTGGATCTCTCTTTGTTAAATAATAAACCAATTACTTACTTACATACTAACTGGCACTATCGAACCCATAGGATCATGGCCGCGCGGACATAAGCTCTCCATACATCCCGATCCTTAGCTAATGTTGTCCAAACATTCCCTGTATAATCTACTTCAATAATAAACCAATTACCTTACCAAATTACCTTACACCACCATCTGTTAGAATCGTATGGAACTCTCAGATAATTATAACTCTTTGTTAAATAATAAACAAATAATTTGCAATAAAAATAATGCGACCATAAATTTAGTTATAAACTACCCTAAGTCTCAGGTTGGATCAAACTGCACACAGTGTGCAAAATTTTATTAAAATCGGTTAAGTAGTTTAGGATTCCATCGCGGACAAACAACGTGACACGACATTTTTATATATTAAGATATATATTAAAACCGATACAATTTTTATTTACAATGTAAAAGATTATTTTTATATAAACATGCTGACTTTAGAATGTTTGTTACATGAAATTCACGTTTAAATTACTATCATTGTAATATAAAAGATAAATTTTGATGTAAATTATTTAATATATTACAATATTATAAAAATGTTTAAAAAAGTTGTTTATAAATATTATGTTTGAATTGTCAAATTTCTTAATCTAAATTTTTTACAATTGTTATGAAATCTTCAGTCTCCGGACATATGTGGACAAGTCTTCCCTCTATGTTCCACAACCGCAAATACTCCCAGTTAGACGATCTCTGTAAAGAAAATGCTTTATTAGGCCTTCCGTTAAATGGGAAAACATTGGTATCCAGGCTTAATTTTGTCATAGACTGTGGTAAAATTGGCAACTATGTTGAACCCCACTATTTCCCAATGTTTTTATTTCGTTTGCCTTCTTCCAAGTCAACTGTCTTAACAACAATGACATTCAAAATGAAACCTAAATACATTCTTTGCGCGATAGTGCGTTTTGTCGTACTTACAGCAATGGCGACCATGATTGAAAGTTCGACTTCCTATATGTCGGGGTTGCCAACCTAAATAACTATACTATAATATTACATAATAAAAACACGCTCGTGGGAAGTAAAACCACTGCCCTCTATGTATACTACATACAATGTATAGGTCTATACAAAAATATCCAAAAGAAAGTTTTAATATACATTATAGGCCTACGTAACAAATCACTGCATTTTAAATGAACTGAATTTTATTTGAAACAATATAAAACAATAAATAAATAGGCCTACTTGCCGCCATTTTATAACTAAATTAGACTCACGGCCTCCTGTTCTTTCAACTAATAAGCATTGCCCACACTGTTAAAGTTATTTAATTGTTTATAACGAACGCAAATATTTCCAGCAAACATGCTATTATTTTACTATTATCTATTATTTTAAAAACACCATCGCGCAAAAAATAATGTACAACGTACGTTTGTGAAGTTTTTAGAGAATCTCGGAAATTAAAAAAACTGGCTATCGCTGTTTTTTTTTCAATTTTCCTCGATTCTGTAAAAACCACTTCCCAAACTCGCATCTTAATAGACTATTACAGCATTCTCTCAGTTATATGGATGAGAAATATGGTCTCTTACTTTAAGGGAAGAGGGTAGCGTGCTGCCTTGTCACGCAGCGGGCCCGGGTTCGATCCCAGGTCGGGACAGTTTTTCCTCACCTGTAAGACAAATGTCAGGAAAACTTTAAGGCCCAAACGGTCCCCGAAATCATATGGCCATCACAATCATCATTCATATTCATCTTACGTTAAGTTTAGGATTAGGGACTCTCCTGGTGCACCACTATCATCATCATCACCCATCATATCATCGGGGCAACGTAACCCCGCCTTCCAGGCGCCCCAACCTCAGAAGTGGGTTACAATTACGCCATGCCGGGAGAGAAACCAGGAATGTCGAAAGACAAACCTGGGGCATTTGGAAAAAAAAAAAGAAAAGAAAAAAACTTTAAGGGAAGAGAAAATATTACGAGTATTTGATAATAAAGTTCTTAGGAAAAATTTTAGACCAAAAGAGAGATGAACAGACAGACGATTAGACAAAACTACATAACAGTGAGTTATATGATAATTCGTGGCAAACCGGATATAACACGAAGGGTTAAGTCTCATATACTGCGATGGGCAGGACATATGGCACGAATGAGGGATGGAAGAGCGGCATGAAAGCTCATTATAGAAAAACCAGAGGGAATGCGCACAGTAGGCAGGCCAAGAATGATGTGGGAGAAAAACATTAACCATGATTAGAGTGAAATTATACAGGGGATGATTGGAAAATTTTAGCTCAAGATGTGAACGAGTGATATGTGGTTAGCATATCCCCTTAATTAGACATATAATTGGCAATTAATGTATAATTTTGATGGACAAAGGTCGGTTAAATTTTGCACAGTTGCGTTTCTATTCAGGATTGTGGTTCCTTAACGAGTCTGAAAATCCTCATGCTCGGTACCTACAGATTAAAATCCCTCGCGGCTAACTTATCACTTGGATTTTTCCATCCTAAAAATCCATCGACACAAATGTTTCTTTCTCGTATAGGCCTATTGTAAACCATTTCCTAAAGTATGCGTTTAAAAATCGAATTCAAAAACTCTAAAAAATTGTACTCCAGAGTAAAAGAACGTACAGAAACAATGCTTATTATAAATTTAGAATATGACAACTAGGCATAACAGTTGACATATTGAAAGAAATGTTCAGTTACTAAATGCTGTGTTAAGATATTCAATCGTTTCAGTCATTCTATAAAGAGAACACATTAAATGTGAGAAATAGGCGAATAAATCAATATATTATGTAAGTTTTATTTCTCATAATCTATTAATATCTACTTTGATGACTACTATTGATAGATCTGCCATCTGTGTGCGAGAAATCTACAACAAACTATAGATGAATTTCTTACGACTAAAAATTGAAATGAATACTTTAAGAGCCACAGTAAACAAAACAAGACTTGACAGAGCTAGGAACCAGGATGTGAGGGAGAAATGCAATACAATATGATATATGTTCAGACATTTATTACAAGAAGGAAAGGGGAAAGGAATGCCCACTGGACAGAGCTGACGATACGAAGCTTATTAAAGCAGGGAAAAACCTAAGTGCTAGGGGAAAAAGAGAAGTAGACAGACCCCTCATGAGATGGATTCAGATGTAATAATCATTGACATAAATAAAATTCCATGGTGCGACAGACCTAGAAGGCCCTTATCCTACTAGCCGGCTGCTGGCCTTACATCCACATGTGTCAATCACAGATGTAGATGATCATCTAGTCAGTGTAGGGGTGACATGTGGTCAGCATGACGAGTCCCCCAGCCGTTATAGCTGGCTTTCTCAACCTGGAACCGCTATTTATTGTAGCTACCCAAATGCCTCACGATGCTGGGTGTTCACCGATCCCATACTGGTGGAAATACCATAATAAAATAATTTTCCCCCATGGAGAATTGAACCAGCGCAAGTCCCGTAACTCTGCGACAAGACTTCCTGCCTTAACCAACTCGACTACGGCGGTGGACAACGGGGAATAACAGTTATGGATGGTTTGTTTTCACTGCATTTCGACATGTTTAAATTAAGGTGACATCAAAAATTGAGTTCCTTCAATTTATTATTATTTAACAGGTTTTAAAGGTATACAACATCATTCTTTGCCCAATGTTAAGTTTTGATTCTCTTCCCCCGCAACGTCGGTGCCCAGTGAGCGGCTGTTTTCAGAGACTGCGACAGCAAAGTAACCGCTTACTATGCACAAGATTGTAAAATTTGTTGTTTTTAAATTCTATTTTGCGAAATAAATAATTATGTAAGATTTTCAACGTTCTTATGTGTTTTTAATTTTTTTTTAAAACATCAATATATCGTTTATAATCATCCATGTTTTCGACATCGATATTTTACTTTTGAAAACACCCATGTTTTAAAATCGACTTTTTTATGAGCTATGTTGCATCCCTACAAGCACACGGGCAGAAAATGTATATATATAAAGATATGTCCATTAAAATCGATAAGTTTTTATTTTCCAAAATTTAACAATGTACAACATTGCTTGAAATAAAACATACTGAGTTTAGAATGTTACATGAAATTCCTGTGAGAATTAAAATCAATATAAAATTTTATGCAAATTATTCAACATATTACAATATTATAAAATATCTAAAAAGTGTTGTTTATAAATTTTATGTTCGCATTGTCAAATTTCTTAATCTAAATTTTTAACAATCGTTATGAAATTATCTAGTTAAACTTCGGTCTCCGAAAATGTGTGGACATGTCTTCCTTCTATGTTCCACAACCACAATTACTCCCATTTAGTCGATCTCTGTAAAAGAAAATTATTTATTAGACCTTCCGAAAATGGGGAAATATTAGGTATAGACCGGGGTAAAATTAGTAAGGATGTTGATCGTCAATTTTTACCGTTGCTTTTATTTCGTTTGTCTTTTTCGAACTCAATTGTCTTAACAACAATGACATTAAAACTGAAACCTATAATATATTACGATGCTAGGTTGGGAAGTGGTTTCTACAGAAGGCAGTAAATGTTTAAAAACCGAGCGATAGCGAAGTTTCTAATTTCCGAGATTCTGTAAAACCCTTCACTAACGTGCGTTTTACATTATTTTTTGCGCGATGGTGTTTTCAAAATAATAGGCCTAAATAATACTAAAATAATAACATAGGCTATTTGTTGGAAATATTTGCTTATATTATAAATAACTGACTAACGTTAACAGTGTGGGCAATGTTTATTAGTTGAGACTACAGCAATCCGTGACACCAATCAGTCATAAAATGGCGGCAAGTACATATTTATTTTTTATAATGTTTCAAATAAAGTTCAGTTCATTTAAAATGCAGTGATTTGTTTCATATAATGCATATTTTTGTATATACAATGTACATAGTATATATAAAGGGCACTGGTTTTACTTCCCGCACGAGGATTGTAATATGTAATATTACAGTATAGTTATTTAGGTTGGCAACCCCGAATTGTAGGAAGTTGAACTTTCTATCATTAGTCGCCATTGCTGTAAGTACGACAAAACGCACTTTCGCGAAAAAAAATACAGTTTTTAGCAATGCCACTGGATTTTAAGTATTTGGGTTTCTTGGCAACTGAACATGTTATGGAGATAGAAACTAAATACAGAATAAATGTGGAAAATGCACGTTATTTGGACTTGTAATATCTTTATCAATATATATTTAGATCAGTTTTTTAAAAGATGAAACTGTTATAAAAATTGTTTTTTATAGATCATAGGCATCAACCCTGATTATTAAATCACAAAAATTACTTATTATTTGGGAGAGGAAAGTACTCAGACGAATTCATAAGTCAATAAATGAAAATGATGGCTGTCGTATGATGGCTGAAAATTTTGTTAACTTTTTTGTGAAATCTCTCTCGTAAAATATTAGATTTAACGTGTCTGGACATTATTAATATTTAATTTTATTTCAACAGCATTCTATGAGTTACTCATTAAAAATAACATAGGCCTTATAAGAAGAAGAAATAATTGTTGATAGAGCTAGTTAACTAATCACGTTCACTTTCAATTTATATCAACATTTCACTTTAAACAATGATTTTAAATATGTTCAATATTTTCCTTAAATTCTAATTCCATCATCCATTCACAGTAATTCCCTACGGCAAGTCTTTCACTGCAATCATAACATTTTCATGCTATGCTTGCAGCTTTACTAGGGAATTATAAATGTGGTAGCCTCCCGTTGCTTTCCACACCGGTGCCGGATGATAATGATAATGATAAGGATGATGATGATGGTCGGATGACTTTCGGGGACCGTTGGGCTCTAAGCTTCCTGACATTTGTCTTACAGGTGAGGAAAACCCCGAGAAAACCTCACCCATTAGCCTGTCCCGACCGGGAATCGAACACGGGCCCACTACGTGACAAGGCAGCTAAATAATAGGCTATCAAGAAAATCATACTTTAAAAAATAACACTGCAGTAGTGTTACAAATTTCTTTCTTCCTGGCATGGCCATCTATAACAATAAGAAAATAATAATAGTAATAATAATAGTAATAATAATAAAAATAATAATAATAATAATAATAATAATAATAATAATAATAATAATAATAATAATAATAATAATAATAATAATAATAATAGCTTTATTTTACCTGCCAGACTTAAGAGCTCCTCTACCTCTCAGCCAGGTTAAAAAAGAAAATACAAAAATGATTCTTAAATCTAATTACAATAAAAATAAATATTACATAGCATGTCTACAATATAATTATTATTTACAAAGTAGTTTGATTTAATCTAGATTTAACAATTGAAATATAAAATATACAAGAAAGAAAAATGAGTAAAAACTATTAATGACGTAGATTAAATTTAACTGCAAAGAAAAATTAATTATTAGACAACAGGTACTTGTATAAGTGTGACTTAAAAGTGCCAAGTGTGCGGCATATCCTGATATCTTGAGGAAGGAAATTCCAGGAGCGGGCAGAGGCTACTGTGAAAGAAGTAGAATAAGAGGAGGTGCTATGAAGAAGGATTGTTAGCAGACTGTTATCTTGTGACCTAGTGTCAATATTGTGGTAAGAAGATAACTTCTCAAATCTGGACGCCAGGTAAGTAGGAGTGTAGGAATTCAGAAGTTTTAAAATAAGTGAAAGTGAGTGCAATTTATATCTGTAAGTAAGACGGAGCCAAGAGAGGTTATTGAAGTATTCGGAAATATCATAACGGCGGATATTGAAGAGAATCGAACGCAAGCATTATGAACACGCTGCAGTCTCTATGACAAGTCATAGTTTAGATCGTTATAAAGAAGTCATAATAATCGAAGTGTGGCAACACAGTATTCTGCACAAGGATTTGTGTTAATCAAACTGGGAGAAAATTCTTTAAACGTCTAAGATAATGTAAGATGGAAAAGTATGTTCCATATAAGTATGTGTTTAACTTGTGTTTGTCACGTTAAATTTGTGTCTAGATGTAATCCAAGATCTATTACTGAAGAAGAATAAGGGAAAATTATTAAATTTCTTTTTTCTTTTTTATAAATTAAAAATGGGAAATGACATTATGAGGTTTTAAATTAATAAAAATTAATTAAATGAGTTTTATCTCACCACATACTTCGTATTCTTCAAGCACGGAATCTGCGGTTTTCAAGAGTAATCCCTCCCATCTTCAAGCAACATGATGGCTCATAATGATGGCTGAAGATGGGAGGGATTCCTCTTGAAAACTGCAGTTTCCATGCTTGAAGAACATGAAGTATGAGGTGAGATACGACTCAATTAATTTGTATTTCTTTGTTTTATTTAACATCTCTCTTTGTAGGTACTTTTACGTGTCTGAAGCCACCCGGGACTTACAGAGACAGTATGTGTCGGGAGAGGATTTTTAAATGTCGGATCACACAAATAATTTATGAGCACACACAAACAAGGTGGTCCTCCTGGATGAGTGATCAGCACAATACCAATGCCACCGCCGCGACAATATGAACATGAGATATTAAACATAAAATTGGTACCTGGTAAGTCAGTCGTCCTCAACTAAGTCATTAAACTTCATTAAGTGGTGCCAATATGGAGGCTTTAAAAAAAAAAGTTTCATCTTCTGCATTTTAACTGGTACTAGTGTTGTTGTATAAGATGTACAACCGGTTTAGATCTGCGGGTGTGTTCTCATTGATTAGAAATAACAAATAAATAAGGAAATAAAAGCGTTTTTTAACTAAAATGCAATAATTGTGAAAAGTTCTATATAGGCAAAACAAAAAAAAATTTCAACACAAGATGCTCTGAACATTTCAAAATTTTATTAATAATGAAGAAAAGTCAATTTTTGTCAAACACATACTAGAAACAGGCCATCAGTTCGATAAAATCGATAATATTATGTTAGTACTACACAGAGAGTAACAGCAGGATCAGCATCCTTGAAGATAGAGAGATTCTAAAAGAAGCAAATAATATAAACATACTCAATGAGACACACCCGCAGACCTAAACCCGTTGTACAACTTATACAACAACATCAGTACCAGTTAAAATGCGGAAGATGAAACATTAATTTTGAAAGGCCTCCATATTGGAACTACTTGATGAAGTTTAATAATTTAGTTTGAAGACGACTGACTTACCAGGTACCAATTTTATATTTAACATCTTATTGCATAGCCTCAACGGTGCTTTAATACGAATTTTAAAAGTGTTGAATATGAACATTAAAAAAATAATGGCTAGGATACAATAAAAATACACACAAGCTTGTTTCTAAACATTATATCTGAAATATACATATCTTGTTCTAGTATCGCGTTTAATCTGCCGAGAGACAAATGAATATGGCCAGGCGTGTCATACTTGTGCACGTTATATATGCAACCTCCGTAAATCAGATCACATAACTCCAGTATTTTAAATGTTGTATTGGCTCCCGATTCGAAGACAGGCGAATGATACATTGTCTCTGCTTCTTATACAACACTTTGTCCACCTCATCACCCCTTTATATTTCCACTCGTTTCCATTCGCTATCCTTCCACCATAAATTAAAGACACGATCGAGAGAAAATTTAATTCTAGATGTACCTCTACATCGAACATCTCACTATTCTTCATCCTTCCTTGTTTCAGCCACCCGACTCTGGAATTACCTCCCCTCGTATATCAAGGACTGCCCAACTCAAAAACAGTTCAAAATTTCCTTAGACAATATAATATGTATAAGCGCGTTCCACGCATTTTTTGTTATTTCTTTATATTTTAAACTTTTCTTACCAATCCAATTACTTAAACTAATTATAGGCTATTATTATTGTGGTATGGACAATCAATAAGTACTACAAGAATAGACTAATAGCTCTAGAAATGGATTATTTACGGAGAAGTGCCAGAAAGTCTAGATTAGAACATGTCACAAATAAGGAAATTAGAAACATAATGGAAGCAGAAGAAAGCATAATTGAAAGAATTGAGGAGAAGGAATTAAAGTGGTTAGGACATGTCTTAAGAATGGAAGATGAGCGATGGCCGAAGCAACTATATGAATGGCATCCGAACAGAAAGAAGAAAAGAGGGAGACCAAGGTTAACATGGAAGGAAAACATGAAGACAGTAATGCAAGCTAGAGGGCTAAGCATCGAAGATGCCCAAGACCGTAGGCTTTGGAGATTTGGCACGGGAAGACGGCAGCAGCTGTAAAAACCCGAAGATAGATAGATTATTGTTCTTGTTATTATTATTATTATTATTATTATTATTATTATTATTATATTATTATTATTTTTTTTATTATTGCCTTTGTTCGTGGCATCATATACGGACATTAACCCGGCCTAAGGGGAACCAGAGACATCTTCCTTGAACCCACTTAGGTAACTCTTAGCAGGCGCGTCTACGACGCGGGGGTGGACCCGTCTCTAAGTCAGTGACTAAGTTCTGCTAAGGACCCAGTATTGCGGGATATAACGCTTTACCCTTTTCCAGGATTACGGATGGAGACCACAATGGCAGCGAAGGCGAGGAAGAAAATATTTCAACTCGACCGAACTGGCAGAGGAGGAAAATTTCAACTCGGCGGAACTGGCAGAAGTGGCAACTCTTTCTCCAGAGTTTAAAAGGAGCCCATACTCGGGGTAACAGGAGTGAAGTGCCCAACGACTTAAGTCGGAAGGGGCAACCCTTTATGTGGGGATTATACACAGAAGAGCACGTCCAGAGGCTGTAAGGTGGCAGCCCCACCACTAGACTTGTCCTGCGTAACGCTCGTAACGTGACCAGGAGACATTTACATTACTGGCAACCATCAAGTGAATAACCGGACTATTTTTATTGTGTAGCATTATATATATACATATATATTAGGCCTGTATATTATTAATCAACATGTAGATAATTCATAATTGTTATTATATGTATAATTTAACCTGGTGAGGAGAAAGAGAAGACCTTACGGTCTTTACTCCATCAGGTAAAATAAATAAATAAATATAAATAAATCTCAACCAATCAGAAAAGGCTCGTTTATATTTCTAAACAAAGCAAATATTATATGGGTGATCGTGCTGAAAAGTTTAAATTCGAAGACAATTTGGACCTTAAAGTTTCCCGATATTTGTCTAACAGCTAGAAAAGCCCTCATCCAGGAAACTTGTTCTGGCCGGGATCGAATCCGGGCCTTCTGCGTAAGAGAAAACGTTACCTCGAGCCACATCGGTGCACTGTTAGCCTATTAATGTATGGAATTTAAATAAAAAATGTAGGCGGAGAACCGGGCTTGATTTCAGGTCGGGACAAATTCTTGAGTGACATTTTGGTATTTGCTCAATGTAACACAAATGTCGGAAAATTTTAAGGCCCGAATTATTCTGGCCATCAAAATCGTCCATTTCATATTCACCTTATTTACTATGAATAAATAAGCTTTAAATGTTTGTGTTGTTTCGTAGGTGACCCTGGTATTGAGCTGATTTCTCAACCATGTAATATGTGTGGTCAAAAAATATACTTATGATTCAGAGTTACAAATTCTGTCCCGGCAGGTCGTACCACTGTAAGACTAGGATGACGTGGTGCAAGTAAAAGTTTCTAAAAAGGGAATTTAACTAACAACAAAACTGTCAACCATTGCATGTCGAAAGCCTTGACATTTCATCCAGAGAAACGTTATGGTGTACAGAGGCCGCGTCAAAAAAATGCCTGCCTTTTTAACAGCAAGAACTAAAATCAAGCGCCAAATATCTCATTTAAGCTATAGGGAAGTAATACAACTCCTGTATTGGCACACTGGATAACCCTCACTACTTGCCGTCCTCACAGTGTTCCACTCTGCGCATAACTCATGCAGGGGGCTACCATTGCTGTATTCAGACTTCGATTTCTGTGCCTTCCAGTTAAAAACGGCTACCATTGCTGTATTCAGACTTCGATTTCTGTGCCTTCCAGTTAAAAACGGCAGATATTTTTTTTTGACACAGCCTTGGTACATCACAACGTTTCTCTGGAAGAAATTTCAAGGTAGATTTCGATATGCAATGGTTGAGTTTCCGTGTAATGAAAGAAGAAACAGAAGTATTACAAATTTCAGTATATACTAAAAAATAATTAATTTTATGCTATATTATGGGACCAGGGCGTTCAGTGTTGCATTCATTAGGTTATCTGCTTATTTAACTGCAAGGTACAGAAATTGAATCTAGAATCCAGCAAAGGAAACCCAATGTACGGAGAAAATGAACTCTCTGCATGAATAAGAATAAAGTGAATTAAAGGCGGGACGCGGCGCCGACAGCAGGTAGTGAGAGTTATCCAATCTACCAATTCACGAGTTGTATTACTTCCCTGTAGTTTAAATGAGAGATTTGGCATTTCATTTCAATACCTTGCAATTAAAAACGGTAGATAATGTTTTGGACACGGTCATGGTACTTCACAACGCTTCTCTGGGAGAAATTTCAAGATTGGTTTCGGCATGTAAAGGTTGACAGTTCCCTTGTAAGAAAAATAGTAAAACCAAATATTTGAATATTAAATCATGGCTATGAAAAAAAAATTGAATACCCATTCTACTGTATATTGTTTATAAAAAGTAAGTTATACAGGGTGATTCAGAATAAGTATTGCAGACTTTTGGAGATTGTAGAGGGGACTTAGTAGATAAAGTTTTTTAAGGAACCCATAACCGGAAACGTACCATTTCGATGTAAAATAAGTTTAAAGATCGAAACACAATGCTGATATCGTGTGTCTTGTGTTTCAGAATAAGTATTACAGATTTCTGGGGATTGTACTACACATGTCGAGTCGGAGGGAGACCTTCCTGCACGAATTCTGGTGACAGCAGAAATGATTGAGCACACACTAGGTTTTGTGTGCCGTGTGTATGAAAACGTGCGTCGCAGGTACACCTTGTACAACGAACAACAGGGTCGCCACATGGAACCACACTTGTAGTACAACACCTAAAAGTCTGTAATACTTATTCTGTACCACAAGACACGCGATATCAGTACATTGTGTCTTGATCTTCAAACTTATTTTACATCGAAATGGTAAGTTTTCCCAATATGGGTTCCTAATAAAAACTGTATCTACTTAGCCCTCTCTACAACTCCCAGAAGTTTGTAATATGAATTATGAATCACCCTATGTTTATATGTGTTACCTTCCACACCCACAGTCTTCTTCCTCGCTGTGCCAACTGCAAAAATAAAAAAAAATCTTATTAGCATAACTTGTTTAAACAAAAAATCTGCAACGCAAGAATAATTGTGTAAACTAAGCAAATTCCACAACAATTCGAATCTATGAACAGATTTTGATAGAATTGAGGAATGTATATTTATATTGACTACGTATTTAACTCATGCCCCAAATGGGAGTCAATGAGCAATCACATTTCAGTGAATTTTTATTTACAACCAATCACATTCGTTTTTCACCTCGATTTTAGCAGTTTAATTTTATCACTTTAAAATGAAGCTACCTTCGGAGGACTGCTGAATACACACTACTAGATCACAAAAAAATGAAGACATCTTAGCAGAATTACACATGGAACCTTTAGAAAACAACATTTCTGATTATAAGTCAAGATGGATGCAACATGTTCATCGAATGGAAGATCACAGGATACCCAAACAAATGTTATTACCGTTCTAGGAGTAAGCGCAGTTGTTGACGGAGGGCACTGCAGTCGTGTTTATGCAGGAATAGAACACGTGACACTGCTAACTATGAGTGCAGAGGGGGACGGGACGTGGGACGCTGACAGTGAACACTGCCTTAGATGACGTCACGTGTAGCAACAAAGAAAGCTTCGCAATTCTTCCGCCTGCAGAGATATTTTGAACGACTAATAAGATATCAACCTGCAGGAAGAAGAAGACCAGGACGTCCACTCAAAAGACTTCTGGATGGTGTTTCTCTTGAGGCCGAAACAGGTCAACAAATGGCCTAAATTCGTGAATATACCATGATGATGATAAATCAAGCTACTCTTTTTCTGAATAGGTCATAGCATTATTTTGCAGTGATTGCATGTGGCTACCAGATTGTATACAGGGTGTATAAAAAAGGATGGCGCAAACTTACATGGTTGAAAGTACACGATAATAGAAGCAACAATGTCCCAGTAAACATTGGTCCGCAAACACGCCGTTTGCGAGATAATTACGAATGTATGGTTACAAGCTGCCACTGACTTTATTGTAAACATCGTCCTAATTAGTACAAATTAATTTGAATTTAGACTTTACTATTAATTTTTCATCTCATTTAGTTCACATTTCACAGTTCACTTCACTTATGGGTTACCTGTTAAAGGAGGTGTTCGAAGTGTCTTCCTTGCATCTGGATGCAATACTGTGCTCGTCTCTGTAATGAATGTCGAATTCTCTCGAAAACCCTTGGATCTTTTCTGAATTCTTGACAATCATGTATAACTCTCTGCTCCAGTTCTTCGACCGTGTTAACGGGTGTGCTGTACGCTTCGCTTTTGAGGTGACCCCAGACACAAAAATCCAAAGGATTTAGATCCGGTGATCTTGGAGACCTATCCATCTTTGGCCGTATCTGCGCGTTAGATGCCGTCTCACAGCAGCAGCAAAATGTGCCGGAGCTCCATCATGCATGTACCACAAACTCCGACGTTGCTGAAGGGGAACATCCTCAAGCAATCCTGGAAGATGACGCCGCAAAAAACCTAAGGTACCTCCGTCCATTAAGTTTTCGTGGAAGAATGTGTGGCCCAATGAGATGATCACCTAGTACACATTCAGTGAAAAACGGTGCTGATGTGGTGACTCTGAACAGCATGTGGGTTTATTTCACACCAAAAATGTGTATTATGATAATTAAAAACGCCATCGCGTGTGAATCCTGCTTCGTCTGTAAATAAAATGTTACATGCGATACGAGGGTTGACTACAGTCTGTTGTTGCATCCACTGACAAAACATCACTCTAGGAACAAAGTCCACATCATTGAGACATTGAACTCGTTGGAGGTGGTATGGGTACAGTAAATTGCGCTGTAAAATTCTCCATACACTACTGTGGCTTAGTACAGGCACTTGTGTGGCAATTCTTCTCGTCGAGGTTCCTGTAGAGAGCTGTACTGCTTCCAACACCATATCCTCAACCTCAGGCGTAATGCGAGCCGGCCTACCTACTGCTCTGCCATGTGCAAAACCCCCATTTTCTCTCAAGCGCTGATGGACCCTTGTAAATGTACGACTTTCGGGGTGTCTTCGATCAGGATATGTTTCTTGGTACAAGCGTGCAGCCTCCCGTGCATTGCCATTAGCCCTACCGTACACGAAATGCATATTCGCATACTCTTCGTTACTGTAAGGTTCCATTGTAACTACAACACAGCACAAGTGGCACTCCTCAGACGAGACTGATACCTTTTGAGACTGTGTACTGTATCCGTCCTGTACGTTCTGCGTGTATGGTTTGATTACAACTCCACCTCTCGGCAATATTCAGTTTTGTAAACAAAGAACATAGGACGGCTTCAAGTGCGCAAGGAGTAAACTGTACGATGTTACAAACAATGACGTCAGTGGCGGCTTGTAACCATAAATTCGTAATTATCTAGCAAACGGCTCGTTTGCAGACCCACGTTTACTGGGACATTGTTGCTTCTATTATTGTGTACTTTCAACCATGTAAGTTTTTGTCATCCTTTTTGATACACCCTATATATAGCTAGTGCACGAATGTTAACATATAGTGCTTGCGGGATATAATATAAAAATATTTGTAGCAATTGGTTATACCACAAAAAAAAACACTATTTGCACTTTCTTAAACGAATTATTTCCCAGGAAATAACGTTGCAGAAAAAATATAATTGACATATTTATATCATAGGATATCAGAAATTAATGAATAGTCCTACCTATAATATTGGTTATAAATTTCTCTACTGGGGTGCATTCTTACAATATTGCGATCCTTTGGCAATATATATTATGATCTGGTTGCAGTGATGAACAAATGAAGCGTAACAATCGTTTCTCATTGTTTTTAAACATGGCCGTTTACATTAAATATATAAATATTTTAAAATAACTATACTTAACGATTTGTGGGTAAACAGCTTAATTTTATTTGTTACGTAGTCCTAACAAATGCCACTCTTGATTTCCAAATTCTCACTTGGTGAGTTGTGAATTTATCTATAATTTGGAAATCACTCGTGGCATTACTTATGATAATTACATTCTAAGGGTCTATATATTCATTTTCGTTGCAAGGAAATAGAATTTATTTTTATAACAAATCTTATATATATCAAGTTTCGTTCCAAGGAACCATAAATACGGCCGATAGTTCATTGAAAATGTTGCTACAGTGGAGGAAATTGGTATAAAGGCACTTGTTAGAAGTGTGAACACAAGTTTATTTACTCTTTCTTTGGCATTTTTCTATCTTAACTTAGGAAATGATTGAGTATAAAACACACAAAAATAACGTCAAAATTAATTATCCATTTTCATCCAAAAAAGTACATTAAAACTGAAACCACTCTCACATATGGGTGAAAATTAGTATAAAGGCACTTTGTGTATATCACAGATTAAACCAAAAAGACTGAGTACTAAGTTTACAACAAAGTTCTAAAATTTAGTTGAACCTCCATTGTTCTTAATTACTTGGAAGATTCTCTTTGGCATTGACTTCATGAGGGTGTTTATTTCTTCCACTGAGATTAAAGTCCACTCTTCCCGAATAGCATTTTTGAGCTCAGTCATTGTCCCAAACTGCCGTCCATTGCGATATATACGCCTTGCCAGGATCCCCCATAAGTTCTCAGTCGGGTTTAAATCAGGCCACGTTAAAAGAGGTACTTCTTTCTTCCTGAACCACTCCTTTGATTTGGTAGACACGTGAATGGAAGTATTATCTAGTTGAAAAATTAGATATTCGCCAACTTCCTCATACATTCGTATCAATTCGGACTCCAGAAGTTCGTCAGTGTAGGACCCAGAATTCATCTTGGTGCGTATCCATGCCAGTTTTGATCTTCCTTTAAAGCAGAATGCTGCCCAAATCATAACGCCTCCACCACCGAAGTTTCTACTCATTCTAACTTGCTCTTCAGTACGGAGGTCGTGCCCGTAATACTGAAAGCCATCAGGCCCGTCCAGATTAAACTTCTTCTTGTCACTGAATATTACTTTATTCCATTCTGAGGTCCAGGACATGTGCTCTTCAGCAAAAGTCATTCTAGCTTTCTTATGTGCATTGTTCAGAGGTAGTTTACTAAGACTTTTTTTTTTAAATTTTAGGTTCTTGTCTTCTGACAGAATTTGTCTTACTCGTCTGGCTGTTAATGACAACTTCAAATCAGCCTGGATTTGAAAAGAAAACATACTTAAAATGACATGTTTAGTGCGCTCAGACAATTTTCTTGTCCGTCCATTCTTCCCGTTTTTTCTATATTGTGAGCCCAGTTTGACAAAATTATCAATGACACATCTTGAACGTCCCAATTTCGTAGCTATTTGTCGATTGGAAAGGCCCATATACTTGAAGGCACTAACTCTTGCTTTCTCTTCATTTGATAGAGGCTTTCCACGCGGCAATGTACATACTACTGACTTCTAACTGATGAACGATGCTCACAAACACGTCTTCTCCATGTAACTGCAGTGTTTTGTTTACATTTATGTCCGTGTAAGAGCCAGAAGTTGACCTGGCTTTATACCGATTTCCACCCCTAGGACAGCGTTTTCTTAGTTTTACGTAATATTTACGTATATAATAAATACAAACTGTGGAGACCTGTATGAAATTATGTCCTAGATAATTATGTAATCTATGACACACATACGGTATTTGCATAAATATTTCAGGTTGTTTTACTACTAAAATTTAGTGCCTTTATACCAATTTCCTCCACTGTACTACAATATCAGCTTTCAGGTTAATCCTTTACCTACTCTTGAGTGCTGAGTTAAACAACGAAGGGAGTGCAGCGAGTTACTGAACCTAATTTTGTAACGTGTTGTCGGAAATATTTATCTATGTTCGGAGTATTTTAGTATATGTTGTATATTAAGTATATTTATTGATTTTTTATTGCGGAAACAATATGTTTACATAAAGAATAATGTGGGTTTTAGGGAAAAAAAGACATGATCAATCAACAAACAAATAATTGTTGTTATTTTCTACAATTTTGGGAGATCGTTTCATAAGTGAATTTAAAGGGAGCGGAGAAGGTGATTTTCACGTTTCATCACAAAAAATTTTAAAAGTAGTCCAAGATGCAACTAATAATAAACTTCCAGAAAAGCCAAGGAAATATTATTTATGTAGTCATACAGAATTATCATTAAAGTGCATTTTACGCTTTGTTGAACCTGTATTTTATATTTTCATATGCGTCCACCGCAGTGGCCTCGAGGTAGTGGGCTGCCTTCTCATGCAGCGGGCCCGGGTCCAATCCCCGGTCAGGACAAGTTTCCTGAGTGATGGTTTTTCATCGGGGTTTTCCCTCACCTGTAAGACAAACGTCAGGAAACTTTAAGGCGCAAATGGACCCGAATATAATATGGCTACCATAGTCATCATCATTCATATTCACCTTAGATTAAGTTTAGAATTAAGGACTCTGCTGGAGCACAACTATTATCATCATCATCACCCATCATATCATCGCCTTCCAGGCGACCCAACCTCAGAAGTGGGTTACAATAACGTCATGCCAGGAGAGAATACCAAAATATCGAAATGACAACGTGATGGAATTGGATATAATAAAATTTATAACTTGTTTTATGTTTTTTAGAACGTAAAGTATAGGTTTTGTTGCCTAATAACTACGAACTAAAGCGTCAGTGATTGTTATAATAGTGGATAAATATTGCTATGTGTCACATAGCGACATCTGAATTGCGCGGGCTGTGCAAGAATCGCGAGTTAGAGGACCCGCACAAATCGACCGAAGGGTCTTACCAGACGGTTCTGTCGGCATCTCCTTCCTCCTTTCAGAAAAGATCGGTGGCCAGAGGCTTCTAGGTTACGAAATATCCCACTTCTGAGATGTCACTAAGGATATCAGGATTTTCCTTTGCGATATTATGACATAAATAAGCACACTTAATTTGTTTAAAATTTCACTTAACACTTTATTTCTTTCCACAATTATCAGTAAACTTTGTTTACAATTACAACTCACAATTAATCTTCTTTTAATTCTTATCTCTGTCACAACTGTTTTCAAAGTCGCTGCAGAATAAGTTCGCCAACTTCCTCGTTCACTTAACAATGTCCAAAGCGAGACTGAATGGGCTCTTGCCTCCGATCCATTTTTATAGGCGCGAGAAAACTTCTAGAAATAGCTTCGAGATATTACGAAGTCTAGTAGTCTCTGGCCACCGAACTTTCCTGAAAGAAGGAAGGAGATGCCGGTAGAGCCGTCTTGTAAGACACTCCAGACACTTCGGTCGGTTTGTGCGCGCACTCTAACTCGCGATTCTCGCCCAGGCCGCACAATTTAAACATCAATATGCGACACATAACAATATAATTAATTAATTAATTAATTAATATATATATATATAAAGTTACCTTTCACATCCACACTCTTCATCGCTTTCTTCTTCACACTCACATTCACTATCTTCTATTATTTCATCATCGCTTCTCTGAAGATATATGTGACAGCATATTGACAACAGAGCGATTAAAAGTGCAAGTAAAGCACCTGCACACTGGTGATACAGTTAAGACACAGTGTATCGTACAACCTTTTGACATTCAAACAAATCCCTTCTCTAAGAAGTCACTGCACACCCTTTACCTAAGACATTGATGGGCCTATTCTAGTGCAATATTTTGTGGCTGAATCCCGTCGTCCCGCTAAGGGACATGAGTTGTCTCCTAGTTGGAAGTTCCTTAACCAGAATAATTTAGTTACGCTTATTTCCCTACAAATCAGCGAGGGACATGTGGTTGGTACACCGCCTGGATGAGACGTTTAGTAGGAAACGAAGGTAATACTCGGATGGATTAAAGTCGGTTAAATTTTTCTCAGAGGTATTTTTTATTTAGTCTTGAGGTTCTTTTTTACATCTACAATGGCGTATTAGACCAATCATTAGCCTTAGTCTCTCAACTGTGTTTTACCATGTATTTTAAAAGTATATATTAAAATCAATAAATGTAAAATTTAAAAAAGGATACAGTGGCGTAAATTAAGAAATAATCTTGTGTGCTCCTCCCAGAAGACCAGTCATTACTAACTTGCACATTACACTTGTGATACAGAGATATACAGCGAGAAGACTGGTCTGGAACTGATGCCCATCCCTTTTCACAGACGCAGGAGCCAGATCCATCCACGTAGCCGTGATGGCATTGTACAGGCTTATTCTTAAAATGAATAGGCCTATATTAAATATAGGAAATGACATTATGCAATTTTCAATTAATAATTAATAAAATATGAGTCGTATCTCACCTCACCTTCGTGTTATTCAAGCACAGAAACAGCAGTTTTCAAGAGGAATCCCTCCCATCTTCAGTCATCATTACTACTGTCGCGTTTAGTCTACATCTGCATATCAAAAGTTGCCATCTGGTGTTGATTGCATGAACTTTGATATGAAATCAACACAATTTGGCAACTTTGAAGACAGTTGTAATAGTGGCTGAAGATTGGAGGGATTCCTCCTGAAAACTGCAGTTTCCTTGCTTGAATAACACGAAGTATGAGGTGATATGCTACTCATTTTTTATCAATTATTGTTCTTAAATATTCAACAAAGGATAATTGGACGGTGTTATGTATCAACCAGCTATGCACCATTAACTAAGTTTCGAGAAAAATACGTTTAAAGTTCAAGTCAATATTCACTATTTATTGTAGCGCCAAAATAATAATACTGGATATTGCAAGTTGTTTTATTTGCTTGATAGTTATGAATCAACAATCTAAGAGCGGGAACGTTGGCGCTTAGCTGCATGATGCCAAATTTAGTTTAGCATTGATGAATATCTGGTTTCATAGTCGTTTGTTGCAAAACAGGACCTCTGATAGGACTTTTTTAAAATAATAAGACTATATTTAAAGATTTGGCGCTCAAAGTGTGCGTACACTTACTTCATGAGCCAGTGCAACAGATGACATCAATTTTTTAATGGCGCTTAGCCGGTTGATGCATAACATTGTCCAACCCATATAAAAATCTAACTTCCAAACTGTTTAAATCTAAATATAGCTGGCGCACTCTAAACTAGCAAGTCCATGATCTCATTTTTCTACTTGGGATAATAAGAATTGAATTGCTACTACTACTGACTTAAAAATAACGACTCATCTGTTATTACTGAAGAGGAATTTTACAAACGTTCATTTTCTTAGAAGTAATTCTAAGTTATGTTATACTTATAACTAGAGCGAGGAATTATATGAAGAAAATTATACGAAAATATGAAATCGTAAAGACAAAATATGAAAAATATGAAAATAATGACACAAAAATATTATGAAGCTACTATTTTCTAAACTTTTTACATATATTTATATACATAGGCCCACTATAACTTATAAATGTACATACCAGCACATAAATGAGACAAACAGAACTTATTTATAGCTCAAGAAATCAATATTTCTATTGTAATTAGCTTTTTCATTAATTCTAACCCAATATAAAATATCATATTCATGATCTGAAACAATTTTAATGGATCACGCCATAGCGTAGTTGTATAAGGAAACGTGGTAAAAACAGGAAATTCGTGGGTTCGAGATTCGGTATCGTCAAGATTTTTAGCTTCCTAATGCTTCCTAATGGAAGTCAGTACTAGATGCATGTTCTGGGCACAAATGCGGCCATCAGGCAGATCCGACAATCCGGCTGACATCTCATGCCTTTGTCTAGAAAGATTGGAGCTTCAACATGCCACTACCCCAAAGGCCTCCCAAGACTGTAGTGGAATCACTTTACGTTCATAAATCAAAACTGAGAGGTTGTATATAATACAATTAATTAATTAATTAATTGAATGATATTTAATTATGAAATCCAAACATATACAAGAAACAAAACATTGCAACCAAAACATAGCACAAACAAAGTTTAGAACAGGTATAGTTTGGATAGTTACTACTTTTACATTGCATGAAGACATTAAATTCCTGTAGGTGCAAATGTAACAATAGCATTAAATTTGACGATTTAAGAATACAAGTAAACCATTCCGGTATGTCATATTAGGAGAAACTAGATGTAAAAAGTTATTAGCCCATAATTCATTCTAGGGATTGTTTCAGAACTCTATTTGCAATTACAGTTACATTTAAAATTGAACTACAAACATGGTGAAATGTAGTTAGAATTATTTTAATATTATTATTTTCTTTATGAAATGTGTCTAACATAGTGTCTAAAGTCTTGGTCTAATTGTGCTTTGAACAATTCAATTCTCAATTCTGTTCGTGATACACAGAAGTTGTTTTTATATTTTCTGATAGTAAACTATAAGGCTTGTCTATCAGAATTGTTTTGCACGATGAAAAATTATGCTCAACATCACACGATATTATGGCAACATACTTGAGTCATGCAATATTTGATAGTTTGAGTAGATGAGAAAAATGTTGTCCTTACATACATGAACTTTACTAATTTCCCAAAGCACTGCTTCAAGTTTAGCAGCAGCAGTCTTTCCTATATTTAAGGCTCGAATCTATGAACGCATTAGACCGTAAAAGTCGTTCTCTGCTGAGAAAGTTGTATCCAAATACGTTTTTGCGTCCTCAAAAATATGTTCATGCGATAATAATTGTTGAAATTCCTAAGCTACCTGCCGAGGTGACTTAGGAGAGAAACGAATCGTGAGAATCCCGATGGGAACCGATGGTAACCGATGTACTTAGAAACGTTGCTGCTTTATCCAAGATGTCGGACCTTGAAGACTTCGATCTTGTTTTCGGTACACGCGGAGAAGAGGAATTTGATAGAGTCTACCAAAGAATTCAACTGGAAGAACAGCAAAATCGGCGTAATATTGCGCGACGCAGACGTGGTTGTATACGGTATTATTTGCGGACGCAAGCGTAAATGCGTGCCTCTAGCAGACGAAAATAACGGAAATGGTTTCATCGCTGAGAATTCTGGGTAATTTCTAGTCAATATTACGAAAACGACGACTTTCATGCATGACCAGTTAGTGGGTAGCTAATTCCTCTTTGAACTTGCTCACGGTGAGTCAGCTCACCAGTGATTGGAAGTAATTTGAGTAGAGACTAATGTATTTGCATGCGGCCCTAAATGCTGTAATCTGTTCACTAAGCCAACAGGTTGAACTCTCTGATTCATCCGAGTCTTGGTTTGAGACCAAATTAATGGAAACCATAAAATAGACTCTTTGCTTTTTGCAGATGATTTGGTATTAATAGCTCCAACAGAAACAGATTTACAGTATTCTGTACACAATTTTAATATAATTGCAAAAAGATACAATATGGAAATCAATACAAAGAAAACTAAAGTGATGGCCTTTTGTGGGATGATGAAATTTTAGAACGAGTAAACGAATTTAATTATTTGGGTTATAATTTAACATTTCAAGATGAAGCTGTTATATCAAAGAAAATCACAAATTTTACAAAAACAACGGGGAACAGTATAATGAAACCATCTTTAGTACAGAAGAACACAAGATTACGGCTTTATAAGGTTCTCGCAAGACCAGTATTAAGAAATGGTAGTGAAGCATGGACAATACGAAGAAGAGATGAAAGCCGAATAACAGCAAGTGAGATGCGATTTATGCGCCGTACAGCAGGCTACACAAATTGGGACCATAAAAGAAATGAGGAAATTATGGAAGGGTTGGATGTAGAACTCATTCTTCACCATATACAAAACTACCAGAACAACTGGAAAGCCCATCTTCAACGAATGCCGTCTCATAGAATTCCAAAAGCCATACTTCGCTACTGCCCCCAAGGCAGAACATCGCTGGGACGTCCAAAAAAGCGCTGGATGGAAAATTCATTTTTGAGACCGTAACAGGCCACACGGCCTAATACTTGCATGGATGATGATGATGTTCACAAAGTAAGGACTGGCCTCAGGTAGTAAGAATGAGCTGACAGCTATTATACCTGACTACACAAAATCCCATCATTGTTCATTTACTTATTCATTTACGTTCTAGCTAGGCTCATGTTCTTGTTCTGGGGATCGAGTTTAGGACAAAAACCTCCATCGAACACTGTCACTCTATGACTCCTCATCCAATTATAAAATCTATCTATCTTGTTCAGAAGGGATACTGAAGAATTTTCACTTGTCTATCACATCGCACTGTCAAAAACTACATAAATACATTAATTTGAAAAATATCTTAATGAATTCCTAAAACTTTTACTGAAAAAAAAAATACCGGAATTTTAAAGTTGAAAAATATGAAGGAATATGAAATGTTCACTAAAATATGAACATTTTGCTAAAATATTATGAAATATGAAGTTTTTTGTTGGTCTTATTTGATTCTACACATCATAAAATGTAAAGATACTTAGTCTCGGCGGTCTCTGACAAATAGTTAAAAGCATGAAATTTCATAAAATTCCTCGCTCTACTTATAACTGACTGCAAAAAAATATCGCGTGTAGCCAACACGACAAGAACCATATCAACACTGGTACAAACGACACAAGACAGCGTTTTCTTTCAAGTTTATACTAGGGTGCATTCTTACAATATTGCGATCCTACTTGAAATTGCCCACGCCAGATGGAAGTTTTCCCTTAACAGAGATTTAGGCGCTCTCCCCCTCCAGGGAAGAATTTGAACCATACTAATTTAGTTACACTTGTTTTCGTATAGAAGTCACTTGAGTGGTCCGTGGTCAGCTTTCCGCCTCACACTGACATGTAGGAAACCAAGGTAGTACTTGGACGGGAAATTTCGGTAAATTTTGCTTAGAGGCCTTTTCATTCAAACTTAAGGATCTTTTACGAGCCTGAAAATCTTCAGACTCGGGACCCACGGCTTAAAGTCCTTCCCGGAGGACTTGCTCCTTGGATTTTTCCATCCTAAAAAATCCATCGACCCGGCCGAGCTTGAACCCGCTACTCTCGGGACCAGAGGCAAGGAGCATAACCACTTAGTCCACCGCGGCCGATCATTAAATGTATAACTATTTTAAAATAACTATAATTAAATAATGATTTTTTAGTAAAAAGCTTAATTTTATTTGTCAAGTAGCCCTAATAAATGCCACTCTTCATTTCCAAATCGTCTAGATAAATTCACCAGTCTCTTCGTGACTTTGTGAATTTATCGATGATTTGAAAATCGGACTTCACATTACTTATGAAAATCGCTTACATACGATCGTAATTTTAAGGATGAGATCGATTAATCAGCCATCAAAGTGTCCCTGTTTCCAATTTTGAAAATATGGTAACCCTATATATACAAGTATTTGTATGCAACCTTTTTATTATTGTAATGGAAACACTGTATAGTGACAGAATATACTCACTGGAATGTGAGATAGTGGTACGCTTTCTTGATTCTCGACACCCTGTGGATCTCCGAGTCCATCTAATTCTTCCTTAGTCAACGTAACTCCCAACTTTTTGCAATTGTTGCTATTTGGATTATAGGCCTAAAACAATAATCAATACTAACAAAATTCCATTACGCTATTATTCACAATACATATAGAGGAACTTCGGGTAATTTGGACCCCTGTTATGAATTTGTTGTTTTTCTTCTTTTAATTAAGGGATTTGAATTTTGTTTAATTACAGTGATTATCATTAGTGTTGTAACTATGAAATAACATTGTTATTTTATTCAAATATGAAAACATCTTCATAATTGATAAACTTTTTACATTACAAGGAAGATCCACTTTAACCTCCATATTTGGATAATGTGGACCCCAGAATCCACCTTAGCTTTTAGTCTATTTTTAAGTTTATTTACTCTATTAATTTATACAGACAGTCACAGATTAATCTGAAAATATGTATAACCCATCATAATTAAAAAGCGTTGATATGTATTTAATTTTTTGACAAATTATTTGTTATTATAACATTCACACGTCATTCAACTACAGAAAGCGACGGTCTTCGGGTTTAATACAATTACAAGGATATTAAATGAAATTAATGACGTGAATGGTTTATACAGATAGCTTCTCATTGATAAAATATACGTAGGCCTATTCGTGTAAAAGTGGACCCAGAGAGTACACATTAATCAAATTCCTGTGTTATGTTTAATTATTTTACACAGCCACCATGTCACATAATATCAAACCAAACCCGGCAGTATATTAAAACAAAATCTACATAATATAATATATTTAGGACTTTTCTTTCAATATTTTTAATGTCCAATAGCACAAATTAAGAATTAACTCTTAGCTTGAAAAAACTTTTAAAGTGATCATTTTCATAAATACACAAACAAACCCTTGTTCGCACAAAGAATAATAGAAACTGGCCTTGAATCCGTCAACGTTTATGAGGGGAAGATGTTAAAATATTTTCTTTTCGAGGGCAGCACCAATTAAAGAAGATATTAATGGGGTCTACTAAAACAGATGGATCCACATTACCAAAACTTCGTCATATATATATATATATATATAATATATATATATATATATATATACCGGTAAATAAAATTCTAAATGTTCGTTTGTACACAATCTTAAATCTCCGAATGCTCATGAAAATTTGTACACAGGCCTAGGTACACTAAGTAGCGGCTCCAGATTAAGAAAATCAGTTTTAACGACTAGGGGAGCCGGTATGCTGACCACATGTCACCCTACACTGGCAGGATAATCATCTACCTGTGTGATTAACACATACAGACATAAGGCCAGCAGCCGGCTTCTAGGCCTGTCTCACCATGAAGAAAAAAAAGTTATTTGAAATTAGCCACTTCTTCAAAACTTTCCTCATTTGTTATTAACTGTCCACCTCCATTATACGGGGTGTTTCATAATAAATATCTAGGGGTTCTAGAGTTGACTTAGTAGATAAAGTTTTGATATGGAACCCATGTCCGTGCACCGGCGCGACCTCTCTGCCTGGAAACTAACATTAAAACTACGCGATCTGCTACCATTTTATTGCACCGTGAACTACAGTGACCGCTACCATTTATTGAACCACGCGTGTTGGTGCTGGATCGTACCAATGTTGTTGATAATTACTTTGAGTCGAGAACATAGATTGTAACATATATTTGCCCGGGCCCATAAAAGACAAAGATTAATTCACCTTTCCTTAATAAAATGTTAAGCATGCAATATATTGTAAGCTATACAGATTACGATCGTGGAAGTTTCAAGGAAAGAGGGAATCATATTCGCTTGAGAAAGGTTTGGAACTTTAGACTCATATCTGACATGACTAGCTATTAAAACAATAGGCAAAAGTTAATTAAAAACAGATAACTTATATTTAATAAGAGTAAAAAACAGTCAGATATAACATTCAAATAAATAAAAGATAGTTAGCTTAACTTTGAAAATAAGTTGAGAAAAGAAAACAATAGTCTTATCGATCATCTAACAAAACAATAATTATAAAACATACGTACTCTCTTTCATTCACACTAGTCCCGCTAAGTGTTAGGGTGAACGATCCTTGTGGCTCCACCCTGGCCTAAGGGACCAAAAAACAAATCAAGCTCCTCTGAGCTATATCGACTAGACTCCTTTTGGTTGACAAACAGATGATCTGATCTGATGTCAGTAAGCGCAGCTATATTTGAGGGTTCACTAGGAGAGGGGAGGATGCGCGATAGCACACGGCGCGTAAAGGAAAGAAAGGGGGTTACGTAGGAGAGAATTTGGCACTGTTCACTAAGATTACAGAAGGTATGGAGACGCGATGACGTATTGGTTGCGCAGTATGACGTAATCCATGTATCGAAAACTTGATTTCGGTACATCCGGAAACGTACCATTTTGATGTAAAATAGGTTTGAAGATCGGAACACAATGGGCCGATATCGCGTGTCTTGTGTTTCAGAATATGTATTACAGACTTCTAGAGGTTGTACTATATGTCTGGCTTAACTTGGAAAAGAGAGAGATGGAGATATAAGGGTACATCCTTTGCCGCTTTCCCCAAGATATAAAAGAAAGAACCCCTGTTGTCAGTTTTCGTCTTCCCCCTTATCCCTATTGACATCTGGTGAAGGAACACCAACAACACTGGTGCGAGTGAGAGAGGTGAGCACAGCTGTCTCTTTCTACAAATTTCTTGCAAAGTTAAGCCAGACGAACTATACAAGTGTGGTTCCAAGTGGCGACTCCGTTGTTACTTGCACAAATTGTACCCGCGACGCATGTTTTAATACACTCGCCTCACAAGACCTGGTGTATGCTCAATAATTTATACTGCTGCCAGAATTCGTGCAAGAAGATCATCCTCCGACTCAACAGGCGTAGTACAACCCATAGATATGTGTAATACTTATTCTGAAATACAAGGCACATGATATCAGACCATTTTGTTTCAAACTTCAAACTTATTTTACATCAAAATGGACATGGATTCCTTATCAAAACTGTATCTACTAAGCCCCTCTACAACCCCTACAAGTCTGTAACACTTATTCTGAAACACAAGACACACGATATAAGTTCAATGTGTTTTGATCTTCAAACTCATTTTACATCAAAATGGTACGTTTCCGGAAATGGGTTCCTTATCAAAACTGTATATATTAAGGCATCTCTACAACCCCGAGATGTCTATAATACTTATTGTGAATCACCCTGTGTAATATATGATAGTTTTGTATATTCAGATACCGGAAGTAACTTCATATGGGGATAACCTTAAGCATGCAAATTTAAAGTTAATGAATTTGGAGTTTACGTCAGCAAGCTCTATGTTTACAATAATGTTTTTGACATTAGACTGACATGTTTGCTAGTTTCAATATCACGATATTTGTGATCATACATCATGCAGATCATCCGGTAACGTACTGTTTGCAATCCACAATTCAATATTTAACGAACTTTGCTATCGATTTTTCTATTTCCTTCAACAAAATACAGCACACAAACCTACTTTTCAAACGTCTTACTGACTTTGGTGGTAGCATGGCTTGTTTCCTGACTAGCAAGTCTGGCAGATTATGAACTGATTCAACCTATAACTAATCACTGGCTCTATCAAACCCGTAAGTTCATGGCCGCGCGGACATAAGCTCTCCATATATCCCTATCTTGAACTAATGCTTTCGAATCATTTCTTGAATAATCTAGTTCCCTCAAATCATGGTTAATGTTATTCTCCTACCTCATTCTTGGTCTACCAACTGAGCGTTTTCCCTCTGGTTTTTCCTACCATAAGCTTCCATGCACCGCTCTCATCCTCATACGTCCACATGTCATATCCATCGCAGCTTACGAGACTTAACTGTTTTTATTATATCTGGCTTCCTATAAAGACCATGTAGCTGTTATGTAGTTTTCTACATTCACCTGTGTGTTCATCTCTCTTTCGACCAAAAATGTTTTGTAAGAACTTTATTCTCAAATACTCGTAATCTCCTTTCCTCCCTTAAAGTAAGAGTCCATGTTTCGGATCCATATATAACTAGTAGAATAATAATTTTATATATTTTCAGTTTAACGTTTTTTGAAAGGAGTTGAGACGACAAGAGTCCCTGTAATGCATAATAACTCGCATTTCCAGAAATAAGCTTATGTTTAATTTCTTTGTGCATCTCATTCCTATTTGTAATTCTTGTTCCTAGATATTTGAATTCAGCGACTTCTTCAAAATTTCTCTCATGTTTCATTAGCTCACCATTATATAATGTATTTCTATGCGTGAAAATATATTTAGTTTTGTTGATGTAGCCTATACATACAAAAACAAATATTCACAAAATGAGCCAAACTTCACCCCTAACGCACAGTAGGCTATTTCTAGCCAAACTGCTCGGAATTCAGATGGCACTAAAATGGATAAAAAATTGCCAAAAACCTAAAACTAAATACTCCATAAACATTGACTCACAAGCGACCTAAAAGCATTCAATAAATGCAAATCAGTCAGTCCCATTGTTAGATCAGGCAGTTTTCCAAGATACAGGCCTACAGTGCAACAATCGAGTAAAATTCTATTGGATCCCAGGACACACTGGTCAATACGGGAACAAAAGGGCAGATTTCCTCGCAAAAATAGACTGGAAATCTCTTCCTGAAAAGAGATAGGCCTATTTAATTACATTGATTGTTTCTATAATTTTAGTATGAAGACAAATTTTACTTTGTATTGGCTCTTTTCCCCGAAAAGCCATTATTTTAGTTTCCTCTGTGGATATATTCATAAAGTATTTATCTGCTAGGAAAACAAGATCATCTGCAAAAATTAAGGTATCCGAGGTTAATGTACGGGTTAGAGTTTTACATCAATGTCTTGTTTTTCTAAACTCTCTAATAATATAATTTATATATGTTAAACAGGAGAGGCGAATGACAACAGTCCTGTCTAACCCCGACATTAATGGCAGTCCATTCTGATAATTCTTTTCCAACGCGAATTGAAATAAAAGTTTCTTTGTACATGGGCTATTGAACAGCCTTTCAAAAAAATGATGGCGCAACTCTTGATGTTGGAAGGTTGAAGTTTTGAAGAGCGATTCACACCAGTACGTTGTTACATGTTCTGACTCGTTTGAGTATAAAGCGGACAGCGTAAGTCTCTCTTCATGCAGCATTCGTATCGTTCGCTTCAGTGGATCGGTCGGTAAGATGCTCTTTTTTTCCGACGACACGGACCCACGTTCGATTCTGGTCAGGTATATTTTTTATTTATTATTATTTAATAACGTCGTTAAATTTCGTAATATATATATATATATATATATATATATATATATATGATATGAAAAGAAAAATGAATGCTTGAGTCGGGATTCGTACGTTAGCCGCGAGATGGCAGTTGGAACAATTTCAGCTACCTCTTGTGTGAATTGAGAATACTACATGTATAAGAAAATTGTATGCTTGTATTGGAATTCTTGAGTAGCTCAGTTGGTTAGAGCGCTAAAGGTACAGACTTTAGAGACTCGAGTTCGAATCCCGACTCAAGCATTCATTTTTCTTTTCATATCATATTTGCCTTCATTGCCAAATGTCAAAAATATATTTATAATATCTATATATATATATATATATATATATATGGAAATATTCCCGGTCGGGACAGGCTCCTGGGTAAGGTTTTTTCGGGGTTTTTCCTCATCTATAAGATAAATGACAAGCAACTTAGGGCCCAACGGTCCCCGAAAATCACTCGGCCATCATCATCATCCTTATCATTATCATCATTCTTCACCGATGTGGAAAGAAACAGGAAGCTACCACACCAATAGTTCCCTAGTAAAGCTGCAAAGCCTAGCATGAAAATGCTATGATTGCAGTCAAAGACCTGTCCTCGGGCAGAATTACTATGGAATGGAATATAGGCCTATGGAAATAAATAAATTAAAGGAAACAGTTTGTATGTATGTATGTATATATATATATGATATGAAAAGAAAAATGAATGCTTGAGTCGGGATT
Source organism: Diploptera punctata (assembly GCA_030220185.1). Taxonomy (NCBI): domain Eukaryota; kingdom Metazoa; phylum Arthropoda; class Insecta; order Blattodea; family Blaberidae; genus Diploptera; species Diploptera punctata. The sequence continues at coordinate 1,114,954 of JASPKZ010002677.1, read as the reverse complement.
TGAACTCGAGTCTCTAAAGTCTGTACCTTTAGCGCTCTAACCAACTGAGCTACCCAAGAATTCCAATTCAAACATACAATTTTCTTATACGTGTAGTATTCTCAATTCACACAAGAGGTAGCGGAAATTTGTTCCAACTGACATCTAGCGGCTAACATAACAGTTAAGCAAATTTTTAAAGAGAATATTTACTTTATAGTAGTAACGCTTATATATATATATATATATATTTTTTTTTTTGACATTTGGCAATGAAGGCAAATAATATATGAAAAGAAAAATGAATGCTTGAGTTGGGATTTGAACTCGAGTCTCTAAAGTCTGTACCTTTAGCGCTCTAACCAACTGAGCTACCCAAGAATTCCAACACAAACATACAATTTTCTTATACATGTAGTATTCTCAATTCACACAAGAGGTAGCGGAAATTTGTTCCAACTGACATCTAGCGGCTAACATAACAGTTAAGCAAATTTTTAAAGAGAATATTTACTTTATAGCAGTAACGCTTGTATATATATAGATATTATAAATATATTTTTGACATTTGGCAATGAAGGCAAATATGATATGAAAAGAAAAATGAATGCTTGAGTCGGGATTTGAACTCGAGTCTCTAAAGTATGTACCTTTAGCGCTCTAACCAACTGAGCTACCCAAGAATTCCAACACAAACATACAATTTTCTTATAGCTATATATATATAACGAATAACGATTGTAACGTCTCATTACTTTGTTTACAAAACACATGGCATAATGAAATTATTTATTTCCGTTATTAATACAAAATGCGTCTGATTAATTTAAATTAAGTTTTAGACTAGGCCTATCTAATTTCAGTATACAGTACAAGTAAGTCCTGAAGTACTGCATCGCTTCATACAGACAACTTCTAGGAGAGATGGTTGTGGTGTAGTGGAAGGAGCTTCTGTTTCCCGTGCAAGAGTTCTCGAGTTCGATTCTGCTGTCATGCTTTTTTTCTCTCGTCCTTATTTCAATTAATTTTCTTTCTTTTGTTTCATTTATTTTGCTTTGTTTTATTTTCAGTATTTACCGCACTACTTATTTACACGAAATTGTTTTCAACACAACACACGATTTAGTTTCTCTGATAGTTGTATACTTGTGAACCAAATAGCTTATCTCTGATCATGCGCAGTGGCTTCGTTCTGAGACTTGAAAATGATCTGTGCGCCATCAGTTAGCCTATTTCAAAGGCTGTAGGCCTACATACTGTTGAGGAACTTTGTCCAATGCTAGTAAATGTAACAATTTAGAACGGTTTACTCGATCAAAGATAGGTCTAATATAATATTTGCAACTTGGAAGGTACAAGGAATCTGATATAATCTATAAATTAATACGTGAAGGAAAAACTTTGTACCCCTTTTTAAGCAAATAGCGCGCACGGAGGAGTGTGATATTTGGCATAATTAAAGTTTATATAGGCCCTAGAGAAGAAGTGCAGAAAAATAAAATGTATGTAGGCCTATATGTGTTACAAATAAATTAAATTAAACAAAATAAAATTAATTGTCTCAAAGGAATTTATGTATAGGCCTATTATTCATTCAGTTGTGTAATCATGTATTTGTTTACATTCATACTGAAAGTGCATTGTTGTAAAATGAAAATTGTGCAGCAGCAATGCGAATTGACGTAGTCTCGCGTATTTATATTACGTCGGTGCGCCTGCAAAACCGGCTATGTGAAGGGAAAGTAATTTTACAGGAGGAACAAAAGACATTCTTAAATTATTATTTTTCTATCTACGACTTGAGCCATTTTATTTCTTATATATTCAGCAACACTGCACAGAAAGTTACATCAATATAATTTAAATCAAACAAATAAAATAAAATAAATAATTTCTGACACTTCACATAGCCGATTAGAATTGCGCCTATTTTGTAGAAGTGAAATTAATGTTATTTAGAATGTAGTAATTCATGTTTGCGAGTTTAATTAGAATAAAAATGTTAACATTTATTGACATTGACATACATTGATACAAAACAAGTATAATTATTATTAATTTATTTTGCAAGTTAGTGGGCGGTCAGGTATGAAATGTGAATTGGATTCCTCGGAAGTTGGAATTAAGGAAAGGAAGAGTAAATAGGATAGAAATAGACATTGCGAGTGCAATAACCTCCCCCATGTAATTGATATGACTTCGTCAATGCAAGTTAAGACAAAATCGGTTGGCGTAGATTTATGCCGTTCTATTTTCCACGGAGGCCCCAAATTGATTATCAGCTATAGCAAAAAATTATATCGGTATACTTTAACACTGAGATTTATATGGATGTCCCTATGAAAAATGTAAACAAAGAAACTGATAGTTATTTTGGAAAGAAAAAAAAATACCAGAGCAGAAAATAGGGAGCTAAGAAAAAAAGGATGGCAGTGCTTACAACATTAGAGAACGTCAGGAGAGGAAACTTCTACCCTAGGCCTGCTCACACAATGAAAGAAGTTTCACGTGTCATAAAGTTGACGAAAAGGTACGAAGAAAGGTGCATAAGACAGTTTGGAATTTTGATACGTGGGAAGAGAAAAATGTGTATATTTATGGACTAGTGAACTTTCGGCCAGTTATTAGAAGAAAAAAGGTAAAGAAGGAGACAATTCTATCAAGCAGTATGTTTATGATTGTTATCTACCATTAGAAAATGGATAAAAAAGTTAGAGTCTGTTGTGATTTTTTTCTGTCTATCACAGAGATCCATATATAGAAGAAAAAAGATGCACGTCAGGCAAAAGAAGAAGTCATTTCTTCAGCATCTGATAGTGTCCTTGTGGCTACAATAGACGTCCAAAGTGTTCTATTGTGTCCTAAGGTAATGGTTTCTAAACAATACTACAGTAAAAAATTACAAGTGCACAATTTTACAATTCACGTCTGTAATACAAAAGATATATGTGTGGCACGAGGAGAAGGAAGAGTAACAGTCAACAAAATTCACAACCTGCATTGTTGATTTCATAGACTATTTAACTCATGCCCTAAATGGGAGTCAATGACCAATCACTTTTCAATGATTTCTGTTTTACGACCAATCAGAGTCGTGTTTCGCGAAATATTTATCAGTGTTAAATTTACCATTTTAAAGAAAGCTCCTCCTTTTTAATATTCTGAACAGGTCTGGCCATTATTTTTCAGTGACTGAGCCAGCAAGAAATAGGGCTACCAGATCGTATATATAGTGCATAGATGTCAACACATAGCGCTTGCAGGAGTTAATATAAAAACATTTGTAGCAATTTATTATACCACAAAAAAGAAAAAAATAAACCACTGTTTGCACTTTCTTAAATGTATTTTTTCCCAGGTAATAATCCAGAAAAATATAATTGTCATATTTACATCATACAGATACATCATGAATTAATATACAGTTTGATGTGTTTATTTTTTTCTCCACTAGAGAGCATTCTTACAATATTGCGTTCCTTTGGCAATAAATAGTATGATCTGGTTGCAGTGATAAACAAAAGAAGCAGATGAAGCGTACCATCGTTTCTCATTTGTTTTCAAACATCGCCGTTTACATTAAATATATAAATATTTTAAAATAACTATAGTTAAATAACGATTTGTGAGTAAACAGCTTAATTTTATTCGTTAAATAGTCCTAACAAATGCCACTCTTGATTTCCAAATTCTCTAGATAAATTCACTCCTCACTTCGTGAGTCGTGAATTTATCGATGATTTGGAAATCACTCGTGGCATTACTTATGAAAAACATTCAACATACAAAAAGATTATTCTGATATCCGATGGTTGTCTATAGAACAAAAATAAAAGTGCTTTGGCAGACACATCACGAAAATTTTAGGTTCAAATTGAACAAATTATCCTGGAGAAAGGACACACAATGATGGAAGTTGATAGTGTCCATTCAGAATTAGAGCGGCTGTTTAACCCACCAATTTATACCCCTGCACACTATGTCAGTAGGATGGAAGAAGCAAGAAACAAGAAGAAACGCGTCCATCCATATGTAATAAACCATTTGGATTATTTATTTTTCAAAAAATGTATAGCCCTTACGCATAATTTTGCACAAATAAGACCAGGAAAGAACAGATGATCCCACCGTCACAGACATAAGAACTCTACTCTACACAGAAGGGGAGGTGTCCTACAAAGTCAACCACCGGGATGACTGACAGCCACTTACACAACGAAGACAGAGAATAAATGAGACTGATCCTCAAAATCTCTATCATGAATCCCTAAAATTAGACAAAACAAAATTTCTAATCTTCAGGCTCTGAAAGTGTTTAAGAACAAGGAATACCATTTTTATGATGATCTAAAATATCACTGAATTTTCGAACAGTATAATACATTTTCATGTACCCTATAGACCAATATTATGTTGTGTATTAACATTGCTATGGAAAATAGTTTTCTTTTAATGTATAACAGTATAATGTATTTAGTGTTGGTGTAGTTATTAATAATTTGTAATACGGTAAAAATATATTATATAACTTGTCAATTGTGTACTGAATTAGAACTTCGTGAACAAAAAAGTTTTCTTTCACTTTACAGCAGTATAATTTAAAAGATCGTGCATAATCAACTATGTGCACAAAAAAGAGCAACATAAATAAGCCAAGTCGGCTATGTGTATCACTTTTCTGTCCTGAATCATATAGCCGATCTTGCAGGAACAGTTTCCAGTAGCAACACATAGCCAACTTTGCTTAATCGTCTATACAAGCTCGACTTTGAAAGATTCACATACACGGTTTTCAGGGACAATTCTAGCCTATTTCTTGCTTCTTTTGGTGTAAATAACTCATTTTCGTCAAAAAGTGCACATAGCCGGTTTTGCAGACGCAACGACGATTAGTGATTTTAAAAAAGTGAGTACATTTTATTATTTAGATTTAAATTAAACCCTGTCTAATCTTTGTTTCAGTAATTTCATTACATTTTTTTTTATATTTACATATTCGCACGTACTTCCATTATGCCTCGACATAGAACATTGACGGGTTTGGAGTGAGAGACCAAGAGGAAGGGATATATATTCCCGCACACATAATAATAAGCCAAATGCTAATTTAAATAGTATACAAATGTCAAATGACGCGTTATTGTTTTCTTTAAATATGGCTTAGCCAAGCTGTACCACATATTTCCTATCGTTCATATTTTTAAAATACATAGAAAAGTAATGCATAATACGCATTTGTCACATACTTAAAAAAATTAATAGATTGTGGTCGAATTTCGACCACTGGGCGACCACTAGTAAGGATAAATAAGTCATGTTGACTGCGATAGGCAGGACATGTGGCACGAACTAAGAATGAACGAGAAGAGTGAAAGCTTCTTATTGAAAAAAAAAGAAAAAATCACAGTAGGTAGACCAAAAATGAGGTGGTCGAATAATATTAGGCCCTATAGAGGACTCGGTATTTTAGTTTCCAGGCGGCATCAAAGGCAACTTTTTCCCTCTGGTTTAAACAATGCATTGTTACTGACAGGCAGAGCCGGGGAGTTGTTGTTAGAGGCTTCTAAGACGCCGCTCCAATCACCAAAAACGGAAAACAGTTCCCCGCCAATAATGTCTTCGCATTTTTAAACGACGTTTCCATGTCTACTCCACGTGGATATAATTATCTTAACAGCGTTGCAACTTTTGTCTTTTGCAGTATCTTGGTTGGTAAAAAATTATTCTAGTGAATAGAACGTGACAACGCCGCTTGATATACTAAATACTTATGCGAGCAAAATAGACCTACCTAACCACAAAGCAAAGCGCCTGTAAATTAAAATACTGAGTCCTCTATAAACTATCATGATTTAAGTGTGGTAAAATATAAAAGGAATGCTTGGAAAACATATTAGCTCAGAATAAGGATGTATGGAGAGTTTATGTCCACGCGGCCATGAATCTGCGAGTTCGATGCTACATTCTTAATGTTTTTCAGGTGAACTTCTATACTTAATCATCCGATTTTTGCTGGATAACGAACTTGGCCATACTTTTTTTAATTAATGGCCAAGTTTAGTTTTAATGAAAGTTTTGTATAAATGAGATAAAATTAAAATGCAATGCCAAACTCATATTATCAGCATAATTATCCAACAATTGCGCTGATACAGCGGGTTCCTGGAATTCTCAGGGACAAAGAGGCCGACAGGGTTAACACATGAAATTCCTCGCTTTAATTAAACAATGAACAAAAATAACCTCGGTTTCTTTTAGTCAATTTCTATGGAATGAAGCTATTGATGTTGTTCTAATTAGAACCTTTTCTTTTTTATATATTTACGGTCTACATCTGTCGTCTAGTTTTAAAAACAGCTATATTCAATTTGTCAATTTTTACAGAGGAGACAAAACTAATTTTTCATAATGCTCTTCTAACAACAAATTCCTTATTTTGGCATCTTACAATTATAACTAACTAAACTAACTGGAATTATTGTAGCCGTACGTTAATGGACGCGTGGATATAAGCAACTCAATGGTATTAATTTATGCTGATGATGTAGTATTATTGAGCGATAGCAAGGAACTAGGGACTAAGGGCCAACACGCACACTCTAATGAGTAAAAGTTGGACCTGCCACCACCCCTAGGGATACTTGAGGGCAAAGCCCTATACTCCCTAGTCAACTGTCTTGTTCTCCCTTGTCTACTTCGCGAAACCACTTCGGAACTTCATAAACTTAAAACCAACACCCCGGGAGAAGGTGTTGGAGTTATCAATTCGGGTAAATTGGTTTGAGTTACATAGTACGTTCGGTTGCTCGGTCCTGACGACCCCACAGTTGGTTCACGGGGAAATTTTAAGAAGTTGCTGAATTCAAATAGCTAGGAACAATAATTACAAATAGGAATGGCATGCACGAAGAAATTAAACATAAGCTCAATTCTGGAAATGCGTGCTATTACGCATTACAGGGATTGTTGTCCTAACTCCTTTCAAAAAACATTAAATTGAAAATATATAAAACTGTTATTCTACTAGTTATATTACATGGATGCGAAACATGAACTCTTACTTTAAGGGAGGAGAGGAGATTACGAGTATTTGAGAATAAAGTTCTTAGAAAAATTTTGGGGAGCAAATGGTTGGTACGACCTCGAGAAGGGTACAGATGCCGACTATGTATATCTTAATAAATCTCGAGTAATGCCACTGCGACACTTTTAGCAGCTCTGCCAACAAGTTCTAATCCTATGCCTCATTGTGCTCCCTGACTGCAAGTCTTAATAAACTGTAGCTAACATGATGGGACAAAAGGCGAGTTCTCAGCGCCTTAAAACTGAGACCTGTCGGCTAAGGGAGCAAACCCTAAAAAAAAACCAGGTCCTCCATATCTGGGGGTTAGGCGTCAGGATGATATCTGGCCCTGGAAAAAAAATATACCGCTACGTGCTTCAGTAAAATATGTCAGCCGGATGGATTTAAATATAACAGACTTAAGCTACTAAAACGGACCTTTGTTAATGGCACATGGAATGTTCAAGGCTTGAATACTGAAGAACAAGAAGTAATAGATGAGATTACAGCAATGAATGCAGATATTATTGTGCTCTCAGAAACAAAAAAGAAGGGGAAAGTGCAGGAAAAATTAGATTATACATATAGGCCGGAGTGCAGTACCAAAAACTAGTAGAGCAAAAAGGGGTATATCTATTTTGATAAAAAAATAAGTTGGTAAAAAATATAGTGTCTTGGGAAGAAAATTATGAAAGAATTATTAAATTAAGTCTCAGACTTTTTGGGATTGTATTGCAAGCCTATGTTTTCCCTTTACAGAGATTTAGGCGCTCTCCCCCTACAGGGAAGAATTTGAACCATACTAATTTAGTTACACTTGTTTTCGTATAGATGTCATTTTGAGTGGTCCGTGGTCAGCGCTCCGCCTCATACTGACATCTAGGAAACCAAGGTAGTACTAGGACAGGAAAATTCGGTAAATTTTGCTTAGAGGCCTTTTCATTCAGGCTTAAGGATTTTTTACGAGCCTGAAAATCTTCTGACTCGGGACCCACGGCTTAAAGTCCCTCCCGGAGGATTTGCTCCTTGGATTTTTCCGTCCTAAAAAATCCATCGACCCCGGCCGGGTTTGAACCCGCGACCCTTGGGACCAGAGGCAAGGAGCATAACCACTAGTCCACCGCGGCCGACCTTTTTGGGATAGAGCTTGTAATAATAGGAGTATATGCCATAAATGAGGCTGCATAGAAAAAAAATATTTTTTTGACAAACTGTCATAAATTTTGGAGAAAATAAAAAAAAACATCAAGAAGTATAGGGAAGTTCGCATAATGTGAACCCTTCTGTTAGAGTGGACCCCGTTAATATATTCATTAATTGGTGCTGCCCTCGAACTGAAAATATTTTAACTTCTTCCCCTCATCAACTTTGACGGGTTCAAGTCCAGTTTCTTTTATCATTTGTGCGAATAAGTGTTTATCTGTGATATTTATGAAAATTACCACTTTAAAATATTCTCAAGCTGAGAATCAATTCTTAATTTCTGCTACTGAATATTAAAAATATTTTGAAAAAACTCCTAAATTTATTCTATTGTGTAGGCTAGATGCTGTTTTAATATACTGAAGGGTTTGGTTTGGTATTATGTGACATGGTGGTTTATAAAATAATTAAACACAACAAACGATCCCTTTGGGTCCACTTTACACGAATACATATATTCTATCTGCAAATACCATTCACTTAATTAATTTTATTTAATATCCTTGTAATTTTATTAAACACAAAGACCGTCGCTTTCTGCAGTTGAATCACTTGTGAATGTTATAATCAACATTTTTTTTTCATAACATTTAATAAATATCACCGTTTTTTAATTATGATCAGCCATAAATATTTTCATATTAATCCGTGTCTGTCTGTATAAATTAATAAAGTAAATAAACTTAAAAATAGACTAAAAGCTAAGGTGGACTCTGGGGTCCACTTTATCCGAATATGGAAGTTAATGTGGACCTTTCTTGTGATGTAAAAAGTTTATAAATTGTGAAGATGTTTCAATATTTAAATATAATAACAATACTATTTCATAGTCACAACACTAATGATAATCACTGTAATTAAACAAAATTCAAATCCCTTAATTAAAATAAAAAAAATAAATTCTAAACAGGGGTCCAAATTATCCGAAGTTCCTGTGATAATAACAGAACATTTTAATAGTCGAGTAGGAAGTAGAAAGAACGATGAAGTGATTGGGCCATTTCGGGAAAAATTGGAAAATGACAATGGAGATATATTGATAAGTTTACGTAAACAACATGGCTATATGATTAATGAATAGTTTCTTCCAACATCGGGAAATACATAAGTACACATGCGAACAGCCAACAAAAAGTCTCAAATCAATAATTGATTATATAATTGTGAAACAAAAAAGGTGATATGTATAACCGGAAAGTTAATCCTTATGTAATAAAAATAATTTGGGGATTCTTTTTATTTAAATTTTAATATAAAAAAATATTTAAATAATTTAAAATTAAATATTATGTATTTTACAATGTTAAATATTATAGATAAATTTTGTAACATTAATGTGAAATGTAACAACTATTACGTCACATATGTTGTCGTGATAAATAATAGATACAGAATTCACAGACAAAAGTTTACGACATAAGAAAGATTCAATAATATGGTCTTAAGTCGGCCGAACATCAAAAATATGATTGGGTATCCAGGAATGAAGACGGGCTTATCGTGTTCTTCCTTGATGATGTCATTACCAATCAGGAACTGACAACATTATTGTTTGCAACAAAAGAAAAGAAGATGGTTATAGAGATTTAAAATAGATCGACGCCATTGAATCATCTAAAAATATAAATTTAAATAATTGGTGATATATTGAATTATATTGGTTTAATCTACATAGAAAACGTAAATACAAACGACGTAAGCCTAATGAAATAAATATATTTAAAAAAAAAATATATATATATATATCTTTAAATATTTAAAGCAAGAAAATAAAATCACGAATATTACTAAGCTAAATAAATATATATATATATATATATATATATATATATATATATATATCTGATAAAATGATCGAAACGATATACGTAAGTTTCATTTTTATTGCCATATTTAATTATTTAAATAAATAACTTACACCGAAGTGTTACAAACATTGGCTTCCAACAATTATTATTGTGTAATAAATAACTTTTGAAGAAGTAAATGTTTTTTATTTAACTATAAAATTTTCTTTACTCGTCATATTTGTAATAGTAACAAATAGGCATATAGCGCTTCTCACCATAATTGTGTTGATCAGTAACTCTACTGAAGGGAACTACAAGCCAGTGCAAAAATAAATAAATGGACGAAATAGAGAATTTAATGAAAAAAAATCATTACCTAAGAAATACAGTCACAAATATCGGCGCCGCAATGTGGCCCGAAAAGAACCAGTGAAACTACAGTCACATATGATAGTGAAAGATGTTAGAGTGTATAGAAAACCAGATTGCGGAAGTGATCTATTATGCTTTTGGGAAAATTCATATTAACAAGAAGGAAAAAACAAAATATTGAAGTAACGGAAGACAGAATAAATATAAACCTTTTGAATGAACAAAGATATGAAGAAGTTTACTCTATGATCCATCCATCCACAGTAATTCTGCCCGAGAGCAGGTCTTTCACTTCAATCATAGCATTTTCATGCTATGCTTTGCAGCTTTACTAGGGAATTGTAGGTGTGGTAGCTTCCCGTTGCTTTCCACACCGTGAAGGATGATGATGATAATAATGGCCATATGATTTCGGGTACCGTTTGGGCCTTAACGTTTTCCTGACATTTGTCTTACAGGTGAGGAAAAACCCGGATAAAAACCTCACTCAGAAAAACTGCCCCGACCGGGGATCGAACCCGGGCCCGCTGCGTGACAAGGCAGCATGCTACCTCGAGACCACAGCTGTGGACTCTATGATGAGAGTATAAAATATATTTTTCAGACAAGATAAAAACAAAACCTTAATTTAAACTTAAATAAATCTGCAGTAAAAATGTCGCTACATTCAGCTGCTTTAGAAGCACTTGGCACAGAAAATCTAGAATTAAAAAGAAATAATTAATGGTTTACTCCTATATTACAAAATTAGTTGAAGAAAAAAAAAGAAGCACGGATGAAATGGTTATCATATCACTCAACAACATCTCGAAATTAATATATCAGTTTAAAACATAAAACAAAGGCGGAAGTGAGAAGAGGAAAAAATGAATACTGGAATAATATACGCTCAAATATAGATCGTTCGATTGGATATGCTTGGAAAACATTATAAAAGTCAGGAAATCAGAAAGAAAGAAGATTAATATTCAGTTAATATTACCATCAGAATGGATGCAACTTTATAAAGGTTTACTTCAAGAAAATAGAAGTGAGTTTCAATTTCAAGATATGGATGTAGAATATAAATTCGACACTCCAGAGATAACAGAAGATGAAGTAAAAAGAGCTTTGAAAGAGGAAAAAAAATGGGAGAGCACCAGAACCAGGAAATATTCAGACCGAACTCCTAAAACATGGTGGAGATATTTTAGTAATCTTTTTAACAAAACTTTTTAATAAAATTTAAATTGGAGACGATATCCCAGAAGACTGGAATGTATCATACTCGTATATTACTCCATTTAAAAAAAAAGTGATAAAAACCTGTGTTCCAATTATACAGGTACAAGTGTTTTACTTTAAACAGCTAAGATTTTTAGTAAAATTAGGCTATAAATTTTAAACCTATGGAGATGAAAGATGATTTAAGAGAAGAACAAAGTGGATTCCGGAGTGGAAGATCATATATTGATAATATTTTCTGTATGAGACAATTACTAGAGAAAATCCTAGCAAAAAATAAATAACTACATATGACCTTTATTGATTTAGAGATGGCATATGATAGTGTACCTCGACAATTGTTATGAACGGCAATGGTAAATGCGAATATACGGGATAAATGGATTATATTGTTAGGAGGATCTATAGTAATACAAAAGCTAATGTAAAAATGCAGAATAAATTAAGAGGTAGGCCTATTCATATTGAATAAAGGCCTTAAACAGGGGTGAAGTTTATCGCCAATTCTTTTTAACATTTATTTAGACCAGGGTCTTAAATTATGGTATAAAAAAAAGTTCTAAAATGGGTATTTCTATACGAGGAAAAATACTAAATTCATTATTGCTTGCATATGATCAAATAATTTTTGCAGGGGATGAACATGATGAGATACATGATAAATAAATCAATGGAAGAATATATAAAATGAGGACTGAATATAAATTTACAGAAAACAGAATATATATATGTGTGTGTGTGTGTGTGTGTGTGTGTGTGTGTGTTTGAGTGTGTGTGAGTATGCGTGTGTGTGAGTGTGTGTGTGTGTGTGTGTGTGCGAGTGTGTGTGAGTGTGTGTGCGAGTGTGCGTGTGTGTGAGTATGTGTGTGTGTGCGTTTGAGTGTATGTGAGTGTGTGTGTGAGTATGCGTGTGTGGTGTGTGTGTGTGTGTGTGTGTGTGTGTGTGTGTGTGTGTGTGGTGTGTGTGTGTGTGTGTGTGTGTGTGTGTGTGTGTGTGTGTGTGTGTGTGTGTGTGTGTGTGTGTGTGTGTGTGTGTGTGTGTGTGTGTGTGTGTGTGTGTGTGTGTGTGTGTGTGTGTGTGTTTGAGAAAGGATGTGGATGACCTCATACTCGAAACTCGGAAAATAAAAAAAATGTGAAATTTTAAGATATCTTGAGTCAATAATTACATGTTTAAGTAAATGTAAAAGAGATGTAGGCCTACAAACTAAAATTGCAATGACAATGGCAATAAATGCAATTAAGGCATTACATGGAATAATTTGGAACAAAAATGTTACAGTAAAGTAAAGTAATCCCACTACAGGCCTCAGGAGACCCTTCGGGTAGTAGGAGGTTAAGGCTTCCACTTTTTTCTGGACACTCGGCACTTGATGTCAGCCGGGTTGTCAGCCCTGTGTGACGGCCGCCTTTACCCCCAGAACAAGCGTCTGGTACTCATTTCCGTTAGAGGCTGAGTCGACCCCAGGGCCATAGTGCCGCCAGAAAGTTTGGGTCAGTTTAAAAATCCTGACCCCACCGGGACTTGAACCCTCGACCTTCTGGCTTGTAGCGCAGTACCTTAACCACTACGCTACGGCGTGCAGAGGAAACTAAAATAAACATTTACATGAGCATAATACACAATATTTTGTCATATGGAAGCGAAACTTGGTGTTTGACGGAATTTCAAAAGAATTAAATTAAAACAGTTGAATTTGATTATTTTAGAAGAAGCCTTAAAAAAAACAGGATAAAATAAGAAATTAATTCCTTTGTAGAGATATTAATGTCGCCACATCTGTTATTGAGATAATTGAAAATCAAACTCTTAAATGGTATGGCCATGAACAGAGAATGGAAGATGAATGATGGCCAAAAATATATATATCCTACCAATGATCACTCCCTGGAAGAAATTACGTGGCAGACCAAGATGGAAATGGAAAACTTATGTCAGAACTATAGGCCTAATGGATGATAGGAATTTCGAAGAAGGATATTGGAATGATAGAAATAAATGGAAACTCAAGACGGCAAACATATAGCTAAGTGGGGGAAAGCCGAGAAGAGGAAGAAGAAGGAAATTTTTTAAAGAGAGATGAACAGACAGGTGAATTAAGAAAACTACATGGTCTTTATAGGAAGCCAGATATAATAATAACAGTTAAGTCTCGTAGTCTGTGATGGGCAGGACATGTGGCACAAATTTGGAATGAAAGACGTGCAAAGAAGCTTCTTGTGGGAAAACCAGAGAGAAAGCGCCCAGCTGGTAGACCAAGAATGAGGTGGGAGGATAACATTAACCATGATTTGAGGGAAGTAGATTATACAAGGAATGATTGGAAAACATTAACTCAGGATAAGGATGTGTAGAGAGCTTATATCCGGCCATGAATCTACGGGTTACAGTGAGTTAGTTAGTTATACAGCCCTATCCTAAGCTAATGTTTTCCAATTATCTCCTTTATAATTACTTCCCTCAAATCATGGTTAATATTGTTCTCCCGCTTCATTCTTGGCCTATCTACTAGGCGTTTTTCCTCTAGTTTTCCAACTAGGCGTTTCCATGCCCTCTTTCATTCCCATTCGTGCTACATGTTCTAGCAATCGCAATATACGAGACTTAACTTTTGTTATTACATCTGATATCCTACAAAAATTAGTTCTACGTAGCTTATCGTTCTCTGTTCGCATTTCTGTTGATCTCTCTTTGGTCCAAGAATTGTCATAAAAACTTTGTTCTCAAATACTCGTAATATTTTCTCCTCCCTTGAAGTAAGAGTCCACGTTTCATATCCATATAATTTAATTGTGAGAATAACAGCTTTGTATGTCCAATTTAACTTTTTTCCTTTCTTTTTAATAAGACAGTGTCTGTAATGTATGATGGCACGCATCTCCAGAATTGAGCCTATGTTTAATTTGCCTGTGGATCTGATTCATACTTGTAATTATTGTCCCTAAGTATCTGAATCCAGCCACTTCTTTAAAATTGCCCTCATTTGTCATCAACTGTTAATTTCCTTTATATAATGTATTTCTATGTGTGAACACATATTTAGATTTAATCTTACAACTAAAAAAAACAAGTTCATGAAATTAAAACTAAGTTATTCAAAAATTAAATATTAACATTAAAAGATTCTGTAAGAATTTTAAAAAAAATATATAATTTCATATTTTTTATAGCAAACATGTTATTTTACATTTCGATGTAAGTGACTTTCATACCAAATTATTTAGGCTAATTAGATGGTTTTAAAAATCACCCTGTAGAATGAAGCTGGTTTTGGAAAAATATAATAGGCCTATTGAACCATGATAATGGTAAAACTAAGGTGATCGCAACAGATTGGGAGGTCCGAGAGCTTAAGGCTCCCACATTTCTAGACAATCGGCACCAGGTAGATATAGTCGGCTCAGTCATTTACTTTACAGGCGCTTTGTTTTGTGGTTAGGTAGGTCTATTTTGCACGCATTTGTATTTAGCATATCAAGCGGCGTTGTCACGTTTCATTCACTAAAATAAATGTTTACCAATTAAAGATACTGCAAAACACAAAAGTTGCAAAGCTGTTAAGATAATTATATCCACGTGAAGTAGCTAGTCATGAAAACGTCATTTAAAAACGCGAAGACATTATTGGCAGAGAACTGTTTTCAGTTTTTGGTGATTGGAGCGGCGTCTTAGAAGCCTCTGTACTGCAGCCACTGATTCTCCGTCCTTGACGTTTTCACGACAGTGTTGCCGATATGGATATTCAGTGGGAATGGCCCCTTTATGTATGCGGTTAGCAGACATACAGCTGACAACATCTTTGCAATTCCAAACCTTACTAGCGCGCTATAGCTGCATCAAGAGCAGTGATTGGTTGTGGCAGACATCTACTCCCATACAAGCCATTTCCTTATTGGCAGTAGAGGACGAATTCTCCCTTTACCCCTCGTATAACCTAAATTTCAGAGTCGACGATATGGCGGCTGAGATATATAAAAACAACTCCCCGGCTCTACCTGACAGTAACAATGTATTTTTTAACCAGAGGGAAACAGTTGTTTTTAATGCCGCCTGTAAACTAAATGACTGAGCCGACAATATCAATCGAGATGTCGGCCTTTCGTGACAAGGGATATGGGATATGTTCGTAGGAACTTGGAATGTTAGGACATGGTGGGAACACATAGTTTGAGGGAATTAGTTTATACAGGGCTTGATTTCAAAGTTACTATCTCAGGATAAGGATTTATGGAGAGATTATGTTCGGGCGTCCATGAACCTCTAGGTTCAGTACTGCCATTGAGTTAGTTTACGCACCGTAGTTTTCAATTCGGATGCTCATGTTTTTTATTAATCGGTTAACAAGACCAACCATCTGTGATCTAACTTAGGCTTGCGGAAAAGTGTGAGCGATCTGTCGGAAGTTCCGTGATGGATTGCCGACAAAATGGTTTTGGAGCTCGCGATCATAGTGTCAACAGTACCAGCTCAAACTGTCACCACATAGGCCTACAAGACGCGACAGTTCCGTCAAGAAATTTCACCGAGGAGAGTGACCGACACAAAAGTCATCCTAATAATTTAGTTTTTTTTTTTTTTTTTTCCTTCAGACCAATTTTCACTTTTCAGAACCTACAGGCAGTTCTATCAATCATTTCACGATTTTCACAAATGAATAAGTAACGAAATATCGAAATTAAATTTTGTTCATTAGGAATATCAAAATCTATGTAGGCCTATACTTTACTAGCCTAAATCTCGAGTAATGTCACTGCAACTCTTTTAGCAGCTCTATAGGTGTAGCAATGATTCCTGAGGAATGAAATTTGTAATGAGAGCTTAGATGCGAGTCCTGTACTAACCAGTTGTAGGTCTCAGCCAATAGGAAGTATGACCACACGTCATTGCTAACTCCCTCGCTAGCTGCTCGCTAGCGAATATCAAATACAGTCACTGCTAAATATTTTTAAAATCTCGCTACAAAAATTAATTAATATAGGTAATCATTATCGTAGACTGCGATGGGCAGGACATGTGGCACGAATGGGGAATGAAATACGTGCATGGAAGCTTCTTGTCCGAAAACCAGAGGGAAAACGCCCAGTTGGTAGACCAAGAATAAGGCGGGAGAATAACATTAACTATGAATTGAGGGACGTAGATTTTACAGGGAATGATTGAAAAACATTAGCTCAGGATAGGGATGTATGGAGAGCTTATGTCCGCGCGGCCATGAACCTACGGGTTCGATAGTGCCCGTGAGTTAGGACATCTTTATACGTGGAGGAAGTATATTCACTATATATATACACACACACACACACACTCTATATTTGGTTTATATCTCTCTGTTAATGTTTTAAATAACCACTAAATGTCACTTTAATTTAAACCATCTATAGTCTTCCCCGCGCCTTAGCCATGTGATTAAGACAAGATGTCTTGGCGCAGAGCTACGGGACTTGCGCTGGCTCGAGTCTCCATGGGGGAAGAAATGTTCTCAAGGAATTTCTGCCAGTATGGGACCGGTGCCCCACCCCGCATCATTGAAACATTTGGGTGGCGATAATTAAAGTAGCGGCTCCACGTTGAGAAGACCCGATATTCACATTGTGGCACTATAATTTTAAGACTTCAGGCAGCAAGTGTACAAAATATTTTAATTATAGTCTACGGTTTAAAATATAAAATCAACACATCCGCGTCTCACTATAATTCTCTATGGACTGTACATGTTTTGTAAGATGAACTGTTTTGTTTGTACGCGTGGCAGGCAGAGAATTCACAGCTGAGCAGTCTGGATAGGCTCTCCGATTGGATTTACGGTCAAGGACATTCTTCAAAATCCCTTGCGCGACCTATACCAACAATTCTAATCCTACGTTCTCGTCGTGCTCCCTGACTGCAGTCGTAATAGACTGTAGCTAACAGGATGGGACGAAAGGTTAATTCTCAGCGCCTTAAAACTGAGACCTGTCAGCTAAGGGAGCAAACCCTTAAAAAAAACAGGTCCCCCATGTCTGCGGGTTAGGCATCAGGCTTGACAACCTGGCCTGGAGAAAAGTATACCGCTACGTGCTTCAGTAAAATATATAAATGTAGACTGAAAATGGCAAACCTACAAGTGGTGGAAAACAGAAGATGAAGAAGAAGGAGGAATATCAAAATTCATCGATCTATATTTATTTTTCTGAATGTATATCTTGTCTCAAAAATATATAGATCGATGAATTTTGAAATTCTTAATGAACAAAATTAAATTTCAAACTTTATAAATTCAACCATAGATGGCAGCACAGAAGAAACGAACAAAATATATTGCTATAACTATCGAACCCAGATGTCAATGATCACGCAGACATATGCTCTCCATACATCCTTATATTGAGTTAATTTTTTTCCAATCATTTCCTGTAGGCCTATAATTTATCTCCATTTGATTATGGTTAAGTATTAAGTTATTCTTCCACCTTCTTCTTGGTATACGTACTGCGATTTTTCCCTCTGACTTTCCTACAATATGATTGCATGCCGCTATTTCATTCCCCATTCATACTACATTCTCTGCACATTGTACGAGACTTAACTGTTTTTATTATATCCGGTATTCCATAAATATCCTGTAGCTCATATTTAGGTAGGCCTATATAGTTTTCTCCATTCACCTATCTGTTCTACTCCCTTTGGTCCAAAAATTATCCTAAGACCTTTATTCTCTTTAAAATAATAGAACATGTTACTCATCCATAGATTATGCCTTTAATTAAACGAATAAACTTATATATTTGTAGTTTAACATTATTTTGGAAATCTTGGAATGGCGAGAGTCCCTGTAATACACAATAGCATGTGTTCCTAGAGTCGAGACCATGTTCAATTTTGTTTTGCACCTCATTCCTTTTAAAATCCATTACGAAAACAAAGTCACTAAGTAAATTATTTCTTTTGTTTTGGAATTTATCCACAATACAGTGGTTCTCCACCACCTTCAAGAAATTCGCTTTTTCCATATGTAAGTCCTCATCAGTAAGTCCCAGTTCACTCATGCTTCTTCTCACACCATCCATCCAACCTTATTTAGGTCTTTCCTTTCCTATTTTCCCAGCTACTCTCCACTCCAAGATCTCCTTAGGGATTGTATGAGATGTCCTCTTGAGATGTCTCCGTACCAGCTTAATCGTCTCTCTTCAATTGTCTGTAACAAATTTCTTTCATTCTTCATATTTTTCCTAATTTCAGTGTTTCTATTTTTTTAATCTAGATTTCCGCGATGATTTCAAGAAAGAGAACAAATGTGAAAACGTCACTTGTACTGGTACTCTTCTCCACTGCTGGGGTAATTAGTATACATATTAATAATTTCGGATTAAAATAAAATAATAGGAAAATCATTAGGCGTATGAGTTCACCTGAAGTGAAAATTTAAAAATCGCCTATATTTGCCGAAGTGCGTTTAAATCAATTACGCGTGAACGTCAAAATTCAAAATTCCGCCGCGCCAGCAGACTATCGCATTCGGTTTTACGAAGCCTTGTGTGTATTCACATTATTTCCATACAGGAACATATAGATTATTTTTTCTATGTTATCCCCACCAACTCAAGCTATTTAGCTGCCGATGGATTAGTGATAATCCACTAAATCAATCTACTTGCTAAGTCCAGCGATAACCCACACTAAACCAGCGATAACCCGCTAGACGTAGCTTGTGTCTTATTCCATCGATTTTTATGAACACCAGCTAGCTGAACCCAGAAACGTCACATCTCGAATAAGTATACACAAGGTCGAATGACCTTTCGACTTATCTATCCATGAAACATTAATTTGACGAAGAAACGTGATTTGGAAAGCGCTAATTCCACAATAATAGAATTTTTAGAAATAGCATATTTTAATTTACAATATTTAATTTATGTTAGTTACATTTTTACAAATTACAAAAAATAAATAAATAAATAAATAAAATTATGATGACCGTTTTGTTAGCTATTGCAACCAGTTAATTTAAGAATCGTTATTTATATTAGGCCTATATAGGCCTATCTGAATAACAAGAATTGTATTATTACAAACCTGTAGGCCTATAATTGGTGGAAAGCACAGTTGAATTTGATATTGGCACTGAGTTCGTTCAAATGCGTTATTAATATGTTTAAAAGTGTTACTGATCGGCTAAATGTAATTTGTCAATTTAGTAAAAATGAATGTAAGTGACTATATAATTTATAATTTGCGCACTAGATCATTTTCGTGCAGACCTTTAAAAATAACCTCTTACAACAAGGTAGGCCAACTGCAGATTTATCAAATCTAACAACAACAAAATACAAGGCAGTATTATGTCATATTTTCGTCATACAGCTCGGATAATTGGTCCGACCACCGCAATCCACCCCTCTTCTCCTTCTCATATGGTTCTATAGTTTTGCTAATTAGTTTTATCTCGACCCACAGTAAATTGAACTCATTGAAACTTGTCTACAAAATCTAAGTTTAAATTCAATTCAGCACGTTTTATGAGGCATGCACTCTCTACTTTAAGAACAAACTGTCGAATTGTATTGTCGATAAAACTTTGGAAGGCGGCCGACGGTTTAGAACAGATGCGCATTTTTCAATCTTAGCGGTTACGACAATCCCGTAACTGATATAAAACGACCGTAAGATTAAAACTGTAAAGGAAAATGGTTCTAAATCATGGGGGGGGGGGGGGTGCGAAATAAAAAAAGAGGAGCTGTCGGACACTTCTTCTTCTCCCTGACGAGGCTCTTGATGTTTGACAAAGCTTAATTTACCCTCACTATATTTCAAATATTTTCAATATTCATTAATTCTTCTATTAAAATTTGTTGTGGCTCTGCTAAAGATTAAAATTGTTCTTCCGGAAGGTCTACATGCTGTTTAAATGAAATCTTATTTATTTTTAACATCTCAATTCATTTTATAATATTAATTTCTCATCCTGATATTTGGCAAAGCTTCATTTACCGTCGTTATACTTAAAATCTTTAGGCCTACAATGTTCATTAATATTGTTACGTGTCGCATATCGACGTTTGAATTACGCAGGCTTGGCGAAAATCGCGAGTTAGAGGGCCCGCACAAACCGACAGAAGTGTCTGGAATGTTTTGCCAGACGGTTCTACCGACATTTCCTTCCTCCTTTCAGGATATATCGGTGGCCAAAGGCTTCTAGCGTTCAACATATCTCGAAGCTATTTCTAGAAGTTTCCTCGCGCCTATTAAAAAAGCGACCTATTTATACTCTGCTTAACACAGTTAATAAAAATATATCTATAATAGAAAATATATTGATACTAAAAAATAAATTATTTCCTAATAATATTGAGCAACAAAAAAATTTTTTTTTTTTTGTCTCAGAAAGAAAACTACCTGATTCTGATAGTATTTTTCTCCTGCTGGCAGCGAAACCTTGGCTCACTGCTTAGTGGCTTGATTCGTATACAAAAGGTCGCAGGTTCGATTCCCGACGAGGTTAATTTTTTAATTGTTAAAGTGCTTTCTATTTTATTCTGTGTATTAATTCTTAAAGAAAAACCTACTAACTGTTTGAAATTATTAATATTTTATTATTAATATTAATATGTACTTATTTATAAACAGGTTTACAGTGTAATAAAACATCTTCCTATGCCCTAAGCTTTTTAAATTTTTATATTTTTCCTCCATTCTTCTCTATCTTCTCATTCCAATTCTTCCAGACCTAGCTCCCTCATATCTCTTCTTACATCATCCATCCATTTAAATCTGGTCCACCTCTCTTTTCTTTTTCAGGTGGAATCCATTCAAAAGCTTGTCTGGGTAATGTTTTCTCTAGCATCCTACGTATATGACAATACCATTCTAGTTGTCTGTATCTCACAAAATCTAATATTGAATTTTGGGCTTTCATTTGTTGTGTGATGATTGTATTTCTGATTTTTTTCCAATTTAGATTGTCTAGTTGAGCGTCTGTAAGAATCCATTTGGGTAGACATAAGCTTTAAACTCAAATTTTTATTCAGATGCCAAGTTTCTGCACCGAATGTTAGCGTGCTTCGAATTATGGATTTATAAATTTCTAACTTGGTATTTTTTCTTATGTTCTTATCCCACAAAACTCCGTTTAACAATGTTATTACCGATCTGCGTTTTTGAATTCTATATTTTATGTCATTTCCTTGGGGACATTTTGAGTTAATTTTGATCCCCAGGTAATTACATTCTTCACATCAATTGATACATCCCATTATTATTATTATTATTATTATTATTATTATTATTATTATTATTATTATTATTATCATCATCATCATCATCATCGTCATCGCCATCGTCATCGCCGTCGCCGTCGCCGTCATCATCATCGTCATCGTCATCCTCATCGCCATCGCCATCATCATCGTCATCGCCATCGCCATCATCATCATCATTATCATTATTACTATTACAATTATTACTATTATTATATTATTATTATTACTATTATTATTACTATTATTATTACTATTATTATTATTATTATTATTATTATTATTATTATTATATAGATGTGAAACAAGGACTCTTACTTTAAGAGAGGAAAGGAGATTACGAGTATTTGAGAATAAAGGTCCTAGGAAAATGTTTGGACCAAAGAGAGATGAACAGACAGGTGAATGGAGAAGACTTAATAACAATTAACTACATGGTCTTTATAGGAAGCCAGATATAATAAGAACAGTCAAGTCTCGTAGACTGCGATGGGCAGGACATGTTGCACGTATGGGGAATGAAAGAAGTGCATGGAAGCTTCTTGTAGGAAAGCCAGAGGGAAAACGCCCAGTTGGTAGACCAAGAATGAGGTGGGAGAACAACATTAACTATGATTTGACGGAAGTAGATTATACAGGGAATGATTGGAAAGCATTATCTCAGGATAGGGATGTATGGAGAGCTTATGTCCGCGCGGCCATGAACCAACGGGTTCGATAGTGCCAGTGAGTAAGGAAGGAAGGATTATTATGATTACTGACTAGTATGAGCGAGTATTATTATACTTACTATTATTATTAATATTATGAGGATTACTACTATTATTACTATTATTACAACTACTATTACTACTACAATTACTATTACTATTATTATTACCATTAATATTATTATTATTATTATTATTATTATTATTATTATTATTACTACTATTACTACTATTATTATCATTACTATTAATATTACTATTATTATTACTATTATTATTAATATTATTACTACTACTACTATTATTACTATCATTATTACTACTATTATTACTACTACTGTTACTACTGTCATTACTACTACTATTACAATTACTATTATTATTAGTATTATTATTACTACTATTATTACTCTTATTACTGCTATTATTATTATTATTATTACTACTATTATTACTATTATTATTACTACTATAATTACTACTACTATTACTACTACTATTACAATTACTATTATTGTTATTATTATAATTATTAGTATTATTATTACTATTATTAATGCACTGCTCAAAACAATTAGAGGAACACTATGAAATATGCAAATATTTTTTCATTGGACAAAGATACAAACATGAAATTAATAAAGTACATTATTTGTGGTTATTTATTTATTTATTTATTTATTGCTCACGTCAGTAAAAACAAATGAATAACGCTGACAATTAACTTTTCAAATAATTCCGCTCTGTAAGCAATTGAATCTTGTGCTTTTTTTTTCAAAGTTAAACACTCGTTATATAGAGTTAGTATCGTGTATGGCCTCCACGACATTCGATGACACTTTGGCACCTTCGTGGCATGCTCCCAGAAAGATTCTGGATTTCCTCTTGCGGGATATTCTCCCATTCCTCCTTCAGAGCATCTGCAAGTTGCTGCAGAGTTTGTGGAGCTTGATGTTGGTTCTGACAATCCTATCTAGAAGATCCCACAAGTGTTCAATAGGGTTGAGGTCTGGGCTGACCGCTGGCCACTCCATTACCTCAATTTCATTCCTCCTCAGGAAATCCCTAGTGACAGCCGCAGAATGTGTCCTGACATTATCCTGCATAAACAGGAAATCCAGGGCCTACTCCAATGGCAGCAGGTACTACATGCTCTTCCAGAACGTGCTCGATATATCGGACAGCATTCAGTCGCTGGGGAACAAGTACAAGGTCCGTACGATTGTTGTACATAACTCTGGCCCACACCATTATGGAACCTCCTCCGAATCTATCAATTTCCTGTACACCCTCTGCAGAAAATCTTTCTCCTGGCCTTCCCCACACCCTCAATCGACCATCACAACGTGTAAGACGATACCTGGATTCGTCCGAGAAGAGCACAGACTCCCACTGGTTCAGGTTCCAATCACCATGGTTTTCAGCATACTTGCCTTATGCCCATTTGTTAAGCGTGGTTTTTTACGGGCCTTTTTGGACGAATATTCTCTTTCCTTAATCTGTTCCTTATGGTTTGGTCTGAAACCCGGATTCCGGAAGCCATATGAAGGTCATTCTGCAGGTCTTTTGCAGTTTTTGTACGCTATCGAAGAGCAGAAAGAACAACGTATCTGTCATCCTGGGGGCTTGTTTTAATTTTACGGCCCTGGACACGTCTTCTACAATACTGACCTGTCTCTCTGTGCCTGTTGCGTAACCTGGACACCACGGAAGGAGAAACCCAAGCTCTCTAGTCACTTGTCACAGAGATTGACCTTGTCGTAAAAGATGTGGAGCATGATACACTTCAAACTCATTTAAATGCCTCATTTTGTCAGAGACTTCAATAAACAAGGCAATAATCAACATTCGTCACTATAGCAACATCAGGAAGCTTACCAATTAGAAGTGTCCAGTGCCTTCCAAAATAAAAAATATCTCTATATTTGTTATTTGAGGTAATTTCTCTGTATTTAGGCCATGGATCTTTAAAATGTGTATCCAATGATAAAATTAACAATTCAATTTACATATTGTCCAACTTTCAGCATCACAGCTTTAAAAAACAATTAGTTATTCAATTTATTACGAGTATTCCTCTAATTGTTTTGAGCAGTGTACTATTATTATTAATATTATTATTACTACTATTATTACTATTATTGTTACTAGTATTATTACTACTACTATTACTACTAATATTACTACTACTATTACAATTACTATTATTATTACTATTATTATTACTATTTTTATTACTACTATTATTACTACTACTATTACTACCTGCAGGAAGAAGAAGACCAGGACGTCCACTCAAAAGACTTCTGGATGGTGTTTCTCTTGAGGCCGAAACAGGTCAACAAATGGCCTAAATTCGTGAATGTACTATGATGATGATGATTACTACTACTATTACTACTACTATTACTATGACTATTATTATTACTATTATTACTATTATTATTAATATTATTATTAGTAATACTATTACTACTACTATTACTACTACTATTACTATTACTATTACTATTACTATTTTTATTACAATTATTATTACTATTATTATTAATATTATTACTACTATTGTTACTATTGTTATTATTACTACTATTATTAGTACTACTAGTACTACTGCTACTACTATTATTACTATTATTATTACTATTATAATAACTACTATTATTACTATTATTATTACTACTACTATTTACTACTACTATACTATTACTATTATTATTATTTTATCTACTATTATTGTTTACTAACTATTATTACTATTATTATTACTACTATTCTTACTGACTAACTTAGTATTATTACTATTATTATTACTACCTAATTATTACTATTATTATTACTACTTATTAACTACTACTACTACTAATACTATTACTATAATTATTACTATTATTATTACTATTATTACTATTATTATAACTAATATTATTACTATTATACTATTACTATATTACAACTATTATTACTATTATTATTATTACTAATATTATACTAACTACAATTATTACTATTATTATTACTACTATTATTACTATTATTACTACTACTATTATGCTACTATTACTATTACTATAATTAATTACTATTATTATTACTATTATTAATTACTACTCTTACATTTTTACTATATTATGATAACCCCTATTATTAACTATTATTATTAACTACTGTTATTACTACTATTATTACTATTATTATTATTATCTCACCTACTATTACGACTACTATTATAGTACTATAATTAGTACTATTATTATTACTATTATATTTCTATTATGATTACTATTTTATTACGACTATTATTACTATTATTATTATTACTAATATTATTGCTGCTACTACTATCACTACTACTATTACTATTACTAATAATTATTACTATTATTATTACTATTATTAATTACTTACTACTTATTCTTACTATTATTATTTATTATTTTAGTTTATTATTATTATTATTATTAGTATCATTATTATTACTATTATTAACTACTACTACCCACACCTATATATCCCTAGTAAAGCTGCAAACATGGCATGATGAGTCTTTCCATGTAAAAGACTGCGGATGTAAATTATCCCCCAATTCGGATGTCCGGGAGGGGGATACTGCGGAAGGAAACATCATGCAGTCCAAAACAACAGAAGAAATGAAGATTAAGGATTGGAGCCTGGAATGTGAGAACCCTTCTGCAAAGCCGGGAAACTGGAAAAATTTGAAGGAAGAAATGAGAAGAAACAAAGTGGATGTGATGGGAATAATCAGAAGTGAGGTGGGAACAAAGTGGTGAATTAGTGAGTGATTGAATTTAGAATGCTTTATTCCAGGTGGTGATTCTAGAGGAAAGCATGGTGTCGGTGTAGTAATTAGGACCATGTGTGAAAGAAAAAGTGATATCAGTGCGTTATGTGGATAATCGGATGATAATGGTGAGGTTACAAGGGAAAAAAAGTGGACTTGGTGATAGTGCAAATTTACATGCCCCATAGTGGATTAGCAGATGAAAAAGTGGAGGAAAAGATATGACAAGATAGAAGAGATTGTTTGAAAGAGGAAAGAAGGAGGCATGTGTTATCCTAATGGGTGACTGGAGTGCTGTAGTTGGAGAAGGACCAGGATGGAAGTACAGTTGGAAGATATGGATTAGGAAAAAGGAATGAGAGAGGGTGAATCACTGGCAAGTTTCTGTAAAAGAAATTCAATGATAATTGGAAATACAATGTTTCAACAGCATAAAAGATGAAGTTACACATGGATAAGCCCTATGGACAACAAACGATACCAGATCGACTACATACTTGATATAGGAAAGATTCCGAAATTGCTTGAAGAATTGCGAAGACCGTACAAGGAGCAGATATCAATTCAGACCATGTCTTACTAATAGGCGAAGTAGATATTTGCCTGAAGAAGATAAGAGGAAGACAGGCAACAAAGCAGTTTGACTTGGAGAAACCCAAAAATACAAGAGGAAATGAGAAAATTCTAACAAAATTTTCAGGTGAAAGCCTCTACCATGGAAATCTCATATGGCAATACCAAGGAACACTGGAGTCATTTGAAAACCTCTATACAGATAGCTGCGGAGGAAACAGTAGGATACAAAGAGATCAAGAATATTAAAAAACCTTGGGTCACAGAAAAAATGTTAGAGAAGATCGAAGAAAGAAGAAAATGGAAAAATAGCAATACAGAAGAAGCCAAAGAAACTACAGAGAAAACTAAACAACGAACTTAGAAGAGAAACTGACATGGCAAGGGAAGAATGGATGAAGCAGAAATGTGAAGAACTAGATAATCTGGAGAGGAAAGGAAAATATGATTTAATGTACCTGGAATTTAAATACTTGGGCTATGGAAAGGAGAGCAGGAAAACTATGTGGCTGATTGAGGACGAAAATAATGATGAAATAACAGACAAGCAGGGAATTATGAATACATGGGGAAAATATGTAGAAGAGCTATATGAGACAAGAAATCGCCCGGCTAACTTGGATATAGAAAATGAAGAACACGTATCAGAAGATGAAAAAGGATTTTCAATTCTGAAGGAAGAAGTTGAACTAGCAATTAAGAAAATGAAAAAATGGGAAAGCAACAGGGGTAGATGGAATCCCCATTGAATTGGTTAAATGCTTGGGTGAAGGACAGAAGGAAATGCTGCGTTTATGTAACAAGATATATAAAGAAGATGAATGGCCCGAAGAATTGACTGAGACAGTGTTAAATGGCCAATACCGAAGAAAAATAATGCAAAGCAATGTAAGGAGTTCAGGACTATCATCTTGATATCACACTCTGTAACGATTCTCCTGCGAATACTGAATCGACGTTAACTTCTACGATGGAAAGCGAACTGGAAGAAGAAAAGTTTGGCTTCAGGAAAGGGAAAGGGTACAAGAGATGCAATTGGATTGATACGAACAATGGGAGAAAGATATATAGAAAAAGATAAAGACGTTTATGCAGTATTTGTTGACCTAGAAAAAGGCCTTTGACAGAGTAAATTTGAATAAACTCTTGAAGATCTTGAACAAAATTGGCGTGAACTGGAAGGAGAGGAGGCTCATAAGTAGTATTTTATATGAAACAGCGAATAAAAGTGAAGGTAGGAGAATAAATGTCAGAGGGAAGAGAAATTGGAAGGGGGGTAGGGTAAGGATGCCCTCTAATCACCACTACTCTTTTCAACATCTACCTGGAAGATCTAATGAAGAACTGCTTCTGCAATACGGGAGGCATAAACATGGGAGGAAGAAGAATAAAGTGCATAAGATTTGCTGATGATATGGCTTTGCTAGCAGAAGATGCAATGACACTGAGGAACATGCTGATGGAGCTAAATGATAAGTGCGAGGATTATGGGATGAAGATAAATATAAATAAGACGAAGGTCATGACTATAGGAAAGAAACCAAGGAAGATAAACATGAGGATTAAAGATGAAGTCATTGAACAAGTGGAGAGCGTCAAATACTTGGGTTGTACTATCAGTAGTAACATGAACTGTTGTCAAGAAGCAAAGCAGAGGATATCAATGGCAAAAGAAGCTTTCAAACAAGAAGAGAAGCATTTTCTGGCGGACCTTTGGCAAAATAATTAAGGAAAGAAGCCAGTGAAGTGCTTTGTGTGAAGTGTAGCATTGTATGGTGCAGAGACTTGGACATTACGACGGAATGAGGAAAAGTGACTGGAAGCTTTTGAGATGTGGATATGGAGAAGAATGGAACGTATAAAATGGACAGACAAAGTAAGAAATAAAGATGTGCTAGACAGAGTGGGTGAAGGAAGAATAATGCTGGAACTCATAAAGAAGAGGAAAAGAAATTGGATTGACCACTGGCTAAGAAGAAACTGCCTGCTGAAGGATGCTCTAGAAGAAATGGTCAACGGAAAGAAAGTTAGAGGCAGAAAAAGACATCAGATGATAGACAATATTAAAATAAATGGTTTGTATGCAGATACAAAAAGGAAAGCTGAGTTAAGGAAAGAGTGGAGAATGCTGAGTTTGCAGTGAAAGACCTGCTCTTGAGCAGAACACCATGAATGAATGAATGAACTACTACTATTACTATTACTATTATTATTACTATTATTCTTACTATTATTATTACTATTATTAATATTATTATTACTACTATTATTACTATTATTATTACTACTATTATTACTACTACTATTACTACTAATATTACTACGACTACTACTATATACTATTACATAATTACTATTATTATTACTATTATTATTACTACTATTATTACTACTATTATTACTAGTACTATTATACTATTCTACTACTATTACTATTATAATTACTATTACTATTACTATTATTATTACTATTATTATTACTATTATTATTACTATTATTATTACTATTATTACTACTATTATTACTATTTTTATTAATATTATTATTACTACTATTATTACTATTATTATTACTACTACTATTACTACTACTATTACTATTTCTATTATTATTACTATAACTATTACTATGTATTATTACAATTATTATTATAAATGAGTGAATACTTATATTACTATTATTAGTATTTAGAGACTATTATTACTACTACTACCCCTAATATTATTACAATTTTTATTGACGGATTATTATTACTATTATTATTATTCTATTATATGGTAATAGTACTAATACTATTACTACTACTATTACTACTATTATTACTACTATTGTTACTATTACTATTATTATTACTATTATTATTATACTATTATTATTGCTATTATTATTACTATTATTATTATTATTATTACTACTATTACTACTACTATTACTATTACTATTATTTTTACTATTATTACTATTATTATTATTATTACTACTATTACTACTACTATTACTATTACTATTATTTTTACTATTATTATTTCGATTATAAAACTACTATTATTATTATTACTACTACTATTACTACTATTATTACTATAACCATTATTATTACTATTATTATTATTATATTATTACTGTTACTATCTTATTACTATTATTATTATTATTATTATTACTATCTATTATTACTTACTACTGCTATTACTACTACTAGTACTACCACTATTACTACTACTATGACTACTATTACTATTACTATTATTTTTACTATTATTATTTCTATTATTATTACTACTGTTATTACTATTATTATTATTATTATTATTATTATTATTATTATTATTATTATTTATATTATTATTACTATTACTACTATTATTACTATTACTATTATTATTACTACTATTACTATTATTTTATTATTATTATTATTATTATTATTATTATTATTATTATTCCTATTATTACTATTATTATTACTACTACTAGTACTACCACTATTACCACTACTATTACTACTACTATTACTATTACTATTATTTTTACTATTATTATTTCTATTATTATTACTACTATTATTACTATTCTTATTATTATTAATTACTACTACTACTATTACTACTATTTTTACTATTAGTATTATTATTACTATTATTATTACTTCTATTACTACTATTACTATTATTATTATTATTACTATTATTATTGTTATTGTTATTATTATTATTATTTATTATTATTATTATTACTATTATTAATTATTATTTATTATTATTAATTATTATTATTATTTATTATTATTAATTATTATTATAATTAATTATTATTAATTATTATTATCATCATCATCATGAACAAATTCGTTTTAGGTCATGTGTCCTGTACGGTAAACCTAGCGAAGGTGGTCTTGATCTTTCCACCGATGTTTTGGTCTTCCTTGGTCCCTATGTCCAGTTGGGGTGTATTGGAATGCCAAATTTGGAAGTCTATTTCTTGCCATTCTTCTCAGATGATTTTTCCATTCTTGTTGGTATCTTTGTATATCTTCATTTAAACTTGTTACTCCAAGTTTTCCTCTGATAATAGTGTTCCTTTGGTGATCCAGTATATTAACTCCTAACAATGATCGTAAGAAGCGCATTTGGCTTACTTGAAGTTGATGAGAGTTTCTTTTATTTAAAATCCAAATTTCACTTCCGTATTTTAGAGCAACTTTTGATGTCATGTTATGTAATCTTAGTTTTGTCTCTGTCCTCATCTGTTTACCAAAATATCTTCGTATTACCCCATGCATTTTATTATATTTTTGTAATTTTGAATCAATGTCACTCTTATACTCTGCAAATACACTTCCTAAGTAAGAGAAATCTGATACTTGTTCTATAATTTTTCCATCAATCTCAATTTTCACCCGTTGTATGTTTTTTCCACACATTGCCATTGTTTTGGATTTTGAGGTGGAAATTTTCATATTATATTTGCTGGCAATTTTGAATAATTGATACGCTGCTATTTATAAGCTATCTTCGGAATCTGATAATATTATTTGATCATCAGCATATAATATTGTTTGAATTATTTTATTCCTAGTTATTGAAATTCCACTATTTACTGTTTGTTTCCATTCTTGCACTATTCTGTTAATATATATTAAATAAGAGTGGAGATAGTCCACATTCTTGTCGAACACCTTTGCTTGTGTTTATGTGTTCTGTTATTTCTCCATCTGGTAATTTAATTTTTATTTTATAATTTTTATATAAGCTTTGTATGGCTCGTATTACATGTGAGTGTATATGTTCTTCATGCAGTATCTGCCAAAGTTTATCTCGGTTTACATTATCATATGCCTTTTCATAATCTATAAATAGTATGTATAGTGGGAGATTAAAGTATCTCCTTTTTTCCATAATTTGTTGTAGGATAAATATTGCATCCATAGTGCTCCTCCCTTTTCTAAATCCACATTGTTCTTCTTCCAAAAATGTTTCACTACTTATTGATAATTCATTTTTAATTATGTTGGCATATAATTTAGATGCAGTTGGGAGTAACGTAATGCCTCGGTAGTTATCACATTAGTTTTACTGACCTGTTTTATGTGTATTAATTACTAGACCCGTTTCCCAATCCGTTGGAATATTAAGACAATGCCAAATATTGTTAAAAAGTTCTAATAGTTTCTCTTTCAAGGCAGTTCCTCCATACTTAAAAAGTTCTAAATTTAAATCATCTAAACCTGGAATTTTCCTGTTCTTGGCCTTCTTTAAAACTTCTTCTAGTTCGTCCATTGTTATGTCTGGTTTTTCTATTTCATTTTCACAAGTCAAATTCAAAGTAATTTTTTCAGTGTGAGTGTTCGGTTCTGACCAAAGATTTTTGTAGTAAGTAATTCAATCTTGTTTTGGTATCAGATTAACATTAATTTTGTCTTTTGTTTCCATCTGTAATTTTTTGAATATTTTAAATCCCTGTCTTTGTGCTCCTGTAATATCACGTTCTAAGGATTTTACAAATTTATCCCAATCATCCCTTCTATATTTTCTAGACAATTTACGAACCTTAGCTCTGAGTTTTTTATATTCTGTATAATGTTCCTCTTGTTTAGTTTGTAAATACACTTTATAGGCTTTTTTCTTTTGTTCAATATTTTCTTTTAATTCAGGATTCCAAGTTCGTAATCTCTTTTTGTTTTTGATTTGTTTATATCCGAGACTATCGTATGCTGCTTCCATGATTGCTTGTTTTAGATTAATTATTATTATTAATTATTATTATTATTATTATTATTATTATTATTATTTTTATAGATGACG
Source organism: Diploptera punctata (assembly GCA_030220185.1). Classification (NCBI taxonomy): domain Eukaryota; kingdom Metazoa; phylum Arthropoda; class Insecta; order Blattodea; family Blaberidae; genus Diploptera; species Diploptera punctata. The sequence goes on along the minus strand of JASPKZ010002677.1, from coordinate 1,082,197 downwards.
GATAATAATAATTATTATTTTTTTATTATTGTCCATCATCTATGAGCTATCATTATAATGGATTTGACATATATAAACTAAATATTTTAATTGAAGGTTGAAACTTTTTCCTCATTAATAGGGTAATAAATAAATAAACACAAATATATGAAGTTATATTATATTTTATTACATGGATTTATAGCATTATTATTAAAACGTGGTACTACACGCACAATTAAATTTATACCGGTAGCTAAATAGTGTTTCAGAGGCAGGAATATTACTTAAGATAGTGTAAAGTGAAAGTAGATTATGTGGCAAGAGTTAAATATTATAAGATGTATTTTGCGAAAATACAAATGAATAAAAAAAATTGTCGGAGGATTTGAACCCTGGCTTTCACATACATTTCATTTTGTTGTAAGTAGTTTGACCATCTACGCTATTCGAACGCCTGATACTAGTTGCCGTGTTTACTTTTACACTATGAACGAGAGTTCAACTTTATTTAAAATGTCGCAATTTGACCAATATTGCATTTGTCCAACACTCTTAAATATCTAGAAACACGTCTCCTTCACTGTTATTTGACTATTTAAGACCAATAAAACCAAGTACAGCGTATTTAAAACATTTAACAGTGCGTTACCTCGTGAACCTCAGCTATGGCTTTTCGAATATGCGCAGTGGGCCATAACAAGAACTCTGCTTTTTGAAGCGGCTCGTTCTTTTTGTCGCTAAGTATACATAATAAAGGAAGAAAGAAAAAAAAGTGCACGCGTATTATAGGAAGTTCCGAACGTGATGCATAAATATTAAATGTGCGTCGGTATAAGACTGCTATAACCACTGAGCTAAAGGCACACGCTTGTTGCAATTTAAAGTCTCTGTATCACATTATTTCCATTTTAATTTGAAATAATACGTGGCGTGCCAATCATTTTACAAATTGAATCATAACTTGGACATTTTTATTCTTAGACCATTAGTTCATTATCTCAAAGTGCTTATATAATACCCCTCTATACGTAGTTAAATGTATGCGGTATAATTCATTTACACTCTGTATAATTGAATGAATGAATGTATGTATGTATGTCTGTCCTTTATAGACATCTAAACCGTTCTACCGATCTTCGTGAAAACTTGCATATATAGAGTTTCAGATGCGGCGAGTGTTTAGCCATTTTCTATTATGTTATAAAATGATTAGGTGTAGGATTTAACCTGAAACGAAAATTTAAAAATCGCTCTAGCGGTCGCAATGTTTGATGTTTCACAACAAAACTCAAAATATCCTATTAAAATATAGGCTACATAGGTACGTATTTTCCAAAAAAATAAGTTAATCTTAACGTTAGAAGTGGAGGTTTACATGACATCCGAAATTTAAAAATGCTTATACGACTGGTCCGATTTTGATAACATTTTTTCTGTGTCTTTGAGTGGGTCCCTGAGTGATTTGAATTCACAACTGGACCTTCTAAAACCATTAGATGTAGGATTTCACTGAAGTGAAAATTTAAAAATCGCTCTACCGGTTACCATCATCGATGTTTCACAATGAAACTCAGTATATCCTATTAAAATAAACCGAGGTAGGTATTGTCAAAAAATGAGCGAAATTCGACAATTAGAAGTGAAGGTTTACTTTAAATCCGAAATTACAAACTGCCTATACAACTGTACCGATTTTGATAAAAAATTTTGTTTGTTTGAGTCGGTCTCTGGATGGTCTAAATTCAAAATTGGACCCTCTAAAACCATTAGGTGTAAGAGTTCACTTGAAGTGAAAATTTAAAAATCGCTCTAGCGGTTACAATTTTCGATTTTCACAACGAAATTCAGTACATCCTATTAAAATAAACCGAGGTTAGTATTATCCAAAAATGAGCGAAATCAGACGATTTTAAGTGGAACTTTACTTGAAATCCGAAATTAAAAACTGCCTAAACGGCTGGACCGGTTTGATGAAATTGTGTGTGTGTGTATGTGTGTGTGTGTGTGTGTGTGTGTGTGTGTGTGTGTGTGTGTGTGTGTGTGTGTGTGTGTGTGTGTGTGTGTGTGTGTATGTGTGTGTGTTTGTGTGCGTGTGTGCGCGCGCGCGCGTGTGTGGTCCTGGATTATTTAGATTCACAATTAGACCCAGTAGGTTGCGCAGCGAAATGGTCATAGGATTTTTTTATGTCAGATGTGTAGTCATCTGCATTACTGACATATTCCGCGCGACATCTATGTGACGTCACAATGCACGCTTCTTGAGCCACAACAGATACCAGTGAGGAATTTTCTTGCGAACTTATTAATTAGTGAATTTTATGGTAAAAAAGTAACATATTTTTATCGTCCGGCCATGACACGAGAATTGAACGTTGGGGCAAGACAACGTCTGCCGGATCCGCTATTTATAAATAAATAAAATAAACTGCTAAACTAAAATTTTATCATTTAATGGACATATACCTTAAGATCAAAAATAGTAATTGATAAAATTTTAAAGCGAGTGAATAGTTTTAAATATATATGTTTCTATTTATCATATGTAAAATTTGAAGATATTAATGATAAAAGAAATAAATGTAATGTAATGTGTGGCACTATTAAAATAACCCTTAAAAACACAAGAAAAGAAACAAAAATGATTTTTATAAAGTAATGGCTGTTCCTGATTTGATATAGGCTACGGATCAGAATGTTGGACGATCACTAAAAGATAAAAACAAAGATTGTAAATAATTGAGATGAGATTTTTAAGAAAAATAGCAGGATATACTCTGCTGGATAAGAAAAGAAATGAAGATATAAGAAAGGAACTAAACATTTCAAACTTACAGATCGAATAATTATATGTAGGAACGCCTGGAAAGAACATGTTGATAGGCCTAGAATGCCAGAAGTAAGATTTCCAAAATTATTACTAAAATATAAATCACACAGAAGGAGAAATGTTGGACGCCCACCCAGAAGATTGTTTGAACAATAGTAACAATTCTAGCTTTCATGGAACAGGAACGAGCCTATAGGCTTAATCCCTCAAATTGAAGAAGAAGAAGAAGAAGAAGAGAAACTGCTAAACCTAAACTGAAATAATAATTATATAACTTACCACATCTGGGAATAACTTGGAGTCATTTGCGATACAAAAAGGGATTTTTTCGCAGGTCTGCCGTATTTTATTGTAATAATTCCTAGTACCGGAATATTTCATCTCACAGTTGACAGGTTTGCACGAATTTAGAGTATCCATATCCACTGAACTGCAGGCGTGTGCTTCTGCTAGTCTGTAGTAATCTGTAAAAATTGATAGAAGACTGGATAGGAACAATGGTTTTATGCATATAACATGTGTCGGCAAGTAATTTTAGGTAGGGTCCTGGTGCTTTTAAAAAATTTATCTAGGTCCTATTTTTTTATTTTCATTTTCACTCACAAAATGATATGAAATACAATAAATAGACATATGTGTTATAAAAATAAATGGGAGAAATTACATTTACGAACTTGAGCAAGTTTTTTAAGTTAGGTTCAAGCAGGGAGCAGCTTATGCGAAAAGTGTTTTCAAGGTGTGTTTAAATGAATATGGTTGCTCCGATTAAAAGAGACTTCAGATGTTTCCAGAGTCAGAGATCGATTTTAAAAAATTCTTGTTTCGTTCATTAAAATTCTTGTGTTGCATTCGGGTGTAAAGAGCTTTTATGTGGATCGACATATCATATGCTTCCCTCTTTCGCCCCCGCTCTCCAGCGCAGTCTCCTGCGCTGCACAGCTTAGCAACTACAATGTGTAACAAAATTGTTCTCATGTTTTGAAATGTTGAAAGAATATAACTACTTAAATAAATATTGTTTGTATTAACCTAATTGGAAATTTTATTTTTACGTTTTAGTTCATTAACTTGATTTTATATATTTTAGTGTGTTGAGCATTAGGTAATTTTTGAAGACCAGTTTTTGACCTTCCGTGGTCCGGACCTTTGTCCTTCCATGGTTCGGACCTGGACCGCGGTCCGCCAGTTTCCGACCGTTGGCATATAGTTGAATCGGGAAACAGCGTGAATAGGGACAATTGAATAATTACCCGAAAAAAGATCTAACCACAAACATTTGAAAGTTGAGTCTTTAGTGGATAATATCACGGCATGGTGGATGTAAAACTATCCATGCTCTTTTCCAGACCTGTTTTATTTATTTTTAAAAGTTGGCATTCAAGCTAATAGCGATCTATATGTACAAAATGACAGGAGAAGTTAGTCAAGTCATGAGTAGCAGTTTAAGGGTTAGATCTGTTTTCGGGGCAACTATTCAATTTTAAATTTTATTCTCTTCGCTGAAATTTAAGACTCCCATCAAAAGCTCTGGTATGTGCCGACGAACCTCTTTACTTCAATTGTATAGCATTTTTAAATAATTAAAATGACATAGGCCTAATCATCATCTTCTTCTTCGCCGATTTAACTGCTAACGTTCGTTCCTGTCTCATGTTGAAAACTGATCTCTCCATTGTGCTCTTGGCCGTCCCACACATCTACACCGTGTTCCAAAATGATGGACGGGGTTTCAAAGTTGTTTCATTTCCCTTACATGACATATATTAAAACAAAACTTACATTGAATTAAAGAGAAACACTTCGAGTTTTCATAACATATTTTATAAGTGTTCGATGTGAGCACCTTTCGTTACACGGCACACATATAGCCGATAGGCGAATTCCTCCCAAGCCTTGGTCAACATATTTGGAGTAATAGATTCAACAGCAACAACAATCCTTCTTCTCAAATCAGGAAAGTCGTGGTACGTACACATGGTCCTTCACATACCCCACAGGAAGAAATCACACAAGATGTGAGATCGGGATATCATGGAGACCATCGGGAATAAACCATGTCTTAACCATGTCTTGACATTCTCGATTCTTTCATATGGTGTTCGTGGACTCCTGGACTCTTCCTTTTACAGATACATCCAGTTGTTTCTGTCTGTACCATTGACAGATACACTTATCTGTCGGAGGATCAATTCCAAATTGCCGTCGGGAAGCTCACTGTATTGTAACAATGGAACCAGACCTCGCAAATTGCAATACACAGAATGAATTCTGTACAGGAGCCGCTTTTTTCACAAATTTAACGCAGTGACATAATAATGAAACAAAAAAATACTGTATACAGTATATGAAACTTTCACAGTTTTTCGTTTATTAGGTCTATAGCAAATAATCACGCATCCAATTTATTTTATAAAGCTATACCAACTAGTGCATCATTTTGGAACACCTCTTGCTTATACGTGAAGAACATTAACATAGGCTACCACCAAATCCTAATCGTAATCTGTAAACTTACAATTTTATGTAGGCCTAAGTGATTTTTTTAATGAACCGCTCTGTTAATGTTTCTGGTGGTTTCCTTAAAGTCAAGGAGAATGTCGGAGCGGCGTCCTAACATACCACCAGTAAACTCAATTAACAACCGATAATAGTATTCCAAATTCAAAATTAAACCGGTACATAATCATACTACCCACACTATTCCAAAATAAACCCCTTAAATATTAAAATTTACTTTCAAAATTCTACCTAGGCACATGATAAAATTAAATAAAATTATTATATTAAGATAGGGACTACATATAGGCCCTATAAAAGATAATACTCAATAAACTACGTTGTTGAGGTTTCTGGTGGTTTCCTCACGTCAAAGGTCCCCTTAGTTCCACCAATATAGTCAATTCTTTATTACGAGTAATTTACTGAAAGCCGGCAAAGGGAAGACTGAGGATTTCATCCCTTCTATGAAGCTACTACAGCAGCCTTCAAAAAAATACGCGCTGAACTTCAAAGGGTCCACTACATAGCATATAACACAAGAAAAATACACAAGTCCATGTGATAAAAAAAAGTTTCTAAGTCCCAATAAAATTCACCGTGAACGCAAGACCCCCAATGATGGGCTCATTGCACGCCATTACACATCCGAGACCCGGTCAAAGGCTTGCGGAAATTTTTCTAAGTTCTGAAATCATACGAAAATATTCTAAGTCCAATATTTTCTAAGCGGTCCGCGTCTTAGCACAAATTTTCTGAGGTTTTAGTAAAGCTTCATATGCTCAAAATAGCCGAAGAATCAACTCAAATACAAATTTAAAAATACATTTCAACATATATTAGCTCATTAAATTAAAAAATGAATAAAAACGTATACACAAAACATTACATCTAAAATAAAAAACACATTTCACGCAAGGACACCAATACCTCACCGATAAGGCCTACACGCTCAGAATAGCTAGATATAGGCTACTTCTACTATTAGGACACAATACTCAATAATCAACAAGACTCGCAAATTTAAATTAATTTACATAAAAAATATAAATAAATTGCATAATTAATCTAACATATACATATAGATCTACCTAATTAGATCAAACGGATCCAATAGCTCGGAGCCTAACATGCTGCTTGTCACAGCCATGGGAAGAATGATTTAGTACAATTTTTACATTATATTTATCTCGTAAGTACCACTCAGGCACTTTATACTAAATTACTAGGGGTTAATGGGCTCGGCCTGCGTCCCCATGTCAGCAACTGCTTGCAGAAGCCGACAGAACTACGCATGAGCCGCATCAGAACCGCATTCTATGTACACTTAGCGACAAAAAGAATGGGCCGACTCTTGATCTCGAATAACTTATGTCAAGTTTTAACGCGCCATTCACACGAGTAAACTAATTGCAGAGTATTCCTTCTTCCCTTGAAGAGTATTCTTTCTAAAAGCAACAAGGCAGCGAAAGCGTTGCTCACTGCTTAGTGGCTTGATTCCTATACAAGAGGTCACAGGTCAGATTCCCGGCGAGGTTAATTTTTTAAATTGTTAAAGTCCTTTCTATTTTATTCTGTAAATTTCATTCTTAAAGAAAAAAACGTACTAACTATTTGGAAGTATTAATACTTTTATTATTAATTTTATTATTTACTTATTTATAAACAGGTTTACAGTGTAATAAAACATCTTCCTATGCCCTAAGCTTTTTAAATTTATATCTTCTTTCTCCATTCTTCTCTATCTTCTCATTCCAATTCTTCCAGACCTAGCTCCCTCATATCTCTTCTTACATCATCCATCCATTTAAATCTGGTCCACCTCTCTTTTCTTTTTCAGGTGGAATCCATTCAAAAGCTTGTCTGGGTAATGTTTTCTCTAGCATCCTACGTATATGACAATACCATTCTAGTTGTCTGTGTCTCACAAAATCTAATATTGAATTTTGGGCTTTCATTTGTTGTGTGATGATTGTATTTCTGATTTTTTTCCAATTTAGATTGTCTATTTGAGCGTCTGTAAGAATCCATTTGGGTAGACATAAGCTTTAAACTCAAATTTTTATTCAGATGCCGAGTTTCTGAACCGAATGTTAACGTGCTTCGAATTATGGATTTATACATTTCTAATTTGATATCTGTTCTTACGTTCTTATCCCACAAAACTCCGTTTAACAATGTTATTACCGATCTGCGTTTTTGAATTCTATATTTTATGTCATTTCCTTGGGGACATTTTGAGTTAATTTTGATCCCCAGGTAATTACATTCTTCACATCAATTGATACATCCCATTATTATTATTATTATTATTATTATTATTATTATTATCATTATTATTATCATTATTATTATCATTATTATTATTATTATCATTATTATTATTATTTTCTATTATTATTGTCCATCACCTATGAGCTATTATTATGATGGACTTGACATATATAAACTAAATATTTTAATTGAAGGTTGAAACTTTTTCCTCTCTAATACGTAATACAAACACATAGCTATTTGAAGCTATATTATATTTTATTACATAAAACTATAGCATTGTTATTGAAACGTGGTACAGCACGCACAATTAAATTTGTACCGGTAGCTAAATAGTGTTACAGAGGCAGGAATATTACTTAAGATAGTGTAAAGTGAACGTAGATTATGTGGCAGGAGTTAAATATTATAGGATGTACTTTGTGAAAATACAAATGAATAAAAAAATTGTCGGAGGATTTGAACCCTGGCTTTCACATACATTTCATTTTGTTGTAAGTAGTTTGACCATCTACGCTATTCGAACGCCTGATACTAGTTGCCGTGTTTACTTTTACACTATGAACGAGAGTTCAACTTTATTTAAAATGTCGCAATTTGACCAATATTGCATTTGTCCAACACTCGTAAATATCTAGAAATATGTCTCCTTCACTGTTCTTTGACTATTTAAGACCATTAAAACCAAATACAGCGTATTTAAAACATTTAACAGTGCGTTACCTCGTGAACCTCAGCTATGGCTTTTCGAGTATGCGCAGTGGGCCATAACAAGAACTCTGCTTGAAGCGGCTCGTTCTTTTTGTCGCTAATTGTATATTGATTCCGAGCACTATCAACAAATTGAAAAAGATAATTTTTACATGCCTTAAATAAAAAACCTTTGCACTATTTCTATAAAAATTTTAATCCACACTTTACACCACATTTTGAGAATGTTTAGTCAATAGGCCTATTTAGTCATTGTTTATTACATAAGTTTGAGGCCTATATCTATGGCCCAGAAATTAGAAAAAAATATATTTTATATGTCGGTTGCTTAGGTCTGTATAAAGAGGCAAATAGTTAGGGAATATTTAGGCCTAATTACATACAAATTTAATAAGAAACAAGGAAACAAAATTTACATTAAAAACAACTAAAAATCCAGAATAATTGCTCATCTCACATTGGCCAAGCTAAATGGTAGAATTACAAAAACATATGGAAATTAATAGTGAATCTGCTACGTCATATTAATTTATCATCCAAACATTAACAGAATAACCTCCAACTTTTACCAGGACTTATATATCTTGGAATCCGGGCCGGAGAACCGTCCACCACCTGCATGGACAAGTCGCAGGGTAGTTCATTTTTATCTTTATCTTAGATATAACGTTCCTGTATTTTTAGGAACGATAGGGCCAGTTTTATTTAGCTTTTCACCTATTTCCGCTTTTGATGCCTTTATGGTAGTTTAAGATTATTTTTACATTTATTAGTTGCTATTGATATTTCATGATATTATTTGCATATTAATAAATGAAAAGAAGATAAAATATTAAAATTTTAGTATATAAATATGTAGGCCTATTCGTGATGTTCTTTCTAATCGTTCTTTGTCTGACAGAAGACTGAGCATAACAGCTGATAAATTTAAAAAAATCTTATTTGTTATGTAACAAACAATAATTAAGGCCAAGTGGGTTACTAAACTGTGAAAGGAATGTGCATAATGTAGTCTACATAAAAAATTAATAGGCCTATTTATATTAGTCCAAAAATGTTAATTTTCCAGTTTGCGACACATCATGTCTTCATTTAGTTACGAGCAAGCCTATTTGACAATGAAGTTCTTATGGAAAATTTTGGACCAAAGAGAGATGAACAGACAGGCGAATAGTGAAGACTTGTATAACAATGAGCTACATGATCTTTACGGGAAACTAAATGTAATAAGAAAGTTGAATCCCATAGACTGTAGGCAAAATATGTGGCACGAATGGGAAATGAAAGAGTGGCATATAGGAAAACCAGAGTGAAATCGCCCAGTAGATAGGCCAAAAATGAGGTCAGAGAATAGCATTAACCTGATATGAAAGAGTTTAATTATACATGGGGATGATTGTAGAATATCCCAGGATAGTGTGTATAGAAAGCTCAGACCTACATCAGCGCAGCCGTAAACTTCTGATTTTGATAGTGCCTGTGAATTAGATAGTGACACAATTTTCTTAAATTTATAATTAGGTATAAGTATATTGTTTATTTTTTATTATTTCACTCACCTCATACTTCATGAAGTATGAGGTGAGTGAAATAATAAAAAATAAACAATATTAAAGAACCTCATAGTGTTATTTCCTATCTACATAACTTAATAGGTATAAGTATATTGATCATTTTAGTGCCAATTTTCACAAATTTTAAATGCAAATTTTCAATATTTTTACATTTAACAGATAGGATCTTTTTGATGATAAATGAAAATGTTGAAAAAATGGTAAAAAATGTATTTTTTGTTTATTTGCTTTTTAATGACTCAGATTATTTAGGATGATTTTCATGTAAAAATGTTTATTGTAGGAGCAAAATTTACCCCATGACGTAATAATTTATATACCCTTGCACGTGTGGTTAGCATTACTAATTAAAATTAAAATGCGTTTTTTCGGTTTCCATTTTTTTGACATTTTCCAAAACTCAAATTACTCCTTACGATGCAATATTTTTGCTATCAAAGTGAAATTTTGTGGTTAGACTCTTCAATACATGCTAATTCAAATTTGCTATGCAGTGATTAGTCCAAGACACACATGTTCTTTTAATTGAGATGGAAAAAATTATAAGAGTGATAAAAAATTTGTTTTTCAAAAAATGAAAAATAAGCAGTATCCTCCCTTTATTTAAATTATTTTTAGTCTGTTCATCTTACCTCAATATTAATGTTGATTTGTTCTTGAACATGTTTCGATTATATCATAATCATCGTCAGCATCTGGCCCAGACTGGTTAGATTTATGTTGTACACCCTGGATGTCGATGTCAGCTCCATCCTGTAGTTAGCCAAAGAACCTCCAAACAAGATCACGCTCAGTCGGTATTTCAAAATTCATAACTCTGTTTTTGTTCTTCTGAATATAGATTTTTTTCCCCAAATAGTAAGCTCTTTTATATTTTCTAACTGTTTTAATAATTTAGTGTCCGAATTTATATTGTGTATTTCAGACCAAACATGAGCAGCAACTGCAGATTTTTCTATTTCCTCATTTTTAATATTTCTTATATGTTCTTTGTTTCTGATTTTTAGGTTCCTTTTTGTTTGTCCTATATATATTTTTTTCACAACCCGTACATTCAATTTGATATATTCCTGATTTTTATTTTTATCCGTTTTTTTATTTTATTTTTGTTGGTTTTTATTAGTTTATTTAAACTGAAGTTATTTTTCGGTGCTAATTTAATATTAAACTTCTCAAATATATTTTGGAATTTATTGTGTACCCAAGGGTGATATGTGAATTTCCTATATTTTTTCATAGGTGTTTTTTTTCTTTTTCAAGAATATTTTTGTTTATCATTTTTCGTTTCTTATACTTTTCTATCCTTTTGTGTAGGCTACTATTTCTTCATCAAATCCGTTTTCTCTTGCTACTTTGATTATGTGTTTTTTCTCATGTTTGAAATCTTCTTCGTTTAAGGGTAAGTTTACCAATGTATGAATTAAACTATTAAAGGCTGCTAATTTATGTCCAATTGGATTGAACCCTGTTGATTTAAGTTAATAAAATTATCCGTATGAGTTTCTTTCCTATGAATCCCAAATTCAATTTTCCTTTCTCTCTCTCTATCTCTCTCTCTCTCTCTCTCTCTCTCTCTCTCTCTCTCTCTCTCTCTCTCTCTCTCTCTCTCTCTCTCTCTCTCTCTCTCTCTCTCTCTCTCTCTCTCTCTCTCTCTCTCTCTCTCTCTCTCTCTCTTTCTCTCTTTCCTTTTCTGACCAATTTAAGATCCAAAAAAGGTATTTGTTTATTTTCTTATATTTCTTTGGTAAATTTGATGTTTGTACTGTGTAAATTTAATAGTTTTAGGGAATCTTCTACATGTTTTTCTTTTACAATATAAATTATATCATCTACATATCTGCTCCAAAATTTAAACATTGTGGGATGTGCTTTAGTGATTTTACATTCAAAATCGCTCACAAATAAATTTGCGTAGTAAATGTGTTTAGCGGAACTATAAAGACTCTGAATCTCAAATTTCAACATAGAATATTTAAAAATGCATCGTAAGGAGCATTTGTTTTAGGAAATATTAAAAAAAATAGTTTTAAAAAATCATAATTCTAAAACTATTCCACTCATAAACACCAAGCTTCACTGAAACACTTCTATAAGCATATAATGAATGTGATAAAAAATTCAAAACAATCAGATGAAAACTAAAAGTAATTTGAAATTCACCAGTCGGTCTCCTTAAGTCTTGATAATGGCCTGAAACGCGTTGACTCTTTAAACTTTTTAAATTGGTGATTTGGGTTTTTATTGACTTTGTGTAATATTTTTGCAGCCTATTTCCTGAATTATTGGTATTTATTTGCCTTCCTATTTTAGCCAAAATAAACGCCTAAACTTGTGCCTTGTGCAGAATCTTGTGTTGCCGCACTGAAATTATTGTGACGATATATGACTTGTCGCAGAGACTGCAGCGTGTTCAGAATGCTTCCGTTCTTTTCATTTTGAATATTCGCCGTTATGATGGTATTTCAGAACAATTATTTAATCTCTCTTGGCTCCGTCTTACTGATATATATGGGTATAAATTGCACTCTTTTTCACTACTTTTCATGTTTCTGATTTGCTACGCTCCTAGTTACCTGGCGTCAAGATTTGAGAAGTTATCTTCTTACCACAATATTGACACTAGGTCACAGTCTGCTAACAATCCCTCTCCACAGTACTTCATCTTATTCTACTTATTACACAGTAGTCTCTGCCCGCTGCTGGAATTCCATCCCTCAAGATATCAGGGGTTGCCTAACTTTTGACACTTTTAAGACATGCTTATAGAATTACCTTTGTTAATAAATATTCTTTCTCCAGAAGTAAATTTATTCTATGTCATTAATAGCAGGCCTATTTTCTTCTCTATTTTCTAACTTGTACATTTTTTATTTAATTCATTAAATCTGGATTAAATCAAAATATGTTATAATTAATAATTATATTGTAGATAGGCCTATAGGTCTACCATGTATTAATTTTGTTTATTGTAATTTAGATGTAAGAATAATTGTTGTGATTTTTTTAATCAGGTTGAGTGGTAGGCAAAGCCTTAAGGCCTTAACTCTGCCAGGAAATTAAAAAGCTATTGTTATATGTATTATTAGTATTATTATTATTAACTAAATAACTAACTAGCTAACTCGCTGGCTCTATCGAAGCTGTAGGTTCATGGCCGCGCGGACTTAAGCTCTCCATACACCCATATCCTGAACTAATGTTTTCCAATCATCCCCTGTATAATCTACTTCCCTCAAATCATGGTTAATGTTATACTCCTACCTCATTCTTGGTCTATCAACTGGGAATTTTCCCTCTGGTTTTCCTACCAGAAGTTTCCATAGCCTACACCTTTTTCATACCCCATATGTGCCACATATCCTGCCCATCGCATCCTACGAGACTTAAGTTTTCTTATTAGGCTACAACTGGCTTCCTCTACATACCATGTAGCTCACTATTGGCTATGTAGTTTTCTCCATTCACCCGTTGTTCATCTGTCTTTGGCCCAAAAATCCTCCTAACAACTTTATTCTCGTATTATTATTATTATTATTATTATTATTATTATTATTATTATTATTATTATTATTATTATTATTATTATTATGGATTTCTTGAGGAGAGCAGCAATATGTTCAAAATTAGAAAAATAAGAAATACTATCATACGAGAAAAAATGAATATTAGATATTCAATAGTAGATTATATATGGTGTAAGCAATTAAATTGGTATGGGCACGTAAGACGAATGCAAGAAGAAAGGTTACCCAGGAAAACATTGGAATGGTGTCCACCTGGAAGAAGAAGGAAAGGAAGACCTCGAAACTCGTGGATGCAATAAATAAGAACTGGAATGAGAACAAGAGGACGTGAGGACATGGTGTGGATGGATAGAGACGAGTGGAGAAGAAAAATAAAACTTTAGGCACAGAAAGATGTGTACAAACATTAAAATTCTGTATATAAATAAATGTATTATTATTATTATTATTATTATTATTACTATTATTATTATTATTATTATTATTATTATTATTATTATTATTATTATTATTATTATTATTATTATTATTATTATTATTATTATTATTATTATTATTATTATTATTATTATTATTATTATTATTATTATTACAGTCTTCAGCGTAAAGATAAATTTACCTTTGAGTACAGCTGGCACGATGGTTGTCGATATCTTGGTATTGAAGCGAATTGTCCATTTCTTTTTCTGCATCAAGTTGGTGGAACTGAGACAACGGTACCAAATGGCGACGACACACACTCCTTGGCGATCGTGCAGATACTGAAGCACAGAGGTTTATCTTGCGTGAATAAATGTAGCAACAATCAATTACAATCACTTATAATTGATGAATTTTAATGCGAAGGAATAGAGAAATAAGAGGGTTCGGAGGAAGAGAGCATGTCGCATAGACACGACAACATGCAACCTGAATGTCTGAGGATTTCAAAAACCTTCGTGATTTGCAACGTTATTCAAGCCATCGTGTGCAACAAATGAGCTATACAGTAAACGCTCCTTATTCGCGGTTCCATAAATATGCCGCGAATACAGAAACATTGAATCAGTGAGTATGGAATGGTAATTTGTATTGGTATATAGGAGAGACGTTCCAAGGTTCAAAAATAAAATAAAAATTATCATAAGTAATGCCACGAGTTTTCAAATTTATCTAAAGGATGTGAAAATCAAGAGTAGCACGTAGGTATATTGACTGCAACTTCATCATATTATTTATTGCCATTAGGATCGCAAAAATGTAACAATGCACCCTAGTGGAGAAATAATGAAAAATAACAAACTGTATATTATAATCAAAATTATTAAAAAAACTCCAAGCGCGACAGGCCTAGAAGGCCCTAGGCCTACAGCCGGATGCTGGCCTCACATTCACATGTGTTAATCGCAGATGTAGACGATCATCTAGCCAGTGTAGATGTGACGTGTGGTCAGCATGTCTGGTCTTTTCAACATGGAGTCGCTAGTTATCGTAGCTACCCAAATGCCCACGATGCTGGGAGGGCACCGGTCCCATACTTTCCGAAATTCCATGAGAAAATTCATTCATCCATGGGGACTCGAACCAGCGCAAGTCCCGTAGCTCCGCGCCAAGGCTTCTTTCCTTGACAACTCGGCTACGGCGCGGGACTAATCAACATTATAGGTTATTAATTTATTTTTTTAGTAAACAACTCAGTAAAATCAAGGAATCTCTTCATTATTCTGCTATATTCAATGTATATGTTGGAGGAAAACAATGCTCTGAGCTGTTCAGAATATAAAAACGAGGAGCTTTCTTTATCACAAAAGCAGGAGCTGATAAAGAGAAATCGATAAAGAGCGAATTGAAACACGACAGTCATTGGTTGTACATCAAAATTCATTGAAACGTGATTGGTCATTGACTACCATTTGGGGCAAAAGTTATATAGTCGAAATAAAATCAATTTAATGAGGGATTTCCAACAATTTATAGACTATTAATAGAAATACTTATCTTGTCTTCGGATTTCTTGGCGAATCGTACAGATGATTCATTAACATTGAAACAGTGTGATATGGATGGAAACGACTCGCCAACGAGTAAACGGTCAAGCATTTCTATTTTTACTTTAAGCGGCAACACTTCTTTTTTCCGCTTCAGAACTAATGTTTCTTCCCTTTTACTCGACTTTATAAACTGAGGATAAAGACGAAGAGACACGTGTTATTCAATCAAAATTATTGCAACTAATGACAAGCTGAAACAATAAAACATCGTTCGTGACGAGGACGGCATTTATCAAAGGACATGGTGGCACGTGAAATACGACGGCTGCAACTTTTAACAATGAACGTTAGGCTTAGGCATAGTGACAATACGGTTTGTTTTTACTTTGATATTTCTTTGTCCATTTGATTTGAATCGCTCTTCGTAAAAGCCGCCTTGGCAAGTACCTGCAATAAAAAAGAGTACCAATGTTTTAATAAAGGATAGGCCTACCTAATCTGCGAATAAAGAATTTTTTGCTGCGAATACAGGAAGTGTGTCGCAATTTTTTAATCCGCGAATAACCGAACCGTAAATAAAGAGCTTTTATTGTACTGTAAACTAACTTACATACACCGCCGCGCCCGTTCGTCTAGCCTATTGGGAGAACCGTGCTACTTTTACCCGTCATATAGCTGAATTACGTACGGAACTGACATCATTAGAAATATTATTCTTAGGCAACATCGTATTTTACGGGAAATAAGACTACAAAGTAAGATGGGACCGGTGCTCACTAAGCATCGTGAGGAATTTGGGTAACTACAATAACTAGCAGCTCCAAGTTAAGAAAACCAGCTATAACAACTGGGGGACCCGACATGCTGACATCATGTCACCCCTACCTTTAAAGTTTAAATCAATCTTCATAATTTATTGTAGCGCCAAACTAACACAACTCGGTATTGTATGTTATTTTCCTTGTTTAACAGTTAGCCTATTCGTCAACAATCTAAGAATGGGAACATTTGGCGCTTAGCTGCATGATGCAAAATTTAGTTTAACATCTATAAAGACCTGCCGTTTGATAGGACTGGTTACGATTAGGCCTACATTTTTCTTTAATAATAAGGCTAGGCTATATTTAAAGATTTGGCGCAAAAAGTATTCGTACACTTAGGCCTACTTCATGAGCTAATGCAATAGATGACAACAAATTATCTTTTTTTTAATGGCGCTTAGCGGTTGATGCATAACAATGCCGAATTATAGGCATAGCTGTAGTTTATGGAAGTGAAGCCTGGGCTCTATCTGAACGAGTTATTGCTATGCTCAGCACAACGACAAGTCCTCATTCGGGTCACCAAAGCATACAACACAGTATCGCGAGCTTGCCTACCTGTGATAGCAGGAGTACTTCACATCGATCTTTATATTGAACGTCGAATACATCGCTACAGGCTGCGTAGAGGACTTCCAATCTACATTAAAGGGTTAGTTCTCACCCCCGAGCTTTACACAGAACCAGATGAACGGGACGCAATCTATAGAATCATCGATGCTCACCTTGAGGAAAAATGGCAACAGCAATGGGAACAAGAACAGCATGGTCGTCAAACTCAGGAATTCTTTCCTAGGGTACGGGCGAGAATGCGCATGCCATGGATAGTGCCGAACCACGAAGTGACTCAACTGCTGTCCGGGCATTTCAAGGGTAAACTGTTTGAGAGAGGACTCGCCGAAACAGCAGTGTGCGACTGCAACAACCCTGAAGAGGACACCGTCACTCATGTGCTATATCATTGCACTAAGTATGGTGTCTTCAGAAGGGAACTCGAGTTTGCAGCTATGGAGGGAGGAGTCCACTGGCCGCCGCTCCTGGTGTACTGGACAAGGAAGCAACCATACAAAGCAAACACACGCTACATGGGTAGAGTTCTACGATTAAGAACTAAAGAAGATTACAGAAGAAGATTGATCCGTCATTAACATCCCCATCTTCATAATCACACACACACACACACAAACAAGCAGCAAACACAAATTACATACACACACACTAACACAATCAAACACAACACAATTACTCTCATATCACGTATCATCAAAACAATTATCATTACTTTAAGTGTTATGTATATTTATTTTATGTATCACTAAACACAAACTCACTAAACACACACAAACAAACACAACACGTTTTACTTATGTAACATCTACACTTCAAATGCCCGAAATCTGTATGTGTTATGCTTATTTATTTAAAAAGTTTAGATAGTAGTTATGGACATAGAGCAGACCCGGGGATAAGGGCATTATGCCCGAGGTAACCCGGGGAGTGGTGGTGGGGCTCTAAATAAAAATAAAAAATGAATATGCTAAATAGGTCTACTACATGGGAAAGGAAAATTTAAAGGAAAATAGACTATACGGTCCCATTTAGGCCTATGACCAGGGGACATAGCGAATCAGAACAAATACGAAATTACAACTGCTGTACAAAGATTAAGACATTGTTACTCATATCAAACTTAACGTTTGGAATGTCTAGGTCACCATTCCAATGTTTTCCTGGGTAATCTTTCTTCTTGCATTCGTCGTACGTGCCCATACCAATTTAATTGCTTATACCGTATATAATCTACTATTGAATAACCAATATTCATTTTTACACGCTTTATTAATAATTATTAGCTTGACCTGTATCTATGTAACTGAATCTTTTAACGCGATTTTCACCCACATGAAATCATTCGATCGTCTTGAAACTTTGCATACTTGTAAAAGACCCGTGACAATATAATAATGACATATTTTGTTTCTAAAATCATGGCCAGAATCATCAGAAAATCAAAAAAAGTGTCTTTGTATCTATGTAACGGAATTTTTTAACATGATTTTCACCCACTTAGGAACATTGGATCGACTTGAAACTTTGTATACGTGTAAAGGACCCGTGACAATATAATAATTTCATATTTGTTTTCTAAAATCCTGGCCAGAATCATCAGAAAATAAAAAAAAAGTGTCTTTGTATCTATGTAACGGAATTTTTTAACACGATTTTCACCCACTTAGAAACGTTGGATCGACTTGAAACTTTGTGTAGCCTACTTGTAAAGGACCCGTGACAATACAATAATTTCATATTTTGTTTCTAGAATCCTGGCCAGAATCATCAGAAAATCAAAAAAATGAAAACTGGTATAATAGGTTGCGGACTTGTCGACTTTTTAGTTAATCGTTGTAAGAGCTCAGTTGGTAGAGCGGTACACTCTAGTGGTATATCATTTCTGTAATCCATAGGTCGCTGGTTCAAATCCGGCTGGGAGGTTTTTTTAAGAAGAGTAGGCTATTACTTTCAGCTCATGCTATAATAGAATCGAATTTAAAGATATTTACATTTTTCTCTTATTCTGTAAAATATTAAAACTAAAAAATAAAAAATAAATAATAGTTTTAAAAAACTAAAACAACACGCTTTATTAGAAAACCGAATAATTTTAATTTCCAACATGCTTGGGATAAATAATTTTACCATCAAAAGCGTGGGGTGCTTTTTATGATTTTTACATTTTCTTCTTAGAGACTTTACTTTTACCAATATCTGTTTATTATCAAATATATTAATTGATAAAGAGCACTCCACGCCATTGATGGTAAAATTATTTATGCGAAGCATGTTGGAAATTAAAATTATTTTTCATTTTTTTTAGTTCGGTTTTCTAATAAAGCGTGTTGTTTTAGTTTTTAAAACTATTATTTATTTCTCTTAAGACAGTATTTCTTAATTTGTCTAATTTTGAACATCTTGCTGCTGTCCTAAAAAAATCCATTTCCATCGACATAAGTTTTTGTTGAATTTCCAAACGTCAGCTCCATATGTGACAGTACTTCTCACTATTGAATTGTATATTTGTAACTTAGTTTTCCTGGTTATATGTCTGTTCCATAAGACTCCATTTATCATTGCTGTTATTGCTCTACCTTTATTTATTCTGTTCTTAATATCGCTTTCTTTTTTATCCTCTTTATCTAATTTTACTCCCAGATACTCAAATTCTTCACATCCTCTAATATAGGCCTACCCCTTTTCATCTTCTAATATCAAATCTTCGGTTTCGGCTCAACATCCCATATAAAATGTTTTTTTCTAAATTTATTTTCAAACCCCAGTTATCGTATTCGTCCAATAATTTTCTGAACATAAACTCCATGTCTTCATATTCTTGAGCAATTATTATCTGGTCATCCGCAAATACAATGTATATATTGTATCTGTTGATCCATCTCCAATTGGTACTCCCATTTCTGAACATTTTTTTGCTCCAGTTTGACAGTGCTCTATGTATAAATATCTTAAATAATGTTGATGATATGCTACAACCTTGACGAAGGCCTTTTGTTACTTTAATTTCTTCTGATATATATTTTCCTATTTTAATTTTAGATACTACATTTTTATACAAATTTTTTATTGCATTAATAATTGTATCGTTTATGGCTAGGCCTATATCTTCTAATGCTTCCCACAACTTTTGTAAAGGTACAGTGGCATATGCCTTTTCTAAATCCACAAATGTGAAATGAACTTGTTGGTTTTTTATTATTCGTCTTTTCAATCAATTATTTTACCACAAATATGTGATCAATTGTAGATCTCTCAGACCTAAAGCCTGCTTGTACTTCATTCTCCTTATGTTTATAATTTTCTTACAAATAGTATTTGATTATTTTTCCATATATACGGCTAAAAACATTCATTGCGGTGATTCCTCTATAATTATTGGACTCATCCTTTCTTCCTTTCTTATAAATGACTGATATCAACCTAATTTTCCATTTTACTGGTACATCTTCTCCGTTTAGGCATCTCTCAAAAATGCTCCTTAACAATTCAAATAATTTCATTGTACCATATTTAATTGATTTTGGTTGTACTCCTTCTTCCCCACAAGCCGTTCCATTTTTTAAACTTCCAATTGCTATCTCTACTGTCTCAATATCTAAATGTATACTCGTTCTGTTTTGATCATCAGTTTCCTCTGCAATTCCACTGAAAAATTCCAAACGATCTTCAGTCAATAGCTGGCTAAAATATAATTTCCATTCATTTAAAGAAATTCCCTGAATATTGATTTTATTGTGTCCTGAATTACTTAAATTTTTCAAAGTTCTCCATGCCTCTGAACACCTTTTTCCTCCAATATAAGTCTGAATTCTTTGACAGATTCTTTCTCAATATTTATTATTTTCTTCTGTCACCTTCTTTCTTACCTTTGCTTGTGCTTTTTTATACTCCATTTTGTCCTTCAAATTTTCTGTACTTAACCATTTAAAATAGGCCTATTTACTTTTTTTATCATCTACATCATTCTTAATCTCCTTGTTCCAAAAATAAGTGTTCTTATTATCCATTTCCTTTTCTCCCAAAACCTCCCTAGCAGCCATATGTATATTTTCGACAATGTACTGATATTGTTTTTCAGGAGTATCAAATGTATTTTCAATTAACTTTTCGTCCAGCCTCTTGCGGTAAAGGTATAAAATACTATCGTCCTCTAACAACTGAGTATTATATAGAGATGTGTGCGTGATTTCTGATGTCTCCAATTTCTCTTTCTTATCGTCACTCTTATTAGAATATGGAAAAAATATTTTTGCATTTACCAAATAATGATCACTGCCTACACTCTAACATCTTGTATTTTCAAATCCGTATTTTGTCCAACAATTATATAATCTATTATTGATCTCTGCTGTAAAGTATCTTGATATCTTGTGCATTTATGAATGTCTTTGTGTTGATAAAATCCGTTTGTAATTTTTAACGAGTACTGCTCACATATTATTAACGTATCGAAATTTAAAAATTATTAACCAGCAAGCTCTAATTGCAGACGCTATCGACATGCCGTGGCATGATATTTGGACGCTACGCACAATTGACGAAAAATTGCTAAATTTAACAATATGATATTAGAACTTTACGACAAGCATGCCCCCTTGAAGACTAGACGAATTACTAAATCCCCAGCTCCCTGGATGTCCCACGAAATTCGACTACTGATGGCTGAGAGGGATGCTGCTTTTCGAAAATATAGACGGGACAAAAGTGACGCTAACTTAAGACAATATAAGACATTAAGAAACAAAACGAATCAAAACATTAGGAACGCTAAGTTGCGGTATGCTCATAGTCTCATTGATCCAAACACAAATGCAAGTGATATGTGGAAACGTATTAGATCAATGGGTCTACGGCAGCCGACAACCAAAGGAGAGAGCATTAACATATCACTGGACGATCTAAACCAACATTTCACACCATATGCCACACTTAACATAAACACTACGACCAAACAACAAACTATAGATGAGCTCCTATCCACACCTACTCCTTCCCGAGAAAAATTCTTCTTTTCCTATATAATGCCAATCGACGTTAAACTATCCCTGGACCGCATTAGAACTAAGACACAAGGTATAGACAATATAAGTATCGACTTTTTAAAGAAAATACTCCATGTCATACTCCCAACTGTAACCCATATATTTAATGCCTCAATTATGACCTCAACTTACCCCGTACTCTGGAAAAAAGCTATAGTCAGACCAATCCCTAAAATTAAATTACCTGTAACACCAAACGACTTTAGACCAATCAGCATCCTCCCAGTCCTATCTAAGGCCTTGGAGCGCATTGTTCATGGACAATTAACTGATTACCTTAACACTCATAACATATTCGACCCATACCAATCAGGTTTTAGGACAGGCCATAGTACGGCAACCGCACTTCTTAAAGTTACCGAAGATGCGCGTGAAGCAATGGACAGTGGCCACATGACAATATTTACACTCTTGGACTTCAGCAAAGCTTTCGACACAGTTGACACTGACATATTAATAGCAAAATTACGCGCTCTGAATCTTTCGGACAATGCTGTTAACTGGCTTGGATCCTATCTTCATGGTCGCCAGCAATGTGTATCCAATGCAGAACTTTCCTCATCCTGGCTATCACTGAAGGGTGGCGTCCAACAAGGTTCAGTGTTAGGACCACTTCTGCTCTCTATCTATGTTAACGATATATCCACTAGACTTACCTATTGTCGATATCACCTATACGCTGACGATTTGCAAATTTACATTCACTCCCATCCTGACGATGTACATGACACACTAGACAAATTAAATAGTGACCTAGACTCAATTTCCCAATGGTCGAAGAAACATGGACTTAATCTAAATACTGACAAGACACAGTGCATAATTATAGGACATCGGCGAATCCAAAGCATTATAAATTACGGAAAATATCCCTACCATTCTCCTAAATGACAAAAATATCCCCTACAGCTCAGTAATAAAAAATCTGGGTATCTATATGGACCAACACCTAGACTGGAAAATTCAGGTGAATAATACCTGCAAGAAAGTGTTCTCAATTCTTCACTCCCTAAATAGTTTTAAAAACTTCCTTCCTACAAAATTAAAACAAATACTTGTACAGACTCTTATAATGCCACACTTCGACTACTGCGACATATTACTGACTAATCTGACAACTGATCTATCTGACAGACTACAGCGTGCTCATAATGCGTGTATTCGATTTATATTCAATCTCCGTCGTTATGACCACGTGTCTCCTTCATTTCAGGCCTTATCATGGCTACGCCTAAATGACAGAAGAACTTTACATTCACATACCTTACTATTCCAAATTCTGCACACATATTTACCAACTTATTTAACAACACGTTTTCAACACTTATCAGCTCATCACAATTTAGGAACAAGATCACAAGACTCTTCTTTACTTTTGATACCACAACACAGGACCTGTCTGTACTCTGAATCTTACACAATATCTATGGCTAGAGCATGGAACTCACTTCCCAGTCATGTCAGGGACTGTCAATCGCTATCATTATTTAAATCCAAATTAACTGATATCTTAAGTTCGACACAATGAAAACATTAACTACATAACAACTATATAGAGCATTCTATTAATAATCATGTAGGAAGCTACTTACTTTATTTTATATAATTTTAATTTTATTATATTCTATGTTTTTGTTAGCATTAGCTAGTATTAGATCCATCATCATTGTATTTTGTTTAGTCTGTATTTTAATATCTTAAAATTGTAATATGTACGTAATTTTTGTATAATTTTACTATTCGCTGGTTGAGTGGAAGAGAAGGCCTTATGGCCTTAACTCTGCCAGCTAAAATAAATCATTATTATTATTATTATTATTATTATTATTATTATTATTATTATTATATTATTATTATTTCTATAAGTCTTTCGCCGTTATCATTAACTTTCTCCTCTCCAAAAGGACCGATCACTTCATTTCCAATCCTGGTGCCAGTTCTACCATTAAAATCTCCCATCATAATAATTTCTCTTGAGTTCCCAATTTCGTTTATTACGTTATTCAAGTTTCCATAGAACTCATCTTTCTTCGTAGGCGATTCATCTTTGCTTATGTCACACACTCCTAGAACTGTAATTTTTTCCCCAAAAATATTTATATTCATTTTAATCATATTTACATTTATGGCCTCCCAACTAGTTATAAATTTCTTGAATTTCTTCTTAATTATTATTGAGATTTCTCTGCGCTCGTTTATGTTTCTCTACTCCGCTGAAAAAAATGCCTATATGGACCTTTAACTTCTGAACCTTTTCCTTTCTTTTTTGTTTCTGTTCGCACAATTATGTCTTGGTTAAGCATTTTCATTTCCTCTATGATGTCAACCATTTTATTTTGAACACCTCGAATATTCCATGTTGCAACAAGAATTGTCCTTTTCCTTTGCTTTTGTCGCCTTGGTTTATTTCCGTCCGGCTTTAAATCTTTAGGCTTTTTAGCATTGTTATGCTTTTTGTGACGAACAGGGAGCTGGCCTGATGCGTCAACCCCAAACCTGGAGGACCAGGTAATTTTTGGTCAAGGTTTTCTTCTTCTAGCCTTTGTCAAACCAATGACGAACTGCAAGGCAGCAGCATCTGTACCCTAGATAAGGGGCCCTCACAGGGTACTATCAGCCGGGCGTACTGAACCCTGGTTTTTTAACGACGTTGTTACTCCTCCCCCTCACCCTTTTCTAACATGGCTTGGGACAGTCTTTGGCGGGTTTATTATAATAATAATAATAATAATAATAATAATAATAATAATAATAATAATAATAATAATATAATAATAATAAAGTAAGGATTTTGAGGTGCGACACCTTTCCAAAAGAAATAACTGTTTTCATACCAATAGTTCGATATAGGCCTATATATTTGAGGAGATAATATGAAGCGTAAATAACACAATTTGTTGCACCTTTTCATGAGATTACTACATTTCGCCCCTTTTCCCTCTTTTTTTTAAGCTTCAGCACCTTTTCCTCCGCATTTTTAAAAGATAATCAGAAAAATGTATTGACTTAGGCTTTCACGGCCGGGGTTATTATGAAGATCTTGAAGGAGGTTTGCGGGCTGTTGGCCTTGGTCTTGAGGCTTGAAGTTCCCCGATGTTTCGCCAGAGCCTCAAGGGTTGTCTTGAGAGCCGGATGAGTCTCTGTCGAAAGATCGGGGAACTTGAAGCCTCTAAGACCACGGCCAACAGCCCGGAACTCTTCTTCAAGATCATCAGAAAAATGTATATTTTTTCTTCTTTTTAAAATCTCAATCAGAAGTCAACAATATTAAATAAAGATTAAAATATAGTTTATGTAATTTATACCCCAGAAACAATGGCCAATCTGCAGTGTGCAGTTAACAATAGTAAATAATATAGCCTATATACATTAAATTATAATATATGTAAATCACCAGTTATTTATATCCCAGCAACAATGGTCAATTTACAGCTGTGATGTCAAATATAAATTTCAACAGTGTAGCTGTAATAGTCGAATAAAAATAAACGTAGATAAATGCCAAGCAGTCCTTTATACAAAAATATATTCTCAATATCGATACATGCCCCCACAATTAAGTCTTTATGGACACAACATCGAGTGAAAAAACGAAGCCATTTATTTAGGCGTAACACTCGACAAAAAACTACTGTTTAAACAACATATCCAAAATACCTTAGGCAAAGCGTATGGGACATTGAAGCTGCTCTAACCTATTAAAAAAAACATAACAAAATTCGAATAAACACAGGGCTAATAATCTACAAGGCACTATTAAGGCCAGTACTCACATACGCAAGCCCCATGTGGGGACACGCCGCTAGAATTCAAATAAAGAAACTGCAAGATTTTCAAAACTAATTATCATGTATGATTACAAAACTACCGCGTGTAACACCAGTTGACATATTATACGATCAAACGGGTGTAGAAACAATCGAGGAGTATATTAAACGCATGGCTCTTAAATTTTATAATGGCCTACGTGTGAAGGCCATGATATCCACTCGTGGCATCGCTGGGAACCTATGAAACAGCCAATAACAAACACAAGCGTCCAAAATGGATCCTGGACAACACTTGACCGGTGAAAGCTGATAGGGCACACACACACACACACACACACACACACAGAGAGAGAGAGAGAGAGGAGAGAGAGAGAGAGAGAGAGAGAGAGAGAGAGAAACACATTACACAATTATTCAATTATAATTACAACATCGGCATATAATGTGCATTAATAAAATATATTAATACAACAAATTAAAAACTAATCCTACTGCTAGAGGTTCATCCCACCAGTCCAAAGAAATTGACACCAGACAACTACAGATAGAATAGCAACAACAACTGAAGAGTAAAAAAAATTTAAAAATGCACATGTTGCCATAATTGTATGAATAATTGTAATAATCTGAAATGTACGCACATTATATTTAAATAAAGAGAAGCCTGGATGCCCTCCCAATATAGAGTCATCCGAAAGCCAAACTTGGCAAGATCCCACGTGATCGACTATTCCGATTGAAGTTTTAAGCGGTTTCCCTCAATCCAAAGAGCAAATGCTGGAATAGAACCCCAAAAGGTCCGCTTCCGACTTCACTCTGCTAATTGACTTCAAATTTGAATTCAAAATTTAAACCGGGGCTAATGTACTTTACAGGAACCCGGGGTTCTACCTATTAAGGAGGACCAAAATGGATCGCTCACCGCCAACACTTAGGCTAACTGATGGCCGCAGAGCCTTCCGTCTATCTATCTAGGCTGTAACAGTTTAAAATAAGTTCAGGTGGCAATAATTTAAATTGTCCTATGTACCGACTTGTTCTAGGCTGTGTTTTACTAGTCTCAACCACAATGTATTTTTATAATAACGTGGCGAATGTTAAGTATGCACTTTCAGAATTAAAAACGCAGTTTATCGAAATTGATTGCAGCATTTTTCGATGTTCCATATGCGAAATAAATATTGCAATAAACTAAAGAACTATGAATTACCTCTTATGGACGCTATAAAGAAGAAACATTTGGTGCAAAATTATATGCATATTATATAAACTGAGTTCATGTAACTGGTTTAAACCTTAATTCAATTGTTTCAACAGCACATTTTTGTATGTATTTTCAGAACCTCCCTCCCCCTTTTACGACCAAAACCTTGCACCTTAATATTCTTTCCGTAATAATAATACTTTATTTAAGCTGGAAGAATTAAGGCCATAAAGCCCTAATCTTCCATTGAACCAGCTAATAATAAAATCGTACAAAAATTGCATAATTAATGCAATTTTAAAATAAGTTATTATTAAAATGTAGACTAAACAAAAGATAATATGAATGTAGGCCTAGTCTAACATTAGCTAACACTAACAAAATATGGAATAAAATAAAATAAAGTAGGCTAAGTATATTTACAGGTAGGCCTATAACTTAAGTAAAATATTGAATACGCCTGTAGGCTAGTTGTTACGCAGTTAGACCTAGTATTTTGATTGTGTGGAACTTAAAAATCAGTTAATTTGTATTTAAATGATGATAGTGATGGGAAGTGAGTTCCATGCTCTAGTCATAGATATTGTGTAAGATTCAGAGTCTGGACATGTCCTGTGGTATCAAAAGTAAAGAAGAGTGTTCCTATATAGTGGTGAGCCGATACATTTTGGAAACGCGTTGATAAATAACTTGGTAGGCCTAAATATGTGGGCAGAATTTGGAATAGTAAAGCATGTAAATGTAAAGTTCTTCTGTCATTAAGACGTAGCTATGATAAGGCCTGACACGTGGTGGTAACGACGCTAATTGAATACAAATCGAATGAACGCTCTATATGAATGAATATGATCCTAATTTCCTTTTAAAACGCTTAGAAGATAAACCTTGTGGTAGAAGGAAGGTCAGCAGATCCAGACTAAGATAGTTTGGTGATGTCCAGGCTGATTTTACAAAGGCAGGCATAAAAAGATGGAGACTGAAAGACTTTGAATCGGAATGATTGGGCAGCTGTCCTGAGGGAAACTAAGGCTAGACTTAAAGGGCCATAATGCTAATGATAAAAATGATCACTTAATGCCAAATACTATAGACGTCGACAAAATTGTTGATAATTACGTATGAACATTAAATTGGAACACAAATAGCATGTAAAACAAAATGGTTGCTGCAGAGGAAGATAGCTGCAGGCAAATAAATGTTTAGCAGCCATATTTCATGTCATAATTTTGCTTTCTCATTGGTTGTTAGAGGTCGAAAGGAGGAGTTAATGTTCTTTTTTTTTCAACCCTCTAAAAGAATCCGCCCATCCAGACAATGTGACGTCTAGGTTGACATTACGTCACTTCCGCACCCTACCTCACTCACCCCATCAGCGTTAGCAATGTCAGAAGAGAAACTGTTCACAATGGCGTCCATTGTTCCCATGTTGGCTAAATGTGAGAATACTGATTTTGTACAAGTAGGGGCCTACATCTTTTCTCAAAGTTATAAACTCCTCTTTTCAATTGTCGCTACTACATATAGACTGTTACTTTCAAATAGAAGGGGCATTGTGGTGTGTCTTTTTTTTTATTTTTTTTTATTTTGAGATAAAGTGTTTTATTTGTCAGTATAGAAAGAATCAATTTAGCTTAATATTGATAATCATAGAGATATCTATTGTCGTAAATGCTGGTATTAATTGTGTTGAAATAAAGTATGCAGTTTCTTCTTTACAACTCTGTATTTTACACACCTTTGTAAAAAATTGACCACTATGTCAGATACCCCTTCAAAGTCCATTTTTTTAAAATAAGTTTAACTTATATATTTTATCTTGTGCGTAAAAGAACTTCTCGATAAAGAATTCTATGTTTATATACTATAACTTTATATATAGGCCTAGGCCTACATATACATATGAAGTGCTTAGGGCAGAAACATGATAAGCCATATTCTGTTAAGAAATATCATTTATTACAATGGTAGCAAATAAATGTATTGAAATATCCATAAAATCATTTGTAAGTGCGCCAGTGATGAGTTAAAACACATGCCTATAGACACACAACAATACTGCCCGATTAGTATTTATACTTTTTTGAAACATTAAAATCCTTATATCTCAGAAAGAACAATATGTGTCTTATCATGTTATTGTCCTAAGCCCTTCATATAGGCTATATGTGTGTGTGTATGTGTGTGTGTGTCTGTGTGTGTGTGCGTGTGTGTGTGTGTGTGTGTGTGAGTGATATATTGTATATTTTCGCTGATAGGCTATATGTGGACGGCATTGTGCATCAACCGGCTATGCGCGATTATATAAGTTTCGAGAAAAATATATTTAGAGTTAAGTCAATCTTCACCATTTATTGTAGTGCCAAAGTAACAATGCTGGATATTGCTAGTTATTTTCCTTATTTGATAGTTATTCATCAACGATTTAAGAGCGGGAACATATTCTTAAAATAATGAATGTATCATAATCCCGGAAATTAAAAATGAAAAACAGAGCATGAAAAGATTTAGGAAATTATAGTATGATCTCTTCCGGACAATCAGGTGAAAAATGGGCCGCATCAGGAGTCGCAATAAGGATTCGAAATAATTGGTAAAATAAGAATTTAAATTACACAGTTCTGCGTGGTTTTTGTTTTTTTTTTAATAAATGAGCGTTTCTGAATCACAATTTCACACTGATTGCAAAAATGAAATCAGTTTTCGCGTACCACGTCACAATGTTTTACAATTCAAATTTTTATGTTTTAAATATTTTCCGTAATGTAGATCTACGTACTAGGCCTATAGTAATATTATAGCGTGCTTATCGTTTGTAAGAAAGGCCCAACAGTTTATAATTTTAACTTTATTATTTAAAATGTGAATTAATATAACTATTAATATGTTTATATTTTAAATTAGGCCTATGTTTATATTTATTAAAATCTACTAGGTCCGTACAAAAATGTGTGGTTGTGTGAATGATCCAAATCTGTTTGGGTCAAATATGTTAGTAAAACAAAGAATATAGGCCTAGCTGCTTTTGTAAAGAAAACTTACTTTCAATACTTTGGCATTAAGTTAGGAGACCAGGATAAATCGTGATGTCCTCACAAAGTGTGTCGTAGTTTTGTTGCAGAGTTGAGGAGTTGGAAAAATGGAAAAAAGAAGTAGGGCCTAATTGTCCTTTGGTATCCCTATGATTTGGAGGGAACCTATGGCCTACACATCATGGAGACGATTGTTATTTTTGCACAATTAAGGTAGCAGAATATAGGCTAATGCTAAAAACAAGAAAGATATTATATATCCTAACATTCCCTCTGCCATTCAGCCTGTACCCCATCGTCCTGATACTCCGGTTCCCTTAACACCCTGAATCAGATACATTGTCATCTGCATCCAGTAGCACTGAAACTGAATCCCCTGTGGATGATGAACCATATAATTCTGATCATGATAGATGTTTTAATCAAAGTGAGCTTAATGATTTAGCAAGTGATTTAAATTTGCCTAAAGAATCAACAGATCTATTAGGCTCCGTTAAAAGTAAAGAAAGTATTGACTGAGGGTAGGCCTAGATATTTTTCATGTTAAAGGCTGAGAAGGAACTTCCCTTTTTTTTTTTTTTTTTTTTTTTTGCTGAAGAAGAAAATTTAGTGTATTGCCAAGACATCGCTGCTGTCTTAAAATGTTATAGGCCCTAACATAAACATAAACTACAATTCCAAAGAGTGGAGGTTCTTCATAGATTCTTCTCAAAAAAAGTCTTAAAGGTGTTTTGCTTCCATTGATGTGTCCCACTCTTGCTTTAAAGGAGACATATGAAAATGTAAAGTTTTTTGTTATAAAAACTGCA
Organism: Diploptera punctata; assembly: GCA_030220185.1. Lineage (NCBI taxonomy): Eukaryota > Metazoa > Arthropoda > Insecta > Blattodea > Blaberidae > Diploptera > Diploptera punctata. The sequence continues at coordinate 1,051,594 of JASPKZ010002677.1, read as the reverse complement.
GTACGAAAACCATCTATGCTAGTCTGTGGAGATTTCATGATTATTGGACTATTAGTTGGTCAGCAATCTGGTTTCACAAAATACCCTTGTTTCTTGTGTCAACGGGATAGTAGAGCTAGGTCAGAACACTGGGAAAGGGAACAGTGGCCACGTAGGACTAATTTAATACCTGGCGAAAAAATGTAAGAAATGAACCTCTTATTGATCCCTCAAAAATATTATTGCCATCTCTCCATGTAAAATTAGGTTCAATAAAACAATTTGTGAAAACTCTAGATAAAGACTGCTAGTGCTTTAAATACCTTTGCGCTACATTCCCTTCATTATCCTATGAAAATATTAAAGTTGTTGTAATCGTTGGCCCACAAATTCGAAAACGGATGATGGACAGTCGGTTCGAGAATACTATGAGTAAAAAAGTGAAGTATGCTTAGCCTATAATTATTAATTACTATTATTAAGTAATGATTAATTAGTGGCAAATAAATTCTGGCCTAGTTTTCACATAAAATGCATGTTGAAAGTAATTTGTATTACGATTTACAGAGCTATAGGCCTAATTTCATTCCTAGTTATTCATGAATATTTTGAAAACCTGACGTGATGGGAAGAAAATGGAGATCATTTTCGAATTCAGCACAAAAATCCGTTTAGAATCTTACTTACTTACTTACTCACTGGCACTATCGAACCCGTAGGTTCATGGCCGCACGGACATAAGCTCTCCATACATCCCTATCCTGAGCTAATGCTTTCCAATCATTCCCTGTATAATCTACTTCCCTCAAATCATAGTTAATGTTGTTCTCCCACCTCATTCTTGGTCTACCAACTGGGCGTTTTCCTTCTGGCTTTCCTACAAGAAGTTTCCATGCACGTCTTTCATTCCCCATACGCGCAACATCTCCTGCCCATCGCAGTCTACGGGACTTAACTGTTCTTATTATATCTGGCTTCCTATAAAGACCATGTAGTTCATTGTTATGTAGTCTTCTCCATTCACCTGTCTGTTCACATCTCTTTGGTCCAAAAATTTTCCTAAGAACTTTATTCTCAAATACTCGTAATCTCCTTTCCTCCCTTAAAGTAAGAGTCCATGTTTCGCACCCATATAATATAACTGGTAGAATAATAGTTTTATATATTTTCAGCTTAACGTTTTTTGAAAGGAGTTGGGACATCAAAAGTCTCTGCAATGCATAATAGCATGCATTTCCAGAATTGAGCCTATGTTTAATTTCTTTGTGCATCTCTCTCCTATTTGTGATTATTGTTCCTAGGTATTTGAATTCAGCCACTTCCTCAAAATTTCCCTCATTTGTCATTAGCTGTCCATTTCCATTATATAATGTATTTCTACGTGTGACCATATATTTAGTTTTACTGATATTTACTTCCAGTCCTAATTTCTTAGTGTTACTCAATAGTATGTGCGTGTTGGCCTTTAGTATCTCCTCGCTATCGGCCAGTAGTACTACATCATCAGCATAAACTAACAGCTTATTAATACCATTGAGTTGTAAGCCTTCCTCATTCTCTAAAGATTTAATGGCATGCTCTAATACAAAATTAAATAGTAGAGGAGATAGTGCATCTCCTTGCTTCAACCCATTCTGGATTTCAAAAGTGTCTGAAAACTGTTTGCCTACACGCACCCTACTCGTTGATCCATTTAGACACATTCGTATAAGTCTAACTAACTTTTTAGGAATTCCGAACTCCAGCAGGATAGGCTACTATATAACTTCTCCCTCTTAATTGAATCATATGCTTTTTTGAAGTCTACATATAGTTGATGTACAGTACCATTATATTCCCATTTCTTTTCTAAAATTTGTCTTATACTAAAAATCTGAGCTGTTGTAGACCTGTTTCTTCTAAATGCACATTGATGATCTCCTAGAATGTCATCAATATAGGGAGTAAGTCTGCTTACTATAGGCCTATATCCATTTAGAATCACCTACCAGATTTTAAAAAACAAAAAATAAGTTTCAAAATGCAGAACGGTGTTATCAATAGAATTCAGATAAAACAATAGTTTTTTATTCAATGCCCCAAGTTGTCATTTCGACATTTCTGGTGTTCTCTCCTGGCATTTGGCGTAATTATAACCACTTCTGATATTGGGGCGCCTGGAAGGCGGGGTTACGCTGCCCCGTTGATAAGATAGGTGAAGATGATGATAATGATGCGCCAAGTGAGTCCTTAATCCTAAACTTAATCTAAGACGAATATGAATGATGATGATTAATGTTGGCCATATGATGTTTGGCGACCGTTTGGGCATTAAAGTTTCCTGACACATGTCTTACAGGTGAGGAATAACCCCGATAAAAACCTCACCCAGGAAACTGTCACAACCGGGGATCGAACCCAGGCCCGCTGCGTGACAAGGCAACACGCTACCTCGATACCACAGCAGTGAACATTGGTGACGTTAAAAATAATTTAATTCTATTTGGCCTATAACCGTAATTAGCATAGGCTATAACAAAAATGGACAAGCAAAGAAACACAGATATACGCGATAAATTAAAAGTTCAAAATATAGGCCCTAGTTGAAGAAATTCAAAATTATCAAAGCAATTGGTTACAACATATCTAAAGAATGGACTCACCTCGCTTTCCTAAATTAGCATTGCAGTGTCAACCTAAAGGACGTCGAGATAAAGAAAGACCAAAATTAAGATGGACTGACCAACCACATCTTGAGATCTCATAGGAAGTAAAATTCATACGCGATAAATTAAAAGTTCAAAATATAGGCCCTAGTTGAAGAAATTCAAAATTATCAAAGCAATTGGTTACAACATATCTAAAGAATGGACTCACCTCGCTTTCCTAAATTAGCATTGCAGTGTCAACCTAAAGGACGTCGAGATAAAGAAAGACCAAAATTAAGATGGACTGACCAACCACATCTTGAGATCTCATAGGAAGTAAAATTCATAGGAATAGGCTTAAATTACCTAAACCTAAACAAGTTCATGATGATGATGATGATGATGAGTTGTAGCCTACCCTGCTTTGAGTCTAGCCAGAGGTTTCTAAACATTTTTTGTCCCATATACCACGTGATTTTATTTTGTAAACCTATTTTTTTAATATGAGACCAAAATGTTTACAACATCAAATGACTTTTTGGCAGCTGATACAGTGATACACACTTTTGTTTTTGCTGACATGGACCTCTTGCAGGTCAGAGCCGAACCCTAGGGGTTGATATAGACCACTTTGGGAACGACTGCCGTACTGTAGAGGCATCCATCCATCCATAGTAATTCTGCCCGAAGGCAGGTCCTTCACTGCAGTCATAGCATTTTCATGCTATGCTTGCAGCTTTACTAGGGAGTTGTAGGTGTGGTAGCTTCCCGTTGCTTTCCACACCGGTGAAGGATGATAATATTGATAATGATGGCCATATAATTTCGGGGACCGTTTAGGTCTTGAAGTTTTCCTGACATTTGTCTTACAGGTGAGGAAAAACCCCGATAAAAACCTCACCCAGAAAAACTGCCCCGACCGGGGATCGAACCCGGGCCCGCTGTGTGACAAGGCAGCACGCTACCTCGAGACCACAGCGGTGGACTGTAGAGCCATAATACAAACAATTCATATGGAGACAAGGGTACTCCCCTATTGGAGGTCTATTGACCAAGGTAATTTAGTTACGAATAAAAGATAAATCAACAAAGGAAAAACAGAATAGATAACAAATGACCCAGATGAATTATATATTGATGGAGTAAAGATAAAGAAAAGCTATAGACCTAGTTTTTGTTATTTGGGACCAATTTTATAGAAAGTTGAAATATCAAATTGTACCGAAATCACTTTTTCGGTACGTGAAAAATACGTAACATCTACGTCATCGTGACTTTCCTCTACAGTGATGTTATAGAACAGTGCCAAATTCCTGTCTTCGTTGTCCTCTCTCCTACGTACCTCCCCCTTCCTTCCTTCCTTCTTTATGCGCTGCGTCTGACTGCGCATCTTCCCCTCGTTATCGAAAGCCTCAAATAAGCTGTGCAAGTTAGTATCACGGTCATCATCAACTTTGGGATCGTCGTGGTCAGGTCGACTGTAGCTCGAAGCAGCTGTTTGGTTTCATCAGTCCCATAAGCCAGGGTAGGGCAACCAGGACTGTGAACCCTAGCCCTCGGCTGGACTGGATTGTGTGTGTGTGTGTATGTATGTATGATTATTATTATTATTATTATTATTATTATTATTATTATTATTATTATTATTATTATTATTATTATTATTATTTATTATTATTATTATTATTATTATTATTATTATTATTGATTTTTTAATTATTGATGACCGAGTTTGTTAATTTATATTATATCATTCATATATTTTCTTTCAATGGTCAAGAAGGTAATTTTTTGTTATATTATTTGTATTTCAATTATTTGACTTATGATTCTCATTAAAAGTTACCTTTTTTAGTTAACGTATGTTTACTAATTGCGTAGCTAGTCATGGTTCGTATTGATATATATTCTAAAGCTTTCTCAAGCCAAATTAATCCCCTTTTTCCTTCTACCTTCCACGATTATAATACTGTTTATAATTCAGTACTATATGTTAAATAATTTACTAAGGAAAGGTGGATTAATCTTTGCCTTCTATGGGCCCGGGCAAAAGAATGTCGATATAGCCACTCAAAGCTTTCAAACTCAATGTAATAAGAAGGTAGGATCGCAAAGGCGAGGGTGCAAAATAAAAAAATAGCAAAAAAGGATCAGTAATGGAAAAAAAATCATAGGAATGTTTAACTCTGTATTATGGGGCTAAAGCATCATTAACCCATAAATTAGCGAAACAATAATTTCTCGTGCCAGTCATTCAAATGCATCACACCGCAAATAAAATAAAATCATGTAAAAATCTAATTTATTATTGTAAATTATTACGTAATTTGACACAAACTTAAGTAATTTAGAAGCATTTGTCATTTATTGCTCTATAAACAATATTAAATAAATGAAATCAATGTATCATATAAGATATATTGTGAAGTTAATGGTTAATAGAAAAAATAAAAACTAATTTATATGTCCGTCCACCGCTATGGTCTCCAGGTAGAGTGCTGCCTTGTCACGCAGCGGTCCGGGTTCGATTCCCGGTCGGGACAGGCTCCTGGGTGAGGTTTTTTTTCCTCACCTAAGACAAATGTCAGGAAGCTTAGGACCCAACGGTTCCCGAAAATCATCCGACCACAATTATCATCCTTATCATTATCATCATCCTTCAGCGGTGTGGAAGACAACGGGAAGCTACCACACCTTAATTTCCTAGTAAATGTGCAAAGCATAGCAAGAAAATGTCATTATTGCAGTTAAAGACCTGTCCTCGAGCAGATTTACTATAAATTGATACTAGAAAGTAGGCCTATATGTTATATCGATCGGAAGTTTGAACAATGACAGAACAACATGCCAACAGAACAACAGCAGTTGAAATGAATTTATGGAGAAGAACTGCCAAAAAATCTCGAGTGGAATGGATTTGAAATACAGAAATTAGAAAAATGGATGGATGCAGAAAGAAGCATAATGGATGAGATTGAACACAAAAGACTAACATGGTAGGCCTATAGACACTTAAGAAGAATGCAGAATGAAAATACTATCAAAGGCCGTCCATGCATGGAAAATTGAAAGAAGGAGCAGAAAAGGATGACCAAGAACAACCTGGAAGAATAACATTCAACATTCAATGAGGACATTTGTAGTAACGGATGAAGACACAGAGGACATAGAACGATTGATAACTTTAATTAAGGGATATTTGTAAATTGTGTATTACAAAGAAGTCCTTAATACTGTAATTTATTAATTTTTTAAAACTTATGTTAATTATTAATATTGGTTGAAGAAAAAACACAATGATGAGGAAAATTCTCAATAATAATAATAATAATAATAATAATAATAATAACAATAATAATAATAATAATAATAATAATAATAATAATAAAAGATAAAAACTAATATTATTAGACCTATAAGAAACAATTTTCATTCAATCATTCTATTCAATAATTATTGATTATTAATATTAATTATTAATCCCTCATAAAATTAACTTAATTGAAGGAAAGCAGCCATATTACATAATCTTCATAAGAATCATCACAAAGATATGCTGGTACAATTGTATATTACGATGCGAGGTTGGGAAGCGTTTTTTTTTACAGAAGCGAGGAAATGTTTAAAAATCGAAAGATAGCGAGGTTTTTTAATTTCCGAGATTCTGTAAAACACTTCACAAACATGCGTTGTATGATAGGTACGTTATTTTTTACGTTATGATGTTTTCAAAATAATAAATAATAGTAAAATAATAACATCTTTGTTGGAAATATTTGCGTTCATTATAAACAACTGACTAACGTTAATAGTGTGGCCAATGATTATTAGCTGAGGCTAGAGCAGGCCGTGATACCAATCAGTTATAAAATGGTGGCAATTACACCTATTTCTTGTTTTATATTGTTTAAAATAAAGTCTAGTTAATTTAAAATGCAGTGATTTGTTTTGTACAGACCTAATGTATATTAACACTACCTTTTGGATATATTTTTGTACATAGACCTACATTGTACGTAGTAGCCTATACATAAAAGGCAGTGGTTTTACTTACCGCACGAGGTTTGTAATATCTAATATTACAGTAAGTTTTATAGTTATTAATGTTGGCAACACCGAAATGTAGGAATTTGAACTTTCAATCGTGGTCGCCATTGCTGTAAGTACGACAAAACGCACTATCGTGCAAAAAAAAATAATAGACCATTATTTCCCTAGAAATGTCAGTGAGTGATATGTGGTCAACACATCACCTCAATGAGACATCTAGTAGGCAACTAAGTTATTACTTGGATGGGGAAAGTCGGTATCTTATATTTTGTTGAAAATCACTAATTTAGGCTGAATATTATTTTACGAGCCCAAAAATTTTCACTCTGTGATCTACGACTTTAAGTCCCTTCGGGAGGAATTGTCCATTGTATTTTTTCCATCCTTACAATTCATCGAACCTGGCCGGTTTGAACCCGAGACCCTCGGGTCTAGAGGCAAGGAATATAACCACTAGACTACAGCGGCCGAACAATATATTGAATAGTGTCATTAAATCATCCTAAAATATATAGGCCTAAAAATAAAAATAATTCATTCCATCATTAAACAAATTCAGTTAGGCCTATATATATATATCTACATCAGTTAGGAAAAACCGGGTAAGTCAAATTTTGGTCGAAAATGAGTTATGAACATCTCTCGATCGCTTTTGGTCCGATGCACGTTCGGTAAAAATGGGTAAGTCGTCAAGCGAATAGTGACGGTGTTATTAAGCATTGAATTTTCGATGTAACTCAATGTGTGTGCACTCCTTGATGTAAGTCGACTTCCATGGTTTTGTATCATGCGAACAAGGAAAAGGAAAATACGAGGAAGTCCAGTTGCATTGTTTTGACTCGGTGACAAACGATACTGCCGATAAGGAAAAGGCGGGTAATTCTACTTCCATCGTTTATGTGCTTGTTACAACCTAATGATTGAAGGCAAAAGTAATTCTGTATGTAGGGAATGTTTCCGTCGGACATTTGGAGAGACGACAGGTTTCATAGAAAGGGTAGCAAAGAAAAAAAGGACCTCATCTACAGGAATACTGCCTGAAAATGGAAGAGGAAAGGGAACTCCGCAAAATAAGAAATCTGAAGATGAGTTGCAAACTGTGAAAAACCATAGGCCTATTCTGTCTTTTCCAACTTATGAAAGCCACTATTGCCGCCAGAGAACGACAAAGAAGTTCCTATCTCAAAACTTAAACATAAGTAACATGTATGATTTATAGCCTATAGGCCCTAGACACTGTACTACCAGTCCTGTTTCGCTGACGATTTACACGAAGTGTTTTCATGAATTGAATCTAGCTCTCAAAAAGCCTAAACAGCATACATGCCACACATGTGATTTATTTAATGTGAAAGTCACTACATTCATTGGTGAAGCTAAGGAAGAGGTGGCGATGCCCACCACAAAGCTGCCGAGGAAGCTTATAGTGCAAAGCGACACGACAAGGAAGACGCTAAGTTGGACGAAAGTAAAGGCATATTCGTCTTTGACCTTCAGCAGTGTCTTCCTACTCCTTATTTGACTACTTCAGTATCATTTTACAAACGGCAGTTGTGGACATTTAACCTAACCATCCATGATTTGAAAACTAATAAAGCTATTGCTTCATGTGGGACGAAACAGTTTCTGGTAGAGGTGGAAATCAGATTGCTTCGTGCCTATATCAGTTCATTTCACAGTTGCCACATAACATACAGTCTGTAGTATTTTATTCAGATTGTTGTGGGGGACAAAACAGAAACAGCTTTGTAGCCTTCATGTTTTCATACGTTGTGCAGATTAGTGACCACATAGAAGAAATACACCATAAATTCTTGGTGAGCGGCCTACTCACTTAGAATGTGATACCGATCATGCAATAATCGAAAAGGAGAAAAAGAGAACTGGGATGAAAATTAATCATCCAAATGACTGGTACTAGTTGGTAACGTCATGCAGACGAAGGAACCCCTTCAACGTATTCGTTATGGAAAAACAACATTTTCTGGATTTTTCTTCTCTTTGTAAACTAACAGGTCTATTCCAGATGAAGAAGACGAACACCTTGGGAAATACATTTTTGTGGCAGAAAACTCAATGGCTGAAATACGTTAAGGAAACAGAACGTATAATGTTTGTCAAAGAGTCATTAAATGAGAACATTCCTTTCAAAGAAATATCTCTTCGAAGCGTGGAAGAAACTCCTTACCGACTTCTCTGCCTGTGGTCAACGAAGGTCCTATCCCTATGAGCAAAGAAAAGAAGAAGGACCTCCTGGATCTTCTGCCTATCATAGACAGTGCATTTCATGATTCTTATAAGAACCTACCAGTTGATAACGTTCCTGCAAGTGAAGAATATGATGCAGACGCTTGAATAAGCTTTTTTTTTTCAAATTGGCTCTGTTGTCATTTTCGTATTGTAACTTTTACCTCCAAAAAGCTTTGAAAACTACCAACATTAAATCAATAATTAATTTTATTATTTATGACCTCTATCTGTAATAATTTTGAGCTAAATGTATTTTAACTTGGTAATAAACAAAATAGTTGGCCATGAAGCACAGTGTAAGTTTCTTAAATATTTCATTCATAAATTTGAAAAAAAGCGGGTAAGTCAATTTTCGGCGTGATAATTGGTTGGGGTAATTTTCCATTATTACCCAGCGAAAGAAAGAGTTGAGAGAAGCATTTTCGCAATAAACTAAACCTGTGTGTCAATAATCTGATTTGTCATTGAACTAGTTTTTGCTCTCCTGTAAAAATTACTTTGAAGACTTAGGCCTACCTGGTTTTTCCAAAATTATATATATGATCATCATCATCACTCCAGGGATTAGGCAATTGCCCGTTCCGACTTCATAATGCATCAGCCTAACGTCTTCTAGTTCTTCCAACATCACGTCTTCCTCTTGCTTGATAATTTCTTGCTAACAATGGATATCTCTTCTTACTCATTCCATCCATATGATCAATCCATTTCTGTATGTAATTCGTGACCTTTTCCAATAAAGGCTGTACTTTCAATCTTCTCTTATATCCTCATTTCTTATTCTATCAAGTCTTGTATCCTTTTCCTTGTCTTAGGAACCTCATCTCCGCCGTCTGTATTCTATACTTCTGTTTTTTCACTGGAGCCCAAGTTTTACACTCATACAATATTGTGGGAACCGCCATAACATTATAAATTTTTATCTTTGTTTCTTTTCTAATTTTATTTTTGAATGTTCTCTGTATTGTTTCACACACCGTCTGAAATTGATTTATTTTGGAGTCAATATCTCTTTCCACAAATTATATATATACCTGCTTGAATATTTAATTATTATTACTTCGCCAAACATGAATTCGCATATGAAGCAATCCTGATACGCTATGATTTTATTAAGAACAGTTCTAATGTTTTAGCTATAGGCTATATTATCCAATGTTAGCATACCCTAACATAGGATCAACTTACCATGTTTGGAAGAATATATGTTAGATTTTTCTTTTCTCCTTTTTCCAGTGTTCCCACATTACCAACTCTAATCTTCATGAACTATAAAACAGAAAAGAAAAAGTGACCTAAATATAATAAAATGTTTCACATTACAAATAGGCCTATAGTCTATTAATTAGAAGAGAATTTCAATTAAGCTAATCATATTACTCATAGTCTCTTTGTCTATCTATCTGCAATTTCGTAACAATTCAATGTTGGGTCTTTGTTAGGAGATACTAGACTAAGTTAGTTTAAAAAAAACTCCAAGCGCGACAGGCCTAGAAGACCCTAGACCTACAATCGGATGCTGGCCTCACATTCACTTGTGTTAATCGCAGATGTAGACGATGATCTAGCCATGACATGTGGTCAGCATATCGGGTCCCCCAGCCGTTATAGCTGGTCTTCTCAACCTGGAGTCGCTACTTATTGAAGCTACTCAAATACCTCGCGTTGCTGGGTGGGCACCGGTCCCATACTGGCCGAAATTCCATGAAAAAATGTCTTCCCCCATGGGGACTCGAACCAGCGGAAGTCCCGTAGCTCTACGCCAAGGCTTCTTGCCTTAACCATTCGACTACGGCGCGGGACCCACGTTGATTTAGTTATGTTTATTTCCCTACATAGGCCTATGCAGTCAACATACCGACTAATGAGGCATCTAGTAGACAACTACGATATTACTAGGATGAAGGAGGTAGCTACATAAATTTTGCTTAGAGGCCTCTTTATTCAGGCTTAAGGTTGTTTTACGATCCTGATAATCTTCAGACTCGGAACACACGGCTTAAAGTCCATGTCGGAGAACTTGTTCCTTGTATTTTTCCATCCTAAAAAGTCCATCGACCCCAGCCGGATTTGAACCCGCGACCCTCAAGAACAGAGGCAAGGAATATAACCACTACGACCGACTTTACATATTGTCGACTGGAGTAGTCTATACGTTTTCATTTAGTTTAGGTACAGTTACTGTGTCATGTATTTTTTAAATTATTTGTAATGTTTTCTGACAAGAAATTAAATTACTCTTCAAATCTTCAGATTCTATGGTCCTGAGTCATCTTCTAGCAAGGTTTATAATTCCGCGACGGTACAGTCTTTTGTTTTTGATAGCCTACAAATAATTCGTTTAGACTCAATTCCACAGCTTCAATATTCTCCTAATTTCACGCAAGAAATGGACAAGAGATCGAAACTAAATTTTTGTCACATTTGTTCGTGCAGTATGGGGCCAGCTGATCTTCATAACATGTGACGCGACTTTTTTAATTCCTTCATAAACTCCTGTCAAATTTAATTCTTAGGGTTTCATTTTTCAAATTATTTCCCACCATTTACAATGATTTTGGATAGGCTATGTCTAACGATTAATTCAATCTATTTTTCAATATTTTTAACTACATAGGCCTACTCAGCATGAAGACGTGGCAGCCATATTGATTTTAATCAATATTCTTACAAAAAGAAAACAGACATATTCCAGAGCAGCCAACGAAGAGTATTTACTAATTAACTATAGCCTACACATATAGCCTACTTCAGAATTTCAGAACTTAGGCCCTACTATTTATTTTTGGACGTTGCTTTCTTTCACAGGTTTAAATTGCGTTAAGTTGGTCTTTCACAGGTTAGAGTAGGCCTACTTAAATTGCGTTAGGTTAGCTTTTAGGTTCGTTAAATATCGTGTATATGTTAGCTACATCACGTGATTCCATAGTGTAAACCGCTTCGCGTTGGTTGGCGCATGCGCATGGTGTATGATCGCAACTTAGAAAACTTTTTCGCATCACATGTTGTAAAATATTTCCGAAAACTCTATTTCGGTTAACAAATGTTAAATTTTCATGAAGTCGTTCCTGTTGTGAAAATAAAGAGCTGCATCCACAGCAAGAGCCCGTTCGGAACAAACTCCCTGTGAATCACACCTTCAAAATTCCACCAGACACATAACATCACATTAAAAATCGCCATTTCTTTATGAGGCAACCTATACTATCTGACTCAGGTGAGCGGATTATTAAATTCTTAAATAGCGAGACTACCAAAGATAGATAAAAACATGATAGCCTTACAAATCCCGATTGGTAGGGTTGCAAATTTGACCATATTCTGAGAGACTTTAAATAACCAGACTAAAGAAATAAAAAAATTAATAACTTAATAAAAGTGAATGTAATTCTTATATTTTTCTGCAGTTTTGGTTTTTTAAACTTTGCTAAACATTTAGGCCTAGGTCTAGTATCCCGCTTCATAGTCGAGTGGTTTAAGGCATGATGCCTCGGTGATTCGAGTCCCCATGAAGGAAGAAATTTTCTTATGGAATTTCGGTCAGTATGCGATCGGTGCCCACCGAGCATCGTGAGGAATTTGGCTGCTACAAGAAGTAACGCTGTGTATGAGATTTAACACTTTTTATATCTGTTTTCACATTATTATGTAGGCCACCTATGTTACAGTTTAGTACTCTTCTCCATTCCCCTATCTGTTTGGACGAAAGAGAGATGAACCTATAGGCGAATGGAGAACAGTGATATTTAATGGTATTTATGGGAAACTAAATAGCCTATAACAAGAACAGTTAAGTCTTATAGACTGCGATTGGCAGGGCGTGTCGCACGAATGGGGAATGAAAGAGATGGATGGAAGCTTCTTTTAGGAAAACCAGAGGGGAAAATTCGGGGGCACGCCGTAGCGTAGTGGTTAAGGCACTGAGCTACAAGCCGGAGGGTCGAGGGTTCAAGTCCCGTTGGGTCAGGATTTTTAAACTGACCCAAACCCTCTGGCGGCACTATGGCCCTGGGGTCGACTCAGCCTCTAACTTAAATGAGTACCAGACGCTTGTTCTGGGGTAAAGGCGGCCGTCACGCAGGGCTGACAACCCGGCTGACATAAAGTGCCGATTGTCTAGAAAAAGTGGGAGCCTTAACCTCCTACTACCCCAAGGGCCTCCTGAGGCCTGTTGTGGGATCACTTTAATTTAGAGGGAAAAATTTCCAATTGGTAGACCAAGAAAAAGGTGGAAGAATAACATTAAACATGATTTGAGAGAAGTAGATTATACAGGAGGTGTTTGGAAAACATTATCCCAGGATATGGATGTAAGGAGAGCTTCTTTCCACGCAGCAATAAACCTACGGGTTCGATAGTGCCAGTGAATTAGTTTTAAGTAACTACTTGGCTCTATCGAACCTATAGGTACATGGCAGCGTGGACATAAGTTATTCATTCACCCCTATCCTGAGTTAATGTTTTCCAATCATCTACAGTATAATCTACTTCCCTCAATCATGGTTAGTTATTCTTCCACCACATTCTTGGTCTACCTACTGAGCATTTTCCCTCCGGTTTTCCCACAAGAAGCTTCCATCCACCTCTTTGATTCCCATTCGTGCCTTATGCCCTGCCCATCGCATTTTACAAGACTTAACTTTTCTTATTATATCTGACTTCCTATAAAGAACAAGTAGCTCACTGTTATGTAATCTTCTCCATTCCCCTATCTGTTTACCTACCTTTGATTCAAAATTTTTCCTAAGAACTTCGTTCTCAAATTACTCGTGACCTACCACCAATATTCCTGCGGAACTCCAGGATTCGAACTTGACATCCCAGTCGGGGTACCCGTGCGTACTAGCCACGCGACCACCGAGACGGCCAGATAGCCTTTACAGTCGTCTATAATTTAACAATAATTGATACATTGTTATGAAAATTGTCTTACTTATATAAATGCCATTTATAGTAAATTGTGTAAAGCCCCACAAGAGATTCCATTAATATACTGTATTACGAGATATTGCTGTTAAATTGAATTAAATTGCTAACTTTTTAGGTAGGCCCTATATATGACGTACATTACAATGGAAATAAACCACTTAAGCTTATCAATTATTTACGTAGATTGTCTGAAGACAAGTTTTAAAATCGATTCTGAAATGCGGTCAATCAAATCTTCCATCCCTCTTTAAAGGGAGACAGTTGTGAATAGAGGGAAAAGTAACTCCTAATCAAAAAGTGTGTCATGCAGGAATTGCGTAACTAATTAAACTTTCGTGCTATATAGTTCCAGTGAGTTAGTTATATTAGGCTATTTTTTCAATAGTCTTTTAATTTTCACCATTTAGAAATAAGATGAATTTTTTTTGGCATGTATGAAAGCGTTTTATGTCAAAACAATAACTTTAGAAAAAAAATCACCAAATTGAATCTGGATCCTGTTGCACGTTATCTAGCCATCTGGTAAGAGGTGTTCCAACTTTTCTTTTTCCCTCTATTTTAGAGAATGTGACTCTATGGGCAATGCCTGTTTCTTCCAGTCGATGTAAATGACCCAGTCATCTCAACCTTGAAGATTTTATTATTCTATGTCAGTATCACCATATAAATCACATCATTCACAATTATACCTACTGCGCCATTTGCCATTTTCATTTATCGCTCCATAGATTTTCCTTAGAATCTTTCTTTCAAAGACTTTTAATTTATTTTCATAATTTTTATTTAATGCCCAAGTTTCACTTCCATACAGGATAACAGGCCTCAGGAGAGAGAAAAGGAAGGCTGAAGATAGGAATGGATGGAGGCACAATGGACTGTATCACCAAAATGATGATGATGATGATGATGAAATTGAATCTAATGAGAGTAGATAGAAACATCATCCGCCTTGGTAATAGAATTCAATAGCTACTATAACATCCTAGTTGTTAAGGGTCAAATAGGTATTAGGCGTATTAAATTTACTGAAATATAAAAAAAGCAATACTAATAAAATGAATTGCTTAAAACCGTTTAGATAGATAGCCATATGATAAAATTCAAATATATACCTTCATTGGTCCTCAACGTCGTTCTCAACAGAAGGATGGAATCCCTATGGGATCTCCAACCTCAGGGATAATAGCCTATCACAAATATTTCTACAAAATTTAGAAAACATACGTTACAAAAATTATAATACAAAAATATAATATAAAATGAATCGCTAGATATGTAGGTATAGATGGCATTATAATAATTTACGAAAATAAAGACAGAAAAGAAAAAGGAATCTTATCAGAATTAAACAATACGCACAATAAATTGGAATTTACAGAAGAAATTTAAAAAAAAGAACAATTTTTTGGATCTTAACATAGTCAAAAACACGAAAACAAAAAAAAATGAAATAGATATTACAGAAAACCAACAACTACTATGTTTACAATCAACAATTAATCACATCTGCACCAACAAAAATCAGCACATTTAAGAGCCTAATTAATAAAATGTTAAAATTGTTATTAAACAGAACTAATTATAATAAGGAATTGTGATATATCAAAAACATGGCTAGAAGCAATGGCTACAGCAGCAAAATTATAGATAAATTGGTAAGAAAACAAAAGAAAAAAACAGACATAGGCTAAATAAAATAACGAAACTCGAAAGAGAAACAAATAATGATAGTACATGGAATACATTAACATATAGGCCTATAGGCCACAAAATCATAAAATTGGCAAAAGCATTGAGAAAAATAAACAAACATTTAAACATTGCCTACAAAACCAATAATAAATTAAATAATGTAATAACTAACAATATAGAAAAACATAAGTTTAATAGTAAAGGAGTATACAAATTTATATGCAAAGATTATGACAAGTTCTATATAGGTAGAACGAAAAGAAGCTTAAACATAATTGTAACGATTTCGTATATGCATATGGAAAGTCTAATTACGCAAAACGCATAGGCCTAATAAACGCCGGTCATAGAATGAATTCACTAGAAAACACCCTCACAATAATACACAAAGAAGGAAAACCTACAAAAATCAACATATTGGAAGACCTTGAATTTGTAGATAACAGGTTGTTAATAAAATTTAAAATATAAAAAATAGAATCCTGAGATCTCAGTCATACTCAACTTTGAATGTAGGATGTGGAGTAGCCTACTTTCAGAGCCTATGCTCCATCTTCAGCTTGTAAATGTTCGTGAGAACTTTGTACACAAGGTTAGCGTCATTGGGTGTGTTTTCATTAAATAGGTGAGTGTTTATGGTGTCTTTTAATATCTCGATCTCTTCGAGAATGTTGATCTTCAATTTGTTGATTTCTCTATGAATGATGGATAATATATTTTACATCCAAAGCTGAGGAAGACTGAGATCTCAGGTATTTATTTTAAATTTTAAAAGTGACCTCAACAGTGTTTCGTCATGAATTTTAAAAGTTGTTAATAAATGAACATACTCCCTGACTAAACAACCCCGCTTTACGATATCGTCAGAAAAAACACTACATTAACACCAACATCATCCAGAACATCTCCACAAATGTAGCGAAGAACTGTATCTGCTGATAGTCTGAGAGGCCTTCAGGAAAATAAAAGCGACACATATTTTTTAGAAGTTGAGGACGACGGCTCTGACCGAAGGAAGTAGCTATGTACATATAAAATATGTATTTCACAGGTAGTAAACTAGAAGAAGATAGGCCTATTGTTGCTAGTAGGTTAGGCCTAAACTAATAAACTCCACGGTGCGAAGACCTAGAAGCCCATTGATCCACTACCTGGCTCCTGACCTAATCCACATGTGTCAATAACAAATGTGTCAATTTTGCAGTCAGTATAGGGTGGCTGTGGTCAACATGTCGGATCCTCCAGCAGTTATAATTTGTTTTTTTTTACCTGGAGCCGAAACTTATTGATAGCTACCCAAATTCCTCATGATGCTGAGTAAGCACCGGTCCCATACTGGTTGAATTACATGAGAAATGTTCTTCTCCATGGGGACTTGAAATAGCGCGAGTCTTATAGCGCTCGGCTACGACCTGGGATAGACTTAAACTAATAGGCCTACCTACTTATCAAAATGTTCGGACACTTTTCGCTAATTTAATTTTGCTCTTGAGTCTAGTTCAATAGAAAGTAAATTAAAATAAAAAACTATTGACTTCAAATTGTACGTATGCATTAATTAGGCCTACTCATTTTAAAAATGAAAATCACTAAATAAATTCAAATAGGCTATTTCCTACTATTGTTCCAAGATTCAACACTGAAAATGTTATATAACTTACATTATTTTTCGGACAAAATAAGAATTTTTAAGGCTAGAATTTTCTTCTGATTAATGCAGATTTTAAATAGGTAACTATAGGCTTAGTAGATTCTGCTTAGGTACAATAGTTTTTTAACTTGGCTTAGATCAAAATCCGGGCTTAATTTGACTTATTAGGCCTTAATAATTCTCGTTTTCACATATTTTACAACAATATATATCGTATTTTATTTATCGTGTAAAATCTACTCTAATTCCGAGCTAAGTTCCAGTTAAACTGTAAACAAAATAGATGTATGACTGCAATTTCATTATTCGAACAACGGTTTTACCTTTTAGCATATAAATAAATGCAGTTCATTCTCTAACACTCGAAATAAAAAAAGAAAATTATTAAAATATGTATTATCTAGCATATGTCAACATAAGTTATATGAAAAAATCTATATCTAATCTAATCTATATCTACAGTTACAATTTTAATAGATTAAAATATAATTATATTAACGTATACCTTGTCATAAATAAATAATAAATCGAAGAAGTTCTAATTATTGGTACCATCGTATCTTGTATTCAGTCTTTTTCCCGTAATACCATGTTGCCTATCGTTGACAGTTCCTTACACAATTCAGTCATATGGCGGTTAAAAATAGCTCCACAGTTCCCCCAATAGACGGAGTCGGTGGAATAATACCTTATGCAACTTTGTTTACAGTACTGCTGGAATTAGCATACCTCTAATGTTTTTTTGTAGGAATGATATTTAGAAATTATAATTGGATTTTAATAATTTTATGGGTTTTTATATTGAGGCCAACCACAAAATATACAACTTATTTCATATTATCTTAATTAAATGTAACTTATAGTAGTCAGAACAACCTTCTGCTGATCATGTAAAGATGTAAAGTTTTAACTACGTATAAAAAATAGCTAAGTTGAAGATGGAACCTAACATAGATGAAAATTACAATTTTATGTCATATTTTAAATTTCCAAAAACTCCTCTACGATTTGACCTTCAAAATGCTTAAAAATAATTAATTATAGTTCGATCATACAGATTATGCACAGACTACATCACATATATTGCGGAAACTCTTAGTTATGCCCTTATTGCTGCAACACAACTACTGGAACAAAACATAGTAGAGATCTAAGAGCAAAATTATACAATGAATTAATTATATCCAATCCAGAACTAAGCGAACTAAATATAGATAATTTTAAGAATGCAATTAAATTAGGCCTAATTGTTTAAATATTTTGAAATAATAAATAGGCCTACGTAGTAACCTATTTTAGTTTATATTATTATTTCCTAGTAATTACTTTCTCATTAATGTATTATAGGCCTATATTGTTTTTGTTTTATATAATTATCCTTTGCATTAATTCTTTGTGTTTCAGAGTCTGTTTTATATTCTGAAACTTTCTCCTAAATGTGTTTTGCTTTATATTCTTTCCTAATGTATTTAATTACTCTCTTTAGTTTGGTATTAATCTATTACATAATGTTTTCTTTATATTATTTTCATTTTCATTAATTTTTTTGGCTTCAGAGTGAGTTTTATTTATTTTTTTTTAATTTTCTCCTAAATTTGTTTGTTTTATATTAATTCCTATTGGCTTTAATTCTATATTAATTTATTCTACATTGTTTTATTTAGTCTAACGTGTATCTTTTATGTGCCAAAATATATTTTTATCTTGAAACTAGGATCAAAATGTATTTCTTGTTCCTCTCCTTTTACTAAAACTTTGTTATTCTATATGTATTATTTCTACTACACTCCAGCACGAGCACTTGCTCATTCGTGTGCTAATACAGTGTACAATATTTATTTGTGAATAACATTTATTCATATTCTTACGAAGTAGTTTATTAGAATACTACACATCTCTTAAAATACGTATAATTTGGAATACCATACTAATATTAGGCCTACTCATACCGATTTTACGTAGATCTTGTTCTTCTAATCTCTTAGGTGTCTTTATATTGCTAGCCCTGCGCTATTTAGGCATCTTTTATGGATTTAACACATTTATTTTCAGTTAGCATCTCTATTGTTATTTTTTTTAATTTTGCAATGATTTTTCACTATTTACAACACAATAAACTTTTTTACCAACTTTCGAGGTTAAAATAATCTTTTTTTTTTAATTTTGAACTTACTTTCGAACCTTCAAAGCAAAAATATTGTCTAGAAAATTTTCACTTTTGAAATTATTTACCAAACTCTCGAAGCAAAAATATTTTATTTTTATTTTCTAATTTGAACTGATTTTCGAACATGCGTAGAAAAATAAATAATCTTTAGAATACTGTGTGATTTGTAATATTGTTTATTGAACTTTGGAGGAAAAAAATAATTAGACAACTTTTTTTCATTTCAAGTTAATTTCGAATATTCGAAACAAGTACACATTTATTTTCAGTTAGAAGCTCTATTCGAAACAAGTACAATCTCTAAAAATATATATATATATATATATATATATATATATATATACATATACATATATTTTTTTTATCGAACTCCAGAAGCAAAATTATTTCCTTTTTAATTTTCTCATTTGAACTTATTTTCAAACATTCGAAGAAAAAAATAATCTCTATAATATCGTCTGACTTGTAATTATTTATTGAACTTTCAAGGCAAAAATGTTCATTAGACAATTTTGTCATTTGAACTTGTTTTAGAATATTCAAAACAAAAAAATCTCTAAAAATTATCTAATTTCAAATCATTTATCGAACTTTCAAGGCAAAGCATATAAGCTATAAATTATTTTTGAAGAGGTTTACTCTAATTACAAATATTATTTTAATGTTTTATAAATTATTAATTTCTACTAAATGAGTCTTAAAGTATACGTAGGTCAATCCTACATTCTATACTAAGCCTATAATATTACTGTCTGTAAAATCAATTCATATTGTGAAGTAGCTGCTAGCTTATATAAGAACTTGAGAAGCACATCTATTCCCTAGAACAGAACCCGAACCACGAAAAGTGCAATGGATGGAACACACTAAACTAAAGCTTACCTTGCAATCTGAATCATTTTCTGAAATAATTGCGCAGCATTCTGTAACCTCTGTGATGACGTAGACTGGTCCATTCTGTCCGTTTTCCACTGTCACATCTTCCATCATACCACGAATTAAAAAAAAAAGAGTTGTACAGAGTGGAAGTAATATAATTATGCAGATTTTAAGTAGGCCTACATATTCCTTCGATGGAATAAAAAAAAGTTTCAGTAACATTTTGGTGTCAAATAAAAACTTTTATTTAAAAAACCATATTTCTCCTTGAACTTTAAAAGCCGCCCAACTCTATAAATATTTGCCGTACAGATCTAATATTTATTTAGATAATTAAAGGCGAAAAAACATAAATTCTTTGTTCCTTTGCAGTTTTGCAACAAAATTTATAGCTTTACTTTTATTTATTTACATTATATCGCCTTATTACCGAATACGGAAGGAATATATATATATATATATATATATCCCATCCATCCATAGTAATTCTGCCCAAGGGCAGGTCTTTCACTGCAATCATAACATTTTCATGCTATGCTTTGCAGTTTTACTAGGGAATTGTAGGTATGGTAGCTTCCCGTTGCTTTCCACACTGGTGAAGGATGGTGGTGATAATGATAAGGATGATGATGATGACCGGAGATTTTCGAGGACCATTGAGTCCTAAACTTCCTAACATTTGTCTTACAGGTGAGGAAGAACCACGAAAAAAACCTCACCCAGGAGCCTGTCCCGACCGTTAATCGAACCCGGGCCCGCTGCTTGACACGGCAGCACGCTACCTCGAGACCACAGCGGTGGACAATAACAATAATAATATTGCTATAATAATAATAATAATAATTATTATTATTATTATTATTATTATTATTATTATTATTATTATTATTATTATTATCAGTAAGGGCCAACACACACTATTGAGTATCACTAACAAATTGGGACTGTAAGTAAACATCAATAAAAACTAAATATAAGTTCACACATAGAAATACATTGTAGGCCCATAATAGAAATGGACAGCTAATGACAAATAAGGGTAATTTTGAGGAAGTGACTGAATTCAAATACTTAGGAACAATAATTACAAATAGGAATGAGTGGCACAAATCAATTAAACATAGGCTCAATTTTGCAAATGCGTGCTCTTGTGCATCACAGGGATTCTTGTCGTCCCAACTCCTTTCAAAAAACGATAAACTGAAAATATATAAAACTGTTATTTTCACAGTTATATTAGGCCTATATCGATACGAACATGTACTCTTACTTTAAAGGAAGAAAGAAGATTATGAGTATTTAAGAATAAAGTTCTTAGGAAAATTTATGGACCAAAGAGAGATGAATAGACAAGTGAATGGAGAATACTACATAACAGTGAGCTACATGGTATTTATAGGAAACCAGTTATAATAACAATAGTTAAGTCTCGTAGACTGCAACGGGCAGGGCATGTGGTACGAATGGGGAATGAAAGAGTTGCATGGAAGCTTCTTGTAGGAAAACCAGAGGGAAAACGCCCAGTAGGTAAACCAAGAATGAGTTGGGTAATAACATTAACTATGATTTGAGGGAAGTAGATTATACAGGGGATGATAGGAAAATATTAGTTCAGGGTGGATATATATGGTGAGTTTATGTCCGCGCTGCCATGAACCTACGGGTTCGGTAGAGCCAGTGAATTAGTTATTATTATTATTATTATTATTATTATTATTATTACTATTACTATTATTATCATTATTATTATTATTATTATTATTATTATTATCATATGGAAATAATTATTTTGAAATCGATGAGAGGATAAAACGGGGTAAATGTACGATATAAAAAAATAAATGCTCTTTATGGGATCAGAATGTAGTCCTAAATTTGAAAAGAAAACAATTTTATAACGTTATACTTTAATTACATTCTATATTTTATGTATAAGACGAAGTTTGGTAACTTTGTGGAAGTGTTTATTTCATGATACACTTTTCTTAAAATTTCTAATTAAATAACAATGATTAGGAAGAATCAGTTTTATGGATACGGTACCGGTAGTATGTAACAAATACTATTCTTCTTACAAAACACACACAATAAATTACAATGACAAGATTATTAGAATTGTATTTTATTTAAAATAACTTAAATATCACTGAATAATCACTTTGGTAAAGTGACAGTAAGCACTTAGAGAAGGACTCAAGTCCTTATTCCTACAGACAAATCATTAATTATATTTAGTTATATTATTAAAAAATAAAAACAGAAATTAGTGCAGATGGAAGTCATGATGTTGAAATGAATGAGAGGATAAATAAATGAAAATCTGCAATATTAAAATTAAATGGTGTTTTATGGGCTAAGAACATAAGATCTAAAACAAAACAAATATTTTTAATACCAATAATAAGGAATACAATGACACACGGCGCAGAAACATGGGAATTAAAATCTAGAACAATAATTAAATTAAATTCTACAGAAATGGATTTTTGGAGACGTAGAGCTGGAAGAGATAAAATAAGCGTAATTAAACAAAAGATGAATGTTCAAACTCTAGTTATGCATTTCATAAAATACAAACAATTAAAATGGTATGGTAATGCAAAAAGAATGACAGAAGACGGATACGCAAGAAAAATACTAGAATGGTTGCTACTTGGTAGAAGAAGAAGAAGAGGATGGTCAAAAATAACGTGGACTGATAGCGTTTTGAGCAGCATGGGAGAAAAAGGATTGGACGATGGAGATTGGAATGATAGAGAGATGTGGAGGAGAATGACAGTATATTAATTGGGGGCAGGAAGATGTGAAACCTGCTAAATAAATAAATAAATAGTATATTATCATTATTATTATCATTATCATCATGTTGGAACAGAGAGAGTTGGCTAAAATAAGGGTCTTATTCGGGAGTTTCCGGGTTAATTCCGATCAACCTGACTGAAGTTTTTTTTTTCTGATTTTCTTTAGTCGTCAGCACAAATGATAGGTAATAATTTCATTGTCAGAATCAATTTCAACCATATAGCCGTTTGATAGTAGGGCCTATCGTTAGATATAATAAATAAATAGACTTGATATGGCCTTAGAAATTTTGAAAAAGTGACTGAATTCAAATATCTAGGAACAATAATTACAAACATGAATGAAGTGCAGAAAAAAATAAACATAAGTTTAGTTCTTGAAATGCGTGCTCAGGGACTCTTGTTAACCAACTTCTCTAAAAAACGTTAAACTAAAAATATATAAAACACTTATTCTCCCAGTTATATGATACGTATGCGAAACATGGACTATTACTTACGGCAGGGGAAAAGATTACGAGTATTTGAGAATACAGTTCTTTGAGAAAATTTTGCACCAAAGAAAGATGATCAGACAAAGTCAATAGAGAAGACTTAATAACAATGAATTACATTATCTTTATGGGAAACCAGATGTAATAAGAACAGTTAAGTCTCGTAGACTGCGATAGACAGAACATGTAGTGAATGAAAAAGGGGCATGGATATTTATTGTAGGAAAACCCGAGGTAAAACGTTTAGTAGGTAGACCAAGAAAGAGGTGGGAATATAACATTAACTATGATTTGAGGAAGATGAATTATACAGGGGATGACGAAAACATTAGCTCAGGATAGGTATTATGGAGAGCTTATGTCGCAAGGCAATGAAACTCCGGGTTTATTACCTACTTATTTATCACATCGCTTCTTTAGACTCTCAGATATACATAAATTAGGCACACGATCCCATCAGCACATTGTCCTTTATATCCCTCCTCATCACACTACCGATTACAATATATTACAGTTTATCTTGCTATAACATGAAATTCTCTCCTACCGTATATCAGAGACTGTCAAATTATAAAATATTTCAGAAACAAAAGGAAGACTTTATAAATTAACAGAATAATCTCATTTTAACATTTTTTTTTCTTTTACGTATATAACGAAAGCAATACTAAGATTTATCAATATTCAACCAAATGTTCTATAGGCCTATATGTAAAAGCGATAATTTAATTCATTACATTTTATTATTTATCTTTTTTCATGTACAGTATATAGGAGTTGTTCTTCTTTTGTGTTTATTTTTTATCAATTTTAATTTTAATTATCATTAACTTTATTATGTTATTAGATGTTATTTTTATTATTTAGTTGGGCAGATAATCCTTTAGTATATAATATTATTGTGATTTTTGTATCTGATTGTAACATATGTTTATCCTGGTGAGTGGAAGAAAAGGCCACATGACCTTAACTCCACCAGGCTAAATAAATAAATAATTAAATAAAAGTAAATAGAGCTAGTGAGTTAGTTAATAGATGTTAAAGCGTATTTAAAAATTGGAATTAAGATGATAATTTGTTTCTTAGTTGATTCCAAGGACCTGTTTCATAGAACTATCAGTTTGCTTATAAGTAGTGTAGACAGATAAAGCTTAAATCTGTTTTTTAAAAAAATAGCAGTGTAAAATGATAGTAGTATAGGACTCATATTTAGAGTATTACTTAACTAAAAATCGGTATATTTTATAAGTTAAAAGATACTGATGAAAGTTGTTATCAATGTATATAATTTAAAAGTAATACAACAAACAGATCTTGAAAATAGTTTTGTATAATTTTCCTTAAGACATTTTCTTGTTTAATGGACTCTTATTCATTTTTAAATGATTTTAACATTTTAATAACTTTGCTAACGAATAATATTACAGAACAATAATGCAACAGCGCTACTATACTTTCGAATCATGTTCAAATGAAATAGAGAATGTCAAGAAATACAGCAGAAAGAGTAATTGTTGTCCATATCATAATATACTCTTTACACTGTATCATAAAAAATTAATAACCATGAATTTCAAAGGCCAAATGGAGAAACTTGAGCTAAAGGAAAGGAAAATGTTAAGGAAAATCATAGGACCAAAATCTGAAGATAATAAAATAACATACATCAAGAATGAAACTCGCTACAAAAAAATAGATACAATGCGAAAAAGGAGAATAAATGTTTACGACCATCTTCTCAACAATTAAATCTAACAGATTAACCAAACAAATATTTGATTTTTTCCGTAACAGTAAAACAATACCTAACAGATTTAAAGAAACTGAAAAAGACCTAGTAGGATTAAAGATTACAGAAAATTCACTAATCGATGGAACAACTAAATTAATTATTCACGTTGAAAACATAAGATTCCAAAATAAATCTAAACAGAAATCCAAACCTATTATCTTGGAAGAAGAGAGAAAAAGAAGATCAGAAAAGAATGAAAAAATACTGGGAATTAAGAAAGAAACATCACACAGAGAAATGATTGGTCCAACATATCCTAAAAAGGGTGAATGAAAAAAACAGAAAAAAATCTTTAGGCCTATATGATTCGCACTGTTAATAAGTAATTACCAAAAGTAGAACCTCTATGAAACAGGTCCCAAATTCCCTGTTACAAGCCTCAAAACTAGATGTTAAAAAAGATCACCAAAAATGAGCAGCAAAGCCTACCAACTTAAAAAAAAATAAGTCACAGAAACATTCTTGGCCTTGATGGTTTCCTTCCAGTCAGGTACACATTTCTACCGCGAG
Organism: Diploptera punctata; assembly: GCA_030220185.1. Taxonomy (NCBI): domain Eukaryota; kingdom Metazoa; phylum Arthropoda; class Insecta; order Blattodea; family Blaberidae; genus Diploptera; species Diploptera punctata. Next base: position 1,025,773 of record JASPKZ010002677.1, on the reverse strand, counting down.
ATTACACTTTTTTCTAGAATCTTGCCCCACTTTATTTCCAAGCTATTTCCATTGTATTAAGATTGCATCTTTCAAAAACCACACAACCATTTTTAAAACACACAAATACACTGTCCGATCAATTCCTCGCACAAACAGTAGATCTTATAGAATGTAAAATTATGTCGTGATACTTCCATTACATGCTTTGAAGAAGGAGAGATTACTCAACGATTGAAGAACGGTTTTTAGACTGACATTGTTGCTCCGTAGCACACCGAATAATGTCAAATAATACATTCTCTTCTGTGGAAAACGAAAAAAGGTCCTTAATTATTGCTATCCGCAATCCCTCCCTCTTTTACAATTTTTTTTTCCTCTCTTTCCATGCTTATGTCGAAACAGAGAGGATTTAGGTAACATTCTATATCTTTATAGGCTGAGTAAGGCGTGAGTGACATGTCATGCCGTGTTTCCGTGATGCACGCCGACAGACAGCACGTAAACCTTGCGGACACTAACTCTCCCCTTTGTTACGTAACAGTGTGTCGCATTGTGAAGGTGAAGATCACCCAGGGGCATTAGTGCTATGCAGTTTTCAACAGGTCAGCACGAATGTGCAACCTTCGAACTCGTCAACCCCAAGCAAAAACAAAATGTATCTATATCTCATCCGAGCTAAGTTCCAATTGCAATGTAAACAAACCAGATACATGCATAGAGTTCTGCCCAAGAGCAGGTTTTTCACTGCTAACTCAGCATTCTCCACTCTTTCATTAACTCAGGCTTCCTTTTTGTTTTCGCATGAGGTGGAAGAATAACACCCCATGATTTGAGTGAAGTAGATTATACAGGGGATGAGTGGAAAACATTATCTCAGGATAGGGATGTATGTAGAGCTTATGTCCGCGTGGCCGTGAATATATGGGTTCCATAGAGCTAGTGAGTTAGTTATACAAACCATTTACTTTAACATTGTCTATCTTCTGATGTATTTTTCTGCCTCTAACCTTGTATCCATTGACCATTCCTTCTAGGGCATCCGTCAGCAAACAGTTTATTCTTAGCAGTGGCTAATCCAATTTCTTTTCTTCATCTTTATGAGATCCAGCATTGTTATTTCTTCACCCAGTCTATGTATGACTGCATTTTCATTAATCGAATAATGGTTTTACATTCAAACGTATAAGAAAATGTAGTTCCCTCTCTACCACTTGAAATAAAGTAAATGAAAATAATAAAAATAAATTAAACATAGGTTCAATTCTGGAAATGCGTGCTATTATGCATTTCAGGGACTCTTGTCGTCCCAACTTCTCTCAACAAACATTAAACTGAAAATATATAAAACTTTTATTGTCCAAGTATATTATATGGTGCGAAAAATGAACTCTCGTTTTAAGGGAGAAGAAAAGATTATCAGTATTTGAGAATGAAGTTCTTAGAAAAAAAAATTGGATAAAAGGTAAACAGAGAGATGAATAGAGAAAACTGCATAACAGTGAGCTGCATGGTCTTTGTAGGAAGCCAGATATAAGAACAGTTAAGTCTCGTAAACTGCTGGATTGGACATATGGTACGAATGGGGAATGAAAGAGGAGCATGGGAGCTTTTTGTAGGAAAAACAGAGGGAAAACGCCCAGTTGGTAGACCAAAAAATGAGGTGGGAGAATAACATTAACCGTGATTTAAGGGAAGTAGATTATACGGGGATGATTTGAAAGCATTAGCTCAGAATAGGGATGTATGGGGAGCTTATGTCAGCGCGGGCATGAACCTACGGGTTCGATACAGCCAGTAAGTGAGTTAGCTAGTTAGTTATATTATCTAGCACATGGTTGGCCGTGGTGGATTAGCGGTTATGCCCCTTTGATCCCGAGGGCCGCTGGTTCAAACCCGGCCGGGGTCGATGGATTTATTAGGATAGAAAAATCCAAGGAGCAAGTCCTGTGGGAGGAACTTTAAGCTCTCGGTGTCGAGTCTGAAGATTATCAGGCTCGCAAAAGATTCTTAAGCCTGAATAAAGAGGCTTCTAAGCAAAATTTACCAATCTCAATGTCCTTGCAATACCTTAGTTGCCTGCTAGATGTCTCATTGGGTCGGTATGTTGACCGGATAGCATTCATGACATCTGTGGGAAAAAATGCGTAACTAAATTAACTTGGTCTAGTAATTTCTAATAAAGGAGAGGCTAAGGCTCAAAAATGGGCCAAGCCATTCTAGAAATATAGCACACGTCTATAGACCTATAAGTTAATACATTAAAGTGCAGCTAGAATAAGTGTTTGAATTGAAAAATGTTAATTAATCAAGTTATTCAAGCATTTTTTTATTCTTATGCATGCGCAATGCAGAATATGTTGGAATTTCAACTGTTCAAAATGGCAAAATTTCTGTAGAATTTCTTAAACATTGGAAAGCAATGCATTTGAAGAGCAAAGAGGAACAAATAATTTTGAATATTTTAAAATAATTTTGTGAAAAAATTTTCACATTATCCGTTGAGGATGTGGTGAAAATAACAGGATTTACAGGTGAGTCAGCATGGAACAAATTCTGCTCGTAATGAAATTGTACCAGACAATTAAGGTTATCTATTGACATCATGGATAAAACGTAAACGACTAATTAAATAGCCTATATAATGTTTGTTTTTGTCATAAATAAATAAGAAATGGAGGAAGTTCTTAATAATTGATACCATCCTATCATGATTTCAGTATTATTTCCCGTAAAATAAGATGTTGCCTAAGAACAATGTTTCTATTGTACACAATTGAGTCACACGGCGATTAAAGTAGAAATATGGTTCTCCCAATAGACGGAGAGTTTGTTTACAGTACAACTGGAACTTAGTACAGACAAGTTTACTTCTATATATCTGTAGGCTGGCTTCTCGGTCCCTACCTCTAATCGTTCAGTGGAGCATCTCATATTTCCTGTTTAATTTTTGTACTCTCTTAAGAATCGCTCGGTAGAAATATAAGAGACTAGAAAATAAAAAATATTGTACAATATATATTACAATTACTATACTTACACAATACTAAACCCACATCTCCTCTCCTCGGAGGAAACACTCCTGAATCCTGAAAGAGGGGGAGACAATTTTATATTAATTTCAGTATTTAAATTCACAATTGTGTATAACCAGCCTCATGGGCTAGTGGTCAGATTATTGACTACTGTTTATGAGGTCCCGAGTTCGATTTCCAGTCAGACCATAGGCATTTTTTCTTAAAGGGAACTATTTCTGTGGTTGCCATGGTCTGGAATTTAGGTTATAATTTATCACCTATCATATCATCGGAATAACGTAACTCCGTCTTCCAGGTGCACCACCTAAGAAATGGATTACAATTCCGCAATGCCAGGTGAGAAAGCCAGACATGTTATAAAATACAACCTGATGGTTTGAGACAAAAAAAAATAACACACGCACACACACTAAACTAAGACTAAAACTAAACTCACTGGCACTATCGAACCCGTAGGTTCATGGCCGCGCGGACATAAGCTCTCCATACATCCCTATTCTGAGCCAACGTTTTCCAATCATCCCCTGTATAATCTACTTCCCTCAAATCATAGTTAAAGTTATTCTCCCACTTCATTCTTGGTCTTTGGCATGGGTTCCCTGAAGTAGTCCCCGCTCGGAGAACCGAATGGGGGACTATTTTACCTCCGGAAAATTTTACCCCAGTTGAACCCATGTCCGCATTCCTTGACGGTTGTAATTTTTACGGTGAAAGATCGTCACTCTTTCGACCAAGGTACTTCTTTCGTCCGGCTTATCACCTTCGACCAGTCCGGCATGAATAACCCTATCGGTAGCAATGCTACCGCCAGCATAGCTGTCGGGATCATTTAAGCACGCAAGCCACTCCACCACGACAAGGTAAAGATACCACACACACACACACACACACATATATATATATATATATATATATATATATATATATATATACACTAGCTACTACCTGGCGTGCGCTGCTACGTCTATACAAATGAAATGTGACTTTAAGTTTAATTGATTAATAAAAAAATTATTATAAATTTATATCGTAATTATTTTTGTATACCCGTGCTGATGGCCCGGCATTGCCCGGGAATCTGCCTATCCCGATCTTGTTGGCATCAATGAGCTGAAAAACAATTTCTTTGTGAGTTATCCATAAAAGATAGACATATGCTATTGCAGATTTTTATAAAGATTTTTTGACATAGGCTATTTAACTCTGTGTACGCCTACATTAATTTGATGTAATTGTTATGGTTTAGGCAGTATAAGCATTAAAGTGTCCAAAAAGCTATTTTTTAGTGCACCGACACACTTTTTTTCTTTAGCTCCGGCCCTGTAGTACGTTCGGTAATGTGTTATGTATATATAACATCGGTAAAGCGTCACTGCTATAAAGTAAAAATATTCTCTTTAATTTGCTTACTTGTTATAGTAGCTACCAGGTGGCAGTGAAGACCGAGTTCTCACTACATCTCATAATATTGGAGAAATAGGCCTATATAGTCTATATATATATATATATATATAAGAAAAATAAATGTTTGTATTTGATTTGTCCGGTGACAGCACGCTGGAGTACCAATCCAGAGGTCCGGGTTCATATCCCTTCCAGGCATTTATTTTTCTTATCATGTCATATACCTATATATATATAGGCCTATATATATATACATGTGTGTGTGTGTGTGTGTGTGTGTGTGTGTGTGTGTGTGTGTTAATTCCCAGAAAAATTATCTAAATTATGATAAAATCCCCATTAAAATCGGACAGATATTTGAGTCCATGAAGGACAGACAGGCTCACCCTCATTTTTGTATAACTTATATAGGGTAAGTCCGGGATAGATGGCCATACTTTTTTTAATGTTTCAGAATATCGAAGATTTGCAGGATAATTACGTGAACAAAAGTTTAATGGGGTTACTGAAGGTAAATCTACATAATTCCTTGTGTTTATGATACAATATTGCCATTCAGAGTAATTAAAGGAACTTTTTGAAAAACAATACACTGGCCATCTCTCCCTAGTTGCCAGGAGGAGATGGCCATAGGGTAGAGAGTGTTGATTACTCAGTTTTGAAGTCATTAAATACACTCAAAAAGTTATTAAAATATATATATTTGTTCATTGCATTTACATTTACATATAAAATTTTAAAAAACTAATTGTTTCATAAAATTAAAAACTTTTCTTGCATTAAAATACAAATAAAATATCTTCAATTATTTTCGGAGAAAATGTTTCCATAAACAAGTGAATTATTTAAGTTTTTCCTAGTTATCACTTTTCCACAAGGCAAAAACAAACCCAATAAAAGTAGTGCACGTTTCATGGAGCCACCTTTGACAACGGATACACTGAATCCAGTCAACTGCCTTCTTTGTATTGTCGTAGTCTTCGCCACAACCGACACATTCGTTGGTGAGATCAACAAATTCATCATTGCTGGACTCGTCGTTAATTACGATTCTTTCTTCAGCTGCTCCTAGAAATTGATCGTTTTCTAAGAAATGTTAGCTTCGAAACTTGCTTACTGAAGGATTTACGACCATTGCCAATTTTGTAGATTTAAACCTCACTTTTTCTATGTTCTCGGGGGAAGTCAAGAGAGTAGCGTGAAGCTTTGGCCTTTTGCTTGCTGGCAATTTGCTTAAGGATGGTGCTGGTGACATCGTCTCCAGAATTTTCGTAGGAGTGTATTCCTCGTTAGATTTGGAAGTGCTCGGTTGTGGCTCAAGATTTCCAGGGGTGGCAGAATTAGAATCCTCAAGCGTTATTTCCGTTCGTGTCCTGACATTGATCATCATGTTTTCTCTCTGCATTTGTAGATTCACTTACAGTTGAATTGAGGAATGCATAGTCAGGAATGGCATCGGGATTGTAAGGGTACATGCCAGTATATACCAAGCAACTACCTGAAATAATTCTAAGGAAAAGCCGGGAATCAAAACCAGGATCTTTGGGATGGTAGACTTGCTAAACAGAAGGCCATCTCCCACTAATATACAAATTAATACAATTAAACTAACAATAAATACTATAACACTATACCGCTGAGGCAGTAAACAAAAATTTTAAAAAAAATCAACGAAAATGCGTCTTAAACAGTTGGCCAACTCTCCCTAAAAGTAGGTGGCCATCTCCCCCATGTTTAAGGGTTAGATGGCCATAGTGCGGAAAAAAATCAGGAGATGATTAAATAAGAAATATTAACTTTATATTAATCACAGAAGATCCACTTAACTCGTACAATAAGCTGCTGAGAATTATTTTGCAGGAACGTCGCACTTATGTTCACTTCTCTTGACGGTCACAAAATATCTGAGCAGTTACAAAACAATAATTAGGAAAACGTCGCCGACTTTTAACATGAAACTGCCACACGTGTTCAACAATCGGTTACTAGAGTCGAAAGCATACCACCTACCGAGTTGCTTTCACATCCTGTCATTCCAACATAAAATAGAAGCTATGGCCATCACATCCGTATGGCCATCTCACCCGGAACTACCCTAATATATTTTATATAATGTATTTCTATGTGTGAACGTACGTTACTATTTTTTATGTTTACTTCCAGTCCCAATTTCTTAGTGTTACTCAATAGAATCACCTCGTTATCACATAATAATATAAGTAAAACTAGACCTATAGTATTAATATTATTTTTTAATACACGGTCTCTGTGGTTCCCTTGATAATTCTTGGGAGATTTCTTGGTTATTTGCGGAGCACCCTTCGGGAATCAATCTCTTAGATGAGTCCACCACGGTTCGAGACCTCACTGAACTCGTTCACTTCTTAAAAGGCACACTGCAGCATCTTCTTGGGTGTGCTTTGATCTTCTCAGCAAATCATTTCCTGAACATTTTTAAAACAATGTTTAATCTTCATTGATTTGATGACAATTATATCTTCTTCCCATCTGTTTTTGGGTCTTCTCACAGGTTTATAAATCAATTGCTTTCTTTTTTATAACATTCTGTCATCGTTTAATAGGTGTATCTTCCCAAAACAATTTAGTCTTTATGTTTTAATATCTTTATTCTTCATCCATTCAAGTCTTAAGCCTATAGACCTGTTACGATCTCACTGATGAATTTTCTATTCAGCTCTCCCTTGCACTGTCCAGAGATCTCTTCAGTGTTGGACAATAACGAAGAATGACTTTGGGAACTCTATCTGAACTTATTCGTCGCAAATGATTTTGTTCTGGTATATAGCCTATGTATGTATGTAATGACTGGTTCTAAAAGTAGTTCCTTCAAGACATCATCATTGCATTTGTAATCCCACTTGATGACCCTGCTTTAATATAATTAGTTTTATTAGCGAAGGGCAAAAGAGGAAGGACAAGACCTTAGAAACAATAGATAGACGTAGTGAGAATTAGCATGAAAACAGAGGAATGGCTGAAGATGATTCAGAGGATAGAGATTTGTGGAGGACCTTAGCCATGTTTAAGAAAACTACTAAATTATGGAAAGACTCTTAAATAAAAACTTTATTATTATCCTATATTATTATTATTATTATTATTATTATTATTATTATTATTATTATTATTATTATTATTATTAGGCCTATTATTATATTTATCACACATATACGCAAACTCTGTTGAGTATCACTAAGAATTTGGGACTAAATAAATTATTATGTTCACACATAGAAATACGTTATAGGCCCTATAATGGATATGGATAGTTTATGAGAAATGAGGGGAATTTTGAAGAAGTGGCTGAATAAATAGGAACAATAGGCCCTAATTACAACAGGAATGAGGCGCACAAAGGAAGTAAATAACCTATAGGCTGAATTCTGGAAACACATGCTGCTATTATTTATAGGGAATTTTGTCACCCGCCTATCAAAATATGTTAAACTGTCATTCTTCCAGTTGTATTACATGGATACTCTAAGGGAGAAGAAAATATTACAACTAGGTCCATTTGAAAATTAAATTGTTAGGATTTCTTTAATTAAAGAGAAATCGAACAGACTGTTGAATGGAGAATATTATCCAATAGTGTTCTTTATGTAAAACCATATAATAAGGACGGTTAAGTCTCGATGGACAGGACATATGAAATGAATGGAGAATGAAATAGAGGCATGGAAACTCATTAGAACTATAAGAGTGAAAGCAGCCAGTAGGTAGGCCGAGAATAAGGTGGGAGAATAGTATTAGGAATGATTTGAAGGGAGTAAATTATACAGGGGATGATTAGAAAATAGCTTAGAATAAGGATGTATTATATCGGCGTGGTGCTGAGTTACTTGTTATTATCAACACCCTATTGAATAGCACTTAGAAATATAAACATCAATAGAATTAAATATAGTTTTGATTACACATAGAAAAAATATGTAATATAAATGAACAGTTAATGACACACGAGGGAACATTTTTAATAAGTGGCTTAATTCAAATACCTAGGAACAATAATTGCAAACAAGAATGAGGTACGGAAAGAACTTTAACACAGATTCAATTCTGCAAATGCATGATATAGTGACTCTTACCGTCCCAACTTCTCTCAAAAAATATTAGGCCTAAACTGAAGATATATAAAAATGTTTTTCTCCCAGATATATAGATGCGAAACAGGGACTCTTACTTTAAGGGAGAAGAAAAGATTATAAGCATTTAAGAATAAAGTTCTTAGGATTTTTTAAACCAAAGTGAGATGAGCAGACAAGCGAATGAAGAAGGCTGCATAACAGAGAGCTATATGATCTTTATGTGATATAGGTTAAGTTATAATAAGAAGAGCTAAGTCTCGTAGACAGCGATGGGCAGGACATATGGCACTAAGGGGGAAATAAAGAGGGGCAAGGGAAACTCATCATCATCATATTTGGCATAATAAATAGGGTCGGGTCATAGCCTCCCCAAGCATTCTCCTGGCGATCCTTGTAGGAAAACCGGGGGGAGAGCGCCCAGTAAGCAAGCCAAGGATGAGGTGGGAGAATAACATTAACTATGATTTGAGAGTAATGGATTATACAGGGAATGATTGGAAAATATTTGCTCAGGGTAGGGATGTATGGAGAATTTATATCCGCGCGGCCAAGAACCTAAGGGTTTGATAGTGCGAGTGAGTCATTTTTTATTATTATTATTATTATTATTATTATTACTAGACCTATTGTTATTATTATTATTATTATTATTATTATTATTATTATTACTATTATTATTACTAGACCTATTATTATTATTATTATTATTATTATTATTATTATTATTATTATTATTTCTTCTTAAAGTATGGTTCTAGTTATAAGACTGCTGGAAGTAGTCTTAAAACAAGGTAAAGAAAAATAACACAAAAAAAGAATAAAGAAAACGTGAATCGAACGATAGAACGCACCCTATACTTTACCTGTCAGAGACACGTCAAACTTTTCCCTATAATTTGACTGATACAAGCTAAACACGACATTATTTAAAATTTGTTCGCTATAACAAAGAAATAAAATACCGCAAGATATTTTCTCTGAAAAATATTGTTATCAAGTAATTACACAAAAAATAGAAGGGACTGATGTTCTAAAAATAAAAAAAATAAAAATACTAGACCCGCAACTTTAGTTTCAGCATGATAATATATACCTGAACTAAAAAAGAAACGCTTTCGGCTGAAAATAAATATGTACACTGATTGCGTGTATGATTCTGACGCTATAGGACTTGTTCGCGTGGTGCGATAAGCCTTGCGGCGTCTCGGAAGACCCCATCTTCCTCCACCAATCCTATAACTGCAATTCCATTATCCTCAATTTGATTCGTTCGCCTCTTTCACCTGTTGATTGACACCAAACAAAAAATAAAAGTGGAAAATTAAAGCAAGATAAATGATAATCGATCTTTTTTATAAGAGACTAAAGTATTTTTTATTCAATGCCCCAGGTTGTCATTTCGACATTTCTGGTGTTCTCTCCTGGCACTGGCGTAATTGTAACCCACTTCTGAAGTTGGGGCGCCTCGAAGGCGGGGTTACGTTACATGGGTGATAAATGATAATGAAGCGCCAGGATAGTTCTTAACCTAAAATTAACGTAAATTCCAGACCATGAGCAACCACAGGAATAATTCCCTTTAAGTAAAAATGTCTATGGTTTGACTGGGGATCGAATTCGGGACCTCATGAACAGTAGGCACAAGCTCAAATTCACTAAAAATATTATTTCGGCCAATGTTTATGGCCGGTATTAAGAAACGGGAACTGGAAGTAAACATCAATTGAATTAAATGTAATATGCTCACACATAGAAATACGTTATACAATACAATGTAAATTTACAGTTAAAGTCAAATGAGGTACATGTTGAAATTCCTGAATTCAAATAAGTTGCCAAGGAAAAATAATTAAAAACAAGAATGGTCCGGAAAGAAATTAAACAAAGGCTCAACTCCGAAAACGCATGCTATTAGGTTTATGCATTAAAGGGACTATTGCTATCCCAACTCCACCAATAAAAGTTAATATATATAAAACTGTTGTTCTTCCGGTTATTATTATATGGCTGCAAAACATGATCTCTTACATTAAAATGTTAAAATATTAAAATAAGCACACACTCTGGCCCTGGGGTAGACTCATCCTCTAACTGAAATGAGTACCAGAGGCTTGTTCTGGGGGTAAAGGCGGCCGTTACGCAGGGATGACATCATGTGCCGATTGTCTAGAAAAAGTGGGAGCCTTAATCCCCTACTACCCCAAAGGTCTCCTAAGGCCTATAGTGGGATCACTTTACCTTTACCTCATAGGCTTATAGGCTATCAGTTGTTCTCAACTAAATTGAACTTCTGTTTCAGAAACTTCGTCAAGTTGAGGACGAATGATATATCAGATAATTATTTTAATAGTTTAGTATTTTATTACATAACCTCAACGGTGTTTTGCAATGAATTTTAGAAGTATCGACTCTTACTTTAAGAGTGGAAAAAATATTATTGGCAATTCAGAATAAAATTCTTAGGAAAAACCATCAAATTTTTGGAGAATGAGGAAGGCCTACAACTCAATGGCATTAATAGGCTGTTAGTTTATGCTGATGATCTAGTATTATTGAGCGATAGCGATGGGTTAGAAGGGCCAACACGCACACTCCAATGAGTAACACTAAGAAATTGGGACTGGAAGTAAACATCAATAAAACTAAATATAGGCTATGTGCACACATAGAAATGCGTTATATAATGGAAATGGACAACTAATGACAAAGGGAAATTTTGAAGAAGTGGCTGATTTCAAATACCTAAAAACAATAATTACAAATAGGAATGAGATGCATAAGGAAATAAAACATAGGCTCAATTTTGGAAATGCGTGCTATTATGCATTACAGGGACTCTTCTCGTCCCAACTTCTTTAAAAAAACGTTAAACTGAAAATATATAAAACTATTATTGTACGAGTTATATTATATGCATGCGAAACATTACTGTAAGGGAGGAAAGAAGATTACGATTATTTGAGGATACAATTCTTAGGAAAATTGTTGGGCGAAAAAAGAGATGAACAGAAAGGTGAATAGAGAAAATTACATAATAGTGAGCTTCATGATATGTTTAGGAAGCCAGATATAATAATAGACTGCGATGGGCAGGACATGTGGCACGTATGAGGATGAAAGAGGTGCATGGAAGCTTCTTATAGGAAAACTAGAGGGAAAACGCCCAATTGGTATACCTAGAAGGAGGTTGCAAAATAACATTATCGATGAGATGAAGGAAGTAGATTATACAGGGAATGATTGGAAAGCATTGGCTCAGGATAGGGATGTATGGATAACTTATGTCCGCGGGGTCATGGTCCTATGGGTTCGATAGTGCCAGTGAGTTAGAGTTAGTTAGGAAAATCTTTCAGAATTCCGAAGGAATGAAGCTTATTGAAGTTGTTCTCATGGAAAGATTTAAAAATAAAATTACAGATATTTACCAATCCTGTCCAGTAGACATCGAAAACGACCATGATCATAATGTATAGGCTATATATATATATATATATATATATATATATAGGCCCATATATATATATATATATATATATGTGTGTGTGTGTGTGTGTGTGTGTGTGTGTGTGTGTGTGTGTGTGTGTGTGTGTGTGTGTGTGGTGTGTGTGTGTGTGTGTGTCCGGTAGCGCTCTAGCGACAGTTTGTATTTAACTAATTACCTAACTGTACTATCGTCCCCATAGGTTCATGGCCTCGTAGATATATGCTCTCCAAGCATCCCTATCCTGAGCTAATGTTTTCCAATTATTTTCTGTATAATCTACTTCCCTCAAATCATAGTTAATGTTATTCTCTCACCTCATTCTTGGTCTACCAACTGAGCGTTTTCCCTCTGATTTTCCTACAAGAAACTTCCATGTACTTTTCCATTCCCCATTCATGCCACATGTCCTGCACATCGCAGTCTACGAGACTTAACTCTTCTTATTATATCTGGCTTCTTATAAAGATTAGTTCACTGTTATGTAGTCTTCTCCATTCACTTGTCTGTTAATCTCTCTTTGGTCCAAAAATTTTCCTAAGAACTTTATTCTCAAATACCTTTCCTTCCTTAAAGTAAGAGTCCATGTTTGGCATCCATATAATATAAGTGGAGAATAATAGTTTTATATATTTTCAGTTTAACGTTTTTTGAAAGGAGTTGGGCCATCAAAAGTCTCTGCAATGCATAATAGCACGCATTTCCAGAATTCAGCCTATGTTTAATTTCTTTGTGCATCTCATTCCTATTTGTGATTATTGTTCCTAAGTATTTGAATTCAGCCACTTCCTCCAAATTTCTCTCATTTGTCATTAGCTGTCCCATTTCCATTAAGTTATAGTATGTATTTCTATGTGTGACCATATATTTAGTTTTATTGATATTTACATTCAGTCCCAATTTCTTAGTGTTACTCAATAGTGTGTGCGTGTTGGCCTTTAAGTTTTTGTTTCATCGAAACCAAATTCTGCATTAATAGTTACTAAAAAAAGTAAGGTCGAGTTTGTCAACCAGCGATATTGGACGATTAGCGTGTAGGAGTTCACCTGAAACGAAAATTTAAAAATCGTATTAGAGGTCGCAGTTTTTAATAGGTCTATGTATTTCACAACGAAACTCAGTAATTTTACTACAAACACAAAAACTGAAAGAGACATAAATATGAAACTGTTGAAACTATACATAAAAAATTAACCCATTCGCTTCAGGTTAAATTAATCAATGCATTTCCCCAGAAACCGGATTTATGTTACCGTAAATTATATTGTTTATTTTCAGACATTCAAAACAAACGAAAGATAACGATACTAGAGATCACAATAAGGGTGAAGGCAAAAACACATTCCTCTACTATTCATAAATGTTAACAAAAGATTACTCTGCCCAAGGAATGCACATAATATTGCAAAAATATATAACAGCAGAGTTAAGCGAGTGTACCTCGTCTTCTGAGTTGAAGGTCATTTAACTGCCGGCGGGTCTACCTCGTCTTTTGAGGCAAATGGGTTAAAGAACAAAACAAGAAGAGATACTAGATTGAAGTTTTATAAAACATTAGCAGTTCCTTAAAAGTTCCTGCATTACTATATGCGCGTATGCTGCACACGGATGAGCGAGACGACTAAAGGCATGCCACAAAAAGAAGCTCCTGGCGGCACAAAGACATGTGCTAATACGTGTCACCAAAGCCTATAACACTGTATCGAGAGCATGCCTTCCAGTCATAGCTGGAGTATTCCCAATAGACTTGTACATAGAGAGGAGGATTCAACGACATCGTCTGCGAAGAGGTCTTCCCGTCAACATCGAGGAAACGATCATTACTCCGGACCTATACGCCGAACCAGATGAAAGGGACGCCGTCCGCAGAATAATCGACTCTCACCTCCTCGACAAGTGGCAACTGGAATGGGAACAGGAGCCCCATGGACGCCAGACATTCCAGTTCTTCCCGAGAGTCCAGAAAAGAATGCAGACTACATGGATAACTCCCAGCCACTACACCACACAGATCCTTTCAGGTCATGGACTCTTCCGCTCCAAACTGCACGAAAGAGGACGTGCCGACTCACCTCTCTGTGATTGTTTTAACCCCGGAGAGGACGACGTAGTCCACGTGCTCTATCAATGTACCAAGTACAATGTCTTCAGGCAGGAGCTGGAGGAAGCAGCCATGATCGGTGAAACACAATGGCCGCCCGCCTTAGAATTCTGGACCTGGAAGGAAGCCTTCAAATCCCTCACCAAGTACACAAGAAGAGTCTTGGGATTAAGAAGAGACGAAGATCAGCGGAGACGAGAGAGGCGTTAAAAACGTCACCAGTCTACTAGTACTACTACTACTATACACAAACATACACACACACATACATACACATATACACAAACAAACAACACACTTTATTTTAATTTTAGTAACAACAACACACATCAAATACCCGAATTGTATATTTATTATGTATTTCAATAAAGATAAGATATAGGTATGGACATAGAGCAGACCCGGGGATAAGGGCATTATGCCCGAGATAACCCGGGGGGTGGTGGTGGGGCTCTAAATAAAAAAAATAAAAGTTCCTGCATTACTTTATGGGAGTGAAACTTGGGTAATGACCAAAAAATTACAAAGTAGAATATAAAGCGTAGAAATGAACCTCCTTAGAAGAACAAAAGGCTGCATAAGATTGGATCGGATAAAGAATGAAGATATAAGAACAGAGTTAAATATACATATCTACTGAATGATAAAATCAAAAAATATAGAGATAAATAGTTTAGATATATAGAAAGAATGAATGTAACAAGATTACCAAAAGCTATATTTAACTACAAGCCAAGACGTTGAAGGAATATAGGAAGATCAGTGAAAAGATGGACAGAACAACTGTGAGGCGGAACAGGCAATTTGCCTAGCCCATGAAGTCAAGAAGAAGACTCAATGTAGGTTATGTTGTTTAAATAAACCGAGAAAGTATTATCAAAAAATGAGCGACATCCGACCATTTGAAGTGAGGGTTTACCTGGAACCCGAAATTAAAAATTGATTCAGCAACCGACATGTTGGTTATATGCAATGTATACCATACAATTTCATTAATCATCAACATCATGAACATTTTAATAGGATCTGTCGTCTGTAGTTTGCTCAAGGCGATCTTGGTGAATCCATCTACGTCTTGGTCCCCAAATCTCTGTTAGTTTGGTTGATATTGCAGAACTAATGTGGGTAATCTCATTTCCATCATGTTGTTTCAATTTTTGTTGATATTTGGTTATATAATTTAATATATTTTCCACTTTCATTTTTTTTCTGATATCAATATTTCTCTGATGATCTAACCTTGTAAATCCTGGAAGTGGTCTCAAACCATACAATGGGGCACGCCGTAGCGTAGTGGTTAAGGCACTGAGCTACAATCCGGAGGGTCGAGGGTTCATCACAATCAACAAGGGTCGCATACACCAACGTTTTCAGGTGTCCACAGAAAATTAATCGAGTGGACAGAGATCTGGAGAGCGAGGAGGCCACACTACGGATGAACTACCTCTTCCTATATCCAACGGCCAGGATACACTTCATCCAAATGATTTGGTACATTTCGGCAGAAATGGGGAGGAGCCTGATGTGAAGAGGAACTTCTTCTAGCAATCTAGGTAGGACGTGCTCTAAAAATACCTTATAAATGACACAATTTAATCTCTGGGGAAGAAAGTAGGGGGCCAATGATGTGGTCAGAAATTATGCCTATCCATACGTTTAACAGGTTAAAATGCAGAATATGAAAAATTGTTTTTGAAAGGCCTCCATATTGGAACTACTTAATGAGGTTTAATATTTAGTTTGAAGACGACTGACTTACCAGGTACCAATTTTATATTTAACATCTTATTACATAACCTCAGCGGTGCTTTAATATGAATTTTAAAAGTGTTGAAAGTTCAGCATAACTGTAAAGATGTTAAATTATGCTTTCATGTAATTTGAATGATACTTCTAATCAGATGTTAATGAAACCAACAATATGGGAATAGGTATTTTGCGCATGCCTATACTAAACAAATTTCAGTGTCAATATATCACAGTGTACACGCAAGGAAAGGGAGAGAAAAAAAATGGTGAGATTTGAACCATCAGCGTTTGAATTAAAAATCCATCGTTTTGACCATTAATCCATACGTTAACTACACAGATTCTGCGTGTTTCACTCTGAGCTAAGGCTCTCATTGTACCTATGCTACTTTAACCAGTACAGTGGCGTGCAATCATCCGCTAAGTTCGACATTTTAAGGAATTTCATAACTCAATATTGCATAAACGTTGTCGATGAATTATTAGTAATCAGGATCTCGGAATTATTACCAAGTTATTCTACTACAATTTTCACTCCTACTTTGCTCTCCTATTGGTTTATCTGTATTAATTTATTTATCTGTATTAATTGTCGATTACTTTGATTCCCTACAACTAGCCCATTTTCCTTCGTAGACCATTGGTTCCTTATTTCAGATTACTTGTATAATACCCCTCTGTAAGCACTTAAATTTGTGCTGTATAATTCATTTACACTCTGTATAATAACAAAATTAATTTGTATTCGTAGTATTCAACTGATGAAGGTACAGAGTACTGAAACAGCTGTAAAGAATTTGTATTTAAGATAAATATGTAAATCGTACAAAACTTTAACAGTTTTATTTTATTTAATCACTAAACATAATGGATTTTCATCAAGTAAGCACCAAATCAATTGCTTAAATTAGTTTAATTTATTTAATATTTTTAATAAGGTGATAGATAAATGAATCGGTAAATATTATTTAAATTGTCAATAAGGTGGGGGAATAACTTTAACCACGATTTAAGGGAGGTGAATTGTTAAAGGAATACATCCATATCCTGAGCTAATGTTTTCCAATCATTCCCTGTAGCCTATAATCTACTTCCCTTAAATCATAGTTAATGTTATTTTCCCATCTCATTCTTGGTCTACCAACTGGGCGTTTACCCTCTGGTTTCCCTACAGGAAGCTTTCCATGCATGTATTTCATTCCCCATTCGTGTCATGTGTCTTACCTATCGTACTCTACGAGTCTTAACTGTTCTTACTATATCTGCCTTCCTATAAAGACCATGTAATTCACTGTTAAATAGCTTTCTCCATTCACCTGTCTATTCATCTGTCTTTGGTGCAAAAATTGTTCCTAAGAACATTATTCTCAAATACTAGTAATCTCATTTCCTCTCATGTTTCACATCCATATAATATAACAGTTTAATGTTTTTTTTAAGGAGTTGGGACGGCAAGAGAACCTGTATTGCATAATAGCACACATTTCCAGAATTGAGCCTATGTTTAAATCCTTTGTGCATCTCATTCCTACATGTGATTATTGTTCCTATATATTTGAATTCAGCCATTTCTTCAAAAATTTCCTCATTTGTCATTCATTAGCTGTCCATTTCCATTATATAATGTAATTCTATATGTGACCATATATTCAGTTTTATTGATATTTACATCCAGTCCCAATTTCTTAGTGTTACTCAATAGAGAGTGCGTGTTGGCCCTAAGTATCTCCTCGTTATCGCCAATAGTACTACATCATCAGCATAAACCGATAGCTTATTAAATCCATTGAGTAGTTGGCCTCTTCATCTGTTACACTGTTAACACTTGAAATTCACTGTACATTATGTCTTCAAAATGATCAAAAACTCCATGGCATGACAGGCCTAGAACACCTTTGGCTTGCCAGCTGGCTGCTGGCCTCATAGCAACGTATGTTAATCCTCATTACGGTCCCATAATGACCGATAATTCATGATAAAATGTCTTCCCCCAAAGGGACTCGACCTAGCGAAAGCCCCATAGCAACGTGCCTGAAACCATTCGCTTACGCGCCGGGACCTAGTCGTGTAGCCTGTATACTTATCCTGAACGAGTGTTTTCCAATCATTGTCTATGTAATAAATAGTTCATCTCCCTCAAACCATAGGCCTAATTGAAGTAGTGGCCTATCTCAACGAAATTTTACCATGAAATTTATTAGTAGACTATTGACTCTGAGACCAATTAGGCTAAAGTTAAATTTACCTGGATAGTAGCTAGAGAGTATCAAAAACCTTCTGCTGAGCATGGGACTGGTTCCGAAAGGTCTATTTAATTATTATAACAGTTGAGGAAACTGTATATAAGGCACATAATGTTATAATTTTATATTATAATCTTTCCCAAGAAGAATACTAGAATGGGTGCCACTTGGTAGAAGAAGAAGAGGACGGCCAAAAATAACGTAGCTTGATGGTGTTTCGAGCAGCATGAGAGAAAAAGGATTGGACGATGGAGATTGGAATAACAGAGAGATGTGGAGGAGAATGACATTAGATTGATTTGGCGCAGGAAAATGTTGTGAAACCGACTAAATAAATAAATATTATATTATAGTAGGCCTATATTATAGACCTATAACTTACCATAAGAATTTCCATGCCCCTCTTTCATTCCGAATTCGTGCCACATGTCTTAAGTAAGTTTAAATTATTCTATGATCTCGAAGCTTATTAAAGCTAAAGAAAACTTACCAATATTTTTAACTGGATTGTTTCGATGAAAAACGTAGAAACAATAATACACAAATCTACTATATATGAGATGGAACGCATATTTCGTTATTCCTAGAGATGATATTTTAGAATAATAACGTAGCCCTTGTAGCGATTGTCTGAAAAATGCAAACAATAACAAATATTCCGATTTTCATATGTTACCTAATAATTTTACCAACGTAAAAAAAAAAAAAAATATATATATATATCCTTCTGTCTGGTGTTCGTTCTTCTTCTCCGGAGAAATTTCGCAGCTGTGAATGAAAATGAAATTGGCATGAGTTAAATTGCTAGCACACTTCGAGAAAATATTGCAGGAGAAAAAATTGTTTTGGATTGTAATAAAAAGGCAAAAGAGACGCACTTATTACTGTTGTAGATTTTGACATTTCACTGGCTACCAGAGAAATATATATAATAGGCCTTGCTATATATACGTGTGCCTGTGCATATCGAAGTATTCAGATTCGTTTGCGCGATAGTGCGTTTTGTCGTACTTACAGCTATGGCGACCATGACTGAAAGTTCAACTTCCTACATTTCGGGGTTGCCAACCTAAATAACTATATTGTAATATTACCTAGGTCTGTTACAAACCTCGTGCGGGAAGTAAAACCACTGTCCTTTAGATAAAGGCTGTTATGTACAATGTAGGCTATACACAAAAATATAGCCTATCCAAAAGATAGTCTTAATATACATTATACGAAACAAATCACTGCATTTTAAATGAGCTGAACTTTATTTGAAATAATATAAAGCTATAAATACGTACTTGCCGCTATTTTATCACTAATTGGTCTCAAAGCCTCCTGTAGTTTCAACTAATAAACATTGCTCACACTGTTAACGTTAGTCAATTGTTTATAATGAACGCAAATATTTCTAACGAAGATGTTATTATTTTACTATTATTTAGTCCTATTATTTTGAAAACGCCATTGTGCAAAAAAATAATGTAAACGCAAGTTTGTGAAATGTTTTGCAGAATATCTGAAATTAAAAATCTCGCTATAGCTCGGTTCTTAAATATTTCCTCGCTTCTGTAAAAACCACTTTCCAATTTCGTATAGTAATATACTATTATATCACTTTCTTTTAAATATGTACGGAACAGTATATTACAATGCGAGGTTGGGAAGTGGTTTTACATAAGTGAGGATATGATTAAAAACCTAGCGATAGCGAGGTTTTTAATTTTCGAGATTCTGTAAAACATTTCACAAACGTGCGTTGTACATTTTTTGTGCGATGGTGTTTTCAAAATAATAAATAATAGTAAAATAATAATATCTTTGTTGGAAATATTTGCGTTCATTATAAATAACTGTGGCCAATGTTTATACGGTAAATGCCTAAAATAATTTAGTTGAGATTACAGTAGGCCGTGGCACCAATCAGAGATAAAACGACGCAAGTACGAATTTATTGTTTTATATTGTTTCAAATAAAGTTCAATTCATTTAAAATGCAGTAATTTGTTTCATATATTTCATTTGTTTCGTATATTAACACTACCTTCTGGATATATTTTTGTATATACATTGTACGTAGTATAAATAAAGGGCAGTGGTTTTATTTCCCGCACGAGGTAGGTCATATGTAATATTACAATATAGTTATTTAGGTTGGCAACCCTAAAATTTAGGAAATTGAATTTTCAATCATGGTCGTCATTGCTTTAAGTATGAGAGAACGCACTATCGTGCAAAAACTTATTTTGTATAATGTAAGCCAAGATAGGTGGCTAGTCCATCTTCTGCCAGGCCGGGCTCAAACAAATTATTTATTCACCTCCATTTCAGGATTGTAAACATTGAAATGTGATTATGTGTTGGCCTATAAACCCCATACGTCCCGCGGGGGGGGGGGCAACAGATGCATCCTAGCGGGAGTTTGTTAACCCAGCTAATTTATTTACGCTTATTTACCTAAATATGTCAACGAGTGACATGTGGTTAGCACAAAGCCACAATGAACAACTAACGTATTACTTGTATGAATGGAGGTTGGTTAAATTTTGCACAGTGTCTTTTATTTAGACTTGTCATTATTTTACGAGCCTTCAGGTTCGGGACGCAAAGCTTAAAGTCCCTCCGGAGAACTTGGACCTTCGATTTTTACATCCTAAAACTGTGTTTGAGAAAGGATGTGGATGACCTCATACTCCAAACAGGGAAGGTAAATAAATGTGAAACTTTTAAATATCTTGGATCAATGATTACAAGTTTAGATACATGTGGAAGAGATGTACAAACTAAAATTGCATTGGCAAAAAATGCAACTAAGACATTATAAATAATAAATAAATAAATAAAGCCTGATATGTCCCTTTAGGGCAAAGGCCTCCCTGTACAGGGGTTAAGCTCTATTTGAGAGTGTCACCCGGTGAGCTACTCCGTAGTGAGAAGTTGACTTGGATGTAGCACTTGGTTTGTATACACTGTCTGTTCTGTGATTAGTTAATACACAGTTGGCTCTCCATCGTTCTCCAGCTTTTCCTGCATCTGGCGACTCTGGACCATTGCGCCCCTGCTCGTTCTTTGAAGATGTCAGCCCAGCATCGTCTTGGTCTTCCGCGCTGTCTCTTGCCTGTGTACGGGTCCCACATGGTTGTTTTTATTGTCCACCTGTCGTCCTGTATTCTTGCGACGTGGCCTCCCCACTTCCATTTTTTCCTGATGGCTTGTTGTGCGGGATCAGTTGTTGAGGATATCGCTTGAAGTGTTGTATTCGAGATTCTGTCCTTCAGAGTTATGCCTAAGATTTTCCTCTCCATTTCCCTTTGGCATACTTGGAGTGTGTAGTTCAGTTTGGCAGTAAGATTCCAAGTTTGGCAGCCATATAACAGTGTTGGAAGAACACAGGTTTGTAGTGTTTCCATTTTGAGTTTCCGGCTGAGTGACTTGTCCAGCAGTATAAATTTCAGTGACCAGAACGCCTTCCAGGCGAGAGCTATTCTTCTGCTTATTTCCTTCTCTACTTTCTGATGGAAGGAGAGTAGTTGTCCTAAGTATATGTACTCGCTTACATATTGAAGATCCATTCCATCGACTTTGATTGGGTTTTCCAAACCATTAGACATAATTTGTGTCTTGCTTTTGTTCATCGAAAGGCCTGCAATTTTGCTAGTTTCTGAGAGCTCTTGTAGCATTGATTGGAGTTGTTTAGGGGATCTGGCGAACAATGCCACGTCGTCAGCGAATCTTAAGTTGGATAGCCTGCTCCCGTTTATATTTACTCCGTATTTCTTGTTCCAGTTTAGTTTTCGAAATATGTCTTCAAGCACGCATGTAAAAAGTTTAGGAGAAATTGGGTCGCCTTGTCGTACTCCTCTTTTGAGACTGAATGGTTGTCCCACAATTTCTGTCTTCACCTTGGCATAGCTTTGGCTGTAGATCTTATCCAGAACGCGGATGTACTTGTGTTCGATTCCTTGGGTGTGTAATGCCTGGAGGACACTTGAATGTTTCACTGAGTCGAATGCCTTGTTGTAGTCAACGAATGCTAGATATAATGTATGGTGGTATTCAACTGTCTTTTCTATTATTTGGTTAATTGCTTGGAGATGGTCTGTTGTACTAAAGCCTAAGCGGAATCCGGCTTGTTCTGTTGGCTGGTTTTCGTCCAGGATTTTTGTTAGTCTTCTTGTTAGCACTTTTGAAAATAGTTTGTATAGATTGAACATCAGGCTTATGGGTCGGTAATTATTCATGTCATCTTTTGTGCCTTTCTTGTGGAGAAGAATGATTGTGTTTGATTTCCATTGCTCGGGTATCTCTTCTGTCTGCAGAATTTTGTTAAAGATGTTTGTGAGTGATGGTAGTATTTGATCTGAAGCCAGTTTTAGCAATTCGTTGTATATTCCATCCTCTCCGGGTGTTTTGCCATTTTTCATTTCATCTATTGCAGTTCTAATTTCGCTGGCCAGTACTGGGGGAAAGGTGTCGGCGTGGGTTTCGAGTTTAGCATCGAATATGCCTATGTGATTTGTTGCCTGGGTTGTTAGGAAGCTTGTGTATAGGGATTTATAGAAATCTGTGGCTGACTGGATTATATCTGTTCTTAATGTGTTGCGGCCTCCTGCTTGGTTCTTAATTCCTAGCATCCATTGTTTGTCACCATTTCTTTCCCTCTTTGCCTTCCTTATCGATTTGGAGGTTTCTATTATTTGCCTAGTTATGGTTGTGCGGTACTCTCGCAGATCTTTCCGTATTTCCTTTTTCGTCAGCTTGTCCATTGAGGCATACTCGGTTCTATTCGACTCCGAAGCGTCTCTGGTTTGTAGCATCTCCGATCGACGTTCAATTAAGGCAATGGTTCCTTGACTGAGTTTGCCTTCTTTCTGAGCTTTCGTATTTTTGCTGGAGTCCTTGGTCGCCTGTAGTACCTATACATTGTTCCAGGGAGTTGTACAGTTCCTGAGCACCTGCTTCTCGGTTGGGGTTGGACTCTGCAATTCTGTCGCGAAGATGTAGCTGGAATTTGTTGCTGTCTATGTTTTCTATATTTTGTCTATGTTGCTTTGCTGGATGCTTCCTTCTTCTTTCTATCTTCATTTTTGTCCGCACCATCCTGTGGTCTGTACTGAATTTCAGGTTGGCTACTACTTGGATATCTCTTATGGTTCTTTGGTTATCGCTTAGGATGTAGTAAATTTCGTTCTTTGTGTTGCCGTCTGGCGAGCGCCAAGTCCACATTGAGCTAGGCATTTTCTTATAAAAGGTGTTGGCTATCTTTAGTTTATGTTCTTGTGCGAATTGAACGAGCTTTTCCCCTCTTTCATTTCTTGCCCCATACCCATATCTTCCCACTGGGTCTTCATCCTCGTGGCTGCGTGGGCCCACTTTGCTGTTGAAATCTCCTATGATTAGGTTTAGTGTAGATTTGTGCTGATCTATGGTAGTTCCCAGGTTCCAGTAGAATTGTTCTATAGTTTCATCGCTGTAGGCTTCTGTTGGGGCATAAACCTGAATGATTGTTATTGTGGAGCCTCTAGTTGCTAATTTTAAGACTGCGATCCTTTCAGACACCCCTACTATTTCTTGCACCATATGTTTGACTTGTTTTCTGATGATGAAGCCTACTCCTCTTTGTCCGGGAGTTGTGCCTATATAATAAAATAGGTCTCCGTTTTGTTTTTCTATGATGGCTTCGCCAGTTCTTCTAATTTCACTAAGACCTAATACGTCGAATTTTATTTCTTTTAAAGCATGATCTAACTCTTCCTCTCTTTCGCTTTTCTAAGTGTTTGTACATTCAGTGTTGATATTGTAATTGCATGGTCGTTGCTTGTTCTTGTTCTGGCATGTGATAAGATAGTATGCTTTAGGTGTGTTGCTGTTGAAGGAGAGTAGTCCAGTTTACCCACTGATTGTTTATCGACATTTTTTGGTACCCAACTTGTACGGTGTTGCCTTTCTCTCGCTCTTCTCTTGCACGTTGTCTGAGTGTTTGTTGAATATCTCTCTCCTGTCTAGTCAGATCAGAATCTATGTAGCAGTCTTGTTCTTTTAATTTGCTTTTGTTTTTCATGACGGCGATTTTATCTTCCATTGTCTTCATTTGTACTTTCACGAGGCCCCTGTCTAGTTTGTCTCTTCCTATGAATGTTGCTCTGGTATAGTCTTCTTTGCATTCGATTTTTCTGAGTATTGCTTTCACTTTGTCATCTTTTGTGTTGTTTGTTTCCTCGTCAAAGTCCTTGCTTTTTATAATTATATTGTTTCTCTTTTCACTGCGCTGTCTCTTTTCCTCTGCGTTTTCCAGTGTTTTTAGCCTCTCTTCTATTCGTCTGACCGAATCGTTTGTGCTGTTTTCTCCGCTGATTATTTTTTCTTCTAGTGAGCAGCATTTTTCTTCTAGTTTCTTGTCGAAATTCTTGATTTCGTTCTTTAGATCTATGATGTTTTTCTTAGTCTCTTCTCTGAAATCCTCGTTCTGTCTTCTGATTTCTTTGATTTCGTTTAGTATGTCTGTAAACATGCCTTTTATACCTCCGCTGTTTCCCGCGCAATCTTCCTCATCGCTTGTGCTTGTGCGGTTTGAATGATTGTTCTTTGTGTTGTTTTTCCGGCCTGACTTATTACCCGCCATGGTGTATCTGTTTTCCGGTGTTATGGTGGTCTCTGCCTTGGGATCTGATATGGGTGTGGTCTGGTATTCGGCTGATTATTCCTAAGACATTACATGGAATAATTTGGAACAGAAATATTACAAAGGAAACTAAAATGAAAATATATAAGAGCATAGATTAGATTAGATTAGATTAGATTAGATTTAGATTTAGATTAGATTAGATTAGATTAGATTAGATTAGATTAGATTAGATTAGATTAGATTAGATTAGATTAGATTAGATTAGATTAGATTAGATTAGATTAGATTAGGTTAGGTTAGATTAGATTAGATTTATTTAGCCTGGTAGAGTTAAGACCATGTGGCCCTCTCTTCCACTCACCATGACAAATATATCAGAATATAACAATTTGAATTAACTCTAATATTAAATACTAAATAAAAATTTGATCAAAAAGATAATATCTATTATATTACGATCTAATTGCAACCAGTTAATGTTAGTTAAAATTAAGACTAAAACTAATAATAAAATGTATACAAGCAAAACATATTAAATTGTCCCTGTCTAATGTATATAAAAAAACAAAGAAAAATAATGTGATATAGAAAACTAATTTTACGATTATACAATATTTAAAACAAAGCAAAAGAAAATATTTGTTAATCTTAATATTATTTTCATAAATAATTGAATTTATTAATGGTTAAAAGAATACTATCAGTGAGGTGTATAAGTTAGTTTGTTATTAAATAATTCTTTAGTTTGTTTTTGAAGGATGTTATAGTTTGACAGTCTCTGACATAGGGCGGAAGGGAATTCCATGTTTTGGCAAGTGAGACTGTAAAAGATAATGAATAATATACAGTGTGATGAGGAGGGATATAAAGGACAATGTGCTGATGGGATCGAGTGTCAAGATTATGTGTGTCGGATAGTCTGATGAAGCGGCGTGATAAATAATTAGGCGATGATGTGTGAAGTATTTTATAGAGAAGGGATAGGGAATGGACAGTTCTACGATCTCTTAGACGAAGCCACGATAATTGTTCCAGGGACGGTGTAACATGGTCAAATTTGCGAATACCACAAATAAAACGTGCGCAAGAATTATGAACACGTTGAAGTCTTTGAGTGAAAATAATATTTAAGTCTGTAAAAAGAGTGTCACAATAATCAAAATGGGGCATTGCAAGTGTTTCTACTAACATTTTCCTAAGAGCGAATGGCAGACAATTTCTTACGCGATTTAATGAATGTATTATTGAGAAGACTATTTTGCATGTATGGTTTATTTCTGTATTCCAATTTAAGTTGTTGTCAATAAATACTCCTAGAATTTTTACTGTCTCACTATAAGGGATTTGAACTCCATTTAATGACACATGCGAAACTGTAGCCTAATACAGAATATTTTGTCTTACTGAAGTGAATTTTGGTCTTTGACGGAATTACAAATGAATAAAATTAGAACAGTTGAATTTGATTATCTTAGAAGAAACCTTCAAAAAACAAGAAAGGATAAAATAAGATATAAATTCCTTTGGAAAGAAATGACTGTCAGCATACCTGTTGTTAACTCTTAAATGGTATGGCCGTGTACAAAGAATGGAATATGAAAAATGGCCAAAAATATATATAGGCCTAACCCTACAAATGGTCACCCCCCTGGAAGAAATAAACGTGGCAGACCAAGATGGAAATAGAAAACGTATGACAGAACTATAATGAATGATAGGAATTTGGAAGAAGGAGATTGAAATGAAAGAAATAAATGGAAACTGAAGAAGGCAAACCTATAAGTGGGGGGAAAACCAAAGAAGAAGAACAAGAAGAGAAACTGCATCGACCCCGGCCATGTTTAAACTGGCGATCCTCGGGTCTAGAGACAAGGAACATAACCACTAGACCACCGCGGTCGACATTATAATATACTTCTTCTTCTTCGTCATATAGGGAACAGGCAAGTTGACTCGTTCCGGTTTCATGAAAGCTAGAATTGTTAAAATTGTTCAGACCATAATATAATACACATTAAATCAATAATTAAAAAGTGGGCTCAACTACTGGAATTATTGTTTGCTATCTTCTTCTTCTTCCAGTCCTAATTTCTTAGTGTTACTCAATAGTGTGTGCGTGTTGTCCTTTAGTATCTCCTCGCTATCGGCCAATAATACACCATCATCAGCATAAACTAACAGCTTATTAATAAAATTGAGTTGTAAGCCTTCCTTATTCTCTAAAGATTTAATGGCATGTTCTAGTACAAAATTAAATAGTGGAGGAGATAGTGCATCTCCTTGCTTTAACCCATTCTGGGTTTCAAAAGTGTCCGAAAACTGTTTGCCTACACGCACCCTACTCTTTGTGCCATTTAGACACATTCGTATAAGTCTAACTAACTTTTTAGGAATTCCGAACTCCAGCAGGATACTATATAACTTCTCCCTCTTAACTGAATCATATGCTTTTTTGAAGTCTACATATAGTTGATGTACAGTACCATTATATTCCCATTTCTTTTCTAAAATGTGTCTTATACTAAAAATCTGAGCTGTTGTAGACCTGTTTCTTCTAAATGCACATTGATGATCTCCTAGAATGTCATCAATATAGGGAGTAAGTCTGCTTACTAATATATTTGTAAGAATTTTGTACGAAGTTGAAAGTAATGAGATGTCCCTGTAGTTGTTGCAATCAGTTTTATCTCCTTTCTTATAAATTGGTACGATAATTGATTCCTTCCATTCATCTGGAAGAACTTTTTTTATCCCAAATCATACTAAGCGACCAGCGTATCTTGTCCATCAATTTTTCTCCCCCTGATTTTATCAGTTCTGCTGGGATCTCATCTGAACCTGATGCTTTATACATCTTCAATTTTTCAATTTCCATTTCAACCTCTAATGCATTTGGTTCTGCGACTAGCATTTCTGCTGTCTGTAAATTATCCTCCGCAATGTCCTGTTCTGTATGTACATTTAATAGCTGATTAAAATTACTTTTCCATCTATTTAATATACTCCTGGAATCTGCAATCATATCCCCATTTTCTTTCCGAATTATGTTTGTTCTAGCCTGAAACCCTTTCCTCTCTATACTAATTTCCTGATATAATTCTCTAATGTTCCTATTTGTTGCGTTCATTTCAAGATCATTAATCTTCTCTCTCAAATATTCCCTCTTCTTACTCTTTAGTAACTTGGTGGTTTCCCGTCTAATACTACCCAATTGCTCTAAATTTACCTCATTTGGCTCATGTAACCATTACAATTTTGCTAGCTAGCTTTTCTTTACAATGTCGGCAGATTACTCATCAAACCATTTCTTGTTTTGCCTCTTTTTTAAACAACCAATGCTTTCTGATGCTGACAATTTAATAGTATCTCTTATAGCCTCCCATTCTTTATTTATATCAGTTTCTTCTGCGTTTCCCACATTGTCATCTGAAGATTCCGATTCCGATTGAGGGTCTTTCCACTTTTCAGCGGTTGCCCTTTTACCAGCCGGCTACTGGCCCTTCACATCCACATGTGTCAATCACAGAGGTAGATGATCAACAGCCAGTGTAGGGGTGACATGTGGTTAGCATGTCGAGTCCCCCAGCCGTTATAGCTGGTTCCTCAACCTGGAGCCGCTACTTATTGTAGCTACCCAATTGCCTCACGATGCTGGGTGGGCACCGGTCCCATACTGGCCGAAATACCATGAGAAAATTTCTTCCCCCATGGAGACTCGAACCAGCGCAAGTCCCGTAGCTCTGCGCCAAGGCTTCCTACCTTAACCGCTCGGCTACGGCGCGGGACCTGAAGATTCCAGTACTTCAAATCTATTAGCAATTTTAATTTGGTATTCTTGCCGCATTTCATCATTTTTCAAGTTTTTTAATTCAAATTTTACAGAATCATCTTTAGCGTTTGTTCCTCTCATAAGTGACAGCCGTTGTCTGATTTTCACTCTGACCAGATGATGATCCGAATTGCAGTCTGTCCCTCTAACAGATCTAACATCTATGATGCTACTGTGCCAGCGTTTATCCACTAATACATGATCTATCTGGTTCCGAGTTTCTCTATCTGGGGACGTCCAGGTGTTTTTATGAATATCCTTATGCTGAAATGTTGTGCTCTTAACAATGAGATTCTTAGATGTGGCAAATGTGACTAATCTAATCCCGTTGTCGTTACTATCTTCATGAAGACTGAATTTGCCTATTGTTGGTTTGAATATATCTTCCCGCCCCACTTTTGCATTAAAATCTCCTAAGACAATTTTCATATGATATCGTGAAAGGCTATCAAATAAGCATTCTAATTCTTCATAGAACTCAACCTTGATCTTGTCATCTTTATCTTCTGTGGGGGCATGTACATTTACAATTATAAATTCATGTCGTTTAGCCTTTAGAATTATGTATAATATCCTATCACTAACAAACTAAATATCTCGGATAGTGGATAGGATCCTCCTTCTGACTAAAAAACCCGTTCCAAATGCAGGTCTTTCTGCACCCCCGTAGTATAATTCAAAGCTTCCTGTTTCCTGACTACCTTCTCCTGGCCACCTAACTTCCTGTAAAGCGACTATATCCAAGGGCGATTTATCTAATTCCCGCGTTAATATCTCTAGTGCCCCGCTATTGTATAAAGTCCTAACATTCCATGTTCCTAGGAACATGTCCCTGTGTTTGAGCCTTTGGCATGTGTTCCCTGAAGTAGTCCCCGCCCGGAGAACCGAATAGGGGGCTATTTGACATCGGGAAAATTTTACCTCAGTTGAACCCATGTCCGCATTTCTTGACGGTTGTATTTTTACGGTGAAAAATCGTCACTCTTTCGACCAAGGTACTTTTTTTGTCTGGCTTATCACCTTCGACCAGTCCGGCATGGGTAACCCTATCGGCAGCAATGCTACTGCCGGCATAGCTCTCAGGATCATTTAAGCACGCAAGCCACTCCACCATAAGGTCACACGTAGAGATTTATTGTATAATGAAAATTTTGAGGAAGTGGCTGAATTCAAATACCTAGGAACAATAATCACAAGTAGGAATGAGATGCACAAGGAAATTAAACATAGGCTCAATTCTGGATATGCATGTTATTATGCATTGCAGAGACTCTTGATGTCCCAACTCCTTTCAAAAAACGTTAAGCTGAAAATATATAAAACTATTATTCTACCAGTTACATTATATGGGTGCGAAACATGGACTCTTACTTTAAGGGAGGAAAGGAGATTACTAGTATTTGAGAATAAAGTACTTAGGAAAATTTTTGGACCAAAGAGAGATGAACAGACAGGTGAATGGAGAAGACTACATAACAATGAACTACATGGTCTTTATAGGAGGCCAGATATAATAAGAACAGTTAAGTCTCGTAGACTGAGATGGGCAGGACATGTTGCACGTATGGGGAATGAAATTCTTGCATGGAAGCTTCTTGTAGGAAAGCCAGAGGGAAAATGTCCAGTTGGTAGACCAAGAATGAGGTGGGAGAATAATATTAACTATGGTTTGAGGGAAGTAGATTATACAGGGAATGATTGAAAAGCATTAGCTCAGGATAGGGATGTATGGAGAGCTTATGTCCGCGCGACCATGAACCTACGGGTTCGATAGTGCCAGTTAGTAAGTAAGTAAGTAAGTATCTTCTTCTTCTTCTTCTTCTTCACGGTTTAGGCTTATTTACTAGCCTGTTCCGGCTATAATTGCTGCTCTTTCCATCTTTTCCTTGGTCTTCCCAAGCTTCTTCCTCGTGGTGAATAGTTGTATGCTGCTTTTGGTATTCTATTCTCAGTCATCCTTTCCAAATGTTCTTTCCAGTTTGTTCTGTATTTCTCTATTGTTGAGTTTAATTCCTCTATTTTTAGTAGTCTTATTTCTGTGTTATGTTTTTTCTGTTCTTTGATATCCTGCTATTGGTCTGAGGAATCTCATTTCAGCAGCTTGTATCCTGGCAGATAGTTGTGTTGTCACTGTCCATGTTTCGGATCCATTAATAATAATAGGCACTGCCATTGTCTTGTATAATTTCATTATAGAGTCTTTCCTGGCTTTATTTTTAAAAGTTCTTTTTAATGTACCTGTTATATAATTAAACTTATTTATTTTGTTATTTATATCTGTTTCTGCTGTGTATGATATTTCGCAACCTAGGAAGTTATATCTTACTACTTGTTCTATCGGTTTATTTTCTAATATTATTTTTGGAACTGGATGAGCACCCTTGAAGGCCATTGTTTTTTATTTTTGTGAGGATATTTCCATGTTGTATTTTTTTATATTTCATTTAGTTTAAATATCATTCTTTGTAGTTCGTCTTCTGTTTTTGCTATTAGAACCTGGTCATCTGCAAAGGCTACTGTTTTTATTACTATATTTCCTAAGTTAATTCCGCCAGTCGTCATTTGCTTCCATGATCTTATCATGTCGTCGAAATAAATGTTGAAAAGCGTGGTTGATAGTGGACAACCTTGTCTAACTCCTCCTGTTATATGTACTGGTTCCCTTTGATTTATTTTTATTTTTGTTTTCTCATAAATTTTCTTAATTAATGCTATCAAGTGTAGTGGAATTCTTTTTTCACTTATGTTCCATAATGTTGGTATGACACTTTATCAAAGGCCTTCTTATAATCTATAAAGAGGATGTGCGTCTCTAAGTTGAATTCTCTTCGCTTCTCTATTATTTGTTTTAAAGTGAATACGTTGTCTGTGCAGCTTCTTCCTTTCCTAAATCCTGTCTGCTCCTCTGATAATTATTGCATCTACTATGGTTGTTAACATCCATCTTTGGTTTGAACCGAAAGTGCGATTTTCGGTTCGCAACTGCAGTGTCGTTATCCTCTTTGAACAGAAAGATTCGTGAACTATGCCAATATCCCTTCTCTATGCATCTACCCCCACTCTCCTTTTTACCTCTCCTGTTGCGCTGTTTGTGCTGCGCATCTCCCCTTCTACCTAGGAACGCTCAAATACGCTACGCACATTCAGGAACATTATCATTCGATCGGAACTTTATGTTGAGACTACGTCGTCTGGAGCACGCGAGTGGCGTGGTTTGGGTTTTGTTCCGGAGGACCAGGGAAAGCCACCCTGGCTTGGACTATTTGTATGAATGAACTTGTTTGAGTGAGGCATGATATATTTTTTTTGATGTTAATGATTTATTTTTTTGTTTAAATTCAAGAATGATCAATATTTATATTTGTTATATTTTTCATATACTTCAGACGTCTTGTTTATATTAAACATCATTTTTATATACATCCTGTTTAATATTCAAATTATGTATGTGCATGTTGCTGTTCGATATATTCCCGTACATAAACTTACTTATTTAGGAGATCATACAAGCTTCCTTTTTTTTTTTCCGTCTAGCTTTCATGGTTAATAACAATAATTATACATTCAGTTTAAATAAGAATCATAGATTACTCAAGTGTTTTAAGATCTATTGTTGATTTATGTTTAAGTGTTTGGAAAAGAAAGATGAATCAATCTTTGCTTCTTATGGGCCCGGGCAAAGGCTTTTGATTAATAACCTTGGATGTTATGAACTCTACGCTAATATATAAAACGGAAACAAAAGACGATGCAGGCGGCGCAGAGCGTGGTTTTTTATAAGAAACTGCACAGATGGTAGGCAGACCGTGGATTTATTATTCAAACCCGATACAGGTTGATCATTTTTGCATATATTTTGTATGCTGGGCATAGTAAGCTTATGCCTCTATAGTTTTCTGGCTTTGTTTTATCGCCTTTTTTTAAATATTGAGATTATTTTTCCAATTTTCCATTCTTCTGGTATTGTATTTTGTTTCCAGCTCTTGCTATAGAATTTTAATAATCCTTCTTGAAAATTCTTTGGGGCATTTTTTATCAGTTCTATATTTATATTGTCTATTCCGCATGCTTTATTATTTTTACATTTCTTTAATACTTCTATCATTTCTTGCATCTCTAATTCATCTACTTCTGAATATTGTTCGTTTGTTTCTATGAGTGTTATTTCTTCTTTATTTTGTTTGTCTGTCCACAGTTCTTTATAATAATTTTCTAATTCTATATTTTGTATAGTTAGCAGATTTGTTTTGTCTTTTACTTCAGAAATATGTTTTTTTTTATAAATTTATATACTTTGTCTTGTCTTCCGTGTAAATTGTGTTCCATTTCTGCTATGTATCGTTCCCAATGTTCTCTATTTAATTTTCTGGTATATTTTTTTTTAGTAATGCTCTTGTTCTATTATATTCTATTCTGTTTTGGTCATCCATGTTATTTAAGTATTTTAAGTAGGCCTCCTTTTTATCTCTTACCAATTTCTGCTATAAAATATTATTTCATTGAATACGTAATACGAACAAATAATTATTCAGGGTTGAACTGAAAATATATAAAATTGTTATTCTCCCAGTTATGTTATATGGGTGCGAAACATGAACTCATATTTTAAGAGAGGAGAAAAGATTACGAGTATTTGAGAATAAAGTTCTCCTGAAAATTGTTGGATCAAAGAGAAGTGAACGGACAGGTGAATGGAGGACTACACAACAATGAGCTACATGATCTTCATGGAAAACCAGATGTAATATATAAAAAAGAATGTTTGTTTGTTCGTTTGTTTGTTCGTTTGTTTGTTCGTTTGTTTGTTCGTTTGTTTGTTTGTTTGTTCGTAGTTTATGCGCGGTCATACCGTTGATCCGATTGTGATGGGGCTTTTTGCAAAATGTTTAGGAGATTCCCGGGATGAACATAGGCTATAAGAGAGTTGTGATATTCAACTCGTACACCCTTAAAAATGACCCTTTGTAGTGGAAAAGTAACAAAAGTAGCTCTTTGGATGCTTAAATGTCTTAAGCTGTCTAAACCATAACAAATACACAACATTACTGTACACAGAATTGAATATCTCGAAAAGCTCTACAAAAAAAGTCCGCAGTAGCCCACTTTTATCTCTTACGTATAACTCGCAATAACAATTTTTGTCTTTTATTGATGCCAAGAAGATCATGACAAGTACGTAGATTCCTGTGCAAGCATAGCAGCACATTGCAGGCATTCTTTTACGGATGTCACAATAACAAATTTTGTCTTTTAGCTCATTTATGCCAAAAAGATCGAGATAAGTAGATTCCAGGGCAACACCGAGTAATCAGCACGGGGAATCTTAAAATAATTACGATATACATTTATAATTATTTTTCATTTTACTGATTCAACTAATAATACATCAATTTTTGTCTTTCAGCTCATTTATGCCAAGCAGATCGGGATGAGTATATTCCCGGACAACGCCGGGTAAACAGCACGGGGTATCTAAAAATAATTACGATATACATTTTTCCTTCCACTTATTCAACTAAACACAAAAGCACAATAATTTTCATTCATTTAGGCACAATAGCGCACGCCGTGTATTAGCTAGTAGGCTATAATAATAAGAATTAAGTCTCGTAGATTGCGATGGACAGGACATGTGGTACGAATGGAAAATAAGAGAAATGGAAACTCCTTGTAAGAAAACTAGAGGGAAAACACCCAGTAAGGATTCCAAGGATGAAGTGGGAGAATAACATCATCCATGATTTGAAAGAATGAATTCATACAGATGATGACTGGAAAACATTAGATCAGCATAGGGATGTATGGAAAGCTTATTCCGCGCTGCCATGTTTCTGCGGATTCGATAGTATCATTCAGGCGTCCCATGAGGCTACGTCGAGTCCGAAGACTCGCTCTTTGCGGCTGCTGGTGCGCTGCGTCGCGACGAGCGAGCGAATGTGTTTAGTGGTATCATAAAGACTCTAAATCTCTAATTACATGAGAGAATATTTAAAAATGCATCGTAAAGAGAATTTTTTTTAATATTTAAAAAAATTAAAAATCATAATTCTTAAACTATTCTACTTATAAACACCAAACTTCACGCAAACACTTCTATAAGCACATAATGTATGTGATAAAATGTTAAAACAATCAAATGAAAACTCTTTTTTAAACACCAGTGGGTGCCCTTAAATAATTAATTTTCTGCAGATATAAATTCATTGTATATCATTAGCAGTTTTTTTTTCATATTTCTATCTTGTACATTTTATATTATGTTCGTTAAATTTAGAGTAAATAAACATATATGTTCGATAATTAATTATATTGTATATATACCATATAATCATTTGTGTTTATTTTAATTTAGATATCAGACTAATTTTTGTATTTTTATCTAACCTGGATGAGTGGTAGGCAAGGCCTTTAGACCTTAACTATGGCATTTAAAATAAATAAATATATTATTATTATTATTATTATTATTATTATTATTATTATTATTATTATTATTATTATTATTATTATTATTATTATTATTATTATCATTATTATTATTATCATTATTATTATTATTATTATTATTATTATTATTATTATTATTATTATTATTATTATTATTATTATTATTATTATTATTATTATTATATTATTTTGTTAAATAGGAGAAAGACTGTTTCTGCTACCAGGTTATTTAAAAGTGTCGGACTTCACTGTAAACAATTCAGGTATAACCGTAAGAGTATGTGCAGCCTTTGAAATAATTGATGGTGCATAGATAATTTTCACGTCCCAGAACGAAGCCACTGCGCATGACCAGAGGGTAGCTGATTGTTTCACAAATATACAACTATTTGAGAAACTAAAATCCGTTCTATTTAGTTGTGTGTCCTGTAATGTAAAATAACTTTGTGTAAATAAGTAGTGCGGTAAATGCTCTAAATAAAACAAAGCAAAACAAATAAAACAAAACAAAGAAAATTAATTGAGATAAGGAAGAGGCAGAGAAAAAAAAGCATGACAGCGAGATCGAACACGCGACCTCATGCATGGGTAATAGACGCTCATTCCACTAAACCACAACCATACCTGCTATAGTCCGTTTGCTCAGTTAAGAGAATCTTCCCGCGTATATTTTCAAACGGTTGCTGCACGGCCAGTCGGAGAGTGGGAGCAACTAGCCGAAGTTTCTAAAATATGTTAACACTTACAGCGTCTACGAGAGAAACGACCCATCCGTGCACTTGAATTATATTATATTTATTCATTTATATACAGAATTTTAATGTTTACATATCTTTCTGTGCCTAAAGTTTTATTTTTCTTCTCCATTCGTCTCTCTCCATCCAATCCATGTCCTCCAGTCCTCTTGCTCTCATTCCAGTTCTTATTTCCTACATCCATAAGTTTCGAGGTCTTCCTCTCCTCCTTCTTCCAGGTGGATACCATTCCAATGTTTTCCTGGGTAATCTTTCTTCTTGCATTCGTCGTACGTGCTCCAGGAAAAATGTATAAATTATTACTATACTTACAGGTTACTCCAATTCAACACCAACATCGTTACTTTCTCTTTCCAATTCGGACTCCGAGTCACTGCTGTCATCACTGCCATCCTCCACGTTGATAATAAATCTATCAGACAGTTTATCCATTAGCTGACCGCGTTCCCAATAAAATGATTCCCTTTTATATGCCTGATGGCAAGCTTCTCTCCAGTTTTCCACATTTTTGAAACAGTTTTTACGTGACTCATACAAAATTTCGTATTATATTTTCGAACATAATCTTTCACTTGGGCCCAAACCAAATCTATCGGATTAAACTCGCAGTGATACGGTGGTAAGCGAACAACAACATGGCCCATTGTCGGTGCTAGTTTATCTATTTCGTATGTTTTAAAGTGGGGTTTTTGCAATTTTATTATATTATATAAGGTTGCCTTGACCATGCGCTCATCAAATGATATTTTTTTACCCGTACCATTCCTGCATTTCATATTTCTTGGAGTTTGATGTGGGTGCCCTGTTGAGTTTACGGTAATGATAAGTGGCATTGTCCATTACGATGCATGAATTTGGTGGAATATTGGAGAGTAGCTGGTCTTTAAACCACGATAAAATCTATCACTGTCCATTTCTTCGTGGTAGTCTTTAGTTGACTTCGACTGAAATACTAATAAACCATTATTATCAAGACCACTCTGGCTACCGGCATGAACAACAACCTTTACCAAGTGGAACTTTTACTGGAGT
This sequence comes from Diploptera punctata, assembly GCA_030220185.1. Classification (NCBI taxonomy): domain Eukaryota; kingdom Metazoa; phylum Arthropoda; class Insecta; order Blattodea; family Blaberidae; genus Diploptera; species Diploptera punctata. The sequence continues at coordinate 988,993 of JASPKZ010002677.1, read as the reverse complement.
GGTGTCATCATCTGTTACCCACATTTTATCACGTGCCATATGAGCATTAATCCAAGTCTCGTCAAGATATATAATATTTTTTCCTGAAGTACGAATGTCTTTTATTGTATATAAATATTGATTTCTCTTTGAAATTATGTCAGAATGTTCAAGTAAATACGATCTATTATTATTGTCATTTTTCTTGAATTGAAATCCTATCTTTTTTTATAATTTTCCATACTGCCCATCGAGTCAAGTCACCTTGCATGCTCTGAGAATGCCATTAAGACTTGGGATATAGCCCTCATTATATAAGCTTAAAACTAATCTTCTTACAGCATCGCGATCAAAACCTTCTACATTTGTTTTCTTACATTCACGAGGACGTTTCTTACTCGGACTTTTAAGTTCATTTGTCTCCCGCTTTTCTTTCGGAATTCTCCCTATAGTAGACTTTGATAAGCCAGTTGCGCTATTCGTTCTGTCCCACACCTGACTGACTGATAATAAAGGTTTGTCGGTTTTTGCATTTTCAAATTCACTTTCAAAAAATTGTGAACGCGACACACGAGCTCTTTGCTATACGAATTAATTGGTTTACCTGTACCTCCTATCAAACACACAGTCACAATAATACACAGAAAAAATAACGCTGCTATTATAATTTCTCTCATCGTTGAAAAAAAAACACCTCACGTAGCACAGTTCATACGTCAACTCACTACTAAATGCAATACAAAAGTGTACAATACCTTCGAAAGAAAGAAAGAATGAATTTCCGACCCTTCCTATACCTGATGCTGGCCTTCAAGTACACAGAGAATTTACCCCCCGCCCCTAATCCCTTCAAATATTTGCGCGGGAAGATTCTCTTAACTGAGCAAACGAACTATAGTACTATAATCCCTCATGCAATCTATAGCAGTTCGCCCAACTGTGTACATTTTTAAAACATGTAGCTTGAAAGTATTTACAAAATCCATGCAGTTCTGGATTTGAATTCATATAGGCCTATGTTACAAAATTGTTTAACATGATTTGAAATGACAAGCTATTATCTTCTTGTAAGCATAGTCTGAGCGTCTTGTAAATATATTTTTTATCTTCAAAATTTTTCAGTTTTATTTATATTTTCTCTCCAATCATGAACATGTCAAGTACAAAATAATCTAAAGTTTGCAGGGCCCATTAGTTTCACCCATGTATATAAAATGTGAGGCTAGTAGCCGGTTGGTAGGCCTAGGGCCTTCTAGGCCTGTCGCGCTTTGGAGTATAAAATGTCTTGGCCATATCTGACATAAACACTTTTGATGTTTTTATTATTAATTTAATACATCTAAATGATAAATAAATACTTTTGTTCAATTTTGCTGAAATGTATAGACATAAATTGTTCATCTGTTCTATTAGACCATTTAAAGCACATGAAAATCCTTGATGTAATTAATTCAGCATCAACAAGGTTGTAAGTTCACAGCCATAAGATGAGTGCTGTCTAAACATATGCAGTCATTACCAAATTTGTAAAAAAATTAGCTTTTGGTTCTCATTCATGATAATTAAACAAAAAAAATTATAATTTTCAAGGGGGGGGGGGGAATTAAACAGCGCGGGTTTCTTTATTTATGCTGGCTTTTCACGCACTCTACTTGTTCATTTCCAATATCCAAAATGTCTTTGGAATGTGCTGTGAATCGTACAGTGGCATTGAATCTCGCATCTTGCGTGCGCAGAAACCAAATTTTCGTTTTCACAATTTTCCATCGTATCTACGCGCGTGCGTAGAGACTGAATTTCGTTTCGTCTGTTTCATCGCGTTTGTGGCTCTCATTTCTCCAGCCCGACGTGCAGATGGCGATTTCTATACTGATTAATGTTTATATTAATATGGTTTGTTTTTAGTTTTCATTCTAATGAAAATTTTTACCTCTTATTTTTCCCTGATATAGCCAGTTTGCATTTATTAAACATATAAGTTAGAATCAGAAAAAAATAATGTTTAATACTGATATTTAATTGTTTCTGAGTACGTTTAAGCATAACTTAAAAACGCACAGTTGGCAACACTATCACATTTTCGCGCGGTTCTCCTATCCAAACCTTTGTTCATACAGTATGCATATGTATGTTTTCTGTTTTGAACGACACAGTGCAGTTTGAAAGTAAAGTGAAATTTGATCGGTTCGAAGTGCTATAAATTATTAATTATTTGAAAGAGGTATGTTATATTTATAAGGGATGGGGAATTCTGTGGACAATTTATTAGAAACATCTTTCTCCAGCAGACAGTTCGAAGAGAAAATTCAAATAAAACAATTAGGTAGGTCTATACCGAACTTTATTATAAAAAAAATAAAATGAATAAATCGACTTACACACGAAAGTTCAACAGTCAGATGTATGATCATGATTGGATGTGTGGATAGGCCCAATGACATTGTGAATTGTCTCTTTTGTTTCCCAAGCCTACTTTTTTGTAACAATGATGCATGGATTTACAGTCGATGTGACGGATTTGGGGCATCTTAACGTGTTAATTAAAAACATAGCGAAACATGTGAAACACATGAATAATGTTATAGATATTAGTGTTTTAGGAATCTGAATATCGCAACACAGATAAGTTGTGTCAATCATGAACACATGGAAAAACACAATAGACATGTAGAAATATATACTTTCTAGAATAATTTATTGTATCAAATTATGTGGTGTCTTTGAGTTCGCGTTAAGGGGACGTGATGAGTGTGACATGTCTGATAATTCGGGAGTTTTGTTGGGATAGACTGATTTAATTTCTAGTGTAGACAATGTAGTGAAACAACACATGAAATGTCTAATCATATTTTTAAGGGGACATCAAAAACCATTCAGAATTAATTGTTGAATTGCATATTGGAAACTTATCGCTAGTTCATAATATAAGAAATGAAACGAGCCGAATTATAGCAATAATGGCCGATGAGACCACGGATATTTCCGATCAGACTCTGTTAGCGATAGTGTTTCGCTACGTGATGAGAGATTAATTGTGTTCCATACGAAATATTCTAGATATTTTTTAATCCAGAGCGACAAAACGCGGATGCAATTTCAAAATGAATTTTAAATGAATAAGCTACAAGTATTAAAAGATTCTAACTAAATAACTAACTCACTGGCACTATCGAACCCGTAGGTTCATGGGCACGCGGAGATAAGCTCTCCATACATCCCTATCCTGAGCCATTGTTTTCCAATCATCCCCTGTATAATCTACTTCCCAATCAATCCCTCAAATGTAAATGTTATTCTCCCATCTCATTCTTGGTCTACCAACTGGGCGTTTTCCCTCTGGTTTTTTCTACAAGAAGCTTCCACGAACGCCTTTCATTCCCCATTCGTGCCACATGTCCTGCCCATCGCAGTCTACGAGACTTAACTGTTCTCATTATATCTGGCCTCCTATAAAGACCATGTAATTCATTGTTATGCAGTCTTCTCCCTTCACCTGTCTGTTCATCTCTCTTTGGTCCAAAAATTTTCCTAAGAACTTTATTTTCTAATACTCGTAATCTCCTTTCCTGCCTTAAAGTAAGAGTCCATGTTTCGCATCCATATAATATAACTGGTAGAATAATAGTTTTATATATTTTCAGTTTAACGTTTTCCGAAAGGAGTTGGGAAGTCAAGAGTCTCTGTAATGCATAATAACATGCATTTCCAGAATTGAGCCTATGTTTAATTTCCTTGTGCATCTCATTCCTGTTTGTGATTATTGTTCCTAGGTATTTGAATTCAGCCGCTTCCTCAAAATTTCCCTCATTTGTCATTAGCTGTCCATTTTCATTATATAATGTATTTTTATGTGTGACCATATATTTAGTTTTATTGATATTTACTTCCAGTCCCAATTTCTTAGTGTTACTCTAGTGTGTGCGTGTTGGCCTTTAGTATCTCCTCGCTATCAGCCAGTAGAATTACATCATCAGCATAAACTAACAGCTTATTAATACCATTGAGTTGTAGGCCTTCTTCATCCTCTAAAAGATTTGATGGCATGCTCTAGTACAAAATTAAATAGTAGAGGAGATAGTGCATCTCCTTGCTTCAACCCATTGTGGATTTCAAAAGTATCCGAAAACTGTTTGCCTACACGCACCCTACTCGTTGTGCCATTTAGACACATTCGTATAAGTCTAACTAACTTTTTAGGAATTCCGAACTTTAGCAGGATACTATATAACTTCTCCCTCTTAATTAATTGCTGGTTGAGTGGAAGAGAGGGCCTTATGGCCTTAACTCTGCCAGAATAAATAAAGTATTATTATTATTGTATTATTATTAATCATATGCCTTTTCGAAGTCTACGTATAGTTGGTGTACAGTACCATTATATTCCCATTTCTTTTCTAAAATCTGTCTTAAGCTAAATATCTGATCCATGTAGACCTGTTTCTTCTAAATCCACATTGATGATCTCCTAGAATCTCACCAATATAAGGATTAGGCTAAGTCTGCTTACTAATATATTTGTTAGAATTTTGTACGAAGTTGTTGCAATCAGTTTTATCTCCTTTCTTATAAATTGATTCTTTCCATTCATCTAGAAGAGCTTCTTTATCCCAAATCATATTAAGCAACTGGCGTATCTTGTCCATCAATTTTTCTCCACCTGATTTTATCAGTTCTGATGGGATCTCATCTGAACCTGATGCTTTATACAACTTCAATTTTTCTATCGCCATTTCAATCTCTAATGCTCTTGGTTCTACGATTAACATTTCTGCTGTCTGAAAATTATCCTCTTGAAATATCCTGTTCTGTATGTACATTTAATAATTGATTAAAGTAACTTTTCCATATATTTAATATACTCCTGGAATCTGCAATCATATCCCCATTTTCATTCCTAATTATGTTTGTTCCAGCCTGAAACACTTTCTCCTCTATCCTGATTCCCTGATATCATTCTCTAATGTTCCTATTTTTGGCATTCATTTCAAGATCATTAATCTTCTCTCTCAGATATTCCCTCTTTTTACTCTTTAGTAACTTTGTGGTTTCCCGTCTGATACTACCCAATTGCTCCAAATTTACCTCATTTGGCTCATGTAACCATTATATATTTGCTAGCTTTCTTTTATTTACAATGTCTGCACATTCCTCATCAAACCATTTCTTGTTTTGCCTCTTTTATAAACAACCAATGCTTTCTGATGCTGACAATTTAATAGTATCTCTTATAGCCTCCCATTCTTTATTTATATCAGTTTCTTCTGCGTTTGCCACGTTGTCATCTGAAGATTTCAGTACTTCAAATCTATTAGCAATTTTAATTTGGTATTCTTGCCGCATTTCATCATTTTTTCAAGTTTTTTAATTCAAATTTTACAGAATCATCTTTAGCGTTTGTTCCTCTCGTTAGCGACAGACGTTGTCTGATTTTCACCCTGACTAGGTGATGATCCGAATTGCAGTCTGTCCCTCTAACTGATCTAACATCGATGATTCTACTGTGCCAGCGTTTATCCACTAATACATGATCTATCTGGTTCCGAGTTTCTCCATCTGGGGACGTCCAGGTGTATTTATGAATATCCTTATGCTGAAATGTTGTGCTCTTAACAATGAGATTCTTTGATGTGGCAAAGGTGACTGACTATTCTAACCCCGTTGTCGTTACTATCTTCAAGAAGACTGAATTTGCCTATTGTTGGTTTGAATATATCTTCCCGTCCCACTTTTGCATTAAAATCTCCTAAGACAATTTTCATATGATATCATGATAGGCTATCAAATACGCATTCTAATTCTTCATAGAACTCATCCTTCACCTTGTCATGTTTATCTTCTGTGGGAGCATGTACATTTACGATTATAAAATCATGCCGCTTACCCTTTAGAATATTATGTATGATGTTATATCACTGACAAACTTAATATCTCGGATAGCGGATTAGATCCTCCTTCGGACTAAAAAAAAAAAGTAAAAGTAAAGTGATCCCACAACAGACCCGGAGGCCCTTGGGGTAGTAGGAGGTTAGGGCTCCCACTTTTTCTAGACAATCGACACTTTATGTCAGCCGGGTTGTCAGCCCTGCGTGACGGCCGCCTTTACCCCCAGAACAAGCGTCTGGTACTCATTTACGTTAGAGGCTGAATCGACCCCAGGGTCATAGTGCCGCCAGAGGGTTTGGGTCAGTTTAAAAATCCTGACCCCAACGGGACTTGAACCCTCGACCCTCTGGCTTGTAGCTCAGTGCCTTAACCACTACGTTACGGCGTAAACCCGTTCCAAATTCAGGTCTTTCTGCACCCCCGTACTATAATGCAAAGCTTGCTGATTCATGACTACCTTCTCCTGGCCATCTAACTTCCTGTAAAGCGACTATAACCAAGGGCGATTTATCTAATTCACGGATCAATGCCTCTAGCGCCCCGCTATTGTATAAAGTCCTAACATTCCATGTTCCTAGGAACATGTCCCTATGTTTAAGCCTTTGGCATGGGTTCCCTGAAGCAGTCCCCGCCCGGAGAACCGAATGGGGGACTATTTGACCTCCGGAAAATTTTACCCCAGTTGAACCCATGTCCGCATTTCTTGTCGCTTGAATTGTTAAGGTGAAAGATCGTCACATTTTCGACCAAGGTACTTTTTCGTCTGGCTTATAACCTTCAACCAGTCCGGCATCGGTAACCCTATTGGCAGCTATGCTACCGCTGGCATAGCTCTCAGAATCATTTAAACACGCAAGCCACTACACTACATATTCAAGGATTCACCGCACAAAATCATAGCTCAAGACTATGACGGTGCAAATGTAACAATTGTGGAACAGGAGGAGCCAAAACAAAAATAAAACATTTTCCTAATGCTCATTTCATTCACTGTTATACGCACCAACTGAAAATAATGCAAAATTATTCATCCCAGAATCAGTCAGCGTGTGTCAGCTATCCTTGTTTTCACAACAAGATCACCTCAGCGAATATCAGTACTACAAAGGCTAGTTGGATCCCTTGAGGACAACAAACAAAGTGGGATTTCAAATCAAGTACTGATAATGTGGTATTCGAATACAAGGACAGTTTGATTGTTTATAAAATTTAGAGAAAGCAACCTCCAACATTACTTGTCAAGAAGCTTGTCCTCCCTTAAAATAATAAAAAATTTCGTTCAGAACACCATGTTACAAGAACGATTAAGTGCACTTGAAGTTCTTTCAATTGAGAAGCTTGTTTTTCCAACATAGAAGGGTTTCGACACCAGAGTGATTGATAAATTTTACAGTAAGAGGAATCGTCATATGGATTTTATTTTTCGCCGTTATTAATAATATTTATTTGTTTATACGATATTTCATGTTAACTCTTACAGCACACTCCAGATATTCAGCACCAGCCGCCACTGAGTAAAATATTTCACTATCATTCTCATTTACAAATGAATGCATACTAATGGCATTATTATGATCAATACTTCGAAAAAAGGTTCACGTCTTTGAATGTTGTTTAGATCCTTTCTTGTTATTAAATCATACTTTTCAACATTCACAGAATTCCTTACCGTACTTCATCTATTCTCATAGATATCATACTTGCTAGAATAGTTTATTCTTGTGTTGCTAAATTCAAGTAGTACAATTCAGATTCATGGCCTATGTGAGTTTCAATATACTCAATTGAAACTTTTCCATTTTCAAAAGTAGAAACTTTCATACGTGATGGGCAAATTTTTCCAATCTTTTTTGATCCTTTGATCATCAAATTTATTTTGCCTTTCCCCCTTGCTTTATAAATACCATTACGATGAGTATAGAAAATGTTTGCTCTTTTAACTACACTGCTCAAAACAATTAGAAGAACACTTGTAATAAATTGAATAAGTAATTGTTTTTTAAAGCTGTGATGCTGAAAGTTGGACAATATGCAAATTGAATTATTAATGTTATCATTGGATACAAATTTTAAAGATCAATGGCCTAAATACAGAGAAATTACCTCAAATAATAAATATAGAGATTTTTTTTATTTTGGAAGGCACTGGCCACTTCTAATTGGTAAGCTTCCTAATGTTGCTATAGTGACGAATGTTGATTATTGCCTTGTTTATTGAAGTCTCTGACAAAATGAGGCATTTAAATGAGTTTGAAGTGTATCATGCTCTACATCTTTTACGACAAGGTCAATCTCTGCGACAAGTGTCTATAGAGCTTGGGGTTTCTCCTTCCGTGGTGTCCAAGTTGCGCAACAGGCACACAGAGACAGGTCAGTATTGATAGAAGACGTGGCCAGGGCCGTAAATTTAAAACAAGCCCCAAGGATGACAGATACGTTCTTCTTTCTGCTCTTCGACAGCGTACAAAAACTGCAAAAGACCTGCAGAATGACCTTCGTATGGCTTCCGGAATCCGGGTTTCAGACCAAACCATAAGGAACAGATTAAGGAAAGAGAATATTCGTCCAAAAAGGCCCGTTAAAAAACCACGCTTAACAAATGGGCATAAGGCAGCAAGACGTACGTATGCTGAAAACCATGGTGATTGGAACCTGAACCAGTGGGAGTCTGTGCTCTTCTCGGACGAATCCAGGCATCGTCTTACACGTTGTGATGGTCGATTGAGGGTGTGGGGACGGCCAGGAGAAAGATTTTCTGCAGAGGCTGTACAAGAAATTGATAGATTCGGAGGAGGTTCCATAATGGTGTGGGCCGGAGTTATGTACAACAATCGTACGGACCTTGTACTTGTTCCCCAGCGACTGAATGCTGTCAGGTATATCGAGCATGTTCTGGAAGAGCATGCTGCCATTGGAGTAGGCCCTGGATTTCTGTTTATGCAGGATAATGCCAGGGCACATTCTGCGGCTGTCACCAGGGATTTGCTGAGGAGAAATGAAATTGAGGTAATGGAGTGGCCAGCGGTCAGCCCAGACCTCAACCCTATTGAACACTTGTGGGATCTTCTAGACAGGAAGGTCAGGAACCGACATCAAGCTCCACAAACTCTGCAGCAACTTGCAGATGCTCTGAAGGAGGAATGGGAGAATATCCCGCAAGTGGAAATCCAGAATCTTATTGGGAGCATGCCACGAAGGTGCCAAACTGTCATCGAATGTCGTGGAGGCCATACACGATACTAACTCTATATAACGAGTGTTTAACTTTGAAAAATAAGCACAAGATTAAATTGCTTACATAGCGGAATTATTTGAAAAGTTAATTGTCAGCGTTATTCATTTGTTTTTACTGACATGAGCAATAAATAAATAAATAACCACAAATAAAGTACTTTATTAATTTCATGTTTGTACCTTTATCCAATGAAAAAATATTTGCATATTTCATAGTGTTCCTCTAATTGTTTTGAGCAGTGTATTACTAGCTTTTGTTGCAATATCTTTGATATATGCATATATATTAAAACAATAGCTTTCTTCATTTTTTCTACTAAGAAAATGTTTATTTGTTCAAAAACCTAAGGTTCATTGATTTGATATCAAAGTTATGGGTTTTCATTATATTTGGTACGTTGGAAATCACAGTTGGTGCAAAAGAAACAAGATTTGCTTAATATTTAATTTTAGGAAGTTATATTTTGAGGTTATTTTAATTATATTATTTTTGGTCTGGACATCTTACCTCAATATTAATGTTGATTTGTTCTTGGACATGTTTCAAAACAGAGAATTGTTTTGAAACATGTCCAAGAACAAATCAACATTAATATTGAGGTAAGATGTCCAGACCAAAAATAATATAATTAAGATTTGCTTAACTGACTACTTGAATTTTCAACACTACATTCAAAAACAATATTCAAAATTATCTTTATGGTTAGTTGAAAAACTACAAAAGAGACGTGTAAAGATCTTGCTCTCTGCAGAATGAGTTTTAAACATATTATGTCTCTTTAGATTATCTTTACGGCTAAAATTTTAAACTTGAAACCTGTTTAACTTATACTCATTGTATACACTTTTATTTACTTTGCTTATTTACCACATTATAGTTTTCTTCATCCATCTTTGTAAGATAGCCAAGATATACAATGCTGATTTTGGCTCGTGTAAAAATTCTGTCAAGATTTTACGTTTTTATGTATTCTTAATAACATTTATTAAAAAAAGAATGTGTTTTAGGGTGGAATGCAGGTTGGAATATTTTTATTCATAAACGAGCTATTACCAATAAATGAAAATAAATTTAATATAATAGTAGCAGATTTGACTTCCAATTTTGAAGCAGTAAAAAGTTTGTAACAATTTTACATTGTAGTACGATATATTAGTATTTATTTAAAGGAACTGTGCTTTATGGTGGTCTGTGGGTGGGAAGATTTTTTTTATTCCTAAATTATCTCATTAAGAGCCCACCGCTGTGGTCTCGAGGTAGCGTGCTGCCTTGTCACGCAGGGGGCCCGGGTTCGATCCCCGGTCGGGGCAGTTTTTCTGGGTGAGGTTTTTATCGGGGTTTTCCTCACCTGTAAGACAAATGTCAGAAAAACTTTAAGGCCCAAATGGTCCCCGAAATCATATGGCCATCATCATCATTATCATCCTTCACCGGTGTGGAAAGCAACGGGAAGCTACCACACCTACAATTCCCTAGTAAAGCTGCAAGCATAGCATGAAACTGCTATGACTGCAGTGAAAGACCTGCCTTCGGGCAGAATTACTATGGATGGATGGATCTCATTAAGAATAAATGAAAATAAGTAAAAAGTCCACCTCAATATTACATTATTATGTGTATATATATGACAGAAAATTAATGAGAGAATATCAAAAGCGGGGATTAAAAATTAATGTAAATAAAACTCAGTACACGGTAATTTGTGAAAGTGAAAAAAAAAATGGTATTAATAATTGGAGTTTAAATAATTGAATATGGAAACAATAATTTGGAAATAAAAATAATAGTTAAAGGTTGATTTGTATTAACAATGTTGAATGAAATTTTGAGGGATAAACATATATTCAAACAAACTAAAATCCATTTTTATAAAACAATAGTTTAATGGCCTGTGGATCAGAAACATTGACTATAAATGCCAAATTAAAGTTGAAATTGCAATATACAGAAATTTATTTTTTTAAGATTTGCACAATGCTCTAGATTAGAAAGTTTCAGAAACAGTATTATCCAATAAAAAATTAACTTTTATGAAGAATGCAATGTGTGGGAAATAAAATTGTTAACGAACAATTACAGGTGAAAAGGATGAATGAAGATTGATTGCCAATGAGAAGTTTGGAGTGGGTTCCAATTGGAAGAAAAAGAATAAGGAGACCTACAAAGACAAAAGATAGAGAGAATTATGAATTTGACGATGAATAGGGAGAGTGCAGGATGGCGACTAGGATGAAGATGAATGAAGGAATAGAATCAAAACCTAATATTGGGCACACGAAAATGTTGTATTCGTTTAAAACCTATTTATTCTTTCTCCAACAAATTGTAGTTTTTGAGTAAGATGATTTTTGATTTATAAATTATTTCATTAACAGTAAAGGAAAACATTATATAATGGAAATGGACAGCTAATGACAAATGAGGGAAATTTTAAGGAAGTGGCTGAATTCAAATACCTAGGAACAATAATCACAAACAGGAATGAGATGCACAAAGAAATTAAACATAGGCTCAATTCTGGAAATGTATGTTATTATGCATTACAGAGACTCTTGACTTCCCAACTCCTTTCGGAAAACGTTAAACTGAAAATATATAAAACTATTATTCTACCAGTTATATGGATGCGAAACATGGACTCTTACTTTAAGGCAGGAAAGGATATTACGAGTATTAGAGAATAAAGTTCTTAGGAAAATGTTTGGACCAAAGAGAGATGAATAGACAGGTGAATGGAGAAGACTGCATAACAGTGAATTACATGGTCTTTATATGAAGCCAGATATAATGAGAAGAGTTAAGTCTCGTAGACTGCGATGGGCAGGACATGTGGCACGAATGGGGAATGAAAGACTTGCATGGAAGCTTCTTGTAGGGAAACCAGAGGGAAAACGCCTAGTTGGTAGACCAAGAATGAGACGGCAGAATAGCATTAACTATGATTTGGGGGAAGTCGATTATACAGGGGATGATAGGAAAACATTGGCTGCCAATGAGTCAGTTAGTTAGTTAGTTAGTTAACAGTAAAGGAAAATATATTTATGTCATGGTCATTATTAAATATTCGCGTATTTTATAAATATTTTCTCGCGTTTCTAATTATGCGCGTATGCTACTAGTTTAAATTCTGATGGCGCGCAACTACGAATAAGAAAGAGGAACCAGCGATAACCCAGAGAAACGACTTCATAATTTCTTTCTCCTAGCCTCCTATCGGACTCGTCGTAGTCGCTATCATTGTGGGATATCTCTGGTCGCTGCACTGGGTTATCTCTGGTAGCTGCTTGAAATCCGTTGGCTACACTGCTTAAACCATAGTGTTTTCTGTTTTCTATTATTTGAGACCACAGAGTATACTCTGTCTCTCTGTGTTGATATTTATACTGCAAAATAATAAAAATGGCGTTTACTTCAAGAAGAGAAAAATTTAATATATACAATGGATTAGTATGTTTAGCTCAGGGTATAGAAGGTAGTTACACAACTGTGGATTTAAGAAATGAATCTTGCGTGACTGGAAAAATTGAACAAGTAGATGGGTATGTAAATAATAATTAAAAATGTAGGCTAACTTCCAGGTTAGGAATTCTTGTAAGGTAATCTTTGACTTGAGCGTCACATTCAGAACTTTCTTATTTCCATCATTATACGTGTAACATAGAATAAACTATGCACATTACTACATATGATTATTCTAACGCATTTTTTATATAGGCTAGCAATTGATCCATGACACAGTTTTAGACATGCTTTGGAGAAAGTTTCCATTGGATGCAACAGTGCAATATGAATGTTGCCTGGTGTAGCATTAGTGATTTAATTAGGGAGACTAATGGAAATTTGAGCCATACTCTAATTAGGCAGACTAATTGGAAATGCTTTCTGGAGACACCGCTCTTCAAGTCTCATCAGAATTTTTCAAAGTCCTGCAGAATAGTGCACGTGCACAATGGTTATGAACTTGCTCCATAGATGGCAGGACTATCTGTGCAGTCGGTATTACCAACCTTCGCGATACATTTCTAAACGTGCTTTTAAACTTGGATGTACATTAACACATAATTTATAACCTAACAAAGTAAATCAGCTCAAGTCTTTGTCGATCACGATTTTCCTTATAACATTCTTATGCCACTGTTGCACTATACACTTTTACCATTTGTAATTACGTTTCATATTATTTTTAACATTTCTTACACTTTTTAAATATTTATATAATTATGCAAATATAGAATGAAGTTCTGAAAAAGTGGACTATTTGTTTCCCATGAATTCTTCTAAGTTCAACAAAATCGCAGTGCGCATGTGTGAGTTGCAGGAGTTGCTGTAATGTAGCTTCCGTTAGGTGGCTCTGAAGTCGGCATTGCCAACTTTCAGGATAAATTTCCAAATACTAAAAAGAAATGGACATAAACTAACTTCCCATTTCCTAACCTAACAAAACTAATTACATGTGTATTATTTAATAAACTAATTTTATGTACAGTAACTTGTCCCATTGGAATCTATCAAAATGATGTTAATTTCTTGAAATATGGCTTGGAATTATTTGCAAATGTTCCGATTTGAGAGCCATCTAATGGATGTTACATCAAGCATTTGCGTGTCTGTAGGACTCGATTCACAATATTCACATAATAATATAAATATTTAAAACTCATAAGAAATGTTTATAAACTTAGTTCCAAAATGTTTAAAATAGTACAAAACCTTATTATAAATGGTCGAAAAGTGTTTAGTGAAACAGTGGCATGTTGGGGTGTTGTATACTAAACGTCGCAAAAAATTTAAATTTCTTCACTGATGCACTAAACACGTTTAAAACATTTTGCAACACTTTTAAACAAGTTTTAAACATCTTCCAATGTTGCAACGATCTTTTTTTTATATTTATATATTTACGTAAAACATGATCATCCTACATTCTTCCTTGCTACTTTCTGCTATTTTCCCTCCTCTTCCTATGTTGTTCCAACGTTGCCACCATCAACAACCCAAAATACTCCAGATGTTGCCAACATCAATTCCACGTTCCCTGGATTTCACCTACGTTAGAGTAATTGATTTAGGTTTGGTTAGCTTTTAGGTTCCTTGCTTTTTAAATGTGATTTGATACGTAAAATAAATTACCTCTTCATATCTGTTATTCTATGAAAAATTCAAAATATCGGACGGTTACCACGTAAAATCATATTTCCACTAGTTCATTTTCATGTTAATTATACATTTTTAGACAAATTCTGGAAATTTTGTGTCAATGTTGGTCATACTGATTTCACATAACTGCTGGAGGTTGCATTTATCTTTCATGCACTAGCGCATGCACACTGCGATTCTATAGAACTTAGAAGAAATTTCTTGCGACGCTAAGTGTAGCATATCCGAATGTTGTATGGAAAATCATGGGAGACAGATAACTTCAGCCTGAAGTTCTACAAAATCATATTGTGCATGTGCGAGACGTGCAAATGTTTCATGTAACTTCTGCAAGATGGCAGTGGAATTAGTGTTACCAACATTTCCCATTAATTCCAAACCATCCATCCATAGTAATTCTGCCCGAAGGCAGGTCCTTCACTGCAATCATAGCATATTTATGCTATGCTTACAGCTTTACTTGGGAATTGTAGGTGTGGTAGCTTCCCGTTGCTTTCCACACCGGTGAAGGAGGAGGATGATGATGATAATGATGGCCATATGATTTCGGGGACTGTTTGAGCCTTAAAGTTTTCCTGACATTTGTCTTACAGGTGACGAAAAACCCCGATAAAAACCTCACCCGGAAAAACTGCCCCGACCGGGGATCGAACCTGGGCCTGCTGCGTGACAAGGCAGTACACTACCTCAAGACCACAGTGGTGGACTTCCAAACCATATTTCACGAAATTAACTTAATTTTGTTATGTTCTGATAGGACAAGTTAGTGTACACAAGATTAATGTAGAGTTTATTAAATAATATGCATTGTAATTAATTTTGTTAGGTTAGGAAGAGGGATGTTGGTATAGTCCATTTATTATAAACATTTGGGAATTTATAGCAAAAGTTTGTTTAAACCAATTTCTCTGCCATCTTGAGAAAGCTACGGAAAACTGCACTTAAACTAGCATGAAATATTTTCGAAGTCCTATAGAACAACAGTGCGTATGCACCAGAGTTTATAGAGCCAGCGATAACCCACAATTGAACCACATATCGATTATCATCCTCAATTACTATCGGTCGCTATGAAATTTAAATGACCAATATTTGTAATAAATCCCCAAATCTATGTTTAAAAAAAAAGATAATAATATTAAAATTACCAAACGTTTATAAAAAATGGGTGTACGCTTACTTATCACTCCCTAACACTGATCCAACCAGCGATAACCCAAAACAGCGATAGAAAAGTCATAAACTAAGTAATATACTCTGTGGAGAAAATAGCAGTTAGCATCACAATATTGTCTAACGGTGTCATAATATTTTCATTTGCATATTTAAATAAATACTTCAAAATTGTCTAATAATATTGTAAAAATTGTTTGAAAAAGTTTCAAATATTAAATAATGTTAGTAAATACAGGAGAAGATCTATAATTTACAACAATATAACTGATAAATCAAGCGCTAGTAGAAGTGCAGTTGAGCTGAAGCTACATTAAGCGTTCAAGCATCTTGCATGCACACTGCAATTCCGTAAATCATAGAAAAATCTTAGAAAAAATTGAGAGCTAGACTATTTCCAAAGTTTCCATTGGGTGCAACAGTGCAATATTAATGTTTCATGGTGTAACCAATGGAAATTTGAGCCGTGCTTTAATTAAGGAGAGTAATTGAAAAAAACTTTCCAATAATTTGCACAATGAATTTTTTTGAGTTCTACAGAATAGAAGTGTGTATATGCAAACATTTATGGAATTGTCACCAGATAGTGACACATATCTGTGAGATTGGTATGACCAATCTTTGCAATTAATTTCCATACATGTGTAATCTATAAGAAATGGATATATACCAACTTGTCCCTCCATAACCTCATACCCTAAATAAATAAATTACATTTTTTTTTTATTTAGTTCAGTTGTTTCTTGACTCACCTCATACTTCTTAACTCCCTCGCGATCCGGATTTCGTCACTCTATTTGTGACATTCTCAATGCTGTTCACATTCACAACTGATGTCCAATGGTCTCCTCTCTTGCAGACTGACCTCCGCGCCATCTGATGGCTGGCCGACGAACTTCCAAATCAATCCCCTCTCCTTATCATCGGGTATTTCAAAATTCATAGTTGTGTTTTTATTCTTGCATATGTAAATTTTTTCCCAAATTGTGAGTTTCTTCGGTTGATTTGGAAGTTCGTCGGCCAGCCATCAGATGGCGTGGAGGTCAGTCTGCAGAAGAGGAGACCATTGGACATCAGTTGTGAACGTGAACAGCATTGAGAATGTCACAAATAGAGTGACAAAATCCGGATCGCGAGGGAGTTAAGAAGTATGAGGTGAGTCAACAAACAACTCAGCTAAATTAAAATGAACCTCATAGTGTTATTTCCTACCTACATAACAAAATTAATTACATGCATATTATTTAATGAAGTGTATACTAATCTGATGTACACTAAACTTATCCCATCGGAACCTAACAAAATGAAGTTAATTTCTTGAAATATGGTGTGGAATTGATTGTGAATTTTGATAGCACTGATTTCACTGACATCTTGTAGAAATTCTGTAGAGCTTTGAAGAAATCATCGTGTACATAGATAAATATTTAATACTAAATTATTTGTAACAAATAACATTATGAGGTTTATTTTAATTATTACGCGGCGCGTCTGTTAAGCCCCTGCGTAATGGTAGCGTAGTTCCCTATTGTTTAAGGTGACTTTGGCCCGAGCGGTTGGCCTTGATTTTGGAGGAAATGTTCTACAATTAACATAATAAAAACATAGTAAACGAAAAAATAAACATATTTATTGAAAAGAATACCAAACATAACGAAAATCAACTCAAAAAACTCTGTTATTAAGATCAGCTGAAATCGCCACATTGTCCCAGTCAAAATATTCAAAATTATTAAAATGTTTAAATTCAGAGAGATAGAAACCGATCCTTTGAAAATGTTCAACTTTGTGTAATATTAAATTGAAGTTTATTTGACCATCTGGTCCTTATTTAATTCTGAGTCTTAAAATGATTTATTTAAGTGAAGTTACTTTTATTTAGTTCTAAGTCTTAAAATGACCAAAGAAATGAGAGAATGAAAATACGTCACCCATGTAGACGCCACCGGCCCTGCTGGGCCCTCCTGAGGGGACCGCACTCAGTCCCGCTGCTGTCTCTGTGTCCTTTCTCGACACTTCTTTTTATGCATCTCGAAACATCAGATAATCTCTCATACCAGTCCTAGCTTTATCATGTCACCATTACACATCCAAGGGTCAAGATGATGCAACTATCCCTAACTTTGCCCCTTGATAACAATATTTAACAATATTTGGTTATCATGACTACAAGTTTTTCTTAACAAGAATTATTAACTATATTAATATGGGTATATTATTAAATGTCCATCTTTGTCTTTATTTTTATGATATCTGTAATTAGGGCCTGATGCATTTATAATATTAATTACACTCGGTAACAATGAAAATGTTCCTCTGCATATTTTAAGTATTTCTGACTCCATTTTTTTTTTTTTTGCGCTGATTTCAAATATGTGATTATTTTTCTCAAAATGTCAACGGTTCGATAGTAATCACGATTTTCGTTTTCGTTACTTTTTCAATTTTAAGTATATGATTGGTTAATATTATTTTTCTCCAAATGTTAACAGTTCGATCGCATCCATGTATCCATGTTCCCTTTGTTAATGGGACAGCCAAGCAACTGGTCAACACTACATCCAACAAGTGTGGTCTTCAAGAAATGAACTTGTTCCAAGAGAAAATAATGTTATACATGAATCTCTCATTAACAGGAAGAAGATTTTACTACCACCTCTCCACATTAAATTGGGACTAGAAAAACAGTATGTTAAAGCTTTGGTTAAATCGTCAAATGCTTTGCAACATATTTGCTCTATGTTCCCATATTTGTCTGATACAAAAGTATTTGCTGGAGTTTTTACAGGATCTCAAATAAGACAGATGCTGGAGTCCACAGAATTAGAACAAAAGATAACACCAGTTGAAAAAAGTGCATGGCAAGCATTTCATAATGTTGAGCATGGCTTCCTTGGAAACAAGAAGAGTCCCAATTACTGAGAGTTGATTGAGAACTTGCTGAGTATATATCGTACATTAGATTGCAGAATGTCAACTAAATTACATTATCTGCACTCACATTTGGATTTATTTAGACCAAATTTGGATGATGTGAGTAAAGAACATGGAGAACGATTCCATCAGAATCCCAAAAAACATGGAATCAAGATATCAGGGCAGGTGGATATAAACATGATGGGGAACTACGTTAGGAGTTTGGTGAGGGACAGTCCACCGCAACACAAAAGAAAAGGGCGGTCACAACTTCATGTTTAATAAATTTGATGGCCAAGTCAATGATATGCTGAAACAAAATCCCATTTCATATAATCAGATACAATATTAATATAAGCTGGCATTTATTCCATCTATATTTGGGATACATTTTTGTGTTAATTCCCACATTTTCAAATATATTAATTTTCCAAGAACTATTGATGCTATGTATGTGAAACTTACATTTTTTAACTCAGGGTGCCTGAATTACATAAGAACCATGAAAAATGAGAGGAATAAAAAGTTGCCCAGTGTTATCAATAAGTTGTATATTTTGATTCACTACATATATCTTGATTTTTATGCAGACTAGTTTCGTCGCTTCTGTGCGACATTCTCGATGCATTTACAACTCAAGTTGTACATGTTGTAATGCATTGAGAATGTCGCATAGAAGTGGCGAAACTAGTCTGCATAAAAATCAAGAAATATGTGGTGAGTCAAAATATACAACTCATCAATAATTAAATAATTGTAAAAAATGTTATAAGTATTGTAAAACATTTAAAATAGTACAAAATGTTAGTAAAGATAGAAGTAGTATGTAGAGCAATGGAATTGCAAGAATATAGCATGTAAAATGAAGCGAAATTAATCTAAAAATAGAGCCATTAATTGCAAATGATGGTCACCTGTATACAACTTCAAATTTCCAATATAGTTCAATTGTAATTTATTATAAT
This sequence comes from Diploptera punctata, assembly GCA_030220185.1. Lineage (NCBI taxonomy): Eukaryota > Metazoa > Arthropoda > Insecta > Blattodea > Blaberidae > Diploptera > Diploptera punctata. Next base: position 969,685 of record JASPKZ010002677.1, on the reverse strand, counting down.
ATTGTATATCCACTGCTTTGTTCTTGGGGCAGTGGGCCCGGGTTTTAACTCCCGTCGGGACAAGTTTCCTGGGTTTTTTTTTTGTCATCTGTAAGACAAATGTTAGAAAACTTTAAGGCCTAAAATGTCTCTGAACATCATCTGGCCATCATAACCTTCATTATCATATTCACCATATCTTAATGTTATGTTGCTTTAGAGGAGGCCTGACATTGAACTGGTCCCTCATTCGTGGAGGCCCTCAATGTGCCTTGTATCGTCAAAAAAGTATGTGTATTATCCACAGTTCAAAAACCCTCTCTCGACAGGTCGTGTCACTCTAAGACCCAGGTGGCATGTGTCACATAAGGTAAGAGGTTAAACTGCATTAATGGAATGGATTAATAATTATACAAATATATATATATATATATATATTGTATATGACGATGACCTTAATATTGTGTTGCAGATATATGAATATTATGATGTCTGATGCAGTTTTTGTCGATACCAGAGGAGTTGAATTTCCATTTGATTCATTTTTCATTCAAGCAAGAAACGTACGTTACATCCATATTCCTCAACAAGTAGGTATCTCAATATTATAACTCATGTTATTCTAATACAGGTATCAGCAACCTCTGCTTCTTTAATTATAATAAATAAATATCCTCAACTTGTGTTCAACTCAGGGTTGGGTCGAGGGATGAGATGAGATGAGCCCCTATATATAGAGGTCTGTGAATGACAAGGGTGCTGGCCTATCACGCCTGATGCACCATCACAACGGGCAGATGAATGAAATGAAATGGATGAGATGAGTATGGTGGAATGAAATTTTCTTCTTCTTCATCATCACATTTTAGGCTTATTTACTAGCCTGTTCCGGCTCCAAATTGCTGCTGTTTCCATCTTTTCCATGGTCTTTCCAAACTTCTTCTTCCTCGTGGTGAATAGCTGTATGCTGCTTTTTGTATTCTATTCTCAGTCATCCTTGCCAAGTGTTCTTTGCACTTTGTTCTGTATTTCACTATTGTTGTGCGGGAATGAAATTGTGGCAGGTGAAAACGGGAGAGAAAAACCTGCCTAAGCTCTGTTTTCTCCACCATGAAACCCACATGCAGTGACCGAGACTCGGATCTCGGGACCTCAACGATGAGAGGCAAGCATCTAACCACTTGCACGATTTAATTATAATAACTGGATAATTTTATTTACAAATATCCAAATATTATTATGAAAATACAATAGGAAGTAACATTAAGAGGTTCTACTTAATAAATAAGATGAGTCTGCAATTGCCTCAATGATGGTTGTCCAGCGGCTCGATTTGTTTCCCCACAGCTGTTATATATAATTAAATACAAAGATGCTGACTACCACCACTATAATAATTCTGCATGTTAATCATTGTCAAGCATTGTCGCACGACACCCACTCTTATATAAATGAACAACCATCATACTGAGGCAATGATACCTCATATTTTGTTTCAAATCATCTCAGCTCCATCATCACTTGGTACAGACTGAGTCTGTACATGTCTTACAAGAAACAACGAAAAATGAGGTAAGATAATGGCAGACTCAACTTATTTATCCAATTGGACAGTGTTATGCATCAACCAGCTATACACTGTTATGTAAGTTTCGAGAAAAATATGTTTAAAGTTTAAGTCAATCTTCGCTATTTGTTGTAGAGCCAAACTAACAATACTGGCTATTGCAAGTTATTTTACTTGTTTGACAGTTATGCATCAACAATCTAAAAGCAGGAACATGTGGCACATAGCTGCACGATGCAAAATTTAGATTAGCATTTATGAAGATCTGGTTTCATAGCCGTTTGTAGCACAACATAGAATCTCTGATAGGACTTGCGGTGTTTACATTATTCTTTAATAATAATGCTATGTTTAAAGATTTGACGTTAAAAGTGTGCATCACTTACTTTGTGAACCAGTAAAACAGATGGCAATAAAATCTCAATTTAAAAAATGGCTCTTAGCCAGTTGATGCATAACATCATCCAATCATTATATTCAATGTAAAATTTAAAATAAAATTCTTTACACCTCATCTGATATCATGTCTGGTTTCATAACCTAAACGGTTACATCTTCAGTAGTTTGATGTCCAGGAGCACTGCTTCTTACTCTATCTGTTAGTGGTTTGATGAACCTCCCATTCAAATCAGCTTCCACAAGTCGTGAAACTACTGAAGATATAACCATTTAGGTTACAAAACCAGTTTAAAAAGAAGACAGGATATGAGGTGAGGTGTAAAGAATTTTTATTTAAAATTTTTAATCAAACCTCGTAGTGATATTTCCTGTAAGTGTTCAATTCTCTTCAATGTTTTTATTTAAATTTATTACTGAAGGACAAATTAATATTTGAAGAGAAATATTTTCCCCTGAACTGGGATTTGAAACCGAGCCCTCTGGTTTAATATACGAGGGCGGATCGGAAAGTAACGCACAATAATTTTTTTCTGCTTTGGTATTGCAGCTAGAATGTTGAAATTTCACAGAGATATAGTTTGAAGTTTTCACTACAGATGGTATGTTTTTCTCAGGTGCACCTCTTGCGAGAGAAGCTTGAACTATGCAACAAAGATGGCGCGCATGCTACAGTCGTCCACCTGTGAGGAACAGAGAAGTGTTGTTCGATTTTTGTGGGCCAAAGGGCATAAACCCAGTGAAATTCACAGGGACATGCATGGCGTGTATGGGGATGATTGTATGGACCGTAGCAATGTCTTCCGTAAAGTTAGTGCTCGCTGGGTGCCTAAGAACCTGACAGACGACCACAAGGGCCAGCGAATGATGGCAAGCTTGGACCACTTAACGCGGTACACCGCACAAGGACATGACTTTCTGGAAGGAATCGTCACAGGTGATGAGTCGTGGGCGTACCACTACACGCCCGAAACAAAGCAGGTATCAGCAGTGCGCAGATGGCTACACTCCAACCAAACGGACTTCTACGAACAGGGCATATTGAAACTGGTAACACGATGGGAAAAAATGTGTTGAGAAAGTTGGTGACTATGTCGAAAAGTAGGTAAAAGATGTAAGTTCATTTGTGATTTTTTTCCTTTTTTTTACTATTAAACTTTTAAAAAAAAAATTGTTGTGCATTACTTTCCGATCCGTCCCTCACAGGTGGACAACTGTAGCATGCGCGCCATCTTTGTTGCATAGTTCAAGCTTCTCTCGCAAGAGGTGCACCTGAGAAAAAAATACCATCTGTAGTGAAAACTTCAAACTATATCTCTGTGACATTTCAACATTCTAGCTACAATACCAAGGCAGAAAAAAATTATTGTGCGTTACTTTCCGATCCTCCCTCGTACCAGTGCTATACCCATAAGTTATCACACTTCAGGCAAAAATTTGTCCTTCAGTGTGAATGATAAATTGAAATAAAAAGTTCAAAAAGACAGAGTGATTATTAATAAGTATTACAGACTTCTAGGGGTTGTAGAGGACTTAGTAGATAAAGTTTTGATGAGGAACCCATGTCTGAAAACTTACTGTTTTGATGTAAAATAAGTTTGAAGATCAAGACACAATGGGCTTATATCGTGTGTTTTGTGGTTCAGAATAAGTATTACAGACTTCTATAAGTTGTACTACGTAGTTCCATGTGGTGATCCTGTTGTTCGTTACACAAAGTGTACCATGATGCAGGTTTTCTTACACACGCCCCACAAAACCTGGTATAAAATTTCTGCTGCTGCTAGACTTCGTGCAAGAAAAATCTTCCTCCGACTCAATAGGCGTAGTACAACCCTTAGAAGTCTGTAATACTTATTCTAAAACACAGAACACACAATATCGGTTCATTGTGTTTCGATCTTTGAACTTATTTTACACTGAAATGCTAAATTTCTGGACATGGGTTCTTTATCAAACCTTTATCTACCAAGTCCCATCTATAACCCCAGAAGTCTGTAATACTTATTCTGAATCACTCTTTATAAGATTAACTAGCTGTAATAGCTGTGTAGAAATCCAATTGAAATGTCTTCTAGCTGTAATAGTTGTGTAGAAATCCAATTGAAATGTCTTCTTAAATAAAAAGCTGCCAGATGGCATTGGGAATAAATGTTCTCTGCCGCATGGCAATTGGGGATTTGTATAAATAAAGAGAAAAATTTCTATGTTTTTATTTTTCATTTCATACACCTCAATGATGGATAAATCATATTTGAAGAGAAAAATTATACACTCAGACTGGCATTCAAACCCAGGACATTTAGCTTTCTAGGCCAATGCTCTACCAACTGAGCCATATGGGCTAGGTCCAATCTAAACGCCAATTTTTTTCCTTATGTACATTGTCAATTCCCACGCACCATATGCTATGAAACCTTTGCTTCTATCTTTGCAAATGGCAGCTTCATTATATTTTTTTTAAGAAGACATTTATTTGGGAATTTTTACATTACATTATAAAGCCAGTAAGACTTATTTCAATGTTTTATTATTATTATTCATGTTAGTTAATATTTAAAGTATTGGCCACGGTGGACTAGTGGTTATACTCCATGCCTCTGGTCCCAAGGGTTGCAGGTTTAAACCCAGTTGGGGTCAATGAACTTTTTAGGATGGGAAAATCGAAGGAAAAAGTCCTCCGGCAGGGACTTTAAGCCATGGATCCTGAAGATCCTTACGTCTGAATAAAAAGGCCTCAAAGCAAAATTTACTGAATTTTCCCATTCTAGAAGGACCTTGGTTTCCTAAATGTCACTGTGAGGCAGAATGCTGACCCCAGGCCACTCAATGACATCTATCCAAAAACAAGTGTAACAAAATTAGTATGGTTGAATTTCTTCCATGTAGGGTGACAGTGGCTTAGTCTCGTTGAGGGAAACAAGGGCTTGCAAGAAGAAGATATTTAATGTCCTTAAAATGTTTGTTAAATCTTGTACTGACATTTCTTATAGTTCTGCCAACGTAGAATTTTTCATAGCTGTTGCATTTTAGTTCATAAATGCCTTTGTTTTTGTAAATGTCTATTTCTTCTATTTAATTTGTTATTATGTTGTTCGTTCTGTATGCAATTATTATTTTTTGTCATGTTTTTTTAAAGGTTTTTGCCAACTTTTGCATTTCAGTACTGCATATGTGTTAAAGTTAACCACTTAATATTACTTTCATCAATTTCTCTATTTAGTTTTGTTATATTTATTATTTCTTTCTTTTTTTTTGTATTTTTATCAGTTTAGCAATCTTTTTTTCATTGTATCATAATGAATTTTAAAAGTATTGAATAGTCTCCATTTCCAGTACAATACATAAAAACCCTTAAATCACAGAATGAAGTATCTGGAAATAGAAACTTGCTTATTATTTATTGTTATTTGTAACCAAGGTATTTTAATAAATATATCATCATGAATTAAAATTATTTATAAAAGAGCAAAATGAAGTCTGCAGATATGAACTTTTTTCTTTCAGGAAATTAACTTATTTGTTTTTGTTTAATATGTTATATTTGTTATGTACAGGGCTAGGATTCATATGTAATAAAAATTGCCTAAATATGTACATATATATATATATATAGACCAAGGTGTCCAATTATAATGAACCTGGGGGCCAAAAGTATGTTTTCTATCAGGAGGTGGCCACAGTTTGAAAATAAAAAAATATTGTTCTACCAAAACTATAATTAACAAGTACAATTAGTTACTTGCTTGTGAAAGAAAATTTTATAATTATTTTTCAAGTAACATAGACTACCAATTCAATGTGTTTAATCGAAAATACAATCTCACTGAAGAGGAACAGAGGAGGTAGAGAAGTTATTTCATTAACGTTGTTTTCGCTCACATAGCATAGAGGGAAATATAAACTTTCTCTGGCTATTAGGTGTCGTTTGGTGGATGAATGTGTTTATCACAGTGCAGAATTAAATGTACAATGATTGTATAATGCTTAACGATTTCTTATATATGCTATTCATTCATTCTTCATTACATGTATCCAGCCATAGCTGATGACACATATCCATTCTTGTATAGCTAATTGATGATTTTTTTAAGTAAGCTATATATGATTTTTGCAATAGTCAATAACTTGGTTGTAGATAATATATACTGAAATATTTTGACCAAAGTTTGAGGTAATAGAGACTGTAGAGTATTTCTGTGGCAATTTATGGATATACAGCCCACAAAAATATGTTCTAGGTCTTCCTCTTTAACTTGGTAGGGTGGACACATAGGTGATTCTGTCAGTTTGAACCTTTATAAATATGTATTAGTTATTATGTGACCAATTCTTATCTCGTTGCAAATGTCTGCACATGCTGTGGGATGTAGCTATACAGTTGCTCCAAAATCGTTTGGTTTTTTTTTTTTCAAGATCTTTTGAAGAGCTTTCCCATTTTCAGATGTTAACCACATGGTTGTCCAATATTTTGAGAAGTGTGCATTTATAGATGTTATTGCTTTATTTAGGGGTATCATTTTTTCGAGTCGTAGGAATACTTTTGAGGCAGTTTTTGCAATTAAATCTCAAATATCAAATTATCAAATATACCACAATGGCTTGGAATCCATTGATATGTTATTGTTTTTCCCTGATTATTTAATTCCAGCCATTATGCTATCAAATAAAAAAATATGTACCATAACAGGAATAATAGCTCCTAAAATCCTTTGAAAAATGTTTTAATTGAAAAACACATTAAATTACATTACAATAAGCAATTTGAAATGTCTTGGAGGGTCAGATGCGGCCCATGGGCTGCCATTTGGATAGTCTTGATATAGACTAAAGATTCTTAAAAACTTGTTATAGAAATGATGCAAACCTTTTCTGACAATCATTACAAAAATTACTTTACCATTTGTTGATAGTGCTTCATTCGGAACACGCAATCATAATTTTACAGATGAAGATTTAGAATCTTGTGGTATTTCAATTATTTAATATATATCTTCTTCTTCTTCTTCTTCTACTACAAGGTTTAGGCTATGCAGCCTGTTCCGGCGAAGTTAAAAGTGGAGTCCATCTTCTACGTGGTCGGCCAATATCTCTTGTTCCTCTGGGATTATACAGGAAGGTTCTTTTTGGTATTCTTTCGTTGTTCATTCTCATTAAGTGTTCTGTCCATTTCTTATTATTTTCGCTGATTTTATCTTCAATTTTATATATATTTAATTCTTCTCGTACAGTTTTATTCCTTATTCTATCCGCTCTTGTGCATCCTTTCACATTACGCAAAAACAGCATTTCCGCAGTCTGTATCCTGCTTTTATCCCTTGATTTCATTATCCAATTTTCACTTCCATACAACAACAAAGGAACAGCCATCGTTTTATATAATTTAAGTTTCGTATCTTTCCTTGTTTTCCGACCTAAGGTTCTTTTTATAGTTCCACAAATAGCCTGAAATTTATTTACTTTATTTTCTATATCTTTATTTTCTCTGTAAGTTATATCACATCCTAAATATTTGAAATGTGATACTTGTTCTATTATTTTGTTATCCAGTACAATTTTTGATCTAATTCCATATTTACCAATAAATGCCATTACCTTTGACTTATTTATTGATATTTTACAATTATATCTATTGGCTATTAATTTAAATTTATATGCTAACATTTGGAGCTCATTTTCAGATTCTGCTAAAAGTACAATATCGTCAGCGAATAATAAAGCATTTATTTTATCTTTATTATCAATATAATATTCCTTCATTAGTTAAAACCTTCTTCCATTCTTTTAGGATATCGTCCATATAAATATTAAATAATATAGGTGAGAGTGAACACCCTTGTCGTACTCCTTGATTTATTTGAAAAAATGTCTTATTTTTAGTCAGCTGTGGGTCAATACAAATATTTGTTCCATAGTACAAGCTCTTAACAGTTTCTATAATCTGAATAGGGAGGCCTTTTTCTTTTAGGACATTCCACAATATTTCTCTGTTTACTCGATCAAATGCCTTATCTAAGTCTATAAATAACAAATGCGTTTCTAGGTTTTTTTCTTGTCTTTTGTTTATTATCTGATTCAGAGCAAATACTCCATCGGTACAAGATCTTCCTTTTCGGAACCCGTTTTGTTCATCTGCTAGTGTTACTTCAGTAATTCTTTGTATTTGTTTTGCTATTATTCTAGCATAGATTTTATATCCACTATTTAGGATGTAATTAGATGGTTGGTTTCTTTCTCCTTTCTTGTAAATTGGTTTTACTATACCTTGCCTCCATGTTGCTGGTATATTATGATTCTCCCAACACATATTAAGAAAATTCAAGAATCTTAATTTAAAGAATATATCTGCATATTTAATTAGTTCTGAATTGATGTCATCTGGTCCACTAGCTTTTCTATTATTTGTTAATTTGAGCGATTCTTCCATTTGTATTTTATCTACTTTCAAATTCTCACATTTTGGTTCTTCTTCGTTTTCATTCTCGTTGTACCACAGGTCTCTGAAATATTCTATCCAATGTTCTTCTGATATTGATGTAGGTATATATGCAGCTTCTTCTTCTGATTTATTTAAATATTTAATTGTTCTATAAGCAGTCCATTGTCGTCCATGTAGATCATGTTCTAGATTAGATACATGTCGATCCCAACTGTCTTGGTGGGATTTCCTAACAATTTTCTTTGCTTCCTTTCTTTTATTATAATATATTTCTTTTGTTTCTTCAGTTTTCTTTTGTAAATATTGTAAATATGCTTTCTTCTTTTCCTCTATAACTGTTTTAATTTCGTCATTCCATATTCTTAGTCCTCTCTTCTTACAATTTTTCCTTCTTAATCCTAGAACTTCTTATGCTGCTTTCTTTAGAGCCCAATCGATGTTGCTCCATTCCTCTTCTATATTATTATTTATTTCTCTCTGTAATATATATTGAGATAATCTATTTGCATACAACTTTCTTATACTTTCTTCTTGTAATAAATTCACTTTATATGTTTCTTCATTGTAAATTTTTCTTGTTGTTGGTTTCCTCCATCTTTCTAATAATTTTATATTACATGTCAAGAGAAAATGATCTGTTCCTACATCGAAACCTCTATATACTCTTACATCTGTGACCCAGGGTATCAATTTTCTGTTTACCAAGAAATAATCAATAATTGATCTTAATCCTCTAGCCGACCAGGTGTACTTATGTATTTCTTTCTTTCTAAAATAGCTGTTAGTAATTCTGTATCCATTAAATATTGCAAATTGTCGAAGTTCTTTTCCACTATCATTTTCTATTGTTTCTCCTTGTGTACCAATTATATCAGGTACAGGATGGCACCCTATTCTTCCATTAAATTCACCTCCAATAACTATATAATCATTTTTATTTATTTTATTCACTACTTTTTGAAGTTCTTTATAAAATTTTTCAATTTTTTCTTTTCTCCCTAGTTCTGGTGCATATATACCTATTATTGTCATATATCCTCTTTGTATTTTAAACCTGACAATAATTATTCTTTCTGATATAAAAGTATAGCTATGTATCTTCTTCCTCCAAATCGGGTCTATCATCATAGCTACTCCAGCTGATGCACGTTGTTGTCTTTCTACACCATGATATACAAGGAGGTGATCTTCTATATCCTGTGTCCCTTTCAACTTTATTTTTCGTTTCTGTTAAGAGCATTATATTTGCCTTTTTCTTTTTCATTTCATATAAAACTTCTGTCTGTTTATTATTTAACCCTCTTATATTCCATGTTGCCAATAGTAAATTATTCTTTATCATTGTCCTTTTCTTGCCTGTCCATCATCAGTGTTTCCGTCTGGCTTTCTCCTTCGCTTTTTAGTAATAGAAAATTCATCTGGCTGTCTTACAAGGGCTGCGCAGATATAGTTTGGTGGTGGGATTGCCACCTTACAGCCTCCCAACTTGCTTCAGCTTTGTTTTTAGGGTGCTTTCCCTTAGGTAGATTGCCTTCTCTTCGGCTCTGAGCTCTACCTGCCCATTATAGCCGTCCAATCTGGAACAGACGCTATGCTGATTTTGGTTCACCCCGGGTATTTCATTTCCCCGGTACCACCTATATTTAGGAGGCATTCCCCTATCCACCACCTGGGGAGGCGCCCGATGGGGGACCAGCAACCCCTCACGGGATTTAATATATATACCACACTGAATAGAACTTGTTAAGCAAAATCTTTGAATTCTTTACACCTCACATCATATACATTCTTCTAATTATACCAGTTTCAAAACTCATGTGGTTTTATCTTCAGTAATATTTTGACTGATGTTATGTTGTTCAAGAGAACTTCTTACTCCCTCCTACAATTAGAAGACTGGATGTGATGTAAGGTATAAAGAATTTTAATTTAAATCTTAAGTTAAACCTCATAGTGATTTTCCTATAATGGTTCAAAATCTTTGAACCCTGTGATTGAATTACTGTGGATCTTCTAATTGCATGGATCAATAAATTATTATTAAAATTTTTAAAACAATAAATTAATTACAATCTATTCTGTCTTAAGCTTTTGAGACTTGGTCGGTCTCAAAATTAGGTAAAAGATAAAGTGATTCAACTACAGACCTTAACCCATTCACTTCAAAAGACGAGGTAGACTCGCCGGCAATTAAATGGCCTTCAACTCAGAAGACAAGGTATACTCGCTTAACTCTTCTGTTATATATTTTGTACATCCCTTGGCAGGGTAATCTTTTGTTAACATTTATGAATAGTAGAGGAATGTGTTTTTGCCTTCACTCTTATTGTGATATAAGTACCGTTATCTTTTGTTTATTTTGAATGTCTGAAAATAGGCAATCTAATATATAAAAATGTTTGTTTGTATGTTTATTTGTTCATACTTTATGCGCGGCCATACCATAGATCCGATTGTGATGGGGCTTTTTGCAAAATGTTCAGGAGATTCCCAGGATGAACATAGGCTATAAGAGAGTTGTGATACTCAACTCCTACACCCTTAAAAATCGCCCTTTGTAGTGGAAAACGTGAAAAAAGTAACTCTTTGGACACTTAAATGGCTTACACTGCCTAAACCGTAACAAATAAACAAAATTAATGTACACAAAATTGAATATCACAAAACGCTCTACAAAAAAGTCTGCGACAGCATTTGTTTATCTCTTACGGATAACTCAAAATAACCATTTTTGCCTTTCATTGATGCCAAGAAGATCGAGACAAGTATGTAGATTCCTGTGCAAGCATAGCAGCACATGGTTGGTATTCTTTTACGGATAACTCACAATAACGAATTTTGTCTTTTAGCTCATTTATGCCAAGAAAATCGAGATAAGTAGATTCCTGGTCAACACCGGGTTTTATTTATTTTTATTTTTTGGACATGACCTTGGTACATCACATTGCTTCTCTGGAAGAAATTTCAAGGTAGACTCAGCCTCTAATGGAAATGCGTACCAGATGATTGTTCTGGCGGTAAAGGCAGCCGTCACGCAGGGCTGACATCAAATGCTGATTGTTTAGAAAAAATGGTCATGGCTAAAGGATCCATACTCTGGGTCCCTCACCAATCACAGCTAACAAAATCGGGAACCTGATTTTTAAGGATTTGAGCTCCCCAGTCAGGGATATTGTGTACCGCACTGGTACACTACCAGGAAGGGGTAGGAAAGGGGAAATGATGGGATAGGAAGGCACAGATACATCGACTTAACACAGAGAGTTAAACATTATACACACTAGCAACAAAAACATACATGCACATGGTTCACCATCAATAGCAGAAGGTATTGTCGGACCAACGGATCTGTGCCCCTTGAGCGCTGCAGTCATTCTTAGAAAAGTTAACGCTTGTACTCACTCCATTCCACATGCAGAATTTCTCAAACATCTTTGCAATAAAGCCAAAACTCAATTACTCTCCCTTTATAATCTTTCTTGGAATACAAAAGTTCCTGATGATTGGAAAAAAGCTATTATAATACCTATTTTGAAAACAAAAAAATCAGCAAATACTTTTTCAAATTATCGCCCAATAGCGCTAACTAGAGTAATTGTTAAAAGTACGGAAAAATTATTTAAAATCGATTAAATTGGTATTTAGAAACCAATAATTTACTTTCACCCAATCAAGCTTGATTCAGAGAATTACAATCAGCAAATCAACAAATTGTACACCTAAGCCAAGATATTAAAGACAGTTTCAACAGAAAAGAAGACACTCTGGCAACGTTTATTGATTTCCAAGGAGCATATGACTCTATTTGGAGATATAAATTATTAGAAAAAATGCAGACTTTAGGCATTCAAGGGAATATGCTACTCTGGATCAGCAATTTTCTCATCCAACGGTTCATCGCAACAAAGTATAATAATCACCTCTCTAAATACCAACAAACACATCGAGGTTTACCACAAGGTTCTCTACTCAGTATCACTCTCTTCAATATCTACATTAATGATCTACCTAAGCATATAGAAAAGCTACAAACAAAACCCTACTTTTTGCTGATGATGTTGTAATATGGGTCTCCAAACCGAAAAACCAAAGTAAACAGTTAATAACCATAGCCCAACAATCACTAATACAGTTAGAGAATTGGACATCTCTGAACTTAATGAAGATAAATATACAGAAGACAAATTATCAACTATTTACATTAAGAAAGAAACCACTACCCATCACTCTGAAATTGGAGGGTGAATTATTAACTCAAACACATGAAGCAAAATATTTAGGAATAACTCTGGACACAAAATTAACATGGAAGAGACACATAGAGAATATATGTACAAAGATAGAAACAAGGTTACCTTTATTAAAACGATTAGCAGGGAAAAAGTGGGGTTGCAACACACAAACCCTAAACACCTTCTACCAAATGTACATAAAACTTATACTTCATTATTGTGAAGAAATCCTAGTAACTACAAAAGTGGAAAAACTTAATAAATTGCAGAACCAAATTCTCCATCTGATAACAGGAGCCGTTAAAACAACACCAATCACTGCCATGCAAATTTAACAAATAACCCAAACATAGCATTTGAAATTGAGAAAACAGCAATCACACAGTTTTAAAAATTTTTAAGGCTACCCCATAATAACTGGACCCAAAGAAAACCACAAGTATGTTTAAAATCTCAGCAAAGCTTCTTAAGCATAATACAAGAAATCAAACAGAAATTGCCACTTCCACATTCAAAAGAAAATATGCAGATGAGAAACAACCCTCTAGAATTTTTGGAAATTGAATATAACCTTCATTTAACAGAAGACATCAAGAAATCTGAAACTCCCCCATATATTTTAAAACAAATGTCACTGAAAATAATAAATCTAAGATACCCTGCTCCTGAATGGATACATATTTTTACAGATGGCTCCAGCCTACCAGCACTGGTGCTGGTGCAGTATGTCCACTTTTTTCCTTTTATCGTAAACTAAATACAAATTCAACAAACTTTGATGGTGAAATTCTAGCAATTTTCTTAAGTTTACAGAATCTTTTATATCACATCCAAAAATTTACAAAAGTTGTAATTCTATGTGACTCCAAAGCAGCCATTCTCGCTATAACACGAGACACAACACCCAAAAGCATCAAAATTATTGAATGTCACAAAATGATAAAACAGTTATCCCGTCTACATAAAAAAGTTGTACTTCAATAGATTCTGTCCCATTGTGGAGTGACAGGCAATGAAATAGCCGATTTTCTGGCCAAGAAGGGTAGCAAATTGTTTCAAACCCAACTTCTACTCCAGTTTCCTTTCACTCTGTCAAAAGAATTATCTTCTTCTTCCTTCCAAGTATTAGGCCAAGGCCTGTTACGATCCTATAGAAAATTTTCCCTCCACCGTTTCATAGGACGGCCCAGTGATCTTTGTCCTCTTGGTATATAAGTATAAACAGCTTTGGGGATCCGATTTGAACTCATTCTTTCAAGATGGTGTTTCCAATTTAGTTGGTACTGTTTAATATATTCCAAAATTGGCGTAGTCTTCAATTCTTTTAAGATATCGGTGTTCTTTTTCCGATCCCATCTGGTGTAACCCGCTGTTCTGCGAATGAATCTCATTTCACAAGCCGTTATTCTGCTTTCATGTTGTTTTTTTAGTGTCCATGCTTCACTACCATAGGTCAACACTGGTCTAGCCAAAGTGTTATATAAACGTAATCTGGTGTTTTTTTGTACAAGGGATGGTTTCATAACTTGATTAATAATTCCTAAACTTTTATTATTTCAATTCCTTCTGGCTTTTTTCGTGTTGAGACTTGAAAGTAGTTTTGAAGTTCCTTAGGACAGGTTACTGGCCTGACGCTAAGTAGTCTAGTGGTAGGGCTGCTACCTTTTAGTCTCTGGACAGACATTAGGATACCGCATTTACTCAGTACCTGATGGAACGGTTATACTGCCGTGACTCGGTCCTCAGAGCCTCGTTTGTGAAAACAGGTTGTACCACGAGAAGGTGAGGATGAGAATTAGGTAGGAGAGGTTATACACACGTCACTACCCCTTACAACCCCTGCAGGATACACACTACTAGATCACAAAAAAAATGAAGACATCTTAGAAGAATTACACATGGAATCTTTAGAAAACAAAATTTCTGATTATAAGTCAAGATGGATGCAACATGTTCATCGAATGGAAGATCACAGAATACCCAAACAAATGTTAAGATATCAACCTGCAGGAAGAAGAAGACCAGGACGTCCACTCAAAAGACTTCTGGATGGTGTTTCTCTTGAGGCCGAAACAGGTCAACAAATGGCCTAAATTCGTGAATGTACTATGATGATGATAATGAAACTTTTATTATAACTAGTAACTTTTTCCCGGAAGGATCAAAGAATTATCTCAAATAAATATATCAATAAACTTAGAGAAGAATACACCACCAAAACATCTGGAAAGGAATGGGAAAATCTACAAGCTTATGACATTACTATATTACAAAGAAAATCTGCAGTAGCAACATTCAGACTGCTAACGGGACATGACTGCCTGAATAAACACTTACACAGACTTTGCATAACAGATTCACCTAAATGCCCTTTTTGCAATTTAAATGAAGATATGGAAAGAAACCATCTCCTCCGTTGTCCAGTTTTTGTAGAAGAGACCAGCCTTTCTGCTAAATATTGGAGTGCAAGAGAGTGAATGATTTCATTATCAAGTGCTCGACATTAGATACCAACCAACATGTCTTCCAACATTCGTTTATTAAGTTTAATAATCTTATTTCTGCAAGTAAACCTGCATACTATTCTCAAAGAATTACGAACAGAATCAGTCCTGGAATATGTACAAAAATACAGAAACAACTGGAAATCTCACGTACGAAGAATGAGCAGAAAAAGAATACCACGTCAGATCTTAAATTACCAGCCACCAGGCAAGAGATCTTTGGGCAGACCCTTCAAACGTTGGATTGAGACCATAACAGACCACTAGGTCTATCACATGAAAGGAAGAAGAAGAAGAACCTGCATACTTTATCAGTTCATTGTTTATACCATCTATACCTGGTGCTTTTCTATTTTTCATTTCTTTCAATGCCTCTCTCATTTCGCTTAGAGTAATTCTGTCTATTTCCGATTTATTTTCACTTTCAGAAGGGCGTTTTATAACTAATTCTTCTTCATTACACCATAATTCTCTGTAGTGATTCTCCCATGTCTTCAGATCAATGGTATTTAGTTTTGCAGTATATTTTTCTGTTGTATTTAATTGTTTCATTACTTTGAATGCTAACGATTGTCTGTCATGTACATTGTGCTCTATTTTGGAAATAAATCTTTCCCAGCAATCTTTATTGCTATATCAATATTTTGATTATTTAGTTCTCTGATTAGTTCTTCATCTTTTGTGTTTAGTCCTATGACATTCCAAGTTCCCACTTTAATCCGATCCTTTATACCAAATTGTTTGTCCTTAATTCTACGCTGAGGTCGTCTTTGGTTAAGTCCGTCCGAGTTTCCATTGTGAAGAATACGATTAATACTGAATCATGTAAGGTTAATTATTACTTCTTCATATTTAAGTAGGTCTAATGTCACTGATTGGTTTTAATTATTTGCTTAATAATGTTTCTTTCAGCACTCCATCTTACAGTCTTAATGTTGAGTAGATAAAACTGGACTGCAAGTGCAAATAACCTGTCCCCCAAGAAGACTCAAAATTGTGAGTAGTGGGAGGGGCAAAAGAAAAGAGAGAGATTGAAATGCAGGGAGGGAAATGATTTACTGAGGCAAAAAAGGAATTAGTGTTGAGATTCCTGTTGGGTTTGTCTTTCGGGCTAAATGGCTGTAGTCTGGTTTTCTTAAAACTCAATGTTTTGTCTACTACTTCAGTAGACATCCTCAGGAGATTTTGCATGCTCTATGAACTCTTAACTCCTCAACTGTCAGCTGCAGACTGGCTGTGCATTGTAAATCGTGTCCTTATTTTTAGGTGAGTCTTGAATAGTGATGTTTTCTATATGGTCTGTTACTTTAGAGCTATTTTTTTTATTGGTTGTCACTGGCGTGAGTCATAGGCTTTATTCTAGTGTTATATAGTGCCAGGATCCAAATTTTATTTATCTTCATGGTTTCTTTTATTCAATTTTACAATTTGTGTTCAGTTCGCATATCTTATGGGGGCACAGATACATTGCTCAGACAATAGTAGGTCTATTGTCTTTGACTCTCGTTGAACTACAAAAGATAGTTATAATGAATAGTTCACTTTTGATCATTCATTTGATTGAAATGATACATTATATATTATTAATCAGATACAATTTAATTTATGTAAATTACAATATTGTAATGAGGTGGACATGTAGTGATTTTATAAAGATAGTGAAGTGCATTCTATATAACCTCTCCTATCTAAATCCCAACCCCACCTGCTCGTGGTGCAACCTGCTTGAAATAAGCGGGGCTCTGGGGACCAAGTCACGGGGTATAACCGTTCCATCAAGGTACAGAGTAAATGCTGTATTATAATCGCGCCTGTCCAGAGCCCTAAGGTGGCAACCCCACCACTGGACTTGCTCACTTCAGGCCAGTAACCTGTTGTGAGGACAAACCTTACTAAAAAGTCTCAAAGAAGATGTAAAAGGACTGCTCTAAATGATGATGATCCAAGCTTGTTAAAGGAGACGAATTGGAAAAAGAAAAATATAATGAATTTTGCCACCTGGAACGTCCACAGTATTACTCATAAAGACGATCAATTAGATCAAAACTTAAATCGGAAAAAGTTCATATAGCAGTAATACAGAAATCAAGAGAAAATTAAAGGGTAAAAAAGAAACCAACAATTACATTCAAATCTATAGTGGAATTGATAGAAATATCAAAACAAAGGCAGGCGTAATGATTATGGTTCACAAATCCCTCAAACAATTAATCCATATATTTGAAGAGAAAAATTTTCGCCTAGACCGAGACTCGAACCCGGGACCCTTGGCTTTCCAGGCCAAGTGCTCTACCAACTGATCGTAACTCGCCTCGGTAGCTCAGTTGGTAGAGCACTTGGCCCGGAAAGCCAAGGGTCCCAGGTTCGAGTCTCGGTCTAGGCGAAAATTTTTCTCTTCAAATATAATTTATCCATGAGTGAGAAGTGTTAAATTAATAATAAAATCGTCAATAGAAGTCCTACTGGCTTTATAAAGTAGTGTTAAATTCCCAATAAATGTCTTCTTAACTAAGAAGCCGCCATTTGCAAAGATAGAAGCTACGGTTTCAAGCATTTGGCACGATGGAATTACAATGTATATAAGAGAAAAATTTTGTGTCTAGATCGTAACTCCCCTCGGTAGCTCAGTTGGTAGAGCACTTGGCCCGGAAAGCCAAGGGTCCCGGGTTCGAGTCTCGGTCTAGGCGAAAATTTTTCTCTTCAAATATAATTTTTCCTTCAGTGAGAAGTGTTAAATGAATAATAAAATCGTCAATTAATTCATAGTTGCACCTACTGGGATGAAAGAATTATTCAATTAAGAATCAAAACTTTCAGAGGATATTTAAGTATTATTGGTTTATATGCTCCAGTAGAAGGTACAGAAGATGAAAATATAAAATTCTATAAAAAATTACAACATATTATGGATAAAATACCTAAATCAGATTATTTATTACTTATGGGAGATTTAAATGCATGAATTGGCAACATCAAAAGAGGAACATACATAGGCACACATGGAGAAAAAACAATAAATAAAAATGGAGAAAGATTAACTGATTTTGCTATGTATAATCATTTAAAAGTTATGAATAGTCACTTCAAACACATTGACAGTCATAAATATACCTGGGAAGCAAGAGGACAACGGTCAATAATAGATTAAGTGATAGCAAATAAGAAATTAGCAGATATTATACTAGACACGAGAGTATTCTGAGGTTTTGAGATTGAATCAGACCACCATCTGCTAGTTGCTCCAGCACGATTTCCTCCGAGATGGTATAAGAAGAAATTATTTATAACACAACCCACATACACCTACAAGGTGCAACTATTAAATGATCCTAGTATCCACTGGCTTTACCAGAAGAGGTTATCAAACTTACTCAACATAGAAATTGGCAACACTATAGAAGAAGAATGGACCAATCTAAAATATATGTTAAACATAGCAGCCAACGAAAGTATAAGAAGAAAGAAGAGATGGACAAGAAGACATGGCTTACGGAAGTGGGATGAAAACCTCGCCAGAATTATTACTGATAAACGAGAAGCATATCGAAAATAACTATCAACTAGAACACTTGCTGACGAAATAGATTACAAACAGAAAAGAGCAATAGCTAAAAGAGAAGTTAGAAGATATCACAGAGAAAATTTTAATAATTTTGTTACCCAATTGGAAACGGACATTACAAGACCAAATCCAAAAACATATAAAATACTAAGACAATTAAATGGAGAGCCACATGAAAGAGTTAAACTAAATACAATTTCTTTAGAAAATTGGATAGAATATTTTCAAAAGTTGTGGCTGCAAAAAAAACGAAATGTTAAATCTTGTAACTTCTAACAGTAATTACATAGATGCTTTTACTTTAGATGAATTAAATACAATACTCGTCCACTGCAAAAATAACAAAACACCAGGCGAAGATGGTATTAACCTGGAATTATTTAAGTATGCCAGCTCTGCCTTTAATGAAAGATTTTTAAATAGAATTTATAATGAGGGCCCTCCGCCAAAAAGCTGGCAACAAGCTGTTGTAATCCCACTACACAAAAAAGGAGATATAAATAACTGATAACTGTGATAACTTCAGAGGAATAAGCCTTTTGGACTCAGGCTACAAAATCTACACCAAGTTGCTCAAATCAAAATTAGCTGGTTATTATGACAAGGTATTAGATGAAGCGCAAAATGGATTCCGGAAAAGGAAGATCCTTTACAGATGGATACGTCACTATTAAAATTCTAATAGAAAAAACACAGAGAGTTTAATATTGAAACACACATGGCGTTTGTGTGACTTGAAGAAGGCATTTGACAAAGTAAATAGAAACAAATTATTAGAAATCCTCAAATATGATGGAATCCCAGACCAACTGATAAAAGCTATATATGATATTTATAAGGATAATTACATCCAAGTTAAGATTGAAAATAAAATCTCGGAATGCAGACCAATTAATCAAGGAGTTAGACAAGGATGTGGTCTTTCACCAATGCTCTCTTCATAATATACATGAACTCAATTATTAAAGAATGGAGACTACAACCACATGGCAGTATACCACTTAATAGATTATATAATTTAGACAGATGACATTGTGTTTATAGCGAATTCAGAAGATGACCTACAACGTTCACTCCACTCTTTTCACCAAACGGCAATAAACTACAACATGGAAATCTCAACAGAAAAATCTAAAGTCATGGCTTTCCTAGGAAAAGACCCAGTTCGCAGTAAAATTGTTATTAATAATAAAATATTAGAACGAACCAACACATTTAACTATCTCGGATACCAAGTTACATACGAAGAAGAAAAAGATTTTAGTCAAAAAAATTATAAAATTTAACAGAGTAACAGGAATTATAAATAATAATTTCAAGCCAAACACAGTACAGCAACACACACGAACTAGAATTTATAAAACACTGGCCAGACCCATATTATGTTACGGCAGTGAGGCCTGGACAATTCGCAGTGTAGATGAACAAAGACTAACTGCGGCAGAAATGAAATTTATGAGACATACTGCAGGCTACTCAAGAACAGACCATAAAAGGAATTCTGAGATTCTCAAAGAATTACAAACAGAATCAGTCATGGAATATGTACAAAAATACAGAAACAACTGGAAATCTCACATAAGAAGAATGAGCAGAACAAGAATACCATGTCAGATCTTAAATTACCAGCCACCAGGCAAGATATCATTGGGCAGACCCTTCAAACGTTGGATTGAGACCATAACAGACCACTAGGTCTATCACATGAAAGGAAGAAGAAGAATAAGAAGATAACTGCAAAAAAAAGATTTTGAATCAAAGCCAGAAGGTAAAAGAGACATTGATGGACCATGACTGAGATGGAAGGAATCTGTATTGAATGACAGTGTAATATTTTGGAGTTAAATGGAGAACTATGGCTTTGAAGAGAGAAAACTGTTTAGACATCTGAAGAAGGTCTGTGCACACATGGGACTGTCATGCTGGTGATGATTTTCATTTAAGACCAGAAACCGTTGACATTGATAGAGAAATTACTTTGGATGATGGTTTGCAGCCAAATACTTGAGATATAAATCATCATCATCCAGTATCATGGCAGCTGCAGCCATCTTCCAGAAATCAAACACCATTCCTCTCTGTCCATCCATTGGTCTTCCTCCAATCCTCTGATATTCATAGCTGCTTGTACCCCTTCTATCCAAGTTTTCTTCGGTCTTCCTCCTTTCTATTGGGATCCATTCCATAACAATTTTAAGAATCTTTGCTCTGGCATTCTTTTGACATGGCCATACCACTGTAATCTTTTCTTTTCTATAATGTCTATGATGTCCGGCTCCTCTTGTACACCCATAATTTCCCTTATTTCTTTATTTCGTATTCTATCCATTCTATGACCAAAATTGTATGTTTGTCTTGAAATTTTGTCGTGTTACAGAACTCTAAGAAAATATATATTCTATAAATGTTTATATATATTTATATAATTTGGGGGCACGCCGTAGCGTAGTGGTTAAGGCACTGAGCTACAAGTCGGAGGGTCGAGGGTTCAAGTCCCGTTGGGGTCAGGATTTTTAAACTGACCCAAACCCTCTGACGGCACTATGGCCCTGGGGTTCACTCAGCCTCTAATGGAAATGAGTACCAGATGCTTGTTCTGGGGGTAAAGGTGCCCGTCACGCAGGGCTGACAACCCGGCTGACGTAAAGTGCCGATTGTCTAGAAAAAGTGGGAGCCTTAACTTCCTACTACCCCAAGGGCCTGCGAGCCTGTTGTGGGATCACTTTACCACTTTATATATATAATTTAAAACTATATATCGTTAGTACTACCTACATTTTTATATGGTTCAGAAAACTGGGTCTTAACCACATTCGAGAGACAGCAGAGATGAAATTACTTAGACCTCTTGCAGGATACCCTCTCCTTGACCTAAAACAAACGAATCTATTAATCAAGAACTGAATATTGGTAATATATTACATATTATTGACAAATACCGGTCAAACTGGCATTTTCATTTACAACACATGCAACCATCAAGAATTCCATTACAATCCTATAGATACAGACCACAGGGTAAACGAAGAATTGGAAGACCAAGGAAGCTATAAATTCTGGAGACGGAATGAATCAAGTGGTCCAGTCCTTCAAGCTCATTAATGATATATGTATGTATGTAAGTAAGAAATTGGGACTGCAAGTAAACATCAATAAAACTAAATAAATGTTCACTCATAGAAATACATTATATAATGGAAATGGACAGCTAATGACAAATGAAGGAAATTTTGAAGAAGTGGCTGAATTCAAATATCTAGGAACAACAATTACCAGGGTCATACTGAAAGTCGTGAGCAACCCATTGTTAAAATTCAAATTTCAACAATGTAACAAAAACAACTGCAAGATCGTAATCTACAGACTTTATACCACAACATTGCCATTTTGTGGCGTCATAGTTCTATCATGTGACCACATGTAGTGTTTCCAAAATGGCAGACATCAATGTTTCGTTTCGACAGCGCGCTGTCATTGAATTCCTTGTTAAAGAGGAACAATCTGCTGTTGATATTCACCAAAGACTTCAATGTGCTTACGGAGATGCCTGCATGCGTGCCAGCAGTGTTAGGAGATGGGTGAAACATTTTAAAGATGGGAACACGAGTATCAAAGATGAGCCTCGTAGCGGTCGCCCACGCTCTGCCTCAACGGATTTCAACAAGGAAAGAGTTGATGCGCTCATTAGAGATGACAGGCGTATCACAGTGAATAAAATCGCTACAAAACTTGCAGTATAGGACACAGTGCAGTGCAAGAAATGATTCACAGCTTAGGTTACCGAAAAGTTAGTGCCCGTTGGGTTCCACGTTTATTTGAGTGAAGACCACAAGCTTCAGAGAAGAACCATCACCCATAACCTTCTTCAGAGATTTTGAAATGAAGGTGATGATTTTTTTACGAGTATTGTGACAGGTGACGAAAGCTGGTTTCATGACTACGAGCCTGAAACAAAACGCCAGGGTATGGAATGGCACCACTTGAATTTGCCATCAAAGAAAAAAGCAAAGACAGTGTAATCTGTTGGGAAAGTTATGGGCAGCGTCTTCTGGGATGCGCAAGGTTGCATTCTGGTTGAATTTCTTGAACCTGGACAAACCATAAATGCTGCCCACTATATCCAGACTCTTGTGAAGCTCCGTCATGCATTGCACGACAAACCCCCTGGAAGGAAGATCATTCTGCAACACAATAAACGCACGTCCTCACACTGCTCGTACCACTGTGGAGAAGATCAGGACATTTGGGTGGGAAACTCTTCCACATCCTCCCTATAGTCCCGATTTGGCACCCTCCAACTGCCATCTTTTCGGTTCCGTGAAAGAGCAGATGAGAGGCCAATGTTACGAGATGCTGGAGGATATTTGGAAAGCAGTGCGTCAGTGTCTTCGAGCAGCTGTAACGGACTTCTATCATAAGGAAATTTTCAATCTTGTAGAACGCTGGACAAAATGTGTGCAAAGAAATAGAGACTATGTTGAAAAGTAGCACAATGGTCTGTAGATTAACATGGTGTACTTGGTTTGTCTAAAATAAATATTATGATTGTTTAAAAAAATGTTGCTCATGACAAGAGCGCGGAATTTTATGAAATTTCATGTTTTAAACTATAAGTCGGAGAGCATTGCGACAAAGTATCTTCACGTTTTATGAAGTGTAGAATTCAATGGGACCAAAAAAAAAATTCATATTTCATAATATTTTGACAAAAAGTTCATATTTTAGCAAATATTTTATATTGCTTCATATTTTCAACATTTAAAAAAAATATTTTTTTTTTCCAATAACACTTCTAGGAATTTGTTAAAATATTTTTTGAAGTGACTGTACCTCTGTAAGTTTTTGACATTGTAAATAGTAGACAAGTGGAAATTCTCCAGAATTCCTTTCTGAACAAAACAAATACCGTTAACCGGCAATAACAGCAAGATGAGTCAAGAGATGGATGGGGTTTATCCGTAACTTGGCCCGCTGGAACGAGAACATGATGAACTGATGACAGATTGATAAGTTTAAGGACAATAGTAGATTAGTGACCACCTACTCTTACCTAGGCAATTTATTCACTTTGCTTGTGTACAGACATACTTCTTGTTGTTACTAGTGAAAAACAAGATGCCAAAAACTGAAGTTCGTGATTGGATTTCAGCATTTAAATGCTACACCACGGATGGTAAAATAGTGTTTTGCACTTACTGTAGTAAAGAGGTATGTTCATTTTATATTTGAAATATATTTAAAATAACTAAATAATATTCTTTCTTAGCCTACATTTTATAAATTGCAATCTCTTGTGTCAAAATTAAATTGTTCCTATAACTCGATTTTTATAGGTATCAGCAAATACCAAAAATAAAAAACCACAACTCAATTATAATTTAATTTAATGTTATTGTTACATGTACATACGCCGTAGCGTAGTGGTTAAGGCACTGCGCTACAAGTCGGAAGGTCGAGGGTTGAAATCCCGGTGGGGTCAGGATTTTTAAACTGACCAAAACCTTCTGGCGGCACTATGGCCCTGGGGTCGACTCAGCCTCTAACGGAAACGAGTACCAGATGCTTGTTCTGGGGTAAAGGCGTCCGTCACGCAGGGCTGACATCAAGTGCCGATTGTCAAGAAAAAGTGGGAGCCTTAACCTCCTACTACCCCAAGGGCCTCCTGAGGCCTGTAGTGGGATCACTTTTACATATATTGAAGCTCAGTATATTTATGCAATGTAAATAGCTACTGTACATAGTCTCAATTTTGTCAGTCCTATATTTCATGGAAAGCTTTCTGTTTTGGTTATGTATTGTTTATTGGATTTCATAATTAAATATAATTGAATAAATAATTAATTCTTTTTTATATACGTATATCAATACCAACAACTAATTTAATGTTATTGCTACATATACAATTACTGGAAGATAAATTATATTTGAAATGTTAAATTAATAATAAAAACAATTACTGGAGTTTGATATCTTTATGCAATGAGAATAGTAATCATGCCAAATTGTACCTAATCTAAATTTTTAGTGCTATATTTCATGCAAGTCTGTTTGTTTGTTTTGGTTGCTATGTTTTGTTCCTTGGATTTTGAAATTCATAATTAAATACGATTTGGATTAAAGGACATTTTGAAATTAGGAAATTGGAACGTAAGGGGAATAAATACAAAAGAAGAAGAATTAGAAAGAGAATTAAAGAAAAAAGAAATAAATATAGCAACAATAACAGAAACAAAAAAGAAACTAAAAGGAACAAAGGACTTACAACACTATACTATGTTGTATAGCGGAGTAGAACAGACAACAAGAGCGCAGTGTGGAGTAGCAATTTTAATAGATGAAAAATGGAAGAACAAATTGAATAGCTATGAGTTTATAAATGAAAGAATCCTGATAGCCAGATTTAAAATTGAAAGAGGATATATGATGATAATTGCTGTGTATGCCCCAGAGGAAGGCAAGAAAGAAGAAGAAACAAAAAAAATTTTATAAAACATTACAAACATTAGTTGATAAATATACAAAAGATCATCATTTAATAATAAGTGGAGACTTAAATGCCAGAGTAGGCAATGTCCCTATACCTAATGTAATAGGAAATAATGGAGAAATAACAATAAATGATAATGGACAGGATTTGAGACAGTTTTCAGCCTATAATCAATTAAAAATAATGAATACCTATTTCCGAAAAAAGGACATACATAAATATACAAGAAGTGGATATAAACTCAAGATCAATAATTGACTATTTAATCGTAAACAACAAGCTAGGAGCCTTGGTAAAAGATGTGAGAGTACATAGAGGCAGCGATATATACTCTGATCACTATCTCGTGATAAGCAAAATAAACATAATAGCTAAATGGCGGAAAAATAACATAAAGAACAAAAGAAACCAAGAAGAAGTATATAAATATATTTATTACAAGATCAAAGTATTAGACAACATTATGAAAGCAGAATGAATAAATATATATCAGAGATAGCGACGTCAGAAGATATAAATATTGAATGGGAAAATATATCAAATGTAATACATAAAACAGCAAATGAGATATTAGGAAAGAAAAATAGAATAAGGAATAGGAAGGGCTTGAGAACTTGGAATGCGAATATACAAAATGCAGTGAATGAAAAACAAAAAGCATATCATACATACTTACGACTGAAAACAGAAGAATCTTATGAAGAATATAAAATGAAAAGGAGAATTGCTAAAAGCATTATAAGAAAATCCCATCAGGAGTCATGGGATAAATTTATAAGCTCAGTAGAACATGATATGTATGGAAGACAAGAAATAGGTTATAAATTAGTGAAACATCTAAATCAGACTGAGAAAGATTCTGCCAGATTGAATATAATCCCAGAACAAGAATGGATCCAGCATTATGAAAACTTTGGAAAAAGGAGGAAATTGAAGGAAAAGAGAACAATGAGGAAGAAATAAAAGTGGAAAATATTGATGTAATAGACATAAATGAATTAGAAATGGCTTTGAAAACCACTAAGAATAGGAAAGCAACAGGATTAGATAATATAAATATGGAATTAATCAAATATAGTGGAATATTGTGTAAACTACGAATACTTCATCTAATTAATATATGTTGGCAGACCTATGGGATTCCAACCACTTGGAAAACAGCAATTGTCAAGAATATATTCAAAAGAGGAGACCGGAGAAATTGCGAGAATTACAGAGGGATTAGCTTAATGAATACTGGCTACAAAATATATACGAAAATAATAAATAATAGATTGAGAAACATAACAGAAGTAATAATAAGTGAAAATCAAAGTGGATTCAGAAAGGGAAGGTCATGTATAGACAATGTCTTTACACTGAAACAACTCATAGAAAAGAGAAGAGAACATAACTTAGAAACTCACATAGGATTTATAGATTTGGATAAGGCCTTCGATCGAGTAAACAGACAAAAATTATGGGAAATATTACGAATGAAAGGATACCCGCTGTGCCTTGTTGAAACAATAAAGACATTATATGAAGACACAAATATAATTATAGATACCGGATTCAAAAGAACAGATGCAATCAAAACAAATACTGGATTACGACAAGGATGTAGTTTATCACCCACTTTGTTTAATATATATATAGACGATATTTTTAATAAATGGAAAGTTTTAGTAAATCCAGGAATAAGAATGGATAATAAAATGTGCATAAATAATCTTTTATTTGCTGACGATGTAATCATAATACAGAAAAATGAAGACGACTTACAGAAATCAATGCATGCATTAAATGAAATATGTAAATTATACGATCTAAAAATTTCTGTAAGGAAAACGAAGACCATGGCTTTTAGAGGAAGAGATCCAGTGAGAACCAAAATTATTTTAGAAAATCAAAGTATAGAACAGGTGTCTAGTTTCAGATATTTGGGCTGTGATGTTGGCTACAATGTGGAAAGAGATATTGACTCCAAAATAAATAAATTTCAGACGGTGTGTGGAACAATACAGAGAACATTCAAAAATAAAATTAGAAAAGAAACCAAGATAAAAATGTATAATGTTATGGCGGTTCCCACAATATTGTATGGATGTGAAACTTGGGCTCCAGTGAAAAGACAGAAGGATAGAATACAGACGGCAGAGATGCGGTTCCTAAGACAAGTAAAAGGATGTACAAGACTTGATAGAATAAGAAATGAGGATATAAGAGAAGAATTGAAAGTACAGCCTTTATTGGATAAAGTCACGAATTACAGACAGAAATGGATTGATCACATGGATGGAATGAGCAAGGAGAGATATCCATTGTTAGCCAGAAATTATCAAGCAAGAGGAAGGCGTGATGTTGGAAGACCTAGAAGACGTTGGGCTGATGCAATATGAAGTCGGAACGGGCAATTGCCTAATCCCTGGAGTGATGATGATGATGATGATAATTAAATATCAATTAATAAATTAATGGATTGTTGGATTGTGTTTTATATATATATATTCCAGTAGACCTTATCTATTTATTAACAATGTTTCAAATCGTAAGCATGATCTTTCTACGGGCATGGAATTAATGATAAGCTAATTAAAATAAGAAATATAGTGAATATCATGAATTTTTGAACCACAAATAAGGTCTACTTGTCTCATTTACATGCTGTTGGATCCTATATATTATACCGAATGTATGTATATGAAAATATATGTAATAACGTTAATAAATAATAGCTTCATAATATTTTCGTGTTACAATTTTCATATTTTTCATATTTTCTTATTTTGATTTCATATTTTGGTAAAATTTTCTTCATATAAATCCTCGCTCTACTCATGACTTTCAGTAATGACCCTTGTACAAATAGGAATGAGTTGCACAAAGAAATTAAACATAATCAACTTTTATAAGATTCATGATGTGTTCCGTTGAGGTTGAATATTCCATAATTTTATATTAAAATTAAACATAGTCTCAATTCTGGAAATGCATGCTGTTATGCATTATAGGTACTCTTGTCCCAACTCCTTTAAAAAAAATGTTAAACTGAAAATATATAAAAATGTTCTCCTAGTTATATTATCTTCTTCATCCAACCAAGTGTTATGCCTATAGGCCTGTTATGATCTCACTGATGAATTTTGTATCCAGCGTTTCCTTGGAGGCCCAGAGATCTCTTCCCTATTGGACAATAACAAAGCATAGCTCTAGGAACTCTATCTGAACTCATTCGTCGCAAATGATTCATCCACTTGTTCTGGTATATATGTATGCATTTAATGATTGGTTCTAAACGTAGTTCCTGATGTATATCTCATGAATCTCATTTTACTAGAAGTTATCCTGCTGTGTTCTCTTTCCTCAAAGTCCATGCCTCACTGTCATAGCAAAGTGTAGCAAGAGTATTTTTATAACCGTACTCTGATATCTCTCTGGACTAGCGAAGGTTTCATTACTGTGTTTTCCTTTTTCCAAGAGTTATCCTTTTTCTTGCCTTTTTCGTCAACAGAATTAACCCTCCAGTCCATCCGAGGCTTGTTGTGAGAATTAAAAGTAACTCAAGTTCTACCCAATGGGTTACTAGCCCAAAGGGGTAAAGTGATGGGGTTTCCATCCATGCAGCATTTACTCTACAAGTGATGTTATGGTTGTAATACCAATACTCGGTCCCTAGAGCCTCATCTGTTATAAGTTAGGTTGAGGTTAGGTTTTGGGTAGGAGAGGTTTTAGAATGCACTTCACTATCCCATACGACCCTAGTTATATTATATGGATGCAAAACATGGACCCATACTTTAAGGGAGTAAAGAAGATTATGAGTATTTGAGAATAAATCTCTTATGAAAATTTTTGGTCGAAAGAGACGAATTGACAGGTGAATGGAGAAAACTACATAATAGTAAGCTACTTGGTCTTTATAGGAAATGAGATTTAATAACAAGTTTTGTAGACTGCGATGGTCAAGACATGTAGCAATAATGGGGAATGAAAGAGGTGCATGGAAGCTTCTTGTAGGAAAATCAGAGGGAAAACACCCAATTGGTAGACTAAGAATGAGGTGGGAAAATAACATTAACCACGATTTGAGATCATACAGGTGATGATTGGAAAACATTAGCTCAGGATTGGGATGTATGGAGAGTTTATGTCCGCGCGGATATTAAACTAACGGGCTTTATAACCACAGTGAGTTATTTTAGTTTATACGTGTGTATATAATTATTAGAAGGAAGACTTCGAGATAAAATGTTAAATCAAATAGCCCGCCAAATCAAAATGGTGCTGTAATTTAAAATGTTGACATGAGATGGCAGCAGCGTATCAAAACATGATGGTCAACACCTATGACTAAATAATTGTGTCGATTTTTTTAAAATGCATAATTTACTGTTATGAATGTAAATTTTATTCTAATCCGATATTATTGTTTATTATTATATTTATTCCGAGGAGTTTACTTATTCAATTTAGTTTTAAGAAAATTTATATGAAATTTGGCTATGGTATTTGCAGATTCTTCCTTTAAGAATTATATGATCTCTAGATTATTGATTTTGATAATTATATGCATGTGGGCTAAATATTTTATCGTAGCATCTAAAATATTGAAAATCTTCATCTGTTATATATAGTTGGTATCACTGATTTGTCTTATCAGCTGACAAAAAATCAGCTGTAGGGGAAATATGGAAATTAACTTTACAATATTTGTACCTATATAAAATAAATATATGTAAGCTCCCTTTTTTTTTTATTAATTTTAACTTAATGACGTTATAAAATAAATAAGCTTTAAGAGCGGGATGAAGATTTATACATATGTTAAGCTACCAAGTATTTTACCAAGAAGTGTTTTTACTTTTATGAAGCCGATATCAGCCAATAATTTTGCGTGTTTTTATAATCGACCCAATCGAGTTGGCGGTAAAAAATATTGTGTTGCATTCCAAGATAGTTTCGTGACGCGGTGCATTTCTGCCTGCACTTCCATAGCTTGCTATAAAATGGCAGAACCTACGTTGTCAAAACCAAGTGAGAAGAATGTTTTTCGGTTTAGTGATTATGACTGCATAGGATTTGATCTTGACAATACATTATGCAGATATAAACTCACAGAAATGGTGAAGTTAGAATATGAAGCTCTTTCAAATTTTTTGGTGTCAGAGAAAGGTTATAGTGCTGTTTACTTGTTGAAGCCTTTAGAAGCTAATATAGATTTTCTGCAAAAGGGACTTGTGTTAGATTTTTTTCGAGGAAATGTATTACAGTTAAGAAGTGATGGAGCAATTTTAAAAGCCAGTCATGGCACTAGATTCATGTCTGAAGAAGAAATAAAGGAAGTCTATGGTGCTGACAAAAAGTGGGAAACTTCAGTTGCTTTCACTCAAAATATGCTTGAATATTGGAATGGACCACTTTCGGAGAGAATCAGAACTGTTTCAGATTATTTTGATATGCCAGCAGCTCTAGCATTTGGTAGGATTGTTGATTCCTTGGATGCAAAACAAGGAAACAGATTGGATGTTTATAACATATGGCCTGATATTTTGGATGGTCTCTTTCACATGTTTAAAAGAGAGCATTTTGAATCTAATGAAGGTGGTTATTTCAGTGCTCTGAAGAATAATCCATCTAACTATATACATAAATGCAGTAATAATATAATAAATTGGTTGAAGCAGATAAAATCCTCTAAAGCCACTTTTCTTATAACAGGATCCAATGTTGACTTTGCATCGTTTACTGCATCTAATTGTCTTGGTGAAAACTGGCAAAGTTTCTTTGATATTATAGTGTGTTATGCAAGAAAACCTGGATTTTTTACTGGTGCAAGGCCATTTATTAAAGTTGAAAACTTTGACGAAACTGATCCTATTGAGGGAAAAGATTTGGAACTTGGAAAAATATATAGTCAAGGGAACTGGCAAGATTTACAACAGTTTTTAGCACGGCACACAGGTCTGAAACAACCAAAATGTCTATATATTGGCGACAATTTAATTCAAGATGTTTATGTACCTTCTGAATACACAAAATGTGATGCTGTAGCTATAGTTGAAGAACAAGGTGCTGAGGGAATGGAGATTGAATATTTCCATGATGATACTCCTATAATTTCTTCTGATAAGTGGGGATCGTATTTTGGAAATGGACAAGGAAATGTTGGTAATAGTTTTTGGTGTGAGATGATAAAAAAACATTCTAAGATTTGTGTTCCTGATGTAGAAGTACTTGCAAATGTACCGTTGAACTATGAATTCAATGCATTTGTTCAGGATGAGAATGTGAATGATTTTCGGGGTTATTATCCAGGATGTCCCTTGAGTTTATCATCACTAAAAGAAGTAGTAAAACAGCAGTAGGCCTAAACTGTCATGATAAATAGTATATATATGTGTGTGTGTGACATATTTATTTATAGTTTGTAATGTGTTGATTTACTTTGTGACTTTATTAAAACAAGGGGATTGTAGTGCAAATGATTACTTACCTTCATTTAAAAGAAAAAGCAATTTTTATATATATATATATGATTAACAAAGTTTTCTTGGGTTTTCCGCGTGATGGATTCAGGGTCGGCCTCTGGTAATTGATTCCAACGTTTTGGCATAATCCCACATGCCATTATCAAGGAATGATAGGTTCGAGTCACTGCTATAGGTCTTATATAATCAAACTCATAGAGTTTTCACTGTATAAGACCTGAACCTTGGGTGGATGTACGGCTTCTGAAACTGACCATAGTGAAAACTCATTGTGTTTGATTCCTTGATAATTGCATGTGGGATCATGCCGAAACAATGGAATCGGTGACCGAAGCCGACCTTGAATCCATCACACAGAAAGCCAAAAAAAAATTGTTGTTAATTTTACTTATATTTGCAAAAATCTACAATATATATATACAGGTGTTGCAAACAAAAGGAAGTGAGGTAGATATGTTGATCATTTTTTAATAAGGTACTAATATCCAGAAACAATGCATTTTCACATCTATGACTAGTTAATTATATCTCAAGATCAGTGTTAGTTCGAAGGATTTGAAGACTTATCACTTGACAACACCTCACAGGTACGGAACCTGTGGTACGTGGCTTCGCAAAGAATGTGGCTGCAACACGACAGAGCTCCTGCTCACTTCCATGCCGATGTGAGGAGACATTTGGATACCACTTCTCCAGGTTGATGGACTGGCAGGGGACCAATCCCATGGCCTCCAAGATCAACTGATTTTAACCCTCTCGACTACATTTTTGGTGGGGCGACATGAAACTGTCTGTTTATCAGATTCCAATAGAGTCACGTATGGATCTTACAGCCCGAATCCACGCTGTTGTTGAAATGATCCAAACAAGGCCAGGCATATTTGAATGTGTGTGCCTATCACTACACCGCACCGCCGATATACGCTCTGCAATGAAATGGGAGGTGAATATTTTGAAAACTTGATGTGACTGTGATGTAGGCTATTGAATCTTCAAATCCAACTAACGGAACTTTTGAGAATTTAGCTAGTCATAATGTGAAAACGCACCATTACTGGACATTGGTATCTTAATAAAAAGTGATCAACATATCTCAATATACACCTTACCTCTGTTGTCGATGTTTTTTTGCAACACCCTATATATGAGCCTGGGTGGACTAATGGTTATGTCACTAATGTGTAGAGTTAGAGGTCCTGGATTCAAATCCTGGCTGAGGTTTTTTTTCATGTCATATATATATAGAGTTTAAATGTCAATCTAAGTAAGACTTTGAAATGTGAAATTGAGAAATAGACGCTTTTATTGAAATTCACACACAAAATGTCCACTATACTGATTATGAGTTAAGTTTGAGTTGTACTGTAAACAAACTTGCATAAGATGTTACTCTGTCTATTGAGGGAAACGTGGTGCTTGTTTTAACCACCATGTGTTAATAGAAACATTGTTTTTAAAGGTAAATAAGACTGAATACAACATAAGATGGTACCAATAATTAAGAACTTCCTCCATTTCTTATTTATTTATGACAAAAATTATACATTTTTTATTAGAGGAATTAAACACAATGCATACATGTGAAAAGTGATGTTATTCATCCTTGGCAGAGTTCTTTGTTTGGAGTCGAATATGTGGTAGAGTTCAGTTCCAGCAATGTGAAAACCATTTCTGCTGCATATTCGATGGTAGAATCCATGTATTGCCCCTCGGGTGTAAAGATGTCTCAGTTCAAAAAAATTATATATGAGCCTACCTAATCATACATTTACGTTTTTTCCATGATGTTGAAAGATAACCTTTATTTACCCGTACAATTTTATTACGAGCAGAATTTTATGTTCCGTACTGACTCACATGTAAATTCTGCTATTTTCGCCATATCATAAATAGTTAATGTCACATTTTTTTCACCAAACTGAAAATATTCGTAAGTAATGCCAGGAGTGATTTCCAAATTTATCTAGAGGATTTGAAAATCAGGCGTGACATTTGTTAGGACTATTTAACAAAAAAATTAAGCTGTTTTAAATAGTTCTGGTATTTTAAAATTTCCTAGTAAAGCTGCAAGCATTGCATGAAAATGCTATGATTGCAGTGAAGGACCTGCCTTAGGGCAGAATTACTATGGATGGATTTTAAAATATTTACTTATTTCATGTAAATGGCGATGTTTGAAAACAAATCAGAAATGTGAGGTTATGTATATTCACTACAACTTGATCATATTATTTATTGCCAAATAGGTTTGCACCCTAGAGTGGAGAAATAATAAAACACATCAAACTGTGTATTATTATCAACATTATAGGTTATTAATTTATTTTTTTTAGTAGACAACTTTGTGAAATCAAAGAATCTGTTCATTATTTGCTATATTCGATGTATTTTTGGAGAAAAATAATGCTCTGAGCTGTTCATATTTTTAAAAAGGATCAGAGCTTTCTTTATCACAAAAGCAGGAGCTGATAAACAGAAATCAATAAACAGCAAGGTGAAACACGACTGTCATTGGTTGTAAAACAAAATTCATTGAAACGTGATTGGTCATTGACAACCATTTGGGGCATGAGTCAAAATAATTTGTTTCTCTCTGCTTTTCACTTGCTTTGCTTTCCGATGTTTAAGAATTTCTACAGAAATTTTGCCATTTTGAGACAATTAAAATTCCAACATTCCGCATTGTGCATGCATAAGAATTAAATAATGCTTATTTATTGTATTAAAATTATATATTTTAAGATAACTTCTGTAGAAATGTGCTCGATAATATATATTTTTATTTTGTGTGTTAGAGACGGAACTACATTTTCTTACATGCTTAAAGGTAAAACCATTATTCGATCAATGAAAATGCAGCCGTACATCTTTTTTGTTTACAATAGAACAGAAGCTTAGCTTGGAAGAGGCATACAGAATACATCAAACAAAAATGTGTGTGTAAACATACATCATCATTATTATTATTATTGTTGTTGGAATTTTATTTGTAAATTTTAAATAAAATCTTTTTCTCAGTTTCATATTTTAATGATTTACTTGAAACATGCACACAATGATATATATGTATATAAAAGGGTGGTTCTTATTTAGAGGGGTGAAGTTAAAATGACATCTTATTTCAACATACACCATCTAATTTCTTTCCTTTTCACTCAATTTGATAGTGTATAAATTTTCATTACAATATATTAACATTAACCTGTGCCGCACTGAACCTAAATTTATAAATATCCAATAAAATTACAGCAAGAATATTGTTTATTTTTCTATTGTCTTAAACAAGAGAAATAAATCAAAGTTAAATTAATTGTTTACATCTTAATTCAATATGATTTTTATCAGTATTATTGTGCCTGTTCTAGTTCAATGTGACATGGATTCCTCATCTTAAATTTCAACAAAATGGACTTTAAATTACTTCTTACAAGCAACGGAAAAAATAGAGGGTGTGCGGAATGAATATCATCATAATCATCATATTTGGCATAACAACCCAGGTCGAGTTATAGCCTCCATAAGCATCCTCTTCCATGTCTCTATTCCTGGTGACTGTCCACGAATTTTGAATTTTAAGTCTTTTGACATCTTCCAAAACTCCATTCATCAACATAGCTTTAGGTCTTCCAACATTTTTTCTTCCATCTAGAAGTTCCAACATTATTTTTTTAAACAGTTTCACTATTATCCATTCCCAGGATAAGTTATGTCCATCTCAAACTAGCTATTTTAATGTCTGTAACAATGTCTGGTGACTTATACAACTTCACTGTATCATATTCGCCATTCTTCTCTTTCCTGAATGGGGCCATGTGTTCTTCTTACAATTTTCTTTAAAAAAACTCCGAGCCAAGCAATCTCATTTTCAGTCAAGACCAAAGCCTGTTAGCACAGGCTTTATTAATGTCTTCTATAATCTTATTTTTGTGTTAAAAGTGAGATATTTTGATTAAAAATATTTTACTATCCCATAGTAACATTTATTGGCATTTTGAATTCTCTTATTTATTTCTTCTTTAATATCATTAGGGTTGTTAATTTGGATTCCCAGATATACAAAACTTTCAACTTTTTCTAATTTAAAATTCTCTATTTTATTTGTTGTTCCTTTCTTTTATATTTCTTATTTTCATTACAGATCATATATTTTGTTTTTTCTTGCAAAATGAATATGAAAAGTAAAAAATAAGGATCACCCTAATATGAGGATCATACTGAAAGTCATGAGCAACATTTTTTTATTTTAGACAAACCAAGTACATCATGTTAATCTACAGACCTTTGTGCTACTTTTCAACATAGTCTCCATTTCTTTGCACATATTTTGTCCAGTGTTCTACAAGCTTGAATATTCCCTTATGATAGAAGTCCGTTACAGCTGCTCGAAGACCCTGACGCACTGCTTTCGAAATATCCTCCAGCGTCTCGTAGCGTTGGCCTCTCATCTGCTCCTTCACAGAACCGAAAAGATGGCAGTTGGAGGGTGCCAAATCGGGACTATAGGGAGGATGTGGAAGAGTTTCCCACCCAAATGTCCTGATCTTCTCCACAGTGGTACGAGCAGTGTGAGGACGCGCATTACCATGTTGCAGAATGATCTTCCTTTCAGGGCGTTTGTCGTGCAATG
This sequence comes from Diploptera punctata, assembly GCA_030220185.1. Taxonomy (NCBI): domain Eukaryota; kingdom Metazoa; phylum Arthropoda; class Insecta; order Blattodea; family Blaberidae; genus Diploptera; species Diploptera punctata. Next base: position 933,422 of record JASPKZ010002677.1, on the reverse strand, counting down.
CATGACGGAGCTTCACAAGTGTCTGGATATAGCGGGCAGCATTTATGGTTTGTCCAGGTTCAAGAAATTCAACCAGAATGCAACCTTGCGCATCCCAGAAGACGCTGCCCATAACTTTCTCAACAGATTGCACTGTCTTCGCTTTTTTCTTTGATGGCGAATTCAAGTGGTGCCATTCCATACCCTGGCGTTTTGTTTCAGGCTCGTAGCGATGAAACCAGCTTTCGTCACCTGTCACAATACTTGTCAAAAAATCATCACCTTCATTTCGAAATCTCTGAAGAAGGTAATGGGTGATGGTTCTTCTCTGAAGTTTGTGGTCTTCACTCAATAAACGTGGAACCCAACGGGCACTAACTTTTCGGTAACCTAAGCTGTGAATCATTTCTTGCACTGCACTGTGTCCTACTGCAAGTTTTGTAGCGATTTCATTCACTGTGATATGCCTGTCATCTCTAATGAGTGCATCAACTCTTTCCTTGTTGCAATCCATGGAGGCAGAGCGTGGGCAATCGCTACAAGGCTCATCTTTAAAATGTTTCACCCATGTTCTAATACTGCTGGCACCCATGCAGGCATCTCCGTAAGCACATTGAAGTCTTTGGTGAATATCAACAGCAGATTGTTCCTCTTTAACAAGGAATTCAATGACAGCGCGCTGTCGAAACAAAACATTGATGTGTGCCATTTTGGACACACTGTGTGTGGTCACATGATAGAAGCTATGACGCCACAAAACGGCAATGTTGTGGTATAAAGTCTATAGATTACGATCCTGCAGGTGTTTTTGTTACATTGTTGAAATTTGAATTTTAACAATGGGTTACTCACGACTTTCAGTATGACCCTCGTGTATATATATATAACAACAATAGCTTTATTTTACCTGGCAAAGTTAAGGCCTTGTCTACCACTCTACCAGGTTAAAAAAAAATAGAAAATAGTATATTACGATGCGAGACTGGGAAGTGGTTTTTACAGAATTGAGGAACATTTTTAAAAACTGAGCAATAGCGAGGTTTTTAATTTCCGAGATTGTGTAAAACACTTCACAAACATTTGTTATACATTATTTTTTGCGCAATGGTGTTTTCAAAATAATAAATAATAGTAAAATAATATCTTTGTTGGAAATATTTGCATTCATTATAAACAATTGACTAATGTTAACAGTGGGGCAATGTTTATTAGTTGAAACAACAGGAGGTCATCAGACCAATTTATTGATAAAATGGCAGCAAGTACATATTTATTGTTTTATATAGTTTCAAATGAAGTTAAGTTCATTTAAAATGCATTAATTTGTTTCATATAATATATATTACACTACCTTTTGGATATTTTTTGTGTATACGTTGTATGTAGTATACATGAGGGCTGTGGTTTTACTTCCCACAGGCATTTGTAATATGTAATATTACAGTATAGTTATTTTATTGTAGTATAGTTATTTAGGTTGGCAACCCCAAAACGTAGGAGGGTGAACTTTCAATCATGGTCGCCATTGCTGTAAGTAAGACAAAATGCTTTATCGTGCAAAAAATATTCCTACATCTAAATTACAATACACATAAACATTACATGGTATGTCTACAATATAATTATTTACAAAATATTTTGATTTACTCTAGATTTAACAAATAAAATATAGCAAAAAAGAAAATGGTATTAAATACAATCTAAAAGATGTGATATTAATGTTATGGATTGTACAGAGAATGATTGTTAAAAACAGAATTGCTAACTTATGGGAAAGTTCATGTTATCTCCTGGTCTTGTTGTCTTTTTTAATGTAAGCCAGCTATAACTAACCTAATCACATGAAATTTAATGTAAGGTCAAATTGAATTTCTTCTTTACACCTCATTTAATGTTAGGTTATTACCTCATTAGAACTAATTCAGATGAGTTGTAATGAACCGATACAATTTATTCATAAAATAACTCAGTGTAAATCTTAATGTAACCTAAGGTAATTATTTATACAGAGTTTTTTTAAGAAAAAAACTAATACGGAAACTAGCAATGATGAGCAATCCCCTTTATTAGACAAACGTTTAAAAAATATGCAAAGTTTGATACAAAAAAGTTAATTCATAGTTCAAAGACCCCGACGCTATTAGGGCATCCGAGGGCTAGGGAGTCTTTCCTTTCTTCCATTTCTTCTTTCCTTTATTTTCTTTTCTTCTCCAGAAAAGCCTGACCAGAGGCTATAAGATGGCAGCCCCATCACTGGTCTTGCCTTCCTTTGGCCAGCAACCAATCAAAGGGACTATTATTATGTTTTCAAGTCTTATACGAGAATTTCCCTTGAACGTTGGAGGGAAAATTTTCTATAGGATCGTAACAGGCCTTGGCCTAACTTGGAAGGAAGAAGAAGAAGAAAAAAAGGGTAAGAAAAGTGATTCATTCATTCATTTAAAAATATATAGGAAACCAGATATAATAAGAACAGTTGGTCTCACAGACTGTGATGTGCAGGATATATGGCACGAATGGGGAATGAAAGAGGGTCATGGAAGCTTCTTTTAGGAAAAGCAGAAGGAATAGCCCAGTTGGTAGACCAACATTAACCATGATTTGAAAGTAGATTATATAGGGGGTGATAGGAAAACATTTGCTCGAGACAGGGATGTGTGGAGAGCTTGAGTCTGCACAGCCGTGAGCCTATAGGTTCGATAGTGCCAGTGAGCTAGCTATATATTCAATTTTTTTTTAAATCCTTGAAATGCCTTAAAATTGAATAAGTTAATATAAACATAACCTAGAAATGATCATATTATTGAAGCAACATGGCTGCATTGGTCAACATATGTATACTCTGATGGCTGTTTACGTAGAGGAAACAGAATAGCCAACCTTTCAAAAATGTGCTAATAGAAAAAAATAAAGAATCACTGCACACTTGTCCAGTTTTCTTATAATTACAAAAAATGAAGATCGCTATAGATGTCTCTAAACAACACTTTGCTTGCATACTGTTATTAGAAATTCTATCTAGATACATTCATAATGTTAACTAAATCTTAGCTAACCTACCCAAATTGCATTCTAACCCACTCATATGTACCTAAAAGTAAGAAAGGAATTTTTTTTTGTGATTTTTAAGTTATATTTATGTGAAATTCAATTAATTATTCTTTTAACTATAAAAGATTATGAGTATTTGAGATTAAAGTTCTTAGGAAACTTTTTGGACCAAAGAGAGATGAACAGACAGGTGAATGGAGAAGACTATAATATTTATAGGAAAGCAGATATAATAACAGTTAGGTCTCATAGACTGCAATGGCCAGAACATGTGGCCCAGATGGGGAATGAAAGACGTGCATGGAAGCTTCTTGTAGGAAAAGCAGAGGGAAGATGACCAGTTGGTAGACTGAGAGTGAGGTGGGGAAATAACTTTATCCATGATTTGAGGGAAGTAGATTATACAGGAGATGATTGGAAAACATAGCTCACCTGTGTCCAGGTGGCCATGAACCTACAGGTTAGATAGTGCCAGTGTATTCAACCATAGACTCCTCTTCAGCACAGCAAGTGCAATCAAAACAAACGGTGCCATATTCCAAACAGAAACTAAGTATAGTTATATGAAATTAAAGTTTCCCATATCTAAAAATCTGAAATGTAGAATAAATATACACATGAAACTAACTTTTTCTCATAATATTTACATCAAATTACATTTTCATCAAAATATGTGCAACATATTCATAAAAATATGCACATAAAATTGACTTTTCATCAATTATAAATGTCCGGAAAAATGCATGCAAAATTGCCTCTAGCGGGAACTTGAGTAAATTTTGGTGGATTTTCACTGTACTAAATCACTGATAATCCCCCTAAATATTTTTGTATAGCATAAGCATAATTAGACATTTGAAGTAAAATTATTTACACCTCACCTCATATCCTGTCTTTTATCTTAACTTAAGTGGTTACATCTTCAGCCGGTCTAAATAGAAGACAGGTTATGAGGTGAAGTGAAAAGGATTTTATTTTAAATTAAACCTCTTAGTGATATTTCCAATAATAATTCAATATAATTAGATATTTTATTTGAAGAGAAATATATACGCCTGAATCGAGATTTGAACGCGATGCCTGTGGTAATGTACACCAGTGCTCTATCCACTAAGCTACCAGGCATTCTGATTCAAAAACATATTATTTCTCTCCTTTATTATATAAATTCCCACATACCGAGGTATGAACTTGTTTCACTAAGCCTCTAGCAGCTTCTTTAACAAGAAGACTTTAATGGGAATCACACAACATTTATAACCAGTGAAGCTTATATTGCATGAGTAATGTGATGAGTGATTTCCAAATCATTGATAAATTCACGAAATGACAAGTGAATTTATCTAGAGGATTTGGAAATCAAGAGTGGTGTTTGTTAGGACTATTTAATGAATAAAACTAAGCCATTTACTCAAAAATGATTATTTAAATATAGTTATTTTAAAATATTTAATGTCAACGATGATGTTTGAAAACAAATAAATCCGAATTATCTGGTTATCTTTCATTTGTTTATCCAGTGCATCGTCCCGGGCCGTAGCCGAGTGGTTAAGGTAGGAAGCCTTGGCGCAGAGCTACGGGACTAGTGCTGGTTCGAGTCTCCATGGGGGAAGAAATTTTCTTGTGGTATTTCGGCCAGTATGGGACTGGTGCCCACCCAGTATCGTGAGGCAATTGGGTAGCTACAATAAGTAGCGGCTCCAGGTTGAGGAAACCAGTTTTAACGGCTGGGGGACTCGATATGCTGACCACATGTCACCCCTATACTGGCTGATGATCATCTACCTCTGTGATTGACACATGTGGATGTGAGGGGCCAGCAGTCGGCTGGTAGGCTAAGGGCCTTCTAGGCCTGTCGCGCCAGGAGTATTGTATATCCAGTGCATCTTGATCATATAATATTATTTATTGTCTTCTGGTATGGGCAGCTTCAAATAGGATTGCAATATTGTAAGAATGCACCTAGTGGAGAAAAAAAATTAAATACATCAAACTGTATATTATAGCCAACATTTTAGTTATTAATTTTTTTTTTATAAACAACTCGGTAAAATCATTCATTGTTGACAAAATCTTTAGAACTGACTCCAAATGTATTTCCTATTAGTTTGAGTGTTTTGAGGCTTATAATGCTGGATTATTTTGTCTATATCTTCATTTGAAGCACAACTAAATCTTGTGTCTGCCATTTTTTACATTCAAACCTGGCTGCACTGCAAAATAATGCTCTGACTGTTCAGAATATTAAAAAAAGAGGAGCTTTCTTTATCACAAAATCAGGTGGTGAAGAGAATTTGGTAAAGAGTAAGGCGAGGTGAAATACAACTGTCATTGGTTGTTAAACAAATTCATTGAAATGTGATTGGTCATTAACTCCCATTTGAGGCATGAGTTAAATAGTCATCTTAAATATTAATTTTATCGCTTCTCACCGAATGACAAATTTTATTTGAAGAAAAAAAATCTACGCCTGAGTCAGGATTTGAACCCAAAGTCCCTGACACTGTACACCAATGCTCTATCCATTCCGATTCAAACACATATACACTAATCATGTAGATAATTCATAATTATTATATGTATTATTTAACCCTACCCTGATGAAGTGGAAGAGAAGACCTTATGGTCTTAACTCCATCAGGTAAAATAAATAAGTAGACATGTTGGTAACAAGCAATAACTATCAATATGTTTAACAACTACTGATCTGTATGAAAAATGTATGTATGGCCTCAGAAATGCTTATCATTGCTATTTCAACCAAACTAACAATGTAGCAGTAGTAAACAATGTCAATCGATGTTGCAAAAGAAAAAAGAATTGTTGATAGCATAAGACATACTCGTAATCATAACAATTGATTTACTTAGTAACCTGTGATTACTTATAATGTGCATTTTTCTGTCATCTGTGTTACAATAGCCAAAACTAGTAAATGATAATTCAAAATGTTAAGCACAAAGATTTTTTTAAAAAAATGTAGAGAATTGCAACTAATACCTACAGAGTGTCCAGCATTTGGGAAAATCTTGAAAACCTGGAATGAGTCGGGAATTTGAAAGCAACCAGGAAATAGAGTGGAATTCATACATAAATGTGCATCTATCTTGTATTCAAATAAAAATAATCACAATCGTTAAACCACATTCTAAAAATATTTACAAATATTTCTTGGAAGAAATGTTTATGAAGCTATAGCATAAGTTTGGCATAGTCAAGCTGCCACCACTAAAGAAATTCTTACATCTGTCAACACAATATCGCTTTACAAAACAATACTTGAGTGCACGTAGTTATAAATTATATGTTTTTATTATTTACATATATTTAAAACAATTAGCTTTCTAGAATTAAGTATATTTAACACTCAAAAAAACTCTATAATTATTCTTTGATGTCATGAAAAAACAGGGAAATAGTGGGGAATTTTGTATTTGTAATTTATTGGACACCTTGTACCTAATTGACCTACTTAAATATCACATATTCTTTATAAATTAATTTTGGTAAATTCATAGATTTCTTCAAAGTCACTAAAATCGATGGATGGCATTTATTTAATTCAGGGAACAGTTGTTTTGATAAAAAAAATAACTAAAAAGAATTGTTAGCTTTCTAAGTTTAACCTTTAAGCGCCCAAGTTTAAATGGCCAGGTAGCGGCAGGCTGCCCGGGTTTAAATGTCCACCTAGCTTTTAAACTCCTTGGCTTTTGACTATAATTTTGCTAATTTTATTAACTCATATTTTTAAATCTGTGGGGGTCACAAACATCAAACAACGTTGAAAGTGTTAAATATCATTGTAAAATCGGTGGTATTAACGGCAAAAACCCGTAGTGATATTTTATACCATAGAGATAATTTTTTAATTCACGATAGTTACCAAATAACTTTAGGGACTTTAGAGTGTTGTGAATCAGGTTAGAAGTGAAAAACTATATATAGATTTAGGTATATTCTAACCCTCGTTCTTTCTTTTGTTTATTATGTTGCATCCAGTCCGTTTTCCCCCAAAGCAGGAAAGTTTTGAAAAAAAAACAGGTCATATTCCACCCACAGCCCTTATTCATTCACAGTTTTGTGACTCAGAGTGAAGTTTACGATATGTCTAGTACAAAATCAGTACGTTCCCCTGAAATACAAGACATTCTCGGATTGTGACAATGACGAAAACGATATCAATGACAATCACAAGCTACAATCAACTGACACTTATAGCTGTGAGACACCTGACTTTTGTCAGGTCTTCCCTCTGACATGACAGAATCAGAAATGTACCTTTTTCTTGGCGTAATTATTCTAATGTGAAATGACGTGTTGTGGGATAGTAAGACCTAAGAGAAAATGGATGCCTAATAATCTAAAAATAATAATAATTCCATGGTGCGACAGGCCTAGAAGGCCCTTAGCATACCATCCAACTGCTGGCCTCACACTCACATGTGTCAATCACAAAGGTAGATGATCATCGAGCCAGTGCATAGGTGACATGTGGTCAGCATGTCGAGTCCCCCAGGCGTTATAGCTTGTTTACACAACCAAACATTTTTTTTTCATTTGTTAGACTTGACCATTCTATACAGTTTTCTTCTTCTGACTTTATTGGTGCCAAAACAATAGATAGAGACTTCCGACTTAGACTTGTCAGAGATGTTTTGCAACAGGCTGACAGGACACCCTGTAGACGACTCCCTGGATAGACCTAGTATATTGAGTACAGACATTTTGTGATTTGAAGTCAACTTTAGTCAACATTGGGCCAAAATAACATATAGAGACTTCCGACTTAGACTTGTCACAGACTTTTTGGAACAGCCTGGTAGAACACCCTGTAGATGACTCCCTGGTTGGTAGACATAGTATATTGAGTACAGACATTTTGTGACTTGAAGTTAAATTTAGTCAACATTGGTCGGTAGCTTTACAAAGACTAATTTGTCATGTGTGTTCGGCACGGGGAATCAGAAAACGTGTGCAAGTTAAGCATAAAAAGTATGATGTCGGTTTGTGAATTGGTGATTGTTTCAAGGCTTATCACACAAAAATAAACATTTAATAAACAAATGCTATCTTCACATCACGTTGCCAAGCATCTGATAACCCTGAAAAAAGGTATGTTACAAAAGTAGTATTATCCAGTATAATTTCAAGCAACCAAACAGGTCTGCCTGCTCAGAACCCATATGCTGGGTCTGCGGGCAGACTGGACATACAATTTAAAACCCAGCATATGGGCTCCTGGGCGTTTAAAGGTTAAGACTCAACAGCAATGAATCTTGACCAAAATGTAAATAAATGAACATACGACAAATCTATGAAATGATTTAAATTTGTGCTGTATACTTACTGTTTCAGTAAAATTAATAGTTTGTTTGTTTGATTGATTGTAAAATTATTAAGAATATAGAAGTTGATGAAAGTAACGAGATACCAGTATATATCTTCGAGATTTTTTTATTTATCAAATGGCAGGAACTGACAATAATACCATTTTCCCCTCTTGTCTCCCAGCTGATAAAATCCTGTGTTCTTTGAGCTTCTCGGCTTAGCTGTGGGCAGTGGAGCAGATGTTATAGGTTCATTTCCTGCTGGGATCAGCACAAAGTGGGCAGCTGGTGGATGGAGGTGGTGGGGAGACAGTTATGTCACGTCATCATCCTGAACTTGGTGACAGCTTCCTTATGTCCCTTGAGTTTTTCTTCATTTCCAAGTTCTTCTGTTTTTTCCCATCTTTTCCTTTGTCTGCTTCATGGGATATCTTGGTGTTCTCGGCATTCCATCCCTTCTTGATGTCATCTGTCTTCCATTTCAGGTGTGGCTCAGGAATCACTGAAATTTTGAGTGTCTACTATTTCATTGCCAGTTGTTCTAATGTGAGATGGAATCCATTGGAAGCCTACCCACTTCTGGTTTTGTAAAAATTTCAATATTGTTTGGCATTTTCTTTTGATTTCTGATTCTGAAACTTTGTTTTGGGTAATAGCTTGGATGGCAGTTCTACAGTCTATAGGACTATTACTTACTTACTCACTGGCACTATTGAACCCGTAGGTTCATGACCGCACAGACGTCAGCTCTCCATACATCCCTATCCTGAGCTAATGCTTTCCAATCATTCCCTGTATAATCTACTTCCCTCAAATCATAGTTAATGTTGTTCTCCCACCTCATTCTTCATCTACCAACTGGGTGCTTTCCCTCTGGCTTTCCTACAAGAAGCTTCCATGCACGTCTTTCATTCCCCATATGCGCAACATGTCCTGCCCATCACAGTCTACAAGACTTAACTGTTCTTATTATATCTGGCTTCCTATAAAGACCATGTAGTTCATTGTTAAGTAGTCTTCTCCATTCACCTGTCTGTTCATCTCTCTTTGGTCCAAAAATTTTCCTAAGAACTTTATTCTCAAAAACTCGTAATCTCATTTCCTCCCTTAAAGTAAGAGTCCATGTTTCGCACCCATATAATATAACTCGTAGAATAATAGTTTTATATATTTCCAGTTTAACGTTTTTTGAAAGGAGTTGGGGCATCAAAAGTCTCTGCAATGCATAATAGCACGCATTTCCAGAATTGAGTCTATGTTTAATTTCTTTGTGCATCTCATTCCTATTTGTGATTATTGTTCCTAGGTATTTGAATTCAGCCACTTCCTCAAAATTTCCCTCACTTGTCATTAGCTGTCCATTTCCATTATATAATATATTTAGTTTTATTGATATTTACTTCCAGTCCTAATTCCTTAGTGTTACTCAATACTGTGTGCGTGCTGTCCTTTAGTATCTCCTTGCTATCAGCCAATAGTACTATACATCATCAGCATAAACTAACAGCTTATTAATACCATTCAGTTGTAGGCCTTCCTCATCCTCTAAAGATTTGATGGCATGCTCTAGTACAAAATTAAATAGTAGAGGAGATAGTGCATCTCCTTGCTTCAACCCATTGTGGATTTCAAAAGTGTCCAAATACTATTTGTCTACATGCACCCTACTCTTTGTGCCATTTAGACACATTCGTATAAGTCTAACTAACTTTTTTAGGAATTCCGAACTCCAGCAGGATACTATATAACTATTCCCTCTTAATTGAAACATTTGCTTTTTTGAAGTCTACGCATAGTTGATGTACAGTACCATTATATTCCCATTTCTTTTCTAAAATCTGTCTTATACTAAAAATCTGAACTGTTGTAGACATGTTTCTTCTAATGCACATTGATGATCTCATAGGATGTCATCAATATAGGGAGTAAGTCTGCTTACTAATATATTTGTAAGAATTTTGTACAAAGTTGAGAATAATGAGATGCCCCTATAGTTGTTGCAAAGTTTTATCTCCTTTCTTATAAATTGGTACGATAATTGATTCTTTCCATTCATCTGGAAGAGCTTCTTTTTCCCAAATCATACTAAGCAACGGGCGTATCTTGTCCATCAATTTTTCTCCCCCTGATTTTATCAATTCTGCTGGGATCTCATCTGAGCCTGATGCTTTATACATCTTCAATTTTTGTATCGCCATTTCAACCTCTAATGCACTTGGTTCTGTGACTAACATTTCTGCTGTCTGTAAATTATCTTCCTCAATGTCCTGTTCTGTATGTACATTTAATAGCTGATTAAAGTAACTTTTCAATCTATTTAATATACTCCTGGAATCTGCAATCATTTCCCTGTTTTCATTCCGAATTATGTTTGTTCTAGCCTGAAACTCTTTCTTCTCTATCCTAATTCCGTGATATAAATTCTCTAATGTTCCTATTTTTTGCATTCATTTCAAAATCATTAATTTTCTCTCTCAGATATTCCCTCTTTTTACTCTTTAGTAGTCTGGTGGTTTCCCATCTAATACTACCCAATTGCTCCAAATTTGGCTCATGTAACAATTTCATTTTTGCTAGCTTTCTTTTCTTTACAATGTCAGCACATTCCTCATCAAACCATTTTTTGTTTTTCCTCTTTTTTAAATAACCAATTCTTTCTGATGCTGACAATTTAATAGTATCTCTTATAGCCTCCCATTCTTTATTTATATCTGTTTCTTCTTCGTTTGCCACATTGTCATCTGAAGATTCCAGTACTTCAAATCTATTAGCAATTTTGGTTTGGTATTCTTGCCGCATTTCATCATTTTTCAAGTTTTTTAATTCACATTTTTTAGAATCATCTTTAGTGTTTGTTCCTCTCATAAGCGATAGCCATTGTCTGATTTTCACCCTGACCAAATGATGATCCGAATTGCAGTCTGTCCCTCTAACTGATCTAACATCAATGATGCTACTGTGCCAGCGTTTGTCCACTAATACATGATCTATATGGTTCCAATTTTCGCCATCTGGAGACGTCCAGGTGTATTTATGAATATCCTTATGCTGAAATGTGCTCTTAACAATGAGATTCTTTGATGTGGCAAAGGTGACTAATCTAACCCCGTTGTCGTTACTATCTTCATGAAGACTGAATTTGCCTATTGTTGGTTTGAATGTATCTTCCCGTCCCACTTTTGCATTAAAATCTCCTAAGACAATTTTCATATGATATCGTGAAAGGCTATCAAATAAGTATTCTAATTCTTCATAGAACTCATCCTTGACCTTGTCATCTTTATCTTCTGTGGGAGCATGTACATTTACAATTATAAAATCATGCCTTTACCCTTTAGAATTATGTATGATATCCTGTCACTGACAAACTTAATATCTTAGATAGTGGACAGGATCCTCCTTCTGACTAAAAAACCCATTCCAAATTCAGGCCTTTCTGCACCCCCATAGTATAATGCAGAGCTTCGTGATTCCTGACTACTTTCTCCTGGCCACTTAACTTCCTGTAAAGCGACTATATCCAAGGGTGATTTATCTAATCCCTGTGTTAATATCTCTAGTGCTCCTCTATTGTATAAAGTCCTAACATTCCATGTTCCTAGGAACATGTCCCTGTGTTTGAGCCTTTGGCATGGGTTCCCGGAAGTAGTCCCTGCCCGGAGAACCGAATGGGGGACTATTTGACAAATTTTACCCCAGTTGAACCCATGTCTGCATTTCTTGATGGTTGTATTTTTACGGTGAAAGATCGTCACTCCTTCGACCAAGATACTTTTTTCGTCTGGCTTATCACCTTCGGCCAGTCCAGCATGGATAACCCTATTGGCAGCAATGCTACCACCAGCATAGCTCTCGGGATCATTTAAGCATGCAAGCCACTCCACCATGACAAGGTAAAGATACCATGGAGGACTATTGCTTTATTAAATTTGACTATTGCTTTATGAATTTGGTTGTATCTTTATATATATAATTCTTCTGTACATATGTATGTCACTGAACTCCTCCTAAACGACTGGACCAATTTTGATTAAATTTTTCGTGTGTGTTTGAGTGGGTCCCTGGATGGTTTAGATTCACAATTGGACCCGGTAGATGGCGCTATAATCGAGTTATAAGATTTTTTTTTTACAGTTTTGACAATTTTTTTTATTTTTAAGAATTTTTGCACATCAGACCCCCAAATGAAAAAAAAAAAATTGACCGTTAAAACCTTCTGAGAAGTTTTATAAATAATTAAACTTCTGAGAAGGTCAACACCAATTGAGTCTGTGTCCTTTATGGACTCAAAATCTACTTGACCGATTTGAATGGGATTCTTCCCATCATTTAGAGAATTTTTCTGGGACAATTAACGTATATATTACCCTACGTGTTATAGGAGCAGAGCAAAAAAAAAAGGAAGGTACACTACAAACATAACAAATACATTGAATTAATGAACACAGAATTTAATGTCTCAAAAAAATTCTGCGACAGCATTTGTCCATCTTTTGCGGATAACTCACAATAAACATTTTTGTCTTTCAGCTCATTTATGCCAATAATTTTGGGATAAGTAGATTCCTAGGTAACGCCAGATTCTCTATCATAAAAGGCAGTTTGCATTGCCATAGTCTGTTAATGCTCTAGCAGCCCCCCTGTTTTTGTTTCATTGAAATCAAACTTTGCATATAGCAATTGATTAAAAATGTCAGGATAAGTAAATTCCCGGGTAATCAGCTAGTATATATATATATATATATATATCTACCTTCAAGTATCTATCTTTCTAGTAATTCTGCCTGAGGGCAGGCCTTTTACTGCAATCATAGCATTTTCATGATGTGCCTTGCAGCTTTACTAGGGAATTATAGGTGTGATAGCTTTCTGTTGCTTTCCACACTAGTGAAGGTTGATAATAATGATAAGGATGATGATCTGTTGGGCCCTGAGCTTTCTGACATTTGTCTTACAGTTGAGGAGCAAAACCTCACCCAGGAGCCTGTCCCAACTGGAATCGAACTCAGGCCTGCTGTGTGATAAGGCAGCATGCTACCTCGAGACCACAGCGGTGGATGCCTTAAAGTATATGGGACAGAAATTTGATTGTTAAAGAAAATAATAGGTACACTATGTCATCAATATGGCTGCTTTTGATAAGTGGATTGCACAAACAAAATCTAAAATGTAGCTGCTGTTTCTCAATTTTTTATTGTTTTTAGTAACAACTTTAAAAACACTGAAAATCCACATAAATTGTTATAAAACTTTAGATTAATTATCGTTCAGATTATTAAAATTGTAATATAAAATTATTTATCTTGTAGTCCATCTTCTCAACTTTTAAAATATTAACTGCAGGCCTTTCGGGACTAGTAGAAGGTATGTTTGTTTCCACATTCAAGGTCAATTCCCATTTTTCAACTCAACAATGCATTCTGTTGAACCTATTATAGGAAATATCACTATGAGGTATAATTTAAGATCTGTTCAACATATCCCATCTTATTTAGACCGGTTTCAAAATCTAGACGGTTTCATCATCAATAATTTCAAAACTGAAGCTCTGTTGTCAAGGAGCACTGCTTCTTACTTCACCTGTTGGTGAACTGAAGAACCTCCAAATCAAATCAGCTTCCCCAGAGAAAAAAAAAAAGGCTCACAATTTGGGGAAAAAAATCTACATTAAAAAAAACTAGAAAGAAAAATTAATTATCATCATTAACATAACTCTGGATGGGTCAAGGCTTCCTTCAGAATTTTTCTCCAGGCTCCTCTATCTCTGGCAACCGTCCACCAATTCTTAAGTTTGAAAGATTTGACATCCTGTAGTACTCCATCCCAAATTTGGTCATCAGTTTTCCATCTTCTTTCTGGCTTACCACCTATAATTCTTCTAACTACTTAATTTTAAATCATTCTCTGCCTTTGCCCTGACTATCTTAAGAAAAATTAATTAATTTTGAAATTCCCCGGGAAGTTAATTTGATTCGGAGGTGTGCTTCTGAATAACAGAGCATCAATTGTGAAATTACTGATGATGAAACCAGTATAATTAGAAGATAGGATATGAGGTGAGGCGAAAAGAATATATTTTAATGTATTCTCTATGGCCATAGATGTTATTTAGATGGTTGTATAACATGTACTTATGTATGATGTTTTTATTGTGGATAATGATTTTTTTAATATTTTATTTGCAAGTTCCAAATAGTGCCAACGATTAAAAAACGGCTTCAGAAGATGGGTCCCAAGCAAAAAACACATGAAACAACTGCAAAATCTATTTGGAGAGAGAAAAAACTTATGAAGAAGCAAGAAGAAACTTTGCAGTTGGTTAAAGAATTCAAAGAAAAGCAGGCGGCAAAAAAACAAAGTGAAGAAGATAAATCCTCAAATTAAAAATTATTGTTGATTTTTTTCATGAATTATGACAATAAAATTGTTTATTATTTTGATGAACCAGTAAAACTCTTATTTTTTCATTCCTAACACACTGGCACTATCGAATCCGTACATTCATAGTTGCATGGATTTACATCTTCACACATCCCTATCCTGAGCTAATGTTTTCCAGTCATCTTCTGTATAATCTACTTCCTCAAATCATGGTATTCTCTCCACCTCATTCTTGTTCTACCAACTGGGTGTTTTCTCTTTGGTTTTCCTACAAGAACCTCCATACCCATCTTTCATTCCCCCATTCGTGCCACATATCCTGCACATTGCATTCTACGAAACTTATCTGTTATTATTACATCTGGTTTCCTATAAAGATCATGTAGATCACTGTTACCCTAGTCTTCTCCATTTGCCTGTCTGTTCCTAAGATCTTTATTTTCAAATACTTGTAATCTTTTCTCCTCCTCTAAAGTAAGAGTCCATGTTTCACACCCATAGCATAACTGAGAAAATAAGAGTTTTATATGTTTTTCTCCCAGTAATGCATAATAACATGCATTTCCAGAATTGAGCCTATGTTTAATTTCTTGTGCACCTCATTCCCGTTTGTAATTATTGTTCTTATGTATTTGTATTCTGACACTTCTTCATAATTTGTCATTAATTGTCCATTTCCACTATGCAATGTATTTCTGTGTGTGAACATATATTTAGTTTTATTGATTTTTTTACTTCTAGTCTTAATTTCATAGTGTTATTCAATCGAGTGTAAATGTTGGTCCTTAATTTTTACATTCCTAACTAACTCACTGGCACTATCGAACCCATAGGTTCATGGCCGCGCGGACAAAGCTCTCCATATATCCCTATCCTGAGCCAATGTTTTCCCATCATCCCCTGTATAATCTACTTCCCTCAAATCATCCGACTGAGGGTCTTTCCACTTTTCAGCGGTTGCCCTTTTACCAGCCGGCTGCTGGCCCTTCACATCCACATGTGTCAATCACAGAGATAGATGATCAACAGCCAGTGTAGGGGTGACATGTGGTTAGCATGTCGAGTCCCCCAGCCGTTATAGCTGGTTCCTCAACCTGGAGCCGCTACTTATTGTAGCTACCCAATTGCCTCACGATGCTGGGTGGGCACCGGTCCCATACTGGCCGAAATACCATGAGAAAATTTCTTCCCCCATGGAGACTCGAACCAGCGCAAGTCCTGTAGCTCTGCGCCAAGGCTTCCTACCTTAACCGCTCGGCTACGGCGCGGGACCCTCAAATCATAATTAATGTTATTCTCCTACATCATTCTTGGTCTACCAACTGGGTGTTTTCCCTCTGGTTTTCCTACAGGAAGCTTCCATGCACGTCTTTCATTCCCCATTTGTGCCACATGTCCTGCCCATTGCAGTCTACGAGACTTTACTGTTCTCATTATATCTGGCTTCCTAAATAGACCATGTAATTCACTGTTATGTAGTCTTCTCCATTCACCTGTCTGTTCATCTCTCTTTGGTCCAAAAATGTTCCCAACTACTTTATTCTCAAATACTTGTAATCTCCTTTCCTCCCTTAAAGTAAGAGTCCAATGTTTCACATCCATATAATATAACTGGTAGAATAATAGTTTTATATGTTTTCAGTTAACGTTTTTTTAAAGGAGTTGGGAAGTCAAGAGTCTCTGTAATGCATAATAACATGCATATCCAGAAATTTTTACATTCCTACATTAACATTTTCCTATATTTTAAATTTCTTCTTGATCTTTTCAATTCCCATTTACTTACAATATACAGAATGGAGTAGAACATATTGACAAACTTCAACATGATGTTAGGGATGTTTTTCTGAGTGTTTTGATATAGGGACCCATGTCTCCAGTGATTTATTATATGTTGTTGATGTCATATACATGTTGCATGTCTTTTGGAACATGATAAGATGACTTCTGATAGACTACAAAAAAATAATCAAGCAATCCTCATTTATATGTGAGTCAGAAATAACTTTTTACATCTCACCTCATAAAACTACATGATTCTTATAGGACCGGTTTCAGAAGCTGTTACTTCTATCCTCAGCCAAAACTCCAATTGTTTAACTTCTACAGTCATCAACTTTCCAACTGCCATCTGGCGCAAATTTGATGAACTTTGAGTTAAATCTTAGTCGCTGCAAACTTCAAAATCATGTGTCTGTATTTGTTCTTCTGAATTTATTTCTTTTCCCAAACTGTTAATTCCAAGGACTTCTCTAAATGTTTCAAAAATCTAGTTTCCATTTCATGTTTTTCTAGCAAACTCAAACTCCAATTGCCGATTTTTCAATTTGACTATTTTTTATATTTCTAAAGTGTTCTTTTGTACGAGTGTCAAAATTCCTTTTAGTTTTTCCTTTGTATACTTGATTGCAATCATTGAAAACTAGTTTGATAAACTCCAGATTGTTTACTATCTGGAGTATTAACTTTTTTTATTGGTTATTGAAAGATTACCCAGACTAAATTTTTCGGTGCCAATCTAATACCGGTACTGAATTTGTTTCAAATTTTGTGTGTATTTCAGGATGGTAAGTAATTTTCTTAAATTATTTCTTTAACTCATCACCTCATAGTGTTGCTTCCTATCATAATTTTTATTAAAGTTGGAATTTAGTTCAGATAAGGATGACAGTCTCCAAAACATATGAAGGTGAGTGAAACAGATTTTATGAGTCGAGGTCTAAAGTTTATGATTCATAATAATGATAAAAGACTGGTAAACCTACCCTTGAGCAAAGAAAATTTTGAATTAGAGAAAAAATACATAATTAAAATAGCAAAGGCAAATGGTTTTGAAAAAAAATGATACGCAAGCAATAGATAAGTACAAAAAACAAATGTTGATTAATCAAAGTACTCTTCAGATAGAAAAACAAATTGAAAAGAAATACAGGAAATTTGCATATCATCCATGGGGACACAATAAATTCCAAAATAAATTTTTACAAATTTAATATCAAGTTAGCATCAAAAAATTATTACAGCATAAATAAACTAATGAAAACTAACAAAAATGAAAAAATTGATGATGGTGAAAAGATTATCTTCATCCAAATAAGTCTTAGATCTAGATTCCTGTTACGATCTCACTGATGAATTTTGTATCCAGCGTTTCCTTGGATGGCGCAGAGATCTCTTCCCTGTTGGACAATAAAGAAGCATGGCTTTGGGAACTCTCTCTGAACTCGTTCATCCAGTTGTTCTGATATTCTTGTATAGTTCTAAATGTAGTTCTTTCAATACATCATCATTGTGTTGGTGATCCCATTTGATATATCCTGCTGTATATCTCATTTCACTAGAAGTTATCATGTTCTCTTCTCATTTCCTCAAAGTCCATGCCTCACTGCCTTAGCAAAGTGCAGGTCTTGCTAAGGTTTTATATAACCATATTCTGGTATCTCTCTGGGCAAGCGAAGGTTTTATTAAAATTAATAGTTTTATTAGTGATGTCTACTTTGTCCAAATATGTTAATATATATCCAAGATAGGTAAATGAATTTACTCTTTCCAATATATATTTGAATCAACAATCACACAGGAGATATCATTGAAGAATTTATTGACTCAAGCAATGCAGAACTAGTCTATAAACCATGAGATAGTGGGGTCACTGTTCGCGAGGACCTAACGAAGTGTCGCTATCGCCTGCTGCAAGACAGTATACAGAAATACGGTATTCAAAATGTATGGACAATGGACGGTGCCGTCATAGCTAAAGTAAATGGCGAAAAACGCAAAATTAGATTTTCTACGGATATCAACTAGATAGGACCTGAGTGTAAAATATGTTTACTTTGTCTTTTCTTTGCTAACAATTATATTGTTAATTTATTTCTAATTTAGGTAAGTTTTAAGTTTTATTATTTTTTATTTAGGACAACTTACTTGTTTTATTTTAATTTTTTAAGTTCTTTGTTTAGCTAAATTATTTTAATTTTATTAGAGTTATTACAGTACATAGTTTATTTTTACTTTCTGCTATTGGCAACATTGAGCTGACAAATGAAGACTTGTTTGTAACCTCTGACTCACTCACCTTCTCCAATCACCCTCTTATTGTGCAGACAACTTTTAACGCAGGTAGCAACATTCCTCAATCCCAACCATCCCCTCCAACAACAAATACTACTAGTCTACTTAAGAATGCATTTTCTATTGATAAATCATCACTTAAAATCGCTCACGTAAATTCACAAAGCATTCTGTCCCACTTTGATGAGATTGAAACCATATTTTCATCTCTTGGACTGAGCGCCATTTTAATTTCGGAAACCTGGCTGACCCCTTCCATACCTTCGTCCCTTGTTCACCTAGGCGGATATACATTGCTCAGAAATGACAGAATAGATAAAAGAGGTGGAGGAGTTTGTGCCTTTATATCAAATGAGCTTAATCCAAGAATTGTCCACAAGTCCCCTTCTGTATATTCCGCTCGCCCCGAGTTCTTATTCGTAGAAATTCAAGCCAGTCTAAAAAAATGTCTCTTATGCATTGTATACAAACCTCCAAAAATAAGGCACCTTTCGGATCTAGAAAACGCTCTGAACGATTCGTTACCTCATTATGAACACGTTATTGTCGCAGGCGATTTTAATACAAATCTTCAGACTGACTCACCAGCCATACAACTTAAAAATATGTTCCAAAGCTTAAATATGACAATTGTTCCTTTCTCTGCCACACATCATACTGCTAATACCGACACTCTACTGGACTTAATAGTGACTACACATCCACAGAAAGTACTGTCATATGGACAAATTCCTGCTCCCGGCATATCTGCTCATGACATTGTATTCGTAGAATACTCACTCCAATGTCCTAAAAGACGCTCTAAATTGATTACGTACAGAAATTTACAAAACATAGACGATACTAAACTAAAATCAGACGCTTTAGAACTACCTTGGTACACAATATGGAATCTTAGATCAGTTGATGAAAAAGTAGACACATTTAATACACTGATATTACAACTATATGATAGACATGCACCAGTAAAAACCCGACGATTTTCCCGCCCCCCTGCACCCTGGATGAATGACTCAATACGTGAACTTATGTCAAAACGAGACAAAGCATACCGAACATACAGACGACATAAAAATGACGAGAACTGGCAACTATACAAACAACTTAGAAACACAACTACACAAACTATACGCAATGCCAAACTACGACACGCCCACAGTATAATCGGACCTGAAATAAGTGCACGGGACACTTGGCGAAATCTCCGTGCAATGGGACTTAGACAGTTGAATCCCTCAACTGACTCAATAGACATTTCTGTAGATGACTTAAATGAACATTTTACCTCAATACCCATGACACCTCCAGACAACAAGACTAAAATAGACATTCTTAAAGACTTATCCCCATCCCCACATATAGGAAGAGATAAATTTTACTTTAACGACATTTCGCCTATAGACGTTAAAAAGCACTCAAGCGGATTAAATCCAATGCACAAGGAACAGATAACATCAGCATTTTAATGCTAAATAAAATCATTGACATTATACTACCCACAGTGACTCATATTTTTAATGCTTCCCTTATAACTTCTATCTTCCCTACTGTATGGAAACAGTCTAGAGTTCGGCCTATACCAAAAATAAGTACACCTACTAACTGTAATGACTACCGACCGATTAGCATCCTTCCGACATTATCTAAAGCCCTGGAACATATTGTACATAAGCAAATGACTGAATATCTCCAAGAAAATCACCTCCTTGATCCTTATCAATCCGGCTTTAGATATGGTCATAGCACAACCACAGCTTTGCTAAAAATTACTGAAGATATTCGTGAAGCCGTGGACAGACGTCAATTGACTCCTTTAACCTTACTTGACTTCAGCAAAGCTTTTGACTCAGTAGACCACGACTTACTTATGATAAAGCTCAAGCACCTACACTTGTCTGACAGCGCTGTATCCTGGTTCGACTCATACCTGCACGGTCGTCAACAATACGTTTCATTAAACTCTAGATCTTCGTCTTGGCGCAACGTGCCGGCTGGAGTCCCCCAGGGCAGTGTTCTCGGACCTCTTCTTTTCTCAATCTACATAAATGACTTGCCAACTGTACTAAAGCACTGCCGTTATCACCTCTACGCTGATGATCTCCAAATTTACCTACATTCACCTCCTCATTCTCTCTATAACAGCTTGACAAAAATGAATGACGATCTCATATCCATCTTTAACTGGTCTTCAAGTATCGGTCTAAATCTAAATCCTAACAAGTCACAAGTAATTCTAATGGGACAACAAAGACTGCTTACAACCTTTGACATATCTACACTACCAAACATTACTATAAATAATATAATTATCCCTTATTCTTCTTCAGTAATAGATCTTGGACTACATCTAGACGCAAATTTAACCTGGCAAACACAAGTGAAACACATATGTAAAAAGACTTTCTCCATCTTACATTATCTTAGACGTTTAAAGAATTTTCTCCCAGTTTCGTTAAAACAAATCCTTGTGCAGAATCTTGTGTTACCACACTTCGATTATTGTGACATTATATATAATGATCTAAACTATGACTTGTCGCAGAGACTGCAGCGTGTTCATAATGCTTGCGTTCGATTCATTTTCAATATCCGCCGTTATGACCATATTTCCGAACACTTTAATAACCTCTCTTGGCTCCGTCTTACTGACAGACGTAAATTGTACTCTCTTTCACTACTTTTCAAGCTTCTGAATTCCTACATCCCTACTTACCTGGCGTCTAGATTTGAGAAGTTATCCTCTTACCACAATATTGACACTAGATCACAAGATAGCAGTCTGCTAACAATTCCTCTTCATAGCACTTCCTCCTATTCTACTTCCTTCACAGTAGCCTCTGCCCGCTCCTGGAATCTCCTTCCTCAAGAGATCAGGGGTTGCCGCACACTTGGTACCTTTAAGTCACGCTTATACAGTTACCTGTTGTCTAATAATTAATTTTTCTCTATTTATTTAATTTTATACTATGTCATTAATCTTTTCCTGTTTTTTTATATATATATATTGTACATATATATTTAATTCGTTAAATTTAGAGTAAATCAAAATACATTATAAATATTAATTGTATTGTATTCATAACTTGTAATCGTTTATATATATATATATATATATTGTAATTTAGATTTAAGACTATTTTTTGTTTGTATTTTTTTTTTAAACCTGGTTGAGTGGTAGACAAGGCCTTAAGGCCTTAACTCTGCCAGGTAAAATAAAGCTATTATTATTATTATTATTATTATTATATTGCAACTTGTATGCACTACAATGGAACCTTGACCAATCCTGATCTACTAATTGTCTCCTCTGATATTGTAGACAATACTTTAAGAAATGTAATTGAAGACCCAGGCTCTGGACATCGCATCATACTTGCAGCAATATCTACTAGACAACGCATAACAAAACAAAAGCCAAAGATCTCCTGAACGCATAACAAACAAAAGCCAAAGATCTCCTGGAACAATCAAAAGACTGAATTGGAACAATTTCACCACTGAACTAAAAACAAACATCAACTTCTCACTACATCACCCAGATAAAATATGTGATCAAATCAACACCAAGATAATATCTACTGCAAAAAAAAATATATACCCAGAGGTGCAAATAGAAAAATACCAATGTTTCTGGAATCAAGATTTAGATCTATTAAAAACTGAAAGAGACAATGTAAAGGACCAGAGCAGAAGAAACAAAGTCAACAGAAGATATATTTTCATGGAGAAAACTTGCAGCTAAAATGAAGAAAGAAATTGCTCTTGCAAAACAGTCAACATTTAATAAATTCATCTCCAAAATAAATTATCGGAAATATAGTCAACACGTCTTTAAACATGTTAACAAATTATCAAACAAGAACTCAAAAATCAACAAACCACTAAAAATCAACAACAAATTATTAACCAACGACAATGAAATTGCGAAAGCCTTTGCAATACATTACTCCAATCAAC
Source organism: Diploptera punctata (assembly GCA_030220185.1). Classification (NCBI taxonomy): domain Eukaryota; kingdom Metazoa; phylum Arthropoda; class Insecta; order Blattodea; family Blaberidae; genus Diploptera; species Diploptera punctata. Next base: position 910,653 of record JASPKZ010002677.1, on the reverse strand, counting down.
AGAAAAGAACAAATTACATAAAGAAACACTCTTCAATAACAAAAAAGCAGATAAAAATGATCAACACTGAACAACCAAATACAATCCAGTCACCAACTAATGACATATTTACAAAAGCATTTACAAAACATGAACTACATATGGCAATAAATCAGATACAAAACAAAAAAAACGCCTGGTGATGATAATATCCATGCAGAATTTCTTAAACACATGGGGCAAAATGCCAGATCAACTCTATTGGAACTATATAATGTATCATGGAAAAAAAATCCACCGTTCCCACCAAATGGAAGAAAGCTATAATTATTCCCATACCTAAAAGACAAAGATCCAACAAACATCGAAAGTTATAGGCCAATCTCTCTCACAAGCATTATGTCGAAAACAATGGAAAGAATGATAAATAACCGATTAAAATGGTACATCGAAGCTCAAAATATATTAGTATTTGAACAAGCTGGATTTAGACAAAATCGTTCAACAAATCAAGTTGTAAGTTTAAGTCAACATATCAAAGACAGTCTAGATAAAGGAGAAATAACAGCAGCAGTTTTCATAGATCTTAAAAATGCATTTGACTCCATTTGGAAAGAAAAACTCATATTGAAACTAGCTAAATATGGAATAAGGGAAAATATGCTTAGGTGGCTTCAAGACTTCATAGGACAACGATATTGCAGAGTGAAGTATGGAGAACAAACATCAAAATTCAAACAACAGAGAACTGGTGTCCCACAAGGAGCTGTCCTGAGCAGTACATTATTCAATCTCTTTCTCAACGACATCATATGTGCCATAAAAAACATAAGAGGAGTCAATGCTCTTATGTACGCAGATGATCTTGTCATCTGGACGTCTGCAAAAAATCCTCAAATAGATCTGCACTAACAAATAGACTCAACGAAGCATTGCATTCCATAGGACAATGGACAGAAGAAAATGCAATGACATTCAACCTTAATAAAACGACTTACCAAGTATTTTCACTGTGTCATCAAGCCCCAAAATTGAATCTCTTACTGAACAATCAACCAATTTCACAGTCTCATGATTCTAAATACCTTGGTGTAATTTTTGATAACAAACTAACCTGGAAAAAACAAATAGACAACATAATCACAAAATCTCAAAAACGCCTTTCTGTACTTAAACGTCTAGCTGGAAGCACTTGGGGTAGTGCGACTTCAACCTTGAACATTACCTATAAAATGTACATTAAACCAATGATGCTTTACTGTTGCGAACCACTCATCACAGCTTCTTCTCAGCAGCTTATGAAACTACAGAAACTACAAAATCAAATCCTTCGGCTCATTACAGGTGCAATCAAGACGACTCCAATAGACGCGTTGCTGCTTTTTACACAGAACCTAGACATCAAAACAGAAACTGAGATGGCATCCATGAACCTCTATGAAAAATTGATCAGACTCCCAGATGATAATTACTGGTCCAATTATCATAACAATGATAGAAAATTGAAAACGCAACAAGGCTTTCTGCAACATGCTATAGAGCTACAAAGTAAATATCACATACAAAATAACCCAGAAAAACTACCTGTACAAGATAACCCTCTAAATCTCTACATCCCTACGCACAGTCTAGACCTCTTAGAAGAAGGACTGATTAAAGCAAACACCAACCCTGAAATACTAAGATTATGTGCCCTGGAAACAATAGAAACAAAATACCCCTGTTCTAAATGGTTACATATATATATATATATATATATATATATACAGATGGCTCTAAGCTCGATCACAATGGCCCTGTGGGAGCTGGAATCCATTGCTCACTCTTCTCTCTATACACTCCACTTGGACCAAATAAAACGGCTTTTGATGGAGAAATAAAGGCAATTCATACTGCACTTTCACAAATCATATGCCGTCAACAAATCAATGACCATATCGTCATTCTGTCTGATTCCAAAGCTGCCATACAAGCAATAACATCATTCAAATCAGCTCAAAGCAAGGAAGTAGTAGATTGCAATAAACTACTCACTGACCTTTATCAAAAACATAAGACAGTAGTATTACAATGGATACCATCTCACTGCGGAATCAATGGAAATGAAATAGCAGATATGCTGGCATAACGAGGAGCAATGTGTTTACAGCAACCTAATTTAAACACATCTTATCGCTCAGCAATAAACTGTATCAAACAAATGATAAAAAACACATTCTCAACCAAACAAATGATAAAAAATAAAAAACACATTCTCAACCAATCTTCAGATCCGAATTCAAGAAAAACAGTGGAAAAACACCATACACACTACACCAGATGCACCTCGAAAGGAAGCTATTTTCGACTAAACACAGGACATGATTGTCTTGCAGCTCATCTACATCAGATTGGAATCTACAGAAATCCTCATTGCCCACTGTGCTCCACGAACACCAACATGGACAGAAACCACCTGTACAGTGTCAGGCACTTCACTCTGCTATGCTGAAGGATAGATACTGGGAAGCAAGAGCCAAACTTTCTGTTTTGCTATAATGTTCTATTGTTTTAATTTATTGTATATATTTTTGTTTTCTCATAATTATGGACAATGACTTCTGTCAAGTCCCCTGCATTTGTATAAATAAATAAATATATATTTGAATCTATACAAATTTTGCGAAAAGAATATACCAGAAGCATAGAATTGAATTGGGTAGCAAAATAATATCGTTAAATTCCATATGGTGGGATAAGCATATTCGGAAAGACACAAAAAACATATTAGTAAAACATTGGTGGAATCTGTTGCAATGTATGGACAGTCAATAAGTACTATAAGAATATACTAATAGCTCTAGAAATGGATTATTTACACAGGAAGTCAAAATTAGAACATGTCACAAATAAGGAAATTAGAAACATAGTGGAAGGAGGAGAAAGCATAATTGAAAGAATTGAGAAGGAATTAAAATGGTTAGGACGAACGAAGGCTGATACAACTATATCAATGGTAACCAACCAGAAGGAAGAAAAAAGGGAGACCAAAGTTAACATGGAAGAAAAGCATGAGGATAGTAATGCAAGCAATAAGGCTAAGCATTGAAGATGCCAAAGATTGTAGGCTTTGGAGATTTGGCACAGGAAGACGGCAGCAGCTGTAAAAACCCAAAGATAGATAGATAAAATATACCAGATAAAATGTGCTGATTATGATAAGATATACATAGGGAAAACAAAGATTTATATACTTCGTATATGTATGTACTTACAATTTTTTGTATAATGTAATTATTGCCTTCAAAGTGTCATAGCCATATGGCAATATACTTTTCACATTTCTTCCTCTGATCTTTTTTTTTTTTTTAATGCTTCCTATATACTGGAATGTAGCTACCTCCTCCATTTCTGTACCAAATAGCTGCAATTTCATTTCAGTTGCATTCTTCTTATTGAATGACAAATTACCGTGTCCACAAATATAGTATCATACTTTAAACTACTACTACGTCACTTTGTCAAGAACGACAAAAAACACCATTTATCCACAACAACAAACAAATTACAAATGAAAGTGAAATAGCCAACAAATTCAACAAACACTATGCTAACACCTATACTTTGTCCTCAGAGAACAAAAAACAATAAAAGAGAACCTAAAAAAATTACATCAAATCAACAAACAGTACAAAAGTTAATATTTTTAATAAGAATTTCAACATTAAGGAGTTAAACAGCCATTAATAGTTTAAAATCAAATAAATCTCCAGGAGCAGATAATATACATGCAGAATTTCTAAAACACCTTGGCAATAAAGCCAAAACTCAATTACTCTCCCTTTATAATCTTTCTTGGAACACAAAAGTTCATGATGATTGGAAAAAAGCTATTATAATACCTATTTTGAAAACAAAAAAAAATCAGCAAATACTTTTTCAAATTATCACCCAATAGCACTAACTAGTGTAATTGTTAAAACTATGGAAAAAATTATTTCAAATCGATTAAATTGGTATTTAGAAACCAATAATTTACTTTCACCCAATCAAGCTGGATTTAAGTCAAGATATTAAAGACAGTTTCAACAGAAAAGAAGACACTCTGGCAATGTTTATTGATTTCCAAGGAGCATATGACTCTATTTGGAGATATAAATTATTAGAAAAAATGCAGACTTTAGGCATTCAAGGGAATATGCTACTCTGGATCAGCAATTTTCTCATCCAACGATTCATCGCTACAAAGTATAATAATCACCTTTCTAAATACCAACAAACACATCGAGGTTTACCACAAGGTTCTGTACTCAGTACCACTCTCTTCAATATCTACATTAATGATCTACCTAAGCATATAGAAAAGCTACAAACAAAAACCCTACTTTTTGCTGATGATGTTGTAATATGGGTCTCCAAACCGAAAAACCAAAGTAAACAGTTAATAACCATAGCCCAACAATCACTAATACAGTTAGAGAATTGGACATCTCTGAACTTAATGAAGATAAATATACAGAAGACAAATTATCAACTATTTACATTAAGAAAGAAACCACTACCCATCACTCTGAAATTGGAGGGTGAATTATTAACTCAAACACATGAAGCAAAATATTTAGGAATAACTCTGGACACAAAATTAACATGGAAGAGACACATAGAGAATATATGTACAAAGATAGAAACAAGGTTACCTTTATTAAAACGATTAGCAGGGAAAAAGTGGGGTTGCAACACACAAACCCTAAACACCTTCTACCAAATGTACATAAAACTTGTACTTCAATTATTGTGAAGAAATCCTAGTAACTACAAAAGTGGAAAAAACTTAATAAATTGCAGAACCAAATTCTCCGTCTGATAACAGAAGTTAAAACAACACCAATCACTGCCATGCAAATTTAACAAATAACCCAAACATAGCATTTGAAATTGAGAAAACAGCAATCACACAGTTTTAAAAATTTTTAAGGCTACCCCATAATAAACTGGACCCAAAGAAAACCACAAGTATGTTTAAAATCTCAGCAAAGCTTCTTAAGCATAGTACAAGAAATCAAACAAAAATTGCAACTTCCACATTCAAAAGAAAATATGCAGATGAGAAACAACCCTCTCGAATTTTTGGAAATTGAATATAACCTTCATTTAACAGAAGACATCAAGAAATCTGAAACTCCTCCATATATTTTAAAACAAATGTCACTGAAAATAATAAATCTAAGATACCCTGCTCCTGAATGGATACACATTTTTACAGATGGCTCCAGCCTACCAAATGACAGCGGCACTGGTGCTGGTGCAGTATGTCCACTTTTTTCCTTTTATCGTGAACTAAACACAAATTCAACAAACATTGATGGCGAAATTCTAGCAATTTTCTTAAGTTTACAAAATCTTCTACACATCCAAAAATTTACAAAAGTTGTAATTCTATGTGACTCCAAAGCAGCCATTCTCGCTATAACACGAGACACAACACCCAAAAGCATCAAAATTATTGAATGTCACAAAATGATAAAACAGTTATCCCGTCTACATAAAAAAGTTGTACTTCAATAGATTCTGTCCCATTGTGGAGTGACAGGCAATGAAATAGCCGATTTTCTGGCCAAGAAGGGTAGCAAAATTGTTTCAAACCCAACTTCTACTCCAGTTTCCTTTCACTCTATCAAAAGAATTATCTCAAATAAATATATCAATAAACTTAGAGAAGAATACACCACCAAAACATCTGGAAAGGAATGGGAAAATCTACAAGCTTATGACATTACTACATTACAAAGAAAATCTGCAGTAGCAACATTCAGACTGCTAACGGGACATGACTGCCTGAATAAACACTTACACAGACTTGGCATAACAGATTCACCTAAATGCCCTTTTTGCAATTTAAATGAAGATATGGAAAGAAACCATCTCCTCCGTTGTCCAGTTTTTGTAGAAGAGACCAGCCTTTCTGCTAAATATTGGAGTGCAAGAGAGCGAATGATTTCATTATGAAGTGCTCGACATTAGATACCAACCAACCAACCAACGTCACTTTGGATAATCGTATCTAAATGAAATTGGTGACAATCAAAAGAGAAACTAAAAAAGTTTTGTGCATGTTAACAATGGTGAATAATGGACAATACAGAAACTAAACTAAATTTAATCATGTTTTTTTTGTGGTCGATATGGGTTCATTGTTGGATATTTAGCAGACAGGTTAAATGTGAATGTTTGCAGCGTCACTCGTGGGGGCCACATTCAATGTCTATGAGGTATAGCAAAAACGTTTTGAGTTTCTCTTTTGATTGTCACCAATTTCATTTAGATATGATTATCCAAAGTGACGTAGTAGTAGTTTAAAGTATGTGGACACAGTGTATTTGGAAATAAAAAAAATGATGAGACTTCTTTACTTGGTTCAAAGCCTTCACAAACGGTGCAGAGAGAGTTCCAAAGATAACTTTGATCTTCTTCTCTTTCTTTTAGGTCTATGATCTGTTCCATCCAGAATTAAGAGCCCTCCATCTCTTTTTTTTGGTCTTCCAGGTGTCCTCCCATCTTCTGGTAACTTATCTCTTGCTATGCGTACAATTCTATCTGTGTGTGTGTGGAAATGTTGAATGCGGCTGTGACTCACGAAGTTCACAATGCAGCTACAACTTCTCCCTTCGCAGACTGATTTATTTGAAATCGCCAGCCAGGTCCCTGCCTTATTGACATTTGTCCCGTCTTAATATAATAGATAGTATAAAACTGCTCTTAGTTAGTATAGCAGTATGAGATAGATTCATGTAAGTATCCATGGCCTTGGGCGTATGCAGCATTAATTATACTCCAATTTTATAATTTAACGGCTCCTGCAGTAATTTATGTTTATTAATTTACTATTTAGTCTAATTAGACTGTATTCTAGTATGGATTCCTGTGATTGGCCAATCCCAGCTCGGAATCGAAAGGTATGTGTGGCCGAATTTATTATTATTATTATTATTATGTATGTTATTAGTAATGTGAGGTTTTTAATTTATTAGTATGTGTTAATTGTGCATTGTGGTTATTATTATTATTATGGTATTTTAAGTATTTATAATGTTTAAAGTGAATTTATGCTGTGGGAATGTAGGTTTGGCGCGCAATGTGCCAGCAAATGAGACTGATTTGGACTTATAATTTTATGATTAAATTTTTTTTTGACTTAGTTATTTTGTTTAAATTTTGGACTTAGTTATTTATTATTTGTAGTGAATGATATTGGGCCCTTTGAAGTTTGCGTTTTCAAAGCGTGAAGGCAGCATTTTACGAGACGAAAAAGCATCAGCTACATCCCCAAATTGAAATGAAATCTTCCGTAACTCCACTTTCTCCGGCTTGATAGGAATAAATGAATTTACTGATGGAGCAAAGGGGACTACTCCGACATTTGTTTTAACGCTAAGCAAACCATCAGAAACCTTAGCAGAGTACTGAAATATAATAATTTAGAATTAATGGTGTCAAAATAGGTTATTGAATTTTTTTTATATTGGGATTTTAATTTAGATAAATTGCCCTTAATTTTGAATTTGGAATATTTATGGGGATATAAAATTTACTGGCGGGATCAAGGGGCCTACTCCGTTATTCACCTTAGCGCTAAGGAAACCACCAAAATCTTAGCAGAGTAGATTTGAAGTTAGTGTAATTAGATCGAAATATGGCCATATCGGTAGGGCCTTCCAGCTTTTAGAGGTGAATAGCTGGTGTTTCACCTATTTATTTAGTGCACGATGGTTCTTAAAGGCGAATAGCCGTCAAATTCACCTATCAGGGACATAATTTTGGTCTACTGTGTAGTAGTTTCGTCCTGTATTTAGGTCTCTATTTAGGGAAACTCTGAGGTATATCGTATGTTTACGTGATTGTGCCTGTCTTCCAGTATTTTGAGGATGCTATGAACTGGTCTATTAGTAGTTTCATAGGTTGGACAGCCATACCAGCAGAGGCATTTCTGCATTGCTCCTACTCGCGTATTGAGCATGGTCAGACTGGTTGTTTGCGTCACCTTAATGGGATTTGGAATTCAGTATTTCAGTCTGGCTGGGTTTATTGTGTAAGTCACGATTAGTTTGTGTTTTTTTGTGTGATCTGAAATCTGGTTTTGTCGCTTCGCAGGTGGTGGGCCCTTCTACCAGGACTGCCATGAACATTGGCAGCAGTTTCTTAGTCTGTCCAGATGTCATGTTGACTACTTTCAGGGCTTCGAATCCAAGACGTTGAAGTTCTTCCCGGATCGTTGAAGGGTCCACTGTAGAATCGAGGCCTTTTACTACAAATTTGCATACTGCAATTTGTGTTTTTTCTGCCCTTTTGCTAAAGGGAATTTTGCGCTGCAGCAGCAGCTGTTTATACTTGTGATAGGCTGACATTGAATTCAGTGTAACACGTGTTCCGAGTGTGGTGACTTGGCAAGTGAGTGCAGTCGGCTCGTTTTTGGAGAATTCTCCATTCACAGTTGCTAAGTCCGGCAGGAATTTCCGTCGGATCAGCAGGGAAGGGATTTTTACGCTGAGGCGTGATTCAGTCGAACCCAGGGCTCCTGAGGGTCTCTCACTAATTTGCGATGGGCCTCCCGGAGACTGAGTATCTACTGATTGATTATCGACACTATTTAGGGTCGTATTTTGGGAATCAACATTATTTTTAGTCGTTTTTAGTGTTTTGACATTGTTCTTAGCCATTTGTGGAGTCAGGGATTTACCTACTTTTAACTTTATGCCATGTGCGACACGTGATTGGGATATTTCCTGAGCTAACGCCCTGATTTTTGCCTCTACTAAGCATGTTGGAGGGTCTTATACAAGGTTAGGATATTTATGGTTAACAGGTAGGAGTTGCCCTGACAAAGACCTTTGGATCGAGGCCAAGCTAGGCGCTGACAGGACAAGGCCTAGTGCCTTTTGGGGGAAAAAAGGTGCTAACCAGGTTAAATTGTGGGTCAAAGAACTCTCAGCCTGAAAGAAAAATGCCATCAGACAGTGGTTTAGCTCGCTGTCAGTAGACAGAGGTTTTGCCGCTAGGTGCGCTGTAATTGTTATCGCGAAGATTCACTCCATCAGCCGTGAGCCGATCGAGGCTGGAGATGCTGCAAAGCTAAGCCGGACCCTTTCGGTGCTGCTGCTAGATGTTATCTCTTCCGCTGCTGGCTCTTGACTCCGATTCGATTAAAAAATTTAACCTCATCGGGAATCGAACCTGTGACCTTTTGCACATGAATCAAGCCACTAAGCACTGAGCTAAGCGTACACAGAATTCTATCTGGTGTCATGCGGGATATATTATACAGAGTGTAACAGAACCTCACCAACAAAATGATAGGGATGATAGGCCATGGAGAGAGGATAATTTTTTGTGAAGGAACATATAGTCGCAAACACGTCATTTATGAGTTATGCGCAGATGAGGTGTTCACCCGTAAGGGTCGGAATTGAATACAAACAATTGTACATGTATCATTTTATTGAAAAAGACATGTTTTTACAATAAGTGTTCAAACAGTCGACCCTGTGCATGTTTGATATTGTTGCAGCAATGATCGGCCAGCACGGCCGACCATGGCAGGATTATTTTTGATGTCGTCAAAACATTTATTGTTTGAACACTTATTGTAAAAACATGTCTTTATCAATAAATTAATACATGTACAAATTGTTTGTATTCAATTCTGACTCTTACGGGCGAACACATTCATCTGCGCTTAACTCATAAACGATGTGTTTGCAACTATATGTTCCTTCCCAAAAAATGATCCTCTCTGCATGGCCTATCATCCCTATCATTTTGTCGGTGAGGTCCTGTTACACCCTGTATATTATGTTGATACCATTCAAATCATTTTCTTTCGTCCCATTCACCTATTACCTGAATAATCAGCTGCCTCCTTATTTCTTCATTTATAATTTGAATAAGTTAGATCAACATCCTGAAAGACCTAACAAAAGGCAGATTAACAATTTTAGAAAATATGTGTATTTAGGCAGCTACAATAAGTGGTGGCCCCATGTTGAAAAAAACAGCTGTAATGGCCCAAGGGACTCAACATACTGACCACTTGTCACCTCATACTGGCTACATAATTGTAAATTGTGGATGTGAGGCCAGCTGGTGTCATACCATGGAGGTTTTTGAAGAAAAGATATGCAGATAATGTGAATCTGGAGATGGGGAAATGCTATGGATAAGAAAGATTGCATAATTTTTTTCTTTTTAAAATAAAAGATATCCAATTCTGGAAAGTGTTAATTTAAAATTTAACATAAAAAATAAGCTTTACCGCTTAAAAGTAATATTTAAATTCTCAATAAAAAATACTTCAAATAAAGTCACCAGATGGTGTAGTTGGCCATTGGTTGAAAGGAGAATTGTATAAGTGGAAAGAAATTTGACGTTCCTTTTGGAAGTTCAAATGGCGTAATGGTTATCGCACTGACATACAGATTCAGAGATCCAGGGTTCGACTCCCAATTGAACATAATTTTTCTTTCTAAAGTCATAATATTCAATTCTGGAAAGTGCTTAATTTAAAATATGGTTGGTTGGTATCTAATATCGAGCACTTGATAATGAAATCATTCACTCTCTTGCACTCCATTATTTAGCAGAAAGGCTGGTCTCTTCTACAAAAGCTGGACAACGGAGGAGATGGTTTTTTTCCATATCTTCATTTAAATTGCAAAAAGGACATTTAGGTTAATCTGTTATGCCAAGTCATGTCCCATAATTTAAAATATAACATCAAAAGATTGCTTTTTTTAGGAATTCACACTATTCATTTAGGTGAACTTTTATCACTCACCTCATATTTTTCTTCTTTTTTTAAACTAGTTTCAGAACTTTACACTTCAGTTCCATCTTCAGTAATTTCATGACCGTTGTTCTGTCATCGCTCCCTCTGTTGGTAGATTGAAAAACCTCGAAATCAGTTCATTTTCCCCGAGATTTTTTTTTCAAACAGTGAGTCCTTTGGGGTTTTCTATTTGTTTTAATAATTTAGCCTTCCTTTCGATAAGATTTTTTTCTGACCATGCATGGGCAGCCACTGCAGATTTTTCTACTTCCCCTTTCTTGACGTTCCTAAGATAGTCTGCCAACAGAGGGAGCAAGAGAGGTGACTCTTCAAGACAACAGAACAATAGTCACGAAATTAGTGAAGATGGAACTAAAGTGTAAAGTTCCAAAACTAGTATAAAAAAAGAAGAAAAATATGAGGTGAGTGATAAAATTTTACCTAATTCAAAAGATTGGATAAAACTGTAGGAGAGGCCAGGACCTTTCTTGGACTATGGTGCCAGGAGAATGAATGATATTTATTTAGAACCAAAACATACTATTGTTCCATCCATCCATAGTAATTCTGCCCGAGGGCAGGTCTTTCACTGCAAACATAGAGCATTCTTATGCTATGCTTTGCAGCTTTACTAGGGAATTATAGGTGTGGTAGCTTCCCGTTGCTTTCCACACCGGTGATGGATGATGATGATGGCCAGATGATTTTCAGGGACCGTTGGGCCCTAAGCTTCCTGACGTTTGTCTTACAGGTGAGGAAAAACCCCCCAAAAAAAAACCTCACCCAGGAGCCTGTCCTGACCAGGAAACGAACCCGGGCCCGCTGCATGACAAGGCAGCACGCTACCTCGAGACCACAGCAGTGGACATACTATTGTTAATAATCTTTATTTCATAAAATGTGAAAACTTAAGCATAGTTAAAACAGAATAATTTTCGGACTAAATACTTCAAAAGCATAATACTAAGAATATAAAAGATAATAATACTTAAATCTTTATTACTTCAGCAAAACAGATTTTAAATTTGAGTTTTCAGCCAGTTAACCAAATGCACAACATAATGCAACTTCTTACATTTTAATATTTGAACTACTTTTTGAATGTGTGGATGACTAACTTATTTCAACATGCAATCAGACTGTCTAATAATATTCATAGTTAAATATGGGAAATAACATTATGGGCAACAGGAAGTACGGAATAGCCTATTGGGGTGATGAACGGTGGGGACTAGTTTCCCCGTGACCGTTACGGTAGCCGAGAAGGCCCAATAGGAATCCCGAAAACCAGCAAATGAGGCTCTGGTTAGGTCCACCAAATGCGGGGGTTGGCGAAGGGCTGACAACCCGTTCCATAAAAAATAATTGTTACGTTTCCTGCAAAGAGAGATAAAGCCGGACAGATCAACAGGCATAGACTTTGGCTAAGAAAAAGGACAATGATTTTGGCAACTTGGAACATACAAGGTCGGAATACTAAGAATAATGAAGTACTTAACGAGATTACAAAGAAGGGGTTGGATATAGCAGTTCTGACAGAAACGAAAAGTAAAGGGAAAGGTCAAGAAATGATTGGTGAATACATGCATGTATGGAGTGGGTGGAAAAATCGGAGAGAGCTAAAGGAGGAGTATCAATTTTAATTAAGAAGAGATGTAAATCCTCAATAAAACAAATAGAAGAAAGATTTATAGTTATGGAAATAACAATATATGGGAAAGAAGTAGTAATAATAGGTACATATGCCCCAACAAACGATGCATCACAAGTAATAAAGGAACAATACTTTGAAAAATTTACTGGATTGGTAGAAAAGATTTCTCAAAAGAAGGAATTAATAATTATGGGAGATTTGAATAGCAGAGTTGGAAAGGGGACAGGTGACATAGTTGGTCCATATGGAGAAGATATTGAGAATGAAAATGGACAACGTTTGAAAGAAGAATGCAAAGTGAATGACCTAATTATTATGAATTCGATGTTTAAACATCGGGACATCCATAGATATACGTGGGAACAACGCACTAAAGGTCTATGATCGATAATTGATTATGTAATAGTGAGGAAACGGAGAAATATTATAGTTCAAGATGTTAGAGTGAATCGAGGACCCGAATGTGGAACAGATTATTATATGCTGTCAACTAGGATAGTATGCCCTATAAACAGGCAAAAGGTAAATAAAGATCAAAATATAGAAATAGAAAATGAATTAGAAAAATGTAGATATAATCTACATTTACTACAAGATGAGAGTATTAAAAATCTATATGCCCAATGCCTCACCGAAAAATTTAAATTTGATGAAGATTGGAACTCTGTCGTTATTTATGAACATTTGAAAAAATATATACATGAAGCAGCAAGAGAAGCACTTGGTCTGGAAAATGATAAACACCATAAAAACCATTGGGTGAATAAGGAAATACTTGATATCATAACAGAAAAAAAAAATGCATATCAAAAATATTTAAGTTCCAAGAAAGATGAAGATTATCAAAGTTATAACATACTTAAAAGAAAGGTTAAAGCAGAAGTCAGGAAACATAAAAAAGAAATGTGGAATAGGGTATGTGGAGAAATCGAGCATACTAGTAGGCTATTCAAAGTCAGCCCAAGCATGGAGGACAATTACAAACATGTGAAATGGTAATATGGCAAAGAGTTTTAATTTAGTACCAATGAAAACTTTTCAGGAATATTTTAAAATGCTTTTAACAGAAACGAGGAGAGAATTTATATACTATGCTACACTGGATAATGGAAAGGGTGACTTAATAGAACCTATAACAGAAGAGGAGGTAAGAAACATGTTGAGAACAGCAAAAAATGGAAAAGCGGCAGGTCCAGGAGGAATAACCATGGAACTAATTAAATATGGTGGTTCAGGAATTATAAGAATTTTAACTAGACTTTTTAACCAAGTGATAGAAGGAGATCCTATTCCAGATGAGTGGAAGTTATCGTATATTAGTGCAATATACAAAAATAAAGGGACTAAAAGAGATCCATCAAACTATAGAGGCATCAGTGTTATGGCAGCAATTAGTATAAAGTTAAGTACAATTATTAAAATCAGATTGGAGGAACTAATACAAAATAGAATATCAGAAGAACAAACAGGTTTCACAGCAGGTAAATCATGCCTTGATAATATATTTGTGATCAGGCAGATTACGGAAAAGATGTTGGCTAAAGGAAAAGAAGTTCATATGGCATTTATAGACCTGGAAAAGGCATATGACTCTGTACCCATCAACAAACTTTGGTTGGCAATGGAGAAGTTTGGAATATCTAAATCTCTCATACATTTTATAAAAAGAATGTATGATTGTAAAGCAAGTATTAAGGTTGGAAATAGAATATCCTCAGAATTTGATATAACAAAAGGATTAAGACAAGGATGCGGGATGTCACCAACATTGTTCAAGATATATTTAGAAGATGTATTAATGAAATGGAATAAGTCATGTAGGGGAATGGGAATCGACATTAATGGCCATTTACTGCACAATTTATTATTCGCTGATGACCAGATTATAATAGGACAAGATAAAGAAGATATAGAATATATGATCAGAAAGTTGGTTGATGCATTTGAGGTAGGTGGACTGAAGATAAATTATATTAAAACAGAATATATGGTAATCGGAGGAAATTCAGAAGACCTACAAATAAATAATATGATAATTAAACGTGTTGAAGAATTTAAATATCTTGGATCTATAATAGATAAATCTGGTACTTGTGAAAAAGATATTATTAACAGAGTAAATTGTGCAAGGAAGGCGATTAGATCCCTGAATGGTCTTTTATGGAATAGAAATTTGACCAGAAAAACAAAAAAAAGGGATTATACAGACAATAATAGAAAGTATACTTACATATGGATCAGAAAGCTGGACAATAAATGAAAGGATGCAGAAAAGAATCTTGGCGACAGAAATGGATGCACAGGAAACTGTTATTGATAGGATAACAAAGAGAGCTCTACAATGGTATGGACATGTACAATGGATGCCGGAAGACCAGTGGCCTAAACAGGTGTTGGATTGGATGGTACCAGGCAGAAGGAGAAGTAGAAGAACATGGTATGATGCCATGATGAAGAGGAGTATGGAAGATGGACAATGGGAAGATAGGAATCTCTGGAAAGCAGGAATCAAGGGCAAACTGCTGTATTAAGTAAGTAAGGTTCTTAATTCAATGAATAAACGAGTCACTTATCTTACCTCATGCTTCGTTTCTTTAAATACAGTAACTGCAGTCTTATCTTCAACCACCATTATGACTACCAGATTTTCATTGGAATCTTCATCTCTAATATTACCATCTGACATTGATCTGATTAACCTCGAGATCAGGTATTTCAAAATTCATGAATTCCCGGTGAGTAAGATTTATCTCAAAATTTTTCAAATCAACTCTAGATGGCAGCTTTGAAGATGTAGGTGTAGACAGAAATTCAACAGCCATAAAGATGGCTAAAGATGAGAAGGATGCCTCTTGAAACTGCAGTACTGTAGTTTAAGATCACAGAGTTATGAGGTTAGATTTCATAAATAGTGAGTGGAGAACATAGATTTCATATATTTAATTAATGTTGGGAAGTAAACATTATGAGGTATAATCATTAAAATTCATCGGAGAACATATTGTTTAAACAACTCACCTCATAGGATTCATGCTTCCATGATATCGCGATTTCAAACATAATCATGTTCATCGTCAGCCATAACTCCGACTGATGAAATTTTTCGGCCGTCAACTATTCTATTGTCGCCATCTTCAGTGCTGCCATCTATGGTTGAATTTATGAACTTCGAAATCAATGTAATTTCGTTAGGGATATCAAAATTCATTGATCTATTTTTGTTTTTCTGAATGTATATTTTTCCCAAACTGTCAATTCCAAAGGTTTCTCTACTTGTTTTAAAAGTTTAGCTTCTCTTCCAATTTTATGATGTTCTAATAAACTATGTGCAGCAATTACAGATTTTTCAATTTCACAATTTTTAATATTTCTGAAATGTTCTTTTGTCCAAATTTCCAAATTCCTTTTTGTTTTTCCTATATAAACTTTATTGCAATCTTCACAATTTATTTGATAAATTCCAGATTTCTTACTGTCTGGAACATTGACTTTTTTATTGGTACTTAGAAGATTACCCAGACTAAATTTATTTATTGGTGCCAAAGAAATGTTGTATTTGTCAAAAATTTTTTGAAATTTCCTATGCATTTCAGGATGGTAAGTAATTTTCTTGTATTTTTTCTTTGTATTAAGTCTTTTATTAAGACTTAATGAATATACTACTCTACAAAATTGCAAAGAAAAGAAAAAATACAAGAAAATTACTTACCATCCTGAAATGCATAGGAAATTTCAAAAAATTTTTGACAAATACAACATTTCTTTGGCACCAATAAATAAATTTAGTCTGGGTAATCTTCTAAGTACCAATAAAAAAGTTTGAAATCGCGATATCATGGAAGCATGAATCCTATGAGGTGAGTTGTTTAAACAATATGTTCTCCGATGAATTTTATAGATTTCATAACTCACTATTTATCTGTTATTAATTTAAAAGCCTCATAATGTTATTTTCCATAATTAATTTATGAAAAAAAGTTTGTTATTTGCTGTTACATATTATAGTAAATACACTATCATGATATTCAAAGATTTTAGGCTATAATGTCGTGGTCCATAACTGGTATTATAACCTGAAATCTTCTAATATTATGATTTCCGACTGAGAAAGCCTGCATTCTACAATACACTCTTATAATAAATTTGATTATCAAAGTATCAAATTGACTTAGAAACTAAATACCTTATAAAAGTAACTTCCCTTAACCATAACAATTAGGCCATACCTGCTCCCTTAATATATACCCAAAACCATACTTATCTATCTAATTAAGGCAATAGTCTCTAGCATTACAGGCATGCCATTACAATACTGTCTTTAACATATCACTTAAAAAAGTAACTTCTACAGATAAGTCATTAAGCATAAATGAATGAAACTATAGTGGAATTACCCTCCATGGTATCTTTACCTTGTTGTGGTGGAGTGGCTTGCGTGCTTAAAAGACCCCAAGAGCTATGATGATGGTAGCATTGCTGCCGAAAGGGTTACCCATGCCGAACAAGTCAAAGGTGATAAGCCAAATGAAAAAAGTACCTTGGTCGAAAGAGTGATGATCTTTCACCATAAAAATACAACCGTCAAGAAACGCAGTCATGGATTCTATTGGGATAAAATTTTCTGGAGGCAAAATAATCCCCCATTTTTGGTCTCCGGGCAGGGACTATTTCAGTGAATCCATGGCAAAGGCTGAAACACACGGACATATTCCTACGAATATGGACTTTATATAAAAATGGGGCATTAGACATATTAACGCAGGAATTAGATAAATCACCTATGGATATAGTTGCTTTACAGGAAGTTGGATAGCCACGAATCAGGAAAACATTAGCTGAGGACAGGGATGTGTGGAGAGCTTATGTACAGTGGCCATGAACCTATGAGTTCAGTAGTACCAGTTAGTTAGTTTTAGTTATAGTGGAATTAACAGATCTTAGGACTTCTCCCGGCAGTTTAGTATTTGAGAATTACGAGTCTGTTTTGTCATAGCAATGCATTCAATTTTGACAACAGCCAATCGCTGCATGACCATCCCTTTTCCTCTTGCCCACAAACTCAAGGGCTCCTGCAAAATAGTTTTAATGTAGCAATTCCCCAAAATGACAGCCACTATGGACTAGTGGTTATGTTCCTCATCTCTGGTCCCGAGGGTTGCAGATTAAAACCCGGAAAAATCCAAGGAGCAATTTCTTCAGGAGGGACTTCAAGCTGTGAGCCCCGAGTTTGAAAATTTTCAGTCTCGTAGAAGATCCTTAAATCTGATTAAAAAGGCCTCTAAGTATGATTTACCTATCTTTTTATCCTAGTAGTATCTTAGTTGCCTATTAGAGTCTAGTTGTGTAGGTATGTTGACCATAACATCTGTATGGAAATAAGCATAACTAAATTAAATTGGTCTAGTAACTCCTAACAAAGGCTGTACATGCACATGGTCTTAGTTGAGATTTTATTAATTTTATATTTGGTTTTCATTTTTATTGTAAATAATAATAAGGATATATGGACTGATCTGTGAAAATGAGGTATGCAGAGTAAGACATAATACAGAATGTGAACAAATAATGAGAGGAGAAGATATTGTGAGATACGTTAATCTTTACAGCTAGGATGGTTAGGTCATGTAGAGAGACACAACAAATGGGACACTTGTATATGTATAGCAAAGCTAAAACCATCATCATGGTTCTTTTGGTTTGACTTTAGCCTCCCTCATAACAACCATCCATTCTCTTTGGTCAGTGGCCTTATTTCTCCAATTTGTTATGCCAATCTGGAAGCTTCTTGTAGGCAAACCAGAGGGAAAACGCCTAGCTGGTAGACCAAGAATGAGGTGGGAGAATAACACTAACTAAGATTTGAGGGAAGTAGATTATACAGGGAATGATTGGAAAACATTAGCTCAGGATAGGGATGTATGGAGAGCTTATTTCCGTGCGACCATGAACCTACGGGTTTGATATTGCCAGTGAGTTAGTTAATCTTCCATAGGTCTGCCTATGCATCGTCCATCCATCATAACCTAGGCCTCCTAACTTTTCTCCTTCCATCCAGCTTAGCGTTTGATATCATCCTGGGCAAACGTGTCTCATTCATTCTGCAAATATGGCCCAACCATTCGATATGTCTAACTTTAATATCTATAACTATATCGTTAAAGCTAAAAGCAGAACTGTTAAAAGCAATGTTGTTATGGCTTGCCTATACATGCAATATAATTGGGCTGATGTGTAACTCTGTTGAAGTTGAAGAAACTACCTAATGGTCTTAACCTCATCAAGTAAAATAAATTATTATAATTTTTGTTATTAAAGAGACATCTCCATTTTCACATATTTTCAAAATTATGAGTTAACACAAAATATACTCATCATTAGAGCTAGGATAATTACATAATACAATTTTTTCTACTTAGTTAAAATATATAATTATAAAAAAATAATATATATATATTGATGTTTTTATTATTAATTTAACACTTCTCACTGAAGGATAAATTTTTCTCTTCAAATATAATATATGTATATATATTGTAATATTGAATGAAACAATATACAGGTGTAACAGGACCTCACCGACAAAATGATAGGGATGCACAGAGGATAATTTTTTGTGAAGGAACATATTGTCACAAACATGTCATTTACGAGTTATGCGCAGATGAAGGTGTTCACCTGTAAGGGTCGGAATTGAATACAAACAATTATACACATATCATTTTATTGAAAAATACATGTTTTTACAATAAGTGTTTTGACGACATTAAAAAGAATCCTGCCATGCTTGGCTGTGCTGGCCAATCATTTGCTGCGATGATATCAAACATAGACAGGGTTGACTGTTTGAACACTTATTGTAAAAACATGTCTTTTTCAATAAAATTATATGTGTACAATTCTTTGTATTCAATTCCGACCCTTACCGGTGAACACCTTCATCTGTGCATAACTCATAAACGACATGTTTGCGACTATATGTTCCTTCATAAAAAAATGATCCTCTCTGCATGGCCTATCATCCTTATCATTTTGTCGGTGAGGTCCTGTTACACCCTGTATACTCGTGCAGAAAATGTAAATTTTTATAGTGCATGTTTTTTTTTGCATATTTTGGATTTTTTCATCATTACATGATATTTATAAAATACAGTTATAATAAATATTAATGAGTCATAAAAACCTCACCTCATAAACTCTGTGTTTTTCAAAGCACAGAACCATGATTTCTGGAACAGTTGTTCCTATCTTCAGCCCTTTAAAAAAATGGCAGATGATAGAAACAATTTTTTTGTAATATACATAGGAAATAAACATAGAAAAAACAAAAAGGAACTTGAATACAAGATTGAAAGAACATCTTAGAAATGTTAAAAATGGGGAACTAGAAAAATTTGCAATAGCTGCACATGCATGGTCAGAAAAACAGAACCGAACAATTACTGAAACAGTTAGATAAATCTAAGGAACTTACAATTTGGGAGAAAATTTACATCCACAAGAATAAAGAGAAAAATAATTAATTTTGAAATTCCCAGAGAAAAAGAAAAAAAAATTGATTTGGAAATTCATTGGTCAGCCAACATAGGGAGCAGAAATCAATCTACAAGATTGCCAACCACCAATTCAACAGTTAGAAAGTAGAGTGGTCTGCAATAAAACTACAAATATTAGGTGAGTAAAAAATAATCCAACTCATAATAATTATAGGAACAACTGTTTCAGACACCATGGTCCTGTGCTTTGATGAGTTTATCAGGTGAGATTTTCACGACTCATTAATATTTATTAAAAAAAGTCTCATAATCAAGTTTTTTGAGTCTGTGCTATCTTACCTCAATTTAATGTTGATTTATTCTCGAACATGTTTCGATTAGTCTTCTAATCATCATCGACATGGCCAGACTGGTTAGATTTATGTTGTAAACCCTGGATGTCGATGTCAGCTCCCTCCTGTGGTTGGCCGAAGAACCTCCAAAGAGGTCACATTCAGTCGGTATTTCAAAATTCATAACTCTGTTTTTGTTCTTGTGAATGTGGATTATTTCCCAAATAGTTAGTTATTTGTATTTTCTAACTGTTTTAATAATTTAGTGTTCAAATTTATATTATTTTTCAGACCAAATATGAGCATAAATAAAAAAATAATAATATAAATTTGAACACTAATTATTAAAACAGTTAGAAAATACAAAAGAATTAAACTATTTGGAAAAACATCTACATTCAGAAGAACAAAAACAGAGTTATGAATTTCGAAATACCAACTGAACGTGAACTCGTTTGGAGGTTCTTCAGCCAACCACAGGAGGGAGCTGACATCCAGGGTTTACAACATAAATCTAACCAGTCTGGCCATGCTGATGATGATTAGAAGACTAATCGAACATGTTCAAGAACAAATCAGCATTAAATTGAGGTAAGATAGTACAGACTCAAAAAACTTGATTAAAAGAACCTCAAAATATTACTTCCTAAAATAAAACATTAAGACTCATAATATTGTTTGTTTTCTAATGGCAAGATTTGATGCTAAAGTCATTTTCTCTCTGGCTTCCCAGTACAAGCAAACAATATCCATAGAGTATTGTGCAATTGAATTTAAAACTGGACAGACCAGAAAGTGTTTGTCCATGATCAGGCCTGGGGCTTTGCATATGATACATCTGTCTGATTGGAAAATGTAAGTCTCATAATGTGTTATTTCCCACAATAAATGTATGATATATAATTATACATTGACCTTTTTTTAGGAATTAACACCATGAGGTATTATACAAGAAAAATTGTATCACCTCACCTCATATTCTTTTTATTAGATCAGTTTTGGGACCATCCCCAGCACTTTCACGGCCGTTGTTATGTCTTGAAGAGCCACCTTCTGTTGGTAGACTGAAGAACCTCGAAATCAAATCACTTTCCCCAAGAATTTCAAAATTCATTAATTTCTCCTTTTAATTTTTTGAATGTAGATTTTTCACAAACAAATTTTATCTAAAACAAATAGAAAAACCTAAAGAGCTCACGGTTTGGGAAAAATCTATATTAAAAAAAAAAGAGATATTAATTAACTTTGAAATTCCCAGGGAAAATGATTTGATTTCGAGGTTCTTCAGCCTACGAACAGAGGGAATAGAAGGCAGCTCTTCAAGACAACAAAATAACGGTTGTGAAACTACTGAGGATGGAACTGAATAAGGCCCCAAAACCAGTCTAAGAAGAAGAAGAAGAATACGAGGTGAGGTGATAAAAATTTTTTACATAAATAAATGATTTATCGTTGAATGTGAGTGTATAAATTTACATATAACATTATAATATGCTATATTTGAAGAGAAAAATTATATGCTCAGACTTATACATCGAAAGAAGCCGTACTGGCTTTATAATGTAATGTAAAATTCCCTATTAAATGTCTTCTTAATAAAGAAGCCACCATTTGCAAGATAGAAGCAAAGGTTTTCATAGCATTTGGTGCGCAGGTATTAACAGTGTATATAAGAGAAAAATTTGCATTTAGATTGGAGCTTGCTGAGATAGCTCACTCAGTAGAGCATTCTCCTAGAGTGTGAAATGTCCTGGGTTCAAGTTCCAGTCTGTGCGTAAAATTTTTCTCTTCAAATATAATTTATCCATCATTGAGATGTATGAAATAATTATAATATGCTTTTAAATTATGTAGACCTTTTGGACTGTTGTTCATCATCAGCATTAATTCAAATAAGTGATGGACAACAGCCCAAAAGACTTATGCGATTTAAAACCATTACTGAGGATGATTGAGTCACTTAGTTGCATTTATACAATTGAATCATCCAATAACAACTCCAAATTTTTCCATTTTTATTTTATTGTTTTAAACTATACTCAGATAGTAACACATCTACTGCTGGTAGCCCAATTCTAACAAAAAACCTTTTTCATATGGGAAATAACATTATGAGATTCTTATTTAATGAATGAGTCGTATTCTTATTTTACCTCATATTTCACGTTTTTTTAAACATGGGAACAGCAGTTTTCAAGAGGACATCCCTCTATTTTCAACCGATATTATGACTACCACATTATCATTGGAATATTCATCTCTAATGTTCCCATCTGGTATTGATTTGATGAACTTTGAGATCAGATCCTGTTCATCAGGAATTTTCAAAATTCATGGATTTAAATTTGTTCTTCTGAATATATATTTTCTCCTGAACTGTCAATTCCATGTTTAAAAAAAACATGAAGTATGAAGTAGGATAAGAAAATGACATTCATTCATCAAAAGAACCTTCTGAAGAATTTAGTATTCTGAAGTTGGTGCCTTTTTATTTTGGCTGATTCAATTGAACTTAAATAATTAGCTGAAGGTTGATAAAAATTATTCTTAAAAACTTTCCAGATAGATAATTTGCTTTTCACAATTTTGGAGATATCTCACTTTACACATCCACCCGAGATATATTGCCACTACATAAAAAATTAACAAATGACAGTGGCAACAACAAAGTGGATATAAACATTTTTACATTTAAGTCTTATGAACTCTATTAAAAATACTAGCCTTGCACTGGCCACCAGTTTTCAAGTGAAAATGAGTTCCCAGCATTCATTCATTGCATGATATCTGATTTTTAAAACAGGATTCAAAATGAAAAATTGTTTACATGGTCCATTAAATAAAGATTAATATTATGTGCTTCTAACAACTTTTATAAAAGTTGTCGTTTATTCCATCCTAATGAATGTCTTATTTCACCTACATGTTTTCAATCTCATCATCATTAGGGAGTGGATTTTTATTTTGTTTAGAAATGAAGCAAATAGGAAAATAGAATTTGGAATAAATAACTTTGTATTGTTCTTACCTCATATAGTTGTTTCTATTAGACATATGATGCCGTCTCATAGAATTCCAAAAGCCATACTTTGCTACTGCCCCCAAGGCAAAAGATCGCTTATTAGACATATGATGCCGTCTCATAGAATTCCAAAAGCCATATTTCGCTACTGCCCCCAAGGCAAAAGATCGCTGGGATGTCCAAAAAAGCACTGGATGGAAAATTCCTCTTTGAGACCGTAACAGGCCAAACGGCCTAATACTTACATGGGTGATGATGATGATATTAGACATATGTTTCAAGGCATGTTTGTCCCATCTACAGTTGGTACAGACTAATTTTTCTCAATTTAATATAATTAAAATAACCTCAAAATATAACTTCCTAAAATTAAATATTAATAAGAATGAATCGTGAATTCTTCTTACCTCATACTTCTAATGTTTTTTTAAACACAGCACAGCAGTATCAGCGATCATCGTCACCATCCTCAGCTGTTTTCACGACTGTCAATTTTTTCTTTTGCCGGTAATTATCCAAACTGCCATCTGGTGTTCTTTTGAAGGAATTATTTTCTAAACTGCCATCTGGTGTTCTTTTGAAGGAATCATTTTCTAAACTGCCATTTGTTGTATTTTCGAAGAACTTTGTAATCTGGAATTTATCAAATTGATTGCAAAGATTGCAATAAGATATATATATATATATATATATATATATATAGGAAAAACAAAAAGAAACTTGGAAACTCGTAAAAAAAAGAACACTTCAGATATATAAAGAATGGAGAAATTGAAAAATCAGCTATAGCAGCACATAGTTTATTAGAGAAACATAGAATCGAAAAAGAAGCAAAACTTTTTAAACATCTATCCGAACCTTTGGATTTAACAGTTTGGGAAAAGATATATATTAAAAAAAACCATACTAGAACCATGAACTTCGAGATTCCAGACGAACCGAGCTTGATTATAAAGTTCTTCAAAAATACAACAGATGGCAGTTTAGAAAATGATTCCTTCAGAAGAACACCAGATGGCAGTTTAGAAAATAATTCCTTCAAAAGAACACCAGATGGCAGTTTGGATAATTACCGGCAAAAGAAAAAATTGACAGTCGTGAAAACAGCTGAGGGTGGTGACAATGGTTGCTGATACTGCAGTGCTGCGTTTAAAAAAAAACATAGAAGTATGAGGTAAGAAGAATTCACGATTCATTTAATTCTTATTAATTTTTCTCAAGTTGTCGACCCTGGATCTCGACTCCTGCTCCCTCTTTCTGTGGTCCAAAGACCTTGCTAATTAGGTTCCTCCCCAGGAATTAAAAAATTCATAATTCTCTCCTTGTTCTTCGATGAAAGACAAAAATGGTTATTGTGAGTTATCCATAACAGATAAACATATTGTTTATTTTTTATTATTTCACTCACCTCATATGATATATGAAATAATAAAATATAAACAATATTAAAGAACCTCATAGTGTTATTTCCTATCTACATAACTAGATAAACATATGCTGTAGCAGACTTTTTTGTACAATTTTTTGAGATATACAATGGATTCCGGCCCATTGTGAAATACAAGGAAATGAAAGAGATGATATACTTGCAAAAAAAGGATGTAAAACTAAGCAGAAAGTAACAAATGCAATTTATTATGAAACAATTAAAATAATTATAAAGAAAAAAATTAATGATAATTACAATTACAATTTAATGGAAAAAGTCTGAAACAGAAATATAAAAATACTGTTAGAAAATCCATCTATAATTCCAGAACTACCACGAAAATCTGCAGTTGCTATACTGTGTTACTATACTACAGGACATGACTGCTTAGGAAAATATCTTCATAGAACTGGTGTATTAATGTCTCCTGAGTGTATATTGTGTTCTCAAGGTGTAGAAATGGACAGAGAACATTCAACAAACTGTGTAGCTCTTCAAAATTATCAAGAAGTGACACAAAAGTATTGGGAAGCAAGAAGAAAAATAACTTTATTGTTAACTCCAGAACATTAGCTACATCATACATCAATTCTGTATACATTAATTTAGTGTATTTGTTATGGTTTAGGGAGCATAAGCCATTTAAGTGTCCAAAAAGTGACTTTTTTCACATGTTTCATTACAAAGGGTAATTTTTAAGGGTGAAGGAGTTGAGTATTACAACTCTCTTATAGCCTAAAACCTTCCCAAGAAACTCCTGAACATTTTATATAAAGCCCCAACACAATTGGTGCATAAAATACGAACAAACAACATTAATTTTGTTTATTTTTTATCATTTCACTCACCTCATACTTCATAATTTATAGCAGACCCAGGGTTTCTTCACGTAATTCGTGACATTGTCAATGCTGCGTCATGTTCACAACTCACATTGACAATGTCACGAATTACGTGAAGAAACCCTGGGTCTGCTATAAATTATGAAGTATGAGGTGAGTGAAATGATAAAAAATAAACAACATTAAAGAACCTCATAGTGTTATTTCCTATCTACATAACTTAAACAACATTAATTTTTTATATATTAGACGAGAAGAAACATGTAAGTAAAACATGACATTCATTACAACGAAATAACCCATTTACATAAGTTATATATTTCTTTATGATAAATTACTAAACACTGGATATTAAGACATCCATATAATGTTATAAAAATATTTCCCCCTCATATATATATATATATATATATATCCCCCTTCCCAAACATCATCTTTTCTGTCAGAGGGATTGTGTGCCCAATAGGGTTATAACTTTTTGGACTTTTGTGAAATAAAATATTTCCTGTGCAATGAATGGGTGAACTTTTACTTAAAACCATTGAAAAAAGTCTTCATTTCACCGAGCTTCATGAAAGGTCACCCCCAAATATATTTATATATCAATATTTAATATTGATTTGGGGGTGACCTTTTCTTGAAGCTCAGTGAAATGGTTTTAAGCAAAAGTTCACCCATTCATTGCACAGGAAATATTTTATTTCACAAAAGTCCAAAAAGTTATAACCCTAGTGGCCAAATTGAAGCTGATAGCTAACTGCTGCCAAGTCTAACCTTACTGGGCAGGTCAAAGCTTAAGGGCTAGACGAAAGGTGTCTCTCGTCAATAAAAACTTCCCACCAGAAATTTGTAACAAAGCCTCGGAATGAACAGAAATAGAAAAGAATGAAGGTAGATGTGGAAGAAGGTGAAGCACAATTTAGGTGTTGTGCCATTGCTGACGATATATATTCTATTCTGCATTACAGCCCAATGTTAGGTCTTAGACTCCCCTTTGATAGGAGTTACTAGGCCAAGGTAATTTAGTTATCCTAATTTCACTACAGATGTCATGAATGGTATGCAGTCAACATACCGGCCCAATGAGACATCTAACAGGCAACTGAGGTAATATTATAAAGAAGGAGGTGATAAATTTTCCTTCTCTTTATTCAGGCTCATAAAAAATCCTTAAACCTAAATAAAGAGGCCTCTAAGCAAAATATCCTAGCAATACCTTATTTCATAGATAAATATGGGAAATAACATTATGAGGTTCTTAATTCAATGAATGAATGAGTAATTTTTTCTATCTTACCTCATCGTTTATGTTTTCTTAAACAAGGGAACTACAGTTTTTGAGAGGAACATCTCTCCCATTTTCAACTGATGTTATGACTACCGAATTTTCATTGGAATCTCCATCTATAACATTGCCATTTGGTGTTGATTTAATGAACTTCTTGACCTGATCTCGAAGTTCTTCAAATCAATACCAGATGGCAACATTATAGATGGAGATTCCAACGAAAATCCGGTAGTCATAATGTCGGTTGAAAATGGGAGGGATGTTCCTCTTAAAACCTGCAGTTCCTATGTATTAAAACATAAACTATGAGGTAAGATAAGAAATGACTCATTCATTCATTGAATACCTTAGTTATTTATTAAATTAATATTAAGAACCTAAAGCTTTTACTATCATTGAAATAAGTAAATTAATATATACCACTAACTCCACCAGGCTAAATAAATCTAAACTATTATAATCAATGGTAGAGAAAAAAATGTTTTGCCTGAACCGGGAAACAAACCCTGAACCTTAGTTGCATACTAGGTCATGACAACTTTGGGAAATAATTGTAACTAAATTAACTTGATCTAGTAACTCCTAACAAAGGAGAGGCTAAGGCCCAATATTGGCTGTTACACCATTGCAGATGTAGATAGACCAGCATATAAAGAATCTGAAGCTTAAAATGCCTCTTAGCAAATTTTTGTTGGCTCTTCCATGTCCACATTTGAAGTTCAACATTAATGGGTTACCAAAATGTATCGTTAATTAATACTATAATCTACATAATACAACTACAAAAGGCACATTT
This sequence comes from Diploptera punctata, assembly GCA_030220185.1. Taxonomy (NCBI): domain Eukaryota; kingdom Metazoa; phylum Arthropoda; class Insecta; order Blattodea; family Blaberidae; genus Diploptera; species Diploptera punctata. The sequence goes on along the minus strand of JASPKZ010002677.1, from coordinate 883,020 downwards.
GAAAAAGGCTCTTCTATTAAGGTCAGCACTTGATTTACAATTATTAATATCCAATATCTAGTAATTAACAATACCACTACATGCAGTGTGTCATAATTATATTTTTAGTTTTGTTAAAACAAACAAGTTAATCAAGAAAATAAAAATGAATATTTGAGAAGCCATACAGTGGAATTAACATATCTTCAGATTGTGACAGTTCAAAATTGTATAATTGTGTGTGTATATTATCATAGTAATAAAAAAAAAGGCAATATTACCTTTTATTGAACCTTTATAGGAAAAATTCACTATGAAGTTTAATTTTAGATTAAATTAAAATGCTTCATACCTCACCTCCTAATTAGACCGCCTTGGCAACTTCATCTTCAGTAATTTCTCTCCTGTGGACTCTGATTGGATCTGGAGTTTTATCGGTCCACCAACAGAGGGAAGAAAAAGTAGTTCTTCTGATCGACATAACATCACTTGACGAGAAATTACTGAAGATGAAGCTGACAAGGCTTTGAAACTGTAGACTAATTAGAAGACTGGATATGAGGTGAGGTATGAAGCATTTTAATTTAATACCTTTTGTAATGGATGCAAAATCTTTAATGAGTTAAAGCACACATGGTGTCACCTAAAGGCTCTCAAGTACAATTGGAGGACAATGTTCTAACCCTTCTAGACAATCAGCTTTGCATGGTGATTACCTATACATCCAGAACATATGTCTGATATTCAATTCAGTTGGCTGCAAAGGTTTATTGCTTTAACAGCGAGGAGACTCTCTAATTCTTTCTAGATTGAAAGCTTACAAGAACCAACCCAATGTCCAATCCCTACCTTCTCATGGTGCAGCTGTTTACATACTGTTTATGCAATGTGAGCCAAAGGGATGGGCTACCCATCAATTAGAACTGGTCAGCTTGGTGGGTTATAGACCAATCTCTATTTCTTCATTTTCTAGCACCAGATCCTTCTTTTTACTTTCCTATCCAGTTTCCTTTGCCTGACCTCTTGTTTTCTTCGATCCTGATGGTATTAGAGTATTCGAGGCCAAAGGGTTCATTTTTGTCTTTCCTCTTTCTTTTAACCTCATGGACACTCACCTTGAATGCCCACATAAGCTGCATGTTTAAATGCAGCTCCCTTGCAATTAATAGCATAAGTATGCAATGGATTTGTGTCATCAACTATGGCTGGATACATGTAATGAAGAATGAATACTCAATTCAGTTAGAGGCTGAATCAAGCTCAGGACCATTTTGCTGCCAGATTAAAACTCCTAACCCCTTCTGGGACTCGAACCCTTGATCTTCTGGCTCACAGCATATTGCTTAGACATCTATACTATGTCATTTCATTAAACTTATGATGGGAATTAACGTTATAAGGTCTTCAAATTAATTAAATTAAAATGAGTCATACATCATCTCACAGCACAGAAACAGTTGTTTCTATCTTCAGCTATATTTCTGACTGTTGAATTTTTGCCGTTGTTTTGTGTTGATTTAATTTCAAAGTTCATCAAATTTAATGTAATGACTGGGGGATCATACATGCTGACCATATGTCATCCTTAAACTGGCTAGATGATCATTTCCATTTATGATTACCACATGCTGATGTGAAATCAGAATATTAATAAAGCCTGTACTAACGTATGGAAGTGAGACTTTAGTCTTGATTGAAAATACCATTGTTCAGCTCAGAATTTTTGAAAGTAAAATTTTAAAAAGAACATATGGACCTATTCAGGAAATAAGAGAATGGTATATATGATATAATGAGGAATTATATCACTTGTATAAATCACCAGACATTGTTGCAGATATTAAAATAGCTACATTGAGATGAGCAAAACATTCCAGAGAATAGATAACAGTGAGACTGTTCAAAAATAATGATGGGTCACCCAAATGTAAGAAGAAATGTACGTTGGAATACCTAGGTGGAATGGAGTTTTGGAAGATATCCAAAGACTTAAAATTCAACCAGGTATAGAAAAGCCTTGGAGGAATGTAAGATTTAAATTAAAATGTTTTATACCTCACCTCATATCCAGTCTTCTAATTACACAGGTTTCAAGGCTTAGGCAGCTTCATTTTCATAATTTCTTGTTGATTGATGTTATGTCGGCCAGGAGAACTGCTTCTTCCTCCCTCTCTTGGTGGACCGATGAAACCTCTAGATCAAATCAGAATCCACATTAAAAAAATAAGAAAGAAAAACTTATGAACTTTGAAATTCCTAGGGATTCTGATTTGATTTGGAGGTTCATCGGTCCACCAACAGAGGGAGGAAGAAGCAGTTTCTACTGACCGACATAACATCAATCAACAAAGAGATTATGAAAATGAAGCTGCCTAAGCCTTGAAATCGGTATAATTAGTAGACTGGATATGAGGTGAGGTATAAAATATTTTAATTTAAATGTTAAATTAAACCTCATAGTGATTTTTTTCTTAAAAAAGTTCAATACTGGAGCAGAGTTCTTAAGGAGACAGTGATTCAACAGGTTAAGCAATGACGATGATGTGAAGTCAGCAGCCAGCGGCTCTTCTAGGCTTGTCATGTTATGTCATGCTCACCCGCTGTTTCAACCATTACTCCGTAAATGAATGGCAAAATTGCCCGCCTTCTCTAGACTCCACTTATAGCTATCAGAAGTCCAAATATTTGTTAATTCCACTATAATATGGTTATATTCATTAGCTTGCCTTAATATTACACATATCTAATTACTTCTGCCATATTTTATTGTACTCTTGTAAAAATCTTACCTTACTCATATATGTTAATTTGCTTTGTTTCATAATGTGCTTTCTTTAGAATGACAGAAAATTATACTCTGTTCTGAAAGATGTGGTGTAAACCAGTCTTTGCCTTCTTTTGAAACATTAAAGAAGATTGCAAGCATGTACACATATTTACTGATTTATTAGATGGCAATTGTCCTACAATTATTAAAAAAGTGTGGCAAGAAACATCATTAGTGCTAATTATTCATTAAAATGTATATATATAAAACAGCCTATAAATACTATTATGGAAAGAAAAATTAATGCTTGAACAGGGACTTGAATCCCAGATCTCTGGTTCTACACACCAATATGGTATCCTTTACACCATTCAAGATGCAATACAAACATCAACATTTCTTTGCTTATATACAATTCTCTAATTGTTGCTACCAATAGCTTTCTATCTGCCTTTGGATGATTAAAGATTTGTGTTTGAGGAAAGAAATGTTGACATTTGTATTGTGTCTTCTTCTTTTTCTTTTGTCCAATGTAGACAAGGTGTTTGTTCCTCTTTAATGTATTGCCTCAATTGTATCTTTATATCTTTTCTTCGGGCGTCCAATATTTCTTTTCCTAGTTGAGAATTTATCCTTAGGCTATTTTAACTATTCTGTCATTTGACATTCTATTTATATGTTCATTCGATTCTTTCCTTCTATTGTTTATCCAATTTGAAATTTGTTCTATTTGTAAATTTTCTCTTATCTTATCAGTTATCGTGTCTTGAATGGTGTAATTGAATCGCTGAGTTGAAAAGGGAAGAAACTCCACTGCCTTCGAAAAGCGATAAAACACGTATGCAACACGGAAATTATGAATTCTTGCTATATTTGCATTCTGCATAAGCAGAGGATCAATATTGTAATTGATCAAAAACTTATCAGAGCAAGCTGTAAGAAATTATGTGGTTTTTTTAAGGTTTTCTCAAAATAGGGTACTTGGAGTTTCTTCCCCCTTTTCAACACAGCAATTCAATAGTTGGCATACTGGTGTGTAGAACCAGAAGTCCAGGATTCAAGTACTGATTCCAGCATTAATTTTTCTTTTCAAAATAATATCCAATATTAGAAAGTATTAATATTTAAATATAACACTGAAACCTATAAATATTTTATTTCAGAAAGAAATTCTGGGAAAATGTTAATTTAAAATATAACATCAAAACTATAAATATTTATTTTGTTTCTCAATTACATCCATGATAATAATAATAATGTTTTGATATTTTTATATACATTTATATAGCAGAAGTGGGTAGCTATGTTTTTACATACAAATGTAAAAAATGGAGAAGTTGAAAAATCTGCAGTCTGGTCAGAAAAACATAAAATCAATGTAAATTCTAAATTATTAAAACAGATAATACAAAAGAGCTCAACATTTGGGAGAAGATCTCATCCAGAAGAGTAAAAAATAGGGTTATGAATTTTAAAATTCCCAGGGAAAAGGACTTGATTTGCAAGTTCTTCCATCAACCAAAAGATGGAGTGGGTATTGACATCCAGGGCTGACAACATACATTTCAACAGTCTGGACAAGCTAATGATGATATGAACATTTTGAAATATGGTAAAATGATTTTACCATAAATTAAACCTCAGTGATTAATTCCTGTAAAGTTAAATATTGAAATATGTCAATTCTAACAGAATGATATATGAGGTAAAATGATCAGACATCTTATTAAATTAATAATGAGAAGCTAAAGCTATTATTATGATAGAAATAAGTAAATTAATGAACACAATTAAATTATTATAAATCAATGGTAAAGAGAAAAATTTTTGCCTGAACCGGGAATCGAACCCCGAACCTTTAGCTTTCCGTGCTAAAGCTCTGTTCACTGAGCTAATCCAGGCTTCATTCCCATCCAAGCAGAAATCCTTCCTTTACCTTACTCTACTGGTCCCACATTCAAATGCAATGAATCATCATTCACAAATACACAATGAATGGCTTCTACCTGAAGAAGACATGAAAGGACTCCACACAGCTATAGCATTATTTATTGAATTAATATTGAGAAGCTAAAGCTATTATTATGATAGAAATAAGTAAATTAATGAACACAATTAAATTATTATAAATCAATGGTAAAGAGAAAAATTTTTGCCTGAACCGGGAATCGAACCCCTAACATTTAGCTTTCCGTGCTAACGCTCTGTCCACTGAGCTAATCCAGGCTTCATTCCCATCCAAGCAGAAATACTTCCTGTTAGGTTCAGGCAAATTTTTTTCTCTTTACCATTGATTTATAATAATTTAATTGAGACAACTTATTCATTGAGAAGAACCTCATAATGTTACTTCCCATTGTAATGTATTAATATTGAAGGAATAAACTATTTATAGGTCTGTTTTCTTGCAACTCACACTAAATATAACTGATTTTTCAATCATCCTAATATCAATCAAGTGTTGAAGGCTATGCAAATATTACACTGGTTTACGTCACTTTTTTCTAAGTAGGCTACATTTTATACAAATAAATACATGACCAGTGACATCTTCAAATAACAGTTAAAACTTATTATTTATTCTATGAGTTGTTTCAATTTTCCTTATGGGAATGATGGCTAACCAGCTTCTTAAGCAAAAAAAAATTATAGTGTATGGATTTGTGAATAAAAAAGGCAATTAGTTTAGGCTATTATATGCCAGGAGTGTGTCTCTGAATGTTACAAAGGGGAACAAATGACTGCTAATGTCATGTTAGTTAATATAATAATACATTTTTCTGCTATCAGATTGTGTTTTTTATATATTTATTCAGTTATTATTAAGTCTTTGTATCACATAACATTCTGTACTCAAAATATTTTGTTAGGTGAGAAAATGGGCAAGTTAGTACATACCAGATTAATCAAGTTTTTTGAGTCTGTACTATCTTACCTCAATTTAATGTTGATTTGCTCTCGAACATGTTTCGATTAGTCTTCTAATCATCACCAACATGGCCAGACTGGTTAGATTTATGTCGATGTCAGCTCCCTCTTGGGATTGGCCAAAGAACCTCCAAACGAGGTCACGTTCAGTCGGTATTTCGAAATTCATAACTCTGTTTTTGTTCTTCTGAATGTAAATTTTTTCCCAAACAATTACTTATTTTGTATTTTCTAACTGTTTTAATAATTTAGTGTTCAAATTTAAATTATTTTTTTAGACCAAACATGAGAAGCAACTGTAAATTTTTCTATTTCCCCATTTGGTCTGAAAAATATAATGAATTTGAAGACTTAATTATTAATACAGTTAAAAAATACAAAAGAACTAACTATTTGGAAAAAAAAAATCTACATTCAGAAGAACGAAAACAGAGTTATGAATTTTGAAATACCGACTTAACGTGACCTCGTTTGGAGGTTCTTCGGCCAACCGCAGGAGGGAGCTGACATCCAAGGTTTACAACATAAATCCAACCAGTCTGGCCATGCTGATGATGATTAGAAGACTAATTGAAACATGTTCGAGAACAAATCAGCATTAAATTGAGGTAATATAGTACAGACTCAAAAAAAACTTGATTAAAAGAACCTCAAAATATGACTTCCTACAATAAAACATTAATTACACACCAGATTAGTTTACAGTTTATTGAATATTATGGCGCACCATAAGGATAAGTTGGCTATTCAGTTTCAACAGTGACTAATGCATATTTTCCATTGTAAATACAGCAATTTTAAGTTATCTATAGATCAACTTCTCATTCAATTTTTGCACTTTCTTGTTTTTTTTTTGTAAAATGGCTTATATATATTCCTCAGGTAATTATTCACATATGGATACAAAATGTGTTTTCATTTTTCTATTTCAATTTATGTAGACACACTCCTGGCATACAATCCCCAAATTTTATGTGGAATCAAATCTGAGAGAATGCTTCCCCCGCCCCAGTACACCCAAATAAGCTTCACATTAACGCTGGGCAATGAAAACCTACTAATACATTTCCAGTTATATAAAAAAAAAGAACTGATAGAACATTTCATTATTACCACTAGCTGATGACATATTATACAAAGGAGCTGTGGGTTTTGTGCAGACAATGTGCTTATTTAATAAATAAGACGAGTAATTTTTCATCTTACCTCATAGAAGTTGAGTTCTTTTAGACAAGCTGAAGATGAAATAGAAATTTGTTTTGGAACATGTCCTAAAAGAACTCGACTTCTATGAGTTAAGATGAAAAAAGAGTCACCTTATTTATTAAGAAGAACCTCATAATCTTACCTCCTATACTAATTTTATAATAAATGTACCAATCTGTTATACAATATAGTGCACTTACATGGTTATTCAAAGCCTGTAAAGTATTTTCATTGCCCAGCGATCATATGTACCTATTCTTTAGAATCTTAAATCAAGGAAATAGTCCATAGCTTAGATGGTTAAGGTAATATACTAACCAGCCAGGTCATGGGTTCCAGTCTCAGTGGGGATCAGGATTTTTAAACTGGTCTAAACCTTCTGGAGGCATCATGCCCCTGGGGTAGTCTCAGCATTTTATGGAAATGAGTACCAGATGACGTTCTGGGGTTAAGGGGACCGTAACACAGGTCTGACAATTATTATGGAGTTATTTTGACTCACCTCATATTTTTTAAATATTTTGCAGACTATAGTTTCGTCGCATTTATGTTAGAATGCATCAACAATGTTACATAAATGTGATGAAACTATAGTTAGAATGCATTGACAATGTCGCATAAATGTGACAAAACTATAGTCTGCAGAATATCAAAAAAATATGAGGCGAGTCAAAATAAGTAAATCATAATAATTAAGAGAAACCTCATAGTGTTATTTCCTACAAATATTGAATAATTAAACAGGTCTGATATCATGTGCTGAATGTCTAGAAAGGTGAGAGCCTTGATATCCTACAATCCCAAGCTCCTGTAGTTGGAGCACTTCATCTTGGATCAATTAAATATAATTCTGGTAGATTTAAATTTTTTTGATAGATATAAAAAATGAAATTGGAACAATAGCTTTCAAAGGACAACCAAGCCTCGGAAACATGTTTTGAAAAATCAAAAATGTTGGTCGCAATGATCTAGTGGTTATGTTCTTTGCCTCTAGTCCCAAGAGTCGTAGGTTCAAACTCAGTTGTGATTGATGGATTTTTAGATGGAAAAATCCAAGCCTGAAAATGTTCAGACTTGGGACCCATGGCTTTAACTTTTTTCCCTCAACACTTTTTAGGTCTTGCGGAAATACCCCGACGATATTCAGACTATCCAGATGCTTATACAGCATGAAATGTTTGGATCAATAATTTAATTTGTTGGAGTAGTAATATTTACTTTTATCATGTAAATTAGTATAATTACTAACCGGCAACTTACAAGTTCCTCCTGGAGGACCTGTACCTTGGATTTGACCCCACTCAGGTTTAAACCTGCATAACTTGGGACCAGAGGCAAGGAACATAACCACTAGTACACCGCCAAAATTGTTTATTGGCCAAAAAAATTACTGAAATCCCATTAGAAGTCAATGATCATGGATTTACTGCAAAAAAAATAAAGTGTTGTTTTTATCTTATCAGTTTTAATATAAAAATGGCACTTGTCAAGTATGTAGATTACTATGTGCGCTCTACACATATTGCAACTCCCATTCCTCCACCAACACACAGGGCTGCCACTCCACGCTTCCCTCCAGTCTGTTCAAGTGCATATAGCAATGTCACAAGGATCCTTGTACCTGCACAAAAGAGTAATGCAATTAAATAATCATCAATTTCTAAATTTTAGATTAATTTAATCAAAATTACAGTGGGAAGTAACACTATGAGGTAATTTTCAATCTATAAAAAGATTGGATAAATTTTTTTATATCTCACCTTATAAAGTTCTGTGTTTTCATTATACCAGTTTCAAAGGCCTTTGCCTTCATCTTCAGTCAAACATCAACTGTTGAAATTTTGCCATTACCACCATCTTCCTTATTGTCATCTGGTCCTGATTTTACCAACTTAGAGATTAAATTTTGCTTGCCAGAAATTTCAAAATTCTTATGAATGTATATTTTTCCAAACCGTTAATTCCAAAGGCTCCTCTAAATGTTTCAAAAGTTTAGTTTCTCTTCCAATTATATGATTCTCTAGCAAACTATTAGCTGCATTTGCCGATTTTTCAATTTCATCATTTCTAACATTTCTAAAGTGTTCTTTTGTATGAATCTCCAAATTCCTTTTAATTTTCCTTATATATATATATATTCTTGCAGTCATAGATCCATTAATTTTGAAGTTCTGGACAAGCAAAATTTAATCTCAAAGTTAATAAAATCAGCAGCACATGGCAGTTTGGAAGTTGATGTTAATGGCAGAATTTCAACAGTCGGAGTTTTGGCTGAGGATAGGAGTGATAGCTCCAGAAACCAGTCCTGTGAAAATGCTACAAATTGTTGGTTGGTTGGTATCTAATGTCGAGCACTTGATAATGAAATCATTCGCTCTCTTGCACTCCATTATTTAGCAGAAAGGCTGGTCTCTTCTACAAAAGCTGGACAAAGGAGGAGATGGTTTCTTTCCATATCTTCATTTAAATTGCAAAAAGGGCATTAGTATATTGTACTCCAATATGTTACAAATTGTAAAATCACCTCACAATGTTATTTCCCATCATGATTTTTATTTTGAAATTCCTAGGGAGAATGAATTGATTGTGAGGTTCATTTACCCATCACTAGAAGAACAACCAATAGGACAGTTGGAATAACATAAATAATTGTGACAACGGTGTCTGAAACATGTCCAGGTGAGAAAATTGATTACATTCAATATTTTGATAATGTTATTACCTGAAGCTGCAATAGGATGCCCCAAAGCTACAGCACCACCAAAAATATTCACTTTATTTGCCTCAATGTCCAGCTCTTTCAACACTGCAACTGACTGGGCTGCAAACGCTTCGTTAAATTCAAACAAATCCACTTCTTCCTTCTTCCAACCTGCTTTCTTCAGCTGAAATCACAAACCTACATTAAAATCACATCCATGTATCAATGAGTTTGGTTTTAACAAAACAAAAATTGCAGCAGCTAGAGATTTAAGACATAAGAATTAAATGAATTGTGAATTCTTCTTACCTCATACATCTATGTTTTTTAACACAGAACTGCAGTATTGGGAAAAATATCTTTCCCATCTTCAGCTATTTCCACGACTGTCAATTTTTCGTTATAAAAAAGAACACTTTAGAAACATAAAAAATGGCAAAATTGAAAAATCAGCAATAGCATCACATAGTTTATTAGAGAATCATAGAATTGAAAAAGAAGCAAAACTTTTGAAACATCTATCTAAACCTTTGGAATTAACAGTTTGCGAAAAGATATACATTAAAAAAAAAATACTAGAACCATGAATTTTGAGTTTCCAGACGAACCTAATTTGATTACAAAGTTCTTCAAAAATACACCAGATGACAGTTTAGAAAATTACCAGCATAACGAAAAATTGAGTCGTGAAAACAGCTTAAGATGGGAATGATTTTTTCTCGATACTGCAGTTCTGTGTTAAAAAAACATAGATGTATGAAGTAAGAAGAATTCATGATTAATTTAATTCTTATTAAGAAAACATAATGTAAAAATTTCCCAAATTTATTATATTAAGTTAAAGACATATACGAGGTGTGGCAATAAAGAAATCGGAATCATGCTGTAAAACTTTATTGAAAACAAATCAGGCAATTTCAATGTTATTCCCTGTCCAATGTAGTCCCATCCCCGATCCCTACAATGCTCCATGCGAAGTTTCCACTGTTGGAAGCGGTGATGCAGGTCTTCTTCTGTAATGCTGTTCAAGAGTTGTGTTTAACTGCATCCACAGACTCGAACCTGTTCCTTTAAGTGCAGACTTGACTAGGGAAGAGAAGAAAGTCGCATGGTGGATGTTCCACTACTGGAATATTGTTTTTCATCAAATAACACTTCACAGATAGTGTGTTGTGTGCTGGCACATTGTCCCGATGAAGGATCCATGAGTTACTCTTCCACAAGTGTGGTCTCCTTCGTCACACATGTTCACAGAGGGTTTTCAAAACATTTCTATAATATTCCTGATTGATAGCCTAACCTGTAGGCATCCAATCAATGTAGATAACCCCCCGGATATCGAAAAAAAAGATCATCATCACAGTTTTTGTAGTGGAAGGATGGCCTGATTTTGGATCGTCCCCAATGTCTTCCCTGCCCTCCGTAATTTCTTCAATCACTCGAAAACTTGTGTGCGAGACAAATTGTAACTCTCTGTTGCAGATTTTCCAAGTTTTGTGAGGAATTTGATGTTAACACACTGTTGCACTTTAACACTCAGCATTGTGAAGATGATGTAGAAGATTATATTGAAACATGTTCGAGAATAAATCAATATTAATTTGAGGTAAAATGTTTCCAGTCCCAAAAAAACTTGACTCAGCATTATTCTGACGGAGCTCAGACACACGATCCACTTCTAACACTGACTTACTGCCATGGGAGAATGAAATTCCTTGTGAATGTATAGGGGAGACCACAAGTCAATGCCCAGCCCCCAACTTTGACATGGGAGTGGCCGGAAATGACTAATAGAACCAATCCAGTTTCTTTATTGCCACACCTCGTATATATATATATATATATATATTTGTCATAGTCATTTTCAGTGTCCACTAGATGGAACTGGTGAAGATCTATAAAAAATTACAAAAGCTTTTCATGAGAATAATAACTTAATTCCTTCAAAATTCACTAAAAATCCATAGGCACATCATTACTAAGATTAGGATTTATATGTAATTACATATTCTTTGTCTTTGCTTATACATGGGTAAAATTGATAAATGTCCACGAATTAGAAACTTACTTATCATATATGAAAATTTAACATTACATATTTTTACATATTTGATCATAATTACATATTCTTACATATTTTAAAGATACTTCATGTAAATTTACATATTATGCCTCTTAATTTAATAAAAAATATTTTGATAAGCAGAAAATGATTTAAAACAATATTTGTTTACATAAAAAAACTCACATATGTGATTTGTACACTGATACTGGTTTTTCCAACCTATACAAAAGCTGGTTAGAAACGGCCAAACAAAAATTCCATTTACTAAATACGATAAACATAGATACAGGAACACTGAAGATTTGAGTTAGGGTTCTACATAGCAAAATTTCTATTAAAACCTGAATCGCTGTTTATGAAATAGTAGTATAGTTGATTAAGACAATATCCTAAAGCTGAAAAATTGAGGATTGAGACCTGATGGGATCAGGATTTTTTAAAATGCTTAACCTTCTGATAGCATCATGACCCTGGGGTCGACTCAGCCTATAAAAAAATTAATACCATACTATGTTGTGGGAGTAAAGATGGTTATCACACAAGGCTGAAATCTCTTACCGATTGTCTAGAAAGATGGGAGCCTTAACCTCCCAATATCCCTAAGACCTGTAGTGGGATCGCTTTACAATGACATGACAATACCCTCCTTACCATGTTCAAGTATTTAACTGTCCCATTCCTTCAAATTTGATCTAACTTAAAGTTAACTTTTAATATCAATTTATGTAAAATTAAATTTCAACGTATTTAATATTACATATTTTTAAAAATGTTTATGGAATGTTACATATTTTACATAATGTTATTACATAAATATGTACATACTTTTCATGTTAATATTACATAAAAATCCTAGCCTTAATCATCACCAATGGTCTGAAGCAACTAACATGGGAACTGTCAAACCATTACATGCTGAAACCTACCTTGAAATTTCTTCAAGAGAAGCGTCGTGATATAGCAAGGCCACGTCTAAAAAATTATCTGAAGCCAGAATTCAGCAACGTCAACCAATGTGCAAAGCAGATGGACATCCCTACTTGAATAGAGTAGAGTGAGGAGGAGAGCAGTGTAGGCAGCAGGTTGTGAGGGTTATCCAATCCACCAAGTCAAGAGTTGTATTACTTCTCAGTAGTTTAAATGAGAGATTTGGCACTGGATTTTAGTGCCAAAAGCGGCAGATATTTTTTTGGACATGCCCTTGAAACATTACAATGCTTCTCTGGGAGAAATTTAAAGGTAGGTTTCGGTATGCAATGGTTAACAGTTCCCTTGTATAGATATAGCAAGGGATCCTGATGAATGGAATTTGTAACAGGAGCATAGATGCGAGTCTTGCACTCACCAGATAGCTGCCGGCCAGTAGAAATAAGACCACATGTCATTGCTAACAAGCCCCTAGTGAAAATACAATCACTGGTAAACATTTTTTAAATCACAGATTACTTATTAAATAATATACGCTCTTTTTTTTTTAACTTTTATAGGAATTAATCACAATGAGGTTTAATTTACGGTGAAATTTCACCATAATATACGCTCTTGTTTATCCACAGACAAGGTACATTCACTGTATATGTACAAGGTATATTTTATAAACGATGGCGGTCTGTTCAAGTTTTAAATAAGCACTCAATTTCACATTTAATATACATTTTTAACAGTCTTCGAATTCTACATGTAACCTGTCATCTCCATGTTCCATTTGGTAAATTGCATGACCATTCTCCTCATCATTACTTTTATTCTTCTCGATTATTTTCCCCAGGATTCCATCTGTTAGTACTTGCGTTCGTTGTCTTTATTGAATACCTATGTTTTCCCATTCCTTTTACTAATATGATAAAAGTTTACCGATACAGCTTTTCAATATATATATATATACACACACACACACACCCCAATGCCACCAGGTTGTCTTTATCACATTTCTGCAAGGCAGAATTGTAATGCACTTCTTAATTTGGGGCGCCTGGAAAGCGGAGTTACGTTAGCCCGAAGATATGATTGGTAAAGAATGAGAATGTAGCACCAGGAGAGTCCTTAAATCTAAACTTAATCTAAATCCAGACCATAAGCGACCATAGAAATAATTTCCTTTAAGAAAAAAATTCCTGTGGTCTGACTGGGAATCAAATCCAGGACCCCATGAACCATAGTCAGAAGCTCTGACCACTAGCCAATAAGGCTGGTCAAATATTTAAATTTAAAAATTACATTTTTACTACCAACCCACTATGTTACACTCCCCAAAATAATTAAATCGGGATGCTAAGGTGGAAGTATCAAAACTGCACCATTATTTTCAGCTAATATTGTGTCAATTATATAGGATTTGTGTGTTGGTTTATTAATGTATCATATAAATGTGTTTTAGTGATTTTTCTCAGTGAGTATATTTTGTTTAATTAACCCGGCTTGCATTTATTTTTCAAGGAATGTGATGTTGGCGCTTTATTTATTTGTATGAAACATTATCAACAACTAAGACAAAGTTTTATTTTCTTCCTCTTTCACGTAATCCTAAAAAAAATTATAAATATAATAATTGAAAATAATTATATAAAGATAAATGTTCTTCCTTTACTAATGTTCTTATATCCAATTAGTAATGTGAACATTAAAAATTATTAAGTTATGTAGATAGGAAATAACACTATGAGGTTCTTTAATATTGTTTATTTTTTATTATTTCACTCACCTCATACTTCATAATTCATAGCAGACCCTGGGTTTCTTCACATAATTTGTGACATTGTCAATGTCTACTATGAATTATGAAGTATGAGGTGAGTGAAATAATAAAAAATAAACAAAATTAAAAAATTATGTCCCAAATTTAACTGTGAACGAGAATTTCCTTTTAACTTCGAAACTGTGAGAGGAATTGAGTTACATAAAACAATATACTTCAAAATTATTAAATAATTTACATCCATGTCACATTACAATTTTAAAACTACAGGATGGAATACAAGATATTACAATTAAGAACTATTGTTTACAATGTAATAGCAACACGTTCCTTCTCACTAAAATTTACAACTGACTGTACTCAGACGTAGTATGCCATACAAGTGAAACTGTTTTGTTAGCACATGTCTGGCAGGTAATTTACAATACTCCGCAATCTGGGTAGGCTCTCTGACTGGATTGACCGTCAAGGACATTGTTCTAAATCCTTTGTGTGGCCTATACATGACATGAATATAGCCTCAATAGGATAATTAAAACCAACAAAAATGATAAAATGGAAGAAGAAAACAGATTGGGAATTTAACAGATTAAATGCAAAGATTGTGACAAAATTCACATAAGAAAAACAAATAAAAAATTTGAAAACCAGGGTGAATGAACATCTTATGAATGTCAAAAATGGTGAAGTGGAAAAATCAGCAGTGGAAGGTCATGCTTGGTCAGAAAAACATTAAATTGAAAGAAAGGCCAGTTTAATAAAACAAATATAAAAATCAAAACAGTTCACGGTTTGGGAAAAATTCCACATTAAAAGAAATAAAAAATAATTTTGAAGTTCCTGGGGAAGTTGATTTGATCTGGAGGTTCATTGGTCCAACACATGGATGCTCCTGGAAGACAGAATATCAGTCGTGAAATTACTGATTAGGTTGTGAAACCAATCTAATTAGAAGACAGGATATGAGGTGAGGTGAACAGAATTTATTTTAAATTTAAATTATACTTCATAGTAATATTTCTTGTCTTCTTGTAAGCCCATGTTTTCCCTTAATAGAGATTTAGGCGCTCTCCCCTTACAGGGAAGAATTTGAACCATACTAATTTAGTTACACTTTTTTCATATAAATGTCATTTGAGTGGTCAGCGTTCTGCCTCATACTGACATCTAGGAAACCAAGGTAGCACTAGGATGGGAAAATTCGGTAAATTTTGCTTAGAGGCCTTTTCATTCAGGCTTAAGGATCTTTTACGAGCCTGAAAATCTTCAGACTTGGGATCCATGGCTTAAAGTCCCTCCCAGAGGACTTGCTCCTTGGATTTTTTCATCCTAAAAAATCCATTGACCCCAGCCGGGTTTGAACCTGCGACCCTCGGGACCAGAGGCAAGGAGCATAACCACTAGTCCACTGCAGCCGATTAATATTTCTTGTAATAGTTCAATATTTGTAAAGTTAATAACTTACAACAGCTCTGACTGCTGGTACAGGTCCCATGCCCATGTATGCAGGTTCAATTCCCACTTGAGCAAATGCTACCACTCGAGCGATTGGAGTTATTCCCCTCTCCTTGACTACATCACCTGCCATCAACACCACAGCTGCAGCTGCATCACCGTAAGTAGAGGAATTCCCAGCAGTTACTGTTCCATTCTCCTACAACATAATAAGAATTATCCCAAAAATATCACATGATTACTTTTCATAATATATCTATATAAGATTTAATACAGTAAAACTTATATTTAATTAATGTTGGGAAGTAAACATTATGAGGTATAATCATTAAAAATCATCGGAGAACATATTGTTTAAATAACTCACCTCATAGGATTCATGCTTCCATGATATCGCGATTTCAAACATAATCATGTTCATCGTCAGCCATAACTCCGACTGTTGAAATTCTTCGGCCGTCAACTATTCTATTGTCGCCATCTTCAGTGCTGCTATCTATGGTTGAATTTATGAACTTCGAAATCAATGTAATTTCGTCAGGGATATCAAAATTCATTGATCTATTTTTGTTTTTCTGAATGTATATTTTTTCCCAAACTGTCAATTCCAAAGGTTTCTCTACTTGTTTTAAAAGTTTAGCTTCTCTTCCAATTTTATGATGTTCTAATAAACTATGTGCAGCAATTGCAGATTTTTCAATTTCACAATTTTTAATATTTCTGAAATGTTCTTTTGTCCGAATTTCCAAATTCCTTTTTGTTTTTCCTATATAAACTTTATTGCAATCTTCACAATTTATTTGATAAATTCCAGATTTCTTACTGTCTGGAACTTTGACTTTTTTATTGGTACTTAGAAGATTACCCAGACTAAATTTATTTATTGGTGCCAAAAAAATGTTGTATTTGTCAAAAATTTTTTGAAATTTCCTATGCATTTCAGGATGGTAAGTAATTTTCTTGTATTTTTTCTTTTCTTTGCAATTTTGTAAAGTAGTATATTCATTAAGTCTTTTATTGTGTTTGAATTTCTTCAACTTATTTATAATTAATTCTTTATCAAAACCATTTAATCTAGCAGTGTTTAAGATATGTTTAAACTCTTTTATTGAAATTTTCTTCGTTTAATGGTACATTTGTCAATCTGTAAATTAAGCTATTGAATATTGCATGCTTATGAGCAATGTGATTGAAGCCTGATGATTTAATGTAATTATCTGTATGAGTTCCTTTTCTAAATATATCAAATTCAATTTTCAGTGTTTGATCATTCCTAATTATACATAAATCCAAAAAAGGAATTTTGTTCTCTTTTTCTAATTCGACGGTAAACTTTACTGATTCATCCTGAAGGTTTAATAATTTAAGAGCATCTTCAATATCTTTAGAATTTATTATTGCAAAAATATCATCCACATATCTGTACCAAGTCTTAAACATCCATGGGTATGCTTTAGTGATTTGACACTCCAAGTAACTCATGAACAAATCAGCTAAAAATGGTGAAAGCGGATTACCCATTGACAAACCCGAAACCTGTTGGTAAAATTTTTCATTATAGGTAAAATAAGAATTACTGACACATAGCTTAGTAAGAGTTATATATTCCTCTAATATTTCATTTTTAATATTTAAAGAACTTAACCATTTCCTCAAAAAATTTAGCATTTTTTCAACTGGTATACTAGGAAACAATGAAATTACATCAAATGAAACCAATCTGTCATCATGTCCTAGACTCATATTTTTCAACTTGTCAACCAATTCCAAAGAGTTCTGAATACTTTTAGTGTCAAATTTGGGAAACTCATTAAATTTTTGTACTAGCCATTTAGATAAATAATAGCATGGTGAACCAATGTTGTTGACTATAGGTCTCATCTTATTACCAATTTTATGAATCTTTGGTAGACCGTACATTCTAGGATTCGATGGATTGGACACTTTTAATTTAAATTTTTCTTGTTTTGTTAAAGTATATTTTATTTGTTTCAAAGTATTATCAAATGATTTAATAGCTTTAGGTAAAGGATCTTTTTTCAATTCCAAAAATTCTTTTGATTCTAAGAGATTGTCCATCCTCGCAGTATAATCCAATTTGTCAAGAATAACTATTTTATTTCCTTTGTCTGCTTTCGAAAGTATTAAATTTTTGTTGTTAATTTTATTCAAAATTGCCAAATTTTTCTTTGCTTTTAAATGTTTTTGAGAGTCTTTAATTTCTTCTAAAACTTTTAATACTTTGAAACAAATAAAATATACTTTAACAAAACAAGAAAAATTTAAATTAAAAGTGTCCAATCCATCGAATCCTAGAATGTACGGTCTACCAAAGATTCATAAAATTGGTAATAAGATGAGACCTATAGTCAACAACATTGGTTCACCATGCTATTATTTATCTAAATGGCTAGTACAAAAATTTAATGAGTTTCCCAAATTTGACACTAAAAGTATTCAGAACTCTTTGGAATTGGTTGACAAGTTGAAAAATATGAGTCTAGGACATGATGACAGATTGGTTTCATTTGATGTAATTTCATTGTTTCCTAGTATACCAGTTGAAAAAATGCTAAATTTTTTGAGGAAATGGTTAAGTTCTTTAAATATTAAAAATGAAATATTAGAGGAATATATAACTCTTACTAAGCTATGTGTCAGTAATTCTTATTTTACCTATAATGAAAAATTTTACCAACAGGTTTCGGGTTTGTCAATGGGTAATCCGCTTTCACCATTTTTAGCTGATTTGTTCATGAGTTACTTGGAGTGTCAAATCACTAAAGCATACCCATGGATGTTTAAGACTTGGTACAGATATGTGGATGATATTTTTGCAATAATAAATTCTAAAGATATTGAAGATGCTCTTAAATTATTAAACCTTCAGGATGAATCAGTAAAGTTTACCGTCGAATTAGAAAAAGAGAACAAAATTCCTTTTTTGGATTTATGTATAATTAGGAATGATCAAACACTGAAAATTGAATTTGATATATTTAGAAAAGGAACTCATACAGATAATTACATTAAATCATCAGGCTTCAATCACATTGCTCATAAGCATGCAATATTCAATAGCTTAATTTACAGATTGACAAATGTACCATTAAACGAAGAAAATTTCAATAAAAGAGTTTAAACATATCTTAAACACTGCTAGATTAAATGGTTTTGATAAAGAATTAATTATAAATAAGTTGAAGAAATTCAAACACAATAAAAGACTTAATGAATATACTACTTTACAAAATTGCAAAGAAAAGAAAAAATACAAGAAAATTACTTACCATCCTGAAATGCATAGGAAATTTCAAAAAATTTTTGACAAATACAACATTTTTTTGGCACCAATAAATAAATTTAGTCTGGGTAATCTTCTAAGTACCAATAAAAAAGTCAAAGTTCCAGACAGTAAGAAATCTGGAATTTATCAAATAAATTGTGAAGATTGCAATAAAGTTTATATAGGAAAAACAAAAAGGAATTTGGAAATTCGGACAAAAGAACATTTCAGAAATATTAAAAATTGTGAAATTGAAAAATCTGCAATTGCTGCACATAGTTTATTAGAACATCATAAAATTGGAAGAGAAGCTAAACTTTTAAAACAAGTAGAGAAACCTTTGGAATTGACAGTTTGGGAAAAAATATACATTCAGAAAAACAAAAATAGATCAATGAATTTTGATATCCCTGACGAAATTACATTGATTTCGAAGTTCATAAATTCAACCATAGATAGCAGCACTGAAGATGGCGACAATAGAATAGTTGACGGCCGAAGAATTTCAACAGTCGGAGTTATGGCTGACGATGAACATGATTATGTTTGAAATCGCGATATCATGGAAGCATGAATCCTATGAGGTGAGTTATTTAAACAATATGTTCTCCAATGATTTTTAACAGTAAAACTTGTTTAATCTGGAACGTGAATAATGCGGAAATCTGTCCAATGTGAACAATTTTATTGGTCCCGGCAAAATAATGGTAATTTTACGTGTATTTATTTTGTATAAAACGGAATCTGTCCAACACGGAAACGGAAGGATATTTCTACACAATTCACGAAAAAAAGTTTATAAAGGCGGAAAGTGAAAGAAATAAATTAGTTTCAACTTCATTGAATTCCCATTAGGCAAATTAACAATAAGTGATGATTCCTGCCGCCCATGCTGAGTGAAGTAGAGTTTCTACCTGTATCTGGAATTTTCTTTCGGCTTCACTGCACACCTGTTTTGCGAAATACATGTTCGTTTAACAAATATTTGACGTGTGACATTTGTCTTACAAATAATCAGTGCACTGTAAAATCTTGAATTAGTTTAAGATCTGAGACTGATTGTGTACGTATCTTTCATAGGTATTCTGAATTTACGGAATAAAGATGGCTAAATCGTATGTATCATTAACATTAAACAAAAAAGTGAAAAAGTGATTGAAGATAAAGAAAAACAAAAAGATTTTAAAAGACAAATAAAAAAAAAGAATGAATGGATGCAAGGAAATGGTCAAATGAAGAGAGAGAGAGAGAAAAAAAGAAATCAACGAGATGTGTCTTACAAGTCCATGATAAAAAAATCTCCAAATTTCTCCATTCTGAATTTACGGAATAAAGATGGCTAAATCGTATTTATCATTATCATTAAACAAAAAAGTGATTGAAGATAAAGAAAAACAAAAATATTTTAAAAGACAAATAAAAAAAAGAATGAATGGATGCAAGGAAATGGTCAAATGAAGAGAGAGAGAGAGAGAGAGAGAGAGAGAGAGAAAAAAAAAAGAAATCAACGAGGTGTGTTTTACAAGTCCATGATAAAAAAATCTCCAAATTTCTGGACCAATGCTCCAAAGTCAAGCTCTAGCTGTTGCTATATCCCTAGGGAATTACGATTTCAAGGCATCTTCAGGTTGATTGTGGACAGTTTTAAAAGACGACACAATGTAGTGTGCAATGAAATTTGTGGGGAATCAAAGGATGTGGATGAAAGTATAGTTAGTGAGTGGAAACCGAAACTGCATACTTTAATTTCAGGATATGCGCCTAAGAGACTTTTTAACGCTGACAAAACGGGACTGTTTCTTCGCGCGTTACCGTCGAAATTGCTCGTACATACTATACTTCACTTTCCAATGGCAGTGGAACTACAAATAAACCAAGGTACATAAAAAGACATATACTGTGCTCTATAATCTAAGACTGGTTATTTTTTTTTTTTTTTTATAATGCGGACTGTTGTCTAATGTAGAAAAAAATTGGTCCCATGCGATTCTGCTTTGCAAAAGTTTTACTGTATAATTTTCTTTACACCTCACCTCATATTCAGTTTTCTAATTAAACCGGTTTCAAAACCTAGGCAGTTTCATCATCAGTAATTTCACAACCAATGTTCTGTCATCCAGGAGAACTGCTTCTTATTCCATTTGATACAGCCTCAATAGATAATTCACTCATCCGAGAAAAAAACCAGACAAGTCAATTTTTCTTTCTTTTCTTAATGTATAGGCCTACTATTCTTTATGCCGCTTCATATGATAAAAACTAGATAAGTCTAATGTCCATTTTCTATTAGCTATAACAGGCAATTTTTGTTTCAGATAAAATGGAGAAAGTTCACTGGGAAAAAGCAGATATGTTGACCTATTTTGTTTATGCCAGTTTTGGACTTATCTGGTTTTTCCCAGGGATGAGTGAATTAAAACCAACAAAAATTACAAAATTGAAGAAGAAAACAAATCGGGAAATACCAGATTAAATGTGGAGATTGTGACAAAGTTTATATAGGGAAAACAAAGATAAATTTATGTTGAGTTTTTTTGACTCCCCTCACACTTCTTAACTCCCTTGCAGACTCGAGTTTCGTCACTGCATTTGTGACATTCTCAATGCTATATCACGATCACAACTGAAGTCCAACGGCTTCCTCTCCTGCAGACTAACCTCCGTGCCCTCTGATGGCTGACCGACGAACCTCCAAATCAATCCCCTCTCCTTTTCACCGGATATTTCAAAATTCATAGTTCTGTTTTTATTCTTGCATATGTAAATTTTCTCCCAAATTGTGATTCCTTCGGTTTTTCCAACCGTTTAAGTAATTTTGTTTTGGTTTCTCTTTTGTGTTTTTCTGACCAAGCATGTGCAGCTATTGCAGATTTTTCTGTTTTTCCATTTTTAACATTTCTACGGTGTTCCTTTAATCTTGTATTTAAATTCCTTTTTGTTTTTCCTATGTATATCCTTTCACAATCTTTACAATTAATTTGATAAATTCCTGATTTGGAGGTTCGTCGGTCAGCCATCAGAGGGCGTGGAGGTCGATCTGCAGGAGAGTAGGCCATTGAACGTCAGTTGTGATCGTGATATATCATTAAGAATGTCACAAATGCAGTGACGAAACTCGAGTCTGCGAGGGAGTTAAGAAGTATGAGGTGAGTCAAAAACAACTCAACATAAATTAAAGAAACCTCATACTGTTACTTCCTACCTGAATAACTTATTAAAGATAAATTTATTATGACTAGAGCGAGGAATTTTAAGAAATTTCATGTTTTAAATTATTTGTCAGAGAGCGCTGGGACTAAGTATCTTTACATTTCATGATATGTAGAATCAAATAAGACCAATAAAAAACTTCATATTTCATAATATTTTAGCAAAATCTTCATATTTTAGTGAAAATTTCATACTCTTTCATATTTTTCAACTTTGAAATTCCCGAATTTTTTTTTCAATAAACATTCTAGGAATCCATTAAAATATTTCTTCAAATAAATTTATTTATGTAATTTTTTACAGTGTAATGTGGTAGACAAGTGAAAATTCTTCAGTATCCCTTCTGAATAAGATAGATAGCTTTTATGAAAGCAAATAATTGGATGATGAGTCACAGAATGAGTGTTAGATGGAGGTTTTTGTCCTAAACTCGATCCCCAGACAAGAACATGAGCCTAGATGAATAAGTGGAAGAACGATTTTGGAATATTCTGTAGTCAGGTATAATAGCTGTCAACTCGTTATTGCTACCTGAGAGCAGTCCTTACTTTGTAAACAGATTACAGCATTTAAATGTAGGAAAGACTGCTGCTAAACTTGAAGCAGTAAAGTAATCCCACTACAGGCTTCAAGAGGTCCTTAGGGTAGGAGGAGGATAAGGCTACCACTTTTTCTGGACAATCGGCACTTGATGTCAGCCCTGCGTGACGGCCGCCTTAACCCCCAGAACAAGAGTCTGGTACTCATTTCCGTTTAAGTGCTTTGTGAAATTAGTAAAGTTCATGTAGGTAAGGACATCAAACTATCGAATATAGCATGATACAAGTATGCTGCCATAACATCGTGTGATGTTGAGCATAATTTTTCATTGTGCGAAACAATTCTGACCGACAGGCCTTATACGGTAGTTTACTATCAGAAAATATAGAAAAAAACTTCTGTGTATTACAAACAGAATTGACAATTGGATTGTTCAAAATATAATTAGACCAAGATTATGGACACTATGTTAGACCCATTTCATGGAAAAAAAAAAGAAAAAAGTTAAAATAATTCTTAACTACATTTCACCATGTTTGAAGTTCAATATTAAATGTAACTTTAATTTCAAAGAGAATTCTGAAACAATCCCTAGAATAAATTATGGACTAATAACTTTTAACATCTTGTTTCTCCAAATGTGACGTACTGGAATGGTTTACTTGCATTTTAAATCATCCAATTTAATGTTCTTCTTCTTCTTCTTCCTTCCAAGTATTAGGCCAAGGCCTGTTACGATCCTGTTGACGCCTCAGGTTAGCTGCCTTGAGTGGTTAGCTAGATATGTCAGTGTTGGCTAACCTGAGTCTTGTCATGGATTGAACTGCATTGTGTACGCATCATTCTTGTTGTGTGTGCAGCTCGTAGAGAGCGGTCGTGTTTTGTGGTGCTCCTCGGCACAATAGTGGTTTAGCATCCACAAGAGCTTCGAAATAACTGTTAGTGAGAATTAAGGCTAAGAGATCAATAGCCGCACATTATAAGGTGTTCGTAAGTGAAATATAAGTGTGAATGCTTCGGTGTAAGTAATTTAAATGAGAAGACTGAACACGATGTGATCACGTGGTGATCATTACTTATCTTGTTGAAATATAGTTGAAATATAGTCTTAGTTTCCTATGTCTAATCCCTTGTGTCACAATAAATAAAATCCTAAATATACAGTCCATTTCAGAGAGAAGAACTTTATAACTACTTACAGGTTTAGAAATAAAGTTCCATGAACAATTAACCTGTATGTGTAGTAAGTATATATTAACCTGCTACAGATCCTATAGAAAATTTTCCCTCCAGCGTTTGAGAGAAATTCTCGTATAAGACTTGAAAGCATAATAATTGTTATATTTGCATCTCCAGGAATTTAATATCTTTATGCAATGTAAAAATAGCAATAATCCAAACTATACCTGTTTTAAACTTTGTTAGTCTATATTTCATGGAAACCTGTTTGTTTTGGTTACAATGTTTTGTTTCTTGTATATATTTGGATTTCATAATTCAATATCATTCAGTACATTAAAATATATATGTAGTCAATATGCCCATTTCACCAATTAATGTTTTAAAATGGTCAACAAGTTTCTACAGCCAAGCTGTCATTCTCAAGACCAGATATTGACTGAAGACAGAATTGATAATAAGTAAAGAAACAAATTCAGTTAAAAACAAACTACGTCACATGACGCAATCATTCATAAGTGAACAATAAAACATACTAAAACTAATCCTCTTTTGTTTCAAGTAGAGAAAAGAGGGCGCTGTACGGAATAGGGCCCTTGTCTTTATTCATTATTTTATCCTTATTTTTATAAATTTCCAAACTTTCAAGGACGTTAAGGAATTTGAAACCCTGACCGAACGAACCAGCCTAAGGTTACTTTTATTGATAGCATGACCGTACTCAGAAATATGTTGGGCAACTCCAGATTTTTCAATTCTGTTGAGTCTGAAATGGGCAATATGTTCATTAAATCTAGTTAAAATGGATCTTCTGGTTTGCCAACATATTTCAAGTCACAGTCATTGCATCCAATTTCATAAATACCGGATTTCTCTATACAATCGACTTTATCTTTAGGGTTTCCAAGTACACTATTTAATGTCAAAGTGGAAGTAAAAATCAATTTCGTATCTAGTCCTTTGAATATCTTGTTCAAACCTCTAGTTAAAGAGGGAACGTACGGCAAAATTGCAAAATTAGCTTTATTAATAGGAGAATGGAAGGCTGTAGAATCAGTAATAAGTTTTCTAAATTCAATTTACGAATCAAATTATCAATAATATTTCCATTGAAACCATTACACTTAGCGATATCTTTAATGGTTTGTAATTCCTTATTATATCTATTTTTACTTAACGGAAAAGTGGTAAGACGGTGAACTAAAAAATTGAAACTGGCCCTTTTGTGTTGATTACAATGGTACGAATCTGCCGTGATATATCTAAATGTACTGGTTTCTTTCCTATAAATATCAAATTCTAATCTATAATTATTTCTAATTATTATCATATCTAGAAAGGGCAGCCTTCCATTCTCCTCCTCTTCATAAAGAGGAGGAGAATGGAAGGCTGCCCTTTCTAGATATGATAATAATTAGAAATAATTATAGATTAGAATTTGATATTTATAGGAAAGAAACCAGTACATTTAGATATATCACGGCAGATTCGTACCATTGTAATCAACACAAAATGGCCAGTTTCAATTTTTTAGTTCACCGTCTTACCACTTTTCCGTTAAGTAAAAATAGATATAATAAGGAATTACAAACCATTAAAGATATCGCTAAGTGTAATGGTTTCAATGGAAATATTATTGATAATTTGATTCGTAAATTTGAATTTAGAAAACTTATTACTGATTCTACAGCCTTCCATTCTCCTATTAATAAAGCTAATTTTGCAATTTTGCCATACGTTCCCTCTTTAACTAGAGGTTTGAACAAGATATTCAAAGGACTAGATACGAAATTGATTTTTACTTCCACTTTGACATTAAATAGTGTACTTGGAAACCCTAAAGATAAAGTCGATTGTATAGAGAAATCCGGTATTTATGAAATTGGATGCAATGACTGTGACTTGAAATATGTTGGGCAAACCAGAAGATCCATTTTAACTAGATTTAATGAACATATTGCCCATTTCAGACTCAACAGAATTGAAAAATCTGGAGTTGCCCAACATATTTCTGAGTACGGTCATGCTATCAATAAAAGTAACCTTAGGCTGGTTCGTTCGGTCAGGGATTTCAAATTCCTTAACGTCCTTGAAAGTTTGGAAATTTATAAAAATAAGGATAAAATAATGAATAAAGACAAGGGCCCTATTCCGTACAGCGCCCTCTTTTCTCTACTTGAAACAAAAGAGGATTAGTTTTAGTATGTTTTATTGTTCACTTATGAATGATTGCGTCATGTGACGTAGTTTGTTTTTAACTGAATTTGTTTCTTTACTTATTATCAATTCTGTCTTCAGTCAATATCTGGTCTTGAGAATGACAGCTTGGCTGTAGAAACTTGTTGACCATTTTAAAACATTAATTGGTGAAATGGGCATATTGACTACATATATATTTTAATATTATATCACCAAGAAGATCACTTGTGTATTAAATTCAGTACATTAATTATTTGTATTATATATAACCTCTCAGTTTTGATTTATGAAGGTAAAGTGATTCCACTACAGTCTTGGGAGGCCTTTGGGGCAGTGGTATGTTGAAGCTCCCATTTTTCTAGACAATAGGCACGAGATGTCCGCCGGGTTGTCGGATCTGCCTTATGGATATTTTATATTGGGCAAGAATTAGTGAAAAAGCTAATTAAAATTGAAATACAGTGAATATCTCGATTTCTTGAGCTATAAATAAGTTCTGTTTGTCTCATTTATGTGCTGGCATGTACATGTATAAGTTATAGTGAGCCTTGTATATAAATATATGTAAAAAGTTTAGAAAATAGTAGCTTCATAATATTTTTGCGTCATAATTTTCATATTTTTCATATTTTGTCTTTAAGATTTCATATTTTCATATAATTTTCTTTATATAATTCCTCGCTCTAATTATGACTATTTAATTCATGTTCCAAATGGGAGTCAATGACCAATCACGTTTCAATGAATTTTGTTTTACAACCAATCACACTCATGTTTCACCTCGACATTTATTGAATTCTGTTTACTAAAATAAAGAAAGCTCCTCCTTTTAACATTCTGAACAGGTCAGAGCATTATTTTGCAGTGACTGACTCTCAAACAAATACGTTGACTATAGCAAATAATGAACAGATTCCTTTGAACTATGCATTTGAAAATTGTGTGTTCAATAATTGTGTTTTTAAATAATGGTTTTACAGAGTTGTTTCCGAAAAAAATAAATTAATAACCTATAATGTTGGTTATAATATATAGTTTGATGTGTTTCATTTTTCCTCCACTAGGATGCATTCTTACAATATTGTGATCCTATTTGGCAATAAATAATATGATCTAGTTGCAGTGGATGAACAAATGAAACATAATCAAACATTTCTCATTTGTTTTCAAACATCACTGTTTACATTAAATACATATTTTAATATAACTGTATTTAAATAATCATTTATGAGTAAAGAGCTTAACTTTATACGTTAAATAGTCATAACAAATGCCACTTTTAATTTCCAAATCCTCTAGATAGATTGGAAATCACTCGTGGCATTACTTATGAAAATATAATAGGAAGTAACATGTTTTACTTAATAGAAGTCGACAACTTAAAGATCATCAGTCTGTACCAACTGAAGATAGAGCAAAGATGCCTTGAAACATGTCTTACAAGAAACAACCAAATATGAGGTAAAATGATGGCAGACCAGACTTATTTATTAAAAAGAAATTTGATTTGATTTGGAGGTTCATCGGCCAACCAACAGATGGAGTAAAAAGCAGTTCTCCTGGATGACAGAACATAGGTCATGAAATTACTGATGATGAACCATCTAGGTTTTAAAACCGTTTTAATTAGAAGTCTGGATATGAAGTGAGGTGTAAAGAATTTTATTTTAAAACTTTCATACTGATATTTTCTATAATAGTTCAATATGACATAAGTAACTAACTTACTATCAAACCCAGAGGTTCATGGCCATGTGGACATACTCTCCATATATCCCTATCTTCAGGTAATGCTTTCCAACATACTTCACCTCCCTCAAATCATGGTTAATGTTATTCTCCAACCTTATTCTTGGCCTATCTATTGAGGATGCTTTTTCTCTGGTGTCCCTACTATATTTTGTCCAGCCTAAGAAAGACACTTCAGGAAAATAAATGGGCGGGTAATCCACGAAGCACATGACTGCTACAGTTACTGTGATTCGTTCATGACCAAAGCACAGTTCAGCAGAAGACAAAAATAGATCATACTATATTAATATAATTACGTATTTAAAGCTATTTATGTTAACTATAGTTGATCAGAATACAGTATATACCTACAAATTTCTTCGAAATCGGAGACTAACTAAACATTCGCATTTATTTAAAACTGAATGATTCTTGAGAGGAAGTTAAATGTGAGTTACAAATATGGTGGCTGTCGGGTAGTTTATGTTAACTCAGTGATAAAATGTGTGATCAAAATTATTCGAAGCACAAAGGGAAATAGTTAAAGAGTGGTGAAAAACAGTGTTAAATGTATTTTGTAAGTTTATGGAGCATAATCCTGGCACTGTAGTGGACGATATAGTTAAATTAACTGCATAATATATTGGTGTATTGGAGAGTAGTGTTGTACATATTCGCAGGTAATTAAAAGAAACTTGTAATATCAAAACGCCCAACAAAAAGAGGAAAAGTCCTAAACCTGTTTTAAGAGTGGTAGACAATTTTGTGAAGTGTACAGTTCATTACAAGGTGCATAGGTTTTTTTATTTTATTATTGTAAGTACAGTTATTTTATTGTTTATTTTTTATTATTTCACTCACCTCATACTTCATAATTCATAGCAGATCCAGGGTTTCTTCACATCTTTTGTGACATTCTCAATGCTGTGTCACGTTCACAAGTTGAAGTGAGGTGAGTGAAATAATAAAAAATAAACAATATTAAAAAACCTCATAGTGTTATTTCCTATCTACATAACTTAATACAGTTATTTTAATACTTACTTACTTACTCACTGGCACTATCGAACCCGTAGGTTCATGGCCACACGGACATAAGCTCTCCATACATCCCTATCCTGAGCTAATGCTTTCCAATCATTCCCTGTATAATCTACTTCCCTCAAATCATAGTTAATGTTGTTCTCCCACCTCATTCTTGGTCTACCAACTGGGCGTTTTCCTACAAGAAGTTTCCATGCACGTCTTTCATTCCCCATATGCGCAACATGTCCTGCCCATCGCAGTCTACGGGACTTAACTGTTCTTATTATATCTGGCTTCCTATAAAGACCGTGTAGTTCATTGTTATGTAGTCTTCTCCATTCACCTGTCTGTTCATCTCTCTTTGGTCCAAAAATTTTCCTAAGAACTTTATTCTCAAATACTCGTAATCTCCTTTCCTCCCTTAAAGTAAGAGTCCATGTTTCGCACCCATATAATATAACTGGTAGAATAATAGTTTTATATATTTTCAGCTTAACGTTTTTTGAAAGGAGTTGGGACATCAAAAGTCTCAGTTATTTTAATAATTAAATAATTAAATTAATGTTTTTATTACCTCACCTCATATCCTTTTTCTTCTATACTGCAGTTTCGGAGCTTATCTCCATCGTCAGTAGCCTCTGGTCGACCGGTGTTATGTCGTTTCTTGGCGGTTTCCTTCTTACTTCTGTCGGTGGACAGATGAACCTCTGGATTAGGTCAAAATTTGCGGGAGTTTCAAAATAGAAGAAAAAGGATATGAGGTGAGGTAATAAAAACATTAATTTAATTATTAAATTAAACCTCATAGTGTTCTTTCCCTGTGAAAGTTAAAACAGTTATTTTAATTTAAATGTTTGATTTGAATTAACTTTATACATTAAATTTGGGAATTTTCAACATTATGAGGTTCAATTCATAAGAATTAAATTAATTGTGATTATTTCTTACCTTATATTTCTATATTTCTTTAAATACAGCACTACAGTATTTAAAGAAATATAGAAGTATGAAGTAAGAAATAATCATAAGTAATGCCACGAGTGATTTCCAATTTATCTAGAGAATTTGGAAATCAAGAGTGGCATTTGTTAGGACTATTTAACGAATAAAATTAAGCTGTTTACTCACAAATCATTATTTAAATATAGTTATTTTAAAATATTTATATATTTAATGTAAACGGCGATGTTTGAAAACAAATGAGAAATGATAGGTACGCTTCTACCGCTTCTTTTGTTTATCACTGCAACCAGATCATACTATTTATTGCCAAAGGAACGCAATATTGTAAGGAGGAGCTTTCTTTAATATGGTAATTATAACACTGATAAATATTTGGTGAAACACGACTCTGATTGGTTGTAAAACAGAAATCATTGAAACGTGATTGGTCCTTGACTCCCATTTGGGGCATGAGTTAAATAGTCACGATTAATTTAATTCTTTTGAATTAACTTGTTTAATATTAACAATTATAATTTAATTAGTTTTCGACATACCATTATAAATGTTAATACAACCTACGACATTAAAAATTAAAATGATTGTCATGCATTAATTTATCGGCTTGTAACAAATAGCTAACAGAGTTCGCCTGCACTCTCACACATGCTGCATGGAGTAATACATTTGGAAGCTAAATGTCAAAATGTGCTTCTTACGTTGGACAGAGAATAGAAGTTTCCATGCCTCTATTTTATTTGCCATTTGTGCCACATATCCTGCTCATCACATTCTATAAGACATAACTATTTTTATAACATCTGATTTTCCACAAAGACAATGTAGCTCACTGATATTTATTGACCAGTCTGTAATCTCTCTTGGTGCAACATTTTTTTTAAAAAACTTTATCCTCAAATATCCATAATTTTTGCTCATCCCTTAAAGTAAGAGACCATATAATATAGCTGGGAGAATAACGTTTTTATATATTTTTAGTTTAACTTTTTTGAGAGAAGTTGGGATGACAAGAGTCCCTCTAATGCTTAATAGCAAATGTTTTCAGAGTTTGAGCCTCTGTTTAATTTTCTTTCTGTACCTCATTCTTATTTGTATTTAGTAATTATTGTTCCAAGGTATTTGAAATTTTGGAATATATTAAACAGTACCAACTAAATTGGAAACACCATCTTGAAAGAATGAGTTCAAATCGGATCCCCAAAGCTGTTTATAATTATATACGAAGAGGACGAAGATCACTGGGCCGTCCTATGAAACGCTGGAGGGAAAATTTTCTATAGGATCGTAACAGGCCTTGGCCTAATACTTGGAAGGAAGAAGAAGAAGAAGGTATTTGAATTCAACTACTTCTTCAAAATTTCCTTCATTTGTCCATTTCCATTATACGATGTATTTATATGTGTGAACATACGTATATTAAGTTTTATTGATATTTACTTCTAGCAAACATGGTGGCTGCAACAGAAATTTTTTATCAATATAAAAAATGCAACCTACCTTTTGGAAGGCA
This sequence comes from Diploptera punctata, assembly GCA_030220185.1. NCBI lineage: Eukaryota > Metazoa > Arthropoda > Insecta > Blattodea > Blaberidae > Diploptera > Diploptera punctata. The sequence continues at coordinate 851,580 of JASPKZ010002677.1, read as the reverse complement.
GGTTTTAACTTTTGAAGAACTTCTAATGAAGTACCAGATCGTGGAGGTTCATCTTTGTCTACTACAACGGTTCCATTTTTAACTTTGACTGTTATAGGAAGTATTTCTTTCTCAAACATGCCTTCTTTTTGAGCTTTCTCTGTTCTATGCTGAGATTCAACAGAAAACTTATCTTGTTCTTCTCTTGAAATTCCATACTTTACTGCTACATTTTCAGCTAAAAAAATTACATAATTATTAAAAATTATTAAAAATCTACATTCAAAAAAATGAAAATGAGAGATTAATGAACTTTGAAATTCTGCAGAAAACGACTTAATTTTGAGGTTTTTCAGTCTACCAACAGAGGGAGTAAAAGATGGCTCTTCAGGATGACAATACAACGGTCGTGGAAATACTGATGATGGCACCAAAGAAGAAGAAGAATATGAGGTGAGAGATAAAATTGTACATAAATAAATAATATGTTATAGAGTTAATTCCTAAAAAAAATAACAGTCTTTATTATCACTTAACTTGCAACTTGTTAAAAAAATCATCTGTTATAATGTATTTAGTGAAATGTGGACTTTTTTTATATTTTATTATAATAAAAATATGTAATAAAAACATAGAAAGAAACTCTACAGGCTTCATAATGTAATGTTAAAATTCCCAATAAAAGTCTTCTTAAATAAGAAGCCACCATTTGGCGTGTCAAACAATGGTTCATAGCTTTTGGTGCTCTCAGGAATTTTATGAGATAAAAATATGTGTTTAGGTTGGAGGCTTAGGATAGCTCTGTGGTAGAGCGCTAGTGAATAAAACTAGAGGTGCTGTATTCAAACTCCATTGTAGGTGTAAATTTTTCTTTTCAAAAATAAAATATGGATATTTTACTCTAAGGGAGAAGAAAAGATTATGAATATTTGAGAATAAAGTGATTAGGAAAATTTTTAGACCAAAAAGACACAAATCCAACAGATGAATGGAGTTACATGATCTTTATGGTAAATTAGATGTAAAAAGAGCAGTTAGGTATCACAGACCACGATAAGCAGGACACGTGGGACAAATGGGGAATGAAAGAGGGGCATGGAACTCTATGTACGAAAACCAGAATGAAGCACCCTATAGATGGGTCAAGAATGAGGTGGGAGAATAAGTTGATCATTTGATTAGCAGGTAAATTATACAGCAGTTGGGAAAACATTAACTCAGGGTAGGGATGTATGGAGACCTTATGTCTGCACAACCATTAATCTCTGAGTACAATAACTGACTAACTAACTCACTGGCACTATCGAACCCGTAGGTTCATGGTCATGTGGACATAAGCTCTCCATACATCCCTAACTGAGGTAATGTTTTCCAATCATCTTCTGTATAATCAATTTCATTCAAATCATGGTTAATGTCATTCTCCCACCTCATTCTTGGCCTGCCAACTAGGCATTTTCCCTCTGGTTTTCCTACAATAAAACTTCCATGCCCCTCTTTCATTCAGGGAATCCATTTCAAAGGCTCAAACACAGGAACATGGGATTTTACGACATTATATAGTGGTGGGGCACTAGAAATATTAACACAGGAATTAGATAAATCACTTTTGGATACAGTCGCTTTACAGTTAGTTACTTAGTTAAGTCACTTGACATAATCAAATTAGATAAGGAACTACAGTGAAACATTGATCAATCGTTTACATTAGAAGACCTGAAAATAAACAATATACACAAGAAAACAATCAATGTGGAATTTATTTTAAAAATATAATAGGACAGTGGTCACCAATTAATTTCATGGAGGTCCATTTTCAAAGTAGTAAATTAAGTTGAGGTCCGGAACCACTATTGATTAAACATATCAAGCTTTTATTAAGTAATTAATATTATGAAAAATTATTTAAATTATGTTATGGATATGAATTGCACAAATTAAACAAACCTACCATGTAATACTAAAAGGAAACAGCACAGTAATACACAGTTGAGGGGCTCAGTGGAATAAGGGCCCATCCCAACCAATGGTTGATTTTTAGTTATTTGCAGATTATGTATCCTATGGCCATCTTCTGTTAATCTTTAGAAGCTCATAATTCTAACTTTGCTCGAAAGAGGTTACATGAGACTTTATGTCTAAGAAAAATTTCTAATTTCTTCACGCACACATGAAATAAAGGCTTATCCCAACTGCTGACACGTGACCGTATATTGTCCGCTACTCTGTGGTCCGCTGCAATACTGACTAGTATTGCCGGCAAATATTAGTAAATGCAGAATGGCTGATGTGGCAGGTTCTTGTGCAAATGGAAATAGTGTAATAAAATATACGAAAAGAAAAATAAATGTGCAAGAGTAGAATAAAACGAAGCAGAACATTTTACGCAACAGTGGAAAGGAATATACAGGGCAAGTCAAAATGATGTGCAGGTTTTCAGAAATTTATTATGTGAAATGTAATGAACATATAATATCGTGAGACATATTGTATGAAAGGTAAACTCTCAAAGTTTAGTTGTCCACTTCTAAAGTTCCGCGTTCACCCGCAAGATGTCAACAGCAGAGCAGTAAAGGAAAATGGCGTTGACTGGGGATCAGAAGTCTTTCTGTGTGCTTGATTACCATGTAAAACACACTCTGTGTGGCTAGTGTTCAACGACCCAATTTCCGTACCAGATACGATATTAAAAGAAACCGCCGGAGATGGGAGATCCATTCGTAAGTGGTACACACACATTTAGGGATTTCAGGCTGTATCTGTAAACGAAAATCGACTGGCCGTCCGTCGACGAGTGAAGAGGACAGTCGAACGCGTTCGCACATGCTTCGTGCGGAGTCACAGAAATCCACATACCGGGTGAGCGACCAGAACTTCAACTACCACAGAACAAACTGTATGGCGATTTTCTCCGGAAACGTTTACAGATAAAAAAAAACCATAACCACTGGCAAAACTGGTTCAAGCCTTAAAACCCGCCGATTATGCTTTGCGAGCGTCCTTCTGTGTTGATTTTCTCGCATTAATGGAAGAGAATGAGTTCCATTGAGAGGGTAGTTTACAGTGATTGAAGCGACTTTCCACCTTTCAGGAAAAGTGAATAGACACAATGTAAGGATTTGGGGAACTGGTAACCCCATGCAACTCTGGAACATCAACGCGATTCTCCGAAAGTGAATGTCTTTTATGCCATTTCCCATGCAAAGGTTTATGGGCCCTTTTCTCTTTCATGAACGTACTGTGAACGGACATGTTTTCCTTGATATGCTACAACAATGGCCTCCTTCCGCAGCTTGAAGCGGATAGTCCAGATTTCATTCTGCAGTTGGATGGTGCCCCTCCACATTACCATGGCAGTGTTCGAGACCATTTGAATACGGCTTAACCACAACGCTGGATAGGCCGTGCATCTCAGTGTGATCAACAACTCATTCATTGGCCACCTCGTTCACCCGATCTAACCCCGTTGTGATTTCTTCATGTGGGGTCTTGTAAAGGATCATGTTTACGTACACCACTTCCAACAACACTGCATGAACTGCGTGCCCGCATCACAGCAGCCATTGCTGATATCGACCGCGGACTGCTACAGAAAGTTTGGCAGGAGATTGAATATCGGCTTGACATCTGTCGTGTAACAAAAGGCGCTCACATAGAACATCTGTGAATATTTAAAAAAAACTTTGAGAGTTTACCTTTCATACAATATGTCTCACAATATTATATTTTCATTACATTTCACATAATAAATTTCTGAAAACCTGCACAACATTTTGACTTGCACTGTATATCGGCCTGAATCAGTTGCTTCAAGAGGTGCAGACAAAATTGCTAGTTGTTTAATAAAAGCTGTGCCATTGATTGAAAAAGGTACTAATAAAAAGAAACTTATAATGTATCTAATGATTCATGTGTTGTTCAAAACAAGAATTATACAATAATGGGACTTTGGTTGTACATGATTGATTGTGATTGGTATGAAGAAATTGAACATAAATTTTTTGTACCAGGTCACACTTTCCTTCCCTGTGATGCTGACTTTGGTGTGATTGAAAAAGTTAAAAGAAAAACACAAGTGGTTTATACACCTGAACAATGGGCTCACCTCATAAGAAAGAGTTGAACAAAGAAACCATTCACAGTAATTGAGATAAATGCAGAAGATTTTAAAGATTTGGATAACTTAAATGTTCACAAAGAGAAATGTGACGCTGGACAAGCATAAGATAGACATCAGAAAAGCATCTCAGTTTTGTTTTGTGGAAAACAGACATGTAATGTACGTAAAATCCAGTTTCGGTGACTTGGCTTTAGAGGAAGTAATAAGCCTTTAAAAAGGGAAAGGAAAGTGTCCTGTATTACGAGATGTAATATTGACAACAAAATATCCTAATGGTGTAATTATGATGTAATTATAGGGCTTATGTGTTGTTCATTTTGCACCACCCAGAGGCACGTGTAGATTAAGGAGTTCTACGGACGTGAACAACTTTGCCTTAGATTTTTAAGAATAGTGATAGTACAGAGATTGAAAAGAACCCTAAGGCCTTGAGTGCTCTAATACCATTAGGGTCTGAAGAAAACAAGAGTTTAGCCAAGGGAGGCTAGATAGGAACGTTGGAAGAAAGAACTGATATAGGAAGGGGAAGAAATATCAGTTCGGTCGAATGCCTCACCATGCTGACCAGTGCATTTGGCGAGTGGCCCTTCCCTTCGGTTCATCATGAATATATATGAATGTATACATGGCTACTAACAGCTGCACCACGTGAAGGAGAGAGATAGGACTCCAGGCTTGAGTCCAGGTTGGTTCCCGCAATCAATAAAATTATTGAAGGAATTGCGGGGTCTCCCCCCTGTTAATAACAAAATCCAGAAAAGTGTTGGAAATAAAAAAGATCATAAGATTATTGACCAAACAAAATAAAATTATCCAGCTCCAATGGATCCCCTCTCATTGCGGGGTACATGGAAATGAAATGGCGGATCTTTTAGCAAAAAAGGGCACCAAAATTTTACAGAAAACAAATCAATCCCTGCCCTACCATTCTGCAAAAATTATCATTAAAAGAAACTTCCAGAAAGAACTGATGGAGCACTTCAAATCACAAAGTAATGAGAAGCCATGGGCAGCTATCTCGCAGAATAAAAACTTAATACCTGAACAACCAAGACATGAAGCAGTAGTAACATTCAGATTGTTAACAGGCAATGATTACCTGGCAGCGCACCTCCATAAAATTGGAATCTTCAACTCTCCAAATTGTACCCTGTGCCAAGACAATAACACTACCATGAACAAAGATCATCTTGCTAGTTGTAAGGCTCTGAAGATGTCACCTGCAAGAACTCTGGCAGGACTCTATTGGGAAGCAAGAAAGTAAATGGAACACATCCAAGCTAATGGGCATTAGACTACTACTACTACTAAATATCCTAATGGTAGGATGATGAAGACATCATGACTCTCATGACATTTGCACCACCTGTACACCAGATAATTTAACAGTAGCCATAAATCAGATGATGATGATGATATAAATGCTGCAAATGTAGAATACGTAGATTAATGCAATATTCAAGTTAAAAAGTGTTATTTAATTTGTTTATTTATGTTGTATTTTTTATATTCTCAATTTTCTTTTTCTTTGATTAGACATATGAAACAACATAGTGATCTATACATTTGCAGGCAGGAAGCTTATTTTATGTACAAGACATGTACCAAATATTATCAATGTGTGCTCTATATATTCTACTCAATGTAGAATTTAATAAAATGCAATTTTTCTCCAAACTTAGGGTCGAATGTTTGAACGCATTAGACAGTAAAAGGCGTTCTCTGCTGATAAAGTTTTATTCAAACACATTTTTCTTACTCAGAAATATATTCACGCGGTAATAATTGTAAAGCTACCTGACAAGGTACCTTAAGATCGTAGCTCAAGATATAAACTTATGTGAAAATCCCGAAGGGAACCGATGTAGTTTGAAACTTATCCAAGATGTCGGATCTTGAAGACTTCGATCATGTTTTCGGTATACGCGGAGAAGAGGAATTTGATAGAGTCTACCAAAGAATTCAACTGGAAGAACAGGAGAATCGACGTAATATTGCGCGTCGCAGACGTGTTTGTATACGGTATTATTTGCGGGATGCAAGCATAAATGCATTCCTCTATAGCAGACGAAAATAACGGAAGTGGTTTTATCGCTGAGAATTCTGGGTAATTCGTTGCCAATATTACGAAAACGTCAACATTCATGCATGACCGGTTAAGGCGGCCGTTAATTCGATCTCAGCTCACCAGTGATTGGAAGTAATTTGAGTAGAGAGTAATGTATTTGCATACGACCCTTAGTGCAGTTGGGATGGGCCCTTATTCCACTGACCCCATCAGTTATTAATTCCATAACTATTAATAAGTTCACGATAAATTCAGTGTACATAGTGACTTTTTTACATGTCTGAAGTCTGGATCTAAATTTGTACAAGCTATTTTCAGCAAGCCACTTAAGTGTTCGTTAGTTAATCTTGACCTAAATCTGTTCTTGATAAAGTTTATTTTCCAAAATGCTGATTCACATGTAGGCCTATAAATGTACATAATTTTATGCCAAATTGTGTAGCTGTGGATATTTATTTGCAGACACATATGTGCACCAATATTCTTCATAGGTAATAACTGATGGCGCATTCTTGAATATGTCTTTCAAAACTGCATCTTCTTGGAACTAGGGGGCCTTACTTGATGTTGAAAACTGCTTTAGCCTCACTGATCCAATCACCATTGGTTTCCAAAGAGTAAATATTCATTAAAACCTGTACTACATTACTGATTTTTTTAAATCTTTGAATCTGTTTTGGAACTCAGCAAATAAACCAGTTATAATCATAATGATTAAATTAATATTGGGAAGCTAAAGCTATTACTATGATAGAAATAAGTAAATTAATAAACAATAATCATAATGAAATTATATTTGAAAAGAAAAATATACGCCTAGACTGGGGTTTGAACCCAGGACCTTTGACTTTCTATGTCAATGCTCTTCCATCTGAGCCACGTAGGCCTCCAATCTAAATGCGAATTTTTCTCTTACACATAGTTAATTCCCTAACCCCAAATGCTACGAGCCGTTGCTACGATTTTTGCAAATGGCGGCTTCTTTGTTAAGAAGACTTTTTATTGGGAATTTAAACATTACTTATAAAGCCAGTAGTGCTTCTTTCAATGTTAATATTATTCGTTTTTAAACACCTTAATGATGGACAAATTATATTGAAAAGAAAAATATACGCCTAGACTGGGGTTTGAACCCAGGACCTTTGACTTTCTATGTCAATGCTCTTCCATCTGAGCCACCTAGGCCTCCAATCTAAACACGTATTTTTCTCTTACACATAGTTAATTCCCTAACTCCATATGCTACGATTTTTGCAAATGGCGGCTTCTTTGTTAAGAAGACTTTTTATTGGGAATTTAAACATTACTTATAAAGCCAGTAGTGCTTCTTTCAATGTTAATATTATTCGTTTTTAAACACCTTAATGATGGACAAATTATATTTGAAAAGAAAAATATACGCCTAGACTGGGGTTGGCACTAACACAACTCCTCTACAGAATAAATACATTTCAGAGAGCAGTTGTACTAAGTGATTCAACATCAGCTATACGAGCTATAACAACATATAACTCTCCAATCTCCAGAAAAGTGTTGGAAATAAAAAATATCATAAGATTACTGACCAAACAAAAGAAAATTATCCAGCTCCAATGGATCACCTCTCATTATGGGGTACATGGAAATGAAATGGCAGACCTTTTAGCAAAAAAGGGCACCAAAATTTTACAGAAAACAAATCAATCCCTGCCCTACCATTCTGCAAAAATTATAATTAAAAGAAACTTCCAGAAAGAACTGATGGAGCACTTCAAATCACAAAGTAATGAGAAACCATGGGCAGCTATCTTGCACAATAAAAGCTTAATACCTGAACAACCATGACATGAAGCAGTAGCAACATTCAGACTTCGTTTATTTTTTCTTTCACTCACCTCATACTTCATAACTCCTCGCAAACCCAGGGTTTCGTCACATCATTTGTGACATTCTCAATGCTGTGTCATGTTCACAACTGACGTCCAACGGCCTTCTATCCTGCAGACTGACCTCCACGCCATCTGATGGCTGACCGACGAACTTCCAAATCAATCCCCTCTCCTTATAACCGGGTATTTCAAAATTCATAGTTGTATTTTCATTCTTGCATATGTAAATTTTTTCCCAAATTGTGAGTTCCTTCGGTTTTTCCAATTGTTTAAGTAATTTTGTTTTGGTTTCTATTCTATGTTTTTCTGACCAGGCATGTGCAGCTATTGCAGATTTTTCGGTTTCTCCATTTTTAACATTTCTGAGGTGTTCCTTTAATCTTGTATTTAGATTCCTTTTTGTTTTTCCTATGTATATCTTTTCACAATCTTTACAATTAATTTGATAAATTCCCGATTTTTTGCAGTCTTCAATCTTTTCATTTTTATTGGTTTTTACTAAATTACCTAAGCTGTAATCATTTTTCGGTGCTAATTTAATGTTGAATTTGTTGAAGATTTTTTGAAACTTGTCAAATACTAAAGTGAACTTCTTGAATTTTTTACCAATATTTACCAATATTTTTATCTGTCTGAAGAGTACTTTCATTAATCATTTTTTGTTCCTTAAATTTATTTATTTTTTTGTGTATCATCTTCTCTTGAAAACCATTATCCTTCGCAATTTTTATGATGTGTTTTTTTCTCTTTATTGTAATTTTCTTTGCTCATGGGAATGTTCACAAGTCTGTGTGTTAAACTATTAAATACTGCCTGTTCGTGTGAAATATTTGTGTGCATTGGACCACAGGAAGAGGGAGCAGGAGTGAAGAATCAGGGCCGACAACTTGAGAAAAATCAGTCTGTAATAGCTGAAGATGGGGCCAACTAGCCTTGAAACATATGTTCGACAAAAAAAAAAATCATAAGAGGTAAGATTACACAGACCAAACATCTTAATTATAATCAATGTGATTGCCTGTAAAAATAATATAAATTGTCAAATTTGTATGTATATTATGCTACCATCCAATCTAGTGTAATGGACTTTCTCCTGAAAAGCCTAAATGTAAAAGATATTGAAATTAATTACCAGTATTTCCCATGTGGACTCCTACAAATGCATCTGTCAGCACATCATGCACCATTGAGTCAGTAAGTTGCTGATGTCCATTTATTCCTTTCCTTAACAATATAGTATGTTGAGCTTGGCTCATTACTTCTTGTCCACCACATACTACAATATCAGCATCATTATTCTTTATGGACTGAGTTCCTAGATGCACCGTCCTGGAACAAAACAAAGCATTTTAAATTGTATTTATTCATTTACATTTTAACATTCAAAATGATGGATAATTACTATTTTTGAAAAGAAAAATTAATAATTAATAAAAACTGAGTTGTATCTCAGCTCATATTTCGTGTTCTTCAAGCACAAAACCGTGGTTTCTGGAGGTATCCCTCTGATCTTCAGCCATAATCATGACTGTTGAACCCTGTTTTACATCTTCATCTTCTAAGCTGCCATCTGGTGTTGATTTTATGAAATTTGAGATCAAATCTTGTTCACTGGAAACCTCAAAATTCATGGTTCTATATTTGTTCTTCTGAATGTATATCTTTTCCCATACTGTTAAATCCTAGGGTTTTTTTCCAAATGTTTAAAAAGTTTAATTTCTTTTTCAATTTTATGACATAAAAAGAACACTTTAGAAAAATTGAAAACGGTGAAATTTAAAAATCAGCAATTGCAGCTCATAGTTTGCTAGAAAGTCATAAAATTGAAAAAAAAAAAGTTAAACTTTAAAACAATTGGAAAAACCCTTAGATAAACAGTTTGGGGTAAAGATATATATTCAAAAGAACGAATATAGATCCATGAAATTTTTAATTCCCAGCAAACAAGATTTGATCTCAAAGTTCATCACTAAATGGCAACTTAGAAGATGAAGATGTAAATCAGGATTCAACAGTGATGATTATGGCTGAAGATGGGAGGGATGCCTCCAAAAACCACGGTTCCATGCTTGGAGAACACGAAATATGAGGTGAGATATGACTCAGTGTTACATTAATTATTAATTTGAAAACCTCAATGTTATTTCTTATAATTAATTTATGAAGAAAAATTAATGACTAAATCAGGATTTGAACCCGAAATCTCTAGCTTTGTATGTTAGTGTGCTAACCATTACACTATTTCAGGTGTCTTCTCCCTCATATGCTTCTTCTTCTTCATAAACATAATTTGTAGGATTTTCATCCTGTTTATTTCCAAAATCACTCCTCGGAGGAAGGTGTATTCGATGTGCATTCACTGTCTATCCATCTCTTGGCTGGTCTTCCTCTTGTTCTTCTCCCATCCATTGGTCTATCTTCTTTAGCTCTTTTTTGCAAGTCTGTTTTCTTCCATTCTTTCTATATGACCCTTCCAATATTTTCGTCTATCTCCCTCATATACAATTTTCTTTATTGTCATAAGCTGCTTCTGATGATAAAGAGAATTGTATTTGAGGAAGAAGAATTCACATTTGTATCGAACGCCTGAAACAGTGTAATGGTTAGCACACTAGCCTGAGAACTAGAGGTTTTGGGTTCAAATCCTGATTAATGCATTAATTTTCCTTTTCAAAATAACTTTAAATTATACTAAAACTGATCAAAACTGATACATTTTCTCACTGGACATGTTTGAAGACTGGTTCGTCTTGTATTATTGCTTAGTTAGTTCTTAAATCACAAAATGAAGACAATGGCCTTCAAAGGAACAAACCCAATTAGAAGTAAAATAGTAATAAATAATAGACTCCATTGTATCTTACCTTGTCATGGTGGAGTAGCTTGTGTGTTTAAATGACCCTATTGCTGCCAAAAGGGTTACCCATGACAACAGGTGATAAACCAGACAAAAAAAGGACATTGATCGAAAGAGTGATATCTTTCACTGTAAAAATACAAACATCAAGAATGCAGACATGAACTCCACTGTATATATGGACATGAACCCATAGGTTTGATAGTGCCAGTGAGTTAGTTAACAATATAACAGATAAATACATTTAATTACTGAACTATTATAGGAAATCATATTTGAAGAGAAAAATTATACGCTCAGACCGGGACTTGAACCCGGGACCCTTGGTTCTCTAGACCAAGTGCTCTACCAACTGAGCTACCTGAGACAAGTACCGATCTAAACGCAAATCTTTCTCTATATACATTGTAATTCCCTTCCAACAAATGCTCTGAAGCCATGCTTCTATCTTGCAAATGTCGGCTCCTTTATTAAGAAGACATATTTGAGAATTATACATTACAGCCAGTACGGCTTTTTCCAAGTTTTTATTATTGATTTCGTACATCTCAATGATGGATAAATCATATTTGAAGAGAAAAATTATACGCTCAGACCGGGACTTGAACCCGGGACCCTTGGTTCTCTAGACCAAGTGCTCTACCAACTGAGCTACCTGAGACAAGTACCGATCTAAACGCAATCTTTCTCTATATACATTGTAATTCCCTTCCAACAAATGCTCTGAAGCCATGCTTCTATCTTGCAAATGTCGGCTCCTTTATTAAGAAGACATATTTGAGAATTATACATTACAGCCAGTACGGCTTTTTCCAAGTTTTTATTATTGATTTCGTACATCTCAATGATGGATAAATCATATTTGAAGAGAAAAATTATACGCTCAGACCGGGACTTGAACCCGGGACCCTTGGTTCTCTAGACCAAGTGCTCTACCAACTGAGCTACCTGAGACAAGTACCGATCTAAACGCAAATCTTTCTCTATATACATTGTAATTCCCTTCCAACAAATGCTCTGAAGCCATGCTTCTATCTTGCAAATGTCGGCTCCTTTATTAAGAAGACATATTTGAGAATTATACATTACAGCCAGTACGGCTTTTTCCAAGTTTTTATTATTGATTTCGTACATCTCAATGATGGATAAATCATATTTGAAGAGAAAAATTATACGCTCAGACCGGGACTTGAACCCGGGACCCTTGGTTCTCTAGACCAAGTGCTCTACCAACTGAGCTACCTGAGACAAGTACCGATCTAAACGCAAATCTTTCTCTATATACATTGTAATTCCCTTCCAACAAATGCTCTGAAGCCATGCTTCTATCTTGCAAATGTCGGCTCCTTTATTAAGAAGACATATTTGAGAATTATACATTACAGCCAGTACGGCTTTTTCCAAGTTTTTATTATTGATTTCGTACATCTCAATGATGGATAAATCATATTTGAAGAGAAAAATTATACGCTCAGACCGGGACTTGAACCCGGGACCCTTGGTTCTCTAGACCAAGTGCTCTACCAACTGAGCTACCTGAGACAAGTACCGATCTAAACGCAAATCTTTCTCTATATACATTGTAATTCCCTTCCAACAATGCTCTGAAGCCATGCTTCTATCTTGCAAATGTCGGCTCCTTTATTAAGAAGACATATTGAGAATTATACATTACAGCCAGTACGGCTTTTTCCAAGTTTTTATTATTGATTTCGTACATCTCAATGATGGATAAATCATATTTGAAGAGAAAATTATACGCTCAGACCGGGACTTGAACCCGGGACCCTTGGTTCTCTAGACCAAGTGCTCTACCAACTGAGCTACCTGAGACAAGTACCGATCTAAACGCAAATCTTTCTCTATATACATTGTAATTCCCTTCCAACAAATGCTCTGAAGCCATGCTTCTATCTTGCAAATGTCGGCTCCTTTATTAAGAAGACATATTTGAGAATTATACATTACAGCCAGTACGGCTTTTTCCAAGTTTTTATTATTCAAATATGATTTATCCATCATTGAGATGTACGAAATCAATAATAAAAACTTGGAAAAAGCCGTACTGGCTGTAATGTATAATTCTCAAATATGTCTTCTTAATAAAGGAGCCGACATTTGCAAGATAGAAGCATGGCTTCAGAGCATTTGTTGGAAGGGAATTACAATGTATATAGAGAAAGATTTGCGTTTAGATCGGTACTTGTCTCAGGTAGCTCAGTTGGTAGAGCACTTGGTCTAGAGAACCAAGGGTCCCGGGTTCAAGTCCCGGTCTGAGCGTATAATTTTTCTCTTCAAATATGATTTATCCATCATTGAGATGTACGAAATCAATAATAAAAAATATTATAGGAAATATCACTATGAGGTTTAATTTAAGATTTAAAATAAAATTCTTTACATCTCACCTCATATCCAGCCTTTTAATTAAACCGGTTTCAAAATCCAGGTGGTTTAATCATCAGTAATATCATGACCAATGTTCTGTCATTCAGAAGAACCTCTTCTTACTCCATCTGTTAGTGGACTGATGAACCCCTGAATCAAATTCCTCAGGAATTAAAAAATTCATTAGTATTTCTTTAATGTTTTTTTTAATGTGGATTTTTTTCCCTCAAACCAAGAGCTCTTTTGGTTTTTCTATTTGTTTTATTACACTACCCTTTCCTTCAGTTAGATGTTTTTCAGACCAAGCATGAACAGCTACTGACAATTTTTCCATCTCACCATTTTTGACGTTTCTAAGACATTCATTTACTCTGATTTTCAAAATTCACATTAAAAAAGAAAAACTACAAGGAAGAAAAACTAACAAATTTTGAAATTCCAGGGGAATTTGATTTGATTCGAGGGTTCATTGGTCCACCAACAGATGGATTAAGAAGCAGTTCTCCTGGATGATATAACATAGGTTGTCAAATTACTGATGATGTAGCCTGGGTTTTGAAACCGGATTAAAAATAAGACTGTATATGAGATGAGGTGTAAAGAATTTTATTTTAAATCTTACGCCATAGCGTAGTGGTTAAGGCACTGCGCTACAAGCCAGAATGTCAAGGGTTCGAGCCCCGTGGGGTCAGGATTTTTAAACTGACCCAAACCCTCTGGCAGCACTATGGTCCTGGGGTCAACTCAGCCTCTAACAAAAATGAGTACCACACGCTTGTTCTGGGGGTAAAGGCAGCCGTCACGCAGGGCTGATATCAAGTGCCGATTGTCTAGAAAAAGTGGAAGCCTTAACCTCCTATTACCCCAAGGGCCTCCTGAGGCCTGTCGTGGGATCACTTTTTACATTTAAATACATAGGCTGTTACCATTATTTTATAAATAACAGGAATTATAAATAGAATTTAATATGGAAATATCAATTAACAAAACTAAAATTATGGCATTTCATGGGAAGGACCCCAACAAAGTAAAATCTGTCTCCAGAATAAAATTTTAGAGAGATCTAATCAATTTGAATATCTTGGATATTATCTCTCTATCTGGGATGAAAAGGATATCCCTGAAAAAATTACTAGTTATAATAAAAGTTTGGGAATTATTAATCAAGTTATGAAACCATCCCTTGTACAAAAAAACAACCGATTACGTTTATATAACACTTGGCTAGACCAGTGTTGACCTATGGTAGTGAAGCATGGACACTAAAAAGACAACATGAAAGCAGAATAACGGCTTGTAAAATGAGATTCATGCACAGAACAGCGGGTTACACCAGATGGGATCGGAAAAGAAACACCGATATCTTAAAAGAATTGAAGACTATGCCAATTTTGGAATATATTAAACCGTACCAACTAAATTGGAAACACCATCTTGAAAGAATGAGTTCAAATCGAATCCCCAAAGCTGTTTATAATTATATACCAAGAGGACGAAGATCACTGGGCCGTCCTACGAAACGCTGGAGGGAAAATTTTCTATAGGAACGTAACAGGCCTTGGCCTAATACTTGGAAGGAAGAAGAAGAAGATCTTAAAACCCTCCCAGGTACAAAAGCACAAAAGATTAAAAATCTATAACACTCTTACAGTACCCATATTTGTATATGGATGTAAAACACTGGCAATAAAGGAAAAAGATAAATTCTGCATCACAGCAGCGGAGATGAAATTCATGAGAACAGCAAAATACACATCACAAGAACATAAAATGTAACTATCTTCCACTCAGCCTCTCCTAAATTAAGAAATCAAAATAATTAATTAATCAGTTCGAGTATTATCATATATATGTTAAATTTTTATAGGACAAAATAATCATCGTAGATATATGAAACGTATATCCAATCAAATTGTGAGAACACAACGGATTTGATTTTTATATAATTAAATAAAAATAAATTGAATTAAAGAAGTTGATAGAATCCCGAATAAATGACCAGTTAGTTTATTACGGAAACCATTTAACAAGTACATGGTACCGCTATTGTCAAGTGACAGAGACTTGAAGCGGTGACAAAAGAGTTAACATTTGAGGAAATCTATTGTACTAGTGGATTACCGGACAGTTCTTTGTAGACAAGCAATCTAAGATCTTAAACTGAGCTTCGCTGACAGGTTGAGAACAAAGAGTTGATGTAGGGCTTGAAAACTACAGCATGAAGTAAACAACTCCTAATAAGGAACCAGACAAACTGCGAGAACGCGAAGCTAGCAAACAAGCTGGAAAAAGGCCACTGACCTAAACAAAGTTATATAATAAATTTAGACCGGAATTCCCCAGTGTACGAACTTTTGGTAGAACTGTATTTTAGAATGGGAGTATTCGGCCAGGGAACATGGTGGATTCTTGTCCAATCAAAAGACAGCGATCCCTTCCTGAGACCTTAGGAATCGTTGTCAGTCAATATAGTAAAGGGTTATATCACGACAAGGTAATGACCTCATGATGACACGATTACAGAGAGAGGGTAAACTAAGTTTTCCTTATACCCAACAAAATTATGTTAAGTTAGTTCTCCGTAACTCACCGAGGCGGGAGTCAGAACAGACTCACCGACATAGTTGTTAATCGACATAATGGCCATCAATTAGCAAAAAAACATAACTCCAAATATTTCACACTTAGAAACAATAGACTCTCAGAGATTCCATCTTGGATTCTAAATGCGTTCCTGTGGTCAATACCTTGTCTGACATTAAGTGTGTCTACAATCATACATGTAACCAGTGTTATCTTCAATTAATTAATAAAGCACATTTATTAAAATTCATCTAGTGTAGTCTTGCACTGGCCAGCTCTTTGCTTATCCCTGTAGAAAAGAACCTCAGCTCTACCAATTTCCAATCTGAGCAACCTAAGTTCTCATACACGGAGAATTCCTTTCTATACTCATGGCGCCCAAATATCCCATATTAACCTATATAACCTAAAACATTTACCCTTAATAATCCCCTATTAAATGGCGCCCAATGTGGGGCACTATTTAAGAAAGGATTAATTAAGGGTGATTCAGTTTTTTAGGTTTATTGGTTAGAAAGGGATGTTTGGGCGCCAGGAGTATCGAAAGGAATTCTCCATGTATGAGAACTTAGGTTGCTCAGGTTGAAAATTGGTAGAGCTGAGGTTCTTTTCTACAGGGATAAGCAAGGAGCTGGCCGGCGCAAGACTACGCTAGATGAATTTTAATAAATATACTTTATTTATTAATTGAAGGGGACACTGGATACACTTATGATTCTAGACATACTTAATGTCGGACAAAGTACTGACCGCAGGAACGCATTTAGAACCCAAGATGGGTCTATCACGGCCGAATTGTTTCTAAGTGAAGTTATGTTTTTTGCTAATTGATGGCCATTGTGTCGATTAACAACTATGTCGGTGAGTCTGTTCCGACTCCTGCCTCGGTGAGTTACGAAGAACTAACTTAACATAATTTTGTTGGGTATAAGGAAAACTTTGTTTACCCTCTCTCTGTAATCGTGTCATCATGAGGTCATTACCTTGTCGTGATATAACCCTTTACTATATTGACTGACAACAATTCCTAAAGTCTCAGGAAGGGATCGCCGTCTTTTGATTGGACAAGGATTCACCATGTTCCCTGGCCGAATACTCTCATTCTAAAATACAGTTCTACCAAATGTTTGTACATTGGGGAATTCCGGTCTACATTTATTATATAACTTTGTTTAGGTCAGTGGCCTTTTTCCAGCTTGTTTGCTAGCTTCGCATTCTCGCGGTTTGTCTGGTTCCTTATTAGGAGTTGTTTACTTCATGCTGTAGTTTCCAAGCCCTACATCAACTCTTTGTTCTCAACCTGTCAGCGAAGCTCGGTTTAAGATCTTAGATTGCTGGTCTACAAAGAAATGTCCGGTAATCCACTAGTACAATAGATTTCCTCAAATGTTAACTCTTTTGTCACCGCTTCAAGTCTCTGTCACTTGACAATAGCGGTACCATGTACTTGTTAAATGGTTTCTGTAATAAACTAACTGATCATTTATTCGGGATTCTATTAACTTCTTTAATTCAATTTATTTTTATTTAATTATATAAAAATCAAATCCGTCGTGTTCTCACGATTTGATTGGATATATGTTTCATATATCTACGATTATTTCGTCCTATAAAGATTTAACATATATATGATAATACTCAAACTGATTAATTAATTATTTTGATTTCTTAATTTAGGAGAGGCTGATTGGAAGATTGTTACAAAAACAACACAGAAATATTATCAGAACTAAAAGTTGAACCTATTCTTGGAAAAATACAAAATTTGAGAAACAAAATGGAGACTACACGTTGGAAGAAACCATTGAGATTCATTGGTCCACCAACAGATGGAATAAGAAGCAGGGGTTCTAGATGATAGAATATTGGTCGTGGAATTACTGGAAATTAAACCAATAAGGTTAAAAACCGGTCCTAATAGAAGACAGGATATGAGGTGAGGTGATAGAAAATTTATTTTAAATTTTAATATATGGTTGGTTGGTATCTAATGTTGAGCACTTGATAATGAAATCATTCGCTCTCTTGCACTCCAATATTTAGTAGAAAGGCTGGTCTCTTCTACAAAAATTGGACAACGGAGGAGATGATTTCTTTCCATATCTTCATTTAAATTGCAAAAAGGGCATTTAGGTGAATCTATTATGCCAAGTCTGTGTAAGTGTTTATTCAGGCAGTCATGTCCCATTAGCAGTCTGAATGTTGCTACTGCAGATTTTCTTTGTAATGTAGTAATGTCATAAGCTTGTAGATTTTCCCATTCCTTTCCAGATGTTTTGGTGGTGTATTCTTCTCTAAGTTTATTGATATATTTATTTGAGATAATTCTTTTGATAGAGTGAAAGGAAACTGGAGTAGAAGTTGGGTTTGAAACAATTTTGCTACCCTTCTTGGCCAGAAAATCGACTATTTCACTGCCTGTCACTCCACAATGGGCCGGAATCCATTGAAGTACAACTTCTTTATGTAGACGGGATAACTGTTTTATCATTTTGTGACATTTGATAATTTTGATGCTTTTGGGTGTTGTGTCTCGTGTTATAGCGAGAATGGCTGCTTTGGAGTCACATAGAATTACAACTTTTGTAAATTTTTGGATGTGTAGAAGATTTTGTAAACTTAAGAAAATTGCTAGAATTTCGCCATCAATGTTTGTGAATTTGTGTTTAGTTTACGATACTTACTTACTCACTGGCACTATCGAACCCATAGGTTCATGACCGCACGGACATAAGCTCTCCATACATCCCTATCCTGAGCTAATGCTTTCCAATCATTCCCTGTATAATCTACTTCCCTCAAAGCATAGTTAATGTTATTCTCCCACCTCATTCTTGGTCTACCAACTGGGCGTTTTCCCTCTGGCTTTCCTACAAGAAGCTTCCATGCAAGTCTCTCATTCCCCATACGTGCAACATGTCCCGCCCATCGCAGTCTATGAGACTTAACTGTTCTTATTATATCTGGCTTCCTATAAAGACCATGTAGTTCATTGTTATGTAGTCTTCTCCATTCACCTGTCTGTTCATCTCTCTTTGGTCCAAAAATTTTCCTAACTACTTTATTCTCAAATACTTGTAATCTCCTTTCCTCTCTTAAAGTAAGAGTCCATGTTTCGCATCCATATAATATAACTGGTAGAATAATAGTTATGCCATTAAATCTTTAGAGAATGAGGAAGGCTTACAACTGAATGGTATTAATAAGCTGTTAGTTTATGCTGATGATAGTACTACTGGCCGATAGCGAGGAGATACTAAAGGCCAACACGCACACACTATTGAGTAACACTAAGAAATTAGGACTGGAAGTAAATATCAGTAAAACTAAATATATGGTCACACGTAGAAATACATTATATAATGGAAATGGACAGCTAATAACAAATGAGGGAAATTTTGAGGAATTGGCTGAATTCAAATACCTAGGAACAATAATCACAAATAGGAATGAGATGCACAAAGAAATTAAACATAGGCTCAATTCTGGAAATGCATGCTATTATGCATTGCAGAGACTTTTGATGTCCCAACTCCTTTCAAAAAACGTTAAGCTGAAAATATATAAAACTATTATTCTACCAGTTATATTATATGGGTGCGAAACATGGACTCTTACTTTAAGGGAGGAAAGGAGATTACGAGTATTTGAGAATAAAGTTCTTAGGAAAATTTTTGGACCAAAGAGAGATGAACAGACAGGTGAATGGAGAAGACTACATAACAATGAACTACATGGTCTTTATAGGAAGCCAGATATAATAAGAACAGTTAAGTCCCGTAGACTGCGATGGGCAGGACATGTTGCGCGTATGGGGAATGAAAGACGTGCATGGAAACTTCTTGTAGGAAAGCCAGAAGGAAAACGCCCAGTTGGTAGACCAAGAATGAGGTGGGAGAAAAACAACATTAACTATGATTTGAGGGAAGTAGATTATACAGGGAATGATTGGAAAGCATTAGCTCAGGATAGGGATATATGGAGAGCTTATGTCCGTGCGGCCATGAACCTACGGGTTCGATAGTGCCAGTGAGTAAGTAAGTAAGTAAGTAAGAATAATAGTTTTATATATTTTCAGTTTAACGTTTTTTGAAAGGAGTTGGGACATCAAGAGTCTCTGCAATGCATAATAGCATGCATTTCCAGAATTGAGCCTATGTTTAATTTCTTTGTGCATCTCATTCCTATTTGTGATCATTGTTCCTAGGTATTTGAATTCAGCCACTGCCTCAAAATTTCCCTCATTTGTCATTAGCTGTCCATTTCCATTATATAATGAATTTCTACGTGTGACCATATATTTAGTTTTATTGATATTTACTTCCAGTCCTAATTTCTTAGCGTTACTCAATAGTGTATGCGTGTTGTTCTTTAGTATCTCCTCGCTATCGGCTTAGTTTACGATAAAAGGATAAAAGGAAAAAAGTGGACATACTGCACCAGCACCAGTGCCACCGTCATTTGGTAGGCTGGAGCCATCTGTAAAAATATGTATCCATTCAGGAGCAGGGTATCTTAGATTTATTATTTCCAGTGACATTTGTTTTAAAATATATGGGGGAGTTTCAGATTTCTTGATGTCAATTTTAAAATGTACCTCATAGTGATATTTCCTATATAGTTCAATGGACTTACTTAATTTATAGTAAAGAGAATAAAATCCTTAAATTGAACTATTATGGGAAAAATCACTTTGAGGTTCAATTTAAGATTTAGATAAAAAATGTTTATACCTCACGTGATATCCAGTCTTCTAATTAAACCGGTTTCAAAACTAGACAGTTTCATCTTCAGTAATTTCACAGCCGATGGTCTGTCATCCAGAACTATTTCTTACTCCATCTGTTGTTGGACCAATGAACCTCCCAATCAAATCAACTTCCCGGGAATTTCAAAATTCATTAGTTTTTTCTTGTTCTTTTTGAACGTGGATTTTTTTCCTAAACCTTGAGCTCTTTTGGTTTTTCTATTTATTTAATTAAACTGGCATTTCTTTTAATGAAATGTTTTTCAGAACAAGCATGCTAATTTAATTAAACAGAAAAACCAAAAGAGATCATGATTTGGGAAAAAATCCACATTCATAAAAACATGAAAGAAAAACTAATGAATTTTGAAATAGATTTGTTTCTGAGGTTCATCAATCCAGCAACAGATGGAGTAAGAAGCAGTTCTCCTGGACGACAGAACATTGATCATGAAATTACTGAAGATGAAACCACTTAGGTTTTGAAATTGGTTTAATTAGAAGACTGGATATGAGGTGAGGTGTAAAGAATTTTAATTTAAATCTTAGAAAAATATCTACCGGACTGGAATCAAATCCTGAACCTTCAGCTATTACTGCTAATGCTCTGACTACTGAGCTATTCTAGATATTCATACCCCTTCATGCAGGAACCTTCCTCTTATAATTCTAGGGGAATGAATATTTACTGGTTAGAGCCTCTACATGGAGAGCTGAACGTTTGGGATTTGATTCCAGATTCAGGCAGATATTTTTCTTTTTTCTATAAATTGTACTGGCTTAGCTGTGAGTAATAATGTATTTCTGACTTACTTAATCCCTGTTCCACAGAGCATGTTAATAAGAAATGCTGGTACTTCAATTGGTATTCCTGCTCCAATTGATGCTTGTCTTGCGGTATTCTGTCCCTGTCCAGCAGTTGCAGACTAGAAAACAAATTTTCATAAATATTTAAAGCAGTGGGCTCTATGAGTTTTATTTTAATTAATAATTGAGTTACCTCACCTCATAATTGTAGATTTCTTGAAGACATGTTTCATTAGTTCTGTGTAACAACTTCAGTTCTATATAAAACTGTTGAATTGGTGGTTGGCAATAATTTTATTATAGTCAAGGAAGATGGCGGAGATAGAAGTGAGTCCAGCTGAAAACGCTCTGAAAAACATAGAAAAAATAGCGGAAGTAGGTGGCTATATGAAGAAGGAAGTAAAAGATGCACTTCTACAAGCGGTGAGTGAGATTAGAAAATATTTAGAATTAATGCATATGAAAAGTGATAATATAGAAAACGAATTCAACCAACAAAACATGTCGATCGAGGAAGACGACAGCTCCACTCCGGTACAACTAGCGACATCTGTTGGAAGCAACAGTAGTCAACAGTACGAAAACCAAACTCCAGAGCCGCCAGACGGAGAACTGAGGAACCCTTGCGAAAGCCAAATGCAATACCTCTCCATGCAAAAAGGACACAAAACAACAGATACAGGAGAGGAAGGAAGGAGCGATATCATGCAAAAGATAGACAACATTATGGATCTCCTAAACAACAAACTAGACAAAATAATCGAAGAAAAAATAAACAACCAAAGGAATCCAACAACACAAGCACAACAGAGGAAAGAAAGGGGGGAGATGGAGCCCAAATAAAACAAAACTCTAACACAATGGCCAACCCAACAGAAGAAAAGCAGAGAAAAGACTCGACGAAGCAACCAAACTATGAAGAAGCAAAACGAAGTGGACACATGGACCAGAGTAACATACGGAAGGAACAGAAACAAGAAATCACAAAAGCCTGAACAGAAGATAGGAACAAAAACTACCAAGAACGAAGACATCCAAGCAGCGCAGAGGTATGCCTGGCTTTTCCTAGGAAGACTGAAAGAAGACACAACACCAGATAAAGTAAAAAACTACCTACTAAACAACGATATTCAAGGAAATCTGATCTGCGAAGAAATAGCGAGCAGGGGAAGGAACAAAGCATTCAAGATAGGAATACCATTTGAATACTGATACTGGAGACAGTAAATGGCTCAGACTTCTGGCCGGAGGGGTACTGATAAAACGCTATCTTTTCGGAGAACATTTAGAAACAAAGGAGTCTCAATCGCCTGTTAATGTTCTTAATTGGAATGCGGAAGGTCTCAAAAATGCACTGAAATATATACCAGTAGAGGAACTACTAGAATATGACATAATGGTATTCACAGAAACATTCGCAACGGAACAGATCAACATAGAGGGGTTTTACGGACTATACTCGTACGGAAGGAAAACGGATGGCAGGCCGACAGGTGGCGTATCATGCTATCTGAGGCCATCACAGGGGAACTTCAAAGTAATACAGAAAGACGAAGACATACTCACAGTGAGAACAGACAACATCACAATCGTAGCAGTATACATACGACCACAAGCAACCACGGAGGAAGTGATAGAAACTTTAATAACATCAATAGCAGACACGGAAGAAGACGAATCCGTCATAATAGTTGGAGACATCAACTGCAGGATAGACAAGAAGAACACAAAGACTGAAGTAGTTCTAGAGACGCTGAGAGAAGAGGGTTACACCCTAACCAATAAGATGGAACTGCCAACATATATAGCACACAATGGAACAAGCGCGATCGATTTACTGCTATATAAGGGAAAAGATCTAAGATTAATAGAACAAAAGGGGCTATGGTCATCAAACTTAGCACCCATCAGGAAACACGTACCGATAGCAACAAGACTGGAAAAGACAAAGGCCAGAAATAGACCAAACAAGGAAACCCCTAAAAACAGGATATCAAAAAAACTAGATGTAGAACAAATACGAAAAAACACGGAGAACATAGATAAAGCTAAAACGAGAATAAAGGAAGGCCAATTGGACAAAGCACTAGACATCACTAACAACCTTATAAAGAACGCCTGTCAACCAACATAAAAAAGAAGAGCACAACCGTGGTTCGACAGGATGTGCTACACAGAACGGAAGGAAACACTAAAAGCACTAAACAAAGCAAAGGAATCCAAAAATCAAGTATACCTGGAACGATACGCCCAGAAAAGAAAACAGTACAAAAACATAATAAAATACAAGAAAACCCATTACATAGAAATGAAAGCCCAACAGCTAGCCGAAGAAGCAGAAAAGGACGCTTTTCTGGTCTTAAGGAGGAAACCCAGAGGAGTGATGAAAGAAATACCGATAGATGATTGGGAAAACCACTTCACAAAAATACTGAATGAAGGAAACAGAACAGAAGCTTACGAAGCCAATACTACCAGGAACCCAAGAACCCTGAATCTGGAAATGGAAATCACAGAGGATGAAATAAACAAATGCGTGAAAGAAGCAAAAATAAAAAAAGCCACAGGACCGGATCAAGTAGCATACGAACACCTAAAGGCATCAGCTGACGTGCTAATATCAATATGGAAAGAACTGTTTAACAAATGCCTAGAGACGAGAACCATACCAGAACAATGGAGAAGGGCTACCCTGAAAATGCTGTATAAAGGTAAAGGAAACACAGGAGACATGAACTCATACAGAGGCGTTGTATTGGAGAACACCCTGTTCAAAATCTTTATGAAGATACTTACAAACAGATTGATGGACATCACAAAATTAAACATCCCAGATAACCAATTCGGATTTAGGAAAGGAAAATCCACTCTGCAAGCAGCATCCGCATTATTATATGAGATAGAAGCAGCCCTCAACAGACCGAAAGGGAAATACTACGTGGTCTTCATAGATTATGAAAAAGCGTTCGATTACATAAACAGAACAAAACTACTCACGAAGATGAGGGACATGATTGGAAACAAGCACCCCATTGTTGGAATAGTACACGACATAATGAGGCAAAACTGGTTACAAATAACAGATGAGGTTGCGGCATCAGACGAGGTTATGCAAACTAATGGGATACTACAAGGAGACCCCATCAGCCCGCTACTATTTAACATAATGACGGCTGACATTGGGAAAGCAACAAATGGGACCACACTGGTAATGTATGCGGACATGGCCATTGGAGCACGAAACAAAGAAGAATTACAAAAAGGCATAGATGGGATACAACGATGGGCTATGGAAAATGAGTTCAAGATAAACAGCAACAAGACCGTACAAATGGTTTTCAAGAAAGGACGAGGAACAGCAGCAAGTGATAATCTAAAACTAGGAGAAGAACCGATAAGAATGGTCAACAAATTCAGATATTTAGGCATAACACTGCAGCCAACAACAAAGTCTTTCAGCGCACATGTGCAGGAGAGAGCAGCAGCAGCTATAAGAGCTATGTGCAGTATCAAAGACATCACATCGTTAAAATTAGTCACAGCCATGAAATTATTCGCATCAGTGATCACCCCGATCGTCACCTACGGGATAGAGTCTGATATGGGAGAAACTATCGACCAGCGATTTGGAGAGGTTAGAAAAAGTAAAACCAAGATTCATCAAAAAGGCATTAGGTGCAAGCAAATACACACCAAATAGAATGGCCTACATGCTAGCCAGAGAAACCTTCTTCCTAGAGGACCTGAGGCAAAGGATACCACTGCCAGCAATGGAGCCATATAAGAAAGTCATCGAAAAAAAGAAACAGAGAGAAAAAGAGATCGACGAAGATTTCTACGCCTCAGATGCCATGGTAAACAGAGAGTGGACTGGAAGTAATCAACCACAAAGGCACAGAATCATACTACAGAAGATATGTAGATGATATCATAGCAATAGTAAAAGAGAAACAATTAGAAGATGCCATTAAACTGTTAAATATTCAAAATAAAACAATCAAATTTACAATGGAAATAGAAAATAATCATGAAATACCATTTTTAGACCTTAAATTGATTAGGAATGAAGAAAAAAAGAAAATAGAATTTGGAATCTACAGAAAAGAAACTCACATCGACAATTATATAAAAGCTACTGGATTTAACCATTTTTCACACAAACAGGCAGTATTTAATAGTTTAACACACAGACTTGTGAATGTCCCCATGAGCAAAGAAAATTACAATAAAGAGAAAGAACACATCATAAAAATTGCTAAGGATAATGGTTTTCAAAAGAAGATGATACACAAGAAATAAATAAATTCAAAGAACAAAAAGTCATCAATGAAAGTACTCTTCAGACAGATAAAAATATAGGCAAAAAATTCAAGAAGTTCACATACCATCCTTTGGTATTTGACAAGTTTCAAAAATTTTTCAACAAATTCAACATTAAATTAGCACCGAAAAATGATTACAGCTTAGGTAATTTAATAAAAACCAACAAAAATGAAAAGATTGAAGACTGCAAAAAATCGGGAATTTATCAAATTAATTGTAAAGATTGTGAAAAGAAATACATAGGAAAAACAAAAAGGAATCTAAATACAAGATTAAAAGAACACCTCAGAAATGTTAAAAATGGAGAAACCGAAAAATCTGCAATAGCTGCACACGCCTGGTCAGAAAAACATAGAATAGAAACCAAAACAAAATTACTTAAACAATTGGAAAAACCGAAGGAACTCACAATTTGGGAAAAAATTTACATATGCAAGAATGAAAATACAACTATGAATTTTGAAATACCCGGTTATAAAGAAAGAGGACTGATTTGGAAACTCTTCGGTCGGCCACCAGATGGCACGGAGGTCAGTCTGCAGGATAGAAGGCCGTTGGACGTCAGTTGTGAACATGACGCAGCATTGAGAATGTCACAAAAGATGTGAAGAAACCCAGGGTCTGCTATGAATCGGCCACCAGATGGCACGGAGGTCAGTCTGCAGGATAGAAGGCCGTTGGACGTCAGTTGTGAACATGACGCAGCATTGAGAATGTCACAAAAGATGTGAAGAAACCCAGGGTCTGCTATGAATTATGAAGTATGAGGTGAGTGAAATAATAAAAAATAAACAATATTAAAAAACCTCATAGTGTTATTTCCTATCTACATAACTTAACAGAATCATACGTTTAGCAACACACGGATATCATCACAAAATGTGCAAAAATACGAAATTCCACCAACCGAGGTGATTCAGTGTGAATGCCAAGATATGCGACCAAAAGTGTGAGCAGGGACCCAGTACAAACAATGCAGAACCGAAAATGGAACGGATATTGAATGAACGAACTCATAAAAAGCAAATCATAAACTTCTATCACTTATAGCTCTTTCTATTCGCCTGGCACTTACAAAACTTATAAATAATTTTCATTATGATCCAGATTTTCAATTTTTACACATCTTTTCCTGTGGCCTAACTTTTTTATTTGCCTCTTCATCCATTCATCTCTATCCATCCTCTCCATGTCCTCGGTTGTTCTCATATCCAGTTCGTATTTCTTGCACGTCCACAAGTTTCGTGGTCATCCTTCTCTTTCTTCTTCCAGGTAGAACACCCTGTTGGCACTGATTTGTCCAATGGGCAATATTAATAGTAAAATTCAAAAAAAGAAGAATAATGATTTATGAAATTCCTTGGGGAAAAGGGAGATTTTAAATTAGTGGAAGTTCGTCGTTCAGCCACCAGATGGAGCAGGAAGGGAGCTACAGGATCACCAACCACCAATTCAACAGTTAGATAGAGCTGAAAATGGTACACATAAGTAACAAAACATGTCTTTCAGAAATCTACAATTATGAGGTGAGGTATTAAATTCTCTCAATTATTAATCAGAAAATAAATATTATTGCTATCTGATTCTGCTGGGGTTTGGTGAATGACTCAGAATACACACATTTTTTAAAGAAAATTCAATACTGAAATTTTTAACATAAAATTTCCATTACATAACTAAAAATTTAATTCCCTTTGATAAAAAGATAAATTCTAAGTTATCTGTATAAATGATTGCATAACAAAAAAAATCACGATTTCTGTTTCTACTGATCTTTCTATTTAAGAAACGTTTAGTTATGGTACCTCTTGCAAAAGAAAGAATAAGAATCAAATGAATCGTCAATTCTTCTTACCTCATAAATCTATGTTTTTTGATGGAGATGATGGAGAAGAGTTTTCTCCGATACTGCGTGCTGTGTTTAAAAAAACATAGATGTATGAGGTAAGAAGAATTCACATTTCATTTGATTCTTATTAAGGAAACCTCATAATGTTAAAATTCCCAAATTTATAATATTAAAAGAAACAATATTGTTTATTTTCTATTTCACTCACCTCATACTTCATAACTCCTAGCATACCCAGGGTTTCATCACATCCTTTGTGACATTCTCAATGCTGTGTCATGTTCTCAACTGACGTCTGGCTGCCTTCTATCCTGCAGACTGACCTCCGCGCCATCTGATGGCTGACCAATGAACTTCCAAATCAGTCCTCTCTCCTTACAACCGGGTATTTCAAAATTCATTGTTGTATTTTCATTCTTGCATATATAAATTTTTTCCAAATTGTGAGTTCCTTCGGTTTTTCCAATTGTTTAAGTAATTTTGTTTTTGTTTCTATTCTATGTTTTTCTGACCAGGCGTGTGCAGCTATTGCAGATTTTTCGGTTTCTCCATTTTTAACATTTCTGAGGTGTTCTTTTAATCTTGTATTTAGATTCCTTTTTGTTTTTCCTATGTATTTCTTTTCACAATCTTTACAATTAATTTGATAAATTCCCGATTTTTTGCAGTCTTCAATCTTTTCATTTTTGTTGGTTTTTATTAAATTACCTAAGCTGTAATCATTTTTCGGTGTTAATTTAATGTTGAATTTGTTGAAGATTTTTTGAAACTTGTCAAATACTAAAGGATGGTATGTGAACTTCTTGAATTTTTTACCAATATTTTTATCTGTCTGAAGAGTACATTCATTAATCATTTTTTGTTCTTTAAATTTATTTATTTTCTTGTGTATCATCTTCTCTTGAAAACCATTATCCTTCGTAATTTTTATGATGTGTTCTTTCTCTTTATTGTAATTTTCTTTGCTCATGGGGACGTTCACTAGTCTGTGTGAAAAATGGTTAAATCCAGTAGCTTTTATATAATTGTCAATGTGAGTTTCTTTTCTGTAGATTCCAAATTCTATTTTCTTTTTCTCCTCATTCCTAATCAATTTAAGGTCTAAAATGGTATTTCATGATTATTTTCTACTTCCATTGTAAATTTGATTGTTTTATTTTGAATATATAACAGTTTAATGGCATCTTCTAATTGTTTCTGTTTTACTATTGCTATGATATCATCTACATATCTTCTCCAAAATTTAAACATCAAAGGGTGTGCTTTGGTTACATGACATTCAAAGTTCCCCATAAACATATTTGCTAAGAATGGTGATAATGGATTTACTATTGCAAGTCCTGATTTTTGTCTAAAATATTTTCCTCTAAAGGTGAAGAACATTTGATTTAAGCATAATTTTGTTAATTTTATGTATTCTTTAACGCTATCATCATCTAATTTGTTTTCTTTCAACCATTTTTCCAAAATTTTGAACGTTGTGTCCGTCGGGATGTTTGTGAACAATGAAGTAATGTCAAATGAGACCAATCTTTCTGAAAGTTCTATTTCTACATTTTCTAATTTTTCCACTAATTGGTAAGAATTTTCTACTGCTAAATTTTCAAATTTTTCCATACCTTTAAATTTATTGCTTAGCTATTTTGATAAGTTATATGTCGGTGAGTTGATATTGTTGATGATAGGTCTCATTTTCTTTCTGTCTTTGTGGATTTTAGGAAGGCCATGAATGTTGGGGTTTCTGGGATTTGGTATTTTTATTTTAAATCTTTCCTTTTGTGGTCATAATTTTTTTAATTGATTTTAGGCTAGTTTCAACTTCCTTAATTGTTTTTGCATGAGGATTTGTTTTTATTTCTTCATATTCTTCTCCCTTTAATAAATTCTCCATCTATCATTGTAATCTTCTTTATCCAAAATTACCAAATTATTCCCTTTGTCTGATTTCGAAAAAACAACATTTTTATTGTTAATGTTTCTTACTTTCTTCATATTTTGTTTTACATAGGTTTGCTATTTTTGTGGTTTTTAATTTTTTCAATAACTTCCCCACATTCTCTCCTGATTATTGTTTGTTCTTCATAATTCATGTCATCTATAGCAATTTCAACATCAGCTATGTAATCTTCTAAATTGTTAGAGTAACTAATGCATGTTTTCAATCCCTTGTCCAAAATAGATATTTCTTCTTTAGTAAAGTTTTCAGATGATAAGTTAATTACATTCTTCTCATTTTCTTTATCCTCCCCTAATTTAGTGGTTATTTTTGTACTTTTATTTTTCTTCAATTTATTTAACTCAGGTTTTAAATTAATTATCTTTTTCTTTTGTACATCAATTTTTTTTCTTCATTTTGAAGTTCAGTTGGTTGTAGAAGTTTTTTTCTAGGTTATCCCAAACTATTTGGCCTAAACTGTTGCTTAATTTTAAATGCAAAAAGTACAGTTCAACGTCTATTTTACTTATAGTTAGTTGTATAATGTTTGATTTTTTCCAAATTTAGAGTTTTCTTTTCTAAAATTTTTTGGTGTTGGTTATTGTTGTTTTTAACCATTTTCCGGACAAATTTTGGAGTGATATTCTTTTCTAAACATTTGTTAATGAATTTGAATTTGATCAACACCAAAAAATTTTAAAAAAGAAAACTCTCAATTTGGAAAAAATCAAACATTATACAACTATAAGTAAAATAGACGTTGAACTGTACTTTTTGCATTTAAAATTAAGCAACAGTTTAGGCCAAATAGTTTGGGATAACCTAGAAAAAAACTTCTACAACCAACTGAACCTCAAAATGAAGAAAAAAATTGATGTACAAAAGAAAAAGAAAATTAATTTAAAACCTGAGTTAAATAAATTGAAGAAAAATAAAAGTACAAAAATAACCACTAAATTAGGGGGGGATAAAGAAAATGAGAAGAATGTAATTAACTTATCATCTGAAAACTTTACTAAAGAAGAAATATCTATTTTGGACAAGGGATTGAAAACATGCATTAGTTACTCTAACAATTTAGAAGATTACATAGCTGATGTTGAAATTGCTATAGATGACATGAATTATGAAGAACAAACAATAATCAGGAGAGAATGTGGGGAAGTTATTGAAAAAATTAAAAACACAAAAATAGCAAACCTATGTAAAACAAATATGAAGAAAGTAAGAAACATTAACAATAAAAATGTTGTTTTTTCGAAATCAGACAAAGGGAATAATTTGGTAATTTTGGATAAAGAAGATTACAATGATAGATGGAGAATTTATTAAAGGGAGAAGAATATGAAGAAATAAAAACAAATCCTCATGCAAAAACAATTAAGGAAGTTGAAACTAGCCTAAAATCAATTAAAAAAATTATGACACAAAAGGAAAGATTTAAAATAAAAATACCAAATCCCAGAAACCCCAACATTCATGGCCTTCCTAAAATCCACAAAGACAGAAAGAAAATGAGACCTATCATCAACAATATCAACTCACCGACATATAACTTATCAAAATAGCTAAGCAATAAATTTAAAGGTATGGAAAAATTTGAAAATTTAGCAGTAGAAAATTCTTACCAATTAGTGGAAAAATTAGAAAATGTAGAAATAGAACTTTCAGAAAGATTGGTCTCATTTGACATTACTTCATTGTTCACAAACATCCCGACGGACACAACGTTCAAAATTTTGGAAAAATGGTTGAAAGAAAACAAATTAGATGATGATAGCGTTAAAGAATACATAAAATTAACAAAATTATGCTTAAATCAAATGTTCTTCACCTTTAGAGGAAAATATTTTAGACAAAAATCAGGACTTGCAATGGTAAATCCATTATCAAAATTCAGTATATAATGGAAATGGACAGCTAATGACAAATGAGGGAAATTTTCAGGAAGTGGCTGAATTCAAATACCTAGGAACAATAATCACAAATAGGAATGAGATGCACAAAGAAATTAAACATAGGCTCAATTCTGGAAATGCTTGCTATTATGCATTGCAGAGACTTTTGATGTCCCAACTCCTTTCAAAAAACGTTAAGCTGAAAATATATAAAACTATTATTCTACCAGTTATATTATATGGGTGCGAAACATGGACTCTTACTTTAAGGGAGGAAAGGAGATTACGAGTATTTGAGAATAAAGTTCTTAGGAAAATTTTTGGACCAAAGAGAGATGAACAGACAGGTGAATGGAGAAGACTACATAACAATGAACTACATGGTCTTTATAGGAAGCCAGATATAATAAGAACAGTTAAGTCTCGTAGACTGCGATGGGCAGGACATGTTGCACGTATGGGGAATGAAAGACGTGCATGGAAGCTTCTTGTAGGAAAGCCAGAGGGAAAACGCCCAGTTGGTAGGCCAAGAATGAGGTGGGAGAACAACATTAACTATGATTTGAGGGAAGTAGATTATACAGGGAATGATTGGAAAGCATTAGCTCAGGATAGGGATGTATGGAGAGCTTATGTCCGTGCGGCCATGAACCTTCGGGTTCGATAGTGCCAGTGAGTAAGTAAGTAAGTAAGTATTATCACCATTCTTAGCAAATATGTTTATGGGGAACTTTGAATGTCATGTAACCAAAGCACACCCTTTGATGTTTAAATTTTGGAGAAGATATGTAGATGATATCATAGCAATAGTAAAACAGAAACAATTAGAAGATGCCATTACACTGTTATATATTCAAAATAAAACAATCAAATTTACAATGGAAGTAGAAAATAATCATGAAATACCATTTTTAGACCTTAAATTGATTAGGAATGAGGAGAAAAAGAAAATAGAATTTGGATTCTACAGAAAAGAAACTCACATTGACAATTATATAAAAGCTACTGGATTTAACCATTTTTCACACAGACTAGTGAACGTCCCCATGAGCAAAGAAAATTACAATAAAGAGAAAGAACACATCATAAAAATTACGAAGGATAATGGTTTTCAAGAGAAGATGATACACAAGAAAATAAATAAATTTAAAGAACAAAAAATGATTAATGAATGTACTTTTCAGACAGATAAAAATATTGGTAAAAAATTCAAGAAGTTCACATACCATCCTTTAGTATTTGACAAGTTTCAAAAAATCTTCATCAAATTCAACATTAAATTAACACCGAAAAATGATTACAGCTTAGGTAATTTAATAAAAACCAACAAAAATGAAAAGATTGAAGACTGCAAAAAATCGGGAATTTATCAAATTAATTGTAAAGATTGTGAAAAGATATACATAGGAAAAACAAAAAGGAATCTAAATACAAGATTAAAGGAACACCTCAGAAATGTTAAAAATGGAGAAACCGAAAAATCTGCAATAGCTGCACACGCCTGGTCAGGAAAACATAGAATAGAAACAAAAACAAAATTACTTAAACAATTGGAAAAACCGAAGGAACTCACAATTTGGAAAAAATTTACATATGCAAGAATGAAAATACAACTATGAATTTTGAAATACCCGATTGTAAGGAGAGAGGACTGATTTGGAAGTTCATCGGTCAGCCATCAGATGGCGCGGAGGTCAGTCTGCAGGATAGAAGGCAGCCGGACGTCAGTTGTGAACATGACACAGCATTGAGAATGTCACAAAGGATGTGATGAAACCCTGGGTATGCTAGGAGTTATGAAGTATGAGGTGAGTGAAATAAAAAATAAACAATATTAAAAAACCTCATAGTGTTATTTCCTATCTACATAACTTAATAAAAGAAACAATATTGGTCTCAAAAATGTTGATGTATTTTTCATGAACTCGTTGATATTACTGTTTTTGTGATTAATCTCCTCAAGTTGTGTTTGAGGAATAAGAACAATTAATAGAATCTATGATTTCACTTTTGCTTTTCATCTTGTTAATATGAATATCATCAGAATAAGTAATTAATTTTTGAATAGTTAGATGTTCGATTATAAATACCAATTGTACCTACTTGTCCCATTATCACCTCTGACACCTCATGTGGCTCCACTTTAGCTCTTGCAAGAGCTTCTTTAATAACCAAACTTCCAAGTTCATGGGCTTTGAAAGTCGATAATGATCCATTGTATACACCTGAAACACCATGTTCATAATTATAAGTAAGAAACTTCATATAAAATTAAGGTGATATGAAAAAGAATAAGATACATCTCTCAAATCCAAATTATTCACTGTGAAAGCCAGATTAATTAATAGGAATTATGACTTTTCTCACTGAAAAATAAAACTGTAATAAATGGTATATACATACAGAGGTGGACAAATAAAGACTTCCCTCAAATAAGGATGTAAGCAAACATTCTGTTATACCTTCTTTTAAATGGAACACCATCTTATAGAAGAGTTCAATCAAATGGTAAATTATGCAATTAGTAAAAAAAAAGTATAACCTACATTAATTTATAGATAAAAAAATATGGACAATTCTTGGTTTAAGGAAGGACAAAAGATAATGAGTATTTGAGAATAAAGTTCTTAAAAGCTTTTTGGACCAAAGAGAGATGAACAGACAGGGGAATGGAAAAGACTACATAACAGTGAGCTACGTGATCTTTATAGGAAACCTGATATAATAAGAGTAGTTAAGTCTCGTAGACTGCAATGGGCAGGACATGTGGCACAAATGGAAAATGAAAGAGGAGCATGGAGGCTTCTTGTAAGAAAAACCAGAGAGAAAATGTCCAGTTAGTAGAACAAGAATGAGGTGGGAGAATAACTTTAACCATGATTTGAGGGAAGTAGATTATACAGGGGATGATTGGAAATATTGACTCATGAGTGGAGAGCTTTTGTCAAACCTATGGGTTGGATAGTGCCAGTGAGTTAGTTAGTTAAGAAAGAAGGATTTAAGTAGAATTCAAGGAACAGGGATGAAGAAACATGCTTGGAAAAACCAGAAGAGATAGAATATAGAACACTAAAGAAAGAGAAATTTTTGAAGTTGGATAAAATACAAGATGAAATGGAATATAGTAGAATTAGATGATATGACCATGTTAAAAGAATGAGTATTGGAAGTATACCAAGACAAGCACTAGAATTTGGATTAGGTTATAGTTTAAATGATAGATTTGGAACTGAATTTAGTGCCTTGCAGTTAAAAAACAGCAGATAATTTTTTGGACATGGCCTTTGTACATAACATTTCTCTGAAAGAAATTTCAAGCTAGGTTTCTGCATGCAATGGTTGACAGTTCCCTTGTTAGAATAATTCACATGACCAGCCTTATGGGTCATTCCTGACTATTCATGAAGTTCTAGGTTCAATTCCTGGTCAGATCATAGGAATTTTTCTTTAAAGGGAATTATTCCTGTGGTTGCCCAACCTAAGAAATGGATGACAATTCTACCAATGCCCGGGGAGAAAGCCAGAAATGTTATGAAAGACAATCTGGTGAAAAAAAGAAAAGAAAAAAAACTTCTTTCACATTGTGCATTTTTCTTTCTATCCATATAAACGGGAACAAATTAAGAAGAATGTTGGAAAAGAGTAGTTGAATGAATGGAAGAGACATAGAATTACCAAGATGGAGCTTGTGTCCAAAACTTGAACCCTGGAATGGGGACGTGAGACTAGGTGTATGTATTTATGTATGTATGTATGTAACAACCAAGTTATTCTCCTTCTTGCTACCCAATGCTTGGATGTCATATCTTAATAATTTTGAGACTAGAAGAAGAGGAAGAAGAAGACTTAGCAGTATGCCAATTATTTACTGAGTAAGTAACACAGAATATAGTATTCATTTTACCCTTTTTATTACCACTGTTACTTAGCAACATA
This sequence comes from Diploptera punctata, assembly GCA_030220185.1. Taxonomy (NCBI): domain Eukaryota; kingdom Metazoa; phylum Arthropoda; class Insecta; order Blattodea; family Blaberidae; genus Diploptera; species Diploptera punctata. The sequence goes on along the minus strand of JASPKZ010002677.1, from coordinate 816,221 downwards.
GATTTAATTGATGTTATTTTCTTATAAGCCAAGTTTCTACCTTTTGTTACCAGTGTTAATTGGAAGAAATATGACTCACGTAAATTTTAACTTCAAAAGTTAGAAAATGAAATATACGAGGGCGGATCGGAAAGTAACGCACAATAATTTTTTTTAAAAAGTTTAATAGTAAAAAAAAAGGAAAAAAATCACAAATGAACTTACATCTTTTACCTACTTTTCGACATAGTCACCAACTTTCTCAACACATTTTTCCCATCGTGTTACCAGTTTCAATATGCCCTGTTCGTAGAAGTCCGTTTGGTTGGAGTGTAGCCATCTGCGCACTGCTGATTTCACTTCCACATCTGTCTCAAAGCGTTTGCCGGCCAGGAATTTCTTCATGGGACCAAACAGATGAAAGTCCGATGGTGCAAGTTTCGGACTGTATGGTGGATGCTGGAGCACCTCCCAACCAAATTTGGCGATTTTCTGACGAACGACAGCAGCAACATGGGGGCGAGCATTGTCATGAAGAAGTTTAACATTAATGTTGTGACGTTTGTCACGAATGGCACGACGCAACTTCACCAAAGTTTTAATGTAGGCCGCAGCATTCACAGTGGTCCCGTGTTCAGCAAAGTCCACCAATAAAACACCATGCATATCCCAGAACACTGTCACAAGCACTTTCCTGGCAGATTGAGTCACTTTGAATTTTTTCTTTACTGGGGAACCAGCATGTTTCCACTCCATTGATGCCTGCTTTGTTTCGGGCGTGTAGTGGTACGCCCACGACTCATCACCTGTGACGATTCCTTCCAGAAAGTCATGTCCTTGTGCGGTGTACCGCGTTAAGTGGTCCAAGCTTGCCATCATTCGCTGGCCCTTGTGGTCGTCTGTCAGGTTCTTAGGCACCCAGCGAGCACAAACTTTACGGAATTTCAAATTTTCATGAACAATATCGTACACCGCACCATAGGAAATGTTAAACTTCTGCGATAAGGCTCGCAGTTGCACATGCCGGTCGTTCAGAATTGCCGCCTCAATGCCTCTGACATTCTGTGGGATTGCTGCTGTTGTCGGCCGGCCGGAGCATGGCAAATCACTAAGGTTCACGCGTCCCTCTTGGAAGAATGTGCACCACCTGGAGACATTGCTACGGTCCATACAATCATCCCCATACACGCCATGCATGTCCCTGTGAATTTCACTGGGTTTATGCCCTTTGGCCCACAAAAATCGAACAACACTTCTCTGTTCCTCACAGGTGGACGACTGTAGCATGCGCGCCATCTTTGTTGCATAGTTCAAGCTTCTCTCGCAAGAGGTGCACCTGAGAAAAAATACCATCTGTAGTGAAAACTTCAAACTATATCTCTGTGAAATTTCAACATTCTAGCTGCAATACCAAGGCAGAAAAAAATTATTGTGCGTTACTTTCCGATCCGCCGTCGTATTACAATTTTTTTTAAATTAGGAATTTCTTCTACACTATATATATATATATATTTTTTTTTTGTTTCAATCTAAAATAATTTTACTCTTCCATTCCTGTCTTGCACATTTTGTTCCATCTATTCATACTCCTCCTGATCCATTGTTCCTGTGGTTTTCCTTTTCTCCTGTCTTCAACATTCTATTCCAAAATTATTTTCGGAATTCTTCTTTCTCTCATTATTTCAACTAGTCCAAATCATCTAAATTTTCATTCAATTACTTGAATAATAAGATAAATTAAAATGTTTCATACTTCTCCTGATAATTAATCTTCTAAGTAGATGAGTCGGCAAGAGTGCACTGAGGATGGGGTCGCCAAGACCTTGAAATCACGATCTACTTAGAAGACTGATTATGAGGAGAGGTATGAAACATTTTAATTTATCTTAAATTAAACCTCATAGTGATTTATTCCTATAAAAGTTTAATACTTGGGAAAATATTCATATCCACTTTTATTATATCTCTAATTGTTTGGTTTCTAATTTTATCCAGTCTTGATTTTCTTGCCGGTCTATGGCTATAGTCAATTTCTGTGGAAAACAATTATTTACTTGCATATGACCTGTCTAATGTCCAAGTTTCAGCTCCATGTAACAGTACACTTTGACTACTTATTTTAGGAATTCTCACTATGAGGTATATTCATTAAGGTAGAATATTTTTATCACTCACCTCATATTGTTCTTCTTATTTGATTATAAACTAGTTTCGGAACATAGTTTCTGTTCCATCCTCAGTATCGTCACGACCGTTGTTCTGTCGTCTTGAAGAGCTGTCCTTCTCTCCTTCCATTGGCTGACTGAAAAACCTCAAAACCAGGTCATTCTCACCGGGAATTTCAAAGTTCATTAATTTCTTCTTTTCGCTCTTTTGAATGTAGATCTTTTCCCAAACAGTAAGTTCTTTAGGTTTTTCTATTTGTTTTAATAATTTAGCTTCTTTCTCGATAAGATGTTTTTCAGACCATGCATGGGCAGCCACTGCAGATTTTTCTACTTCCCTTCCTTGACATTCCTGAGATGTTCTTTCACTCTAGTTTTCAAATTTCTTTTAGTTTTTCCTATGTAGAATTTCTCACATTCTTCACATTTAATTTGATAAATCCCTGATTTGTTTTCTTCTTTAATTTCTCATTCTTATTAGGTCTAATCAGTCTACTGATGCTGTAGTCAGTTTTGGGTGCTAACCTTATGTTGAAATCTTAAAAAAACTTTTGAAACTTGTGGTGTTTTAATGGATGATATGTGAATTTTCTAAATTTTACATTATCTTCTTTTGCTTTTAGAAGAGTGCTTTGATTAATAAATTTTTGTCTTTTGAACTTGTTTATTTTTTTGAGTATCATTTTTATTGCAAAACCATTTTTCGTGGCTACGTTGATTATGTGTTCTTTTTCTTTTCATAATTTTCTTTGTTCATTGGTATGTTCACTAATCTATGTGTCAAACTATTGAAAACTGCTTCTTTGTGAGCTATGTGATTGAAACCTAAAGCTTTTATGTAGTTATCTATATGTGTCTTCTTTCTGTAAATTCCAAATTCTATCTTATTTTCTTCGTTCCTTTTTAAGTTGAGATCTAAAAATGGTATTTCTCCATTGATTTCCTTTCCCATAGTGAACTTTATAGTTTGACTTTGAATGTTCAATAATTTTAATGCATCATCTATGTGTTTACGATTAACTATTGCAATTATGTCATCCACATATCTGCACCAGAACTTGAAAATTAAATGATGTCCATTAATTATCTTGTGTTCAAAATTCCCCATGAATAGATTAGCTAAGAACGGGGATAAAGGGTTTCCCATCGAAAGTCCTGAATTTTGTTTATAAAATCTTCCATTGTAGGTGAAAAACATATTATCGATACATCATTTCGTTAAAGTTTTATATTCGTATCTTTACTTTTTCAATTTTATTATTTTTCATCCAAATCTCTAAAATTTCCATAGTTTGGTCTTTTGGAATGCTTGGAAATAAGGAAACAACATCAAATGAAACTAATCTGTCTGAAGATTGTACTTACTTACTTACTTACTCACTGGCACTATCGAACCCGTAGGTTCATGGCCGCGCGGACATAAGCTCTCCATACATCCCTATCCTGAGCTAATGCTTTCCAGTCATTTCCTGTATAATCTACTTCCCTCAAATCATAGTTAATGTTGTTCTCCCACCTCATTCTTAGTCTACCAACTGGGCGTTTTCCTTCTGGCTTTCCTACAAGAAGTTTCCATGCACGTCTTTCATTCCCCATACGCGCAACATGTCCTGCCCATCGCAGTCTACGGGACTTAACTGTTCTTATTATATCTGGCTTCCTATAAAGACCATGTAGTTACAAAAATAAACAGATTGTAGTTGTATATTTTCTAGTTTATCTACCAATTCATAAGAGTTTTCTATTGCAGAGTTTTCAAATCCATTCATTTTATTAAATTCCTTACATAACCATTTAGATAAATGATATGTAGGAGACCCTATGTTGTTAATTATCGGCCTCATTTTCTTCCCTTTCTTTGTGCACTTTCGGGAGTCCGTAGATGTTGGGAATTTTTGGATTTGAAACCTTCAGATGAAACTTGTCTTTCTTAGTTAAAATGTAATTGATATTCTTGAGAGTGTTGTCTACTTCTTTAATGGTTTTGTTAAGGGGGTCTGATTGAATCTGTGTATATTCTTCAGAGTCCAAAAGTTTTTCCATTCTGTTGTTGTATTCTTCTTAGCTAATCTATTCATGGGGAATTTTGAACACAAGATAATTAATGGACATCGTTTAATTTTCAAGTTCTGGTGCAGATATGTGGATGACATAATAGCAATAGTTAATCATAAACAGATAGATGATGCATTAAAATTATTGAACATTCAAAGTCAAACTATAAAGTTCACTATGGAAAAGGAAATCAATGGAGAAATACCATTTTTAGATCTCAACTTAAAAAGGAACGAAGAAAATAAGATAGAATTTGGAATTTACAGAAAGAAGACACATATAGATAACTACATAAAAGCTTTAGGTTTCAATCACATAGCTCACAAAGAAGCAGTTTTCAATAGTTTGACATATAGATTAGTGAACATACCAATGAACAAAGAAAATTATGAAAAAGAAAAAGAACACATAATCAACGTAGCCACGAAAAATGGTTTTGCAATAAAAATGATACTCAAAAAAATAAACAAGTTCAAAAGACAAAAAATTATTAATCAAAGCACTCTTCTAAAAGTAAAAGAAGATAATGTAAAATTTAGAAAATTCACATATCATCCATTAAAACACCACAAGTTTCAAAATTTTTTTAAAGATTTCAACATAAGGTTAGCACCCAAAAATGACTACAGCATCAGTAGACTGATTAGACCTAATAAGAATGAGAAAATTAAAGAAGAAAACAAATCAGGGATTTATCAAATTAAATGTGAAGAATGTGAGACATTCTACATAGGAAAAACTAAAAGAAATTTGAAAACTAGAGTGAAAGAACATCTCAGGAATGTCAAGAAAGGGGAAGTAGAAAAATCTGCAGTGGCTGCCCATGCATGGTCTGAAAAACATCTTATCGAGAAAGAAGCTAAATTATTAAAACAAATAGAAAAACCTAAATAACTTACTGTTTGGGAAAAGATCTACATTCAAAAGAGCGAAAAGAAGAAATTAATGAACTTTGAAATTCCCGGTGAGAATGACCTGGTTTCGAGGTTTTTCAGTCAGCCAATGGAAAGAGAGAAGGACAGCTCTTCAAGACGACAGAACAACGGTCGTGACGATACTGAGGATGGAACAGAAACTATGTTCCGAAACTAGTTTATAATCAAATAAGAAGAACAATATGAGGTGAGTGATAAAAATATTCTACCTTAAAGTACACTTTGAACTAAACAATAATAAATTATTATTTTCGTGGTATTTACAATATTCTTGCTCATTTCAAGTTTGGCTTTCCAATTATTTTTCTACCTGATACTTATTCTTTTTTTCAATTTTGGCTGAGATTCTTCCCATCTTTAGCATTCCTAACTTCATAACCTATAATTTCAATATACTTTCATAAAATAATATAACAGAAGCTAACTAAATGACTAACTTACAGCTAACAATTATTAATTTGACTGTTACTGATACCTTGGATTAGTTTATGTCCATGGGTAAGCTTCTGAAATAATAAGTTAGGAGCGCTAAGTACGGGATTACCAATTTTCCATTTTAATAAAAAAATTGGAAAGTGACACAATGAGGTAAATAACAGTAGAATACAACTATGAATCAAATTCACATTTTTATTATAACGGGCTTCCAATATAAGACCAGACCGGCCTTACGGAGTTTCACCCGGCACACAGTGCTGTCTCTTCCTCCTGCAATTCACCCTGCCTGCCGCCCGTCCTTGAACTATTTCTTACCTTATAGAAAATGCTGTCCTCCCGCAGTTAAACAGGCATTATACCGAGTAAACACATTTAGATTGACACGCTGTAGTTCGGGCACTGTCAAGTTTCTGATTTCATTTCTTATATTGTTCTTCAGTTCTTTCAATATGTGCGGATTTGTTTTGTACACTTTGTCCTTCAGGCTACCCCACAAATAAAAATCACACACTGTTAGATCTGGGGAGCGAGTGTTTCTTATTTTGTACTGAACAGTGGTCTCAAATTTAGTCACAAGATCATGGATTGTCGATCTGGAAGGAGGTAATTGTCCAGGGAAGTTCCGAATAAATTCCTCGCAAACATGACGAGCTGATTCGTATTTATAATAACATTTACACACATAAATGCGCTGCTCTAATGTCAGCTGACGTCTCATCTTGGCAAACATAGTAAACTGACTAGTTCAAGGACGAGCGGCTGGCAGAGTGAAATGCGGACGAGGAGAGAGCGCTGCCTAACGGGTGAAACCCCGTGAGGCCGGTCCGGGTTTATATTGGAAGCCCGGTATTAAGGTTTTCAATTCCTAACCATTCAAGACTCACAGAGAATGTGATTTAAATATCCTTATACATTCCTCAAACTTAAGCAAAAGATGGTTAACCTTTAATCTTATATCATCCTATGAAATGCATCAATGTAGTCTGTTCATTTCCGAAAAAAGTTGAGTGGGTACAAGGGGCAATCTAGTGAAGCAGTAAAAAAAATATATATATTATCAATTATTTAGGAAACCTAACATTTCATTACTGAAGATACTTAGCAGTTCAATGACTGTTTAGTCTTTTTTTTTTAATGTTACAAATGTCTAGCTTCAGTAAGAAATCACAGAATAATTTAAGGTAGGATAGATATTTTTGTTACCTCTTTTAGTTTAGTAGAACGGTTAGGTTTCCTGAGTAATTGCCAAATTGGAAATGTACGATATATTTAATTATCATAAATACTTTACGAAAATTAAAGTAATATTAAAAAAAATAGTTTTCAAATGTTAGACTCATCATTTAATTCGGAAAATTTTGAGATTTAAAAATAATATGTATAAAAACACGTCATATATTTTTTTCTTCTTCATCCGTATAAATCTTAGGCCTAGGGGCCTCGCTGACGAATTTGTATCCAGCGCTTCTTGGATGGCCCACTAATTTTTTACCTGTTAGACAATAACCAAACATGGCTTTGGGAACTCTTATCTGAACTCATTCTTCGCAAATGATTAATCCTGTTGTTCTGGTATTGACATATATTTGAACAAACATCAGAAATGAAGAATTTCTTGGCCTACTTATGCTCTTATAAAAGTTGGTAACGTACGCGACACAAAAATTTGATGCTTAAAATTATATAAAATTCTAATTTTTCTTTTATATGTAGAAAATCATACAATTCAAATTCTTAACACACAATATTATTATTCCCTCACATTAAAAAAGTATAAAGTGAACGAAATATAACCTTGATTGTGATAAATAACCTATCCAAATTTTATAAACAACCCAATTTACCAGTTGGTGTTCTTACAGCAGAAACAATAAAAACTTGTCGGTCACTCATGTTTCAATTTTGCCACGACTAAGTTACTACGTCCACCAAAATTCACAATTACACTCGTACAGGCAAACCACTATCAACTCACACTAGTGATACCTCCTGGAATTTGCTTACGTAGTGATAAGTATCACCAGTCCAAAGACATCAGCCGACGAACATATATCGCAATTTCGAATTCATTTGTTATTACCCAGAGTGCAGTTGCGCGAGTGACTGGTGCTAAGATGGCTGACAAGAAGGAGATAATTTCAGGGCTCCAAGAAAAAACAGGTAAACAGATGTTGCAATTTATTAATAATGTATGATTTTAACATATAAGACATCCAACTTTAAGTGGAACGTGAATTGTATCCTGTAAAAAGGCTCCATGTATTTATGACAGAAATACCTGTGATGACCATTAGTTTTTCGTGCAGAATGTACCGTAATAAGTATTTATGGAATTAATTATCTTTAGCACTACGTGCAGGTATTATTTTTTAGTTTTGGTGAATATTTTATTACAGGACAAATCGTTCATTTCCCATCAATTACACTTCTGTAAAATTCGATGAGAGAATGCATACTGACTTCCAGTGCACAGATGTGGCCTTGTTTGGGCTGGGCAGATTCGTGTTTTAAAGCATTCCAGCATAATTTTATTGCCGGCAGATTAAAAAAACTAATGCGTTAAAAATGTATATGGCATTTAAGACCATTAAAAACATAAATTGAAAAATATTCATTCAATAATTTGTATTTTTCACTGTCTTAACAAAATGCAGCAGTGAAATCTATTGCTCATATGACAGTATGACGGTCAGTGCTATTTCTGGAGGATTGGCTGTAATTATCAAGGAGAATTTGATAAATGTTTGTACGAATATACTGTTTGTATGTTCCAAATTTATATAATAAAACTGAATATACTTCTCTCATTTTTGTCATTAATATAATGGTCCTATATGACAAATGTTAATCTATTTTATGGGAGAGTAAGCTTACAATGCACATTATTAAATTATTTGGCTATAATTTGGAAGTATTAGGACTTTTGAGGCCCAATGAAATTATTTTGAGGACTTTGCTTTACTTTAAATTAATATTGTTTTAAGTATGCTTTTAGAAACTAGTGATTCATATATGGATGACTATAGATGCATACTCTATGTTGACTTCCAAAAGGGCTTACGACTCAGTATGGACATGCAAGTTGTTAGAGAAACTACAATAAATTGGTATATAAGCTCAAATGCTTCAATGGATTTTACAATTTCTATCTCAACGATATTGTGTAACTAGATATAACAACACACTCTCAAAATACAAACAGACACATTGTGGGCTCTCCCAGGGTACAGTTCTGAGTAGTAACTTATTCAATATCTACACCAAAGATTTGCGTGACTCATTAAAAACATCAGGAATTAAGACAGCAATGTTTGCTGATGATATTATTATCTGGTATTCAGGTACACACACCCAGTACTAATGCCTGAATAACAACCTACAAAATTCCCTGGAAAAACTCCAAAGATGGGCTGAAAATAATCTAATGGACATCAACCCTGAGATAACTGTCTACCAAATTTTCTCACTTGGCTGGAAAGAGAGGAAAATGGATCTAAACTGCAAGAACACCCTACTCTTACAGACTGATCGCAGTATATACCTAGGCCTAGGTGTAACACTTGACTCTAAACTGTCATGGATAAACCATGTGGAAAATGTCGGTAAAAAGACACTGAAAAGAATGAGCATCCTAAAAAGATTAACTAGGGTGAAATGGGGTTCTAGAAAAACCCTAAATACAACATACAACATTTATGTAAAACCTGTACTACAATACTGTGGAGAAATCCTTATCACATCACCAAGAATAATGGAAAAACTGGAAATAATACAAAATTACACATGAGGATAATAACAGGGGCCGTGAAATCCACCTCAATAGAATCCATGAGGGCAGTTACCCAGAACCACCCCATCACCTTAACTCTTCAATAAAAAGCACTTTTACAGTATGAAAAATTAGTCAGATATTCAGAAGACACATGGAGGAACAAACAAGTAGAAGAAAGAAGACTGAACACCCAAGTCACTTTCCTTGAGAAAGTCAAAGAACTAGAGAAACAATTTGAAATTCCGACAAATAGAGAAAACCTCTTACCAATAATAAACCCCCTACATTTTGAGCCTATCCCCTGTGTCTTAGACATAAATGTAAACATCACAAAAAAATCTGAACATAATACCAATTACTTGAAATCAATAACCTTGGAACTATCTACACCAGATATTCTACAGAATACTGGCTGCACGTCTACAGTGATGGCTCACTCACAAATGTTGAAACTGGTGCCGGAGCAAGAGGAACATGCTCCCTTTTTCGTTTTACTGTCATGTTGGACGAGGAACAACAAATTTTGATGGTGAAATTCAGGCTATAAAAATCTCTCTCCAAAACCTATTAACACTAAAAGCCATGTTTTCCAAATTAGTGGTCGTCTGTGACTCCAAAGCAGCTATCCAGGCAATCTACTGGCCAAAAAGTTTTGACTGCAAAGAATGCTATGACATTATTATTGACCTGCAAAACTATGGTAAAGAAGTTGTCCTCCAATGGCTACCCTCCCACTGTGGGATTGCCGGTAATGAAATAGCCGATCTCGTCACCAAAAAAGGATCTCGCATTGAACAGTTCCCTAGATTTAAATCATCACCTTACTCCTTAGTGAAACGCCACATAAAGTTAAAATCCAAAATTATGAATGACAATAGACTTCAAACAGTAGCCAGAATAAAACATATTGATATACCGATCATACCAATAAAACATATTGATATACTGATCATACCAAGAAAAACAGAAATAACACATTTTAGAATGACAATGGGCCACGACTGTCTGGCAAAACACATTTACAAAATCTATATTCTGCCTTCACCAAAATACATTTTATACAATCACCCTGATGAAGAAATGGACGAAGGTCATCTGAACAACTGTATCGCTGTCAAACATGAAGATTATAAGACCTCAACGTATTGGAGAGCAAGACTGCTATTGACTTCAATGTTAGATGCAGCACATTAGACAACAACCACTTAATAGGTCTAATGCTCTAGTTGTTTGAAATATACTTGTGAGTGAATGTTCTAAATATAGTATTCAGCTCGAGTTTAGAATACATCGATCTATGATTTTCCATACAATATTTTTGTAATATTGTTGCTCTACATACTTTTTCCATCTTTACATACATTTCATACTATTTTGAACATTTTGAAATGAGAATTATAACATTTTTTACAGTTCTTAAATATTTATCTACATATGCAAATTGTTGCACTTATCTCAAATGATTTTTTTTAGTTCTACAGGATCATTGTGCGCATGCATGAATGCTTAAAGAAACTTTCACTAGTTAGCGGAGATATCTATGAAATCAGAATGACTAATATTCAAAGCACTCATATCTGGAAAACTGTATAATACAAATTTTCATAAAGATCTGTTGCGTGGTTCAGAAATCTGTAGATCACAACATACACACATTTGCTGTTGTCCTTCGACAGGTTAAGTTATTATACTTGCAATTGAAAGCTGGGCATGAAACGGCTGACAAATTTTGCTCAGAGCCCTCTTATTTGGGCTTGAGGTTGTTTTGGTTACTGCAAACCTACATCATAAGACTCACATCTATTGTTCTCTTCCAAAGGAAGCCATACTAAGAATTTTTACATCCAGAAACATTGATCCTGGCAAGATTTGAACATGTGTATTTTGGAATCATATGTGACTGTGGGCTCAACAGTACATTGTCTTTCCCTTTTTTTTCCATAGTATATTCTTGTAATTCTATTACTCAGTGTACATCTCTTTACTAACATTTTGTATTTTAAACATTTTTCATCATTACTCATAACATTTTTTTTTACAATTTTTACATAGGCCCCTATTTATTTATTTATGATAAACATGATGACATCACAACATTCTCAGGCAATATTGTGATACTCACTAGCTATTTTCCCTCTTCTTCCAATGTTGCCACCATCAAATACTTAATTATTCTTTTTTTGTTATGCATGTAATTTATTTTGTTAGGTTAGGAAGGGAGAAGTTAGTGTATATCCATTTCTAATAAACATTTGAGAACTTATTTCGAAGGTTGGTCATACCGCATGTGCTGCCATCTAGTGACTGCTCTATAAACTTTCTGTAGGATTTAAAAGATATGTGGTTCCACTTAGTGACAGCTCTATAAACTCATGTGCATGCACACTGTTATTCTGTAGGACTTAGAAAATATGTTGGGAAAGGTAAAGTACTGTTTTTCCATGACCTTGTTAATCAGTAATCCACCGGTTCTGGCTTAAAATGTAGTTTGTTGTGGTGATCACGTGTATTGAACAATAGTAATTTTCGTTAGAGACTCATGAGTTAAAAGTTGTTTATAACTCGATACCAGCAGGTGGGAGAGTGTGGTCTTGATTGACATAACTAGAGGGCAGATTTTCCATATTATGGGTTGTGTTCCTTGCCTCTGGTTCCAAGAGTTGTGAGTTCAGGCCTTAGCCTAGGTCAATGGGTTTTTAGAATGGAAAAATCCAAGAGAAAAGTTCTCTGGGAGGGACCATAAGCTTTGGGTCCTGTGTCTGAGATTTTGGGCTTGTAAAAGAACCACAAGCCTTAAATTAGTGTTTCTGAGCAAAATTTAATCAATCTTCCCCCATCCAAGTAATGCCTTAGTTGCCTAATAGATGTCTCATTGAGGTAATATGCTGACTATATGTCACTCACTGGCATCTGTGGGGAATGAGCATAGCTAACTTATCTTGGTGAAGAAATTTCCACTATGGGACACCTATGCCCCCACATAGGGATGTACGGGGTATACCATTCATGCATGTATCAAAAAAATATGTTTTATGCTATGAGGAAGATTTATAGTAATATCAATGCTTATTCAGTATGTCAAACAAACTCCATGGTGTGACAGCCATAGCTGACCTCACATCTACATGTGTTAATCACAGAGGTAGACTATCATACAGCCAGTGTAGGTGTGTCATGTGATCAGCATGTCTAATCGCCCAGCTGTTATATCTGGTTTTATCAACCTGGAGCCGCTAGTTGTAGCTATCCAAATGCCTCAAGATGCTGGGTGGACACTGGTCCCATACTGGGCAAAATTCCATAAGAAAATTTCTTCCCCCATGGAGACTCTCCAGCGCAAGTCCCATATGATCTGTGCCATGGCATCTTGCCTTAACCACTCGGCTATGGCATGAGACATTCAAGTTGTCAGTAGCGGTACATATTTTAGAAGTATTTGGATACACATGCTTAATTTAACATTTAAACATGAAATTCATTCAAAGTATTCTGTGAGAATAGAATTAATAAAAGTCTCATGCATGTACTGTGTAAACTAGTCGAATTCCTCAGAGAGTCAAATTTATTGTCCGATTTTGCTGTTTCACAGAATATGTTTTTCTTTTGTTAATTGAGAGAAAGTCAATTTCTGATTTCAGCTTATTTAAAAGCATCAGACTGCCATGAAAACAAATTATGCATAATCGTAAGAGTACCTATTGCATATTGTTGTAATTTGATTGATAGATCATTGGTTGATTAATGTCTTTGACATTGTCCGATTCCTAATAGCCAGTTATGTTGGTCCATCCAATCTCCTGGTTGTAGATATTTCTCCTGTATGTATAAATATATTCCCTGACTCCAGGAGGTTTTTGGTCTTCCTCTGCCTCGTCTTCCCTCAGATTTCCATTCAAAAACACATTTTGGTAGCCGATCCTCTTCCATTCGTGGATATGTCTGTACCATCTTAATTGCTGAGTTTTAATATAATCTAAAATAGTATCTTCAATCTTTATTTTCTCCCTTATAACTGAGTTTCTAATTTTTTCTTTTTTTGAAATTCTTGCTGCCCTTCATATAAAATCCATTTCTATTGTCAAAAGATACTTTTTTTTGTTTTTGTTGTTAATAGCCAAAGTTCTGCTCCATAAGTAATGATGCTTTTAACAATTGTATGTGGTTGAATACCAAAGATCTGAAAAACAAAATGCAATATGAAGAAGCTCAAACAAAAGTTAGAAAGAAAATAATGAAGCTAAAAATCAGAGCTGGGAACAAAATTGTCTAAAAATTCAAACATGTACTGAAGTACTGAATCTTGGAGAATTAAAAAAAAAAATGAAAAATAACAGAAGAGGACAAATAAATGTACAAACATTACCTTTGACTGAATGGGAAAATTATTTTAAAACATTACTATCAGAAAACAGGGTATTTAAATTAGATAACATACAAAATATAATTTGACACATATTTAAATAATATCTACTGATATTCTGCACTAAGGCATCTTGCCTTAAATCGCTCTGCTTCGGTGCCGGACTTGAAACTACTTATGAAGTCATTATTAAAGTAATATTAAGAAGCTAAAGTTCTTCTTTTTCTTCACTTCATGGCTAGGCAAACTGCCTGTTCTGCTTCACAGTTGTTCTGTCCATCTTTTCACTGGCCTTCCTACATTGGCTTGTAGTTAAATGCTGTTTTTGGTAATCTTGTTGCATTCATTCTTTCTACATTTGTAAACAAACCATTTATCTCTCTATTCTTTTATTTCTTCATTCAGTGGATATATATGTATGTAACACTATTCTTATATGTATCATCATTCTTTATATGATCCATTTACTATGATTGAAATAAGTAAATTCATGTACAAAACCGAACCATTGCAATATATGATAAAGAGAAAAATTTATGGCTGAACTGAACTTTGAGCTATAAGTGCTGATGCCCAGATCACTGAGTCATTAAGGCTTCTCTCCCACCCAAGCACAAATTCTCCCTTTACCTTACTCTCTTGATCCCAGATCCAATGCAATAAATCATAATTGAAGAGAATTGCATACATTTTTCTCTGTGACATTGATTAGTTGTGTACATTAATTTACTTATTTTAAATCATACTAATAGCTTTAGCTTCTTACTACAGTATTAATTTAATAAACAATGCTATAGCTATAGCTGTATCATCATGTCGTCTTAATGTAGAAGCCATTCAATGTGTATTTGTGAACGATGATTCATTGCTTTGGATGTGGGATGAAGAGAGTATGGTAAAGGGAGAATTTGTGCTTGGATGGGAGTGAAGCCTGAATGGCTCAGTGGCATGGGTGTCAGGACATATTGCTGAAGGTACATGTTCGATTCCTGGTTCAGGCAAAAATGTTTCTCTTTGCCATTGATTACAATAGTTAGAGTAATTATTTGAGAGGAGCCATGAAGGATGAATTTACCCAGGATATGAATAATTTGGAAAGAAAAAGAAAATAAAATCCATTGAGAGATACTGAATGCCCTATGTTCCTGCTGGGGATAAGGAAAAGAGACGATAAAATGTACTAGGTCTATAAAATATACTCATCACCATTGATGACAATACAATTATTATAGCAAGAAAGTTGATTCAAGAGTTAGCATTTGAGACTCATTTTTGGGAGTTCTGTATTCAAATCCCAGTTCTGATCAATCTGATTGTTATCTTAAATAATACATGTTATTATCATGACCCATTTCATCATATTCAACATCTCATTGTATCAAAATAAATTGATATACTACGAAATTATATGTTAAAGGATATATAGATATTAACAAAACTAAAATTATGGCATTTCATGGGAAGGACCTCATACAAAGTAATATCTGTCTCCAGAATAAAATTTTAGAGAGATCTAATCAATTTAAATATCTTGGATATTATCTCTCTATCTGGGATGAAAAGGATATCCTTGAAAAAATTACTAGTTATAATAAAAGTTTAGGAATTATTAATCAAGTTATGAAACCATCCCTTGTACAAAAAAACACCAGATTACGTTTATATAACACTTTGGCTAGACCAGTGTTGACCTATGGTAGTGAAGCATGGACACTAAAAAGACAACATGAAAGCAGAATAACGGCTTGTGAAATGAGATTCATGCGCAGAACAGCGGGTTACACCAGATGGGATCGGAAAAGGAACACCGATATCTTAAAAGAATTGAAGACTATGCCAATTTTGGAATATATTAAACCATACCAACTAAATTGGAAACACCATCTTGAAAGAATGAGTTGAAATCGGATTCCCAAAGCTGTTTATAATTATATACCAAGAGCGCGAAGATCACTGGGCCGTCCTATGAAACGCTGGAGGGAAAATTTTCTATAGGATCGTAACAGGCCTTGGCCTAATACTTGGAAGGAAGAAGAAGATAAAAATGTAATAAATCAATTGATTTGGTATTTACTTGATGAATCAGTGATGCATTTATTAAATAAAAAACCATCAAGTTTTATATCTTCTTCTTCTACTTAATCATAATTTGTAGGATTTTCATCCTGTTTATTTCCAAAATCACTCCTCGGAGGAAGACGTATTGGATGTGCATTCACTGTCTTTCCATCTCTTGGCTGGTCTTCCTCTTGTTCTTCTCCCGTCCATTGGTCTATCTTCTATAGCTCTTTTTGCAAGCTGGTTGTCTTCCATTCCTTCTGTATGACCCTTCCAATATTGTCGTCTATCTTTAATAAATTTGGTTATGTCTTGAATATGACATTTGTCCGTAATTTCTGTGTTGTGTATTTTATCAAATAATGTTTTCGCCTGAATAGTTCTTAAGATTTTCATTTCACATGTGCTTATCATTATTTTAGTTTTTTGTTGTACCAGCCCTAGTTTCTGTTCCATATACGATAACTGGTTGAACTATCGTTTTGTATATGCGGGTTTTGCTTTCTATTGACATATGTTTGTTGCGCCAAATTAAATCTTTCATATATCCTGTTATTTGTGCTGCTTTATCAGCTTGTTACTTTACTTCTATTATTAAATTTTTAGTATTTGTTATTAATACACGTAAATAATTAAATTCTGATACTTTGAACCCGCCATTACCTGTCCCAAGCCAGGTTGAAAAAGGGTGAGGGGGAGGAGTAACACCTCGTAAAAAAACTTGGTTCAGCTTGCACAGCTGATAGTACCTTGTGAGGGCCCCTTGCCAAGGGTTACGGTGAAGACCTCAACGGCAGATACAGCGGAGAAGGAGTCCTTCGGTATGGTGTACTTGGCGGAAGAGGCAACTCTACATCTACTGTCTTGTAAATTGACAAACGGGCAGATGGGGTTCGTTAGCCCTGAAAGACAGACAACTCCGAAATAAAACGGGGCAGGCTGAGCTCTGGAGCTGGGTGAAGGCAATCGTCCTAGGGAGGAAACCCCGAGTAATAAACCCGCCATGAAAACGGGCTAGCAACCCACTTCAAGGTGTATCTTATACATTGCTCGCAGTCCCAAGGATCAAGCCTCGGATCAAAAGTTTTCTATGATTTTCATAAATATTAATTTAATTTAACATTCTTTACAGCTGTTTCAAAACACTGTACCTTCATAAGAGGAACGTCATAAATATAAATAAATTTTCTACATAGAAAATGTATTTATATTTATGACATTCATCTGATGTAGATACAGTGTATTGAAACAGCTGTTATGAATGTTAAATAAATCAAATATTTAAGAAAATCATATAAAACTTTGATAGTTTTACCTATTAAATATAAATGTTTTTTTTTCTGTGGTGCATAAAAAATTATGTCTTTCTATATAACTTATTTTCACATATTTTTACACACTCGCTCAAGATATATAACTTATACTAATCCACGGCGCTGTTGAATCCAAAAGTTTCACGGCCACGCAGACATAAGCTTTCCATACATCACTATTTTAAGATAATGTTTTCAAATCATCCCCTATATAATTCTTCTCCCTCAACTCATGGTTAAGATATGTGTGTGTGTATATATATATAGGACTTTAAAGCCGTGGATCCCGAGTCTGAAGATTTTCATCCTCGTAAAAGAAGCCTCTAAGCAAAATTTACCGATCTTCACCCTCCTAGCAATAGTTGCCTATTAGATGACTCATTAGGTCGGTATATTGACCGCGTACCATTCATGGCATCTTTAGGGAAATAAAACTCCATGGCGCGACATACCTAGAAAGCCCTTGGCCTACCAGCCGGCTGCTGATCTCACATCTACATGTGTTGATCACAGAGGTAGACGATCATCAAGCCAGTGTAAGGGTGACATGTGGTCAACAAGTCGGACCCCCAGCCGTTATAGCTGGTTTTCTCAACCTGGAGCCGCTACTTATTGTAGCTATCCAAATGTCTCACGATGCTGGGTGGGCACCGGTCCGATACTGGCCCTAATTCCATGAGAACCAGCGCCCCATAGCTCAGCGCCAAGGCCTCTTCCCTTAACTACTCGGCTACAGAACGGTACCTTAAGGGAAATAAGCGTAACTAAATTAACTTGGTCTAATACAACCTAACAAAGATGGGACTAAGGCCCAATATTGGACTGTCACGCCATCGTGTGTGTGTATGTGTATATATATATATATATATATATATATATATATATATATATATATAACAGTATATATGGGGCATGTTGTAGCATAATTAGCTAAGGCAATACGCTACAATCCGGGAAGGTTGGAGGTTCGAGTTGAGACTAGGTAGGATTTTTAAACTGTTTTAAATCTTCTTCTGGCACCATGACCTGGGGTCGACTCAGCCTCTAATAGAAATTAGTACCAGACTTTTATTCTAGTAGGCAGAGGCAATCTTGCAGGACTGACAGACCGTCTGACATCTAGGCCGATTGTCTAGGTAAATGGGAGCTTTAATCTCCTCCTACCCCCAAGGGGGTTACGTTCTTCTTGGTCCTTCCGTAAAGCTGGGGTTCCACAGGGTTCGGTACTTGGACCTTTGCTTTTTTCAATCTACGTAAATGACATATCTAACTCCCTAAAGCATTGCAAACATAATTTATTTGCAGACGACATGCAAATCTACATCCACACAGACAAATATTCACTAAATGACGCTGTTGCCAAAATTAACGAGGATCTTGACACACTAATGACTTCGACAGTTAAATATGGACTGCAATTAAATCCTACAAAGTCACAATCAATCATTATGGGTCATCAGAGACTATTATCTACAATTAACCTAAACACAGTTTCGCATGTGTCACTAAACGGAGTTCAAATCCCTTATAGTGAGACAGTAAAAATTCTAGGAGTATTTATTGACAAAAACTTAAATTGGAATACACAAATAAACCATACATGCAAAACAGTCTTCTCAATAATACATTCGTTAAATCGTGTACGAAATTGTTTGCCATTCGCCCTTAGGAAAATGTTAGTAGAAACACTTGCAATGCCCCATTTTGATTATTGTGACACTCTTTTTACAGACTTAAATATTATTTCCACTCAAAGACTTCAACGTGTTCATAATTCTTGCGCACGTTTTATTTGTGGTATTCGCAAATTTGACCATGTTACACCGTCCCTGGAACAATTATCGTGGTTTCGTCTAAGAGATCGTAGAACTGTCCATTCCCTATCCCTTCTCTATAAAATACTTCACACATCATCGCCTAATTATTTATCACGCCGCTTCATCAGACTATCCGACACACATAATCTTGACACTCTCGATCCCATCAGCATATTGTCCTTTATATCCCGCCTCATCACACTGTATATTATTCATTATCTTTTACGGTGTCACTTACCAAAACATGGAATTCCCTTCCACCCTATGTCAGAGACTGTCAAACTATAACATCCTTCAAAAACAAACTAAAGAATTATTTAATAACAAACTAACTTATACACCTCACTGATAGTATTCTTTTAGCAATATTAATATATTTAATTATTTATGTAAATAATATTAAGAATAACAAATATTTTTATTTGTTTTGTTTTAAATATTGTATAATCGTAAAATTAGTTTTCTATATCTCATTATTTTCCTGTTTTTTATATACATTAGACAGGGACAATTTAATATGTCTAGCTTGTATACATTTTATTATTAGTTTTAGTCTTACTTTTAACTAATATTAACTGGTTGTATTATAGATCGTAATATGTATATTAGATATTATCTTTTGATCAAATTTTTACTTAGTGTTTAATATTAGAGTTAATTAAGATTGTTATATTCTTATGTAATATATGTTTGTCCTGGTGAGTGGAAGAGAAGGCCACATGGCCTTAACTCCATCAGGCTAAATAAATCTAAATCTAAGGGGCTCGTAAGGCATATTTGGGGATTACTTTACACTTATATATATATATATATATATGAAGGGTATAGAGAAAGGACCATGTAAGTCACTTTTTTTTTGTCTAAATGGATTTGAAGTGTCAGTTTAGATTGTCCATGAAAAGCACTATTATTTAGAAGTGTGAAATAGTAAAATATAGGCTATAGTTTAGTCATGGGTTTACCTCCAAAGTTTGGCTTACATATAAGGAAGTATGATTATTGTACAATCAAAAGTACGTTTTATAGGTTTCAGGAGAAAAGTGACTTGCCTGGTTTTTCCACTGTCCACTTCATATAATTTATGTGGTGTATTCTAGAGTTAATAGTAACATTGCAACTCTAATGAATGATGTACCGTAATTTCATGATGTGTGAGCGCGTAGATCATTGTTATTTTAATTCTGTCCCATATACGTTATTTAATTTTATTTTGAATCAGATACATTTACATAACCATTGATGAGCCTATCTTGTGACACAAATCTCATGTAGATTAGAATTTAGCTTTATATTGTAGCCTTCATAGGGACTCTTGTCGTCCCAACTTCTCTCAAAAAACGATAAACTAAAAATATATAAAACTGTTATTCCCTCAGTTATAATATGAAATATATAAAACTGTTATTCCCCCAGTTATAATATATGGATGCGAAACATGGACTCTACGGGTTCGATAGTTATTTGCTGGTAACTAATTAACTAACGAATTCACTGGCACTATCGTAGGTTCATGACCGCGCGGAGATAAGCTCCCTATACATCCCTATCCTGAGCTGCTTTCCAATCATCCCTTGTATAATCTACTTCCCTCAAATCATGGTTAATGTTATTCTATCACCTCATTCTTGGAGTACCTACCAGGCGTTTTCCCGTTGGCTTTCCTACAAGAAGCTTCAATGCCCTATTTTATTCCCCATTCGTGCTACATACCATGCCCATCACATTCTACGAGACTTAACTGTTCGTATTATATCTGGTTTGCTATAAAAATCACTTAGGTCACTGTTATATAGTCTTCTCCATTTGCTCGTCTGTTCATCTCTCTTTGATTTTCCTGTAGTGATTGGAAAATATTATTTCGGGGTAGATATGTATGTAGATATTTAAATAGACATTTTAAAACGATTAATTAAATTGTCTGATACAATATTATTTGCCGATGATCAAGTAGTGATATTCAGTTCAGAAGATGATTTACAAAGAGCCATTTTTAATTTGAGAAAAATAAGTGTCAATTATAATTTTAAAATTTCAAAGAATGAAACTAAAATTTTAGCATATAAAGGGCATGATACCTTAAGAGCAAAAATGGTAATTGACTGTAAAATATTGGAACAAGTGAATAGTTTTAAATATCTAGGTTTCAATTTATCATATGTTAAAATTAAATATATTAATGATAAAATAAATACATTTAATCTAATGTGTGGCACTATTAAAATAACCCTTGGGAAAAATACAAGACAGGAAACAAAAATGAAATTTTATAAAGTAATGGCTGTCCCTG
Organism: Diploptera punctata; assembly: GCA_030220185.1. Taxonomy (NCBI): domain Eukaryota; kingdom Metazoa; phylum Arthropoda; class Insecta; order Blattodea; family Blaberidae; genus Diploptera; species Diploptera punctata. The sequence goes on along the minus strand of JASPKZ010002677.1, from coordinate 795,042 downwards.
TATTGATATACGGTGCACGAATGTAACCTTATCGTGATTGCGGGAGATATATAAAACATTTGTAGCAATTGATTATACCAAAAAAAAAAAAAAGAAAGAAAGAAACCACTCTTTGCACTTTCTTAAACGTATTATTTCCCAGGTAATAACGTTCCAGAAAAATATAATTTACATATTTACATCATAGGAATCAGAAATTAATTAATATACAATTATCTAATGTGTGGCACTATTAAAAGAACCCTTGGGAAAAATAAAAGACAGGAAACAAAAATGAAATTTTATAAAGTAATGGCTGTCCCTGTATTGATATATGGATCAGAATGTTGGACGATCACTAAAAGACAAGAACAAAGATTGGAAGTAATTGGGATTATATTTTTTAAGAAATATAGCAGGTTATACTCTGCTGGATAAGAAAATAAATGAAGATATAAGAAAGGAACTAAATATTTCAAACTTACAGGTCGAATAGTTAAATATGGAAACGCCTGGAAAGAACATGTTGATAGAAGAAAGATGTAAAAAATTATTGATTGCTGAGACTCTTGACGTCCCAAAAAAGTTAAACCGAAAATATGTAAAAACCATTATTCTACCAGTTATATGGATGCGAAACGTGGGCTCTTACTTTAAGGGAGGAAAGGAGATTACGGGTATTTGAGATTAAAGTTCTTACGACAATTTTTGGACCAAAGAGAGATGAACAGACAGGTGAATAGAGAAAATTACATAACAGTGAACTATATGGTCTTTATAGAAAGCCAGATATAATAAGAACAGTGGTCTCGTGGACTGCGATGGGCAGGACATGCGGTACGAATGGGAAATGAAAGGCGTGAATGGAAGCATCTTGTAGGAAAACCAGAGGGAAAACGCCCAGTTGGTAGACCAATAATGAGGTGGGAGAATAACATTAACTATGATTTGAAGGAAGTAGATTATACAGGGGGGGCACGCCGTAGCGTAGTGGTTAAGGCACTGAACTACAAGCCGGAGGGTCGAGGGTTCAAGTCCCGTTGGGGGTCAGGATTTTTAAACTGTCCAAACCCTCTGGCGGCACAATGGCCCTGGGGTCGACTCAGCCTCTAATGGAAATGAGTACCAGACGCTTGTTCTGGGGTAAAATCGGCCGTCACGCAGGGCTGACAACCCGACTGACATAAAGTGCCGATTGTCTAGAAAAAGTGGGAGCCTTAACCTCCTACTACCCCAAGGGCCTCCTGAGGCCTGTAGTGGGATCACTTTAAAAATATTATACAGGGAATGATTGGAAAACATTATCTCAGGATAGGGATGTATGGAGAGCTTATGTCCGCGCGGCCATGAACCTACGGGTTCGATAGTGCCAGTGAGTTAGTTAATTATAAACTATTCGGAAGGAGAAATGTTGTACGCCCACACAGAACAACTCTAACAATTTCAGTTTTTATGAAATCGGAACAAGTCAGCGGCTTAATCCTTGGATGATGATATGTATGAAGAGATTATGTCCGCGTGGCTATGAACCTTCGGGTTTGATATGCCAGTGAGTTAAATGACTTGACATTGCACTGCTTCTGTAAGCTTTGGTCGGGGAGAGAGTAGGAATGAGAGATGGGGGTTCTGTTCTAAGAATGGCCCACCTAGCATCAGTAGGTGAAGTTCATCATGTGTAGTAGATGTGTGTAGAAAGCGCCCGCCCGCCCGCACGCACTGCAGTTCAACACGTGTACAAAATTTGTTATAGTTTAGTGTTAAAAGTTTTAAACGTTACAATTGATTCCTAATTGTATCACGATGTGGTCACCATATGCGGTGGAAGATTATGTTGGCGGTGTTTTTGCAGGTAAGGATTTAATTTCTCTGAAACTTTTCATAAATAACATTGTAACTTGCCTTAAAGCTTGTTTTATTGTTATAACTAGAGAGAGGAATTGTATGAAGGAAATTTTACCAAATCGTAATATTTATATATAAAACTTATGAAACTACATTTTTTAAAATTACGTATATGTGTGTGTGTGTGTGTGTATATATATATATATATATATATATATTATATATATATAGCGTCAGGAGTGGTCTGCCGGAACCCTTGTCGTTCACAGACCTCTATAAATGTAGGGGCTTCATCTCATCTCATTCCTCGACCCGACCCTGAGTTGGACAAGAGTTGAGGATATATATATATATATATATATTGTTTGTGTGTGTGTGTGTGTGTGTGTGTGTGTGAGAATATATATAGATTGTGTGTGTGAGAGAGAGGGGGGGAAGCTCTCAGTAGTTAGACCAAGAGGTGGCAGAATAGCATTAATCATGATTTATGGGAAGTAGATCATACAGGGGATGCTTGGAAAACATTAGCTCAGGATAGGGATGTATATATTAATATAACTCCATAGCACGACAGGCCTAGAAGGCCCTTGGTCTACCAGCCGGCTGCTGGCCTTACATTCACATGTGTTAATGTCAGAGGTAACAATCATCTAGCCAGTGCAGGGGTGATACAAAGTCAACATATCGGGTCTCCCAGTCGTTTGTATATTAATATAGCCTTATTATTATTATTATTGTTGGGGAAAATTGAGCTATAATTTTGGATGCGATTAAAATGGGGAGCTTATGTTCGTGCGACAATGAGCCTAAAGGTTCGATAGTGCCAGCGAGTTATATATAAACACACACATGATTGATTGATTCCCGCTTCAGGACATAGGTGTTCGCCTAATGGAAAATGTCTTAACCAACTAATTTAGTTACCCTTATTTCCTTACGGGTGTCAGCGAATGACATGTACTTAGTACATCGTCTGGAGGAGACATCTAGTAGGAAACTAAAGTATTATTTGGATGGAGGATGGTGTGTTAAATTTTTTCTTAGAGACCTTTCTTTTCAGGCTTGAGGTTCTTTTACGAACCCAAAAATATTCAGAGACGGGGCCCACGATTTAAAGTTCCTCCCGGAGGACAAGTCTCTTGGATTTCTCTATTCTAAAAATCTATCGATTCTGGTCGAGTTTGAACCCGCGACTCTCGGGACTAGAGGCAAAGAACACAACCTATAAATAAGTAGATATTATTTAAATTGGTGTCATTATACAACAATTTTCTGATATGCATGTTTTTTTTTTTTCTCTCTGTCCGACACTTAAATAAGCTGATTCACAAATTGAGTTTCTCCAATTTAATAAAATAAACATGTATTCGGTAAAAAACCAGCACAATAACTAACTCACTGGCTCTATCGAACCCGTAGGTTCAAGGCCGCGCGAACATAAACTCTTCATACATCCTTATCCTGAGGTAATGTTTTCCAAACATCCCCTGTATAATCTACTTCTTTTAAATCGTTAATGTTATTCTCGCACCATATTCTTGGTCTGCCAACTGAGCGTTTTCCCTCTGGTTTTCCTACAAGAAGCTTCTATGCCCCTCTTCCATTTCCCATTCGTGCCGCATGTCCTCCCCATTGCAGTCTATGTGACTTAACTGTTTTTCTTATGATATATATATATTTTCCTATAAAAATCATGTAGCCCTCTGTTAAGTAGTCTTCTCCATTCGCCTGTCTATCTCTCTTTGGTCCAAAATTTTTCCTAAGAACTTTATTCTCAAATACTCCCAATTTATGTTGTAGGAAATTCTACATTACGCTCTTCTTGGACCTACCGTAAAACTGGAGTTCCACAGGGCCCATTGCTTTTTTCAATCTATATAAATGACATATCTGACTCCCTAAAACATTGCAAACATCATTTATTTGCGGACGACATGCATATCTACTTTCACTCAGACAAGTATTCTTTAAATGACGCGGTAACCAAAATTAATGAGGACCTTGACTCGCTAACGGCGTGGACAGAGAAATATGGATTTCAGATAAATCCTAAAAAGACACAAGCAATCATTATGGGTCATCGGAGACTATTATCCTCAATTAACACAAATGCAGTATTACATGTGTCACTTAATGGGGTTCGGATCCCTTATAGTGAGACAGTAAAAAATCAAGCAGTATTTATGAATTAACATTTAATTTGGAATAAACAAATAAATAACATTTGCAAAACTATCTTCTCAATAATACACACATTAAATCGTATAAGACATTGTTTACCGTTTGCTCTAAGGAAAATGTTAGTAGAAACACTTGCAATGCCCCATTTTGATTATTGCGATACTCTTTTTTACTGGCCTAAATACTGTTCTTACCCAAAGATTTCAACGTGTTTCATAATTCGTGCATACGTTTTATTTGTGGTATACGTAGATTTGATCACGTTACACCATCCCTGGAACAATTGTCATGGCTTCGTCTACAAGATCGTAGAACCATCCATTCCCTATGCCTTCTCTATAACATATTACACACATCATTACCTTATTATTTATCACACCGCTTCACTAAACTATCTGATAACACATAAATTAGATACCCGATCCCTTGAGCTCAGTGTCCTTTATATCCCTCCTCATCATACTACCTGTTATTCGAAATCTTTTACAATTTCTCTTGCTAGAGCATGGAATTCCCTTCCACCCTATGTCAGAGACTGCCAAACTTTACCATCTTTCAGAAACAAATTGAAAATAAAATTACTAACAGAAACAACTCACTAATATTACTTTTTAAGAATTAATAATGCGTTTTTTCATTATTTAATAAAAATAGACTTAAGATTTGTTAATATATTTACCTAATGCCTTGTATAATAAGCATAGATTAATTCATTGTAGTTTATTACTTTTTTGTATTTTTTTTCTTTTCTTTTTATGTATTGTAGATTCGAGCTGTTATTCCTTTTTGTATTCATTGTATCATTAATTTAATTTTAATTGTATTTAATTTCATTGTATTATTAGACATTATTTTCATTATTATTCAATTTGACAGATAATTAATTGTTTAATATGACTATTATTGTAATTTTTTTTTTGTATTCATATGTAACATATGTTTGTCCTGGTGAGTGGAAGAGAAGGCCACATGGCCTTAACTCCACCAGGCTAAATAAATTTATTCTATTCTATTCTATTTTTTCTTCTCCCTTAAAGAAAGAGTCCATGTTTCGAATCCATATAATCTAACTGGGAGAATATAGTTTTATACATTTTGTTTTATATAGTGTATAATACCATGCATTTTCAGAATTGAGTCTGTTTAATTGAATTGTGGTCTTTTCAAAACTAGCACAATAGAACCGTACATTGAATTTGCTGGGGGATTCGCTTTATTTAAGCTGTTTCTGCATGACCGACTTTGTGGATTATATATATATACTTTTTTTTTGTCCACCGCTGTGGTCTCGAGGTAGTGTACTGCTTTGTCACGCAGCGGGCCCGGGTTCGATCCCTGGTCGGGACAAGCTTCCTGGGTGAGGTTTCTTCCGAGTTTTTTTCTCACGTGTTAGACAAATGCCAGGTAGCTTTGTAGCCTAATAGGTCCCCGAACATCATGTGGCCATCATCATCATCATCCACGGTGTGGAAAGCAACAGGAAGCTACCACACCTAGTAAAGCTGCAAAGCATAGCACGAAAATGCTATGATTGCAATGAAGGACCTGCCCTAGGGCAAAACACTATAGAATATATATATTTTTATACATGCTATTTAATAAGGGTATATTTGACGAATGACATCCTAATGCTAAGCGTATAAAGACTACAGCATTCATCTGCCAATTGGAAGGAACTACACTGTGGAGGGTTATTGTTTACAATTTTACCCTTCAGTCTGCTTTTATGATCGTCTCACGTTTGTGCTTTTCTTTGAATAACATCCTATATATAGTAAAGGAATATAATTGGGATAAAATTCAGTTATTTTCTTAACTAGGATTGTGATTCATTTCCATTCTTCTCTCTATTCGTATTGTTCTCTATTATCTCTTATTCAAGATATCTTTCATAGTAGTACGTGACTCCCATAAAATGGAAACTAAATAAATTGGTTCCTTTAGAAATTCCTATTTGCATTTGCTACACGCACATTCTATTGAGTAACACTAAGAAAGGGCTGGAAGTAAACACCAATAATACTAAATATATGGTCACACAGAAATATAGGCCTATTATGCAATGGAACTGGACTGTTAATGACAAACAATGGAATTGAATTACCTAGGAATAATAACTACAAATAAGAATGAGACTCACAAATAAAGTAAAACATAGGCTCAATTCTGGCTCAATGCCTGTTATTAGGCCTATTCATTATAGGGACTCTTATCATCCCAACTTCTCTCAAAAAACATTAAACTGAAAATATATAAAACTGCTACTCTCTGAGTTATTGGTGTGAAACATGGACTCTTACTTTAAGGGAGGAGAAAATATTACGAGTATTTGAGATTAAAGTTCTTAGGAAAATGTTAGGACTAAAGTGAGAAGCCTACTCAACAGTGAGCTACATGATTTTTATGGAAAATCATATATAATAGGAACAGTTAAGTTTCATAGACTACGGATGTGGACATGGAAACTCCTTTAGGAAAATCAGAGGGAAAGCAGCCAATACGTAGGCCAAGAATGAGATGAGAGAATAACATTAACAATAATTTGGTAGAAGTATATTATACAAGGATGATTGGAAAAATATTAGCTCAGAATAATGATGTATGGAGAAAGCTTATGTCCCCGCGTCCATGAACCTACGAGTTTGATAGTGCCTGAGTTTGTTAGAAGATTAATATATTGTGTAACAAACTCTATTTATTAGCATTGACCCTCATATTTGGCAACCTGAGTTTTTATCATATTTATTTATTTTCCTTCGACGCTATGGTCTTTGAGTTTAACCTTGGCCTCCTTATTCACTTGTATCCATTCTTGAATGTCTGTCTCCGTGTTTTAATACCAGCATACAGTTGTCTTTGTACATAATTCATTTTGCAGCTCTTCTTATTCCTACTAAGTAACTAATTCATCCATTGGCTCTATCGAATCCTTAGGACATAAACTCTCCATACATCCCTATCATGAGCTAATGTCTTTCCAATCATCCCCTGCATATTCTACTTCCCTCATCATGGTCAATATTATTATTCTCCCACCTCATTCTTGGTCTACCAACTGGGCGTTTTCCCTCTGATTTTCCTACAGGATGCTTCCATGCATTCTTTCATTCCCCATCTCAGTTTATGATACTTAACTGTTCTTATTATATCTTGCTTTTTATAAAGACCAAGTAGCTCACTGTCTGTTTATCTCTCTTTGGTCCAAATTCTTTTCTAAGAACTTAATTGTCAACTATTTGTAATCTTCTTTCCTTCCTTAAAGTTAACGAGTCCATGTTTCACTTCCATATAATATAACTGAGAGAATAACAATTTTATATAGGCTTATTTTCATATTTGAAAACGGTACTCGAATAAATATAGAGCTGCAAAACGTATATAAGGTTGTTGATATTGTGATATAAAAACAGCAAGAATGCGTCTGTCTAGTGGTTGTGTGTCTTGCCTCTAGTTCCGAGGAAGGATTTTTAGGATGGAAAATTGGAAGAGACAATTCCTCAGGGAGTGACTTTAAGCCGTGAGTCACAAGTCTGAAGATTTTCGGTCTCTAAAGGAACCTCTCTTATTCCAGTTCGTTCACGGTAGCCTCTGCCCGTTTCTGGAATTCCCTCCCCTAAGACATCAGAAATTGTCGTACGCTTGACTTTTTAAGTCATGCTTATTACTTGTTAAATAATTAATTTTTCTCCAGAACTAAATTTATTCTATATCATTAATAGTACTTTTTTTTCATTTTTTCCATCTTGCACATTTTATATTTCAAGCGTTAAATCTAGAATATATCTAAATATATTGTAAATAATAATTATATTGTACATATGCCATGTAATATTTTTGTTTATTATAATTTAGATGCAAGAATGATATTTGTATTTTTTAAAACCTGGTTGAGTGGTGACAACGCCTTAAAGCCTTAACTCTGTTATGTAAAATAAAAATATTATTATTATTATTATTATTATAAATTAGGGCATATGAGCAAAATTTAACGATTTAAATTTGCAAACCGGCTGGGTATCGATTCCGTTGGTATCTTCTGAGCTATGTTGGAGAGTTATTTTGCAACGGTTGATATATTTTAAAGTATCCTCAAATAACGGTCGATGTTGAATTTAGTTGTTATTCAGAACCATGTTGCAATAACAGCTGTTCTACGTAAATTGAAGTGAGTAACAGATGGATGCATACGTTCTTACTTTTGTATGTAAGTACAATGCGATTCTGAGGTTTGTAGATTTCACACAAATTTGGTTATTAATATAATTAAAATGTAAAAATTGAATGTCAGTATACTACTATTGCTTGGATCTAGTCTAGTTCCCGAAGTTCTCGGGGAGATCGATTTTTCATCATCATAAAAATGTCAAGTATTATATCTCTTCCGAGATAATTTCCAGTTGTAAATGTATGACTGCATTTTCAGTAGTCGAATAATGGTTTTACCTTTAAGCATGCAAGAAAATGTAGTTCGTTCTCTAACACTCAAAATACAGGGAATAAAAATGTATATTATGTAGCACATATCTATATAAGTTATATGGAAGAATCTTTAAATACATATGTAATTACAAATTTAATAGAATAAATAAGCACTGTTTTACTCATACGCACGCGAAGATAACAGTCTGTTCATTTATATTTAGTATAAAAATCTTCCTAAGAACTTTATTCTCAAATACTCGTAATATTTTGCCCTCCTTTAAAGTAAAAGTCTATGTTTCGCTCCATATAATATAACTAGAAGAATTTCAAAATTGTCTCTAATTTGATCTTCTTAGTAGTGTTGATTTTATTGTACGCAAAAGTTGTTGAAATTTTGCCAGTTATATGTCAACATCCCTGGAGTTCATGTACGAGAAATTACAACAGAGCTAATTAAATGCATTGAATTGTTCTACACACTGGTTATTAATAACAGTTTTGGATCTTCGGTGATTTTTTTCCTTCAAATGCTTTATTTTAGTTTTCTTTTTAGGGCTCTTTAGATTATAATCCGTCCCGCGCCGTAGCCGAGTGGTTAAGGTAAAATGCCTTGTCGCAGATCTGCGGTAATTGCGCTGGTTCGAGTTTCCATGGCGAAAACATTTTCTCGTGTAATTTCATTCTGTATAAGACCAGTGCCAACCCAGCATCATGAGGAATTTGTATATTACAATAAGTATCGGCTTCTGGTTGAGAAAACCCATAGAGAAATTTCGAATAGAGGGGAAACTGAGTACAGTGACACCTAAAAAATTTCGGTCGTTTACGATGAACTACAATGAGCAAGCTACAATGGTAGCGCTGTTTCTTAGTAACAGAATATGTAACTAAATAAAACAAATGCAAGGCACACGGCGTCGTGCACAGCGTGTTCACTCAGGATTATGGGAAATTGCCATTTTGTAAATTTAAATTTTTTAACTGCTATCCTTTCGCTCTCTGTAGACGGTACTGTAAAAATTATATATTATCGATAGTTAAAATCATTACTTAGATTTTATTTTACTCTAATTTGTAAGTAAATTCAAGTTTGTTTACGTTTTTAATGTGAATCTATTTTCAAAGAAAACCTACTAGAAGTGATAAAATTCTAAGATTTGTTAGGTTAGGAAGAGTGATGTTAGTGTACAGCCATTTCTAATAAACGTTTTAAAAATGTGACTTTATAATGGACTTCAGATGTACGACATGGCTAAGGTTCTTTAATAAATATTGTTATAAATATGTATGTGAGAATAAGGGGGTAGGTCAATTGTACATATTTATTAAAAGAGCTCATAATGCACGTTTTCAAATTTTAATAAACGAAAATAAATTAACATGTTTTATTTATTTCCATTCTTCCCTTCTGTTAAAATGAAAGAAAATCATTAGATCTGAGAGGCTGGGTACAAATAATTCCATAATTTAAGATTAATTAATATGTTATTTATTCCTATAAAAGTTCCATTTCATGATTATTCACAATCACCACATGGCGTTATATAATTATAATTCATAATTTTACCACCAGGCAGTGCTGAATTTCATATTAGTACCAAAAAAAGAACCGAAAAAATTTAGGTGTCGTTAGTTGTATTACACTAGCGCCGCCTGTGGCATGTACGCGCAACTCGTCCACTTTCTTCTCTGGTACTCTGTGGAGAAAACCAGCTATAACTGCTCGGGTACCCAATATGCTTGACAAAATGTCACCCCTACACTGGCTAGATGATCGTCTACCTCTGTGATCAACACATGTGGACGTGAGGCCAGCAGCCGACTGGTAGGCCAAGGGCCTGTCGCCCATGGAGTTTTTAGATTATAGTAATTTATTTGCTACTGTATTCCCAGAGAGAGTAAGTCCCAAGAAAGAATGTCGCTGAATCGAACGCCACTCGAATCTAGGTTGTATAGTACACTTCAAAAATATAGTTTGACAGTGCGCTGTAAGTTTACTTAAAAAGTAATATAAACTATCATATATCATCGGGGCACCGTAACTCCGCCTTCCAGGCGCCCCAACATCAAAGTGGGTTACAATAACGCCATGCCCGGAGAGAATATCAGAATGGAAATTACATCGTAATGGCATTCTCTATCTCACTGATACTATCGAACCCGCAAGTTCATGGCCGCGCGGACATAAGCTCTCCATACATAATGTTATTCTCCCACCTCATCCTTGGTCTACCATCTGGGCGTTTTCCCTCTGGTTTTCCTACAAGAAGCTTCCATGCACGTCTTTCATTCCCCATTCGTGCCACATGTCCTGCCCATCGCAGTCTACGAGACTTAACTGTTCTCATTATATCTGGCTTCCTATAAAGACCATGTAGTTCACTGTTATGAAGTATTCTCCATTTACCTGTCTGTTCATCTCTCTTTGGTCCAAAAATTTTCCTAAGAACTTTATTCTCAAATACTCGTAATCTTCTTTCCTCCCTTAAAGTAAGAGTCCATGTTTCGCACCCATATAATATAACTGGTAGAATAATGTTTTATATATTTTCATTTTTACTTTTTTTGAAAGGAGTTGGGAAGTCAAAAGTCTCTGTAATGCATTATAGCATGCATTTCCAGAATTGAGCCTATGTTTAATTTATTTGTGCATCTCATTCCTATTTGTGATTATTGTTCCTAGGTATTTGAATTCAGCCATTTCCTTAAAATTTTCCTCATTTGTCATTAGCTGCCCATTTCCATTGTATAAAGTATTTCTATGTGTGACCATATATTTAGTTTTATTGATATTTTCTTTCAGTCCGAATTTCTTAATATTACTCAATAGTGTGTGCGTGTTGGCCTTTAGTATCTCCTCGCTATCGGCCAGTAGTGCAGCTGCTGCAGTCTTCGGAAACCAAACGCCATTCCTCTCTGCCCATCCATTGATCTTCCTCCAATCCTCTGATATTCATAGCTGATTGTACCCCTTCTATCCAAGTTTTCTTCGGTCTTCCTCTCTTCCTCCTTTCCATTGGGATCCATTCCATAACTATTTTAAGCAATCTTTGCTTTGGCATTCTTTCGACATGGCCATACCACTGCAATCTTTTCTTTTCTATAATGTCTATGATGTCCTGCTCCTCTTGTACACCCGTAATTTCCCTTATTTCTTTATTTCGTCATCTATCCATTCTAGATTTTCCAGCTGATCTTCTTAAAACATCCATTTCTGTACTTAAAATTCTTTTCATTCCCTTGGTAGGAATTTGCCAGACTTCAGCACCATATGTTAAAATGAACGTATACTTTTTATAAATTTCCATGATTTAGAACTCTTCTTGCCTCCTAAATATGTTTGCATTTCTGTACATTTCTTATCCCAAATCTCGTACTACATAATCAGCATAAACTAACAACCTATTAATATAATTGAGTTGTAGGCCTTCTTCATCCTTAAAAGATTTGATGGCATGCTCTAGTACAAAATTAAATAGTAGGGGAAATAGTGCATCTCCTTGCTTCAACCCATTGTGGATTTCAAAAGTATCTGAAAACTGTTTTCCTACACGCACCCTACTCTTTGTGCCATTTAGACACATTCGTATAAGTCTAACTTTTTAGGAATTCCGAACACCAGCAGGATACTATATAACTTCTCCCTCTTAATTGAATCGTATGCCTTTTTGAAGTCTGCATATACTGTAGTTGATGTACAGTATCAATATATTCCCATTTCTTTTCTAAAATCTGTCTTATGCTAAAAATCTGATCCGTTGTAGACCTGTTTCTTCTAAATCCACATTGATGATCTCCAAGAATGGCATCAGTTTAAGGAGTAAGTCTGCTTACTAATATATTTGTTAGAATTTTGTACGAAGTTGAAAGTAACGAGATGTCCCTATAGTTGTGGCAATCAGTATTTCTTACAAATTGGTATGATAATCGATTCTTTCCATGGCATTGAAAAACAAATTTAAAATTTGGCTATAGAGCCAAAGTGCGAGGAAAAATAAATCTTAAGCCTGCAATAAGAGGCATCTGAACAAAATGTATTGCCCTTTTCGCGCCCATATTTGATTTGTGGCGCTAATATTCTGAGCTATGAAAATATAGACTATCGTTAAATATGTATAGTTTTTTACAGTTTTTAAATGTATACATCTTCCTTTGCCTAATATTAAGTTTTGATTATCTTCCTCCATTCATATCTATCCTTCCAATCACCATCCTGCAGTCCCTGTTCTTCATCAAATTCATAATTCCCTGTATCCATGTATTCTTAGGCCTCCCTCTTCTTTTCCTCCGATTTGGAATCCACTCTAGACTCCTAACAATATATCTTCATTCATCCTCTACACGTGTCCAAACCATTTTAATTATTTCCCACAAATTGTATTATTGTTATATTAAAGTTCAGTTTTTTCTCAGACCATTTAACTTATGCTCCAAATGGGAGTCAATGACCAATCACATTTCAATGATTTTTTGTCTACAACCAATCACAGCCTTTTTCACCTCGTTTTTATCAGTTTAATTTTATCACTGTAAAATCAAGCTCCTCCTTTCTAACATTCTGAATAGGTCATAGCATTATTTTTCAATGACTACATGTGGCTACCAGATTGTATATATATAGTGCACGAATGTAACCTTATCGTGATTGCGGAATTGATTATACCAAAAAAACACTCTTTGCTCTTTTTTAAACGTATTTTTTCCCCAGGTAATAACGTTCCAGAAAAATATAATTTACATCATAGGACATCAGAAATTAATTAATATACAATTTGATGTGTTTTATTTTTGTCCCACTAGGGTACATTCTTACAATATTGCGATCCTCTGGCAATAAATAATATGATCTGGTTGCAATGATAAACAAGTGAAACATAACGTTTCTCATTTGTTTTCAAACATCGCCGTTTACCTCAAATATATACATATTTTAAAATAACTATATTTAAATAATTATTTGTGAGTAAACAGCTTAATTTTATTCGTTAAATAGAGCTAACAAATACCACTCTTGATTTCCAAATTCTCTAGATAAATTCACTCCTCACTTCGTGAGTCGTGGATTTATCAGTAATTTGAAAATCATTCGTGGAATTACTTATGATAATACTGTTTCTGACCCTGTCTAATTTAGAGCAAAGTGCAGATATTCTTTAAAAATCAATTTCTGTAGGTGGCAATTTTGACTTTAATTTGACATGTATAGCCCACGTTTCAGCTCCATATGTCATTAAACTTCTTTCTATTGATTAATAAATATGGATTTTAGTTCCTTTAGCTATTATTTCTGTCATTTCCAAATCATTGTTTTCATTGTAACTAAAATCAAATAACTGAAATAAAATTTTATGCTGTAGAATTTCTAAAGTAGGAGCGTGAACCGTAATACCACATCGATTGAACGTTAAAAAAAAGTGTGGGGAAGATGCATACCGGCCGGCCACATGCGTTGCGGTGATCTATTTCTGGCAAGAACACATGGGTTTCTCAGTTTCCGAACTTAGAATTTCCTGCTGCGATCCAAATGACACACACAATTCTTTGTTGAGAAACTACGGGACTAAGGTAAACATAGCCCATAAGTTTATTAAACCATGAATAAAATGTTCTTGAATCTGTTTTTTTTAAGTTATGTGGATCTATGTTTAAATAATTATTTATTTATTATCTGTATTTCTGTCTTTCATATCTTCGTGTAGGGTGGGAGAATAACATTAACCATGACTTGAGAGAAGTGGGTTATACAGGAAATGATTGGATAGGGATATACGGAGAACTTATGTCCGCGCTGATACTAACCTACGGGTTCGGTAGTGCCAGTGAGTGAGTTAGGTTTTATATATTCGTGTGCCCATTTCAAGATTCTACAGCCGATCTCCATTTCTCTCTTTTTCCAGTCCCTTTCTTCCAAGTCTATTTCTAAAATTATCCTAACTGCTTCTTAGTTTTGGTCTTCGCCTCTTGTTTCTTACTGTTGGATTCCATTCATACTTTTTTTCTGTTATATTTTTTCCATCCTTTTATATGTCCAAACCATATTAATTCTGATGTTTTAATAGTTTTATTTGGGTAAAAATTCTAATTGTGTTGTTTTTATAGTTTCTATTAAAAATCCTTGCATTTTTCATCTTTTCTCTTATAACATTATTTGTCTCTCTTCTGAAATCCTTGCTGATCGTCGCCAGAAGTGCATTTCTTTCGAATGTAATTTATATGTATAAATAATAACATGGCTTATTCTATTTGAGCTTTGGAATGTGTAAAGAATTTTAATGTACTGTATCTCAAATAATCCTTTTTTTTTTCTTCATATTCTTTATTTGTTGGATTTTCATCTTATTTCCCAAATCAAATTATGCAATCTTGTAAAATACGCGTATGTTGCAGTATTAATTATTAGGCGATAGCCAGCATATACTAAAGACCAACACGCACATTATATTGATTAACACTAAGAAATTGGGACTGGAAGTAAATATCAATAAAACTAGATGTGTGACAATATAAATAGGCCTACACTATATAATGGAAATGCCATTTAATGATAAATAAGCGACAATTTGAAGAAGTAGTTGGATTGAAATATCCAACCAACTAATTAAATTAACTCACTGACACTATAAAATCCATAGGTTTGTGGCCGCGCGGACATAAGCTCTCTACACATCCCTATTCTGAGCTAATGTTTTCCAATCATCCTCAGTATAATCTACTTTCCTTAAATCATGGTTAATGTTATTCTCCCTCCTCATTCTTGGTCTACCAACTGGGCGGTTTCCCTCTGATTTTTGTACAAGAGGCTTCCATGTCCCTCTTACATTTCCTATTCATGCTACATATTCTGCCCATCGCAGTCTACGATACTTGTCTGTTCTTATTATATCTGGTTTCCTATAAAGATCATGTGGCTCACTGTTATACATTCTTCTCCATTCACGTGCCTGTTCATCTCCCTGTGGTCCAAACAATTTCCTAAGAATTTATTCTCAAATATTCGTAGTATTTTCTCCTCTCTTAAAGTAAGAGTTCGTGTTTCGCATCCATATAATGTATCTGAGAGAATAGCAGTTTTAAAAATTTTCATAAGTAATGCCACGAGTGATTTCCAAATTATCGATAAATTCACGACTCACGAAGTGAGGAGTGAATTTATCTAGAGAATTTGGAAATCAAGAGTGGCATTTGTTAGGACTATTTAACGAATAAAATTAAGCTGTTTACTCACAATTCATTATTTAACTATAGTTATTTTAAAATATTTATATATTTAATGTAAACGGAGATGTTTGAAAACAAATGAGAAACGGTAGGTACGCTTCTTTTGTTTATCACTGCAACCAGATCATACTATTTATTGCCAAAGGAACGCAATATTGTAAGGAGGAGCTTTCTTTAATATGGTAATTATAACACTGATAAATATTTGGTGAAACACGACTCTGATTGGTTGTAAAACAGAAATCATTGAAACGTGATTGGTCAGTGACTCCCATTTGGGGCATGAGTTAAATAGTCAGTTTAAATTTTTTTTAGAGAAATCCCGACAAAGTAAAGATACCATGGAGGGAATTGAATTACCTAGGAACGATAACAAACAGGATTGAGATGCACAAAGAAATTAAACATTGACACGATTCTGGAAAAGGATGATTTTACTCATTACAGGGACTCTTATCATCCCAACTTCTCTCAAAGAAAATTAATTAAAAATATGTATAATTGTTATTCTTCCAGATATAGTATATGAATGCGAAGCATAGATTCTTACTTTGTGGAAGAAGAACATATTACGAGTATTTGAGAATGGAGTTCTTAGGAAAAAGTTTTGACTCTGGGAGAGATGAACAGACAGGCGAACGGAGAAGTAAGCTTCATGATCTTAATGGGAAAACATAATAAAAAAATAGTTGTCTCCTAGAACCGCGGTGAACAGGACATGTGACAGGAATGGGGAATGAAAGAGAGCCATTGTAGGAAATCCAGAGGGAAAGCGCCCTATGGGTTGGTTAAGAATGACGTGGGAGAATAAGGAAGTAAATTATACAAGGTTTTTTTTCTCACACTGCAACTCATGCCCTTGTTAAAAGATGAACCAAAAGTGTGGAAAAGAACGGAGAGTATATTGAAAAGGGGCAAATTAATCATCAAAGTTGTAGTTTTATGCTATGTAAATTGCATATATTTTGTTGCCTATTTAACTCATGCCCCAAATTGCAGTCGATGAACAATCACGTTTCAATGAATTTTGTTTTACAACATATGACAATTGTTTTTCACCTCGCTCTTTATCGATTTATCTTTATCAGCTTCTGCTTTTGTGATAGAGAAAGTTCCTCCTTTTTAATATTCTGAACAGCTCTGAGCATTATATATGTCCAACAAATACATTGAATACAACAAATAATGAATAGATTAATTAGTTTTACTGAGTTGTTTACTAAAAAATAAATGAATAACCTATTAGTCCGTCGCCGTGGCGTAGTCGCTAGAGTCCTTACCTTCCACTCCGTCGACCCGGGTTCGATTCCTGGCGGGGTAGGGGATTATAATTCTCCACCTTGGGTCTGGGTGTGTGTGACCTGTCCTTGTGTCTATGTGAGAATTAAAGAAAGTTAACAAACAGGTAAAACAAACAAAGAAAAAGGTAAAACAATAAGGAAAAACTAGTATGAACGAATATATATATATATATATATATATATATATATATATATAAAATGTTGATTGTAATATACAATTTGATGTGTTTCATTACTTCTCCACTAGGATGCATTTTTACAATATTGCGATTCTATTTTACAATGAATAATATGATCAAGTTGCAGTGAATGAACATAACCTCACATTTCTGATTTGTTTTCAAACATCGCCGTTTACATTGAATATATAAATATTTTAAAATACCGGTAACTATACTTAAATAATGACTTTTGAGTAAACAGCTTAATTTTATTCGTTAAATAGTCCTAACAAATAACACACTTGATTTCCAAATCCTCTAGATAAATCCACTCGTCAATTTATCGATAATTTGGAAATCATTCGTGGCATTACCTATGATATTAAAAGAAGGAAAAAAAAAAACTTATTGATTCACCACTCTTATACAATGTTTCGAGAATGTAATACTGTACAATTGAAAAAAATATGCACTGCTGCATTGAACAATCTAATAAAAAAATGTCAGGATACCATAAATTAAAAATTTAAAATATTAAATGTTGTACCTGAAACATCAGTCGTCCTCAAGTAATTAAAATTCATTAAAATAGTGAAGGCCTTTCAGAACGTCAGCAGGTGGGATGAGTAATATTTTGCAAGTACATTTAATATTTTAAATTTTTACATAAGCTCAGCAGTAGTATTGATCCATTAATTACATAAAGTTCTTCTTCTTCATTTCCTGGTTTAGGCAAGAGTTGCCTGTTCCGTCTTCACTAATCTATCTAAGACCATCTCTTCCGAGGACGTCCGACATCTCTTCTTCCTCTTGGAAAATACTGGAAGATTTTATTTGCTAATCTACTTTCTTCCATTCTTTCAACATGTTATTTCCACTGTATCTTGTTGTTAAATATCTTTTCTTTTATGGAGTAGATCTGCAGTTCTTCAAGGATATCCTCGTTTCTTATCTGGTCCATTCTAGTGCAGCCTTTTACTCTTCTTAAAAATTTCATCTCGGCTGCTTGGATTTTACTTTCTTGTTTGGTAGTGGTAATCCAAGATTCATTCCCATACAAAAGGACAGGGACAGCCATTGTTTTATAACATTTTAATTTTGTTTGTTTATGGGCTTTATTGTTCAATGTTCTATTTATTGTACCACAAATAGCTTGAAACTGATGTGTTTTGTGTTCAATATCTTTTTCGTACCCATAGCTGATGTCACATCCTAAATATTTAAAGTGGGATACTTGTTCAATAATTTCGTCTCTAATTACTATTTTTGCACGCAGAGTATTTCATCCACAAAATGCCATTACTTTTGTTTTACATACTGAAATTTTAAAATTATAATCGCTACATATTGCATTTAGTTTGTAAGCAGCCAATTGTAACAGATCTTCATCATGGTGTAGTAAGACTAAATCATCGGCGAAAAGTAAGTTATTAATACTTGGGTTATTGTTCAATCTAAGGCCTTTGTCCATTATAATTTTCCATTGTTTCATAATGTCGATATATATATTAAAAAGAGTGGGCGATAGACTTCATCCCTTGTCTAACTCCTTGACTTATTAAAATTTCTTCTAACCTTTTTCCATGAGTTTTTATCACTACTTTAGTTTCTTCATATAAGCCTTGGACTGATTTTATTAGATGGTGTGGATATCCTCGTTCCTTCATCATTTCCCATAGTATAGATCTATTTACTCTGTCAAAGGCCTTTTCAAAATCAATGAACAACAAATATGTCTTCTTCTTCTTCCTTTCATGTGATAGACCTAGTGGTCTGTTACGGTCTCAATCCAACGTTTGAAGAGTCTGCCCAAAGATCTCTTGCCTGGTGGCTGGTAATTTAAGATCTGACGTGGTATTCTTGTTCTGCTCATTCTTCGTACGTGAGATTTCCAGTTGTTTCTGTATTTTTGTACATATTCCATGACTGATTCTGTGTGTAATTCTTTGAGAATCTCAGAATTCCTTTTATGGCCTGTCCTTGAATAGCCTGCAGTACGTCTCATAAATTTCATTTCTGCCGCAGTTAGTCTTTGTTCATCTACACTGCGAACTGTCCAGGCCTCACTGCCGTAACATAATATGGGTCTGGCCAGTGTTTTATAAATTCTAGTTCGTGTGTGTTGCTGTACTGTGTTTGGCTTGAAAATATTACACTGCTCAAAAAAAATAGGGGATATTGTAGAATAACCTATTAAGACTATGTTTTTAGGAACAGTATTAGATGCAATCACTTTCTATTACTCCAAAAGAATGTCAACAAGAGTTTGAAGTCATTACGTAACCTCTGTACCACACCAGATGTCAAAGAGATCCTGATTAGGAATATGGCAAACAAACAAAGCAACATTAACATGGGTGAAAATGTTTCTTTAGTATGGTGTATGGTCTCCTCGAACGGCCAGCACTGCCTCACACCTGTATGGCATTGATGCAATGAGATTAGCAATGAGTTCTTGGGGGATACGTGATCACTCTTCCATAAGAGCAATGTGCAGCTCTGGAACAGTTGTGGGAGGTGCTGGTCTGCCTGCAATGCACCTGCCTAATGCATCCCACACATGCTCAATCGGATTTAAGTCCGGGGAGGAAGCTGGCCATTACATACGCTCGATACCCTCCACTTCCAGCATGTCGTCCACCTGTGGGGTCGTGCATTATCGTCCATAAAAAGAAAAGAATCACCTATGGCATCAGCATAAGGCACGACAAAAGGTCGGAGAATCTCATCTCTATACTTTACCGCAGTCAAAGTACCACCTTGGATAACGTAGAGGTCCGTACGTCCACCACTACTGACTCCTGCCTACACCATCAATCCACCGCCACCATATGGGGATCTTTCACGTACAAAAGCTGCATTGTTTCGTGTTCCTTTTTCTCTCCAGATGAATACACGCCGACTATCACATTCCATGTTGAATCGCGACTCATCAGAAAAAAGAACTGATCTCTATTCAGCATGCCTCCGCCCACGATGTTCCTCCGCCCAGTTTCTGCGATCTCTACGGTGTTGTGGAGTTAACCTGGTACACACCATGGGCCTACGGGCATAGAGACCACTTCCATGCAGTCGATTAGGGACAGTTTGAGTTGACACCCTGCGTCCTGTTGCTGTTTGAAGTGTATTTCGCAGTTGAGTTGCATTCTGCTGTCTATTCCGACGGGCTGTTAACAAGAGGTAACGGTCATCCCTTGCTGTTGTTGCCCTTGGTCGACCTTGTCCGGCTCTTCTGTGAACAATATGTTCTTTGAAAATGATTCCAAAAACTGGAAATCACGCTTTGAGACACCCCAATGGCTTGTGCCACATCTTGTTGTGTCTGTCCAGCTTCCATCCTTCCTATATCCCTCCAAGCCATTGGTTCAGGTAAATCACGTTGTCGAGGCATCACTGTCCCTAAGGCAAGTCATTCACTAACTGAAAACTGGACTGGATTTAAAAACAGCAACAAGACATTCACCCCTACACCACCCTTTCACATCAACAGTACAGACACTGCCCTCTGGTGTGGTACCGACGTTACGTAACAACTTCAAACTCTTATTTACATTATCTTGGAGTAATAGAAAGTGATTGCATCTAATACTATTCCAAAAAACATAGTCTTAATAGGTTATTCTACAATATCCCCTAATTTTTTTGAGCAGTGTATTTATAATTCCTGTTACTCTGTTAAATTTTATAATTTTTTGACTAAAATCTTTTTCTTCTTCGTATGTAACTTGGTATCCGAGATAGTTAAATGTGTTGGTTTGTTCTAATATTTTATTATTAATAACAATTTTACTGCGAACTGGGTCTTTTCCTAGGAAAGCCATGACTTTAGATTTTTCTGTTGAGATTTCCATGTTGTAGTTTATTGCAATTTGCTGAAAAGAGTGGACTGAACGTTGTAGGTCATCTTCTGAGTTCGCTATAAACACAATGTCATCTGCAAATAATAGGGTGTCTAAATTACATAATTTATTAAGTGGTATACTGCCATGTGATTGTAGTCTCCATTCTTTAATAATTGAGTTCATGTATATTATGAAGAGCATTGGTGAAATACACATCCTTGTAAACTCCTTGATTAATTGGTCTGCATTTCGAGATTTTATTTTCAGTCTTAACTTGGATGTAATTATCCTTATATCATATATAGCTTTTATCAGTTGGTCTAGGATTCCATCATATTTGAGGATTTCTAATAATTTGTTTCTATTTACTTTATCAAATGCCTTCTTCAAGTCAATAAACGCCATGTGTGTTTCAATATTAAACTCTGTGTGTTTTTCTATTAGAATTTTAATAGTGAAGCTATCCATCTGTACAGGATCTTCCTTTTCGGAATCCATTTTACGCTTCATCTAATACATTGTCATAATAATTAGCTAATTTTGATTTGAGCAACTTGGTGTAGATTTTATAGCCTGAGTCCAAAAGGCTTATTCCTCTGAAGTTATCACAGTTATTTATATCTCCTTTTTTGTGTAGTGGGATTACAACAGCTTGTTGCCAGCTTTTTGGCGGAGGGCCCTCATTATAAATTCTATTTAAAAAATTGAGAAATCTTTCATTAAAGGCAGAGCTGGCATACTTAAATATTTCCAGGTTAATACCATATTCGCCTGGTGTTTTGTTATTTTTGCAGTGGACAAGTATTGTATTTAATTCATCTAAAGTAAAAGCATCTATGTAATTATTGTTAGAAGTTACGATTTAAATTTTTGTTTTTTTTTGCAGCCAACTTTTGAAAATATTCTATCCAATTTTCTAAAGGAATTGTATTTAGTTTAACTCTTTCGTGTAGCTCTCCATTTAATTGCCTTAGTATTTTATATGTTTTTGGATGTGGTCTTGTAATGTCCGTTTCCAATTGGGTAACAAAATTATTCCAATTTTCTCTGTGATATCTTCCTAACTTCTCTTTTTGCTATTGCTCTTTTCTGTTTGTAATCTATTTCGTCAGCAAGTGTTCTAGTTGATAGATATGTTCGATATGCTTCTCGTTTATCAGTAATAATTCTGGCGAGGTTTTCATCCCACTTCCGTAAGCCATGTCTTCTTGTCCATCTCTTCTTTCTTCCTATACTTTCGTTGGCTGCTGTGTTTAACATATATTTTAGATTGGTCCATTCTTCTTCTATAGTGTTGCCAATTTCTACGTTGAGTAAGTATGATAACCTCTTCTGGTAAAGCCAGTGGATACTAGGATCATTTAATAGTTGCACCTTGTAGGTGTATGTGGGTTGTGTTATAAATGATTTCTTCTTATACCATCTCGGAGGAAATCGAGCTGGAGCAACTAGCAGATGGTGGTCTGACTCAATTTCAAAACCTCGGAATACTCTCGTGTCTAGTATAATATCTGCTAATTTCTTATTTGCTATCACATAATCTATTATTGACCGTTGTCCTCTTGCTTCCCAGGTATATTTATGACTGTCAATGTGTTAGAAGTTACTAATCATAACTTTTAAATGATTATACGTAGCAAAATCAGTTAATCTTTCTCCATTTTTATTTAGTGTGTTTTCTCCATGTGTGCCTATGTATGTTCCTCTTTTGATGTTGCCAATTCGTGCATTTAAATCTCCCATAAGTAATAAATAATCTGATTTAGGCATTTTATCCATAATACGTTTTCATTTTTATATAATTTTATATTTTCATCTTCTGCACCTTCTACTGGAGCATATAGACCAATAATACTTAAATATCCTCGGAAAGTTTTGATTCTTAATTGAATAATTCTTTCATCCCGGTAGGTGTAACTATGAATTAATTTATGTTGGCATGTTAAATTCTCTTCTCTTTTCAATTAGTCTCTTTATAATAAACACATTATCACTACAGGATCTTCCTTTTCTGAACCCTTCTTGTTCTTCTTCTAAGAGTGTGTCAGATATCTTCTTCAATCTATTATTTATTATTTTTGCATATAATTTATAAGTGGAGTTCAATAAGCTGATACCTCTATAATTCTTACTATCTAATCTATTTCCTTTTTTGAAGAGGGATATGACTTCACCTATCTTCCAATTTTCAGGTATTTTACATTTCTTCCAACATTCGTTTATTAAGTTTAATAATCTTATTTATGCAAATAAACCTGCATACTTTATCAGTTCATTGTTTATACCATCTATACCTGGTGCTTTTCTATTTTTCATTTCTTTCAATGCCTCTCTCATTTTCGCTTAGAGTAATTCTGTCTATTTCTGATTTATTTTCACTTTCAGAAGGGCGTTTTATAACTAATTCTTCTTCATTACACCATAATTCTCTGTAGTGATTCTCCCATGTCTTCAGATCAATGGTATTTAGTTTTGAAGTATCTTTTTCTGTTGTATTTAATTGTTTCATTACTTTAAATGCTAACGATTGTCTGTCATGTACATCGTGCTCTATTTTGGAAATAAATCTTTCCCAGGAATCTTTATGAGCTGTTCGAGTTATTTGTTTTGCTCGATGTCTTTATTGTTTATATATGGTTCTAGATTCTTCATTTTTCTTTTGTAAGTACTCTAAATAAGCTAATTTTTTTGTCTCGCACAGCCTCCTCTATTTCGTCATTCCATATCTTTAATCCTCTTTTGTTGCGAATCTTTTTTTTCTTTCCTATAGCTTCATTTGCAGCATTTATAATATATGTTTTTATATTTTCCCACTCTTCATTTAGATTATCATTAATTGCTTTTCTTTCTAAGTGTTCTTATAGCCTTTTTTGGTATAATTGTCTTATACTTTCTTCTTCTAGAAGATATGCTTTAAAACCCTCTTCTTTTATTCTTTCTTGAGTTTTCGGTTTTTTCCATTTGGCTATTATACGTATCGTGGCTACCAATAGATAGTGGTCCGTATATATGTCACATCCTCTGTATACTCTTACATCTTGTATATGATTCCTGAGTCTATCATTAATCATTATGTAATCTATTAAAGATCTTTGGTTTCTAGCGCACCATGTATACTTGTGTATGTCCTTTTTCCTATAGAAAGTATTCGTGATTTTTAGTTTATTATAGGTAGCAAATTGTCGAAGTTCTTCCCCGTTTCTATTTATTACATCTTCTCCAAACATACCTACTATTCCTGGGATTGGGAGATTACCAACTGTGGCGTTTAAATCACCTCCTAAGATGATACTTTCTGTGTTTTTAATACCATATATTTCTTGTAATTTATCATAAGTAATGCCACGAGTGATTTCCAAATTATCGATAAATTCACGACTCACGAAGTGAGGAGTGAATTTATCTAGAGAATTTGGAAATCAAGAGTGGCATTTGTTAGGACTATTTAACGAATAAAATTAAGCTGTTTACTCACAAATCATTATTTAACGATAGTTATTTTAAAATATTTATATATTTAATGTAAACGGCGATGTTTGAAAACAAATGAGAAACGATAGGTACGCTTCTACCGCTTCTTTTGTTTATCACTGCAACCAGATCATACTATTTATTGCCAAAGGAACGCAATATTGTAAGGAGGAGCTTTCTTTAATATGGTAATTATAACACTGATAAATATTTGGTGAAACACGACTCTGATTGGTTGTAAAACAGAAATCATTGAAACGTGATTGGTCATTGACTCCCATTTGGGGCATGAGTTAAATAGTCATAGAAAATAACAGTGACTTCAATTTTCCCTTCTTCTGGTGCATACACTCCTACAATGTTTAAGTAATTCCGATTTATTTTCAACCTTACTGTTATTATTCTCTCATTCACATATTTGTAGCTTATTATTTTTTATCTCCATTTGCTATTAATTAGTATAGCTACACCACTGCAAGCTCTTCTATCTTGAGGTACTCCACTGTATATTAGTATATAATTACCAATATCTTTTGTTCCTTTCAACTTCTTTTTTGTTTCAGTAAGTATTGCTATATCAATATTTTGATTATCTAGTTCTCTGATTAGTTCTTCGTTTGTGTTTAGTCCTCTGACATTCCAAGTTCCCACTTTAATCCGATCCTTTATACCAAATCGTTTGTCCTTAATTCTACGCTGAGGTCGTCTTTGGTTAAGTCCGTCCGAGTTTACATTGTGAAGAATACGAGTAATATGTTTTCCTCTGATCGCGGTACCAGCGCTATGCAGAGTAGACCATTGGTGGGGCTGCCACCTCGAAGCTTTAGGTCCAGCTCCTGGATGTACTAACCCCATCTAGAGGGTTGCCACTTCCGCCAGATCCGCCGTGATGAAGGACTCCTGCGCCGAATCTGCCGTTGAGGTCTTCACCGTAACCCTGGCTAGGGGCCCTTACAGAGTACTATCAGTCGGAGCCAACTGAACCTTGGTTTTTTAACGAGGTTGTTACTCCCCCCCCTCCTCCTTTCTCATCCGGGTTTGGGACTGGCCATGACGGAGTTATTAAATAAAGTTAAATTAATTAATATTTCCAATTTCAGTACTTTTTTAAGACTATTATTTTGTTATATGATATATTAATCGTACCAGTGGCGAAGCATGGATGTAAGGTCTGGGTCCTGAAGGGGGGGAAAAAAAAGGAAAATTCAGGCAGCGGAAATGAGATTCCTACGGGCTGTTAAAGTTTGTACAAGAGAAGAACATATTAGAAATGAGAATATTAGAGAGGAACTAAAAGTATCACCACTTCAACAAATAGAAGAACACAGGGACAATTGTATAGAACATCTGCAAAGAATGACAGAGGATAAGATACCAAAGATGGCACTGATGTATAATTTGGAGGACGAAGATCGGTGGGAAGACCAAGAAAGCGCTGGGCTGAACAGATGTGAGATCGGAACAGGCAAAGACCTAATCCGTGAAGTTTGATGATGGTGGTGATGATAATTTATTGTACCGTAATTATATTTATAATATTATAAATGTATCATCTCTAATAAGGCATCCCGGTTGATTGAACTCTGCTCGAATTAATATTCGTTGAGTTGTAGGAAATTTACAGTTTGTTTTATTGTACGTTAGACATGGATTTGCTGCCCTGCAATTACAAAGATTTTGAAGATGGAGAAAAGGAAAGTATTAAATCTGTACTTAGATTAATACATTGCTAGCTCTCTGGTATCTTGGATGCATATTACGTTACTGTCTGCACTGGATTCGAGCATTTACCGTTGTGCTTGTTACAATTTGCGGTCGACTACCTGTAGGTCTTTAACACATTACAGATTCCCTAGACCGAGACAATGGGCGAATTTAGACATTTTATCCACATATTATTGGAATTATGGACATCATTTTGTGGTCACATTGAACTTGTTAACTAACATTTTTGCTATGCCCCCTTCTTGTCTTGTGGTTCCATCCAAAATTAAACTCAAGGTTAAAAATTCAATCTCCAGTTTATACATTTGTACATTTAGATTTTTAGAAGAAAGTGAACTTATCGTGGTCGCCTGTGGTTTCCAGCTTCTGGGGTTCAAACCTGGGTCGATGGATATTGTAGCTACTTGAGACGTGGTTATTATAGTTAGTCTAGCCTATACCCGTACATACCCACGTGGGGTCCAAGGTGCTCCCTCGGGAGTTATTTAATAAAGCTAACGTAAAAAAACAGACCTCTACGGCGCAACAGAACTATATGTTATCCGCTCTTAAAGTGATCCTCGTCAAAATAAAGCCATGTGACCTGCTCGCTTCGACTATTTAACTCATGCCCCAAATGAGAGTCAAAGTAATGCTCTGAACTCTTCAGAATATTTCTCATTTGTTTTCAAAGATTGCCATTTACGTTACATTTATAAATATTTTAAAATAACTATATTTAAATAATGATTTGTGAGCAAACAGCTTAATTTTATTCGTTAAATATTCCTAATAAATACCACTCTTGATTTCCAAATCTTTCTAGATAAACTGGAAATCACTCGTGGAATTACCTATGAAAACCATGGGGGATGAATACATTGAGCAAATAATAATTTATTCCTTCGAACTACACATTTGATAATTGTATGTTTAATAATTGTGTTCTTAAATAATGATTTTACAAATAATAAATCTCGCTGAAAGATGGCTCAAGACTGATACCGTCGCGTCGTTTGGTTAGTTTCATTTGTTCATCCACTGCAACTAGATATTGCCGAATAGGATCTCAATATTGTAAGAATGCACCCTAGTGGGGGAAAAAAAAAACATGAAGCACATCAAACTGTATATTATAACCAACTTTATAGCTTATTAATTATTTTTTTAGGAACCAACTCTTTCTTTAATATGATAAAAAGTAGATAAATATCGAGGTGAAACTCGACTGTGATTGGTTGTAGGCCTGAAACAAAATTCATTGATTATTGACACCGACGTACAATGTAGAAGCAATAAGTACGCAAAAAAGTAGTTCCCTTCATTAAATTAAAAATACGTCCACTGAATATACTTGTTATTCTTCTTGAACGAAAATAATAATGTTCAAAACATAGAAAATATTCTAAAATATATCTAATCAATAATTACAACTTAAAATAGTTTATTACACTACTGTCTCATATGCAATACCATTCTTTTAACAAAATGTTATTTTGATTTTTTCTCTGACTGGAAATTAAAATACTCTTTCAAAGTAGATACCAGCAGATTCGATGGTCTCGAGCTATCTTTCAGCGAAGTTTATTATCCCACGCCGGTACTAGTCTCTGGTTTTTGATGTAAATAATTCATTGAAACACATTCCACAACTTCAATGTTTTCGAAATTCCATGCAAAAAATGCGCGAAATGGGCATGGGTCGAAACAGATGGTATTCTGAAGGCGTTAGATCAGGGCTATTGTGCTATGTACGGTAGCAGTTAGAATCCTCCCAATTCCTGATTTTGTGTGATGTTTGTTCGTGCAGTGTGGAGTCCAGTCGAGTTTGAATCCGCGACCCTAAAATTTTCATGAACTCGTTCCAGTTGCTAGAATCAAGATTCACAATGACTGTACACCCGTTTGGAACAAACTCCCAGTGAATCACACCTTCGAAATTCCACCACACACACACATTATGTATGTGACAATCTAATGTTATAAGTTTTACATTGACCTTGGGGGGAGGGGATTTAGTCAGCTCTGTATATAAGAGAATTTCCAGCTGTTCCGAATATTTGATTATTTATGAAATGAGATACAGAAATAAATTGAACATAGGCTTAATTCTGGTAATTATACATTACAGGGATACTTGCAGTCCCAACTTCTCTCATAAAACATTAAACTGATAGTATATAAAACTGACCAATCAGAAGGCAGATACGACTTACGAACACATCGCGGTGAACGTATAAATAAGAAAGACAGCGGACAAAATTGCCAGTCTCAAGACAACCCTTGAGGATGCCAGACGCAGTCTCCGGCGAAACGTCGGGGAACTACAAGCCTCACGACCACGGCCTACAGCCCGAAAATCTTCAAGATCATCATAGTATATAAAACTATTTTTCTCCTAGTTATATCATATGGACACGAATCATGGAGTCTTACTCCCACGGAGGAGAAAAGTTTACGAGTATTTGAGAATAAAGTTCTTAGGAAAAAATTTGGACCAAGGAGAGTTGAAGATACACGCGAATGGAGAAGACTACATAACAGTGAGCTACATGGTATTTATATGAAACCAGATATAATAAAACGAGTTAGGTCTCGTAAACTGCGGTGGGCAGGACATGTAGCACGAATGGGGAATGAAAGAGTGGCATGGAAACTCTTTTGTGGGGAAACCAGAGGGAAAACGCCCAGTATGCAGGCCAAGAATAAATGAGAGAGTAATATTAACTATTATTTGAGGGAAGTAGATTATACAAGGAATGATTGGAAAACATTAGCTCAGGATAGGTATGTATGAAGAGCTTATGCCCGCGCGACCATAAACATACGGGCTCGATAGTAGTTATGTCATTATGACAGTCGAAACTTGCAATTTACGTGTAATCCGAACCAAGTTGGATATTCTTCCTTTTTCCCTAGCGGCCTTGGTAGTCTCAGATCACTGCTTCCACCTCCTGATCGGAAGGTGGCACATTTGACCTTGGACAAGGTCGGCCAAATTTTTCGAATAAAAAAATTCCGTGTACCGTAATACAAATGAAAAGTCCGTCACGCAGGAACTGCGTAAACTAAGCGAATTCCTCAGCAAGCCGAATTTATGTCCCATCTTTTTCTGGTTTACTGAATGTATGTTTATTTTGTTATACTGGAGAAATTGAATTTTTGACACCAGCTTATTTAAAAGTATCAGACTGCAATGAAAACAATCCATGAATAACTGTAAGTTATTACCCATTTGCATATTGTTGTGTAATTTGACACTAAATTAAATAATATCTAGCTATTTATTTTTCCATTACCTTATTAAAATAACAAATACATTAAATTAATGTGTCTTAAGGGATACATTACCAATTTAAGGGTTAAATTATATTGTATGGTATGCATTGCGATGAACCAAACATGGCTGTTCTTAGTCAGTTTTTAATTTCGGCTTTCAGGTAACCCCTGCTTGTAAAATTTTGATTTCTCTGATTTTTGTAAAATATCATACTCTGTTTATTTTAATAGCATTTACTGAATTTCGTAGTGAAACATCCAAAGTTGCTATCGCTGTAGCGATTTTTTAAACTTTCGTTTCAGATGAACTACACCTAACGATCCTATTTTGTAAGTTAACCAACTCGACCTTACTCTTCTAATTGTTCTATACCTAATTTGGTTTCGATGAAACGAACATTGCAATCGCCTGTTTTTTATCAAATCCATAATAATAATAATAATAATAATAATAATAATATAATAATCTATCTAGTAATTCTGCCCGATGGCAGGTCTTTCACTGCAATCATAGCATTTTCATGCTATGCTTTGCAGCTTTACTAGGGAATTATACGTATGGTAGCTTCCCGTTGCTTTCCACACCGGTGAAGGTTGATGATGATAAGGATCATGATGATGGCCGGATGGTTTTCGGGGACCATTGGGCCCTAAGCTTACTGACATTTGTCTTACAGGTGAGGAAAACCTAACCCAGGAGCCTGTCCCGACCGGGAATCGAACCCGAGCCCGCTGCGTGACAAGGCAGCACACTACCTCGAGACCATAGCGGTGGACATAATAATAATAATAATAATAATAATAATAAATAATGCTTATTATCATATGAAAAAAAGTTCTAGATAATAAAGTATCAAAATTCCAGCATATGAGTGGCACAATTCAAAGAACCTTGCTTATTAAAACCAGAAAAGAGACAATGAGATTTTATAAGGTCTTGGCAGTTCCGCTCCTAACATACGGAAGTGAAAACTGGACATTAAATACATTTAGAAAAAGAAAGATGGAAACGGCAGAAATGCGTTTCTTAAGGATAGAAGGACACACTTTAAAAGAGATCATATCCGCAGTACCGACATTAGAGAACAATTACAAATATATGAATTAGCAAGTAAATTGACAGACAACAAATTAAAATGATTTCAACATATAAATAGAATGTAGACACCTTGTCTATCCAAACAGGCTTTACAATATATTCTAAAAGGTAAACGATCCATTGGACTCCCCATGACCATGAGTAGGGATATGCTTTGAGTCTGCCAAACTGAGGCAGTAATGTTCAACCTACATTTTACCATTTAAATGCGTTTCAAGCTCATTTATACAAATTGATAGTGGGATATGAACGTTCTCAGGAGACATCCTGATAAGAGACATTCCGACAGTCTTGCAAGTGCAACCTTCATTTGTCGATGTTATGTGCACCGCATTTACACGGCATGATATGTATGAGATCGAGTTTAAATGTTACTTTATTATACTGTAGTTCGGTAGAATAGTTTTAGTCTCTAAAGATCCTCTTTTAAATTTTATCCAACACTTCGTGTTTTTCTAGTCACGTTTAGTAATTTTCTGGCTAAAAATATTGAATTTATTGCTGATGACCTCCTTAAACTCGTTTACAACTAAAATATTTTTATTCAATGCACCAGGTTGTCATTTCGACATTTCTGGTGTTCTCTCATGACATTGACATAATTGTAACCCACTTCAGAGATTGGGGAGGACTTCGTTTGCCCCGATGATATGATGGGTGATAAACAATAACTAAGCAGGAGGATAATTAACTCAACTTAATTCCAAACATGGACGATCAAAAGGAATAATTTAAGAGCAAAAACATGTGATATGATCGGGGATCGAACCTAGCACCTCATGAACTATATCATGACCAGTCGCACATTGTAATAAATCTATTTCAAATTGTGTTAATTAGTGCCGTTTTCTCATTATATTACACTGCTCAAAACAATTAGAGGAACACTATGAAATATGCAAATATTTTTTCATTGGATAAAGGTACAAACATGAAATTAATAAAGTACATTATTTGTGGTTATTTATTTATTTATTTATTTATTGCTCATGTCAGTAAAAACAAATGAATAACGCTGACAATTAACTTTTCAAATAATTCCGCTATGTAAGCAATTGAATCTTGTGCTTATTTTTCTAAGTTAAACACTCGTTATATAGAGTTAGTATCGTGTATGACCTCCACGACATTCGATGACACTTTGGCAACTTCGTGGCATGCTCCCAATAAGATTCTGGATTTCCTCTTGCGGTATATTCTCCAATTCCTCCTTCAGAGCATCTCCAAGTTGCTGCAGAGTTTGTGGAGCTTGATGTCGGTTTCTGACCTTCCTGTCTAGAAGATCCCACAAGTGTTCAATAGGGTTGACGTCTGGGCTGACCGCTGGCCACTCCATTACCTCAATTTCATTCCTCCTCAGGAAATCCCTGGTGACAGCCGCAGAATGTGCCCTGGCATTATCCTGCATAAACAGAAATCCAGGGCCTACTCCAATGGCAGCAGGTACTACATGCTCTTCCAGAACGTGCTCGATATACCGGACAGCATTCAGTCGCTGGGGAACAAGTACAAGGTCCGTACGATTGTTATACATAACTCCGGCCCACACCATTATGGAACCTCCTCCGAATCTATCAATTTCCTGTACAGCCTCTGCAGAAAATCTTTCTCCTGGACGTCCCCACTCCCTCAATCGACCATCACAACGTGTAAGACGATGCCTGGATTCGTCCGAGAAGAGCACAGACTCCCACCGGTTCAGGTTCCAACACCATGGTTTTCAGCATACGTACGTCTTGCTGCCTTAAGCCCATTTATTAAGCGTGGTTTTTAACGGGCCTTTTTGGACGAATATTCTCTTTCCTTAATCTGTTCCTTATGGTTTGGTCTGAAACCCGGATTCCGGAAGCCATATGAAGGTCATTCTACAGGTCTTTTGCAGTTTTGTACGCTGTCGAAGAGCAGAAAGAACAACGTATCTGTCATCCTGGGGGCTTGTTTTAAATTTACGGCCCTGGCCACGTCTTCTACAATACTGACCTGTCTCTCTGTGCCTGTTGCGTAACCTGGACACCACGGAAGGATAAACCCCAAGCTCTCTAGCCACTTGTCGCAGAGATTGACCTTGTCGTAAAAGGTGTAGAGCATGATACACTTCAAACTCATTTAAATGCCTCATTTTGTCAGAGACTTCAAAAAACAAGGCAATAATCAACATTCATCACTATAGCAACATCAGGAAGCTTACCAATTAGAAGTGGCCAGTGCCTTCCAAAATAAAAAAAAATCTCTATATTTGTTATTTGAGGTAATTTCTCTGTATTTAGGCCATGGATCTTTAAAATTTGTATCCAATGATAAAATTAATAATTCAATTTATATATTGTCCAACGTTCATCATCACACCTTCAAAAAACAATTACTTATTCAATTTATTACAAGTGTTCCTCTAATTGTTTTGAGCAGTGTATAATAGTGGCACTTTAACCAATTTATGTAATTTGTATGCAATATCTACCCTCAAAAATCAATGCTAGATATTGTTTCCCTTTTGATGCTAGGTAAGAATATTTCAAAATACTGTGTATTAATTTGCCAGTTTCTTGTATTTGTCTTGGGCTATTTCCTAATTATGCTCAACAAACGTACCGCTAGTAATTTATTTGTAACCACCGAAACGTACCGGTAGTAATTTCTTTGTAACCACCGAAGTTTGTTGTTCTTCTTCTTCCTTTCATGTGATAGATCTAGTGGTCTGTTACGGTCTCAACCCAACGTTTGAAGGGTCTGCCCAAAGATCTCTTGCCTGGTGGCTGGTAATTTAAAATTTGACGTGGTATTCTTGTTCTGCTCATTCTTCTTACGCGAGATTTCCAGTTGCTTCTGTATTTTTGTACATATTCCATGACTGATTCTGTTTGCAATCCGAAGTTTGTTTAAAATATTATATTATGCTTATTTCATCGTTTAGTTTCTCTAAGTAAATGAAATATATTTTTCATAAGTAATGCCACGAATGATTTCCAAATTATCGACAAATTCACAACTCACGAAGTGAGGAGTGAATTTATCTAGAGAATTTGAAAATCAAGAGTGGCATTTGTTAGGACTATTTAACGAATAAAATTAAGCTGTTTACTCACAAATCATTATTTAACTATAGTTATTTTAAAATGTGTATATATTTAATGTAAACCGCGATGTTTGAAAACAAAATGAGAAACGATAGGTACGCTTCATCTGCTTCTTTTGTTTATCACTGCATCCAGATCATACTATTTATTGCCAAAGGAACGCAATATTGTAAGAATGCTCTCTAGTGGAGAAAAAATGAAACACATCAAACTGTATATTAATTCATTTCTGATGTCGTATGATGTAAATATGACAATTATATTTTTCTGGATTATTACCTGGGAAGAAATGCATTCAAGAAAGTGCAAACAGTGGTTTCTTTTTTTGGTGTATAAACAATTGCTACAAATGTTTTATATTAACTCCTGCAATCGCTATGTGTTGACATCCATGCACTATATATACAATCTGGTAGCCGTATTTCTCAGAGAGTCAGTCACTGCAAAATAATGGTCAGACATGTTCAGAATATTAAAAAGGAGGAGCTTTCTTTAATGTGGTAAATTTAACATTGATAAATATTTGGTGAAACACGCCTGTGATTGGTTGTAAAACAGAAATCATTGAAACGTGATTGGTCATTGACTCCCATTTGGGGAATGAGTTAAATAGTCATCAAATTCTATCAGACCTTCGGGTCTGTTCTGCCTCAGATGAGGGGGTTTCTCCATCACTTTAATATATAATCCACCGCATTGATTTCGAGATGGCGTACTGCCTTGTCAAGCAGCTGGCCTGGTTTCGAATCCCTGTCGGGACAAACTTCTTGGGTGAGGTTCTTTCCCATCTGTATGACAAATGTCAGGAAGCAAACGGCTCCCGAACATCATCATCATTATTATCATTATCATCATCATCTAAGGTGTGGAAAGCAACGGGAAGCTATCACACCTATAATTCCCGACTAAAGCTGCAAAGTATAGTATGAAAATTATATGATTGCAATGAAAGACCTGCCCTTGGGCAGAACACAATTAAATATATATATATATATATATATATATATATATATATATATATATTCAGTGCCCCAGGTATATAATTTTGACATTTTATGGTGTTCTCTCCTTGCATTGGTGTAATTGTAATCCACTTTTGAGGTTGGGGTGCTGATGATATGGTAGGTAATGATTGATGATAGTGGTGCGCCAGGAGAATCCTTAATTCTAAACTTAATCTAAGGCGAATATGAATGAAGATGAATATGGTGGCCATGTGATGTTGGGGACAGTTTGAGCCTTAACATTTCGTGACATTTGTCTTATAGGTGAGGTAAAATCCCATCCAGGAAACTTGTCCCGACCTGGATCGAACCCGGGTCCGTTGCGTGACAAGGCAGCACGCTTCTCCGAGACCACAGCGATGGATTATTACAAAAGATCCACAGGCCGGGTTTGAATCCGCTACCCTGGGAACCCGAGGCAAGGAACTTAACCACTAGTCTCCCGCGATCGATTCTTTAATATATTTTATTAGCATAAGATTGTCATGTTGTGTTTTGATTAGTGTTAATTAATCGGCGTTAGTAATTTCCAAAATCCAATATTTGTTCAGAAGGTGTAGAATAAATTTGTCACTTTTTGGCGATAAAAACTTGTTCTATTGTCGCGGATCTGGCTTTTGTTTTAATGTTGAAAACTGAATTTTACTACCATTGGTACTTATTGCATATTTAATGATATTTTAACCATATGTTTGAGATACACTTTCGAGTAGGCTTATTAGATTTCAAGGTGTTTCTTTTCAAATGTTATACTACCATGATAATGCAGACATGTGTATTCTTGGTCTCGTTATGTGCAAATACATATGTTTGTTGAAGATCACACCACTAAAATAAACTTTTTTTTTTTTTTTTTTCGGATAGCGAGTGCTGAGATATTTTGCATAAATGTGAACGAACGTTTTCGAGGACTGTTGTAAGTTAAGAGTGCTTAGTGGTTTGGTTAGAAAATGCCGCGTGGGAGCATGAATGGAACTACTGGGGCCCAAAGTGAGGTGACTTGTAAATTCCACACAAATTTTGTTCGTTCCCGTACTATATTGATATAGATATGCAACTTATGTACATATTCTTTAAAATCATCATCATCATCATATTTGCATAACCCGGGCCGGGTCAGAGCCTCCCGAAGCATTCTCCTCCAGACTTCTCTATTCCTAGCGATTGCCCATCAATTTCGAGTTTTAAGTCTTTGGACGTCTTCCAAAACTCCATCCATCCACCTAGCTTTAGGTCTTCCAACGTTTCTTCTTCCATATGGGTGGTCCATCATTATTTTTTTAAATAGTTTCACTATTACCCATTCTCTGGATATGTCTTGCCCATCTCAAACCAGCTATTTTAATGTCTGGTGACTTATACAAATTATATACTTCTTCAGATATCGTATTTCGCACACCACACCACACTGCACCCGGACCCTAACAAGCAGCAATACCCACAGCAGCAGCTCAGCCCCGCTCAGCTCCCACAGCAGCCAGCGCAGACGCCAGCAGTACAGCGAGTGGAAAGAGGGTACCACTTCTGTTGGGGTCAATACAACAGATGGCCTTGATGTCGAGTCCGTAGATGGCAGCACCCCATCAGATATCTTACCCTGCGAGACGCCAGTAACGTCTCCAGGGGACATCAATATATACTTTCAAGTCTCATGGTAGAAAATGCCGGTAGATAAAATTGCACAATACAGAGATGAATGGATGGACCACATAAATAGGATAGACAACAATGGAATTCGGAAACAAGATTCTTCATTACAAACCTCAAGGACGAAGAAATGTTGGAAGACCCAGTAAAAGATGGACAGACCAATTCTAGCATGAGAACGGAACAGACCTTAAAGTCTAATCCTTGATGATGATATCGTATTCGCCATTTTTCTCTTTTGTGAATATATTCTTCATAGAATTTTTCTTTTAAAAACTTCGAATCTAGCTATGGTATTTCTATTCTTTCAAATAGGCCTCATTAATTATTTTTAAAAAATATGCTAGGGATATGCTGTCAATTATCTTTCTTCTCTTACTATGTTGCCACCTCCTGTCCCCTGTATTGTGTTATTTGACTGGGAGGAGAGCGCTGGAAAATTCTGTGCCTTTTTTAAATTATCCGACAATTGCAGCAGTCATTAACCCAATGAATAATCCGGGCACCATTTTACTACTGGGGAAAGAGCTGTCTCTTTTTTGCCTCACTCATTACATGGTGCCAATTCCCATCTCCTGTGTTGTATTTTGAGACTTGTAATATAGATACGACAAACACTGTGATTTTAAATTATCCGAAATCTTCAGCAGTCGTCAACTAAATTACTAATTGTAATGATATTTCACATGGGTTTAGAGATTCTCGCTTCCATAGAAAAATACTAGGGCGGATCGGAAAGTAACGCACAATAATTTTTTTCTGCCTTGGTATTGCAGCTAGAATGTTGAAATTTCACAGAGATATAGTTTGAAGTTTTCACTACAGATGGTATTTTTTTCTCAGGTGCACCTCTTGCGAGAGAAGCTTGAACTATGCAACAAAGATGGCGCGCATGCTACAGTCGTCCACCTGTGAGGAACAGAGAAGTGTTGTTCGATTTTTGTGGGCCAAAGGGCATAAACCCAGTGAAATTCACAGGGACATGCGTGGCGTGTATGGGGATGATTGTATGGACCGTAGCAATATCTCCAGGTGGTGCACATTCTTCCAATAGGGACGCGTGAACCTTAGTGATTCGCCACGCCCCGGCCGGCCGACAACAGCAGCAATCCCGCAGAATGTCAGAGGCATTGAGGCGGCAATTCTGAACGACCGGCGTGTGCAACTGCGAGCCTTATCACAGAAGTTCAACATTTCCTAGGGCATATTGAAACTGGTAACACGATGGGAAAAATGTGTTGAGAAAGTTGGTGACTATGTCGAAAAGTAGGTAAAAGATGTAAGTTCATTTGTGATTTTTTTCCTTTTTTTTACTATTAAACTTTAAAAAAAAATATTGTGCGTTACTTTCCGATCCGATCCGTCCCTCACAGGTGGACGACTGTAGCATGCGCGCCATCTTTGTTGCATAGTTCAAGCTTCTCTCGCAAGAGATGCACCTGAGACAAAAATGCCATCTGTAGTGAAAACTTCAAACTATATCTCTGTGAAATTTCAACATTCTAGCTGCAATACCAAGGCATAAAAAAATTATTGTGCGTTACTTTCCGATCCGCCCTCGTAGTTTGCCGCCACTAGCGCTAACACACTTCACCTCTAGCCGTGCAGACTTAACTTGGGCGAGTAATACATTTATTTCCTGCGCCTGGAAAGCTTCTGTAAGTATTGAATGTTGGAGATATATTTTAGGAAAGAACTTAGTTTTATCTTCATAACAGTAAAAGTAATTAATGTTTTTAGATTATAGTCCAGGAGTTCTTTTTTTTTTTTTTTTTTTACTGGGTAATTGTAACCCATATCTGAGGTTAAATCGTCTGGAAGGCCGAGTTAGGTTACCCTATTAATATTTGATAAATTGATCAGATAGAAAAAATTAATTGGAAGCAGCACATGAGATTTTTGAGACCTCTTTTTGGATTTACAAGGTTAGACCATCAAAGAAATCAGAACAAAGTTAAAAGTCGAAAATATATTAAATGATGTAACGAAATATCAACAAAATTGGAAAGAACATGTTTTGAGGATGGAAAGGGGAAAATTACCCAAACTATCTCTACAATATCAACCATAGGGAAAGATAGATTTGGGAAGGCCAAGGCGTAGATGGATTAACCAAGATCACCTTGAGTAAATACAGGCGACAGATCCTACTAAAATGTTCATGATGTTGATGATGATTATGATGAAATGATAACGAAGCACCAGGAGAGTCCTTAAAACTTAAAAAAAAATAAACATGGCGCGACAGGCCTAGAAGGCCTCGGTTTACCAGCCTGTTGTGTTATTTGCAGAGGTGGACGATCATGTAAACAGTGTACGTATAATTGAAAGGAAGATGGGTGGTGAAGTTTAAATGTTAAAACTGAGACATAGTGAACGACAGAAATGTTGCAGGAGTGCCAACATTTACGATTGACAGTGACACATCTGCTATTAAATAATCCATCTACTATAATATGCTTCTGCATGTAACCTAATTTCATCATTCCGGTATCTTTCTCGTTTTTTCAAGTCAATAAAATTCGTAGTTTACGTTTTCTATCTGCAGTCATTCTTTCAGAAGATATCTGGAAGCGAATACATTTGTCTTATTTCTAATTGCTTCATCATTATCAAATTCAAGAATTGGTTTGTTTTGAATCCATTTTTTTATTAGAAATATTCCACAATAGTGTTTCTCCTACAACCCAAAGTGATGCTTTAGACAGGAACCTCTGACGACAAATCACTCTGAATCCATTCAGATTCCAAAAAAATAGTGATTTACTTATCTGTCCATCGGTCATTGGAGAGCTTCCAAATACTTGGGTTGTAACTACTATCAGCAGTAACATGAACTGCTGCCAAAAAGTAAAGCAAAGGATAGCAATGGCAAAAGAAGATAAGTATTTTCTGCGGACCTTTGACAAAAGAATTACGGAAGAGGCTACTGAAATGGTTTGTGTGGAGTGTAAGCATTGTATGGTGCAGAGAATTGGACATTACGACGGAATGAGGAAAAGGGACTGGAAGCTTTTGAGATGTGGACACGCAGAAGGATGGATCATTTAAATGGATAGACAAAATAAAAAAAAATATATTGACTTAGGCTTTCACGGCCGGAGTTACTATGATGATCTTGTAGACGATTTCCGGGCTGTTGGCCGTGGTCTTGAGGCTTGTAGTTCCCCAACGTTTCGCCAGAGACTGCGTCCGGCATCCTCAAGGGTTGTCTTGAGACTGACAATTTTGTCGACTACCTGCTCTATTTTATACATTTATCCGCGACGTGTTCTCTGCGCGGTCCGTTACTTCGTAAATTGTATCTGCCTTCTGCTTGGTTAGCATTAGGGTCTTCCATTGCACCAATGAGGTTGCTGTCTGATGTTCTAGTAGATTGTTCTCGTAGGGGTTTACATCTGGCTTTTGTTAAGACTGGTATCCAAGCTTTGTTGACTTTTAATGATTCTTCCTTTCTATTCTAACTATTTTGATGTTTGAATATTTTAATGGCTTCTCGTGGCAGACGGGTAAAATAGTGTGTGCAGTTACATAATATATCTGTGTTGTTGTATTGTACTGTATGACCTTCAAGTAGAGAGTGTTCTGCTACTGCCCTGGTTGACGATTTTTCTTCTGATTCCTTGTTGTTGTATCGTCTGGGATGGTTTGTTCTGTTAACAGCATAGCCTTTCTGGACATCTCAATCAGAAGAGAAGAAGATGACAACATTTATCACACCATATATAGAAAACCTACGCATACTGACGGATATATTCATAAAACTTCCAATCATCACCCCAAACAGAAGCTTGGTATCATCAAAACATTGACAAATCGCGCCAAGAAACTTTGCCATCCTGAATTATTAAAGACTGAAATCAAACATCTCCGTACAGTATTCACAGCCAATTGATACACCAACAAAGAAATCAACAGAGGAAACCATCCTAGACGATACAACAACAAGGAATCAGAAGAAAAATCGTCAACCAGGGCATTCTTACCTTTCATCAAGAATGTAACAGACAGAATTGGAAAACTGCTAAAGAAAGAAGACATAAAAACAGTATATAGGCCTATCAGGAAAATCAAAAATCTCCTCAGTCCGATTAAGGACCAACTTCATCCTCATCAATCAGCAGGCATATACAGGATCCCGTGCAGTTGCGGCCAAGTGTATATAGGCACCACTATACACAGCATCACAACCAGACTTAAAGAACCCGAAAGATACAGCCGTCTGAAACAAGTGGAAAAGTCGGCAGTAGCAGAACACTCTCTACTTGAAGGCCATACAGTACAATACAACAATATTATGTAACTGCACACACTATTTTACCCGTCTGCAACGAGAAGCCATTGAAATATTCAAACATCAAAATAGTTAGAATAGAAAGGAAGAATCATTAAAAGAACAATCTACTAGAACATCAGACAGCAACCTCATTGGTGCAATGGAAGACCCTAATGCTAACCAACCAGAAGGCAGATACAATTTACGAAGTAACGGACTGCGCAGAGAACACGTCGCGGATAAATGTATAAATAGAGCAGGTAGTCGACAAAATTGTCAGTCTCAAGACAACCCTTGAGGATGCCGGACGCAGTCTCTGGCGAAACGTTGGGGAACTACAAGCCTCAAGACCACGGCCAACAGCCCGG
Organism: Diploptera punctata; assembly: GCA_030220185.1. Taxonomy (NCBI): domain Eukaryota; kingdom Metazoa; phylum Arthropoda; class Insecta; order Blattodea; family Blaberidae; genus Diploptera; species Diploptera punctata. The sequence goes on along the minus strand of JASPKZ010002677.1, from coordinate 754,174 downwards.
AAATCGTCTACAAGATCATCAAAATAAAAAGTGATGTGCTAGACAGAGTGGGTGAAGGAAGAACAATGCTAGAACTCGTGAAGAAGAGGAAAATAAATTGAAATGGCCGCTGGCTGAGAATAAACTGCCCGTGGGCCGATGCCCTAGAAGGAATGGACAACAGAAAGAAGGTTAGATGCAGAAAAATACATCAGATGAATGACAATATTAAATCATTTTCTTGCGGATACAAAAAGGAAGGCTGAGTTTCATTCATGTGTTCTGCCCAAGAGCAGGCCTTTCACTGCAAACTCAGCATTCTCCACTATTTCTTTAACTCAACTTTTTTTTGTATCCACATACAAACCATTTATTTTAATATTGTCTATCATCTGATGTATTTTTCTGCCTCTAACTTTCTTTCCGTTGACCATTCCTTCTAGGGCATCCGTCAGCAGGCAGTTTATTCTTAGCCAGTGACCAATCCAATTTATTCTCCTCTACTTTATGAGTTCCAGCATTGTTCTTCTTTCACCCACTCTGTCTAGCTCATCTTCATGTTTTGCTTTGTCCATTTTATACGTTCCATTCTTCTCCATATCGACATCTCAAAAGCTTCCAGTCGCTTTTCCTCATTCCGTCGCAATGTCCAAGTCTCTGCATCATACAATGCTACACTCCACACAAAGCACTTCACTAGTCTCTTCCATAATTATTTTCCCAAAGGTCCGCAGAAAATGCTGCTCTTCTTGATAAAAGCATCTTTTGCCATTCCTGTCATCTGCTTTACTTCTTGAACGTAGTTCATGTTACTGCTGATAGTACAACCCAAATATTTGAAGCTCTCCACTTGCTCAATGACCTCATATTTAATCTTCACGTTTATCTTCCTTGGTTTCCTTCCTATAATCATGGCTTTAAATTTATTTTCATCCCATACGGTAATCCTCGCACTTGTCATTTAGCTCGATCAGCATGTTATTGCATCTTCTGCTAGCAAAACCCTATCATCAGAAAATGTAATGCAATTCATTCTTCTTCCTCCCATGTTTACGCGTCCCGTATTTCTGAAGCAGTTCTTCATTAGGTCTTCCAGGTAGATGTTGAAAAGAGTATACACATGTCCATATTGTTGTTGGCCTTATAGACTGCGATGGGCTGGACATGTGACATGAATAGGGAATGTAAACGCCTTTTAGCAAAACCAGAGGTAAACCGCCCATTGGTCGGCCAAGAATGAGGTGAGAGAATATCATTAATCACGATTTGAGGGACATAAAATATAAATGGGATGACTGGAAAGCATTTGGGCCTAGCTTATGTTCGCACGGCAATGTACCTCCAGAATCGATAGTGTCATTAGTTTGTTAATCCAGTTATTGTAAGTGTCTCTAAGATCCAGTTATGCTCGTCTTAGCTGGAATATGTGACAGTAGAAAATGCTTTGTAAATTTGCATTGGGAAACCCTTGACGAAAGACCATTAAGATACCTAGGAATAGGTGGGAGGATATTATGGGAATGGATCGTAATGAATATCGTAGATACAAACTGGATTGAATTGAAAGAAGGGCGGCTCCATGACGCAAGCGATGGCCTCTCACTGTTGGGGTCTTGAAATCGAGTCTCGGTCACTCCATATGGGTGTCGTGGTGGACGAAGCAGAGCTTGGGCATTTTTTTATTAAGAGCCCCACCACCATCCCCCTGGGTTTCCTCGGGCTTAATGCCCATATCCCCAGGTCTGCTCTCGTCCCTAATTACTCTCTGCTGTTTTTATTATGTTCATTTTCTGGATACAAGTGTCGGGTGTTTGTTCTTAATACTACTTATATTCAGTTATGTTTACATATTAATCCTTAACATAAGTCTTAAGTCTTAAATCTACCACCTAATCTAGTAATATTTACATGGTGTTGTTTAACCTAAGAGTTAAAACTAATACTTAATTTACTAACTTACAACTAACTTATTGCTAGATTACATCTAATCCCTTCTTCTTTGTCTGCGGATGTCCTCCTCTTGACGTTGAGTAAGGACCCATCCGACGAACTTTCTCACTGCTTGATATGGCTGCTTTTCTGTCCAAAGTCGTAGAGGAGGCGGCCAGTTCATATCACCGTTTAGTGCAGCCTCGCGTAAGTCCCGTCGTCTGGCCTCATATTTGATACATTCGTACAGGGCATGTTGTACAGTGTCCAGCTCTGTTCCGAAACAATCGCAATGAGGCGTTCGTGTGAGGCCTCTTTCATGGAGTTTGGCTTTGAAAGAGCCGTGGCCGCCCAGGAGTTGCGTGATATGGTGACTTGGTTGGATCCAAGTTTTCTTTAGCCTTTCCTTAATGTTAGGCAGAAATTCGTATGTTATGCGTCCATGTTCTGCCGCTTCCCATCGTTCTTGCCATTCCTCGGAAATACTTTCCTGGATAATCCGTCTGATGGTGTCTCGTTCATCTGGTGTCTGGTATAAGTCTCGCGTGATCACAGTGTCGCCGACTAGTATCGTCTGGTCTCTTCTGAATTTAAAGTTTTGTATTCTTTGAGCGATATACAGATCGATGAGTAGGACTCCTGCGATCACTGGCAGGCAAACCCCAGACACCGTATTGTACACTTTTGTAACTCTTATGAGGACTTGGCGTTGGGCAGAAAGTAGCTTCTTCTTTTTGAAGTGTGGTTAACTTGCGGGCCCAGCCATGTGCTGCGTATCCGCAAATTTGTTTGAACCAATACCTTTTTAGAGCGTTAGGTACTTTATTGCTCCATATTCCGCCATTTTTGACCTCCAAGCCGTGGCCATCGCCGTTGAATAGGGTTTTTTTTGCCGGTTTGGTGACATATTTGAGGGGGTGGCTGGTCGACTCGCCATCTACTTTGGGGAGTTACTGTCCTATGTACTTTGTGTTCTTGTGTGAAGCGGAGATTGCGGTTTCCAATTCTCACGATGTGGCGGGCGTTGTACATTCAGGATGTTCCAGTTGAGAATCAAAATTTTTTTCCCATGGTTTTAATACTCGGGAGATATGGTTAGCTTGTGTAGCGATTCCCCAATTGTTGAAGCTGAGCTGCATGTAAACTATTTGGGGTGAGCGTTCTTCCAGTTGTCGGCTGGATTGACCAGAAATTATCATCACTAAGTCGTCTGCGTATGCTAAATTGTAATACATTTTTGGATTGCTTCTATATTGTTGGGCAGCTAGTCCTTTAACCGAGATTCCATGAACTGGGCGCCCAGAACTGACTCCTTGGGGAACACACCTATGGTAAACATGTTTCTCGGATTTGGGTTGTTGTTCTCAATCATGTTTACAGCTCGACCTCTGAAAGTAGTCTTTTACTACTGGCTGTGTACAGATTTGGAAGGGAATTCTTTCACCCTTCTCTGGAGGGCGGTAAGTATGCTTGGCCACCAATTTGGGTCGAACTGCTCCTTGTACATCTGGATGAAGATTTCCCATCACTATCTTTTCCGGCGGCAGTTTTCCAGACTGTTTCGACAGAGGGCTGTGATAGCATCTTCAGTGCCACATCCTAGCTTGAAGCCGTACTGGTTATTCGACGCACCATAATCGAGTGCGGGCTGCAATTGCTTTCGCAGAATCCTTTCGTATAGCTTGCCTAGGACTGGGAGAAGACATATTGGTCTATACGATTTAGTGTTGGTCGGGTCTCTATTTCCAACTTTTAATAATACCTTTATTTGTGCTTCCTTCCACACATGAGGGAAAACACCGTGTCTCAAGCAAGCATTGTATTATTGTAATAGCCCATATTTTATGTGTGTCCATCCTTTTTTCACCAGTTCGGTGCTGATGTTGTCTATTCCAGGTGATTTTTTGTCTTTCATTTGATCTCTGGAAATTTCAGGATCTATCATGTCGATATCTCCAGCTTCTGGTGTATCTGGTACTACCTCAGGATTGTTTCTCATTATAGTTTGCTGCTCGTTATCTGTAGCGGGATTATCTGTTCGGATTAGTGATGTCATTAGGTGTTCAGATTCGGTCCATGACTGAGCGTAACCTGTAGGGAGCCTGATTGGAGATAGAACTTGTATTGGCAGTTGTTTTTGCACTTGGAGTTTATATGCTAGACCCCATTGGTTGGTAGAGGCTTGTTGGGTCACATAGTCTCGCCAATTCTCCTTTTTAGTGGCTTTGAGTACGTTTGTGTATATTCTTCTGATTGTGTTATAAGCCTCTTGGCGGTCTCTTCTGTCCCTGCTGTCTGCACGTTGGCAGTCCTTACGTGCGGCGTATGTTATTCTCTTCAGGTTAGTGAGCGTATTTGTCCACCACATCACTGTCCGCCTTGTACTTCGATATCTTGGTATGTTCATATCTGCTGCTCTTTGGATGGTATTTGTGTATTGAAAGCTATCCTGTCTACTGTGGATTTGTGGAAGACTGTTAACATTTATTTGCAATTGAGTATTGTATTCTTCCCAGTTTGCTCTGGAGAGATTGTATCTTGGAGGTGGCGCTCTGTGTTCTTCTCTATGTCGCTGATACGATAATTCGAATTGAATAATCATATGGCTGGAGAGTGTGATGTCAGGGCGCAATCTCCATCTTTGTAGCTGTCCTCCCACCCTTGTTGTTGTCAGAGTTACATCGATAAACGAGGATCCAGCACCATGAATATAGGTAGGCCCTTGGTTACCGTCGTTGTGGATTTCCATTTGCATTTCCGCAATGAAATTTTCCAATGTGGAGCCTGATGCATCTAATACACGGGAACCTCAGAGAGGTGACTTTGCATTTGCATCAGTTCCTATTATAATTTTCTTGTTGTCGTGCTCGTTGCAGATGTTACTTAGCTCTATTAGATAATTGTCTATTGGTTGCAAGAATTGTATATAGCAAGAGACAAACATGTAGCTTGCAGATTCGTTACTGATTTCTGCAGCCACAATGTGTGAAGTGCTTAGATTTTTGTATTGTAATATTGTGAGTCTTGGGTTTAGAATTACCATGGCTGCCCAGGGACGTTCGCCTGTCTTCGGTCCAGTTAGTATTACCTCTCTCACACCAAATCCGGGTACCTTTCCCTTTACAGAGTATGGTTCTTGTATAAGTAATATGTCTATCTTTACTTCATCTGTAGCATTTCTTGACCTGTCTAGGTTTATCTGCCACACTTTCAGTTCGGCCGTTCTATCCATAGTAGGTTCCCTCCGTTCTAGCTTTCATTTCCGATTGCAGTCCTGGGCAGTTGTCATCTCTTGTACTGTGATCGTTCTTCTTACATACTTTTGTGCATAGTGCACAGCGAGAGGGTTTTGTCTTATTTGGACATTCACTGTGACTATGGCCTTTTTCTGCGCAGTGTCCGCATACGGTGTCTTTTTCTCGGCAGTATTTGGCTGGGTGCCCGAATGAATGACACTTAAAGCATCTCGTCAAGCCAACATAGTCATCAATTCGGCAACTATTAAATTCTACATACAGTCTTCCCATTGCTATTAGTTCTTTTCTGAGTTCTGGAACAACTTCACATACCCAATGCTCTTTATTGGTTTTTTTTTCTTTTTTCCAGTCGGAATTTTGGCCTTAATTGTTGCTTTATTTGTTCAAATTCTTGGGAGTTAAAGTTCTGTTTGCGGATTGCTTCCTGAATCTGGTCCTCGTCCATTGTCTAGGGTAAGTCGTATAGTACAATTCTAGGTTTCATCTGCCCTGCTATCTCTGCTGTGAGACCTGCCTCTTTTAGTTTTTCATACTTACTGAGTGCAGTTGCCTGCTCGACAGTGGATGTCTCCACGCGGAGCTTTCCTGCTGTTGTGCTTCCGTGTCTGACTATTTGTCAATCCTCTGTTGCGGGACTTATAGTCTTGGTCACTATTTCTTTTATCTTGTCGCCTGTTAGTCCAAACTCTTTGGGGGCTGAGATTATAACAGTTTTCTTCTGTATCTGCTTCGGATGGGTAGTGGCCTCAGAAATCAATTTTCGAGCTTTGTGGGCATAAGTTTCCGTTGGAGGCGCTGCCGCTTGTGCTGGAGCTCTGTGCACAATTTCCCTGATCTCTCTGACTGAGGCTTCGATGTTGTCTAGGCGTGAGATGACTGTTCTCAGAGTGTCATTTTCAGTTTGTGCTCTTTTTAACTTGTTGGTTAAAGTCTCAATGAGTTTTGTCATCTGGGTTGTTCGAGGAACTACATATTGCTGTGTACTCTGACGGGCCTTGGACCGTACACGGTTCTTAATTTCTACACAGAGTTGTAGGAGCATACTTCCATCCTCTTGATCTTGGTTCTACATCATCTAATTAGCTTCCCTCTCCGTATGTACTCGTACTACTGCTTCTTCAGAGAGGTGAGTGCTCATCGTTCTTTTTCAGGCCGTGAGTAGCTCTTTTCTACAGCCGATGTTGATTCTGCGTTGCTCTCTTCAGCCGAGTCATCACTGCTACTGTATTCTGTAGTTTTCTTAGTAGTTTGGCTTTTAGTTAGTCTGAGAGACTGTCTTCGTTTTCTGTTAGAATGGTCAGCCATGTTTACTGCGTTAGTAGGTTAGGTGTTTTAATGCTCTATAGTAGAGAGATGCATTGCATATGTAGAATATCACACTTGTATGATTTCTTTTTGTGATGATTGTTATTGTTAATGTCTAGTGTGTAAGACTACTCTATAACTATTCTTTGTCTGTGTATGTTAGTTGTTATAGGAGTGTAGTCTATATAACTGTTATGTTGTACAGTATTATATGAGGGTGGTTTCTCTTCGTATTGATGATTAATAGCTAGTGTGTACTATCACACACACACACACACACACACACACACACACACACACACACACACACACACACACATATATATATATATATATCTTCTTCTTCACTTCCTAGTTTAGGCAAGAGTTGCCTGTTCCGACACACATACACACACACACACACACACACATATATATATATATATATATATATATTGGTATTATGAGGTATTCTATTGGGGCCCGGATGGTGTGGAAACGCACACGGCGATTGCCTTTCTTTGTATAATGTAGTCTGTTTTTTAATTGTATTATAATTAAGCTAATGCTTAGTTAATATGTATGTTTGTATATACATGTATTTTGATGTAGGTGTTTTAGTCTATCTGCTATGATGTAGTGAGGTATACTTAGATGGTTTCTCTCTAGTGATGATTATTATCACTAAATCAATTTTGAATTTGACGCCCGATGCTAGCTTCACCAAATGTACAGGTCTCTGTATCTGTAATGCAGTGATAGTATGGCTGGTACCAAGATGGCTACCTGGTTTGCGTTGATTTATACCAATGATGCTGGTCTTATATCTACTTACAATTTGACAATACAGATGGAAATATTCTGTTGGATTTATCAGAATATATTGATCAACAGTTTTTAAATATTTACATATCCACACACCGGTATTTTATCACTTTTCCAGGTTGAGAAGCATACAAAGAAAGCAACCTTGTTTGCCGCGTTTTTGTCTGCTGATGCTAAACTTAATTACTTTGGAATTTCAATAGCTACACATAAGATTTATATGTCAAACAAATCAGCATGAATTAATCTACTATTTTAAACTATTCTTTAATCCACATATCACTTTTTCAAGCATGAGTTGCAGAGCACACATACAGCACGTCTAGTCACAGTCACTAGGCAGGTTTATCTCGTGGTTTCTCCCGTTTTCCCCTGCCACAAATTTCATTTCTCCATACTCATCAATTTTGTTTTATTTCGTGCATCCGCCCTGTGACAGTGCGTCAGGCGTGTTCGGCCGGGGCCCTTGTCGCTCACAGACGTCTATAAATATAGGGGCTTCATCTCATCCCTCGACCTGAATCTGAATAGACTGTTGAGGATATATATATATATATATATATTCAATGCCACCGGATTATCATTATGGCATTTCTGGTGTTTTCTCCAGGTATCGGCGTTATTTTAATCAACTTCTGAGGTTGAGGCGCCTAAAAAGAGGAATTATGCTGCCCCGATGATATAAGATAAATGATGACGATGTTGATGGCAATGATGCGCCAAGAGAGGCCTTAATCTTAAACTTAATCTAACAAGTCGAATATATTGATGATAATGATGGACAGATAATGTTCCGGGACCGTTTGGTCCTTAACTTTCACGCGTCTCAACTATAAAGACATAAAAAATTAACGAAATGTACAGTATACAGATTATTCAAATTTGTATTTAAATATGGAAAATTCTGTTATAATTCTTTCAAAGCAACTGATTGCAAATTATTTTGCTGACATGAGTTCTATTTTTAAACTAAACAATCGAAAGAAATCTCTTACAACGCGCGAAATCTTACTTTATGATTGACTGTTTCCAGCAGGTGCACATAGTAATGTGTTGTCATACGTATTTTCACTGTTGGTTTCCAATAACGTTACACCCAATAATAATTTTATTTTACACTACAGGTTATACATACTTAATCACATATACTCCACGCCAATTGTATTTTTTATACAAGAAACTTCATATGATTTAAAACTGTTTTTGCAATTAACAAGCATGACTCTGTTTCACAAAGTTAATGCTAGTACAATGTGGCAACATCGCACTGTGAATCCCCGATAATACGGCACACATGTCATGTCAAAGGTCAAACTAATGCGAGAACCTTTCAGGTTCAAGGCCTTCCACACATATGAACCGCGCACCTGCTTCTAATTCCACTGACTTAATAACATACATACTGAAGAATCGCATAATGAAAAATTATTTAAACGCCATTAATAAAAATATAAAATGTAATTAATATAATTAACGTAATTACTTTAAAGCATTGTCGTTAATACTTTTTTGTTAGTTATGTACCGATAACGTAGAATCCCAGAGGAAATTTGGATCCATCAATTATCGTATTGTGTACAATAATTTTTGTATGTTTTATGTGACTGACTGTAGCTTACCCTTAATAATTATAGGGCGCATTTTAATTATCTAGAATATTATATTACAAGTATTAGTATTATATTTATGATCAGGAAGAACCGAAATATGGTATAACAAAAGAATCGGTGAAACAAAACAAATTTATACAGTGAAATCGTAAAACAAAATTTCGTTTAATTTTGATGTGTTTTCAGGTTTCGGAATATATCATGTTCTACTATTAATTTAGATCGAAATAATCCGCATTTCAAACATTAACTTCTATAATAGGAAAATTTCATCTGCAAAAAAATATCTCATCGAAAAAATTACTCCTGCGCCAATTTCAAAATTTTCACGTCGGTATGACATTTTCAGGTAATTACTCTACATTTAAATCCTTCCGCTGACTGCCTTTTAGCTCAAATTGTCACAGAAGAAGGGCCAGTAATTATTTTATGAAACATCTGAGCCGAATAGTCTACCAGATTTCCTAAACCATGTTTATGTTAATACACAGCTGAGTCCAACAAGCAACTGACTGCGTTATGCGTATTAGCAATATATATGAGGCGACAAAAAGTCAGTCAGTCACGAGACTCCAGCTGGTAAAATAATGACTTTACAAGAAAATGTCATCTATACTTTTTCGTTAGTTGTGTACCGATAACGTAGAATCCAAGAGGAAATTTTAATCCACCAATTATTATGTTGTGTACAGTAATTTTTATCCGTTTTCTGTGACTGACTGACCATAACTTACAGTTAACAACTATAGGACACATTTAAGGTATATAGAATATTATAATCCAATTAATATTGTTTAATTTACGACCAAGGAGGACCAAAGTATGGTTTAACAAAACATTTTGTGAAATAAAACGAATTCATACGACCAAATCATTAAACTAGAAATTGGTAACATTTTGCGTATTTTTTCAGGTTTGGAATATGACAAGTTCTAACGCTATTATTAGATTAAAATAATGCACATTTGAAAATTTTTCTTATAGATTTATAAAATTGGATATTTACAGATATATATTACATCAACAGAATTATTCCTGTGTCAGTTTCAAAATTGTCACCTCGGTATGACATTTTCATGGAATCGCTCTATATTTATAGAAATATAAATCACATATTTAAATATTCTTATATAGCACAATGCTAGCGATTTTATTGAAATTGAATTTGTAAACTCTCGCGCAAATATTTACTATGTCTGCGTTTGGCTGATGTTGGAGTAGGAAGAAAAAAATATACCCTAATTCGTATTGGCATCACCTGTCCATCCGTGTTAAGTCCTGCAGTTGCGGTTATTAGTTGGGTACTTGGAACTACACTTTCGTAAGTTAATGTTTATCTTGAAGGAAATTAAACTGAAGAAGTTCTTGGAATACGAGTTCTCGGTGTCCGAATATTACTTTTTCTTTTTTTTTCTTTTGTGGACGTGTTATTTGTTATTTCCGCAGGTGCAGGTAATAATAATAATAATAATAATAATAATAATAATAATAATAATTTAGGAAGGGTTTATCGACTTCGCTCCCAGCGATAATAAAATACATCCAACATCATAAAATCAACATAAAGGATTTCGAAACTGAGGGTATTGGTGTAAGTATCATCATCATCATGAACAAATTCGTTTTAGGCCATGTGGCCTGTACGGTAAACCTAGCGAAGATGGTCTTGATCTTTCCCGATGTTTTGGTCTTCCTTGGTCCCTATGTCCAGTTGGGGTATATTGGAATGCCAATTTTGGAAGTCTATTTCTTGCCATTCTTCTCAGATGATTTTTCCATTCTTGTTGGTATCTTTGGATATCTTCATTTAAACTTGCTACTCCAAGTTTTCCTCTGATAGTAGTGTTCCTTTGGTGATCCAGTCTAATCATATGGATGCGAAACATGGCCTTTTACCTTAAGAGAAGAAAGGAGGTTACAAGCGTTTGAGAATAAAGTTGTTAGGAAAAATTTTGGACCAAAGACAGAAGAAGAGATAAGTGAATGTAGAAGACTACATAACAGTGAACTACATGGTCTTTACAGGAAGCCAGATTTAATAAGAACAGTTAAGTCTCGTAGACTGCGATGGGCAGGACATGTGACACGAATGGGGAATGAATACGTGCATGGAAGCTTCTTGTAGGAAAACCAGAGGGAAAACGCCCAGTTTGTAGACCAAGAATGAGGTGGGAGAATAGCATTGACCATGATTTGAGGGAAATAGATTATACAGGGAATGATTGGAAAACATTCGCTCAGGATAGGTATGTATGGAGAGTTTATGTCCGCGCTGCCATGAATCTCGGATTCGATAGTGCCAGTGAGTTAGTTAGTTAGTTATGGTAAATAACTCTCACTGTCTGCGCGGCCATGAACCTACTTGTTCGATATTGCCAGTGAGTGAGTAAGTTATATTAACCATAGCCCACAGATGGCTTGTCTGAGAATATTAATTAGAATATAAGGTTCGTAATTACTTAGGTTGTAACTTAATAGTAGCAACTATTTATTTATTACTAATATACAAGTAACAGACCTGTGAAGCTTCAACAATCCTTCAATGTAGTACCCAGCATTGTTTACAACTCGTTGCCAGCGATGTGTAAATTGTAGTATCCCTATAGCAGCTCCTCTTCTGTTGATGTTTCTGACTGACCGCCTTAATGCCAGCAGAATCTCGGGAACACTCTGGAATGGAATGTCTCGAAGTGGTTCCTTCATCTTAGGGACCAAATCATAATCACCAGGGGCTTAAATCCAGTGAAAGTGGTAGATGGAAAAACACTTCCTACTCCCAGCGATGGTACAAATCAGCTACAGGGTGTGCCGTGTGCGTCCGAGCAGTCATATTTGGTAATGGCGTTTCCCCATGTGCTTCCACAAGACCTTCAAGACATTGCGTTGCTGTATGGCCATGTCACATTGAATTTTCAACCAAGATCGCTGTTCCTGCTTTGTAAACATGGCGAAACATAACAGCATAGAGCGGCAACCCAAAGGAGACTTTCTCTCTCCAAAGCACATGCACTTTGATACATACGGACGAGTCCATTTACTGTAAGATAGGTCAGACATATGTTAACGTTTGACAGAAGTTACAACAATTAACTCCGGCTGGTTTCGCTTCTACAGCAGTGTTGACACTATTTTTGTTACAGCCCACGTATATAGGTGAATTTCAATGGAAACCTTATCATAATGGTTTTTCGTAGAAGAAGCATTTCCATTAATTCTTGAGATCCCAAATGTCACTACTTACGGGACTACAGGATTAAAGAGAGGAGAATTTTTGCTTGCTCCAATAGATGCGCCTAAGTTGCTCAAAGGCGGAGCACCACCACGTAAAACTGGACATCATGTGTTCAAATCCCGGCTCAAGTGCTTCATCTTCTTTGGCTTCATGACCCTTTGTGTTTAGCCTTAGCCTTTTTATACTGAGCCTTGATTCTCCATCTCCTGACCTCCAGAGTTCGCAAATCCGATTCCACATTGTCTAACCACCTTTTGCCTTCCTACATTCCATATACCTATGGATTTTAAATTTACAGTTAATTTTGGAGTCCGCATTTGTGGATTTGTAACCCACTTCTGATGTTGTGACGCCTGGAAGGCGGAATTACCCGGAAGACATAATGAATGATGGGTAAATGATACGTAGCACAAAGATAGTCCTTAAACCTAAACAAGGGCCGCCCAAACTTTTTAATGAGCCGGGCCAATAATTAATTGTGCAATTGATCGCGGGCCGCAACATAAATATCGTTACTATTATTGTTGCTACTGCTGCTTCTATTATTATTATTATTATTATTATTATTATTATTATTATTATTATTAGTCGGCCGCGGTGGACTAGTGGTTATGATCCTTGCCTCTGGTCCCAAGGATTGCGGGTTCAAACCCGGCCGGGGTCGATGGATTTTTTAGGACGGAAACATCCTAGGAGCAAGTCCTCCGGGAGGGACTTTAAGCCGCTGGTCCCGAGCCTGAAGATTTTCAGGCTCGTAAAAAATCCTTAAGCCTGAATGAAAAGGCCTCTAAGCAAAATTTACAGAATTTTCCCGTCCTAGTACTACCTTGGTTTCCTAGATGTCAGTATGAGGCGGAACGCTGACCACGGACCACACAAAATGGCATCTATACAAAAACAAGTGTAACTAAATTAGTATGGTTCAAATTCTTCCCTGTAGGGGAGAGCGCCTAAATCTCTGTAAAGGGAAAACATAGGCTTACAATACAATTATTATTATTATTATTATTATTATTATTATTATTATTATTATTACTAAAATAAAATTACATTATCATACAGAAGAATGTAAAACATTTGTAACATGCCGCAATTAAAATTGTAAAAAAAATGGTACAAAAGTGAATATATTTACCTAATGAGAAGAGTGGTGCTGGCTTCTTAAAGATAACAAACGATCGATGTCGGATGTCTGCTGAGTAGTACTGATAAATAAGACGTCTTGGAGATGTTTATCACTCAAACTTGACTTCAATCGTGATTTTTTAATTTTCATTTTAGAAAATGTTTGTTCACAACAGTATGTCGAGGAAAACATGCAGATTAATCGTCGGGCGTGTTTCTTCAACCCTAAATATTTTTCTGGTAGTAACTTGTAGAACTTAATGAGATACGTAGGATCAAAAACTCCTTTCATTGCGTCATCACACTGCAAATCTATTAGTTCAAATTGCAATATTACTGGCGCTTTGTCAACATCGAAGGAAAATGGAGACGAAAACAAAGAAACGTCTGGTTCCATTTTATTGAAATCAACAAATCTATTAGAAAACTCTTCTTCAATTCTTTCAATAACTTCAGTTTCAATTTGAAAGCTGTTATTGCACTGTAAACTTGGTTGATTAATTTGTCTTTACCTTGTAAAATTATGTTCAAGTCATTTAAATGTTTTGTCATGTCGACAAGAAATGATAGTCTGGACAGCCAATCGTGATCACTTAACATATCACATTCATACTTTTTTTTCCTTAAGAAATTGGCGGATTTCATTTTTCAGAGCAAGTAATCTTGCTAATGTTTGACCACGGCTCAACCACCTTATTTCAGCGTGATAGATTATATCACCATATTCACTGTTCATATAATCTAGGAATGTTTTGAAAGTGCGGTGCATCAAGGCTCTGCTACGAATGAAATTAATTATCTTAGTAACAGTCTGCACAACTCTATCGAGATTTGCCGCTTTAGCGCATAGAATTTCTTGGTATACAATGCAGTGCAATTTATGCACTGTGCCTCCCAAAACTTCAACTTTTTTCTTTATTATTTCCGCCATTCCTGTGTTGGTCCCCAACATACATGGCGCACCATCTGTTGTTATACTGCATAATTTCACCCAGTCTAGCTCAGTATTATCGACAGCTTTCACAACTTCCTTGAACAAGTCAGTACGTTTCGTCGTACCATGTATACTTCTTACCCCTGTAAGTTCTTCCGTAATTTTGATATCGGTATCTATGCCTCTAACAAATAACAACAACTGAACAGTATCAGTTATGTCCGTACTTTCGTCGCATTCAATGGAGAAATGTTCAATTTTTTTCCTTTTTCTACAAGTTGATGACGAACACTGGATGCTAGTTCTTCTACACGCCTACTTAGAGTGTTTCTTGTTAGCGACACTGAATTGAATAAATCAATTTTATCGGGACACAACTTCTTGGCAACAGCCATCAGACACTTTTTTCACAAATTCGCCATTAGAAAACGGTTTTCCGTTCTCGACAATTAGTTTCAAAACTTCATAACTCGCTTTGGTAACATTTCTTTGTCTTACACCACCACTCTGAATTAATAACTACTTTGGTGCCATAACTTTAGAAAGGAGTTTGTTCGCTTTCTCAGTACACTCATCTCCATTAAATTTATCAAAATGGCTATGCTTTGTTTGGTAATGTCTTTTAATGTTATATTCTTTCACAACTGCAATAACATCGTTACAAATAACACATGACACTTTGTTTCAATGCACCTTCACAAAGTATTTGCTGGTCCAGAATTCGTTAAATTTCCTACACTCGGAATCAACTTTGCACAGGCTACTGCATAGATCAATCCTGGCTACTGTTTGATTGACAATACAAGAAGCAAAACAATTAATGTTTAAAATTTGGAGTGGGGGAAACGGTAAATAAAGTATGCATCATCTCTACTACTTTGTCAAGAGAAGCGGCGACACCTCAACTCTACATTCCAGAGAGATAAATTTCACACAAGGATGTCCAAACAAGATGTTACATTTTAAAATGTAAATTAAAAATATAAAATTAATTTGTTCATTTCATTGCTTACGCGGGCCATACGAAAAGCCATGGCGGGCCGTACTTTGGACGGCTCTGACCTAAACATAATCTAAATTCAAGAGGAGGATTCTATGCCACCTACATACATTCAAATAGAAGGAACGGAAAAAATATATTTTTGCATATGTTAATATTTACCTGAGAGAAATGTCTATGTAGATTTTTTTCCCCCGACAAATGTGAGAAATGCCCTAAAATGAATTTAGAAGTTGAGCTCAAAGTAACCTATAAGTCACCACATTTGCAATGTAAAATATGTATTTTTCATGGCTGAGACAGTGTAGCCAACTTATCACATAAAACCCATTAACAAACAAGTGAAGACTAAACTAATCTAGAGTATTAACTTGCCAATTTTCTCACCCTAACTTGCCCACTAATGTAGCTGGGCTTAATAAACCACTCATTTCTCATCTTTAAGGCAGTAAAGTGATCACACTACAGGCCTCAGGAGGCCCTTGGGTTAGTAGGAGGTTAGGGCTTCCTCTTTTTCTGGAGTTTCGGCACTTGATGTCAGCCGGGTTGTCAGTCCTGCTTGACGACCGCCTTTACCCCCAGAACAACCGTCTGGTACTCATTTATGTTAGAGGCTGAGTCGACCTCAGGGCCATGGTGCTGCCAGAGAGTTTGGGTCAGTTTAAAAATCCTGACCCCATCGGGACTCGAACCCTCGACCTTCCGGCTTATAGTGCAGTGCCTACGGCATGCCCCCACTCTTGGGATATAATCCCCTTATATATGAGTAAACATGTTGGCAATTGGTTTTAGCGGGAACATGTGTTATCACATTTGCCAACATGACGCTAGCAATTACTTGTTTTCCGATCGAATATTCACAGGTGACACTGTGGCATCGAATAGACATTTCAAACCATGGTCTGACCAGGAATCGAACCCGGGAGTTCATGAATTGTAGGCTGAAACTCTGAAGGTGGTCGAGATTGTATATTCTATTTTCCATTGTATAGTTAGTCTACAATTCAGCCGTTTTAGGACAGCGTAAGACTTTTATTGAAGTTGTAACTTCAGAGCCTCGTAAAGGTTAGATTCCAGTCATTGTGTAAATAAATGTAGAGGTCTGTTCAGTTGCGGTATGTCTAAAATTCGTGTAGATTGCTAAGATATTGCGAATGCTTGTTTGCGCAAAGAAGAGTTGGCTGATTTCCAGACGTCCGCGTCGTACAGAACTTTATAAACCACTCATTTCTCATCTTTAAGGCAGTAAAGAGTATTCGAAAAGAGACAAAATCCTCTAGTGAGTAAACTAAGCGGCCTTGTCCAGCCAGTGATGACCAAATTTAGCAACCACAGGGGTGGGAAAATATTTTTGGACAAATATAGGCCGACTAAAACAGAAAAACTATTTTATGCATTTTCTTACGATAATAGGGCAATCAATAGGTGATGGCAACACTCCTATAACATCACAATGCGAAGTTGGGAAGTGGTTTTTAATCTATTCCTCGCTTCTATAAACATTTCAGAAACGTGAGTTGTACATTATTTTTTTACATGATGGTGTTTTCAATATAATAAATAATAGTAAAATAATAAAATATTTGTTGGAAATATTTGCGTTCATTGTAAACAACTGACTGCGTTAACAGTCTGGCCAATGTTTGTACGGTAAATGCCGAAAATAATTTAGTAAGACTACAGCAGGCCGTGAACCAATCAGGGATAAAACGGCGGCAAGTACGAATTTATTGTTTTAAATAAAGTTCAGTTCATTTCAAGAGCAGTGATTTGTTTCGTATAATGCATATAAACACTACATATTGGATATATTTTTGTATACATAAAGGACAGTGGTTTTACTTCCCGCACTAGATAGGTAATTTGTAATATTACACTATAGTTATTTAGTTATTTATAAGTTTACAACTCCGAAATTTAGGAAATTGAATTTTCAATCATGGTCGCCATTGCTGTAAGTACGACAGCACTATCATGTAGGTCTAATAGTATATTACGATGCGAGGTTGGGAAGTGGTTTTTACAGAAGCGAGGTTTTTAATTTCAGAAATTCTGTAAACACTACAAAAACGTGTGTTGTACAATATTTTTTTTTTGCACGATGGTGTTTTAAAAATAACAAATAGTAATAAAATAATAACATCTTTGTTGGAAATATTTGCGTTCATTATAAACAAGTAACTAACATTAACAGTGTGGCCAATGTTTATGCGATAAATGCCGAAAATAATTTAGTTGAGACTACAGCAGACCGTGAACCAGGGATAAAATAGCGGCAATTACGAATTTATTGTTTTATATTGTTTCAAATGAAGTTCAGTTCATTTAAAATGCAGTGATTTATTTTGTATAATGTAGGCCTATATTAACACAACCTTTTGGATATATTTTTGTATATACATTGTACATAGTATACATAAAGGGCAGTGGTTTTACTCCCCGCACTAGGTAGGTAATTTGTAATATTACACTTTAGTTATTTATAGGTTGGCAACCCCGAAATGTAGGATATTGCATTTTCAATTATGTTCGCCATTGCTGTAAGTATGACAGAACGCATTATCTTGCAAAAACATATTTAAATTGAGGGAAATGATAAATAGTTTGAAGAGCTCAATTAAGTTGTGTTCAAATTCTTAAATGTGATGACATGAGGCAGAATCATACATCATCATCATTCGTAAATTAGGCCTTTTGGCCTGTAATGCTTCAGACTTCCTAGGAGTATGCAGCGTTAGGACATTACTATGATGGTTGTCCAGCCACTCGCTTTGTTTGCCCGCAACTGTTATATATAATTAAATACAAAGATGCCGACTACCGCTACTATAATAATTCTGCATGTTAATCATTGTCAAGCATTGTCGCGCGGCACCCGCTTTTATATAAACGGACAACCATCTAGTGAGGCGATAATATACTAATTCCGAGCTAAGTTTCAGTTCGAGTGTAAACTAACTTGTATAGGGTATTACTCCGCCGATTTCTTCTATTGGAATAACCGCAATACTACATTTACCCGCCATATGTCTGAATCGTGTATGGAACTGTCATCAATAGAAACATTATTCTTAGGCAACATTATGTTTTACGAAAAATAAGGCTGAATACAAGGTATGATAGTATTAATAATTAGGAACTTTAATTTATTATTTATTTATGACAAAAATGGGCCTACTTAAATAGACGTTTACGCTTTTTCTATTGTATCGATACATAGGCTATCCTTTATTTACAGTTTCATTAAGAGCAGATTTTATACTTCATGCTGACTTACATGCAAATTCTGCTGTTATTTTCAATGGCTAATGTAGCATATTTTTCACTAAACTATTCGAAAACATTCAAAATAATTTGTTTCTTTCCGCTTTTCAAATGCTTTTCTTTCCAATGTTTCATTATTATAGAGATAACAACTGAAATTCCAGTGTATTCTACATTGTCTGTATAAGTGTGAATCTTAAAATATAGAAGTACAATTTTAAAGTATTAATGAGCATTGTTATATTCTTACGCATGCGCAATGCAATATAGAAGTACAATTTTAAAGTATTAATGAGCATTGTTATATTGCGCATGCGTAAGAATATAACAATGCACATTTTATACTTTAAAATTGTACTTCTATATTTTTAGATTCACACATATAACTTATACAGACATTTGCTAGATAATACATATTTTTATTTTCTGTATTTGTAATGTTAGAGAGAGAACTACGTTTTCTTACAAGCTTAAAGATAAAATCATTATTCAACCAATGAAAATGCAGTCTTACATCTGGTTCGTTTACATTACAACTGGAACTTACGTCGGAAAAGGTATAGTTGTGGGGCAGTAAAAATATATAAAACCTCCTTTGGATGTAGTCGTAAACTGCAATCGGCAGGTGAGCAATGGGGATTGAAAGAGGAACATGGAATGCCAGTAGGTATGCCAATAATGAGATGGAAGGATAACCTACCCCATAATTTGAGGGAGGTAAATTTTACAGGGGAGACCAGCCTCATGGGCTAGTGGTCAGCGTTTCTGCCGTGAGGTCCCGGGTTCGATGCCCGGTCAAACAATTTGAATTTTTCCTTAAAGGGAATTATTCCTGTAGTTGCCCATGGTCTGGAATTTAGGTTAAGTTTAGGTTAAGAACTCTCCTGACGCTTCATTATCATTTATCACCCATCATATCATCGGTGTAACGTAACTCCGCATTCCAGGTGTCCCAGCTCTAGGAGTGGGTTACAATTAGGCCAATGCCAGGAGAGAAAACCAGAAATGTCATGAAAGACAATCTGATGACATTAGACAAAAAAATACAGGGGTGATTGGAAAACATTAACAGAGGACAGCG
Organism: Diploptera punctata; assembly: GCA_030220185.1. Taxonomy (NCBI): domain Eukaryota; kingdom Metazoa; phylum Arthropoda; class Insecta; order Blattodea; family Blaberidae; genus Diploptera; species Diploptera punctata. Next base: position 734,654 of record JASPKZ010002677.1, on the reverse strand, counting down.
GTGTATGGAGAGCTTCGGGCAGCCATGAACCCCCTGCTTGGATAGTGTCAGTGAGTTAGTTAGTTATACAGTCATGAGGTGTTCATAATAATTGTATCGGTGTGTATTTATCATGTGCATATTGAGCCTCAAAAGAACTTTATAATTGTTTACGTATGATATCACTAATCTCAAAAACGTAGATACTGATAATTTAATGTTATCTTCATACCATGGTTTATTTGTACATCTCTTGTAGTTAGAATTTGTACCTGTTCATTTTTACTTTGAATGCGCAATAATACATTGTGTGCTTAGAATCAAGTTGTTATAACTCCATTTTTTTTTTAATTTTTCAGCAGAGCTCGATTAAGTTTTGGATACGCTGTGTTGTCACACACAGCAATACATTATATAATTGAAATGGACAAATGAGGGAAATTTTGAATAAGTGACTGAATTGAAATTCCTGGGAACAATAATTGCAAACAGGAATGAGATGCAGAAGGAATTAAACATAGGCTCAATTCTAGATATGCGTGCTATTAAGCAGTACAGGGACTCTTGTCCCAACTTCTCTCAAAAAAAAAGTTTAACTGAAATTATGTAAAACTGTTATTCTCCCAGTTATATGGATGCGAAACGTGTACTCTTACTTTAAGGGAGGAGAAAATTATTCAAGGAATAAGAAATACGGATATTAGAGAGGAACTAAAAGTACAACCACTTCTTCAACAAATACAAGAACATAGGAACAATTGGATAGAACGTCTGCAAAGAATGACAGAAGATATGATACCAAAGACGGCACTGATGTATAATCCTGGAGGACGAAGATCGGTAAGAAGGCCAAGAAAGCGTTGGGCTGAACAGATGTGAGATCGGTACAGGCAAAAACCTAATTCGTGAAGGAAGATGATGATGGTGAAGAAATAGGGGAATTACAAATTAATATAAATGAAATACAATATTTAACGATTAATATTAATGAACGACATCTTTCAGGAATGAATGTCATTAAACATGTCAATAAATAGAGATATTTAGGATCAATCTTAGAAAAGAAGTTTCATTACAGTCTGATATAGAAAAACAATAGCGGATGGACGGAGAGTAATTGGCATGCTGAACTCAGAATTATGGAGTAAAAAAAATCCTTTACAGAGCAAAACTATCTGTTTATAAGGCCATTGCAGTTAGTATATGTTATATGGATCAGAGACGTGGACATTTAAAAGATACCAAGTTAACAAGTTATTAGCAACAGAGGTGGTTTACTGGAGATCAGCGCGGAAGTGCAGATAAGAAAAAAAATAGAAACCTTGAAATTAGAAGAAAAAAAAAATGAAAGTTGAAAGAAATGTGTTGCAGACAATTGAAGAAAGGCGCTACGGACATATCAAGAGGATGCCATTTATAACATTTTAGAGAGGAAAAAATATGGGAAAAGAAGAAAGGCAAGATCTAAAGACGGTTGGATGGACGGTGTAGAAGATGTGTGAATGGATTGGGACTTACGGGTGATGTTTAGGACCGCTACAAAATGGGTGAATTTCTTGAGGGTAATACAAGGATAATACTTACCTGGCGTAGGGGTTACCGTGATCTAGAAGGCGGTTCCCCCAAGGTGAGGCACATCCATTGCACTGCGGTTGGGTTGATCCTGCGATTGCCCCAAGTGTGGGTAACTCGGGCGTTTATTTTTTTATAGTCGGACTACGTTCGCGCTGTCCCGAATTTAATGTCCCGCGCAGTAGCCGAATGGTTAAGGCAAGAAGCCTTGGCGCTGGTTTGAGTCCCCATGGGGGATGAAATTTCGGCCAGTATGGGACTGGTGCCCACCCAGCATCGTGAGGCATTTGGGTAGCTACAGCACGTTAAGTAGCGAATCCAGGTTGAGAACACCAGCTATAACGGCTCGGGCAACCTAAATACTGACCACATGTCACCCATACACTGGCTAGAATCTAGATGATCGTCTACCTCTGTGATTAACACATGTGGATGTGAGGCCAGCAGCCGGCTGGTAAGCCAAGGACCTTGTAGGACTGTCCCGCTTGGAGTTTTTTTAAGGTGAAACAATTGTATTGTGTATAAATTGCGAAATAAAAAGAAGTGAACTTCAGTACAACTATACACTTAATAAAAACTGTATTACAGATATAGGCCCTAGTTATTGTAAAGAAGTGCAATGCTTAAAATAATTTACTCCTAATACATAGAATACTCCTGTTAACTTTTTTTGTCGTTCAATGACTCGGAAGTCTAGCCTCTCTCTCTATCTTACAAGTGCACGAAGCGGACGGACGGAGAAATCTCTTGAGGTCGAGAGATGAGGGAGAAGGTCGTACGCATTCCAGAGACGTAATGCCCTACCTGTGAAAACTCCGACATTCTTCCTAAGGGCAAAGTGTTGACGACCTTGACAGTAGCCCTTCCACACACGCCAGCTTTCGTCTTCATAGAACTGGATGGAACGTTCACCTCTTCCCAGCAGAAGATGTCTATCGTTATAGTTTGTAATTTTATACATTAAAACCTGTGATTAAGAGGCAGGGATGGCCTCATCTTTCAACGTAACCAACTGCTGAACGCGTCAATTTTACATTAAGCAGTGAAATGAGGGCTTTCAAAAGAACACTAATGCTCATTCTTTCTACGAATTCACATTTACAGGTCACACATAACTAGACCGATTACTAAGGCTAGGATTTGTATGTAATTATCAGAGCCCGGATTTGTATGCAAAATAAACTACTAAACATGCATGAGAAATGTAGAAAATATGCAAAAACAGATTGTAATAAAATCAAATAAATTATTTGCTTATTCTTGGCTGTTAGAGCAGATAAGGAAGGTTTTCATTAGGTTTTCTTGTGTGAAGCTGCTTTTCTGTCAGTGAAGAAGGGTTTATACAATGGAAATGTCCTTTCTACATCACATGATGTCACAGGTGCATGTGAAAACCGCCACAGTTCTTCTTCAGTGAATTCTTATTCGGTTACAGTTTCTTCACTATCATCAGAGAGTATTTTGCTAATTTGACAAATTCTATTGTAGCCAGGATTTTTATTTAATACTTCACTAAGCTTATCAAATGCGATTTTAGCAATACCGTAATATTATTTCTCAAGGCCCGCGGGTATTCCCCTCTTACACAGATGCAAATATACACGTTACGCTTATATCGAATGGATTGCAGAGACTTTATTAATTACAAATATATTTCTTGATAATTCATTAATTACTAGTAATTAGCTGAAGGGAAAATTATAATTTAATACCACATTCAGAAGTGATATATGCATTTATGCATTAAAAATTTAAAATAAGCATTTTCCTCTGGAATATGCATTATCAAATACCGCTCAAATTGTCTGTGAAGGGACACTTAACATGTAAATCATTTCCGCACACTTTTTAATGCCTGAAACAAAACATGCATATCGCATACATATTATTTCCCTTTGTTTATACGTAGCTAAAAGTGATAAATGTCCATGAATTAGATAATCACCCCTCATTGGAATAAGATGCATAAAGGAATTAAACATTGGCTTAATCCTGGAATGAATTACACGGATTCTTGTCATAACTTCCCTAAAAAATCGTTAAACTCAAATAATATAAGACTATTCTTCCATTTATATTATATGAATGCGAAACATGGACTCTTTAAGGAAGGAGAAAATATTACGAATATTTGAGAATAAAGTTCTTAGGGAAATTTTTGCACTAAAGAGAGATGAACAAACAGGCGAATGGAGAAGATAATTGACAGTGATCTACATGATCTTTATAGGAAACCAGATACATGTAATAAGAACATTTACGTCTCGTAGACTGCAAAGAGCAGGGCACGTGGCACGAATGGAGAATGAAATAGTGACAAGGAAACGTTTTGTAGGAAGACCAGGGAGAAAACTCCCAGTTTGTAGAATGACAACCACAATTTTAGGGAAACAGATGGTGCGGGGGATGATAGAAAAACATTAGGTCATGATAGGGATGTATTAATAGCTTATTTCCGTGCGGCTTTAAACCTAAGGGCTCGATAGTACCAGTGAGTTAGTTATAAGAAAATGTATCATAAGTAATGCCACGAGCTACCTCCAAATTATCGATAAATTAACGACTCACGAAGTGAGGAGTGAATTTATCTAGAGAATTTGGAAATCAAGAGTGGCATTTGTTAGGACTATTTAATGAATAAAATTAAGCTGATTACTCACAAATCATTATTTGAATATAGCTGTTTTAAAATATTTATATATTTAATGTAAACGGCGATATTTGATAACAAATGAGAAACGTCATGTTTGATTTTTCATCACTGCAGCCAGATCATATTTATTGCCAAATAGAATCGCAATATTGTAAGAATGCACCCTAGCGGAGAAAAAATGAAACATCATTACAGGTTATTAATTAATTTCTGATGTCCTATGATGTAAATATGTCAATTATATTTTTCTGCAACGTTAAATCCTGGGAAATAATACGTTTAAGAAAGATTTTTTTTATGGTATAATCAATTGATACGAATGTCTTTCTATTATATCTCGCAGGCAGAATTTGGTTACATTCGTATACTATATATACAATCTGGGAGCCACTTGATAAAGTGAAAGTGATAAAATGAAACTGATAAAATTGGGGTGAAAAACGACTATGATTAGTTGTAAATCAAAATTTATTGAAATGTGATTGACCATTGACTGTCATTTGGGGCATGAGTTAAATAGCCATTACAATTTTTTTGAATATTAGGCTATAATTACATATTTTTAATGTAAAACTACATATTACTGTCTCTTAATTAAATAAAAATAATTTTAATAAGCGGAAAGTAATTTAAAACAATGTGTATGACATTTGTTTACGTTATAAACTCGTGTTGTTGGTTGTACACTGAAACATATATTCAAACCTATAAAAAATCTGGTGACAAACGGTCAAACAAGAATTCCGTTTACGAATACCCCATAAACATGAATACAACGCACTGAAAATTAGGGTATAGGATTACACATTGTACGATCTCTTATGAAACCTGAGCGTTCTATTCTGCTTAAGAATAAAATAGTTAAAAAAACATGTAGTAGGCACCCTAAGGCGTAGTTCGTTAAGGCAATATGCTACGAGCCAGAAGATCAGGCGTCGAGTCCCTGTGGGGGTCAGGATTTTTAAACTGACCTAAACCTTTACCAAGTCTATTACTTAATACAATTATAGGTTATTATATTATTGCTACTAATATTTTTCTTTCTTTCCCTTGTCAACTCTATATTGTGTAACATACGCCTATCATTAATCAACGTGTAGATAATTCACAATTGTTATTATATGTTTAATTTAACCCTGCTGAAGTGGAAAAGAAGACCTTATGGTCTTAACTCTATCAGGTAAAATAAATAAATTAATTAATTAACCTTCTGATAGCATCATGACCCTGGGATCAACAAAAACCAGTAGTGCACTCTGTTGCGGGGGTAAAAGCAGCTATCACATAAGGCTGACATCTGCCGATTGTCTAGAAAGATGGGATACTTAACCTCCTATTTACCCTACTAAATATGTACATATTTTGCACGTTAATATTACATAAGAATTCTAGCTTGTTTGATTATCAATTTAATTTCAAACATTCTTAATCTTTTCTCCTCTCTCAACGTAAACTTTCCATACAAGTTTAAGTACCGCCTTTTTATGTGCTTTTGTTTAAACCTGTTAAAGAGAATTTCTGATGGCAAGAGTCCCTGTTTACAGCACACGTTTTCATAATTGATCGTATGTTTAATTTCTTTCTGGGCTCATACCTGTGTGTTACTAGTTTGATTGGACCATAATTACCACATTTATGGATTACTATTTTCTTGTTTGTTAACTAAGATATTCATGAATAGCTTTACAGAATCAACTTTGTGCTAAGGCACTATTGTGTATTGTAATTTACTTTGTTTTTGTTTTAAGTTGTCATTTCCCATTTGTTGGAGCCTTGTCAGACTTTGTCAGGAACTGGGTTGGAAGTAATAATGTTCCTCGGATCTAATTCATGAAAGCGGATTATGTATTCTGATGGGAAATGTCGTGCTTTATAGGTTCAGTAGAGCAGCACTATTTATTTATGTCACTTACAGATTGCGCTCATATTGCCATGTTCTATTCACATACTTATTATTACTCAGGGATTTTGCAGTTGATTTCGGCCTTCTCGTTCCCAATCTCCATCCTTCTCGTTCAAGAATATCCTATAAGCTAATTCCGAAAAAAAAAAAAAAGTTGCTGAGTGTTTGTCATGAAAAGATCTTTAAAACATTTTATACATCTCCACTGATCCTATCTAGTAGACACCGAAATAGACAATGATACAAAATGTATATCTGTGTATTAATTAACTTTAGAGGCCGGAATTTTTGTTTCGTCAGAACCAAACTTGCATATATCAATTAATAACAGTGAGATCAATTTCAATAACTAACAAAATCGAACAATTACATGTAGATCACCTGAAACAAAAATTTAAAAATCGCTCTAGCTATCGTAATTGTTTGTGTTTCGAAACGAAATTCGGTGTAGGGTATTAAAATAAACCGAGGAAGATGTTCTCCAAAGATCAGTGAAATCCGAACATTAGAAGTGGGGATGTATCTGAAACCCGGAATTAAAAATTCATTTCTAGCAAGTATTAATACCATGTTTGGTTCGACGCAATGTACATCATACAATTGAATTAATACTTATATTGGCAATGTATCCTATAAGATTCATTAATTAACTAACTCTCTGGAATTATCGAACCCATAGGTTCATATCCGCGGGGACATAAAGCTCTCCATACATCCCTATCCTGAGCTAATGTTTTCCAATCATTCCCTGCATAATTTTACTTCTCTTAAATCTTGGTAAATGTTATTTTCCCATCTCATTCTGGGTCTACAAACTAGGTGTTTTCCCTCTAGTTTTCCTACAAGAAGCTTCGATGCACCTCTTTCATTCCCCATTCGTGCCACATGCCCTGCCCACCGCAGTCTACGAGACTTAACTGTTCTTATTATATTTGGCTGTCTACAAATACATGTAGTTCACTGTTAAGTATTCTTCTTCCGCCGTCTGTTCATCTTTTTTCGGTCCAAAAAAAATCCTGAGAACTCCATTCTCAAATATTCGTAATATCCTTTCCTGCCTTAAAGTAAGAGTACATGTTTCGCATCCATATAATGTAACTGGTAGAATAACATTTTTATATATTTTCAGTTTAACGTTTTTTTAAATTAGTTGGGACCAGAGACCCTGTAATGCGTAAGAGCATGCATTTCCAGAATTGAGCCTATGTTTAATTTATTTATGCACCTTTTTCCTATTTGTGATTATTGTTTCTAGGTATTAGTTTTTAATACAACAATTTAAAAATTAATCAGTAGGATATTGTTTAAATTGGTATCAACTTAAACAGCAGTTTGCAAATAGGTAATATCATATAGTTATGCGTGATTAGTTTTCACTGCAGTCCGACACTTATAAATAAGCCCGAGTTTATAATAATAATAATAATAATAATAATAATAATAACAATGCTTTACTTATCTGATTTAACAAAATAAATATAGACTATATTCCGCAAAACAGCAAAATGGGATAATTACAATGCTGAGGAATTCGCATAGTTTATGCGCTCCCTGGGTGAAGGATTTTTTAAACTCCTTTTGATGAAATAAATTATTTTACCTTCTTGGTTTTTCCTGAATACTTCTCTCTGTCTGGTGTCCTTTTGAAATACATTTTTAGGTAATCGTAGTTTTTGCATCCTCACTAGGTGCCTAAACCCCATTTTAACTCTTCCCCCTCCTACCAATCACATTCTTCTGTCTCCTAATTTCTTCATTCTGGATTCTTTGCGATCTTGATACCCCTTCACTTCTCAAATAATCTTTTTCAACTGCCAAAGGGATTACTTTATATTAGTCATTCAGAAACCATACTTCACATACAACACTTTCAAATGCATTTGTGTAATTTTGTACAACCTGGAAATATACAGGAACTCGTGTCATCCTAACTTCTCTCAAAATACGTTAAACTGAAAATATATAAACTTGTTATTCTCCCAGTTACGATATATGGGTATGAATCATTATCTCTTACTTTATGAAAGAAGAAGATATTACTAGAATTTGAGAATTAAGCTTGTAGGAGCATTTTTGGACCACAGAATGGAGAAGACTACATAACAGCGAACTACATCATCTTTGTAGGAAACCTGATACAATAAGAAGAGTTAAGACTGATAGACTGTGATGGACCGAATATGTGGCATGAATGGGAAAGAAAGAGGGGAGTGGATACTTATTGCAGGAAGACCAGATGGAAAGCGCCCATCAGTAAACCAAAAGTGAAATGGGAGAATAACATTAACCATGATTGGAGGGAGGTAAATTATATTAAAAAAATCCAAGCTCGAAGGGCCTAGAAGGTCCGTGGCGTACCAGTCGGCTGCTGGCCTCACATCCATATGTATTAATCACATAGGTAGATAATCATCGTGCCAGAGTGTAGGGCTGACATGTGGCCAGCTTGTCGGCTCTCCCAGACGTTATAGCTGGTCTTCTGAACTTGGAGCCGCTCCTAATTGTAGCTATCCAAATGCCTCCGCTGCTGGGTGGGCACCGGTCCCATACTGGCCGAAATTCCATGAGAAAATTTCTTCCCCAATAGGGACTCGAATCAGCGTAAGTCCCGTGTAGCTCTGCGCCAAGGCTTCGTGCCTTAACCACTCGGCTGCGGCGCAAATTTTATAAAGGGTGATTGAAAATCATTCGTTCAAGATTGATATGTATGGAGAGCTTACGTTTGCACGACCATGAACGTACAGGTTCCCTAATAGCTGTGCTTAGGTCTCGAAAAGTTAAACACGTGTTAAGAAAATAAGTTAAAATAGGGATGGAGAACGCTTCCTGTTTGTGTATTCTCACTGATTCATTTTTACTCATGACTTGTAATCGTATTTTAGAGTTATTCTTGGAGGCTAGACGAGAGCAGGATGCTCCACAGACATTCCTCACGCCTTCATAATGTTTCAGACATAAAGAAATGTCTTTCTGCTTCTTGTTAAAAATACACATGTATCCAAAATTTAAAATAAAAGTCCATCACCCACAAAACGAATTCTTCAGCAAGTCAAATTTATGTTCCGATCTTGCTGGTTTGTGGAATATCAGTCTTTTGTTAGTTCAATTATATGGTATGTGGTTAAACATGGAAACTGCTAGAACGATGTCTTAGCTTTAGGTTTCAGCTAAATACGAATTTCTAATGTTCGGAATTCACTGATTTTTTGACAATGCATTTCTTGCTTTATATCGATAGCATATGATGAATTTAATTGTGAAAAATCGAAAATTGGGATCGCTAGAGCGATTTTTAAATTTTCCTTTTGAGTAGACTCCTACTCCTAATGCTTCCATTGTTACTGGTTAACTGAATTGTCTTTACTTATTTTTTTAACTGAGTGCTAAGTGTCGTGTTAGATTAATATAAACAATAAAATTGGCTAGCTACAACGGTAATAAATACATAAATAAATATCAATTTTTTGTCAAATAATGGCTCGACCAGTACTATGTTATGGGAGTAAGGCGTGGTCTATAAGGACGAGACATGAAAGCAGACTAACAGCTTGTGAGATGAAATTTATGCGCCGAACAGCTGGCTACACCAAATGGGATCGAAAGAAAAATGTAGAAATCCTTCAAGAACTTAATGTGTCACCAATACTGGACTACATCTCCAGATATCAGCTAAACTGGAAGGAACGCGTCTCAAGAATGGCTAAATCCAGGATCCCCAAGGCAATAATGAACTACTGTCCAAATGGGAAACGGTCACTTGGTCGACCTATGAAAAGATGGCATGAAAACCGCTTTCTCAGGCCGTAACAGTTCTTCTAGGACTAATACCTGTCAGGATGATGCTAAATAAATATATGTATCCACTTGGGTTGTACTATCAGTAGTAATATGAACTGTGGTCAAGAAGTAAAGCAGAGGATAGCAATGGCAAAATAAGTTTTTAACAAGAAGAGAAGCATTTTCTGCGGACCTTTGGCAAAATAATTATGGAAGAGGCTAGTGAAGTGCTTTGTGTGGAGTGTAGCATTGTATGGTACAGATACTTTAACATTACGAGGGAATGATGAAAAGCGACTGGAAGCTTTTGAGATGTGGATATGGAGAAGGGTGGAAAGTATAAAATGGACAGACAAAATAAAAAAATGAAGATGTGCTAGACAGAGTGGGTGAAGGAAGAACAATGAACTGCCTGGTGACGGATGTCCTAGAAGGAATGGTCAATGGAAAGAAAGTTAGAGGCAGAAAAATACATCAGATGAATGACAATATTAAAATAAATGGTTTGTATGCAGATACAAAAACGAATGAATAGTTACGGTAAGAGTGGAGAATGCTGAGTTTGCAGTGAAAGACCTGCTCTTGGGCAGAACACTATGTATGTATGTATGTATGTGTGTGTGTGTGTGTGTGTGTGTGTGTGTGTGTGTGTGTGTGTATCCATCCATCCATCCATCCATAGTAATTCTGCCCGAAGGCTGGTCTTTCACTGCAATCATAGCATTTTCATGCTGTTCTTTGCAGCTTTACTAGGGAATTATGGGTGTGGTAGCTTCCCGTTTCTTTCCAAACCTGTGAAGGATGATGATGATGACCGGATGATTTTTGGGGACCGTTGGGCCGTAAGCTTTCTGACATTAGTCTTACAGGTGAGGAAAAACACCGAAAAAAACCTCACCCAGGAGCCTGTCCCGACCGAGAATCGAACCCGGGCCCGCTGCTTGAGAAGGCATATATATATATATATATATATATATATATATATATTCTGTTGTGTGTATATGGGTGCTTAGGTGATGGCTGAGTTTCTTGAAATTAACTTCTCAGTTGTTTACATATTTTCAAAATTTCACTGTATTTCATCATGTTCGCACAAATTATTTTCTGCTATACAAATCTCTTCTTTCACAATTTGTTTTATCACTCAATCCTTCAAACTCGCTGACAGCTTCACTTAATATTTTTTCTTATGTAATAGTTTTTATTTCCGAACCCACAACCTGATTGAATCCAAACTTGGCATGTATCTTAGAATAAAGATAAATTGTAGGTTACAGTGTGAATTGCATGAAATTCAGACAAAAATTGTGTTGATTTTTAAAATTTCAGTCATAACGCCCCTTAAGTAAGCCAGCTATAACGACTGGGAAACTCGACATGCTGATCATTTGTTACTCTTTACTTGATCTCCTCTCAGTGATTTACGCATGTGGATATGAAGACATAACCGGCTGGTAGGCCAAAGGAGCTTCTAGGCATGTCAAGAATCGGAGTAGTTTTAATGCATTTCGATTCCAGCCTCATAGGCTTGTGGTAAACGTTACTGACTACAATTCATTAGGTCCCGGGTTCGATTCCCGGTCAGACCATAGACATTTTTCTTTAAAGGGAATTCCCATGGTTGCCCATGGTCTAATTTAGTTTAAGTTTAGGACAAGGAATCTCCTGATGGCTCTTTATTGTGATTTATCACACATCTTATAATCGGGGTCCACTGCTGTGGCCTCATGGTAGCGTGCTATTTTGTCACTCAGTGGGTCCGGGTTCGATTCCCAGTCGGAACAGGCTCCTGGATTAGCTTTTTTTTCGGGAGTTTTTCCTCACCTGTAAGACAAATTTCAGGAAGCTTAGGGTCCAACGGTCCCCGGAATTCATCCGGCCATCATCATCATCATCATCCGTATCATTATCATCATCATTCTTCACCGGTGTGGAAAGCAATGAGAAGCTACCACACCTATAATTCCGTAATAAAGCTGCAAAGCATAGCTTGGAAATGCTATGATTGCAGTGAAATACTTGCCTCGGATAGAACACTATAGATAGACAGATATCATCGGGATAACGTAACTCGGCCTTCCAGGTGCCCCAACCTAAGAAATGGATTATAATTCCGCCAATGCCAGGGGAAAAAGACTGAAATGTCATAAAAGACCACCTGATGGCATTGGTAAAAAAAATGTAATATCGCCAACTGCAAAGGTATATACGTACATAAATTAAAGCTAAATAATATATATTCACTCGCAGCTATTTTTTTATTACGGGGAATATGTCATTCGCTAGTTTCTTATTTAATAGTTTTTAACGTCCCAGTTTTATGTGGTCTTGGCAGCCTTAAGAGACTGCACGGCAAATTCCAAACATTTCATTCTGGATTTAACGCCAGTCTTCCTTGTCTCATCGTCTTTTATAGAATCTTCAAGATCAAGTGCATGCCAGACGGAAGTGTCTGGAACAGGCATAATTCTCGCACTGCGCGTGCAGCGTTCTCTGGTTCTCAGCAGTTCATTATCATCATTATCATTATTATTGGTTCTACAGCCCGTTGCAGGCCATGATCGCCCCTACAATGCATCTCAATTTGTCTCTATTCTCCGCCTTCCTTCTAGGTCCTTTTACAACCAGAATCCTCAGGTGCTGTTCAGCGCTGTCCAACCATCTAATATTAACTAACTCACTGGCATTATCGAACCCGTAGGCTCATGGCCGCGCGGACATAAGCTCTACATACATCCCTATCCTGGAGCTAATGTTTTCAAATCATTCCGTGTATAATCTACTTTTACTCAAATCATAGTCAATGTTATTCTCCCACCTCATTCTTAGTCTACCAACTGGGCGTTTTCCCTCTTTGGCATGGGTTCCCTGAAGTAGTCCCCCCCGGAGAACCAAGTTAGGGACTACGTGACCTCCGGAGAATTTTACCCCAGTCCGATTTCTTGACAGTTGAATTTTTACGGCGAAAGGTCGTCACTATTTCGACCAAGGTACTTTTTTCGTCTGGCTTATTACCTTCGAACAGTCCGACAAGGGTAACCCTATCGGCAGCAATGCTATCGTCGGCATAGCTTTCTGGATCATTTAAGCATGCAAGTCACTCTACCACGACAAAGTAAATATACTATAGAGGGACATCCAATCTTCGGTTTCCATTCATTGTTTTCAATGTGACTTTACGACATATATGATTCGTCTTCCCTATAGAGACGTCCGAGCCATCAAATTCTTGCGATCTTAATTGTTCTAATAGGCCTAGATATATATAGGCCTATTAGAACAATTAAGATATATATATATATATATATATATATATATATATATATAAAGTAATTCTACCCGAGGACGGTCTTTCACTGCATGCTATGCTTTGCAGCTTTACTAGGGAATTATAGGTGTGGTAGCTTCATGTTGCTTTCCACACCGCTGAAGGATGATTATGATAAGGATGATGATGATGGCCGGATGATTTTCGGGAACCGTTGGGCCGTAAGCTTCCTGACATCTGTCTTACAGGTGAGGAAAATCCCAAAAGCCTCACCCAGGAACCTATCCCAAGCGGGAATCGATCCCGGGCCCGCTGCGTGACAAGGCAGCACTCTACCTCGAGACCACAGTGGTATGTATGTATGCATGTATGTATGTATGTATGTATGTATGTATGTATGTATGTATGTATGTATGTATGTATGTATGTATGTATGTATGTCCCAAGGCAGCACTCTACCTCGAGACCACAGTGGTATGTATGTATGTATGTATGTATGTATGTATGTATGTATGTATGTATGTATGTATGTATGTATGTCCCAAGGCAGCACTCTACCTCGAGACCACAGTGGTATGTATGTATGTATGTATGTATGTATGTATGTATGTATGTATGTATGTATGTATGTATGTATGTATGTATGTATGTATGTATGTATGTATGTATGTATGCATGCATGCATGCATGCATGCATGCATGCATGTATGTATGTATGTATGTATGTATGTATGTATGTATGTATATATATATATATATATATATATATATATACACTAGAAGTCCCGGCCACGCGTTGCTGTGGCTAAGGTATACGTTAAAAATTTAAATAAAATTGCTGTCTTTCAGCCAGATTACTAAAAACAAATACACACGAAATTAATAACATTGAAAATAAAATAAACACAGAACACACTTAAATTATGAAATAATCAATATTTGTAATTCTCTCTTTGTTAAATAATAAACCAATTACCTTACCAAATTACCTTACACCGCCATCTGTTAGAATCGTATGGAAGTCACAGATACCTTGCACCGCCATCTGTTAGAATCGTATGGAACTCACAGATAATTATAAATCTTTGTTAAATAATAAATAATTTGCAATAAAAAATAATGCGACTATGCATTTAGTTATAAACTACCCTAAGTCTCAAGTTGGATCAAACTGCATACAGTGTGCAAATTTTTATTAAAATCGGTTCAGTAGTTTAGGATTCCATCGCGGACAAACAGCGTGACACGCAATTTTTATATGTTAAGATATACTTTTACGGAAATTAACTCGTTTCGCTTGTTTTACCCACGTGAGACATCACGTGGGTAAAACATCTGAATTCTCTAGGACTATATTTATTGCTATTAGCGAGTTACGTGAAACAATGGGTATTATTTCACAGTTTTCAATTACTGGAACGGTCTTTACATTTCTATAAAACAAAATGTTAGTTGCTGTACAAATGAAAGTTTCTGTTGTTATGAAATTAAATGCTTTCATTTGCAGGTTACTCGAATAACATAATGGGATTCTTAGTTAACGGCGAATGGGTCTATAATAACTAACTAACTCATTGGCACCATCGAACCCGGAGGTTCAGGCCCGCGTGGATATAATTTCATTGTACTTCTCTATCCTGAGCTAATGTTTTTCAATAATTTATTGTATAATTTTCTTCCTTAAATCATAGCTTAGAAATTGGGACTGGAAGTAAACATAAAAAACTAGAAGTGGCTGAATTCAAATACGTAGAAACAATAATTACAAAAAGGAATGAGTTGCACAAATAAATTAAACAAAGACTGAATTCTGGAAATGTATACTATTATAGGCCTACAATACAGGGATTTCTGTCGTCCCAACTTCCGCAAAAAACGCTAAACTGAAAATATATAGAACTGTCATTCTTCCAGTTTTATATTAAATGGATGCGAAACATAGACTCTTACTTTAAGGAAATGAAAATATTATTTGAGAATAAAGTTCTTAGGATAATTTTTGGACCAAAGAGAGATGAGCAGACAGGCAAATGGAGAAGACTATCTAACAGTGAGTTACATTATCTTTATACGAAACCAGATATAATAAGAAGATATAATTCACCTGGCACAAATGGGAAATAAAACAGGGGCCTGGGAACTTATTCTAATAAAACCAGAGGAAAGAGCAGTTGGCAAACCAAGAATGAGGTGGGAGAATAACATTAACCATGATTTGAGGAAAATAGAGTATACAGGGGATGATTCGATAACATTAGCCCAAGATATGGATGCATGGGGTGCTTATGTCCGCGCCGTTATGAACCTACAGGTTCGATAGTGCCGGTTAATTAGTTGGATCTTAGTTAATATTATCTTCTACCTCTTTCTTAGCCATTTACTTGATGCATTGTTTTTATCTGGCCTTCCTACAATAAGTTTTAATGTGTCTCTTTCAGTTCCCATTCGTGCTACGTGTCCTGCTCAAGACTGTCTAAGAGACTTAACTGTTCTTATTATATCTGGTTGCCCATAACATTTATTTAGCTTACTATTTCTCCATTAACCGCCTGTTCTTCTCTCTTTGGTCCAAAAAAAATATTCTCAGATGCTCGTAATCGTAAGAAACAATTACATTACACGAAAAAGAAAAATTTCAGAAATGCTCATGAAACTTCAGACGCGTAGGATAAGTCTCCGTCATAATGTTTTTGACTTGGTGTGTGTGTGTGTGTGTGTGTGTGTGTGTGTGTGTGTGTGTGTGAACTTCATTAGATAGTTGAAGTGTTTATATATCTCATTTAACAAAGGATTACGATCTTGTTCAGAAAGATTTTAATATCTGTAAGATTTATTAATTTCGACCACAACTGAAACTGCATTACAATCATTTTTTTCTTGCACAATAAACGTTTTTATATTGCAAACAGCACTCTTTAACGTTCGAAATTAGCAGAGCTACGTGAGGCCAAATCTATAATTATAACCGAGTAGTCATTGACTGGATTAGAATGTCGTAGGGTATATTGAGGCCAGTTGTTATCATTTAATGTCTTTTGAATGAATGTCAGAATACAAGTGTTGTATTCAACGACTTAATTTTGTTGCTAACTTATTTCCGCTATCGAACTCAGCAGTTCATGGTTGTGCAGATGTAAGCTCTTCATAAATCCCTATCCTGAACTAATAGGAATGATTCATAGCAAAAATGCACCAAATCCATATTTTATTATTTTTAGAAAAACTGACAAAAAGTTAAAGGAATACAGAGTGTCCACAAAGTCCTGCTACCAAAACAATGTAACTATTTAAGATAGATGCATGCGGGTTTTTACAACATATTCTACGTTTCCCAAAGATTTGTTTACATTTGTTGCAGATTGTGATTTAAACGACAATGACGACACCAGAGGAAATGACCCAACGTGATGGTGGTGTGCTGAACCTGGTAAATCGCCAGTAACTGTTCAGCGAAATTTTTGCCGGCAATATGGAAGAGATCCTCTATCCAAATCATCCATAATTATTAGATGGGCCGGAAAATTTGTAGCGACTGGCAGTGTATTGAACTTGCCACAGAGTGGACGGCCAGGTGTGAGCCAAGAAACTATGACAATGTGCAACTTGCATTTCAACTCAGACCTCACATATTGGTTCTTCGTGCTTCACGGGAACTGCATTTACCGAAATCAACCATTCATAAAGTCCTCCATAAGCGGCTAGTACATCTTCAGGCCTATAAAGTACAAATTACGGAAGCGTTGCTGCCAACAGACTTGCCTCGGCGTGCTGAATTTGCTGATTCCATGCTGAATGCAATTGATGAAGACAATGAGTACTTGCAGAGGGTGATGTTCTCTGATGAAGCTACTTTCTTTGCGTTTGGACATGTTAATCTGCCATAACGTTCGGATACGATGGTACTGGTGATTTACTAGACTCAACATACCGCCATACACATTGATTGGGTCGTTTCCTGTGGTGTCGTCATTGTCGTTTAAATCACAATCAGCAACAAATATAAACAGAACTTTGGGAGACGTAGAAAGCGTTGCAAACAAACCGCACGTCTCTATCTCAAATAGTTTAAGAGCTAGGTTACATTGTTTTGGTAGCAGGACTTTGTGGACACCCTGTATATTTAATTGCAGATCAGGAATTAAACATTTTTTACAGTGAAAATAAGAAATTCAAAACTTTTGAACATAAATTCAATAGGAATTTCAATTTTTCAACTTGGTCAACTTTTGCTCTGAACCTCATATTTTCTAATTAATCTCTGTATAATTCACCTCTCATCACGTTTAATATAATTTACATCTCATTCTTGGCCTGCTGCCGAGAGCTTCATTTTTGGTTTTCTGCAAGAAATGTTTGTGCCCCTCTTTCATTCCCCCATTTGTGACACAGTCTACGAGTCTTAACTGTTCTTGTTACATAATCTGGTTTTCCATAAACATCTCTTAACTGTTCTTGTTACATCTGGTTTCCCATAAAAATTTCTTAGCTCACTTTTATGTAATATTCTCCATTCACCTTCTGTTCGTCTGTCTTTGGTTCAGATTTTTTTTCCCTACGCACTTTTATTCACAAAACTCAACAATATTTTCTCCTCTCTTAAACTAAGAGGTCATGTTTCGCACCCATGTAACTGGAAGAATCGCCTTTAATATGTTTTATTTAACTTTTTTAAGAGAAATTTGATTGGCAAGAGTATCTTTAATGAATAATAGTAACTTATGTGTTTCCACTGTTAAGCCTATGTTTAATTTATTTCACTACTTCATTCATGTTTGCTCTTAGGTATTTCAATTCCTCCACCTCATCAAAATTTTCCTAAGTTGTTGTTACATGTCCGTTCCCTTTAAATGAATTACTTTTCGTGTGCCTATATATTTAGATTAATTGATATTCACTTCCAGTCCCAGTTTATTAGTGTTATTTAATAGAATGTGTGTGTGTGTGTATTGATTTTTGTCATTCCTTCACAGTCGCCCCATAATATAATCAACAGCTAATTGATATAATTTAATTGTACATTAATTTATCGTTTAGAGAATTTATGGCATGCTTTAGTAAAAAATTGAAAACAGAGGAGATAGTAGGCCTACTTCTCCTTACTTTAACCCCACACTGAATTTCAAAATTTTCTGAAAACTGTTTGTATACCTACAATATTTCTTCGTTCCTTTTAGACATTCGGTTAACTTTAGCTTTTTTTCTTTTTATAATTCCAAATTCTAGGAGGATGCCCTACACTTTCTGCCTGCTTATTGTAATTTATTGTAATTGTATGTTGTCTTATTAAGATATCAGCATTTTTTTTTACTTTCACTGTAATTATATTTAAAATGTGGGAAAAATTAATTTCGGATAAATCTATTTGGGAATTCCAAATTTTAGCAGGATATTACACATTATTTCTCCCTGCCTTTTGTGTTAACTATAAACGCAATATCATGATATTTTTAAAAAAAATTTACTGTAGGCCTAATTATATGTAAAATATATGAAAAAATGATGTTATTGAATTTCGGAAGAATAACTTAATTCTTAGCACTGTGCGTTGGCTTTAAGGACAGTGAGATCTGCATATTCTTACTTGACTATTTAACTCATGCCTCAAATGGGAGTCAATGACCAATCACATTTCAATGAATTTTGTTTTACAACCAATGGCAGTCGTGTTTCACCTCGCTATTTATCGAATTCTGCTACGATAATAAAGAAAGCTCCTCCTTTTTAATATTCTGAACAAGTCAGAGCAATATTTTGCAGTGACTGACTCTCCAACACGTACGTTCAACATAGCAAATAATGAACAGATTCCTTCGAACTATACATTTGATAATTGTGTGTTCATTAATTGTTTTTTTTTAAATGATGATTTTACTGAGTTGTTTCCTAAAAAAAATTAATAACCTATAATGTTGGTAATAATAGGCCTATACAGTTTGATGTGTTTAATTTTTTTCTCCACTAGGGTGCATTTTTACATTATTGCGATCTTAGTGGGTTATCGCTGATTGCGATCCTATTTAGCAATAAATAATGTGATCAAGTTGCAGTGAATAAACATAACCACACATTTCTGATTTGTTTTCAAACATCGCCGTTTACATTAAATATATAAATATTTTAAAACAGCGGTAACTAGATTTAAATAATGATTTTTGAGTAAACAGCTTAATTTTATTCGTTAAATAGTCGTAACAAATGCCACTCTTTGTTTTCAAAATCCTCTAGATAAATTAGAAATCACTCGTGGCATTAGTTACGATAATTAGCTATATGAAAGTACATCTGCTGCGGTCTAATGACAACGTCGTTGCTTAGAAGTAGCGGACCCATGTTCGATTCCGGGCGAGTAGAGGTGAGTTTTTTTTTTCTTTTAGAGTTTTACCTAATCTGTTAAACCTGTTAGGAGACCTTAAGGACCAAATGGTCCCCCAACACCATCTGGCGATTATAATAACCCATATTAAATTCACCGTTTTTAGTATTCGAATGCACGAGTGAATGGCTCGCCTTGTCTTGTTCAAAAAGTATGTGTAATCTAGAGTTTAAAATATTTTTTTCAACGGTCCCGTATGGCGTGTGGCATGTAAAAGTATCTACAAGCTGAGAGGTAGACCTATAGGCCTAACTGAAGTAGAGAGAAAAGCATGGAATTGTTTGTATAATGTAAAACAAAAAGTGACACTGAAGTAAAATTATTGCATAGCGTTAACTATTTAGGAGACTGATCGAATAAAATTTTATATGTGCAGACATTATGATATAATGTATTATTATCTTGACTCTATCAGTCATCATGTGTCAGATTACAGTTATCTTTGTGTTTGTGTAAATTTATTTATGATATTTTTCTCTTTATTTTTTTCAGGTATGTAAGCGGTTGAATACTCAAGGGAATATTCTGATTTGTGGATTGATGTAGTTACTCGTAATTTTGGTGAGTAGGCCATTTAATATCAGGATAATGTGATCACTTCAACCATGATTCAATAGAAACTATAATATTTTATTGGTACCACGTGGAACGAATGTGGGTGACACTATTGATGGAGGAAAAGTTAGGAATTATAATGTACCATGTATTACAAAAACATTAGCTCATCCATAATTTAAATACTAATAAAATATGTATAGTTAATAGAAATAAAATGAAATGTGTTACACTAAAACTGAACGTGTCGGGTTCCCAGTCGTTACAGCTGGTTTTCTTTATTTATAGCCGCTACTTATTGTGGATAACGAAATTCCCCACGATCCATAAACCATCTATACTTTTATTCTCCAGCCATTTTCTAAAGACATAAAGATAAAAATAATCACTCGGAAATTCATTTTGAAGTAACTACGCGTAATAATATTGGGTTTGGCACCGGTTCCGTACTGGCCGAGATTTCATGAGAAAATGTCTTCCCCCATGGAGACTCGAACCATCGTAAGTGCCGTAGCCCTGCACCAAGGCATGGTGCGTTAAATCGCTCGGCTACGGCCCGGGACGATAGTAAACCTATACAAGAACTTCTAAATGTCCGGAAAGTAACATAGGAAGGCGAAGATATCCTTAAACAGAGAGGACACTTACTAACAACGCCGTTTACATTAAATATATAAATATTTTAAAATAGCGGCAACTAGATTTAAATAATGATTTTTGAGTAAACAGCTTAATTTTATTCGTTAAATAGTCGTAACAAATGCCGAAATCTAACTTCAAATTTCTCCCAGAGAAGCGTTGTTATGTATCAAGGTCATATCCAGGAATATCTCTGCCGTTTTTAACTGCAAGGCACAGGAATAGAAGGCAGAATTCAGTAATGATAACCCACTTTACGGAACAGATGGATTCCCTGATTAAGTAAGAGTTGAGTGGAGTGAGGCGGGACGGGGTGCTGACGGCAAGCAGTGTGGGTTATCCAATCTGCCAATTAATGAGTTGTAATACTACCCTTTAGTTTAAATGGATTTTAATGTCTTGCAGTTAAAAACGGCGGACGGTTTTTTGGACACGGCCTTAGTACATAACAACGCTTCTCTGCGAGAAATTGCAAGATAGGTTTCGGCATGCATCGGTTGGCGTTTCCCTTGTAAGGTATGAGAGGATTTTACAAATTAAGTAAGTTGAATTGAAACACCAATGTTGATCGTATTTGTTAATAGGTAAATGTCATTGCCCTATCTGTTATTATTGAGTTCTGGCTACCATCTAAAATATTTTTTAAAGGCAACATTATATATTATTTCTCTAATATATCTTAGATAAATATGTTAGAGATAAGATAAAATTTCTCATTAAAGAGAAGTCATGCAAAAAAAAAAAAGGAGAAAATGAGATTTTGTGTTAAGGTTGATTGTTAAATGGTGTTGGTGTAAAGGTTAGCGCACCCGCCTCTGGATCGACATCCATTGGTACAACCTCATGGAAGGTGCATGCATTATTTGGGGAAGGTAACGTAAAATGTTCCTATAATATAGGTGTAATTATTACAATATCTGTAAAGGTAAGGTTCTTCGCATCGGGACTTTTCGTTTTGCATAAGGGGAACAAGTTACTAATTATGTGGCTTATATGACCTGCAATTTATCAGTTTATTATGTTATTTATTTATTTTGTCCATCGTTGTGGTCTAGTAGCAGTGTCGTTGCCTCAAACACAGAGGACTCGTGTTCGATCCCGATCGGGAAATGTTTCCTGGTGAGTTTTTTTAATGGATTTTTCCCACGCCTGTAAGATAAACTAGGATTTAAGAACAAAAGTGGACTAGTCCAAAATTTGAAAATCCTAGTTTAATGCGAATTTGGGTTCAAAATATATACAATTCTTCAGAGCAATAGTGAACCAAGTATTGCATTTTGTTCTTTTTCATAAGTAAAGCCACGAGTGATTTCCAAATTATCGATAAATTCGCGAATCACGAAGTGAGGAGTGAATTTATCTTGAGAATTTGGAAATCAAGAATGGCATTTGTTAGGACTATTTAACGAATAAAATTAAGCTGTTTGCTCACAAATCATTATTTAACTATAGTTATTTTAAAATATTTATATACTTAATGTAAACGGCGATGTATGAAAAAAAAAAAAAGAGAGAGAAACGATTGGTACGCTTCATTTGATTATTTTGTTCATCACTGCAACCAGACCATATTACTTATTGCCAAAGGATCGCAATATTGTAAAAATGCACCCTGGTGGAGAAATTTATAACCAACATTACAGGTATTTAATTTCTGATGTCCTATGATGTAAACATGTCAATTATATTTTTCTGCGTCATTTCCTGGAAAATAATTCGTTTAAGAAAGTGCAAACAGTGGTTTCTTTCTTCTTCTTTTTTTGTGGTATAATCAATTGCTACAAATGTTTTTATATTATCTCCCGTATGCGCTATATGCTGACATTCATGCACTATATATACAATCTGGTAGCCATATTTCTTACGGAGTCGGTCACTGCAAAATAATGGTATGACCTATTGAGAATGTTAAAAAGGAGGTGCTTTCTTTAATATGATAAACTTTCGTTGATACATTCGAGGCGAAACACGACTGTGATTGGTTGTAAATAAAAAATCATTGAAATGTGATTGGTTATTGACTCCCATTTGAGGCATGAGTTAGATAGTCACTGTAAAAAAATTAATATTTAATTATTCATCTGCAATTAAATATATCACTTTAACTTTATATCACCTTTTTTTTCAAAAGAGTAAGATAGAGACTTGGTCCACTTCTGCTCTGAACACCTCTAATGTCAAGAAAATTTAAGGCACAAATACTCCCCGAATACAATTTGGCCATCTAATCATCTTATTATGTTCTCCTTGTTAAGCCTGGATGAGAGGATGCTGTGTCTTGTCTTAAATGTTCATGTTGTTTTGGAAGTGCTCCTGGCCATAACTTAATGTAATTAATTGTGGTTAATTAAACTAACTCACTGGCACTATCGAGCCCATAGGTTCATAGCCACGCGGACATAAGCTCTCCGTACGTACCTATCCTGAGCTGTTTTCCAATCATCTCCTGTACCATCTACTTCCCTCAAATCATGGTTAATGTTATTGTCCCAACCCATTTCTGCCACATGTCCTCCCCATCGCAGTCTACGATCCTTTTTTGAGCCTTTGGCATGAATTCCCAGAAGTAGTCCCCTCCCGGAGAACGGAATGGGGGACATTTTACCTCGTAAAAATTTTACTCCTTTGGAATCCATTCCAGCGTTTTTTTACTGTTGTATTTTTACTGTGAAAGATCGTCACTCTTTCGACCATGGTACTTTTTTCAACTTACATCCCCTTTGACCTGTCCGGCTTGGGTAACCCTTTCGGCAACAATGTTTCTGCCGGCATAGCTCTCGGGATCATTTAAGCACGCAAGGTACTCTACTACGACAAGGTAAAGATACCGTGGAATGAATTATTATGACTATTTAACTCATGTCCCAAATGGGAGTCAATGACCAATCACATTTCAATGATTTTTTATTTACAGCCAATCACAGTCGTGTTTCGCCTAGAATTTACCAACTAAAGTTTATCATAATAAAGAAAGCACCTCCTTTTTAATATTCTGAATAGGTCATAAGCATTATTTTGCAGTGACTGACTCTCTAAGAAATACGGCTACCAGATTGTATATATAGTGCATGAATATCAACACATAGCGCATGCGGAAGTTAATATAAAAACATTTGTAGCAATTGATTATACCACAAAAAAAA
This sequence comes from Diploptera punctata, assembly GCA_030220185.1. Classification (NCBI taxonomy): domain Eukaryota; kingdom Metazoa; phylum Arthropoda; class Insecta; order Blattodea; family Blaberidae; genus Diploptera; species Diploptera punctata. The sequence continues at coordinate 710,792 of JASPKZ010002677.1, read as the reverse complement.
CACTGTTTGCATAATTGTCATATTTACATTATAGGACATCAGAGATGAATTAATATACAGTTCGATGTGTTTCATTTTTTCTCCACTAGAGTGCAGTCTTACAATATTGCGTTCCTTTGGCAATAAATAATACGATCTGTTTGCAATGATGAACAAAAGAAGCAAATTAAGCGTACCAATCGTTTCTCATTTGTTTTCAAACATCGCCGTTTACATTAAATATATAAATATTTTAATAACTATATTTAAATAATGATTTGTGAGTAAACAGCTTAATTTTATTCGTTAAATAGTCCTAACAAATGCCACTCTTGATTTCCAAATTCTCTAGATAAATTGGAAATGATTCGTGGCATTAGTTAATGATTATTGTATTTTAATATAACATGTTTTTTTTCTGGAAGGCCACATGTTCTTAATTCCACCAGAATAGACCTAAATAAATAAAATAATTAATTAACTTACTCACTGGCACTATCGAACCCACAGGTTCATGGCCGCGGACATTAGTTCTCTATATATCCCTATTTGAGGTAATGTTTTCCAATCATTCCGTGTTTAACCTACTTCCCTAAAATCATGGTTATTGTTATTCTCCCACCTCATTCTAGGTCTACCAACCGGGCGTTTTCCCTCTAGTTTTCCTTCATGAAGCTTCCATACACATCTGTGATTCCCCATTCGTTCCACATGCCCTGCCCATCGCAGTCTACGAGATTTAACTGTTCTCATTATATCTGGCATCCTATAAAGACCATGTACCTCACTGTTGAGTAGTGTTCTCCATTCGCCTGTCTGTTCATCTCTCTTTGGTCCAACAATTTTCCTAAGAACTTTATTTTCATATACTCGTAATCTCCTTTCCTCCCTTAAAGTTAGAGTCAATGTTTCACATCCATATAATATAACTGGTAGAATAATGGTTTTATATATTTTCAGTTTAATGTTTTTTGAAAGGAGCTGTGACGTCAAGAGTACCTGTTATGCACAATAGCACGCATTTCCAGAATTGTGTTTATGTTTATTTTCTTTGTACATCTCATTCCTATTTGTGATTATTGTTCCTAGGTATTTGAATTCAGCCAGTTCCTCAAAATTTCCCGCATTTGTGATTAGCTGTTCATTTCCATTATATAATGTATTTCTATAAATCCGGGCTTCCAATATAAACCCGGACCGGCCTCACGGGGTTTCACCTGTCAGGCAGCGCTCTCTCCTCGTCCGCATTTCACTCTGCCAACCGCTCGTCCTTGAACTAGTCAGTTTACTATCGTTCGACAAGATGAGACGTCAGCTGACATTAGAGCAGCACCATGTGTGTAAATGTTATTATAAATACGAATCAGCTCGTCGCGTTCGCGAGGAATTTATTCGGAACTTCCCTGGACAATTACCTCCTTCCAGATCGACAATCCACGATCTTGTGACTAAATTTGAGACCACTGGTTCAGTACAAAATAAGAAACACACGAGAAGGCGTACGGTTCTCACCGAAGAAAAATTAGACGAAATTGGCGAAAATTTGGAACGTTCACCACAAAAATCATTACCGAAAATAGCACAAGTTGAGATTTCAGTATGTTCTTGCACATACAGCAACAAAATTGTTAAAACTCAAACCTTACAAGTGTACACGTGTTCATTGTCTAAACCAAGGTGATCCCATAGCACGTGTGCGGGAGGACAACATTTCCAGCATTTTCTATAAGGTAAGAAACAGTTCAAGGACGGGTGGCAGGCAGGGTGAATTGCGGGAGGAAGAGACAGAACTGCGTGCCGGGTGAAACTCCGTGAAGCCGGTCCTGTTTTATATTGGAAGCCCGTTTATTCGAGTAGTGAATAATGTCATGTAATTCGGTAGTAGCCAGTAACTTTCTAAGTAATTTGGAAAATGCCAGTGAATATTTTATTCGTTTTAACCCTATCTTGATGGTGCGACAGGCCTAGAAGGCCCTTAACATACCAGCCGGCTGCTGGCCTCACGTCCACATGAGTTAATCATAGAGGTAGACGACCATACAGCCAGTGTAAGGGTGACATGTGGTCAGCATGTCGGGTCACTCCGGCGTTACATCTGGTTTTCTCAACTTGCAGTTGCTTCTTATGATAGCTACCCAAATGCCTTACGATGCTGCTGGACACCGGTCCCATACTGGCCGAAATTACATGAGAAATTTTCTTTACCTATGGAGACCCGAACCTGCGCAAATCCCCTAGCTCTACGCCAAGGCATCTTGCCTTTACGACTCAGCTACGGCGCGGGACATTCATTTTAATACCTTCCCAGAATTTGACGGATACATCCTTTTTCGAGGAAGCTCTTCAATTATATTAAAGTTTGTATAACATTTATATGGGAAGGACTTTGTTTAAAAAAAATATGAAAACGTACTTTAACGCAGAAGCCATAAATTCTGTTGGCAGGTGAAAGCGCCTGATATTGTGTATTCAGCTCACGTATGCACTATATTTCTGTTGTTGCAGAAGTTGCACTTGGAGCATACAATGTTTTTGAAATTAATAAATGAGGAGCGGTAAAAGTAGTTTAAAATTGACGTGATGGTAACATGTCTGTTTCAGAGGTCATTCTCAATCGATAAGTACATCCAGGTACGTTGTAGAACTGTAAAAATTCGTGACGTAATGTAGCTAGATAAAGATCGACTTGACCCTAGGAGGGCAAACCTATTGTTATGTCAGACTTCCGCGATCATCTGCAAACTGTTGATGGTCATCATGCCACAGGAGTAAGGTTAAAGGAAATGAGGTGACTCGCTTTCCTTTTCAATTATAAACATTTACAAATATTAGCGAATTCTGAAAGAATGAAACTACAGCGATTGTTCTTACGATTTTTTTAAAAAGTCGACCCTTTATAATAACTATCACCAAGTTAACATAATTCCTGTGCCCAATTAATGTACAGTCATTCTCCTCCAAATATCTGTCATTCCAATTTCCATCATCCAATCCTTTTTCCCATAAGCTGCTCAAAACCACATCAATCAGCGTTATTTATGGCAGTCCTCTTCTTCTACCAAGTGACACCAATTATAGAGTTCTTGTCGGGAACTTGTCTTCTATTTTATTAATTTTTTACGAAAACCACAATTGGGAGTTTGAACATTAATCTTTTACTTAATTACACTGTTTCTTATTTTATCTCTTATAGAAATTCCAGCTGAACGTCCCCAGAAATCCATTTTGCAGGATTTAAGTTACTTATTGTTCTATATTTTTCATCAAGTTTCTGCACTGTATGTCATTGTACACCTTATTATTGTATTTTTTGGCAGGATTTTATTCCAAAGATTTAATTTTGGAAACAGTTTCATTAAGATATTTAAATGTTTTTGGTTTTTTTATTTTTTATTTTTCTACAGGATTAACTGTATGTTATTCACTTCGTTTATTTTATTATTCAATATGTGGTGATTTTAATTTAACTACCTTTTATTAATTTCTGTTTTAGAACTTATATTCTTACTCCATAAAACACGTTTAATTTTGATATTACCCTCTCATTAATTTCAACTGCCTTGCAATTATGTATTAGTTCGTAAAGGGCTAAAAAAAGAGGTAATTGATTAATAATCTCCGGGTCCTCCACGTTGGGTATTGACGCATTAGGTTAGCTCCTTTTGGTTTGAAAAAATTAATTGCTAAAAAGGGGAAGAATGAAATGCCGGATGGATTTAATAAATAACGAAAGAATATAAGAAAAGTGACTTATTGTTGACATTAATCTATTATATAAAAGTGAATATGTGTATGTTTGTGATCTATAGACTTCTAAACCACGCAACAAATCTTTATGAAAATTTTTCAACTACAGGGAGTGTTTAATCGCTATTTATTATTCTCTAAAACTATTAGATCTAGGAATTCGCCTGAAACGAAAATTTAAAAATCGCTGTAGCAGTCACAATTTTTCGAAGTTTTACAAGGAAACTCATTATATCGTATTAAAATAAACCGAGGAAGTTATCCTCCAAAAATCAGTGAAACCCGACCACTAGAAATAGGGGTTTACATGAAATCCGAAATTAAAAATCGACTCTAGCAACCGCTAGCGCCATACTTGGTTCGTCGCAATGTAAATCATACAATTTGATTAACCGGTCATTTTCTTTTAATTACACAACTATACATAAAAACACATTTAATTTATTTAGGCGTAGCGGCGCACGCCGGGTATCGGCTTGTTAAATATGAAAATCGAACAGTTTGTCAACAAAATGGGCACTGTTTTAGATATGGATAATTTTACGGTACATACCATTTGGCTAGAGAAACGTAGGAAAACCAACAGAGATGATCCAGTAAAATATTAACTTCGGGGTCAGAATTGATCGAGAAGGAAGCAATTCTTGAAGAATATTACAACTGATGATGGGCAAACTGTGAAGGAATAAATTTAATTATCACCTTCCTGTTAAAAATAGACGGTTCAAATGTTAATTTTTCTTTCTAGTTATTATATAAAAGTTAATGTATTATCGACCACCCATTATGCATTTAACCGCAACATGGAGGTATTGAAGCATTACCCGCGCAAATAACTTTTTTTCTTGGTCATCAGTATTTGTCGAGAGTGAGAGGGGAGTACCGCACCGCACGCAGACTCGTCTAACTGTAGCATTCGGCTTCGGCTACTGCCTCCCGTATCGACGTTTTCGTTCGTAGTCCTCTGTGCATAAGGATAGCACGTTGCTTTGGGGTCAGGTTTGGGAAACTCAGCGTTGTATTCTAGGAAATTCCAAAGCTTCTTGGCAGAACACACCATCTGTAATAAACACTCAAAGGAGAGTTATTTCGTCCTTGACACGAGTTTCTGTTGAGGGAATTCCTGTGACTTTATAGATGGTTGGGCGTGTCTAAAGTGTATAATTTTTTTACAATGTTCTTCCATTAAGTCTAGCTTAAATTCTTGAGCACTATCCTTAGATATTCCTGATTTAGACCCAGAGTAAAATATATAATTGAAATGTGGTGTTGTAAAAGGATCAATTCAGCAGATGCTCATCCTATTACGTCCATACTAAAAGGTAAAGAAATTATAATTATAATGAAAGTTCACATCATATTTCACAGAGTTTGTGGCTTTTGCACCGCATTTTATCACAGCTATCGCTTTGTGTGCAATCCACATTTATTATAAGGCCTGTTGCTTATACTCTTTGCTTTTTTTTTTTTCACGTGATGAATTCGCCATATACAACGTATATCGATTCGTTCCAACCTGCATAAAAGTAACCCAGTTTCTTAAATCAAGCTTTCTATGGTTGCCTTACTGTAGATCTTCATATGCTTTTGGTAACGTGCAATAGCAAACCATTTTTAATGAATGAATGTCTGGTTTCTTTCCAATATCATAAATGTATTCTCTACGTTTACATATTATTTCTCTCAGAAAACGTACGACTGAATATATAAAACTCTTATTCTCCCAGTTATATTATATGGATGCAAAACATGGACTCTAGCTTTAAGGGAGGAATTATTATTATTTGAGAATAAAGTTCTTAGAAAAATGTTAGGACCAAAGAGAGATGAACAGACAGACAGGCGAATGGAGACAACTTCATAAGTGAGCTACATGGTCTTTATAGGAAACGATATATAATAACAGTTAAGACTCACAGGCTGCATGGGAGGACATGTGGCACGAATGGGGAATGAAAGAGGGGCATGGGAGCTTATTGTAGGAAAACTAGAGAGAAAGCGGCCGATTGGTAGAACAAGAATAAGGTGGGAGAATAACATTAACTATGATTTGACGGAAGTAGATTATACATGGGATGATCTGAAAACATTAGCTCAGGATAGGGATGCATGGTGATCTTATGTCCTCGTTCGATAGTGCCAGTGAGTTAGAGTTATTTACATTCTAATTACTTCAGAATTCATAATAAATTATTTTCATAACTTCAGAAATTTTCTTCCGGCTGACCTCAGAAGAATTCTACAATTCTTATGGTGCCGCATTTTGATTATTGCGACATCTTATTAACAGGCATTAACGATGGACTAGCACATAAATTACAACTTATTCATAACTAGTGTATCAGATTTATTTTCAATGTTCGTAAATATCGCCATATTTTTTATACTTTGGCGAATTTTGCTGGCTCCATATCTATGATCGTAGAAAATCTTATTCTGATATTCAAAATTATACATGCCTCTACACTAAAACTACTTATCCTCTCGCTTCAATCTTCAATCCTTCAAGGACAGTTTGGGTACACGATCGCATCAGAACCTCCTACATCACATCCCACAAGACAGAACCTCCCATTATTCTTATCTGTATACTGTACTACCGCTACACTCTGCAACTCCTTACCACAAGAAATCGGGGACTGTCAGACTAGGTTCCTTTAAAAGAAATTTAAAACTCTTTATTTTGTAATTGGCCTTTCAGTAGATTAATTGATGGTTTCTGATTTTCTGCTTTCCTAATATTGACTTGATTCATCATAATTATAGTTTAACTTCTATAAATATTTACTCATAATTGTATATATTATCATCTTGTGTAAATATTTTCTCTATTTAATATTTTATACTGATTGAGTGGAAGAGAAGGCCTTATGACCTTAACTCTTCCAGTTTAAATATATTAAATAATATAATAGCATAATAATTATTATTTATTGTTTTTTATTTAGCCTGTTGGAGTTAAGGTCATGTGGCCTTCTCTTCCACTCTCCGGGATAAACATATATTACATTAGAATATAACCATAATAATAACTTAAGGGATTGGACCTCTTCATTCGTTCCGTGTTCGTGATTTATAGCTGTTGTTGCTACCGCTAAAATAATAATAATAATCATAACAACAATAGTAAAGAAGGTACACTGATCTCAGAACAGGCCTTAGGAGGCTCTTGGGACACGAGCTCTGCGTGACGGTCGCATTTACCCATTAGAGGCTTAGTTGATCAAATAATACAAATTTATTTAAGCTGGCGGAAATAAAGTTATAAACGTTTAAATTGACGCAGAAAAATGTAAAGTAAGTTTTTAAAGAAACATGATGACTAATTATAAATACTTTATTACAAATTAAACTAAAGTTAAATTCAATCAAATACGTACTACTGGCCGATAGCGAGGAGATACTAAAGGCCAACACGCACACACTATTGAGTAACACTAAGAAATTAGGACTGGAAGTAAATATCAGTAAAACTAAATATATGGTCACACGTAGAAATACATTATATAATGGAAATGGACAGCTAATGACAAATGAGGGAAATTTTGAGGAATTGGCTGAATTCAAATACCTAGGAACAATAATCACAAATAGGAATGAGATGCACAAAGAAATTAAACATAGGCTCAATTCTGGAAATGCATGCTATTATGCATTGCAGAGACTTTTGATGTCCCAACTCCTTTCAAAAAACGTTAAGCTGAAAATATATAAAACTATTATTCTACCAGTTATATTATATGGGTGCGAAACATGGACTCTTACTTTAAGGGAGGAAAGGAGATTACGAGTATTTGAGAATAAAGTTCTTAGGAAAATTTTTGGACCAAAGAGAGATGAACAGACAGGTGAATGGAGAAGACTACATAACAATGAACTACATGGTCTTTATAGGAAGCCAGATATAATAAGAACAGTTAAGTCCCGTAGACTGCGATGGGCAGGACATGTTGCGCGTATGGGGAATGAAAGACGTGCATGGAAACTTCTTGTAGGAAAGCCAGAAGGAAAACGCCCAGTTGGTAGACCAAGAATGAGGTGGGAGAACAACATTAACTATGATTTGAGGGAAGTAGATTATACAGGGAATGATTGGAAAGCATTAGCTCAGGATAGGGATGTATGGAGAGCTTATGTGCGTGCGGCCATGAACCTACGGGTTCGATAGTGCCAGTGAGTAAGTAAGTAAGTATTAATAAAAGAAACAAAAATAACAGAAACCATTCACTAATCTGATGGAAGTGCGATAAATAATAAAAAATTATATTTAAATGTCATGTAAAGTAAGCTAATATCCGGCACCATCTAATTTTTTTTGGTAATGAGTTTCCGAGTCTATCGGTCGGATGTCTCGTAGTGGGAGTTTTACCCAAACTAATTTAGTTACGCTTATGTACCTAGAGATGTGAACGAGTGGCATGTCGTTAGCAAATCGCCCTTACAGTTATTAAAATACTGGAGGTTCTACGGTTGCACGCTGTAACGTAGGTGATTAAGGTAATGTGTTACAAGCCGACATATTGAGGGTTCGAGTTCTGGTGGGGTCAGGAATTTTAAACTAACCCAAACTTTTCTGGCGGCACCATGGCCCTGATGAAAATGAGTACCAATGCTAGTTTTGCGGATAAAGACAGACATCATGCGGGCTGAAATTAAGTACCGATTATCTAGAAAAGTAGTATAATTCACTCATCCCGGGAAAAACTAGATTTTTTTTTTCATTAAAAAATATTCGTAATGGATACTCTTCTTATTGCCGCTACATACGATAATAACAAGATAAGTCAATTCTTCAGTCTGTTTGCTATAATAGACAATTTTTGTTTTAGATGTCTAAAGGCAGGCGGTTCACTGAAAAACAAAGAAGCATAATCACCTACCTTGTTTTTTGTGCCAGTTTTGGACTTAACTTGGTTTTTCCCATGGATGAGCGAATTTAAAACTTGAGATAAACTGTCCATACATCCGTATCCTGAACTAATATTTTTCAATAATTTCCTGTATAATCTACTTCCCTCAAATTATGATTAATGTTATTCTTCCACATCATTACTGGTCTTATCAACTGAGAATTTTCCCTCTGGTTTGTGTAAAAGAAGTCCATGCCCTCTTTCATTCCCCATTCGTGCCACATGTCCTGCCCATCATAGTCTACGGGACCTAACTGTTTTTGTTATACCTGGTTTCCTATGAATATCATATAGCTTACTGTTAAGAAGTCTTTTCCATTCGCCTGTATGTTCATCCCTCTATCTATCTATCTTCGGGTTTTTACGGCTGATGCCGTTTTCCCGTGCCAAACCCCCATAGCTTATGAACTTGGGCATCTTCAATGTTTAATCCTCTTGCTTGCATTACTATCTTCCAGTTCATCTCTCTTTGGTTTAAAAATTCTATATTAATACAGACAGACAAGAGTGTGGCCGTGCAGCAACAATCTCTATTCACTGTCAATGATGCACATGTGTGCTTTCCAACACTAAGAACAAAAATGCTGCAATAGGAGGAAGGAGAACAAGAGGTCGGTTAAAATATAGATGGGAAGCTCAAGTTAATAAGCATATTGAGAAAAGAGGAGTTGATGGAGCAAATTATAGAAGGGGAGACGTGAAATGACCGACATTGATTTTTTATTCAAAATTCCTCACCCTGTACTTGGACACGAGACTAGATGAAGAAGAAAAAGCGTAAATTGGATTTATTTTGTCTTCTGTTTTGTTTATTGCAACGTAACAGTTTGCACAGTTGTATGACAATTCTCGAAACCCTGATTTTGGCTCATGTTGTGGAGCGTCTGTCCATTGGGAAACTTGTCATTCATATTGACTAATCTGTCCAATAAAACCGGAACTTGTCGATTAGAACTCCGACATTAGCGATTGTGCGAGCTTATTGGTTGTCCAGTTCTGTTTGTGATGAAAATAACATTCAGATCAATCGTTAGAGCTGATGTCACTTCATTTTATTCGCGTAACTTGAATTCACCATATAGTTCAATGACAGGAACACAATAATTGTATCGATTATCCTAAGGTAATACTATTTTCACGATCCATGTATTTAAGAATTATAACTTATTTTCTATTTTATAGACTTTTCTTCTTGGTGAATTGCATAGTAAAACCTATGTCACATTTACAACAAAGTTAAGTCGTTGAATAATTTTTTTGAAGTCTTAAAATAACACTGAGCAACAAAAAAATAAACCTTTTTTTTTTTTGTCTCAGAAAGAAAAATGCGATTCTGATAGCATTTTTTTCACCTGAATTCAAATATGATATCGGGTTTCCTCCATCACGCAAGGTTTCCGAGATACAGGCATTTATAATTTCAAACACTTTAATATTTTCTACATTCGTAACTACACAATATTCGAACATTCGGACTCAACCTAGAAAGTAAGAAATTATGATTTTCTGCTATATTTCGCCTTGGAGCATCCCTCTTGATTGTCCAACAATAATCGGCCAGCATATTAGGATTCCATGTGCCTTGATATCTCTTTCCCATAGCTGAAATCTCATGATGAAACACGATAAAAAAGCTGCATTAAATACAACTATTGGTACTCATGAGACAAAAATCATGTTGACCAATGTAATGGGAAAATATTTTCACGAAACTATCTGCAGGTGGAATAGTTTATAATATAATGAAAGTTGCAGCATTCCTTGTTTAGTATTATATTTCAAATTAATGTCATTACAGAGACCCTTGCCACAACACTGAAATTATATAAAGCTGTTAATTCTCTTGGGTATATGTATGCAAAACATGGGCTCTTACTTTAAGGGAGGAGAAAAAGTTACGAGTATTTGAGAATGAAGTTCTTTGAAAAAAAATGTAGCAAGGAGAGATGAACAGACAGGCAAATGGAGAAGACTATATAACTGTGACCAGGAAACCAGATGTAATAAGAAGAGGTATGTCTCGGAGACTACGATGGGCAAGATATGTGGCACGAATTGGGATGAAATAGGAACATGAAAGGTTCTTGTAGGAAAACCAAGAACAAAATACCCAGTTGGTAAACAAAGAATGGGGTGGGAGAATAACTTTAGCCATGATTTGAGTGAATTAGATTATACAGAAGATGATTAGAAAACATTAGATCAGGATAGGGATGTGTGGAGAGCTTATGTTTGCGCGGCCATGAACCTACTGTTTGGATAGTGCCCGTGAGTTAGTTATTTCGGTAACTGACGTATCTTTAAAAACATCCTATATGTGAAAATAAAAAGAATGTTCATACAATAAATGACTTCCCACTTCATAATTGTATTTATTGTGTTATCAATGAATATTTGTATTTGGAATTGTGACTCGAATATGTTTCTGAAATGGAATACTGCATTGACGTGTTTGGTTGGCATCCAGCCACCCAATAATGGAACGATCGTGTCCTGTATTAACTGTTGAGTCACTTTCTTGATGCGCTTCTTCACAAGAATGCAGTAGCATTTGAAGTGAGCTTTGCCAATTTATGTTTTAACTTAATTTCTTTCTTCACCCAAATTCAGTGTGCGCAATGTTTCAGATATTTTTATTGTTATTGAATTGCTACAAAAATAAATTTACAGGCTATGATTTACTAAAGAAGGGAAATACTTGCACTTGAATATCAAAATTTATATAACTACACCGTCATTGTTATTGCTGCTAATACAACCAGTAAACTAATCAAATCCATTTCTAAAGGAGGTATTATTTTACAATGTAAATAATACCGGGTGTACATAAAATAATATAGCAATTTTAAAGGTGCTGAATTAAACTATGACAAAAACAAAACTCGTGTTAAATGAAAGAGTAACATATCCAGTCTACATTATAAGTAAGGCTAGGATTTTTATGTAATATTAACATGAAAATATTTACATGTATAATAACATGTAAAATATGTAAGATTGCATAAACATTCCTTAAAATATGTAATACAGTAAAACTTGCTCAAAGCGGAATGGCATAGGACCAATATGTTTTACCACATTAGACAACATTCCGCATTATAAAAAAATAAAACTTATTAATAATCTTAGATTATAGGGTACCGTATATGACGATGTACATGACACACTAGACAAATTAATTAGCGACCTAGACTCAATTTCCCAATGGTCGAGGAAACATGGACTTAAATCTAAATGCTGGCAAGACACCGTGCATAATTATAGGACATCGGCGAATCCAAAGCATTAAAAATTACGAAAATATCCCTACCATTCTCCTAAATGACCAAAACATCCCCTACAGCTCAGTAGTAAAAAATCTGGGTATCTACATGGACCAACACCTAGACTGGAAAATCCAGGTGAATAATACCTGCAAGAAAGTGTTCTCAATTCTTCACTCCCTAAATAGTTTTAAAAACTTCCTTCCTACAAAATTAAAACAAATACTTGTACAGACTCTTATAATGCCACACTTCGACTACTTGCGACATATTACTGACTAATCTGACAACTGATCTATCTGACAGACTACAGCGTGTTGATAATGCGTGCATTCGATTTATATTCAATCTCCGTTGTTATGACCACGCGTCTCCTTCATTTCAGGCTTTATCATGGCTACGCCTAAATGACAGACGAACTTTACATTCACATACCTTACTATTCCAAATTCTGCACACATATTTACCAAGTTATTTAACAACACGTTTTCAAAATGTATCGGCTCATCACAATTTAGGAACAAGATCACAAGAATCTTCTTTACTTCTGATACCACATCACAGGACATGTCTATACTCCTAATCTGACACAATATCTATGACTAGAGCCTGGAACTCACTTCCCAGTCATGTCAGGGACTGTCAATCGCTATCATTATTTAAATTCAAATTAACTGATGTCTTAAATTCGACACAATGAAAACATTAACTGCATAACAACTATATAGAGCATTCCATTAATACACAACAACAAAGAATTACTCGCAGGCTCGAAATGTATCAATAACTATGTTTTCGGACTCGCAGAAGACGAAAATATTAGTTTTTTCCAATCACCTAACCGGAGTCAGATATTTCCACAGAGTACCAGAGAAGAAAGTGGACGAGTTGCGCGTACATGCCACAGGCGGCGCTAGAGTAATACAACTAACGACACCTAAATTTTTTCGGTTCTTTTTTTGGTACTAATATGAAATTCAGCACCGCCTGGTGGTAAAATTATGAATTATAATTATATAACGCCATCTGGTGAATAATCATGGAATTTAACTTTTATAGGAATAAATAACGTATTAATTAATCTTAAATTGTGGAATTATGTATACCCAGTCTCTCAGACCTACAGATTTTCTTTAATTTTAACAGAAAGGAAGAATGGAAATAAATAAAACATGTTAATTTATTTTCGTTTATTAAAATTTTAAAACGTGCATTATGAGCTCTTTTAATAAATATGTACAATTGACCTACCCCCTTATTCTCACATACATATTTTAAACAATATTTATTAAATAACCTTAGCCATGTCGTAATCTGTCCATTATAAAGTCACATTTTTAAAATGTTTATTAGAAATGGCTGTACACTAACATCACTCTTCCTAACCTAACAAATCTTAGAATTTTATCACTTCTAGTAGATTTATCTTTGAAAATAGATTCACATTAAAAATGTAAACAAGCTTGAATTTACTTACAAATTAGAGTAAAATAAAATCTAAGTAATGATTTTAACTTTCGATAATTTACAGTACCGTCTACATAGAACGAAAGGATAGCAGTTAAAAATTTAAATTTACAAAATGGCTAACTTCCCATAATCCCGAGTGAACACCGTTAAACACGCCGTGAACGACGCCGTGTGCCTTGCATTTGTTTTATTTAGTTACATATTCTGTTACTACGAAACAGCGCTACCATTGTAGTTTGCTCATTGTAGTTCATCGTAAACGACCGAAATTTTTTAGATGTCACTGTACTCAGTTTCCCCTCTATTCGAAGTTTCTCTATGAGATATTTCGACAACCTTTAGCAGAAGTGATCGTTTCCGTGAGAGTCGCAGGCGCTATTGTCTCTCAAACTGGTCACCCTTCTTTTTTTGCGCGCGGTTTTATTTCTCTTAGGGATTGTTAAACCCTCAGGAATACACAGGTAAAAACAATTCCCTGATTGCCACTGTCAAATACGTGAAGTAATGGCTTGTAATACCTCGTTCTGTGCAGTTCGTCTTACATTACATCATTGTGATTGTGAAGTGTCGATATATGCATTATTGTGTATCATTATAAAAAATTGAATTAAAACAATCTACTATAATATATTTTAACACGTGAGTTTTAGTGCTTTTATAATTTTGCAATGTCTCTCCGCTGTAAGAATTCTCCTAATTTATTCTGTTACGTATATGGAGAGTATTGTACAAAGTCTCAGCGCAGAACTAGTTATAAAGGCGTACAATTTATATTTCGGGAACTATAGTAAATTTGGAGATACTGATAAATATTGGGCCCCCAATTTTTGCTGTACAAACTGCCAAAGGATTTTAATAGGGTGGTTAAGATGTTCGCATTCGTGCATGCCATTTGCCATTCCAATGTTGTGGAGGGAACCTACGGACCACATCACTGACTTATTTCTGTATGGTCAATATATCTGGTTTCACTTAATAAAATAAGCAATATCTTCAGTATCCAACTTTGCATTCAGCCATGCGACCTTTTAAACATACTGATTCTTAACCAAACGTGGGTGACGTCAGTGATGAACATGGCGAAAGTTCCACGAAGACATTCTATAAATGGAAAGGCGTTATAAAGGGAAATCAGCTTGCTGATTACTGCTGGCAACTTATCACAGACGTTTCGGAGCCATCTTATTGGCGTAAGTCATCCAGGAAGAAGTTTTCAAACGTGAGATTCTTGCTACAATTTAAGCATGTGTTGTAACGTAACTACTTATTTATCCTTCTTAGAAAAAGTAGTTTAACTTTTTGGATCTTATATGATTTGGTTTTACGTAGATTAATATTGCTTCTAGCAATATTATTGCAAAAAAATTGAAACTAAGTGCAGATAAGCAATAATATGCGAAAAATAACGAAACACGTTCAACACGTCCTCCCAAAAAACTGTTAGGTGATAGAGAAAAATCGACCACAAATTCGAAATCAGCGCATGCCAATTAACTAACATCACATATTTTCATATATGCGAGTGACAAAAAGTTCAAATTTGTTGTTGTGTGTAATCGTCTAGGAAGCTACTTACTATATTTTATAAATTTTAATTTTATTATATTCTATGTTTTTTTTAGTATTAGTTTGTAGTATTAGATCACATCATCATTGTATTTTGTTTAGTCTGTATTTTAATAATATCTTAAAATTGTAAGATGTATGTAATTTTTGTATAATTCTACTATTCGCTGGTTGAGTGTAAGAGAAGGCCTTAATGGCCTTAACCGCTGGTTGAGTGGAAGAGAAAGCCTCATGGCCTTAACTCTGCCAGCTAAAATAAAGCATTATTATTATTATTATTATTATTATTATTATTATTATTATATGTCTTTTTACGTACCTTGGATTAATTGTAGTTCCGCTGCCTTTGAAAAGTGAAGTATAAACTTAGCATGTATGAGCGACTTCGACGGTAACGCGCGAAAAAAAACAGTCCCGTTTCGTCAGCGTTAAAAATGTCTTTTAGGCGCGTATCCTGAAATTAAAGTATGCAGTTTCGGTTTCCATCAACTAACTGCACTTACGTCCACATTCTGTGATTCCCCCCAAATTTCATTCCACACTACATTGTGTCGTCTTTTAAAACTGTCCAACCAACCTAAATATGTCTTGAAATCGTTATTCCCTAGGCATTAACAAGAGCTAGAGCTTGACTTTGGATCATCAGTCTGGAAATTTGGAGATTTATCTTCAATCACTTTCACTTTTTCGTTTAATGACATTGATACATACGTTTTAGCATCTTTATTTCGTAAATTCAGAACGCTACCTGTGAAAGATCGGTCTCAGAACTTAAATTGATTTAAGATTTTACCGTGCAATTGTTATTTGTAACGGGTGTGCAGTATGGTCAAAAGAGAATTTCAGGTACAGGTAGAATCTTTACTTCACACGGCGGCAGGAATAATTCCTTATTATTTTTATGGCCTAACGGGAATTCAATGAAGTGGAAACAAATTTATTTCTCTGTCTTTCTGCTGTCGAAAGAAAATTTCAGGTAGAATCTCTACTTCACACGGCGGCAGGAATCATTTTTTTTTGCCTAACGGGAATTCAATGAAGTGGAAACTAATTTATTTCTCTGTCTTTCTGCTTTATATTTGTTTATGAATTGTATAGAAATATCCTTCCGTTTCTGAGTTGGACAGATTCCGTTTTATGCAAACTAAATACACGTAAAATTACTATTATTTCGCTGGGACCAATACATTTGTTCACATTGGACAGATTTCCGCATTATTCACGTTCCTGATTAAACAAGTTTTACTGTATTAAATACGTTAAAATGTAATTTTATACAAATTTATATTAAACGTTAACTTTAAGATAGATCATATTTGAAGGAATGGGACAGATAAATACTTGAACGTGGTAAGGAGGGTATTGTCATGTTCTATTGTAAAGCGATCTAGTCTTAGAGATATTGGGAGGTTAAGGCTCCCATCTTTCTAAACAATCGGCAAGAGATTTCAGCCTTGTGTGATAGTCATCTTTACTCCCACAACATCGTATCGTATTAATTTTTATAGGCTGAGTCGACCCCA
Organism: Diploptera punctata; assembly: GCA_030220185.1. Taxonomy (NCBI): domain Eukaryota; kingdom Metazoa; phylum Arthropoda; class Insecta; order Blattodea; family Blaberidae; genus Diploptera; species Diploptera punctata. The sequence goes on along the minus strand of JASPKZ010002677.1, from coordinate 694,334 downwards.
GGGTCATGATGCGATCAGAAGGTTAAGGAGTTTAAAAATCCTGATCCCATCGGGTCTCGACCCTCGATTTTCCAGCTTGTAGGATATTGCCTTAACCAAATATATCACGGTGTGCCCCCTATATAGTTTTACTACTTCATTCATAAACAGTGAGATCTTGTTATATGGAACCCTATAGGCCTACTCAAGTCTTCCAAGTCTTTCTGTATCTATGTTTATCGTGTTTAGTAAATGGAATTCTTCTTTGGCCGTTTCTCAGCAGCTTTTTATTAGGTTGGAAAACAGTTTTAGGGTCGGTTTCACTAACAGAGGTAACTGTATTACGCCAGTTTATGCTATGCATTTTACACGGGGAAACTGGCGTAATATGGTTACCTCTGTTGGTGAAACAGGCCCTCAGTGTACAACAGGGGCGCCCAAACTTTTTAATGGGCCGGGCCAATAATTAATTGTGCAATTGATCGCGGGCCGGAACATAAATATCGTTACTATTATTGTTGCTACTGCTGCTTCTATTATTATTATTATTATTATTATTATTATTATTATTACTACTAAAATAAAATTACATTATCAGACAGAAGAATGTAAAACATTTGTAACATGCCGCAATTAAAATTGTAAAAAAAATGGTACAAAAGTGAATATATTTACCTAATGAGAAGAGTGGTGCTGGCTTCTTAAAGATAACAAACGATCGATGTCGGATGTCTGCTGAGTAGTACTGATAAATAAGACGTCTTGGAGATGTTCGTCACTCAAACTTGACTTCAATCGTGATTTTTTAATTTTCATTTTAGAAAATGTTTGTTCACACAAGTATGTCGAGGAAAACATGCAGATTAATCGTCGGGCGTGTTCCTTCAACCCTAAATATTTTTCTGGTAGTAACTTGTAGAACTTAATGAGATACGTAGGATCAAAAACTCCTTTCATTGCGTCATCACACTGCAAATCTATTAGTTCAAATTGCAACATTGCTGGTGCTTTGTCAACATCGAAGGAAAATAGAGACGAAAACAAAGAAACGTCTGGTTCCATTTTATTGAAATCAACAAATCTATTAGAAAACTCTTCTTCAATTCTTTCAATAACTTCAGTTTCAATTTGAAAGCTGTTATTGCACTGTAAACTTGGTTGGTTAATTTGTCTTTACCTTGTAAAATTATGTTCAAGTCATTTAAATGTTTTGTCATGTCGACAAGAAATGATAGTCTGGACAGCCAATCGTGATCACTTAACATATCACATTCATACTTTTTTTTCCTTAAGAAATTGGCGGATTTCATTTTTCAGAGCAAGTAATCTTGCTAATGTTTGACCACGGCTCAACCACCTTATTTCAGCGTGATAGATTATATCACCATATTCACTGTTCATATAATCTAGGAATGTTTTGAAAGTGCGGTGCATCAAGGCTCTGCTACGAATGAAATTAATTATCTCAGTAACAGTCTGCACAACTCTATCCCGATTTAGCGCAAAGAATATCTTGGTGTACAATGCAGTGCAATTTATGCACTGTGCCTCCCAAAACTTCAACTTTTTTTCTTTATTAATTCCGCCATTCCGGTGTTGGTCCCCAACATACATGGCGCACCATCAGTTGTTATACTGCATAATTTCACCCAGTCTAGTTCAATATTGTCGACAGCTTTCACAACTTCCTCGAACAAGTCAGTGCCTTTCGTCGTACCATGTATACTTCTTACCCCTGTAAGTTCTTCCGTAATTTTGAAATCGGTATCTATGCCTCTAACAAATAGCAACAACTGAACAGTATCAGTTATGTCCGTACTTTCGTCGCATGCAATGGAGAAATGTTCATTTTTTTCCCCCTTTTTCTACAAGTTGATGACGAACACTGGATGCTAGTTCTTCTACACGCCTACTTAGAGTGTTTCTTGATAGCGACACTGAATTGAATAAATCAATTTTATCGGGACACAACTTCTTGGCAACAGCCATCAGACACTTTTTCCGTTCTCAACAATTAGTTTCAAAACTTCATAACTCGCTTTGGTAACATTTCTTTGTCTTACACCACCACTCTGAATTAATAACTACTGTGGTGCCATAACTTTAGAAAGGAGCTCGTTCGCTTTCTCAGTACACTCATCTCCATTAAATTTATCAAAATGGCTATGCTTTGTTTGACAATGTCTTTTAATGTTATATTCTTTCACAACTGCAATAACATCGTTACAAATAACACATGGCACTTTGTTTCAATGCACCTTCACAAAGTATTTGCTGGTCCAGAATTCGTTAAACGTCCTACACTCGGAATCAACTTTGCGTTTTTTTAAGCATTTTCACACTTTAACACTATTTTTACAACTATTCCGTGCACAGGCTACTGCATAGATCAATCCTGGTTACTGTTTGATTGACAATACAACAAGCAAAACAATTAATGTTTACAATTTGGAGTGGGGGAGAAAACGGTAAATAAGGTATGCATCATCTCTACTACTTTGTCAAGAGAAGCGGTGACACCTCAACTCTACATTCCAGAGAGACGAATTTCACACAAGGATGTCCAAACTAGATGTTACATTTTAAAATCTAAATTAAAAATATAAAATTAATTTGTTCATTTCAGTGCTTACGCGGGACATACGAAAAGCCATGGCGAGCCGGATGTGGCCCGCTGGCCGTACTTTGGACGGTTCTGGTGTACAATCAAATGCGTTTTTTTTAATGTAAACAAATATTGTTTTCCGCTTATGAAATAGTATATTACGATGCGAGGTTGGGAAGTGCTTTGCTCGGTTGATAATTTCCGAGATTCCGTAAAACACTTCACAAACGTGCGTTGTATATATTTTTTTTTTGCGAGATGGTGTTTTCAAAATAATAAATAATAGTAAAATAATGTCTTTGTTGGAAATATTTGCGTTCATTATAAACAACTGACTAACGTTAACAGTTTGGTCAATGTTTATTAGTTGAAATTACAGCAGGCCGTGACACCAATCAGTGATAAAATGGAGGCAAGTCCGTATTTATTGTTTTATATTGTTTCAAATAAAAATAAGTTAATTTAAATATCATGGTTTGTTTCGTATAATGTATATTAATACTACCTTTGGGATATATTTTTATATATACATTGTACACAGTATACATAAAGGACAGTGGTTTTACTTCCCACACGTGGTTTGTAATATTAATATTACAGTATATTTATGTAAGATGGCATTTCCGAAATGTAGGAATTGTTGTAAATACGACAAAACGCACTATGGCGCAAAAATATTTTTAAATTAAGAGGCTTAATATGTAAAATTACGTAAACAATCTTTAAAATATGTTAAGGTATGTAATTATGATCAAATATGTAGTGATACATTTTCATATATAAGTAAGTTTCTAATTTGTTTTACCCATGTATAAACAAAGGGAAAGAATATATAATTACACACAAATTCTAGCCTTAATTATAGTTGATAGGTGTTCAATTTGAGCCAGGTTGTTACACGACACACATCCAACCCGTAGGCAAATTCTTCACATACATTAATAAGCATGTCTGGATTGATGGCAGCAACAGCTTCTCTCAACTCGGCAGGTTGACAGGCAATGGAGGCACGTAGACTTTGTCCTTTACAAAACCCCAAATGAAAAATTCGCATGGGGCGAAATTCGGTGATTTAGGAGGCCACTGGAGATAAGCCGTGTCATATGGACCATGACGTCCAATCCAGTAATGACAGTGTGGAAGGTCTTACGAAAACGCTTACATATGCGTCCCTACCGTTCACATTTATTACAATTGTAGGCTCTGAAACTTACTGATTACGCTGACTTTGCTCTTGAAATGTTGCAAAAGCAACATTCTCCTCAGACACTCTTGGTCGTCCCACACTTTTGCCTTTTCATAGACAACCGGTCGTTGCGAACGGATTGACATCGACGGATGTTGTTGGTATTGGGGAATCACGATTAAACTGCCTACGAAACGCAGTTGAACTGTCACAACCTATTTACAACTCTCAAACTACGAAACACAAAACGCTTTCTGTTGAGGTGTTGTCATCTTAGTTATTATTGTTGCCATTGAAACAAAACAAAAGAAAGCTATCCGCTCACTCACACAACTAAAACTATCTTCTTTCCTGTTTCATTTCAGTCTACACACAGCTTTCTACGCCTCATCTGAGTGATATATATATATATATATATATATATATATATATATATGCATGCGTTATTTCAACGTAAAGGAAGACACAGACGTTGTTTAAAATATCACAATACTGTTTATTTATTTCCACAAATTATCAGTACACTTTTATTCACAATCTTCACTCTCAATCTTCTTTCAATGTTTATCTCAGTACCACAATTTCTCGTACACAAGACACTACTATCTCCGTCAAACCTAAACTAACTGGTATCTTGCCCTCGACTCATTTATATAGGCGCGAGGAACACTCTAGACTTATGTTCGAGACGCTTCGAACCGTAGAAGCCTCTGGCCACCGATTTTAACCGAAATGCGAGGGAGATGTCAGTGGAGACGTCTGGAACCACAGCCCAGACCTTCGGCCGATTTGCGCCTTATCCGCGTAATTTAAACGTCGTTATACGACGTGTCACAATATGTAAAATCTCTTCTTCCAAAATTCAGTATTGAAGCAAATAATGTTTATGTAGTTTATAACAAACCATTACGTTTTCATTATAAAAATATTAATCTTTAATCATAAATATTACCTCGTAGTGAAACATTTTGTATTTTATTTAATAGAGTTTATTGAACACATTATGTATAAAAATGAAAATGTGTGAAAATATGTCAGTCTTTACTACTGCATTGATTGAAATTGTTCTATTTGTACAATTCTTGAAGTGGTATCTCGAACACGTCCAAACGCACAGGTTGCAGACAGTCTTTCTTAGAGTCGTGGAATGTTTCATTTTCACATTTTTTACCCCATATATACAAAAACTTGTATAGGTGTTCGCTACAGGTTCACTACCCCCATGTTCATAGAAAGCTGACGACAAATTAATGTAATATTAATAGCCTAATAATTTAATATATATCGGTCATTGCAAAGTAAATTAAATGACAAAATTCTTTATAAAAATAACACAAAACGGTGAGAAAATGGGGAGGGGATTATGGACAGAATGGGGTAAATAAGGCTAAAGATCTCAATAAGGACGGGAAGTGATAGAAGACTGCCCCTATTCGTAATTTTAAACATCATCTCGAACTCAACGGTTTGTTTCGGAGATCTCAATTCGTCATACAAAAAGAATGTGCGGATCTAAAATTCCTAACCGTATTATTAATTATTATTATTATGATTTTATTATTATTATTATTATTATTATTGTATTAAATAACAGTTGAGTCTCGTAGACTGCCAAACAATCAAGTCTTATAGGACGAGTTGGGAATGAATGAGGGACATGGGAATTTCTTATAAGAAAATAAGAGGAAAATCTAGTAAATCTGGAATTCTCTTCCCTCTTATATCAAGGATTGTCAGGTTCAAAAAAGTTAAAAAAACGCTGAATATTTCCAGACAATATAATATAGTGTTCTAGGTATGAAGACGGAACAGGCAACTCTTGCCTAAACCAGGAAGTGAAGAAGAAGAAGGTATATTTTTATTATTATTTTATATTTTGCACTTCCTTTACCAAGCTAATGAAGTTAATCAAATTATAGGTTATTATTATTGTTATTATTATTATTATTATTATCATTATTATTATCGTTCCTATATATTTTTTTTGTTCTTTCCTTGTGATCTGTATATTGTGTAGTCAATGCCTGTTCTGTGTTATAGATAATTCATAATTGTTATTATATGTATAATTTAACCTTGAATTGGAAGAGATGACTTTACGGTCTCTACTCTATCAGGTAAAATAAATAAACCATTAAGTAGGCCAAAGGTAACGTGCGAGAATGACTGTAATTTGAGGGACGGTATCATCTCCAGTTTGTGATACAACCTTGTTCAATTAAAAGTATCAGATTATTATTTCTTAATATAATTATTAATTTTATATTGGCCTATCATATTATTTCTCATGTTCAAGTTGCAGTATTCCCCTTTTCGCAGATTGCCATTTTATGAAGTAAAAACCCACGGATGAAAGGAACGCTAGGATCATTAACATATGAGGGCACAATGCCAAGGTCATTGTAGTTTGTTCAAATTGCTATACTAGATGACAGCGAAAAACAGATTCAGACATGGCATTATGTCACATATACATTCAACCTTAGTCCAATGTTGCGTCAGACGCAATGGGCCTGAGTCTGACTTTAATGTATCAGGGTGTCCAGCAGTCGGGAAAATCTTGAAAACCGGGAAGCAGACAGGAATTTGTAAAGCGATGTGAGTCTATCTTATATTCAAATAAAATAATTACAGTCGTTAAACCACGCTCTAAAAATGTGCAAATATTGGCATATTTCTTGGAAAATATGTTTATGAAGCTATAGCTACGTTTGGCGGAGTCAAGCTGCCACCTCTAAAAAATGCCGGTGTTTTCCAATACGACATCGCGTTACAAATCAAAACTTGAGCACACACGCTCTCATCAGTTGTTTAGTTATACAATGTATAACAGAATATCGCTTTAAGAAAAAAAAATGCAATTTCATCGGGAATCGAACCTAGGACCTCATGGACCGTAGTCAGAAGCTCTAACCACAAAATACTATCATGTAGTTTGCTGCAATAATAGTAACCTTATAATTAAATATATTTTTATATCGGTATGTACGAGATTATGTATTAATGATGTAAGAAAGTTTTGTTAAAATATTATTACGAAGCATTTAAACTACATTCAGGTTAAATCTTGTCTCACAGCAACTACTGTAGAACATATTCTTTTGTAAATCAATGTTCAAGTTTAAAATATTATTAGGCCTAATCGAGATTGAGTGTAACAAAAGGCATTGTTTGATGCTTTATTTTCCTACCCAGAGCTTTATTAATATTATTTATGTCCTGTGCATCCATCAAACAGTCGTTAAATTGTTGCATTTTCCGTTAAATTTAAGGAAACTTTCATCAATATCATAAGAAAACAATCAGTTGATCTTAAAGTCCGATATTTTGTCTAGTTGTACAACCCTTAAAAAAGGCTGAAGGCATGTATAACGATTCCCATGTAAAGTTGTACATCTCTTATACTCTGAACAGCTAATACAGTGTTTATTGGTAAGAATTTTCAACTGAGATGTGTATAAACCTTGTATAAAAGTTATATATAGATTATTAGTAAGAGGATACCCTTGTTCTATTACTTACACTTTTTTTTTTAATTACAACACTAGCTGTACTAGGATTAATTCAATTCAGTACTAAAAAAATCGGGGATTTATTATTTGATGCCATGAAAAAGAACGGGAAATAGTCGGGAATTTCATATTTTTAATTTGCTGGGCATCCTGTGTAATCTATTTTTAAATGTATGTACCATTTCGTTAAACTATTAGTAAACTATATTTAACTGTATTTTCCCCCCAACTTTGTACACTTTCACGACTGGTATCTTGAAGCTTAAAGTCGTTTTTCTGGCTGAATGGCCATAGCCGAGTGTTAATAAAACTAGACTTTTTACTACTGCTGTGGTAAGACACCTTATTAAAAAAAATTATTCCTTAACTAAGGATATCACAAGATAAAACAGAATCTCCTAATGATGTGACCGCTGCAGTAGACGAAACGTTCAATTTTAAAAACCACAAGCATGTATACTTTTTTTTTTTAATGTCATAACTTTTTAAGGAAGGAGAGATTTGAGAATAAAGTTCTTACGAAGATTCAGAAAAGGATTCTTCACCCTAAAACTACTATTAGAAAAGCACAAGGAATTCAATATAGAAACTCATATCGCCTTCGTTGACTTCATAAAGGCTTTTGACAAAGTAGACAGAAATATATCACTACACATTTTAGCTGATGATAACGTTCCACAACAATATAGACCCTATTACTAATATCTTCTTGGGAAAAGATCAACACTGGAGTAAGACAGGGATGTGGACACCGGTGCTTTTCATTATATATGTGAATAAATTAATAAACGAATGGAGGAAAACACAACGAGGATATATACCCATCAATAGGAACCTCAAACTCGATGCTATTCATTTTGCAGACGATTTAGCTCTTCTGTCACTTTCCGAAAATGATTTGCAACGATCAATTTATAATTTACAAAAAATAGCTGCCAAATTTAATATGGAAATATCAATTAACAAAACTAAAATTATGGCATTTCATGGGAAGGACTCCATGCAAAGTAAAATCTGTCTCCAGAATAAAATTTTAGAGAGATCTAATCAATTTAAATATCTTGGATATTATCTCTCTATCTGGGAAGAAAAGGATATCCCTGAAAAAAATGACTAGTTATAATAAAATTTTAGGAATTATTAATCAAGTTATGAAATCATCCCTTGTACAAAAAACACCAGATTACATTTATATAACACTTTGGCTAGACCAGTGTTGATCTATGGTAGTGAAGCATGGACACTAAAAAGACAACATGAAAGCGGAATAACGGCTTGTGAAATGAGATTCATGCGCAAAACAGCGGGTTACACCAGATGGGATCGGAAAAGCAACACCGATATCTTAAAAGAATTGAATACTACGCCAATTTTGGAATATATTAAACAGTACCAACTAAATTGGAAACACCATCTAGAAAGAATGAGTTCAAATAGGATCCCCAAAGCTGTTTATAATTATATACCAAGAGGACGAAGATCACTGGGCCGTCCTATGAAACGCTGGAGGGAAATTTTTTCTATAGGATCGTAACAGGCCTGGGCCTAATACTTGGAAGAAGAAGAAGATGAAGTTCTTACGAACATTTTTGGACCAAAGAAAGACAGATAGACGAATGGAGAGGACTTACATAACAGAGAGCTACATTATCTCTATGGGAAGCCTGATATAATAAGAAGAGTTAAGTCTCGTGGACTGCAGTGGGTAGGACATTGGCCCTATAACACGAATGGAGAATGAAAGAGCGGCATGGAAACCCCTTGTAGGAAAACCAGAAGAAAAGCGCCGAGTAGGCAGACCAAGAATGAGGTGTGTGAGAATAATATTACTCATGATTTGAAAGGAGGGGATTTTAGGGGGATGATTGGAATATATTAGATCAGTGTATGGATGTATGGAGAGATTATGTCCGGGCGGCCATGTACCTATGGATTCGATAGTGTCAGTGAGTTAGGAAGTAGGCCTAGAGCTTTGGGATCAGGCGAATACAATCCTAGTAATAAAATTGGTGTTTAGTTAGTTAAACATAGGTCAGTCGGTTTTATTCTTATACTGCCTTGTCATTGTCTTTACCGCATTTCTTTTGAATGTTTTGTCTTACACTGTCTGCATTTAAATAGCTGTAAACCAACTTAATTTTATGCTACACTTAGTTTATAAATATTCACGTGGAGTAAGTCTACGGCCGTATTTCTTCTTCTTAGGCTACGACTCAGGGTTCGGCAACCTTATTTAAGCGAAAAGCCACATCGACGATAAAATGTGGGGGTCACATATTTTACTCTTTTGAGAAAAACTTATATAAAGTTAAAGAAATCAATTTAATTGCGGATGAATAAAGTCGACCGCGGTGGGCTAGTGGTTATGTTCCTTGCGTCTAGTTCCGAGAGACGCGGGTTCAAACCCGGTCGAGGTCGATGGATTTTTAGGATGGAAAAATTCAGATGACAAGTCCTTCGGGAGGGACGCATGTGTCCTCAGTATGAAGATTTTCAGGTTTGTAAAAGAACCGCAAGTCGGAATAAAGATGCATCTGTGGGCATGTCGTAACGTAGATGGTTAAGGCAATACGCTACAAACCGGAAGATGGAGAGTTCGAGATCCGGTGGGGGTCAGGATTTTTATACCTCTGGTGGCACCATGGCCCTAGGGTCGAATCAAAATGAGAATCAGTTGTTTGTTCTGAGGGTAAAGGCGATCGTCACGCAGGGCTGACAACCCAGCTGACTGAATTCCTACACTCCTAATTACCTGGCGTTCAAATTTGAGAAGTTATATTCGTACCACAATATTGACACTAGGTCACAAGATAACAGTCTACTAACAATCCCTATTCATAGCACTTCCTTTAATTCTACTTATTTTACTGTAGCCTCTGCCTGCTTCTGGAATTTCCTTCCTTAAGGTATCAGGGGTTACCACACACTTCGTACATTTAAGTCGCGCTTATACATTTACCTGTTGTCAGTTAATTATTTTTTCTCTATATTCTATGCCATTAATATTTTTTTAAATTTTTATATCTTGTATATTTTATATTTCGTTGTTAAATCTAGATTAAAACATAATATTTTGTACATAATAATTATATTTGTAGTCATGCTATGTAATATTTAATTTTTATTGTAATTAGATGTTAGAATCATTTTTGTATTTTTGAACCTAGTTGAATGGTAGACAAGGCCTTAAGGCCTTAACTCTGCAGGTAAAATATAACTTATTATAATTATTATCATCATCATCATATGCCGATTGTCTAAAAAAGTGTGAGCCTGAATCTTATATTACCCGAAGGGTCTCCGATGGCATGTATTGGGATAATTTTTACCTTTTTTTTTAACCATTCAAGTAATATCGAACCTTAGTTACCCACTGGGTGTCTCCCGGAGGCGATATGCCGACCTTGTATCACTCGTTGACATATTTGGGTAAATAAGCCTAACTAAATTAGCTTGGTTAAAACACTCCCCACACGGGGAAGTGCAGGTATATAGATGACCGCTAATAGTATGATAACGATGAACAACTTTTACTGAATATTGATCTGAATGTATCCTGAATGCTAGGCAGACACGCAATGCACGAACCATGACGCTTTTTTTACCAAATGAAAGACGTGAACGTTGGATTTCGTGCACAGATATGTGAAACGCACTAATAAACATTCTTGTGCTGTTTTACAATCGATCCTTTGACCGAATACTCATTATCTTAAGATTCCTATCTTATGCTCTCAAAATACGTTTTAATCTTAAAGAAGACGTCTTGATTAACAGATCAATTTAATCGTATTCTGCAATGAGGTGTAATTTAAACAATAACAGTTACTTACAAAGTGACAAATTATGAAATATTGAAGAAATGACTGAATTCAAATACCTAGGAACAATAGGCTAATTGCAAACATAAATTAATTGACCAAAGGAATTAAATAATGACCCAAATTCGGAAATGCATGCTATTATGCATTACAGTACATCCCAACTTCTCTCAAAAAACGTTAAACTGAAAATATATAAACTGGTTTATTCTTCCTGATAGATGCGACACATGATACGTATTTTACATTAAGGGTGGAAAAAAAATATTACGAGTATTCGATAATTATTTATTAGGACTATTTAACTCATGCCCCAAATGGGAGTCAATGACCAATCACGTTTCAATCAACTTTGTTTTACAACCAATCACAGTCGTGTTTCACCGAATTTTGATTACCAAAATAAATAAAGCTCCTCCTTTTTAATATTCTGAACATGTCACAGCATTATTTTTCAGTGACTGGCTCTAACAAACACGAATGTAGCAAATAATGAACAGATTACTTCGACCTACACATTTGATAATTGTGTGTTCAATAACTGTGTTTTTAAATATTGATTTTACTGAGTTGTTTCCGAAAAAATGAATTAATAACCTATAATGTTGGTTAAAATATACGGTTTGATGTGTTTCATTTTTTTTTCCACTAGGGTGCATTCTTACAATATTGCGATCCTATTTGGCAATAAATAGTATTAATTAAACACCAACTCAATTGATTGATTAATAAATAGTATGATCAAGTTACAGTGATGAACAAATGAAACATAACCAAGTATTTCTAATTTGTTTTCATACATCGCCGTTTAATTTAATATATAAATATTTTAAAATAATTATATTTAAATTTTGATTTGTGAGTAAACAGCTTAATTTTATTCGTTAAATAGTCCAAACAAATGCCACTCTTGATTTCTAAATCCTCTAGATAATTTAGAAAACACTCGTGGCGTTATTTATGAAAATGTTTGGACCAAAGAAAGACGGAGAGATGAATGGTGAAGATTGAATAACAGTAAGCTACATTACTTTTACAAGAATCCACGTATAAAAACAGTTAATTCTCTCAGACTTCATTGAATAGAATATTTAGCACAAATGACGAATGAAAGAGGGCCATGGGAACTAAAGATGTCATAAGAACTGTTAAATGAGTGTTGAATTAAGAATGTTGTGCTGGATCTAGTAAGTAGCCATAGTGAAGAATGAAAGAAAATTAACTTGGTAACCTGTTACTCCAAAAGAACAAAACTACCGTATATTTCCGAATATAAGGCGCACTTTAACCGAATTATTGAGGTCTCAAAATCGGAGTGCGCGTTATATTCACATGCGCCTTACATTCGCATACATAATTTATTTCTGTAACACCGAACGAATGACTAGCATGTCGATTTCCATATTTTTCGGCGTGTAAGATAACTTATCATAAGTAATTCCACGAGTGATTTCCAATTTATCTAGAGGATCTGGAAATCAAGAGTGTCATTTGTTAGGACTATTTAATGAATACAATTAAGCTGTTTTCTCACAAATTATTATTTAAATATAGTTATTTTAAAATATGTATATATTTAATGTGAACGGCGATGAATGAAAACAAATGAGAAATGTTTGGTTATGTTTCATTTGTTCATACACTACAACTAGATCATATTTATTGCCAAAGTAGGATCGCAATATCGTAAGAATGCACCGTATAAGAAAAAAAAAGTGAAACACGCCAAACTGTATATTATAACCGAAATTATAGGCTATTAATTATTTTTAGGAAACAATTCCGTAAAATCATTATTTAAAAACAAAATTATTGAACACACAATTATCAAATGTGTAGTTCGAAGGAATCCGTTCATTGTTACCTACATTCAACGTATTTGTTCGAGAGTCAGTCCCTGCAAAATAATGCTCTGACCTGTGCAGAATATTAAAAGGAGGAGCTTTCTTTATTTTGGTAAACAGAATTCGATAAATATCGGAAGTGAAACACGATTGTCATTGGTTGTAAAACAAAATTCATTGAAACGTCATTGGTCATTGACTCCCATTTGGGGCATGAGTTAAATAGTCATAAGTAATGCCACGAGTGATTTCCAAATCATCGATAAATTCACGACTGACGAAGTGAGGAGTGAATTTATCTAGAGAATTTGGAAATCAAGAGTAGCATTTGTTAGGACTATTTAACGAATAAAATTAAGCTGTTTACTCACAAATCATTATTTAACTATAGTTATTTTAAAATATTTATATATTTAATGTAAACGGCGATGTTTGAAAACAAATGAGAAGCGATAGGTACGCTTCATCTGTTCCTTTTGTTTATCACTGCAACTAGATAATACTATTTATTGCCAAAGGAACGCAATATTGTAAGAATGCTCTCTAGTGGAAAAAAAAAATGAAACACATCAAACTGTATATTAATTCATTTCTGATGTCGTATGATGTAAATATGACAATTATATTTTTCTGGGTTGTTACCTGGGAAAAAATACATTTAAGAAAGTGCAAACAGTGGTTTCTTTTTTTGGTGGTATAATCAATTGCTACAAATGTTTTTTTTTTATTAACTTCCGCATGCGGCATGTGTTGACATTCGTGCACTATATATATACAATCTGGTAGCCGTGTTTCCCACAGGCCCAGTCACGGCAAAATAATGGTCAGACCTGTTCAGAATATTAAAAAGGAGGAGCTTTTTTTAATATGGTTATTATAACACTCAAAAATATTTCGTGAAACACGACTCTGATTGGTTGTAAAACAGAAATCATTGAAACGTGATTGACCATTGAGTCCCATTTGGGGCATGAGTTAAATAGTCTTTTTAAACTCGCATCGATATACATTCTCTTGGTTAGTTTTTCTCACCATTACAAACAGCGTAAATATAAACTTAAATTTACGTATAACTTCTGGCTTCTTACTAATTTCTCTCTTATGTTATTAGCTATCGGTAATGTAATTCTTATTAATGAAGTACTTCGATCAATGCTTGGTTGATAGAGTACAAGCCAGAACATTAAACTTATGATTAGAGACTGGATGTTAGGAAAAATGCCTATAGTTATTTATTATAGATAGGCTATTGTAAAAGTGACTTCATATAAGTTCATACCTACGATCGTAGAGTTGTTTTCCATAAGTTAATTTTGCCTATAAATGTCTATTTCAACTTGCCTATTTGCCATTTTTTTCTTGAAATTAATTTATTATTTCAATGAAATAAATTGAAATGGATAGACTTCATGACACATATCATTGCATAGATATTTTCAAGTGTTCTTTTTATAAATTCTCTCTTAGAATATTTTAGGATAAGAGTGGCAAAAAGACAATGACCTAGCAGGGGATGGTTTCCACCTCAATGCACTCCCGTTAGGCGAAATAACAAGTATTTTAACTGAAGGCTGTAAAAACTTACGTTGTAGTCCATTTTTGTAAGAGCCCATTTTGAATTTTTAGTGCCTATATTAATGATTTTTAGTGCCTTTATGCCTGCCTATTTTGAATGTTTTAAGTGCCTAACATCCGGACTCTACTTATGATATATGGTATATATTTTCGCGATCTGATGGCAACTTTTTGTTTTTTGTCGTACCCTCTGATTTGAGATTAACCTTATTTTTTTTTTTTTTTTTTTTTTACTTTCTTACACCTTGAATTTGGGGAGGGCCTCATATTCGCGTTCGTCTTACATTCGGACGTAAACGTTATCAAATATTTATGGATATTTATCAACCTATTGGACAGATCAATGATAGGTTAGTAAGACCAGGTGAATGGAGATTTCTCACAGGAAGAAAGGCACTTGAAAAAAGTGGTGGAGGACCTTTGATAAGAGACAAAAACCAGACTTCGATTTGAAGAAACCCAAAAATTAATCGATTGATTGGTGGATGGTATATTTATATTGCTTTAGTTTTTGTGATACTTGATACTGCAATATTCCATTTCCAGGTTTTTAGTAAAAGAGTGAAGAATAAAAATTAAACGTGGTATGAAATAAATTCATTTGTAATGGTTGGTTATGGAAGCAGTCAAAGTCCGTTGAGTGCACATAGTAGTGTGGCACGCCCACCCGATTATCTCGAATTCGTGCGCTCCTGAGTCACGGTTTAGCTGCACACACTCAATGGAGAGCCCTGACACGTGGTGTACAGTCATCAGTTCACTCAGATAAGGCAAAAAGAAAAAGTAATCCTACTACAGACTTTAGTAAATCCTTGGATAACATGATGTAATAGTATTAGGCGATACTTAAGTTCCAACACACATACTCTATTGAGTAGTACTAAGAAATTGGGACTGGAAGTAAATACCAACAGAACTAAATATATGACTACGCATAGAAATTTATTGTAGGCTATGGTGTGTTGACCGCATGCTACTCATGATATCTTTGGGCAAATAAGGTAACTAAAATTAATTTGGTCTATTAACTCTTGACAAAGGAGAGGCTGTGGCTCAACAGTTACATAGTTAATCATCATAATGGAAATGGACAGTTAATGGCAAATTAGGGAAATTTTGAAGAAGTGACTGAATTTAAAAACCTAAGAACAATAATTACAAACAAAAAAGAGGTGCACAAAGAAATTAATGTAGGCTCAATTCGGTACGATGATTTATCGATAGAGCAATGGGTTTCAGTGGGCAATCACGATCAACTTGAAGGCAACTAGAATAGTAATAACTTCGACGATACATATATAATTACTTGTAGAATTTTATTTTATAATATTTTGGTATAATTAACTAGTACACACCCGTAGATTATATGTAGGCCTACATGAAAATTATCAATTCACTTTAAATTATCGCCCTTGCTAATCGAAACAATAGATGTTCTTGTGCGATCTTTCAATCTTGACGATCCCTAGAACTTAGACCGTAGGCCTATAAATAGCACAAACTTTTATTCGAACGGGAACTGACTATATTCTCCCGTATAATGACTAAGTGACCTCTACTATTCTCACTTAGTTGTAACAAACTTGTGAAATATCTCGCCTATTCTTAGGCGAAAAGTAGAAAATGAATAAAGACTCAGAAGAGCTATATATATCTTGGCTAAAACAAGATCGCGAGAGTCTAGGCCCTATATCTCAGCTACAGGGCAAGATAGCGACTGTATATCTCGCCGACAGGCAATATCGCGACTGTTCTATCTCGCCGACAGGCAAGATCGCGTCTGTTCTGATAATTTTACTTAGGCTTCTATCAGCACCTTTCCCGAGAATATGTAGGGCGGTGACTTTTATTGTTTTACACTCATTCCATTGGTTTAATATTAATATAAGTATAAGCCTACTCATTAGCTACACCATTCACGCCTACAAATTTGACATAGTGATAACATTCACACGCTTGGGGTTGAAATGTTTTCTCCGGACAGCTAGCTTGACCTCGTTCTCAGGACCTTGCTTAAATCTTTCTTGCATTAGGTCAGCTTGAGACATTTGAGACATCGGCATCGTTTATAGATGGTTTTCCAAAAGACTATACACTTTATTAGTGCGGGCTACCCTCACGTTTATTCCACTTTATTTACCCTCACGTTTATTCCACTTTATTTACCCTCACGTTTATTCCACTTTATTTTTGCTATTTATCTTTATTGCCTCTACATGTTCATTTGAATACAACTGCAACTAATCTGCCCCTTGTAATTTTGCAGGCGCTGTTTTGAACTTCGCTATTCCCACGTGAACCAAATTTTGTTTCTTGGGCTACTGAAATTTATATAAATAGGCCTATATATTCTATCTAAAATTACTATGCTTGTTCCTATAATTAAATTCTAATAATTAAATATATAATGGGGGATAAGTTCTGTCTCCAATTCTGGTAATGTATGCTATTATGCATTACAGGGACTCTTGTCATCCCAACTTCTCTCAAAAACCTTAAAACTGGTAATATATACATAAAACTGCTATTCTCCCAGTTATATGGTTGCGAAACATGGACTGTAACTTTAAGGAGGAGAAAACATTACGAGTATTTGAGAATAAAGTTATTATGAAAGTTCTTGGACCAAAAAGAGATGAACAGACAGGCGAATGGAGAAGTCAGTCTAACAGCGAGCGACATGATTTTTTTTTTGTGGGAAATCAGGTGCAATAAAAACAGTTAAGTCTCGTAGATTACGATGGATAGAACGTGTGGCATGAACGGGGAATTAAAAAAAAGGGCAAGGAAACTCCTTATAGTAAAAAAAAAAAAATCAGAGGGAAAGCATCAGTGGGTAGGCTAAGAGTGACATGGGAGAATAATATTAATCATGATTTAAAAGAAGTAGGCCTCGGACAGAATTACATGGAATGGAACTCCTAACAAAGGAGATGCTATGGCTCAACGCTGGACTACGCCATTATAAATAGATTATTTGCCTACCCACTGGCGCTTTCCTTCTGGTTTTCCTATAAGGAGTATTCATGCCCCTCTTTAATTCACCATTCGTTCCACATATCCTGCTCATCGCAGTCTACGAAACTTTATTATTCTTGTTAGGCCTACATCTGATTTTATATAAATATCATGTAGCTGACTTGGGAGATGATTTGAGGAGGTGAATTATACAGAGAATTTGTAGTCTATACTTTAAAGCTCCATTTACAATTGTTGATTCAGTTTATGAATCAACTTTATTTATAGTAACAAGCTCAAAAGTAATGTATCATCATGATCATACATCATTCATGAATATAGATCGATGTTGACGTATTTCGGTCTCGACTACACAGGGTTTAAAAGTAGTTTTTGTGGACGTCCAGGTCGTCGTTTGTCCTCGTGGGCTATAGCCTACTGAAGAACTGCATTAGGGATTCTAGTTGGTGACATTCGGGATACATCTGTCTATGTATGTGGATATAGGCCCTATTTGTTCTCGTTTTTTATATATCTTGTACATATTATATTTAATTCGTTAAATCTAGAGTAAATCAAATAATACTTGTATTGTATTTATAACATGCAACCATTTATGTTTATTGTAATTTAGATGTAAGACTATTTTTTGTAATTTTTAAAACCTGGTTGACTGGCAGACAAGGCCTTAAACCTTAACTCTGCCAGGTAACATAAAGCTGTTATTATTATTATTATTATTATTATTATTATTATTATTATTATTATTATTATTATTATTATTATTATTATTATTCAGCGATTCCATGAAAGTGTCATACCGAGGTGAAGATTTTGAAACTGACGCGGAATAATTTTGTTGATGTAATATATATCTGTAAATATCAAATTTTATAATTCTATAAGAAAATGTTTCAATTGTGCATTATTTTAATCTTATAGGCCTAATAGCGGTAGAACTTGTCATATTCCAAACCTGAAAAATACGCAATATTTTACCAATTTGTTGTTTAATGATTTGGTCGTATGAATCCGTTTCATTTCATAAAATCGTTTTTTTAACCATGCTTTGGTCCTCCTTAATATAGAATATTAATCGCATTCTAATATTATAGTAGCCTATATAGGGCCTACCTTAAATGTGTCCCATAGTTGTTAACTGTAAGTTGTGGTTAGTCAGTCAGTCACAGAAAACGGATAAAATTACTGTACACAACATAATAATTGATGGATTAAAATTTCCTCTTGGATTGTACGTTATCGGTGCACAACAAACCAAAAAGTAATGATGACATTTTCTTGTAAAGTCATTATTTTTCCCGTTGGAGTCCCGTGACTGACTGACTTTTTGTCCTCTCATTTATATTGCTAATACGCATGACACAGTCAGTTGCTCGCTGGACTCCGCTGTGTATTAACATAAACATGGTTTAGGAAACCGGTAGACTATTCGGCTCAGCTGTTTCATAAAATGATTTCTGGCCCTTCTTATGTGACAATTTGAGCTAAAAGGCAGTCAGCGGAAGGTTTTAATGTAGAGCAATTCCATGAAAATGTCATACCGATGTGAAAAATTTGATATTAGCGCAGGAGTAACTCTGGAACGACACGTGAAGAAAAAGAGAGAAAATGTGGATACACAGTAAAGAAATCGATGGGAAATTTCTCCTGCGTTTCTAGTGATGAGCAGGAAACCGAACATGTTGAATACCTAAAAAAATGGAAGCTCAATTCTTCAACCTCACTGTAAATGAAGTTCGAGGACTTACCTTCCAACTGGGGCAACGTAATATTTTAGAACATCTTTTTAGTGAGGTAGTGTTTGCGTACGTGCCTCAACAATGGCTACAGCCGTCAATGATTTTCGAAGAAACTGGGATATGGTCAGTTACTGTGAAAGTTTTTGATGATGCAGATTTCTTGTCTTCTTCAACAACAGACATTCAGATTGCTTCTGATAATAATAGCAAGGCAACCACTTCCAAACCTCAGGAACATCTGACGTCTGAAACATTTTCCTTGCCTGAAAATCTAGAGTCGCCAAACCACAGTCATTTTCAAAGTGCCGGAAAAATCACACCATTCCATAAGTGTCTCAAAAGAACAAGCTAGTTTAAAAAAATTGAGGCAAAAGTGCAATTTTGACATCATCACCATATAGAAGTGATCCTATTTTATACCAACATCTATTCTGATTTTTTGGTCACCCAGAAGTTTTTTATTTTAATCCTCCCTGAATTTGGAATAATTTACCATATTATTTGCCACTGCAACATTCTGAAAAGGATAAATTAGAAAAGAGGCCTGTATAAAGACGACTTGCTTTACCAGAAAGTTACTCGAAACCAGGGCCATCCAAAGTTAAGGCTGTCAGGTTAAACCTACCTAATCATTCTGGCTCTGCCAAAAATGACGTCGAGGAAGATGATTGTCTCTACTGTCATGATATTCAGAAGAAGGCTGGATTAGATGTCCTCGTCTTCAGTGGGCTCACTACTCTTGTGCTGGAGTCAATAGTGATGATGACGATGCCACTTATGTTTGTGTATTTTGTGAAAAATGAATCATTGTGCTATAGTTTATAAGTTTAAAGATAAATATTATTAATTAATACCGCAAAATACAAATAAAAAATTAGTACCCCATTCAGCCCCATCCATGGGGCGAAACGGGGCAAATGTTTTGCTCTAGTTTTAATGGATGTATATCCCCGAATTTTTTATTAATTTATAATGTGATTATGTTTTTCTGTTTATTAAATACCAATGAACATATATCAGAGAACAAAATTTTACGCATTTATAATGTAAAATATATTGGTTCAAACATTAAATACCCCATCCTGCCCCATGTTCCCCTACATGGTAACCAAGTTAAATAAATTACACTATTTATTTAATCTTTTTACAGCATATCAAATTGTACATTTCCTATACATTATAAAAGGAGTGAAGTTCTTTATTCATCTCCATATTATCGCTTTTTTTTGTCTATTATCCATCCATAGTAATTCTGCCGGAGTGCAGGTCTTTTACTGCAATCATAGCATTTTCATGCTATGCTTGCATCTTTACTAGGCTGCATGATGAGTTGACATTTATGTCCGTCAGTCACACATACTTTGATAGATAATAAATAGCACTGTTTTTCTTCAAAAGTTGTATATTTAAGTACAGTCTTAACCACACACTGTTCTTCTGTCGTATCACGTAGATAACACCCCTAAATTCAATCAATTGTAATATTTATGCAACCATTTTGCTGCAAAAGTGTATTGTAAATGTCAGTCAGTCACATATGGAATTGCTCTATTATTATTATTATTATTATTATTATTATTATTATTATTATTATTATTATTATTATTATTATTATTCAGAACGGACATCATCCAATAGTGCATTCGGAAGATTATTATTATTATTATTATTATTAGTATTACACTTAGATTCAACCCAGGAAGTTACTGTGTGTTTGGAATAGGGAAACGGGTTGTCATTTTAACAGTATTTTATTGAGGGAAATCCTTATATAAAATTGAAGATTGCAATACAGAAGGTATATAGTTGTAAGTTGTAGCCGTCCAAGCCACTCCCTCTTAAAGAAAAAAAAAACAGTTACCCACTTGTGACTGACCTCTTGCGGATCTGTACTATCTTGTGTGTAAGTGTCGACTCTCATATTTACTATGAAACTAGTTTGCATGCTGTAAAAGAAAAACTATATTTTTTTAAATGTATAGTACATAGATTTGGAAAAAGTACTGCTAACCTTGCCGCTCCACCCCTCCTTAACAAACAAATACCGTTATGGTTTGGCAACATCTACCCTCTGTAGGGGGGCACCGGCATAGGCCATAACGTCTATAGTAACTTCCTAGGTTGAGATAGAGTGGATATATTTTGTTCTAGAGGTTGCATGTAAGTTCCTTTAAATATTTTCATTTCTCTGATGGTCAAGTAGAGTATATCCAGCAGTTCGGCGCATGAATCTCATTTCTGCAGCTCTTAATCTGGTGAAAGATGAAGTATAATGTTCCAATATCTTTATGATTAGTTGAGAATAGTTATTTCAAGTAGTAGAATGGAATGACTGAGAATTAGGTGAAATGTAAATCTTTTAAGGAAAATAAACTCTCTGCTACTAGGAATCTTGTATTACAAGAAGAATCATCCATCCATAGTAATTCTGCCCGAGGGCAGGTCCTTCACTGCAATCATAGCACTTTCATGCTATGCTTGCAGCTTTACCAGGGAATTGTAGGTGTGGTAGCTTCCCTTTGCTTTCCACACCGGTGAAGGATGGTGATGATGATGATGACAATGATGATGATGGCCATATGATTTCGGGGACCGTTTGAGCCTTTAAGTTTTCCTGACATTTGTCTTACAAGTGAGGAAAAACCCCGATAAAAACCTCACCCAGAAAAACTGCCCCGACCGGGATCGAACCCTCTGCATGACAAGGCAGCACGCTACCTTGAGACCACAGCGGTGGACGTAAAACATGATAACTTGTTACAATTCTGTAGAGTTTATGTCCACACTGCGATAAACCATTGGGTTCTGTAGTGTGAATGAGTGAGTAATTTAGTCATAAGAAATTATTTGAACTTCACAGCTTGAAAATAAAACTATACAATTACTAAAATTGAAAGATTTTGTATTTTTCTGTAGGTACCAAATTAAAGGCAACTGGAGTATATCGTGATTGTTATCATCATACGAATTAAATTACAAGAATGACCTTCACAGAACACTGACTATGTCTGAAACTTCCTTTATTTTCTTTCCTGTACTCATTTTTAAATTCGAGAAATTCGTTTATTGCATTAAATAAGCTTATATCCTTTCTATTATTCTTTACCTACATTTTTATTCTCTGGAAACCCCATTATCTTTATTTTTTCCTTCTTTAATTTATAGTCATTTTTGTCAAAGGTTATGATTAATTATTCTAATAATCACATCATTATCTGTGGTGGAAGTGAAAAAGTTGACTACATTTTTCATAATTAGTTATTATAGGAATTCACCACTGATTTCGAGGCCAGGTACGATGCTCGGTCGGTATAAGTTTCCTGGATATATATATATATATAAGAACAATGAATGTATTAAAAATTTCATTAAACACTTTATTTAATTCTTCAATTATCAATAAACTACTGTCCACAGATACAATTCCCGACATAATCTTCTTTTAATTGTTATCTCAGTCACAACAATTTTCCAATCACTGATAAACAAATTCGCCACAACTTATCGTCACAAGTCTCGCTATCGCAGACTGACTGCGGTCTCCTCCTCTGCCCTTTTATAAGGCGCGAGGAAATCTCCAGAAACAGCTTCGAGATACTTCGAAGCCGTTCTCAAAGGAGGACGGAGACACCGATAGAACCATCTGGCAAGAGGCTCCAGATAATTCGCCGGCTGACCGAGTAATCTAACTCGCCCGCGCAATTGAAATGTCGCTATACGCGACACGTAACAATATTATATTCGCATTGTTTAGTATGAGCAATTGAGTGAATTATGTGTCTTGGCTAAATGTGCGTGTTGTCTTGTAGATGATCCTGACTAATATTTTCCAATCATCCCCTCTATAATCTACTTCCTTGAAGTCGTAGTTTATGTTATTCTCCCATCTCTTTCTTGGCCTGCTTACTGGGCGCTTTCTCTCTGATTTTCCCAAAAGGTGTTTTCATACCCTTTTTTTAATTCCCCATTCTCACATGTCCTGCAAATCGCTGCCGCAATTTTGGAAATTCTTTGTTTCTTTCGCATTATAGGGACTCTTGTCATTCCAACTTCTCTAAAAAAATGTTACATTGAAAATATATAAAATTATTATCCTCCTAGTTTTATGGATGCGAAACATGGACTCTTATTTTAAGGTAGGAGAAAACCTAATGATATTTGAGAATAAAGTCCTTAGAAAAAACTCTTGACCAAAGAGAGGCGAACACACAGGAGAATGAAGAAGATTCCATAACAGTGAGCGACATTATCTGTATGGGGAGCTAGATTTAATAAGAACGAATATATTCCCATAAGTCCACCACTGTGGGCTCGCGGTAGCGCGCTGCCTTGTCACGCAGCGGGCCCGGGTTCGATTCCCGGTCGGGACGGGCTTTCTGGGTGATTTTTTTTGGGGTTTTTCTCACCTGTAAGACAAATGTCAATAAGCTTAGGGCCCAACGTTCCCCGAAAATCACTCGGCCATCATCATCTTTGTCATCATTCACCGTTGTGGAAAGCAACGGGAAGCTACCACGCCTACAATTACCTTGTAAAGCTTCAAAGCATAGCATCAAAATGCTAAGATTTCAGTGAAAGATCTTCCCTCTGGCAGGACATTGTAGATAGGTACATGCTCCATAGACTGTGATGTTTAGGGCATGTGGCACAATTTGGTATTGTAAAGAGTGACATGGAAATGCCTTGTATGAAACCCAGTAGATCGAACAAGAATGAGATGGAATAATACAATTAATTTGAGGAAGTTATTTTTTTACAGGGTATGATATAAACACATTAGCTCAGATTAGGGATGTATGAAGGGCTTATGTGGGCGCGCCATGACAGTCCGGGTTCCATAGTGCAGTAAGTTAGTTACCACGGGTAGTGGCTTCAGGTTTTGAGAGTATCAGGTATAACGTCTGGGGGACTCCACATGCTGACTTCTTCTTCCTTTCATGTGATAGACCTAGGTGGTCTGTTACGGTCTCAATCCAACGTTTGAAGGGTTGGCCCAAGGATCTCTTGCCTGGTGGGTGGTAACACTGGTCAACATGATTTTTGTCTCATGAGTACCAATAGTTAGTTGTACTTAATGCAGTTTTTTTATCGTGTTTTCAAATATGTATTCGGAATTTCTCCATCGCCCACAGTTTTTTTATTTCAATTTCAATTAATGGATTTAAATAATTATTTTTAATAAACTTTTTTTTTGTTTATTTGTCCACTATAAAATAAAACGGGGAACACTTTCATCAGGAGATTTCAGCTATGGAAAAGACATATCAAGGCAAATGGAATCCTAATATGCTGGCCGATTATTGTTGGACTATCAAGAGGGATGCTCCACAGGCGAAATATAGCAGAAAATCGTCATTTCTTACTTTCTAGGTGAGTTCGAATGTTCGAATATTGTGTAGTTACGAATGTAGAAAATATTAAAGTGTTTGAAATTATAAATTCCTGTCTCTCGGAAACGTTGTGTGATGGAGAAAAACCGATATCATATTTGAATTCAGGAGAAAAAATACTATCAGAATCACATATTATTTTCTTTCTGAGAAAAAAAAAGTTTCTTTTTTGTTGCTCAGTGCAATTTAAGATTTGACGTGGTATTCTTCTTCGGTTCATTCTTCTTACGTTAGATTTACAGTTATTTCTATATTTTTGTACTTACGTCACCCATATAGGCCTACTGGGTAGATGATCGCCCACCTCTGCATTTGGGACATGTGGATGTGAAGCCAGGCCAAATACATTCTTAGGCTTGACGCGCTATAGTGTAATAATTTCACTTTTGACAAGGGAAACACGTTCAGATTATGGCTTTTGAGGAGAAACCTGGCAACAATTTTAAAACATGTGGATATTGTATGGTGCAGAAAGTTTGTGCTGGTTGCAATATGGAAACAAGTAATATCCAGTCACTGTATTGTCGTGGGAACTGGCAATCTGTATGTTGTCTACACATTTCCAGTCTTATTATGTGAAATTTACGCGTCAAGATTATAAAAAGAACATTTTATGGAACTCACGCAACGTAGGATGATGAATTGTGTGGAACATTCACATTTCAGGGGCCATTCTGGCAGTTAATCAGCCTGCATCACGTGATTTACTGCCTCGCATCTACAGCCTGGAGTAGTTCTTCCAAACTTTTCTAAATTTATTTAATACTGACTATTTAACTCATACCCCAAATGGGAGTCAATGACCAATCACATTTCAGTTATTTTTTATTTACAACCAATCACAGCCTTTTTTTCACCTCTATTTAATCAATTTAATTTTATCACTTCAAAATCAAGCTCCTCCTTTATAAAATTCTGAATAGGTCACAGCATTATTTTGCAGTGACTGCATGTGGCTACCAGATTGTATAGGCCTATATAGTTCACGAATGTTAGCAGATAGTGCTTGCGGAATATAATATAAACACATTTGTAGCAGTTGATTTTACCAAAAAAACACTGTTTGCACTTTCTTAAACGTATTATTTCCCAAGGTAATAAAGTTCCAGAAAAATATAATTCACATATTTACATCATTGGACATCAGAAATTTATTAATATACAGTTTGATGTGTTTTTTTTTCTCCATTAGGGTGCATTCTTACAATATTGCGATCATCTGGCAATAAATAATATTATCTGGTTGCAGTGATGAACAAACGAAGCATAACAATCGTTTCTCGTTTGTTTTCAAACATCGCCGTTTGCATGAAATATATAAATATTTTAAAATAACTATATTTAAATAATGATTTGTGAGTAAACAGCTTAATTTTATTCGTTAAATAGTCCTAACAAATGCTTCCCTTGATATCCAAATTCAATAGATAAATTGGAAATCACTCGTGGCATTACTTATGATAAAATTCAATTGAGGTAAATCGTCATAAAGTAAAATATTAAAACAAATACATGGTATGTGCCGCCGTCCTCAACTAGATTAAAAATATTTGTAAAAACTTTTAAGAACTGTAGGTCTTTCGAAAACCGTATTCCAACATTATCAGAAGGACATTCGCTAAACGGATCTCTGTTGCCGTAAGATATGCGATCTGAAAACTAATTCCTTTTCTGCCTCTGTAAATAATTTTCCTCTCTGCATTCCTATCTCTCTTTTCATTCGCCCCTCCCACTGCTCACAATTTTGAGCCTTCTTGGGGACAGATCATTCGTACTTGTAGTCCAGTGTTGTCAACTCAACATGAACACCGTAGCTCGGAGTGGTGATATAAATATTATTAAGCAAATAATAAAAGTCAATCAGCATCATTAGACCTACTTAAATATGAAGAAGTGATAATTAACCTTACATGATTCAGTATTCAAGATCCATGACACTATTTGGGAGACATTTGGCAACATCCCTGCTCTTTGACTGGCCGGGGGGGGGGCGCGTGGAATGCAGTGAGTAGTCGTTAACTTTCCTAAGAACGACTGCAGCGCTCAAGGGGGCACAGATCCGTTGGTCCGACAATAACTGTTGTTGTTTTGTGACGCTGGAAGGCCGCTATTGTCAAAAGCGTCACAAAACAGTAATAGTTAGTTGCTGATGATGAAAGGCGGTTTTCGAAAGACCTGCAGTTTTTAAAATTTAAAAAGACCTAGTGAGGACGACGGCACCTGACAGGTATTTAATATAATATTTTTCATTGTAAAATAATGTAATGTGGAGAAATTCGGGTTTGTTTTATTGTTTGGACTTAAGTGTTCATTGCAATATAAAGGACATATTAGAGATAAGTGATGAAATTAAATTAATTCCACAAGATAAGGTGAAATAACTTGGAGCGCTTTTAAATAGTGAAACTGACACATAAATTATTTTTAGAATACAATAAAGTAAGAAATACAATTGGTTGACCTACATTCAATAGTATGGGATATATCATCATCATCATCATCTTAAGGCACGACAACTTCAAAATTGAAAGTTTTGCCCTTCTCAACAATCCTCCTCCATGCCAATCTCTCTCTTGCCATATCCAAATTAGTCACTTTCATTTTCCTTAGATCGTTCGTTACATCATCCTCCCATCTGATCTTCCAACAGCTCTGCTTCTTATAGGTTTCCATTTGTAGAGTTTTTTTTGGCCAGTCTCTGATCATCCATTCTTATCGAATGTCCAAGCCAACTAATTCTGAGAGATCTTATATGGTTTACTATGTTCTGATTTTTTATTAATTTGTTTAGTTCGTTTTTTGTTTTGATTCTCCAACAGTTATCAGTTCCTCTATTTGGTCCATATATTCTTCTTAAATTTTTTCTTTAAAAAAATAGTAATTTCTGTTTTATGGGATATATATATAATGGTTGAAAAAAAATATTTTTGGAAGTTACCTGCTACGTGAATGAAATACGATGCATTAAGGAATCGATG
This sequence comes from Diploptera punctata, assembly GCA_030220185.1. Lineage (NCBI taxonomy): Eukaryota > Metazoa > Arthropoda > Insecta > Blattodea > Blaberidae > Diploptera > Diploptera punctata. Next base: position 666,726 of record JASPKZ010002677.1, on the reverse strand, counting down.
AAAAAGAAAATCTTGCCGCTGGCTATCCGCTCTTAAAGTGATCCTCATCAAAACAAAACCATGTGACCTACTCGCTTTTCATTGGTTATGGACACCGACGTACGATGTAGAAGCAATAAGTATGCGAAAAAGTAGTTCCCTTCATTAAATCAAGAATATGTCCTCTGAATACACTTTTTATTCTTCGTCAGTAAAAATAATGATATTCAAAACACAGAAAATATTATAAAATATACCAAATCAATAACTAGAACTTAAAATAGTTTATTACATATGGGTGATGTATTTGAGTCATGCTTCAGTCGATTCTGATGTAACAAAATGGCTCAAAGTATTGAGTCTTCTGTTGCTGTGTCACATTTTTAAAACACAAGTCTGGTAAACCTTTGACTAATGGTAAAAAAAAACAGTTATTTTAAATGTATTTCACAAGTTCAGTGAAATATATCACCAACTTTCTTGTAATCTACTTCCTTCAACGATCAGATGTCATATATATTTCATACGGGCTCCTGTCAATATGACAATAACTGTGGCTCGAATGGCGGAAGGATACAATTGGCGTTTGTTTACGTTAGGATCACTCTAAGAGCAGATAAGGTATAAATAAGAAGTTAGTGGTTATAAAAAATGGCATGTCAGAAAATACGGAATGGAATGGATGCAGGGGTTCTAACTCCAAGAAATTAGTGCGGCTAAATAAATATTGATAAAACCAAGTATATGGTCACACACAAAAATATTATATAGAAATGTACAGTTAGCGACAAATGAGGGAAAATTTGAAGAGGTGGCTAAATTCAAATACCTAGAAACAATAATTGCAAACAGGAATGAGGTGTAGAAAGAAATTAAACATAGGTTGAGTCCTGGAAATGCATGCGATTATGCATCATATGTTCAAACCTGGCCGGGGTCGATGAATTTTTTTAGGGTTTAAAAATCCAAGGAGCAAAATGCACTGGGAGGGACTTTAAACCATAGGTCCCGAGTCTGAATAGTTCATGCTCGTAAAAGAACCTTAAGCCTGAATAAAGTGTCCTCTAAGCAAAATTTACCGACCTACTTCATCGTTGTAATACCTTAGTTTCCTCTTAGGTGTCTCGTTGGTTCGGTATGTTGACCGCATACCACTCTGGCATATATAGGGAAATAAGCGTAACAAAATCAACTTGGTCTAGTAACTCCTAACAAAGGAGAGGCTAAGGCCTAACATTGGGCTGTTATGCCATTGTAGATAGAATATGTAGATTTTTCTTATGGATGAGTGAGTATATATGAAGGCATAAATAGCTTGATTTCGTCCATCCATCCATAGTAATTCTGCCCGAGGACAGGTCCTTTACTGCAATCATAGCACTTTCATGCTATGCTTGCAGCTTTACTAGGAAATTGTAGGTGTCGTAGCTTCCCGTTGCTTTCCACACCGGTGAAGGATGGTGATGGCCATATGATTTCGGGGACCTTTGGGCCTTAAAGTTTTCCAGACATTTGTCTTATAGGTGAGGAAAAACCCCGATAAAAACCTCATCCAGAAAAACTGCCCGGACCGGGGATCGAACCCGGGCCCGCTGCGTGACAAGGCAGAGACCACAGCGGTGGACATTTCGTCCATATATAGGAAATAATTCTTATGTCAAAGTGCTTCTAACTTTTTAAAGATGTTTAAATGGTGTTTTTAAGTGGGCTCGCCGTTCTCAACTCAGGCTCTTAAACAGACAATAAATTAGATTAATCTAGCGTTTTAGAAATTTGGATCTCAGACACCCCCACAGGCCTGGCGAGAAGCCAACAAAATTGCAAAGTCTTTTAATCTTTAACCTCTTTCTCGTAGCAGACGTCTTTTTCCTTCATAGAGTACACGAAAAAAAAGTGTTGGATACACATTTCTTTTAACTTTGGGTTTAAATAAATGACAGTGAACATATAGCTAGAACATTTGCAAAGACAGGAGAGCACATTCAATATACGTAATCGACGATATTTAAAGAGTAAGTCTCAGGTTAAACAAATCGGCGAATATAAGGATTGTACAGTGATTAAATTTTGCAATCGATCGTTATTTGACTGAAGCGCCCTTTTCGGACACTGGTTTTACTTTGACTATTTAACTCGTGCCCCAAATGGAGCAGTCAATGACCAATCACATTTCAATGAATTTTGATTTACAACCAATCACAGTCTTTTTCATCTCGATTTTATCACTTTCATCCTCCCAAGTGGCTCCCAGATTGTAAATATAGTGCACAAATGTAAACCAGATTCTGCTTGCGAGATATAATAGAAAAACATTCGTAGCAATTGATTATACCACAAAAAAACACTTTGCACTTTCTTAAACGTATTATTTCCCAGGAATTAACGTTGCAAAAAAATATAATTGGCATATTTACATCATGGGACATCAGAAATTAATTAATAAACTGTAATGGTGTGTTCAATTTTTTCTCCATTAGGGTGCATTCGTACAATATTGCGATTCTATTTGGCAATAAATATGATCTAGTTGCAGCGATGAACAAATTAAACGCAACGTTTCTCATTTGTTTTTCAAACATCGCTGTTTACATTAAATATATAAATATTATAAAATAACTATATTTGAATAATGATTTGTGAGTAAACAGCTTAATTTTATTCGTTAAATAGTCCTAACAAATGCCACTCACGATTTCCAAATTCTCTAGATAAATTGGAAATCACTCGTGGCATTACTTATGAACATGTTCAGCTCTCTCTGTTTTAATGTTAGGCTACTAACCTTCTGGAACTATTGAATTAGGAGGTTCATCCCCACGGGGATATAAGCTCTCGAAACATCCCTATCCTGAGATAATAGTTTTCTTATTATTCCCTGTATTATCATTATTAAACTCCCTGGAAATAGGCTTAATGTTATTTCCTCCTTCATTTCGCCTTACCTATTAGTCGTTTTCATACAGAGTTTTCATGCCTCTATTTCATACCACATGCAATGCTCATTGCAGTCTACGAGATTTAACTGCCCTTATTAAATATTGTTTTCCGTAAGTATCGTGTAGCTCACCGTTAATGTAGTTTTATTTACCTGTTTCTCTCTCTTTGTTCCAATTAACTCTATTCCCTATAATTTTATTCTCAAATAGCTGTGTTATTTCCTCCTCTCTTGAAGTAAGAGATTTACTTTTTTATGTATGAATTTGTAATTAAATTTACTTGTTCATATAATTTTATTATTATTGACTTCCAGCCGCATTCCTTTAGTATTGTTTAATAGAATGTGTGTGTCAGCTTTAGTATTTTCTCACCATCGCACAATAACACTACTTCATTAGCAATATCGGGATATCCATCAATTCATAGTAATTCTGCCCGAGGATAGGTCTTTCACTGTATTCATAGAATTTTCATGCTGTGCTTTGCAACTTTACTAGGGAATTATAGGTGTGGTAGCTTCCCGTTGCTTTCCACACCGGTGAAGGATGATGATGATGGTCGAATGATTTTCGGGGACCGTTGGCCCTAAGCTTACTGACATTTGTCTTATAGGTGAGGAAAAACTCCGAAAAACCCTCACCCAGGAGCCTGTCTCGACCGGGAACCGTGACAAGGCAGCACACTGCCTCGAGACCACAGCGGTGGACATATCGGGATATACTAGCGGATAATTAATACCATTGAGCTGACGCCCTCTTTATCTTCTAATCATTGTATGCATCATGCTCTAGTACAAAATTAATGGAAGAGGAGATAGTGAAGAATTAAAAAAAAATAATTTGAAAACCGTTTGCCTACACGCACCTTACTCTTGTGACATATTTTAGAAAGTCTTAACTTTTTAGGAATTCCGAATTTTAGCAAGATCTATACACATTTTCCGTCTTACTTGAATCGTATGCTTTTGAAGCCTAGATATACTGCAGTTGATGTAAAATACCATTATATTCCCATTTCGTTTCTATAATGTTACGTATGTAGTAAAAATCATATATTTGTAGACCTGTTACTAGGAATTTGAATTCTGTCATTAAAATTTCCCTAATTTATTTTTAAATGCTACATTCCCATTTAAAAATAATGCTATTTTTACGAGCGAGATTATATTTAGATTTATTGATATGGTCTTTTAATCTCAGTTTACCTTATTTAATGGAATGTGTGTTGACTTTTATATTTCCTTGCTCTCACTAATATTACTAAGTTAAGGTCAGATACTAACAGCTTATTAATAAAATTGAGTTTTGCCTCTTATTTGCTTTCAAAATATTTGATTCCTCGCTCTAATACAAAATTGCATTGCAGAGGAGAAAAAGTATCTCTCTACTTTTTCCAATGTGAATTTTAAGATTATCTGAAAACTGTCTTACGCTTTATGCCATTCGAATAAGTCTAACGCTTTAGGAATTTCGAATTCAACTATGCAACTTTTCCCTGTTAATTACATCGTACTCTTTTTAGCAAAAATATTTAGAAACATTTTTACAGATCTTCAACGATCCTATCTTGTAGACACCGAAAATGACCATGGCCAAAATTGATATGTCAATTAACTCTCAAATTCACTGGAAGTTTCGAACCCATAGAAGGTTCATGACCGCGTGAACATAACATCTCTAACGTCTTCTAAGGTTTTCCAATCCATACCCTGTGTAATCTTCTTCTTTCAAATCATTATTAACTTTGTCTCCCACTTCATTCTTGGCCTACCTACTGGGCGTTTTCCCTCTACTTTTCCCAAAAGAGTTTCCATATCCCCCTTTCATTCCCCATTCGTGCAACATTTTTTTCCCCCCCAAACATATGTAAGATTATCGTTGACGTATAGGCCATTTTTCATTTTTATTCCAAGCATGATACTTGAGAACAAAGTTTGGTTCGGTTTTGGGGAACTAGTTGTTACCTTGCTAGCCTCTGGTTCCGCTGTTCGCTGGTTCAAATCCGACCGGGATCTTATATTAAATTCTAATATCTAAATACATACAAAATAAAGCAATATACCATTGGTAGTAATTCAGCTAAAAGAATCAACAATTAATCTGGGATGCAGACCTGTGCAAATAAATCCACAGATACAGTAAAAGTGATAAAAGCAAGAAAAAAAATAAAGCCAAATTCATCCCAAAACGTGGACGAAACACATGCCAGGATCAATTTGATTTTTTGTCTTGTTTTATCACTTTCACTGGTATCTGTGGTTTTTACGAGATATCACATAATTGGTCGGATATGCATCCCAGATTGATTGCTGACTCTTTTAGCGGAATTACTACTAAAGGCTCCTTTGCATTACTAGTAGTACATAGGACTTTATTAGACTGAAAGTAAGATACATACAATGTTATTTACAAATATGGGTCGCACGGGCAGTAAGCCGTACATGCTGTTGACAGTCCGTTACAATAAGTTAATGTTTGGTAATAATATACTTAAAACAAAACAAAAAAACACAATAATATTACAATTACATAATAATACAATTACATTATACATTAACTTGGTTATGTAGAATTATTAAGAATTAATGGTATTGCAATTTAACATATTTATTTATTCATGAATGAGTGTTGTTCTTATTTTCCACGTTTTGTCCAGAAATTTACTCAAGTTTATCCAATTTTCTGGGCTTACCAATAACTCGTAGCATGCCAATCTTTCACGATTTGAATTTAGAAATCTTTCCGGTAATAACTGACGCCTCCAATATTCAAAATCTTTACATTTTCCTAATATATGTATTTCGTCTTCAAAGCTCCCGCACATTGGCATATCGTGATCGTCGCTAATTTTTAAAAATGTCCATGCCCTTAACCTGAACCAAGCAAGTCCTGATCTCTCTTTAAATCCTTGATTGAGTATATAAGATTCTTTTCCCCAAACTTGTTTTAGGTCTCTTTGTAAAAACAGTGAGCGTTTTCCCGCACATTCGGCCAAAATATTTTGTTGGTTTATATCTAAGTACCTCCTCCTTATTTTTCTCCACACATTCTTGCGATTATCAGTCCCTTTTTCCCATACCCAACCCATCCCAATCTTTTGGAGTTCTCTTCTAACCTCGTCTGCCCAGAATATCACATTTGCGTTCCAAATTTGATGGTCGTAGCTCTGAAGCTTTGTTTGTTCACCTTGGATTAGCCGCGACCAGTACTTGAGTACATGAATTTTGCAGCATCCTCATCCCACGGGCGAATCGCCCTAACGAGAAAATGATCAATATAAATGCATTTTAGCACAAAACTAATGTCGTCCTGAAATGACCCAAATTCACTGTTAGAAACGGCCTTACTAAGTCCTGATATATATTTTAGAAAATGCGTATATACTTATTTAGTATTTTCGTTCTTTGAAATCCCCAAATCTCACTACCATAGTGCATTGCTGGCCTCACCATCGCTGTACACATTTTTTCTAACGTACTAACTGGAATATCAGTCACTCTACGCAGAATACTGGGATTATTATTAAGTTGCCCCCTCCCTTTGAATAATACTATATCAATATGTTTCTTCCACTTTCCGCTAATTTCAACGTCGTACCAAGATATCCAAAATGTTTCACGTTTTGAAGTATTTGATCTCTGTATTTCCATTCCTCTGCTCTACCATAAACCGTCCCATTTTTTAACATCATTGTTTTTGTCTTACTAATATTTACAGTCAATCCCCAATTCCTACAGTGTATTTCCAGTCGGTCAAGACCTCTTTGCAATCCCTTGATTGTCTTGGAACAAATAATTAAATCATCTGCATACAACAGGACTGGGTTTAACATTTATTTTCTCCGGAGCGTCAATGCATTATGGCTGCTATATCATCAACCAATATATTAAATAGCATTGGTGACAAAATGCAGCCTTGTCTCACTCCCCGATTGGCATGACTGCTCTCTGTGATGTGCCCTTGGTCTACTTTTATACAAAATTTAACATATTTATAAATTGACTTAAACGCATGTATCATTTTATGTGACAATCCTTTCCGATTTAATTTTTCCCACAGTGCACTTCGGTCCACAGTATCGAATGCCATCTTAAAATTAACGAATGCACAAAATAAATTACCCCTCTTGTTTTTCATATTATCATGAATTAATGTTCTCAGAACGAATACGTTGTCCACTGTGGAGTACCCTTCTCTAAAACCTGCCTGATATTCTGATATCCTATTGTTCACCTTAGGCCATTGTCTCATTCGTTCGAAAGTACTTTACAATAGATTTTTCCCAACTCTGACAAGATACAAATTCCCCTATAACTTTCTGGTTTATGAGACCCACCTTTCCCTTTGTATAGCGGTTGGATTACACCTGTCGCCCAGACTTCCGGATAATTTCCTCCATTAAAAAAATTGTTGAATGCAGTTTTCAAAACTTCTAATAATTTATTTGATGCTATCATATTTTTTCAAGAATTCTCTTGGTAATCCGTCAATTCCAGGTGCTTTACCGTTCTTTAAACTTTTAATGGAAGAAATCACTTCATTTTTCGAGATATCCTGATCTAGTAATGTGATATATAATGGGTAGGTGATCTCCACTACATTTCCTTGATTATATCTTAGCCCCTCTAAAAATTTGTCCCGCAACATGTTGACCGTCATGTGCCGTCAAATGTGTCCAAAATTTGTTGATATGGAAACGGTATGCATCATGTTGCGGCACAAGTGCTGGAGACAAAAATGTGCCAAGCGACTGCGGCGGTCAACACGTGCCGCAGAAAATGGAAACATACTGCAACATGTTCCAAATACATGCGCATGGCCATACAGTCTATATTAGATGTCTCCCAGTCCCTGCTCTGCGAGTATTAGTTCAAACGTGCTCTCTTGATTGTGGTTGTGGTATTTTCAGTGGTTTCAGAGCTGTTGTTTCTCGTAATCACTTTGGAGACGCTAGTCTCTCATCAACGAGTTGTACGCTCCTTGCTAGAAAACTTCTCATCCGCCAACTCAGTTTTTTTTTTTTTATAAAGAAGATCATACACATGAGTTGTCCATATCACTCAAATATTTGAACCTCAAGCAACACTGGATATCTCTGTTTCTGATTCACTGTATAAACTGAAAGTGTAGTCTTGCACTCCTCTGTACTAACGTTGCAGATGCAGATTTCCTGCGGAAATTGGAAACAATAGAAACAATGACGCGCGTCATGTGCCTGGAACTTGTCAGAATGGAAACGAGCCTTAAGGCACATTGTTTTATTTTATATATTATGAATGTCCGCAAATTTACGCCTGACCCCATTAAATAGCCTATGTCCAGCTATATATAAAGAATATGACATATAAAGTAAAATACCTATGAGGCACTCATTGCATTGCGTATTTTCTTTTTCTATATTCGTATAATGTTTCATGAGATATTAGTATATTACTTTTTTTTTCCATCTACGACTAGTAGATTACATATTTTTTCTCCATCTACTATTAGTAAGTAACATATTTTTTCTATATATTTACACACGGTCTTCAATTGAGCAACACCAAGAAATCGGAAGTATACATCAATAAAACTAAATGTATATGTTCGCTTATAGAAATACGTTCCACCCATCCATTCAATGGGGGCACGCCGTAGCGTAGTGGTTAAGGCACTGATCTACAAGCCGGAGGGTCGAGGGTTCAAGTCCCGTTGGGGTCAGGATTTTTAAAAACTGACCCAAACCCTCTGGCGGCACTATGGCCCTGGGGTCGACTCAGCCTCTAACTGAAATGAGTACCAGACGCTTGTTCTGGGGTAAAGGCGGCCGTCACGCAGGGCTGACAACCCGGCTGACATAAAAAGTGCCGATTGTCTAGAAAAAGTGGGAGCCTTAACCTCCTACTACCCCAAGGGCCTCCTGAGGCCTGTTGTGGGATCACTTTACTTTTTACATCCATTCAATGACTGATTGGCTCAAATTCGAGCTTTGACCTCCCTTAACTTCTGCCTCTAATCATTTCTATTTTGCGCAGCAAGCCTCCAGTTGCGACACTTAAGTAGGTTTTCAGCATCTTCCTTAATACCATCCACCCATCGATTTTTCGGTCTTCTAACTCGTCTATTCGCCATAAAACTTACTGTAAGCACCTTTTTTGGTGCTTGGTCTGTTGAGAGCCTTTGTACATGGCAAAAAAAAACTCCAAGCGCGACAGGCCTAGAAGGCCCTTGGCTGACCAGCCGGTTGCTGGCCCCACATCTACATGTGTTAATCACAGAGAAGACGATCATCTAGCCAGTGTAGGGGTGACATGTGGTCAGCATGTCGGATCCCCAGCCGTTATAGCTGGTATTCTCCACCTGGAGTAGCTACTTATTGTAGCTACCCAAATGCCTCACGATTCTCCCATAGTGGCCGAAATTCCAAGAGAAAAATGTCTTCCCCATGGGGACTCGAACCAGCGTAAGTCCCGTAGCTCTGCGCCAAGGATTCTTGCTTTAACCACTCGGCTACGGCGCGGAACAGCTCATTCTAATTTCTTTAACTTAACAAAATTGACAAGGTCAGGTTCGTTGTATTTGTCATACAGTTCTTTATTGTATCGTATTCTTCACTGACCATTAATATTTATCGGTCCAAATATTGTCCTGAGTACTTTTTTGTTTCTAAATTATTTAGGGCTACCTCTCATCTAGTAGTGAGGCTCCATGTCTCACTACCATAGGTCAAAACTGTCTTATTAAAACTTTATGTAGCCTTATTTTAGTTGCTGAATGTATCTTATTACTAGAGCTCGGACTTCATTGCCGTTTCGCTTTCAAACAGTTGACTACACAGGTAGTTAGTTCTGTTCAGTGCGCAGTGCCACAGTCAGTGGCGTCTTTGCTTTGCTGCTACAAGTATAGTATGCAGTCAAATCATAATACCGATCACCACGATCTGATGAATGATTACAACATGACGAAAACAAACACACAGAAGATGAACTCCTTCCGCTGACTGCCTTTTATTGTCACATACGAAGGGCCAGTAATATTATGAAACAGCTGAGCCGAACAGTCTACCAGATTTTCTAATCCATGTTTATTTTAATACACAGCGGATTCCAGCAAGCAACTGACTGCGTCATGCGTATTAGTAATATAAATGAGGGGACAAAAAGTCAGTAAGTCACGGGACTCCAGCGGGAAAAATAATGACTTTACTAGAAAATGTCATTAATACGTTTTTGTTAGTTGTGTACCGATAACGTACAATCCAAGAGGAAATTATAATCCATCAATTATTATGTTGTGTACTGTAATTTTTATCAGTTTTCTGTGACTTACAGTTAACAACTATAGGACACATTTAAGGTATATAGAATATTAGAATGCAATTAATATTGTTTCATCTACGACCAAGGAGGACCAAAACATGGTATAAAAAATATTTTGTGAAATAAAACGAATTCATACGACCAAATCATTAAACAAGAAATTGGTAAAATTTTGCGTATTTTTTCAGGTTTGGAACATGACAAGTTCTACCTCAATTATTAGATTAAAATAATGCACATTTGAAAAATTTTCTTATAGAATTATAAAATTTGATATTTACAGATATGTATTACATCAACAAAATTATCCCTGCGTCAATTTCAAAATTTTCACCTCGGTATGACATTTTCATGGAATCGCTCAATATATAAAAGTATTATTCCAGTTATATTAAATGGATGCGAAACATGGACTACAAGAGAGTAGAACATGTTACCAGTATTTGAGAATAAAGTTCTTACAACACTTTTTTGGACCAAAGAGAGATGAATAGACAGGCGGATGGAGAAGACTACATAACAATGAGCTACTTGATCCTTATAAGAAACCATGTTTAATAAGAACAGTTAATTCTGTAGATTGTAATGATCAGGACATGTGGCACGAATGAAAAATGAAATAAGGGCATGGTGCTTCTTGTAGTAAAGCAGAGAGTATACGCCTAGTTGATAGACCAAGGATGAGGTGGGAGAATAATATTAACCATGATGTGAGGGAAGTAGATTATACAAGGGATGAATGGAAAATTAACTTAGGTAAGGGATGTGTGGAGAGCTTGTGCAGTATAAACCACGCTCAATGCTACCAGAAATTGCACCGGCGTAACCACGCTCAATGCTACCAGAAATTGCACCGTATAGGTGCTGGATCAAACCGTTATTGTTGATAACTATTTTGATTGGAAAGCATAGATTGTTCAAAATGTGACATCTTTGCCCGGGCCCATAGAGGCAAAGAGGAATTCAACTTTCTTTACTAAATTCTCCCAATATGTAATGTTTTCTGAGTTATAAAATGCAATCGTGGAAGCTTTGGGATAAGGGAACTAACACACGCTTGAGCAAGCTTTTGTAATTTGACTTAGATATCTGACTTACGCTAACTACAGAATGAATAGGCGCATAAGTAAAAAAGCACAACTAAAGCGTTTAATGCGAGTCAGAATTATAGTCAGATATAATATAAAGATAAATAAATAAATATTCAATTTACAAAGAAAAGAAATCATAGTAGATCATCTATACAAAAAGAAAATATAATATAAATCAACATACATTACATACATTATCACTCATTCTAGTCCAGCCTCGGGTTGGGGGAAATACTGTCCTAGCGTCCCCACCCTGGCTTACTGGACTAAACAACTAACTAACCAGCTCCCCTGAGCTGTTCTCACCAGACTCCAACGGTGACTAAGTAGATGATGATTCAATGTTACAAAACACAGCTATTTATGAGAGTTCACAGGGAGAGGGGGAATGCGCGATAGCACAGGGTGCGTACTATGAGGGGAAGGGATAGATAGGAAAACATTTGGCATTGTTCATAAAGATGACACTCGAGATGGAGACGCGATGACGTATAGTTTGCGCAGTAAGACGTAATTCCTGTATCGAAATGTCCATTTCGGTACAAGCTGAATTCCGCGCAGCCATGAACCTACGGATTCGATAGTGCCAATAAGTTAGTTATAAACTTACGGTATATATTTATCTCTCGTTCTTCTGCTTCCCTATATTGTTCTTTCTGTCTTCTCTCTTCTCCCCTCCCTGTCTCTCACCGTTACTGTTCTGTCTCTTAAGTACTGTATAGCAAACTTGACGAATTTTGTGATACTGAGGTTTTAGATCATTAACATTATGAACATTTCTGGGTAGAGTCTTAGGAATATTAAAGTTAAGGATATATGAATGAAATATAAATCCGAGTTGTGGAATATATATATATATATATATATATACCGTACAGGCCACATGGCCCAAAACGAATTTGTTCATGATGAAGATATATATATATACACACACCAGAACTACCGGCCACGCGTTGCTGTGGCTAAGGTATACGTTAAAATTTTAAATTAAGTTGCTGTCTTTCAGCCAGATTACTTAAATCCAATACTTACACACGAAAATTAATAATATTGAAAATAAAATAAACACTGGACACACTTAAATTATGAAATAATCAATATTTGTAATTCAATTGAAATTCGCGGTTGCAACAAAAAGCACAGCCATCTGGATCTCTCTTTGTTAAATAATAAACCAATTACCTTACACCGCCATCTGTTAGAATCGTATGGAACTGACAGATAATTACACCGCCATCTGTTAGAATCGTATGGAACTCATAGATAATTATAACTCTTTGTTAAATAATAAACAAATAATTTGCAATAAAAATAATGCGACTATACATTTAGTTATAAACTACCCTAAGTCTCAAGTTGGATCAAACTGCACACAGTGTGCAAAATTTTATTAAAATCGGTTCAGTAGTTTAGGATTCCATCGCGGACAACAACGTAACACGAAATGTGTATATATTAAGACATATATATATATGTGTGTGTGTGTGTGTGTGTGTCATTACCAATATGACATAAATTATCAATTTTTTTTCTGGAGGTTTGAAGAACTCAGGTAATTTCGTGATTGTATTATAGTAAATTCGTGACAAACTTATCACTATCCATGTTATATCCAATGCATTCTTAAATCCCATGAACCCTTGACACTTTTCATGAAACTGTAGATCACATTTTCGATATTGTATCCATTCACCTTTAGTGGCGAAGAATATCTACTCAAAAATGTTCTTCAAACACAGACAAGTATTAAATCTAATAACTGCTAACATGAATGAAAACAACTTCCTCTCTAAGTTAACAAAATACACCCAAGGAACCCTGTTATCACAAATATGAAAACACAGCAAGAAAGTAGACATTTCAAATTTGTTTTCCTTTGTAATACAACTTTCTTACAAACGAAACAAAAAAAAAATTATCAGTGTCACGAAATTAGCCCAGTTTGCCCTATTTTATGGAAACAGACTCTGATAAATATAATGGTGTTAATTGAAGTTTAAATATTTGAGACAAATTTGATAATGTTGTGCTATTGTCTTGTTTGATGTCCTTCATGGCTTGTAGAGTGTCAAATCACGTTCTGCTGTACGATGATAATGCTATCTTTTCTCTGTCGTATGTTCGGTGACATTTAAGAAACTTGTTTGAATAGCATCGTAGAAACATAATACGCAAGGTCGTATCTTCTTTACATTAGTTGTAGTGTATTTAATTTGTATTATGTAACATGAAATATATTGTCGCGCGTAACCGCGGGGTAGTTTTCTCATAAGTAATGCCACGAGTGATTTAGAATTTATCTAGAGAATTTGGAAATCAAGAGTGACATTTGTTAGGACTATTAACGAATAAAATTAAGCCGTTTACTCACAAATCGTTATTTAAATATAGTTATTTTAAAATATGTATACATTTAATGTAAACGGCGATGTTTGAAAACAAATGAGAAACGTTTATTATGTTTCATTTGTTCATCACTGCAACCAGATCATATTATTTATTGCCAAACGATCGCAATATTGTAACAATGCACCCTATTGTAAAAAAAAAACCTGAAACTAATTATAACCAACATTATAGGTTATTAATTAATTCCTGATGTCCTATGATGTAAATATGTCAATTATATTTTTCTGGAACGTAGGAAAATAATACGTTTAAGAAAGTGCAAACAGGTTTTTTTTTGTGATATAATCAACTGCTACAAATGTTTTTTATTATATCCCGCAAGCAGTATCTGATTACATTCGTGCACTATCTATCTATCTATATATATATATATATATATATATATATATATATGCAATCTTTGAGCCCTTGCATTGTAGGATTCTTACATCTTAATATATAAATTGTTATATTCAACGTATTTCTTAGAGAGTCAGTCACTGCAAAATAATGCTCTGATCTATTCAGAATGTTAAAAAGCTTGATTTTAAAGTGATAAAATTAAATTGATAAAATCGAGTTGAAAAACGACTGTGATTGGTTGTAAATAAAAAATCATTGAAATGTGATTGGTCATTGACTCCCATTTGGGACAAGAGTTAAACAGTCGCAATAAACACAACAAATGTTCACGTAAAATTTTCTCAATAACTTTCAGCGATACTTCACTAACAAACTGCTTCATTAACTGATCTTGTACAGTTTGTCACAATTATTTAAAAAAAAACTCCATGACGCGATAGGCGTAGAAGGTCGTGGCCTTCTCATGTTAGGAGCCTATTTTTTTTACTGTACTTTCGCATTCGGTCAGGTTTTATGTATTATTTTTTATTTCGAAATTATTAATTTCGTACTAATAGAATTGTTCTTGTCGTAGATATGTAACAACCTCATGTGAAAATAAAGTCAATGTGTATCTTAAATTTCAAGCAGTATCCCATTTAAAAAAGGGGTCTCATATTCAGTAATACACTATGCTGATTTTATTAAGTTATATTTTGGAACTTTTTTCATAATTAATGCTACGAGTGATTTCTAATTTATCTAGATGATTTCGAAATCAAGAGTGGCATTTGTTAGTACTATTTAGCGAATACAATTAAGCTGTCAGAAATCACAATTTAAATACAGTTATCGATATTTTAAAATATTTATATACACTGCTCAAAACAATTAGAGGAACACTTGTAATAAATTGAATAAGTAATTGTTTTTTAAAGCTGTAATGCTGAAAGTTGGACAATATGTAAATTGAATTATTAATTTTATCATTGGATACAAATTTTAAAGATCCATGGCCTAAATACAGAGAAATTACCTCAAATAACAAATATAGAGATTTTTTTTTTATTTTGGAAGGCACTGGCCACTTCAAATTGGTAAGCTTCCTGATGTTGCTATAGTGACGAATGTTGATTATTGCCTTGTTTATTGAAGTCTCTGACAAAATGAGGCATTTAAATGAGTTTGAAGTGTATCATGCTCTACATCTTTTACGACAAGGTCAATCTCTGCGACAAGTGGCTAGAGAGCTTGGGGTTTCTCCTTCCGTGGTGTCCAGGTTACGCAACAGGCACAGAGAGACAGGTCAGTATTGTAGAAGACGTGGCCAGGGCCGTAAATTTAAAACAAGCCCCCAGGATGACAGATACGTTGTTCTTTCTCCTCTTCGACAGCGTACAAAAACTGCAAAAGACCTGCAGAATGACCTTCATATGGCTTCCGGATTCCCGGTTTCAGACCAAACCATAAGGAACAGATTAAGGAAAGAGAATATTCGTCCAAAAAGGCCCGTTAAAAAACCTCGCTTAACGAATGGGCATAAGGCAGCAAGACGTATGTATGCTGAAAACCATGGTGATTGGAACCTGAACCAGTGGGAGTCTGTGCTCTTCTCGGACGAATCCAGGTATCGTCTTACACGTTGTGATGGTCGATTGAGGGTGTGGGGACGTCCAGGAGAAAGATTTTCTGCAGAGGCTGTACAGGAAATTGATAGATTCGGAGGAGGTTCCATAATGGTGTGGGCCGGAGTTATGTACAACAATCGTACGGACCTTGTACTTGTTCCCCAGCGACTGAATGCTGTCCGGTATATCGAGCACGTTCTGGAAGAGCATGTAGTACCTGCTGCCATTGGAGTAGGCCCTGGATTTCTGTTTATGCAGGATAATGCCAGGGCACATTCTGCGGCTGTCACCAGGGATTTCCTGAGGAGGAATGAAATTGAGGCAATGGAGTGGCCAGCGGTCAGCCCAGACCTCAACCCTATTGAACACTTGTGGGATCTTGTAGACAGGAAGGTCAGGAACCGACATCAAGCTCCACAAACTCTGCAGCAACTTGGAGATGCTCTGAAGGAGGAATGGGAGAATATCCTGCAAGAGGAAATCCCGAATCTTATTGGGAGCATGCCACGAAGGTGCCAAAGTGTCATCGAATGTCGTGGAGGCCATACACGATACTAACTCTATATAACGAGTGTTTAACTTTGAAAAATAAGCACAAGATTCAATTGCTTACATAGCGGAATTATTTGAAAAGTTAATTGTCAGCGTTATTCATTTGCTTTTACTGACATGAGCAATAAATAAATAAATAACCACAAATAATGTACTTTATTAATTTCATATTTGTACCTTTATCCAATGAAAACATATTTGCATATTTCATAGTGTTCCTCTAATTGTTTTGAGCAGTGTATTTAATGTAAACGGCGGTGTTTAAAAACAAATCAGAAATGCGTGGTCATATTTATTCTCTGCAACTTGTTCATATTGTTGATTGCCAAATAGGATCGCAATCAGCGATAACGCACTAAGATAGCAATATTGTAAGAATACACCCTACTGGAGAAAAATGACACATATCAAACTGTATATTATAACCAACATTATAAGTTATTAATATTTTTTTAGAAAACAAATCAATAAAATCATTATTTAAAAACACAATTATTGAACACACAATTATAAAATGTGTACTTCGAAGGAATATGTTCATTATTTGCCATGTTGAACGTACTTGTTGGAGAGTCAGTCACCGCAAAATAATGCTCCGACTTGTTCAGAATGTTAAAAAGGAGGAGCTTTCTTTATTATCGTAAGAGAATTCGATAAATAGCGAGGTGAAATGAGAAAAAAAATGTAATTTTAAATGCATTGATGCAGCAGTCAAAGAAAACGACACGTGTCTACTCTTCTTAAATAAAGTGACAAGCGTCTGTAGACTGAAGTGTCACCGTTTAAACTAGTCGATTTTTTCTTCAATGCTTCCGTGATCGTTACGTCATGCATCTCTCTCCGCATGTCTGCCTATAACTTAAAAAAAATCTATTTTTGAAATTTTAATTTTGTAAGAACTGTCAAACCACATTTCATTTTTTTTTATCTAATGCCCCCAGGTTGTCTTTTATGACATTTTTGTCTTTCTCCCCTAGTATTGGCAGAATTTTAATCCATTTCTTAGGTTGGGGCAACTGGAAAGCGGAGTTACGTTACCCCGATGGTATGAAGGGTGATAGATGATAATGAAGCGTCAGAAGAGTTCTTAACCCAAACTTAATCTTAATTCCAGACCATGGGAAACCAAAGTAACAATTCCCTTTAAGGAAAAAATCCTATGGTTTGACCGGGAATCGAATCCGGGACCTTATGAACAGTAGTCAGGAACGCTGACCCCTAGCCCATGAGTCTGGTTTATTATTATTATTATTATTATTATTATTAATAGTCCACCGCTGTGGTCTCGAGGTAGCGTGCTGCCTTGTCACGCAGTGGGCCTGGGTTCGATTCCCGGTCAGGACAGGCTCCTGGGTGAAGTTTTTTCCGGTTTTTTTCTCACCTGTACATTCCCACCTAACATCTATTATTATTATTATTATTATTATTATTATTATTATTATGAATAATATTTGAAATTTTAGAGAGATCTAATCAATTTAAATATCTTGGATATTATCTATCTGGGATGAAAAGGATATCCCTGAAAAAGTTACTAGTTATAATAAAATTTTAGGAATTATTAATCAAGTTATGAAACCATCCCTTGTACAAAAAAACACCAGATTACGTTTATATAACACTTTGGCTAGACCTGTGTTGACCTATGGTAGTGAAGCATGGACACTAAAAAGACAACATGAAAGCAGAATAACGGCTTGTGAAATGAGATTCATGCGCAGAACAGCGGGTTACACCAGATGGGATCGGAAAAGGAACACCGATATCTTAAAAGAATTGAAGACTACGCCAATTTTGGAATATATTAAACAGTACCAACTAAATTGGAAACACCATCTTGAAAGAATGAGTTCAAATCGGATCCCCAAAGCTGTTTATAATTATATACCAAGAGGACGAAGATCACTGGGCCGTCCTATGAAACGCTGGGGGGAAAATTTTCTATAGGATCGTAACAGGCCTTGGCCTAATACTTGGAAGGAAGGAAGAAGAAGATAATATTTAAAGCACACCAGATGGAAGGAGGAACACCAAGTGGTCATGTATGAAAATGTTGAATTTATTAATTTAAAAGGTAATTCGAAATGAAGTTGCCCTTGATCGATAAGAATGGTTACGTTTATTTCCCTTCAGATGTCAGCGAGTAACAAGTGGTTAACTCATCGCCTCAAAGTGACACCTAGTGTGTATATACCCCATACGCCCCGCATGGGGTGCTTCCTAGCGGGAGTTTCTTAATCATGCTAAATTTAGTTTTAATTATTTGCCTACATATGCTAACGGGTGACGTGTGGTTAGCACATGGTCTGAATGAGACATCTAGTAGGCAACTAAGTTTTTTTTTTTTTAATTTGGATTGATGGAGGTTGGTTAAATTTTTCAAAGGGGCATTTTTATTCAGTCTTGCGGTTCTTTTACGAGCCTGAAAATCTTCAGACTCGGGACCTACAGCTTAAAATCCCTTCCGGAGGACTTGTCCCTTTAACTTTTCCGTCCTTAAAATCCATCGACTCCGGCCGGGTTTGAACCGGCGACAAAGAGACACCTAAGAGGCGACTAAAATGCTACTTTGGATGGGAAAGGCTTATTCAATTTTGCTAAGAGATTCTAATCTAGGCTTGAGGTTCTTTTATTAGTCTGAAAATTACAATTTGAGTCCTTTCTGGAGGACTTGTCTCATTCGGTGGATTTCTCAACCGACGACCCCGGTTTTCCAACTTTTTATTGTTTCCATAACACCTACAAAAATTATTGAAAATTCACAGAAATTGTTACGAAACCATAGACATGATTCAGACATTTGTTTTAGTAATTAACAGCCGTAGATTCTCAGTTTTTATGGTTGTTATGGAAACAATAAAAAATCGGAAAATCGCGGTCGTGGTTTAGACTTACGTTGAGAAATCCACCCATTGAATTTTTCCATCTTAAAATGCATGGACTCCGGCCGGATTTAAACCCACGGCCCTTTGGCCTAGAGACAAGGAAATTAACCCCTGGATCACAGATGCCAATATAAATATAGTAATAACTATTATTGTCGACCTCGGTGGACAAGTGGTTATGTTCCTTGTCCCTCTGGTTCCGAGGACACGGGTTCAAATCCGGCCGTAATCGGTGATTTTTTTTTTTTTTTGGATGGAAAATCCAAGGAGCAAGTCCTTCGAAAGGACTTTAAGCCGTGGGCCCCGAGTCTGAAGATTTGCAGGCTCGTGAAGCATCATTAAGACTAAATAAAGAGGCCTCTAAACAAAATTGTCTGACCTTTTCAATTCTACTGGGTCGGTTGTTAACCATATACCATTCATGGCATTCTTTGGGAAATAAGTATAACTAAATTTAACTTGGTCTCGTAACTCCTAACAAAGTAGAGGCTAAGGCCTAACATTGGGATTTTACGCCCTTGTAAAACAATTACTTACCGGAATGGCGACCATGATTGAAAGTTCAATTTCCTAAATTTCGAGGTTGCCAACGTATAAACAACTATACTGTAATATTACAAATTACCTACCTAGGGAGGGAAGTAAAACCACTGTCCTTTATATGTACTACGTACAATGTATATATAAAATATATATCCAAGAGGTGGTGTTTATACTTATACGAAACAAATCACTACATTTTAAATTAACTGAATTTTATTTGAAACAATATAAATCATTAAACTCGTACTTGCCATTTTCTTTCTGATTGGTGTCACGGCCTGCTGTAGTGTCAACTAAATTATTTTCTGCATTTACAGTATATACATTGGCCAGACTGCTAACGTCAGTCAGTTGTTTATAATGAACGTAAATATTCCCAACAAAGGTATTATTTTACTATTAGCCTATTTTTTTTATTTTGAAAACACCATCGTGCAAAAAACAATGTACAACGCACGTTTGTGAAGCGTTTTTTTTTCAGAATATCGGAAATTAAAAACACTGTTATCGATCGGCTTTTAATTATTTTCTCGCTTCTGTAAAAACCACTTCCTAACCTCGAATTGTAATATACTATTAACCTGTCGTATGTAAGCCAATTTTCGGTGCAAGCTAAGTGGGATCGTTGATGTTTTTCTCTAAAAATCATTTCATTAGAACAACTTCAGTAGCTTTGGAATTTGCTAAAAAGTACAAAGGGGCAAAGTGGATTGTCGAGTGGAGAATAGTGAATTTTTTAAAAGTACGTTATGTCCTAATCGAGAAATAATGGCTCGGAGACTGAAGAAACCAGCTGGCATAAAAATTTCATTGATCGTGTCCTGCCAAGGGTTCACGTGTTGTCCAATTCCCTGGCTGTTTCTCTCGGGAAGGTGCGAACGAACTTGGACACTATTCAAGATGTGAAAACGTGTGTATTTTTAGCACTCTCTTCCTCGCGTTATAAATTTAGTTGCGTCGGAAATGACTTCATATGCCACGTGCTATGTGATTATGCTTCTAGAAACATTTGTCATACGATAACAATCATCTCTTCCATTTCTTGTTAATTTCCATTCCATCATCACATATTCCCCCTCCCTCAACATATGAGGAGTAACCGCACACTTGACATTTCTAAGTCAAGCTTGTGGGATGATTAGTGGTCATCTAATTAACCAGGGTGTCCAGCAGTCGGGGAAATCTTGTAAGTCGGGAATTTGAAAGCAACCGGGAAATTGACGTGCATTCAAATCAAGATATATATAGGAAGGAAGTGATCCCACAACAGGTCCGGAGACCCTTGGCGTAGTAGGAGGTTAAGGCTCCCACTTTTTCTAGACAATCGGCACTTTATGTCAGCCGGGTTGTCAGCCCTGCGTGACGGCCACCTTTACCCCCAGAACAAGCGTCTGGTACTCAATTCCGTTAGAGGCTGAGTCGACCCCAGGGCCATAGTGCCGCCAGAGGGTTTGGGTAAGTTTAAAAATCCTGACCCCAATGGGACTTGAACCCTCGACCCTCCGGCTTGTAGCTCAGTGCCTTAACCACTACGCTACGGCGTACCCCTGTATATATATATATATATATGACCGGACTCATGGGCTAGTGGTCAGCGTTTCTGACTACAGTTCATGAGGTCCCGGGTTCGATTCCCGGTCAAACCATAGGAATTATTCTTGTGGTTGCCCATGATCTGGAATTTAGGATAAGTTTAGGTTAGGAACTCTCCTGGCGCTTCATTATCATCTATCACTTATCATATCATCGGGGTAATGTAACTCCGCTTTCCAGGTGCCCCAACCTAAGACATTTATTACAATTCCGCCAATGCCAGGGGAGAAAACCAGAAATGTCATAAAAGACAATCAGGTGGCATTAGACAATATATATTCAAGATATAAGGAAGCAGAGTCAGATTAAAAAAAAAATGTCCGAAGTAGAAATAGCCGATGTAAAAAAAAAGTTAGATTTTTATAAAATAATGGAAGAAAAGAAAAAAAAAACTTCACAAATGAAACAGGCAAAGAGATTGCTGTCATTGACGAAAAAAATCAAACGATAAAAATAAATAAAATAATTTTAACATGAGAATGTTTGCAATGTTTTATCGTAACATAGTTTGTGCTCAAATAAAAAAGAAATGTTTGTTATTCTTATTTTGGACCTTATTATTAAAATAAAGTATTTGTTTTTATTACTTGTACATATAATAAATTATATCAGCTTTACTAGGATTAAATCAATTTAGCACTCAAAACACTTGGGAATTAATCTTTGATGCCACGAAAAAACCGGTAAATAGTCGGGGATTTTATATTTGTAATTTGCTGGACGCCTTGCTAACTAACTCGCTGGGTCTGTCGAAGCCGTAGGTTCATTGCCGCGAGAACGTAAGCTCTCCATATATTCCTATCCTGAGCTAATGTTTTCCGATCATCCCCTGTATAATCTCCTTCCCTCAAATCATGGTTAATGTTATTCTACCAATTGGGCGTTTTCCCTCTGGTTTTCCTACAAAAAGTTTCCGTGCACCTCTTTAATCTCCCATTCGTGCTACATGTCCTGCCCAGTGTAATCTACGAGACTTAACGGTTCTTATTATATCTAGTTTCCTAAGATCATTTCCTCTCTCAAACAATGAAATTTATTATTATAATAGCTAATACCCTGCGCCTAAATAAATTAAATATGTGATTTAATCTTTAATTGAATAGGTAAAAACATTAATAATTATAAATTGTTATCGTACTTCTTTTCAGATACCCCGTTCTTCTGAAAATAATACACCAAACGTGGCACAATTTTTAATTTCGGACTTCATATAAACCTCTACTTGTAATATTCGGATTTCTGTAATTTTTTTTTGTTAATACCTACCTCAGCTTCTTTTAATAGTATATATGGAGTTTCGTTGTGAAATATCGAAAACTGCGATCGCTAAAGCGATTTTTAAATTTTATAACATGTAAGATAATTTCTATGATGTCCTGCTTCTCTTGCACACCCGTAATTTCCTTTATTTCGTATTCTATCAATTCTAAATTTTCCATTCTATTTTTAATTCCCTCTATGTTATCGCCTGAATGGTCTAATTTTGTACCTAAATAAGGATACGTAAAAAATGTCAGAGTAAAGATTGCCTAAACTTATTATGGAATGGATCGCAATGAAAAGGAAGAAGAAAGGTAGACCAAAGAAAACCTGGATAGAGGGTGTGCAAGTAGCTATGATTGTCAGAGGATTGGAGGAAAATCAATGGAAGTATAGAGGAATGGCGTTTGGTTTCCGGAAGACAACGGCAGTTGTCATGATACCGAATGTGTAGGATAATTAATATTTATGTCTCAAACAATGAAATTTAGTACCATACTGGCTAATATTAATATTATTAATATCGGATAATATTGCTCAGACATCTTCAGGTATAAAACAATTCGAATGATGAGATTAAAACATTGCGAATGGTGTCACGGCCACATCTCTAATGAACTAGTTTAGTTCTCGTTCTTTATTATTACATCGTTCATAACTACCTAACTCACTGGCACTATCGAACCCGTAAGTTCAACGCCGCGTGAACGTAAGCTCTCCATACATCCCCGTCCTTAGCTAATGTTTTCCAATCATTCCCTGTATAATCTACTTCCCTCAAATCATGGTTAATGTTATTCTCCCACCTCATTCCTTGTCTACCAATTGGACATTTTCCCTCTGGTTTTCCTACAAGAAGCTTCCATGCACGTCTTTCATTACCCCATTCGTGCCACATGTCCTGCCTATCGCAGTCTACGAGACTTAACTGTTCTCATTATATCTGGCTTCCTATAAAGATCATGTAGTTCACTGTTATGTAGTCTTCTTCATTCACCTGTCTGTTCATCTCACTTTGGTCCAAAAAAAATCCTAAGAACTTTATTTATAGTTTTTTTTAATAATTGCCGTTATTATATGTGAAATAAAGTGGGTCACTGCAGATGGTGTGCATGATGTAATTAGTATTTCAGCCCAGTATCAGAGAATCCACCTATCCCCAAAGCGAGAAACTAAAGGTAACTGGAATTGTGCCAAATGCAACAGAGCGTTGGACATAATTAGAGGATAAATTGTGTGGATGCAAGTAAGAACCTGATTAGTGACCTTTGAAAAAAAGTACAATCTTATCGTAAAAATGCCTGACTTGGTTCTGTATTATCTGATAAGGGACTATCAAGCATTGGATGCCAAAACCTGCCGTGAATTTTTTTTACAAAGAAGTGTTGAGGTGTGCCGAGGCCGTGTTAAAAAAATACCTGCATTTTCTAACTTGAGGACATTAAAATTCACGGCCGTATCTCTCAACTAAAATACAGGGAGTTAATACTATTACCGATTTGTAAGATTTAATAACCCTCACTACCTTCCGTCCAGAGAATCAAATGATTTTGGATATTTTTATTTGCGGCCATAGCGCCGCGTCCCGCCTCACTCCACTCCGCTTTTACCCAAACAGTGAGTCCATCTGCTCCATACAGGGGTTGACATTGCTGAATTCTGGCTTCGATTGCTATGCATTCCAGTTCAAAACGGCAGATAATTTATTGGAGACAACCTTCGTACATCACAACGGTTCTCTGGCAGAAATCTCAGGTAAGTTTTGTAATGCAACGATTGACTGTTCCCTTGTTAGAATAAATTTTAGAAGTCTATGTGATTATTGTATATCTGGCTTAACTTTGGAAAGCGAGAGATGGAGATATAAGGGTACATCCTTGACCGCTATCGTCCAGTTACAAAAGAAAGAACCCGACCTGTTGTCAGTTTTCGTCTTCCCCCTTACCCCTATTAACATCTGGCGAAGAAAAACCGACAACACTGGTGCGAGTGGGAGAGGTGACACAGCTGTCTCTTTCTACAAATTTGTTGCAAAGTTAAGCCAGACGAATTATAGCAATACGCGGACGGATGGTCCTTGTATGTCTGGATTTTTGGATGAGTTATTATCACACTACAGCCGCTGGACTTCCGGCTCTGAAGTTTGGGTTATATGAGTGGTTGAGTTAGAAACTCGCATTCTACCAATAAGGAAATGGTTGATTTGGGAGTGCACGTCTGCCACAGCCAATCACTGCTCTTGTCGCAGCTATAGCGCGCTAGTAAGGTTTGAAATTGCTGGGATGTTGTCAACTGTTTATCTGCTAACCGCATACATAAAGCGGCCCCTCCCTTTGAATATCCATATCGACAAATCTGTCGTGAAAACGTCAGAGCCGGATAAACAGTGGCTGGGGTATAATTATTTTATTGTTTTAATCAGTGCCACCAGTTTTGTCATTTCGACGTGTCTAGTATTCTCTTTCTGGCATTGGTTTAGTATAATCTACTTATGAGGCGCCTGGAAGGCGGGATTACACTGTCCCAATGATATGATGGATGATGATGATGATGATGGTAATGATGCGCTAGGAGAGATCTTATTCCTAAACTTGATCTAATGAGGTGAATATGATAATGATGGCCAGATGTTGTTCGTGGACCGTTTGGGCCTTAATGTTTCCTGACGTTTGTCTTACAGGTGAGAAAAAACCCTTTAAACCGTCGCCCAGGAAACTTGTCCCGACCGGGGATCGAACCTGAACCCGCTAAGTGACAAGACAACATGCTAGCTCGAGACCACAGTGGTGGACACATTATTATTATTATCTTCTTCTTCTTCACTTCCTGGTTTAGGCAAGAGTTGCCTGTTCCGTCTTCCACTAATAGATCTAAGACCATCTCTTCCGAGGACGTCCGACATCTCTTCTTCCTCTTGGAAAATAATGGAAGATTTTATTTGGTAATCTACTTTCTTCCATTCTTTCTACATGTTCTTTCCACTGTATCTTGTTGTTAAATATATTTTCTTTTATGGAGTAGATCTGCAGTTCTTCACGGATATCCTCGTTTCTTATCTGGTCCATTCTAGTGCAGCCTTTTACTCTTCTTAAAAATTTCATCTCGCCTGCTTGGATTTTACTTTGTTGTTTGGTAGTGGTAATCCAAGATTCACTCCCATACAAAAGGACCAGCCATTGTTTTATAAAATTTTAATTTTGTTTGTTTATGGGCTTTATTATTCAATGTTCTATTTATTGTACCACAAATAGCTTGAAACTGACGTGTTTTGTGTTCAATATCTTTATCATACCCATAGCTGATGTCACATCCTAAATATTTAAAGTGGGATACTTGTTCAATAATTTCTTCTCTAATTACTATTTTTGCACGCAGAGTATTTCATCCACAAAATACCATTACTTTTGTTTTACATACTGAAATTTTAAAATTATAATCGCTACATATTGCATTTAGTTTGTAAGCAGCCTGACAGATCTTCATCATGGTGTAGTAAGACTAAATCATCGGCGAAAAGTAAGTTATTAATACTTGAGTTATTGTTCAATCTAAGGCCATTGTCCATTATAATTTTCCATTGTTTCATAATGTCGTCGATATATATATATATATATTATTATTATTATTATTATTATTATTATTATTATTATTATTATTTGCAAGTGCTGCAAGTTGTCTTTCGACATTCCTGGTGTTCTCTCCTGGCATGGCGTACTTGTAACCCACGATGATATGATGGGTGGTGGTGATGATGATGATAGTAGTGCGCCAGGAGAGTCCCTAATCCTAAGCTTAATCTATGATGAATATGAATGATGATGATTGCGATGGCCATATGATTTCGGGGACCGTTTGAGCCTTAAATTTTTCCTGACATTTGTCTTACAGGTGAGGAAAAACCCCGATAAAAACCTCACCCAGAAAAACTGTCCCGACCGAGGATCGAAACCGGGCCCGTTGCGTGACAAGGCAGCACGCTACCTCGAAACCACAGCGGTGGACATTATTATTATTATTATTATTATTATTATTATTATTATTATTATTATTATTATTATTTACTGAACTAACTCATTGGCTCTATCGAACCCTAGGTCCATGGCCGCTGGGACATAAGCTCTCCACACGTCCCTATCCTGAACTAATATTTTCTCCAATCATGCCCTACAGTCGACTTCCCTCAAATCATGAATAATGTTATTCTCCTACATCATTCTTGGACTGCCAACTGGGCGTTTTCCCTCTGGTTTACCTACAAGAAACTTCCATGCACATCTTTCATTCCCCATTCGTGTTACATGTCCTACCCATCGCAGTCTACCAGAATTATTATTGTTGTTATTATTATTATTATTATTATTATTATTATTATTATTTGGAAAACATTGGCTCAGGATAGGGATGTATGTAGAGCTTATGTCCACGCGGCCATGAACCTACAGGTTCGATAGTGCCAGTAAGTTATTATTATTATTTGTTTCGTATCCTGACAGTTAATTGAATGTAAAAAAGCATACACTATACTAAACTTCTTCTACTTCACTTCGTGGTTTAGGCAAGAGTTGCATGTTCCGTCTTCACTAATAGATCTAAGACCATCTCTTCCGAGGACGTCCGACACTATACTATACTAATTATAGTATTACCAAAAGGAATCATTCTGTGTGATGATGCAGTTATTTGGAGTTTGTGTTTGTAAACGTTTCCAAGATACGCCGGAGGAGACATTTTATTGTCGTCGGTATGAAAACCGGCGCCTGGTAATGTAGAGTGACCTATATACGTTTTACATGGTGTGAGAGCGTGTGTTTTTGTGTCTGGCAGAGTGGTCCAATGAATTACTCATGTCCCTTGTTTTTACCTAGGTTGTAAATTGTTCAAGATAGAAAGAACAGAAGAGCAACCAAGAATTCCCCACTTGCCTTGTGCTTATATATTTTTCTACTCATGATTTTGAATTACAAAACTTGGATTCTACTGAGGGGATTAGTTTGAAGAGGGATAATTGGTGATTTAAAAAAATATCTAGCTCATTGGCACTATCAAAATCGGAGATTCATGGCCGCGTGGATATAAGCTCTTCACCCATCCCTATCCACAACTAATTATTTCTTATAATCATCATCATCCTAATGCGCGACAACTTCAAAAGTGAAAGTTTTGGCCTTCTCAACAATCCTGCTCCATGCCAATCTGTCCCTTGCCATATTCAAATTACTCACTTTCATTTTCTTTATGTCGTTCAATGTGTGGTCATCCCATCTGATTTTCGGTCTTCCAACAGCTCTGCCTCATATAGGTTTCCATTTATAGAGTTACTTGACCAGTCTCTGATCATCTATTTATATCAAATGTCCAAACCAACCAATTTTGGTTTACTGTATTATGATTTTTGATTAATTTGTTTAGTTCGTAATTTGTTTTGATTCTCCAACAGTTATCAGTTCCTCTGTTTGGTCCAAATATTCTTCTTAAAACTTTTCTTTAAAAAATTAATAATTTCTGTTTTATTGTTTCTTTTAGGATCCAAGTTTCACTAGCATATGTAACTACTGGTCTAATGAGTGTTTTGTATAACCTTATTTTTGCAGTTTTTGATATTAATTTGTTTTTAAATTAGATTCTATTTGCAAAATAAGTTTTTTCTTTTTTTTTTTTTCATTTCCCAATCTTTCGTTAATTTCCTCTTCTAATGCATTATGTCCATTTACTTTGATACTTAGGTATTTAAATGATTCTACTGTGCTAATTTGCATGGCATCAATTTATAGATTTTCCGATTTTCTGTTGTGATCACTACATTTTGAATATTTTGTTTTGTCTTGATTTATTAATAGACCAATTTTTTTATTCCTCTTTCGATTTTGTGAAGGTTTCACGTAACGCTTGTTTGGTTGTTGCTGTAATCAGTATGTCATCTGCATAAGCTATGCACTGTTTGAGTGATTTCTTGTAATCCCTTGTATAATTACCTCCCTTAAATCATGGTTAAAGTTATTACCTCATTCTTAGCCTACATATTGGACTTTTTCAAGTAGTAGTTTCATTCACTATTCATTTGACAAGTCCTGCCCATTGCAGTCTAGGAGACTTAACTTTTCTTATCGCGTATGGTTTCCCATAAAGATAATGTAGCTCGCTGTTATGTAGTTTTGTCCATTCTCCTGGTTATTCTTTTTTGATCCAAAAATGTTTGTAAAATCTTTCTTTTCAAATAGTCGTAATAATTTCTGCTCTCATGTTTCGCATACATATAACTGGAAGATTAACAGTGTTAAATATTTTTGGTTTAACTTTTTTGAGAGCAGTTAGGTTGACAAGAAACGCTGTAATACGTAATAGCATGCGTTTCCAAAATTTAGCCGTTCTTCACCTCATTCTTGTCTGTAATTATTGTTCGTAGGTATTTAAATTCAGATTTCTTTTTCAAAATTGCCCGTTTTTGTCATTAACTGTCAATTTACATAATATAGTGTATTTATACGTGTAACCATATTTTGATTTTATTGATATTTTGCGTTCATTTCAAGATCATTAATCTTCTCTCTCAAATATTCCCTCTTTTTTACTCTTTAGTAACTTGGTGGTTTCCCGTCTAACACTACCCAATTTCTCTAAATTTACCTCATTTGGCTCGTGTAACCATTTCATTTTTGCCAGCTTTCTTTTCTTTATAATGTCGGCACATTCCTCATCAAACCATTTCATGTTTGTCCTCTTTTTTAAACAACCAATGCTTTCTGATGCTGACAATTTAATAGTATCTCTTATAGCCTCCCATTCTTTATTTATATCAGTTTATTTTTCGTTTGTCACATTGTCATCTGAAGATTCCAGTACTTCAAATCTATTAGCAATTCTGATTTGGTATTCTTGCCGCATTTCATCATTTTTCAAGTTTTTTATTTGAAACTTTACAGAATCATCTTTAGCGTTTGTTCCTCTCATAAGCGATAGCCGTTGTCTGATTTTCACCCTGACCAGATGATGATCCGAATTGCTGTCTGCACCTCTAACTGATCTAACATCGATGATGCTACTGCGCCAGCGTTTATCCACTAATACATTATCTATCTGGTTCCGAGTTTCTCCATCTGGATTTGTGAATATCCTTATGCTGAAATGTTGTGCTCTTAACAATGAGATTCTTTGATGTGGCCATGGTGACTAATCTAACCCCGTTGTCGTTACTATCTTCATGAAGTCTGAATTTGCCTATTGTTGGTTTGAATATATCTTCCCGCCCCACTTTTGCATTAAAATCTCCTAAGACAATTTCCATATGATATAGTGAAAGGCTATCAAATAAGCATTCTAATTCTTCATAGAACTCATCCTTGATCTTGTCATCTTTATCTTCTGTGGAGGCATGTACATTTACAATTACAAAATCATGTCGTTTACCCTTTAGAATTATGTATGATATCCTATCACTAACAAACTTAATATCTCGGATAGAGGATAGGATCCTCCTTCTGACTAAAAAACCCGTTCCAAATGCAGGTCTTTCTGCACCCCCGTAGTATAATGCAAAGCTTCCTGATTCCTGACTACCTTCTCCTGGCCACCTAACTTCCTGTAAAGCGACTATATCCAATGGCGATTTATCTAATTCCCGCGTTAATATCTCTAGTGCCCCGCTACTGTATAAAGTCCTAACATGCCATGTTCCTAGGAACATGTCCCTGTGTTTGAGCCTTTGGCATGAGTTCCCTGAAGTAGTCCCCGCCCGGAGAACCGAATGGGGGACTATTTGACCTCCGGAAAATTTTACCCCAGTTGAACCCATGTCCGCATTTCTTGACGGTTGTATTTTTACAGTGAAAGATCGTCACTCTTTCGCCCAAAGTACTTTTTTCGTCTGGCTTATCACCTTCGACCAGTCCGGCATGGGTAACCCTATCGGCAGCAATGCTACCGCCAGCATAGCTGTCAGGATCATTTAAGCACGCAAGCCGCTCCACCACGACAAGGTAAAGATACCATGGAGGGATCATTATTATTATTATTGTTATTATTATTATTGTCGTAAGTATTATTGTTATTGTATAAAATTTTGTGCATGAAATATACATTGCTACATTTAATGTATCTTTAACTGTTTATAATTAGTATAGTGTATATCTATATTTGTCAAATATTTATTTATATTTAAGATACCATGGAGGGATCATTATTATTATTATTGTTATTATTATTATTATCGTAAGTATTATTGTTATTGTATAAAATTTTGTGCATGAAATATACATTGCTACATTTAATGTATCTTTAACTGTTTATAATTAGTATAGTGTATATCTATATTTGTCAAATATTTATTTATATTTGTGCTGGTTGAGTGGAAGAGAAGGCCTTATGGCCTTAACTCTGCCAGAATTAATAAACATTATTATTATTATTATTATTATTATTATTATTATTATTATTATTATTATTATTATTATTATTATATTTACTTTCAGTCCCAGTTTCTCTGTTTGCAATTGATTGAATTTTAATATTGTTACGTACCGCTCATAGCGACGTTTGAATTGCGCAGGCAAGTCGCTCATGGAAATTTAGATTACCCGCACAACTGCCGAATCATCTGGAACGTCTTGCCAGACGGTTCTACCGGTGTCTCTCTTACCCTTGGAGAAAGATCGGAAGCCAGGGGCTTCTGGGCTTCGAAGTTGCTCAATGCTGTTTCTAGAGCTCTCCTCCCGCCTTATATAAGGGCAGAGGCATGAGGCCGCAGTCTGTCTTGTGATAAACAGTGTGACTATAAGTTGTGGCGAATTTATTTATCAGTGAGTGGAAGATTGTTCTAACTGATATAACAAAAGAAGTTCATTAGTGATTTGTATCTGTGAATAGTAGTTTGTTGATAATTGAAGAATTGAATATCGTGGTTAGTGAAATTTTTAATAAATTCATTGTGCTTATTACGCCTAAATAAAATGGAAGGAAAATCGAGGAAATCCCGGCACAATATTATTTTATTTTTTTGTGCTAGTAGAGGACGAATTTCCGTTTACATATATCGTGAGGTTAAAACAATAGGGATCTATCCGGTGACAAGTCTCACACATATATCAGAGTACTTTTCACTTTGCTATTTAGCCTTAATTTAGTTGTAGTTGAGTTTTATTTGGATCTGGTCTCCATATTGTTAACAGTTGTGAGAATACAGCTTTTGCTTTTCTAATTCTGGACTTAATATCTTCCTCTGGGCTTCAATGTTTTGTATTATGCTTCTTAGGTATTGAAATCCGGCTATCTCCTCTACTTGTGCACCACATCAAATAAAATACTAACCAAGAATTAAATAAAAAATAAATAAAGTGAGTCTGTTGCATCTTACCTAATATAAGTCTGTACAAGCTGAAGATGAAACAAGTGTTTTGAAACACGTTCTGAAAAACTCAACTTTATGAAGTAAGATGCAACTTCTCCCTCCATGGTATCTTTACCTTGTCGTGGTGGAGTGGCTTGCGTGCTTAAATGATCCTGAGAGCTATGCCGGCGGTAGCATTGCTGCCGATAGGGTTACCCATGCCAGACTGGTCGAAGGTGATAAGCCAGACGAAAAAAAGTACCTTGGGCGAAAGACACGATCTTTCACCGTAAAAATACAACAGTCAAGAAATGCGGACATGGGTTCATCTGGGGTAAAATTTTCCGGAGGTCAAATAGTCCCCCATTCGGTTCTCCGGGCGGGGACTACTTCAGGGAACCTATGCCAAAGTTTTTGCTCAGGATAGGGATGTATGGAGAGCTTATGTCCGCGCGGCCATGAACCTTCGGGTTCGATAGTGCCAGTGAGTTAGTTAGTTAGTTAGTTAGTTAGATGCAACTTCTTCTATGGCGCTACAGCCCGATGTCGGGCTTGGCCTTCTGTATTAAGCCCCTCCAAATCTGTCTATCCAGTGTCTTCCTTTTTCAGTT
This sequence comes from Diploptera punctata, assembly GCA_030220185.1. Classification (NCBI taxonomy): domain Eukaryota; kingdom Metazoa; phylum Arthropoda; class Insecta; order Blattodea; family Blaberidae; genus Diploptera; species Diploptera punctata. The sequence continues at coordinate 634,301 of JASPKZ010002677.1, read as the reverse complement.
CCTCACTCCTAGAATCCTTCTTGCACCCTCGTCCATACTATCATTCCATCTGTTCTGTGGTCTTCCCACTCCCACTCTTCTCCTGCCCCCTATAGTAGTATAGAGAATTTTCCTTGGGATACGTCTGTTCTCCATGAGGTGAACATGCTCAGTCCACTCAAATATTATGTGTTTAATCATCATGGAAATACATGGTTCCTTATACAGCTCATATAGGTCATTGTTATATCTATTTCTCCATATGTCACCTCCTTGGTCCGTAATCCCGTCTTAAAATTTTTTCAAGGGTGTTTATTACATTTTCTTGCGATGTAGGTATTAAGAGTCCAGCTCTCACAGCCATAATACAATACTGGTCTAATAATAGTTCGATATAGCTTTACTTTAGTTATTCGATGTGCATTTTTTTTATTTAAAATCTGGTAGCAGGGAGAAGTAAGTTTTGTTTGCTGTATTTATTCTCTTTTTAATTTCATGGCATATCATCTCTATCTTTATGAAACACGGAACCCAAGTGGACGGATTCCTCAGACTCTGTTCATTAAGAAGAACCTCATAATGTTACTTCCTATTGTAATTTATTAATAAAAAATTAACATTTTATAGGGGATTCAGTGGATTCCAATTCAAATGTACATGGATAAGTGAAGGAATATTTCCAATATATGCCCGTATCATAGATTTCTTGCCGCCTTATATTTCTATGAATGAAAATAAAATAAATATTAAAATTATTATTGTGACTTCTTCTGTGGTAATGTGAATGTATGAAGGAAGTTTATTTTCATGGCTCGACTCTCCTCTCACCCTCCGTCTGGTCGGCGCCGTAACACACCGAATCAATACTTGTAGACTAACCCCTGAATTTGCTTGGAGGGTTCGATTCCCGCTGGGGGGAAATTGTCTTTTCACTTTTTGATTAGTGTATCAAATAACCTACATATGGTCTCTCTCTCTTTCTCACTCTCACTTGTTAACCATAGTATTATACATTATCCTAAACTCAAATTTTACCTAGGTTGTAATAGATCTCATGTAGTGAAACAGGTTTCCACGACTTTACGGAACTAGTTCCGGCTGGTGATTGAAACGATGACATCCCCCTTACATATACACTAAAATAATTACACTTTATCCAGAATGTCTAGGGTCATTCCATTTCAAGTGATCTAATTTTTAATGTCATCCACGCTGACCATCACCAATTTTCCTGAAACTTGGTGTGGCTTCAGGTCCACCCTAAAAATGATCCTCAGCAAAATTTCAAATCATAATATCAAGTGTTTGGTAAACTATGGCCTTTCATAAGGGGGCTTGATGAATCCATCAAGAAACCAAACAACATTCAATTTCTAACTCTTTGTTACTATAAGGCAAATGCAAGTAGGGACCTCTTATTTCTATGACTTGTACAATTTTTAATCCTACATCCAAAAAACGTAGTCCGACGAAAGGAAGTCGACTTTATAAGTCAGCGTGGATCAAAGTGCCTAACAAAATCTGTTATATCAAATTTTAGTCCTTTTTTTACGGCCAAATATCTCAAGAACAAAAAAACAAACGGAGACTAATATTAGGTAAATTTGTTAATGGTGGTTGAGACAGTGCACTGCCCAAATACCTTTATTCATAGCCATTTGTCTAGGATTATACTACACTGCTCAAAAAAATTAGGGGATATTGTAGAATAACCTATTAAGACTATGTTTTTAGGAACAGTATTAGATGCAATCACTTTCTATTACTCCAAAAGAATGTCAACAAGAGTTTGAAGTCATTACATAACCTCTGTACCACACCAGATGTCAAAGAGATCCTGATTAGGAATATGGCAAACAAACAAAGCAACATTAACATGGGTGAAAATGTTTCTTTAGTATGGTGTATGGTCTCCTCGAACGGCCAGCACTGCCTCACACCTGTATGGCATTGATGCAATGAGGTTTTCAGTGAGTTCTTGGGGGATACGTGGCCACTCTTCCATAAGAGCAATGTGCAGCTCTGGAACAGTCGTGGGAGGTGCTGGTCTGCCTGCAATGCATCCCACACATGCTCAATCGGATTTAAGTCCGGGGAGGAAGCTGGCCATTGCATATGCTCGATACCCTCCACTTCCAGCATGTCGTCCACCAAGCCAGCTCTGTGGGGTCGTGCATTATCGTACATAAAAAGAAAAGAATCACCTATGGCATCAGCATAAGGCACGACAAAAGGTCGGAGAATCTCACCTCTATACTTTACCGCAGTCAAAGTACCACCTTGGATAACGTAGAGGTCCGTACGTCCACCACTACTGACTCCTGCATGCACCATCAATCCACCGCCACCTATGGGGATCTTTCACGTACAAAAGCTGGATTGTTTCGTGTCCCTTTTTCTCTCCAGATGAATACACGCCGACTATCACATTCCATGTTGAATCGCGACTCATCAGAAAAAAGAACTGATCTCCATTCAGCATGCATCCACCCACGATGTTCCTCCGCCGAGTTTCTGCGATCTCTACGGTGTTGTGGAGTTAATCTGGTACACACCATGGGCCTACGGGCATAGAGACCACTTCCATGCAGTCGATTAGGGACAGTTTGAGTTGACACCCTGCGTCCTGTTGCTGTTTGAAGTGTATTTCGCAGTTGAGTTGCATTCTGCTGTCTATTCCGACGGGCTGTTAACAAGAGGTAACGGTCATCCCTTGCTGTTGTTGCCCTTGGTCGACCTTGTCCGGTTCTTCTGTGAACAGTATGTTCTTTGAAAATGATTCCAAAGACTGGAAATCACGCTTTGAGACACCCCAATGGCTTGAGCCACCTCTTGTTGTGTCTGTCCAGCTTCCATCCTTCCTATGGCCCTCCAAACCATTGGTTCAGGTAAATCACGTTGTCGAGGCATCACTGTCCCTAAGGCAAGTCATTCACTAACTGAAAACTGGACTGGATTTAAAAACAGCAACAAAACATTCACCCCCACACCACCCTTTCACATCAACAGTACAGACACTGCCCTCTAGTGTGGTACCGAGGTTACGTAACAACTTCAAACTCTTATTTACATTATCTTGGAATAATAGAAAGTGATTGCATCTAATACTATTCCAAAAAACATAGTCTTAATAGGTTATTCTACAATATCCCCTAATTTTTTTGAGCAGTGTAGATCATAAACATGGTGCCAAATATGCAATTGTTAAAAGTGAGTTATGTTCAAGCTCAAATAACGTGAATTACGTCATCTCAAATCTCTTTAGTACCATTAGAAAGAGCACATCTTCATCTACTAGAATCAATCTATTTCATTTTTGAGCCCATTGAATTATGGAATGAAAAGTAAGGTGCCAAATACGCAATTATTAAAAGTGAGCTATGTTCAAGCTCAAATATAGTGAATTACGTCATCTCAGATGTTGTTTTCTTTGTTACCATTAGAAAGAGCACATCTTCATCTACTAGAATTAACTTATTTCATTTTTGAGTCCATTGAATTTTGGGATGAAAAGTAAGGTATCAAGTATGCAGTTGTTAAAGGTGAGCGATGTTTTCAATCTCAAATAAAATGAATTACGTCATCTCAAATGTTGTTTTCTTTAGTACCATTAGAAAGAGCACATCGGCACATCTTCATCTACTAGAATCAACTTATTCCATTTTTGAGCCCATTGAATTATGGAATGAAAAGTAGGAGTGCCAAATATGCAATTGGTTTTCCTCAGTTTATCTTCTCAATTGAAACCTCACTAGAAAGGACCACTTGCATCTTAACTAACTAATGCACTGGCACTACTCGAAACTTTCAAATCAATGTTAGGGTGTTGGATTCTCCCCACCAGACATTCTTTGGGAATCACTGGGCATTTTTCCCCCTGGTGTTCCTATAATAAGGTTCCATGCATGTCTTTCATTCCCCGTAAAAAATCTTTCATCGCCCTCGTTAATTTCATAATCAGAAATCTTTTCAATTAAATCGAAATCGATAGATCCTCTTAGAACACGCTGTTTTTCCTAGTCGACATCATGAATACCAAACACTATATAATATTAAATTGAACTAGTCGGTGTCCGACAGCACATAACGGTAAACTATTGAAAACTGGAAAAAAAAAGAAAAAAAAAAGATGTTTCACAATACTTAACAACAGTCTGGAAAACAAATAAAGCCATTCTACCCCTCCACAAGCAACATAGTTTTGGTTTGAACTTGCGAGAAACTCTCTGACGTAATATACCTTCAGTGCCATTGTGAGGGGTAGCGTTGAACAATTAAAGCGCCATTTGAGTAAGTCGCATTATTTGACAGTGTGGTGGACAACAAGCAATTTCTCATTAAGTTCAAGCTTACTTTTCATCCCATAATTAAATCGACTCAAAAATGAAATAAGTTGATTCTAGTAGGAGAAGATGTGCTCTTTCTAATGGTACTAAAGAAAACAACATTTGAGATGACGTAATTCACCTTATTTGAGCTAGAACATAGCTCACTTTTAACAATTGCATATTTGGCACCTTACTTTTCATCCCATAATCCAATGGACTCAAAAGTGAAATAAGTTGATTCTAGTAGATGAAGATGTGCTCTTTCTAATGGTACTAAAGAGAACAACACTTGAGATGACATAATTCATGTTATTTGAGCTTAAACAATTTTAACAATTGCATATTTGGCACCTTACTTTTCATCCCATAATCCAATGGACTCAAAAAGTGAAATAAGTTGATTCTAGTAGATGAAGATGTGCTCTTTCTAATGGTACTAAAGAAAACAACATTTGAGATGATATAATTCATGTTATTTGAGCTTGAACAATTTTAACAATTGCATATTTGGCACCTTACTTTTCATCCCATAATCCAATGGACTCAAAAAGTGAAATAAGTTGATTCTAGTAGATGAAGATGTGCTCTTTCTAATGGCACTAAAGAAAACAACATTTGAGATGATGTAATCCACGTTATTTGAGCTTGAACATAACTCACTGTTAACAATTGCATATTTGGCACTTTACTTTTTATTCCATAATTCAGTGGGCTCAAAAATGAAATAAATTGTTTCTAGTAGATGAAGATGTGCTCTTTCTAATGGTACTAAAGAAAACAACATTTGAGATGACGTAATTCACGTTATTTGAGCTTGAACATAGCTCACTTTTAACAATTGCATATTTGGCACCATATTTATGATCTAGTATAATCCTAGATAAGTGGCTATGAATAAAGGTATTTGGGCAGTGCACTGTCTCAACAAAATTAACAAATTTGCCTAATATTAGTCTCCGTTTGTTTTTTTGTTCTTGGGATATTTGACCCTAAAGATGGAATAAAATTTGATATGACAGATTTTGTTAGGCACTTCGATCCATGCTGGTGACTCCTAAAGTGGACTTCCCTTCGTCGGATTACGGTTTTTTTTATTTAGGATAAAAAGTTGTACAAGGCGTAGAAATAGGAGATCCCTACTAGCATTTGCCTTATAGTAACAAAGAGTTATTAAAAATTGAATGTTGTTCGGTTTCTTGATGGATTCATTATGAAAGGCCATAGTTTCCCAAGCATTTGGTATTATGATTTGAACATTTTTAGAGGTTCATTTCTAAGGAGGTTCCATACCTACACCAAGTTTCAGCGAAATTGAACATATGGAGCGTGGGGCACGAGACCACTTGAGATGGAATGACCCTCTGTATAGTGGAGATAAACAAGTGCAGCGATTATTTACTAACTTTTAATAATAAAGAACAATTAAAGTCAAACTTTTAGTTAGAGCATCTACTGTTTCGTTTTTTTTTTTTTTTTTTCACTCTATAGACATCCTGAATAGGGTATGATTAGAATTTTAAAAATAAATTGAATACTTTGATTAAAATATATAATTTAAAAATGTTCTTAGTCAATTGCAATAGTAATGTTGCCATGCCAAAGACTGTTCATTCAACCATCTCCGGTCAGAAAGGCTGTAACAATTGAGTCTACTAGACTTTGTTTCTTTCAAGAAACCTGCAATAACATAATCTAATGGAATCCATGTCCGCGTTAAAAAAAAAGTGATCACACTATAGGCCTTAGGAGGCGCTTGGTGTAGTAGGAGATTAAGGCTCCCACTTTTGTAAACAATTGGCTCTTGATATCAGCCCTGCGTAATGGTCGTCTTTACCCCCAAAAAATCATCTGATAATCATTTCGATTAGAGACTGAGTCAACCCTTGGGAAATAGGGCTGTCAGAAGATTTGGGGCAGTTTAAATTTAAAAATCCTGACCCCACCCTGACTCGAATCCTCTACAGTCTGGCTTATAGCGTGTTGCCTGAAGCAAGTACGCTGCAGCTTGTATGTCCGCGTTTGACCGTTGCATTTTTACGAACAAAGGCATTCGCTGTTTCAACCAAGGTACTTAACTGTCCTCGTTAGGCCTACATCTGGTTTCCCAGAAATATCATGTAACTCACTGATATACTGGGTGTTGCAAAAAAAACATCGTAGGTGAGATGGTATATTCAGATATGTTGATCATTTTTTAATAAGGCACCGAGGTCCGGAAATTATGCGTTCTTACACTATGGATAGCTAACTTCTCAAGAGTTCTGTTAGTTGGATTTCAAGACTCATACTTGACAATACTGTCACAGTCACATGAAGTTTTTAAAATATCCACCTCCCATCTCATTGCAGAGCGAACATCGGCGGTGTAGTGATTGGTGCACACGGGCAAATACTCTAGACTCGTTTGAATTATTTGTGTAGCAGCGTGGATTTGGGCTATAAAATCAATACGTGACTATACTGGAATCTGATAGACCGTTTCGTGTCGCCCCACAAAAAAGTAGTCGAGAGGGCTAAGATCAGGTGATCTCGGAAACCGTGGGACTGGTCCCCTCCTCCATTCCATCTACCTGGATACATGGTATCCAAATGTCTCCTCACATTGGCATCGAAGTGAGCTGGAGCTCCGTCGTGTTGCAGCCACATTTCGTTGCGAAGCCACGTATGAAAGGTTCCGTATCTGTGAGGTGTTGTCAAGTAATGCGTCTTCAAATCCTTCGAACTAGCACTGATCGAGAGCCGTATTCGGCCTTAGTTTATGTTGTACTGTAAACAAAGTCACAAAAGGTATCCTTCCGCAGGCATCTGTGATTAATGGAGCGATTGTACTATTTTATGCGCCATCTGATGTTTAACGTATTCAACACGAGCGCCCATGTTGAAATAACCAAACTTTCCTCTTCGTCAATAGATATGCGCGAAATGGTGTTATATTTAAATTTATATAAATTTATACGTATTGTTCACCATTGTAATTTTTTCGTATGTTGTATTGTGTTTTATTACTATATTATTATTTTTGCGATAGTTTTGTTCATACATAGTAGTTATATTATATAAAATGTAAATTGATCAGGGCCTATGTTTTCATATACGCCGCTTGACAACGATGCCATTAGGTTCATGTGGCCAAAGATACCACACTTAACCACGTGCTTCTGTTTACAATACAACATAAACTGGCCGAAACAAGTATAGTCATAGTGTAAAAACGCATCATTTCCGGACATTGGTACCTTATTAAAAATGATCAACATATCCTACCTCACTTCCATTTTTAGAACACTCTGTATAGACTGCTCCGTTCAACATTCATTTCTTTTTTGTCCAAACATTTTCCTGACACTTTTTATCAAATATTCGTACTATTTTCGCCTCCATCAGAGACCATTTTTCGAATCAATAGAACTAGAAGAATAAGCGTTCTATATGGTTTAGTTCAACGTTTCATTACTTCATATTCTACAAAAAGACTGCAAAATAAAACATTACATTATTGTGTACTGTAATATTCACAAATGAAATAAATTGGATGACACGAGTCTTTGTATGTGGGCCAAGTATCGTATTTTCCTTAGCCGGATTATAGACTGCATATAGGCCTACAGTCAGGTTCGTGCAGTTGACAACCCTGGATATAGGCCGTATAAAATAAGGGAGAAGAAAAGTAATGGAAAATAGAAACATAAAATGAGAAATGAAAGGTCATATAGGCCTATAGGGCCTTCATATATATATATCCATCCATCCATCCATAGTAATTCTGCCCCCGAGGGCAGGTCTTTCAGTGCAATCATAGCATTTTCATGCTATGCTTTGCAGCTTTACTAGGGAATTATAAGTGTGGTAGCTCTTCCCGCTGCTTTCCACACCGGTGAAGGATGATGAAGGCCGGATGATTTTCGGGGACCGTTGGGCCCTAAGCTTTATGACATTTGTCTTACAGGTGAGAAAAAACCCCAAAAAAACTTCACCCAGGAGCCTGTCCCGACCGGGAATCGAACCCGGGCCCCCTGCGTGAAAAGGCAGCACGCTACCTCGAGACCACAGCAGTGGACATATATATATATATATAAACGTTCAATGTTTACACATCTTTCTGTGCCAAAAGTTTTATTTTCCTTCTCTACTGATCCTATTCATCCACTCCATGCCCTCCAGTCCTCTTGTCCTCACTCTAGTTCTAATTTATTGCATCCATGAATTTCTAGGACTTCTTTCATTTTTCTTCCAGGTGGACACCATTCCAATGTTTTTCTGGGTAACCATTCTTCTTGCATTCGTCTACATGCCCATACCAATATAACTGCTTGCATACCTCACCTTTGAGTTAAATGTCAGGAAGCTTAGGTCCCAACGGTCCCCGTAAATCATCCGATCATCATCATCCTTATCACCATCATCATCCACTACCGGTGTGGAAAGCAACGGGAAGCTATCACACCTATAATTCCCTAGTAAAGCTGCAAAGCATAGCATGGAAACACCTGCCCTCGGGCAGAATTACTATGGATGGATGGATATCTTATATAATCCACTATTGAATATTTATTATTAATTCACTCGTATGATTTAATTTTATTTCATTTTTTTCAATTTTGAAGAACTTGCTGCTCCTATATATAATAGAAGTGTACGTGACGTAATGCATTTTTTGCACAAATGTAATTTAACTGGTCTTGATGAATGTATTTGATCTGGGTAGCAGAGCACACAGACTGAAAACTGCACAATGGACTAAATTCACAATCCTTCTTTTTATCGTATTGTTAGTTCAGACAGCCTTGAGTTTTTTTCTTGTTACAGTTAATAATGTTAGACTGAAGAGGAGAGTGGGGATGTAATGCACCGCTGCACGGTGTGGAGACCAGTTGTCTAGGGAACAAGGGTAATCCTAGAACTTGCTTTCGGTAATTGAGACCTAATCAAGTTGGTTTGTTTTTGGAATTCAATCTTACTGCTATCTCCTTCTTTGACTTCGCAATCATTTCACTACTTGTTCGATCTGCAAAAGGGTCTTAAGCAATCTCACTTATATCCAACTAACTCACTGGCTCTGTCGAATCTGTAGGTTCATGGCCGCGCGAACATAAGCTCTTAACACATCGAAATCCTGAGCTAATATTTTCCAATCATCCTCTGTATAATCTTGGCCTACTTCCATCAAATCATGGTTTATGCTATTCACCCACCTCATTCGTGATCTACCAACTGGGGTTTTTCTAGAAGAAGCTTCCATGCCCCTCTTCCATTCCCCATTCGTGCTACATGTACTGCCGATCGCATCTAAGAGACTTAACGTTCTTATTATATCTGGTTTCTTATAAGATCGTGTAGCTCAGTGTTATGAAGTCGTCTCCATTCTCCTGTCTCTTCATCTCTCTTTGGTCCAAACATTTTCCTAAGAATTTGATTCTCAAATACTCAGATTTTCCCCTCCCTTATAGTAGAAGTCCATGTTTCGCGTTTTTTTTTTTTTTTTTTTTTTTTTAGAGATGGGACTACATGAGTCTCTGAATGCGTAACAAATAGCCTGCATGAATCCATATCATCCATCTCTATTTTACAAACACCTGTAATATCTGTAGTGAATGTTACGGTTAAAGACATGGCCGGCTGTGTTGAAACAGTTTCTTCAGGAAACAATCACTTCAGTAGTTTTTTTATCCGTTACATACCAGATACCAACAATGTATTATAAGTTTTGAGATTGAATTTAGTCATGAGTTTCTCATTATCAAACTGTGCTCTCTTGCAGGTGTATACGTGAACCAATATAACTGTAGACTTATAATTCATTTACACACAACCTAAGGAATAATGCGCATTTATCCGCCCTTTAGTAATGACTTTAGTCTTTATATATAAAAATGAGTGCCAGTCTGTCTGTCCTTTATGGACTCAAAAACTACTTGATCGATTTGAATGGGGTTTTCACCATCATTTGGAGAATTTTTCTAGGATAGTTAACATGTATAACATATTACCTTACGTACTATAGGGCCGGAGCTTAAAAAAACTGCAACGTGCACTAATAAAGTCGCTTTTTGGACAATTAAATGGCTTACGCTGCCTAAACCATAACAAATACACCAAATTAATGTACACACAATTGTATATAAAAAAATCTACAAATAAGTCCAGGATTGCATATACCTATCTTTTACGGATAACTGACAATAACCATTTTTGTCTTTCTGCCCATTGATGCCAAGAAGATCGGGATAAGTAGATTCCCAGGCAACGCCAGATAATCAGCATGGGATATCTAAAATTAATCTTAATATATAAATTTCATCTTCATCATCAATTCCTGAATTTAGGCCATTTGTTGGCCCGTTTTGGCCTCAATAGAAACACCATCCAAAATACTTTTCAGTGGGCGTCCAGATCTTCTTCTTCTTCTTCTTCTTGCATGTTGATAGCTTAATATTGGTTTGAGTATCCTGTGATCCTCCATTTAATGAACATGTTGCATCAATCTTGACTTATAATCAGAAATTTTGTTTTTCAAAGGTTCCATGCCCTTATTTTTTATGATCTAGTAGTGTGTATCCTGCAGTCTTTCGAACATATTTCAGCAGATCTAAGTCTCTGTATATCCTTCTGTTTCAAAGTCCATACTTCAATACCATACAAAAGAGTTGAAGGAGCCAGTGTTTTATACATTTTTAGTATTGAATGTTTTTTGGACTTAATCCTTAAACAAAATTATATGTTTGCGTTTACTTCCTTTTCTTCTTCATATGAGATATTGTGTCCTAGATATGTAATATAAAGTTATATTTCTTTTTCTTTTTACATATTCAATTAAACATAAAAACACATTTAATTTATGTAGGTGTAGCAGCCCACGCCGGTTATTAGCTAGTAAGGTACAAAGTTCTAGGGAAGGGAAAAAAGTATTTAAGATGATCTAGTTATGTTTGCGTCTGTGTATATTAATTTCATATCCTTCTCTTAAGTTAAGAAAAAAGTTAATACATTTACTGAAAATGAAACTGGAGACCGGTTTTGATGCAGTGTGAGAATACCGAATAAAAACGTTTGTAACGAAAACCATGAAATCGCAAACACTCTGCTTCTTTGCAGTCGGAGCTAGCATAACATTGTCCTAGCAAATAATTGGACTTTTTTTTTGTATGGCGTATTTCCCCATGTTCATTTGGTTCAGCTACGATGGTAATCCAGAACTATCGGAATGAATTTGACGGTGTATATTATTTCCTTTTGTGATTTACAAAGAATAAGGGGCTAAATTCAAATACCTATGAACAATAATTGCCAACAGAAATAAGGCGTAGAAAGAAATTAAACTGTCTACCAAGTGTCAGGAAATTTAAAAATCCAAACGGTTACCCTGAACATCGTCTGGCCATCATTATCTTCTTCGCCTCATTAGATTAAGTTTAGGATTAAGGTCTCTCCCTGCGCACCATTACCATCATATACTTCGTTAGGACAGCGTAACTTCCGCCTTCCAAGCGCACTAATTTCAGAAGTAGGTTACAAGGTTAAAATATCCACCGGTGCGTTAGGAGAGAATACCTGAAATTTCATAATGACAACCTGTTGGCGTTGAAATGTGTGTATATATTAAACTCAATTCTGAAAATACATCCTATTAATTTCTAGGCATTAGAAGGATTCTTGTCATCCAAACTTCTCTAAAAAAAAAAAGTAACATGTTACCCCTGTAATGGCTAGATTTGTACCGAAATCACCTTTTCGTATGTAACGACTACGCCATCGTGTCTTCCTTCTACAGTGATGTTATAGAACAGTGCCAAATTCCTGTCTTCGTTGTCCTCTTCTACGTACCTCCCCTTTCCTCCTTTATGCGCTGCGTATGACTGCACATCTTCCCCTCGTTATCGAAAGCCTCAGATAAGCTGTGCAAGTTAGTATCAGGGTCATCATCAACTTTGGGATCGTCGTGGTCAGGTCGACGGTGGCTTGAGGGAGCTCTTTGGTTTCATCAGTCCCATAAGCCAGGGTAGGGCAACCAGGACTGTGAACCCTAGCCCTTGACTGGACTGGATTGTGTGTGTGTGTGTGTCTATGTATGTTTATTATAGTTATTATTATTGACTTTTTAATTATTGATGACCTAGTTTGTTAATTTATATTATATCATTCATATATTTTCTTTCAATGGTCAAGAAGGTAAATTTTTGTTATATTATTTGTATTTCAATTATCTGACTTATGATTCTTATTAAAAGTTACTTTTTTAGTTAACGTATGTTTACTAATTGCGTAGCTAGTCATGTTTCGTATTGATATATATTCTAAAGCTTTCTCAAGCCAAATTAATCCCCTTTTTTCCTTCTAGCTTCCACGATTATAATACTGTTTAGCATTCAGTACTATATGTTAAGTAATTTACATAGGAAAGGTGAATTAATCTTTGCCTTCCATGGACCCGGACAAAGAAATATCGATATAGTCACTCAAAACTTTCAAACTCAATGTAATAAAAAGGTAGGATCGCAGGGCGCAGATTTAATCATCATCTCTGTAAATGGAAAGTAGATGCTAGACCAGTAGCGTCATGGAGAAAAAAAATAATGATACCGTCTGAAAAATGTCATGTTAATCTTCTATCTTTTTTGTATATATATATATATATATATATATATATATGCTATACAAATTCTTCTGTACGTGTGTATGTCACTGAACTCCTAAATGACGACCGATTTTGATGAAATTTTTTTGTCACTGGGTAGTTTAGATTCACAATTGGACCCTCTAAAGCCATTAAGGTGTAGGAAAAACATATAGTCAATATTTCACCAATTAAACCTGCGGCTTAGTTAGTGCCTGTGAATTAGTGATTCAGTTCTGATCTAAATCGTATTTGTTTAGAAGAATTTTACAGACACAAAATTCACTCGCTGAAATCTAAATTAACCTAAAGTCTGTATTTTTATTATATAGCTATATATTTAGTATGTTATAGTGAGTCGGTAATTCATCGTCACTGAAGAATAAGCTAGTCTATTGTTGAACTTAAGTAGTTTGTCATGGTCCAAAGAAGACAGTAAGACTCTTGCACAGTGGATCTAATTAGGTGACAAATGACTCTCTGAGGCGTTGTAATTGCTAAAGTTGTTGTTGAATGTATTGTTAATTGAAACTGCAAATTTATTCGTGACTTCTCTCAGACATAAAGGACAAATCGCCGTTATTCGACAGCCAGTGGAAACTTTGGAATCGGCTTGAATCCTTATGCTTGTATTTATTATTATTTTTCATTTAGCAGGTTTCACATCATCTTTCCGCGCCCAATTAATCTACTGCCGTTCTCCTCCACATCTTTCTGTTGTTCCAATCTCCATCCAATCCTTTTTCTACCTGATGCTGCTCAAAACATCATCAATCCACATTATTTTTGGCCGTCTTCTTTTTATTCTTCTAAAAAGTGGCACCTATTCTAGTATCGTCTTGGGAATCTGACTTCTGTCATTCTTATTACATGATCATACCATTTTAATTTGTTTTATGAAATCCACAATTGAAACACTAAATCCACCCGGCATTTCATCCATGGGCTTCTTAGCATTGTACATTTTTATTTCAAACGAACAGGAGCTAGCCTGATAGTTCAACCCCGAACATGGAGGACCAGGAGATTTTTAATCACGGTTCTCTTCCTTTAGCCCTTGACGAACTGCAAGGCAGCAGTTTAAACTACAATTAAATGCTTACCTAACCAGTAATATGATACTATTGTAATATATTTTGTAAGGTATTATCTAAAACTCTTAAATGTTATCACTAATCATTTCACGTTCATTATATTAAATTAATACTATACAATTATAATATAATTTTAATTCACAACACACATGTAAGTGGCGAACTTAGGGACATATGAGGGGTTCAGAGTAAAAGTGGACCAAGTCCGAACATTGAAAATCATAGTTTTATGTGAATTTGGTTTCAAAATATCAGTATATTAATCCTTCAGAGCAAGGATGAACGAAGTATTGTATTTGTTCTTTTTCACTGTAAAAAAGAATGTTCTTTTTCACCGTAAAAATATGTTTAATTCTTCATCTGCAATTAAATATATTGCATTTAATTTACATATATTTTTCTCAAAAGAGCAAAAATATGGACTTGATCCACTTTTGCTCTGAATACCTGACATATATCCTAACATCGTCCGTTGTAACTCTCGCATATTTTAGCGATTTCTGAAAGAATTAAACTATTGGGGTTGATATCATGAAACTATTTTTGAAAAGTTTTACAGATCCTATGTAGTAGACATCTAAAATATCCATTACAAAATTTATATACCGGTATATAATGTGTGTGACAACGCTCTAGCGGCCGCAATTTTTTAGGAACCATACTTGGCATATAACATTGAACAAAAATACTAAGGTCGAGTTCGTTATCCAAAAAAAAAATATGCTATTGGAATAAAACAAAACGAGGATAGTATTCTTAAAAAAATAAGCGAAATCTAAATCTTAGAAGGGAATTTACCTGAAATCAAAACTAAAAAAAATCGCTCCAGTGGCCGTATTTTTTGCTATCGCAATGTATCTGTATATAAAACAATTTAATTAATCCTAAAGTAGCCATGTATCATGTAAAAAATATTAGTTGAATTATTTTTTTAAAAAGAGTGAATCACTTAAAATTATTTAAGATTGTGCCATACATAACTTACTGTTAGAAATTGAGTTTCTCCAATTTAATGATTAACAAAAAGAGAGATATATTCCGTAAAACAGTATAATCGACCATAACTTTGGTTTGTTGAGGATTCGCTCAGTTTACCCAGTTTCTGCATAACGGACTTGTTTATGTTGCATGACTAAGGTACCACAATTATTGGAGACAATGATATCTTAGACATCTTAAGGTACGTACACACTTGCCCGCCGCGCGCGCGCACCATGTTATCAGATTTGGACGGGGTTTTAAGGTGCGCGCGCGCCGCGCACATGCGGCGCACCATGATCCACTCATTGTCGGTTTTTTCCACGAACACTTTGATGGTTCGCTGTTTAGATTTGGACGGGTACTTGAGAGGTTTGTTGTTTTCGGCGCGCACCTTATTATTATTTGAGTATGGGTGTGGTCAGAGGGAAACATGTTAACACTTATCATACTTTTGTTTTAAATTATTTTTCACTGAAAGTTAATTAATATTATAATTACAAAGAAATAAACGTTATCTCAGTCAAAACATAAATTTATTGTGTCGGCGTTTCAATCTCATTATGTGAGATAATTTTCGAGGCAGGTAAATTTATTTGTGATGATGTCTTGACGTTTATCTCTGATAATTAGATTGAATTGTCGTTACAATAAATTTGTTTAGATTGAGAAAACAAACAGTTATTGTGGGATCCTCAACATAAGGATATTTTTAAAAAAATCATTGAAAGGAGATGACATGGATGGGAAATAGGAGATAAAATGGATATATCTCCGGATACATGCAGGAAGAAGATAATTACTTTACTTTCTTCCTACCGGCGAGAGAAAAGTAAAATATTGTTATATTGTTGACACATAACTTAGTATTGTTGGTTTGGCGCTACAATAAATAGTGTAGATCGTCAGGTCAACGTTGATGTCTATCGATATTTTTTACTCTAAGGAATAAAAAAAAATTCACAATATTGTTACAGCATTCCTGTTTTTTTTTCAATGTTATGTGTTTTTTTTTTTTTCGTATGTACTAAAGACGTTCATTTCATAATGTTATGTATGAAGTATGACAAAAACAATAACATATATAAACACATACCAGTAATAATCGTATTGTGTAAGACGTCTCGATTTTGGCGGGACAATCCCTTTTTTTAACAATTTGTCCCGCGGCATTTAAAGAAAAGTCCCGATATTTGGGAAAGAATGCACGACAAGCTAGGGAACGGCGGGAGACCGGAAAGGGAATATACGGTTTATATACATAATTTTGTAATGTAATATATTTGTAAATTGTACTTATGTTGATATTAAAAATAATATAATACTATTTTTGCGTTCTATAAAAATTTTTGTTGCTCCATAGGGTATCTTTACATTTTATAATCTATAGAATCAAATAAGACCAACTTTTTTTTTTTTTTTTTTCATATTTCATAATATTTTGGCGAAATGTTCATATTTTTGTTGTACATATGGGGAATGAAAGACTTACATGGAAGCTTCTGGTAGGATGTAGGAAAGCCAGAGGGAAAACGCCCAGTTGGTAGACCAAGAATGAGGTGGGAGAATAACATTAACTATGATTTGAGGGAAACAGATTATACAGGGAATGATTGGAAAGCATTGGCTCAGGATAGGGATGTATGGAGAGCTTATGTCCGCGCGGCCATGAACCTACGGGTTCGATAGTGCCAGTGAGTAAAGAAGTAAGTAATGTTCGTATTTTAGTAAAAATTTAATATTCCTTCATATGTTTAAATTTTTAAAAATAAAATTTCAATAATTGGTTAAAAACATTTTTGAAGTGATTGTAGTTTTGAAATTATTTGACAATGTAATATGGTATACAGGTAAAAATTCCTCAGTATCCCATCCTGAACAAAATAAATAGTTTTGATAAAAGAAAATAATTGAATAAGGAGACATAGAATGACCAAGTGTAAGCCTTTGTCTCTGCAAAATGTCTACTGAAGGTTTGTGGGTTTCCTATGCATCGCAGGAGGTTCGTTGAAATTAATCATTTCGACGAACATAACACAAGCAGCGCGCGCGCCGCGCATATGTGTACGCACCTTTATATATTCGAATATAAGGTGAGGTTTTCTTCGGGGTGTGTCCTCACCTATAAGACAAATGTCAGGGAACTTTTAGGCCAAAAATCGTCCCCGAACATCATGTGGACATCATAAATATCATCATCATTCATATTCGCCTTTGATTAAGTTTAGGATTAAGGACTCTCCTGGCATAGCACATCAACATTATCACCCATCATATCGGGGCAGCCGTAACCCCGCCTTCCAGTCGCCCCAACCTCAAGCGGGTTACAATTACACCAATGCCAGAAGAGAACACCAGAATATCGAAATGACAACATCCCCCCCCCCCCCGGCATCGAAAAAAAATAATTTATATATATACAGTATATATATATATATATATATATATTGGAATACCATGTTTGTCTTTCTGAAAAAAAAAGGGGGGGAGTAATTTCCTCTCTTTAAAAACGTTTAAAAAGTGGCTTATTTCCGATATTTACCTGATGCTACTGTTGCTAATAAAATAATAATAATAATAATTTTTCCAGATGAATTAATGGAAGAAACTTCTGGTTTCTGAGACTGAGTTTTAAGATGATGTAGAAGAAAGTCTGTCACGTAAGAACAGCTTAAACTAAACGAATTTTATGTGTGTGTATATATATATATATATATATATATGTATGTCCCGGGTTCAAATCCCGGTTCAGGAATTTATTTTTCTTATATATAATCCTTTTACAAAATTAGGAATTCACAATGTCACAGCAAAAGAGAGATACACGAAGACTGGAGCAGAACAAATTAAATTTGTCATTCATATAATGGGAGTAACACATATGGATCGTATAAGAAGTGATTATATCAGCGCAATAGATATAGTGCAGGGAATTAATGAATATTACCCGTTTAAGGAGTAAGCGCAGTTGTTGACGGAGGGCACTGCAGTCGTGTTTATGCAGGAATAGAACACGTGACACTGCTATCTTTGAGTGCAGCGGGGAATGGGACGTGGGACGCTGACAGTGTACACTGCCTTATATGACGTCACGTGCAGCAACAAACAGAGCTTCGTAATTCTTCCGCCTGCAGAGATATTTTGAATGACTAATACCAACTACAGCATGTAAGAAGAATGACCAAGGATAGAATCCCTTGGCAGCTTTAAACCAAACCGAGGGGCAAACGAGATATTGCACGACCACTGACAAGGTGGAGACTGCATACTCCTCTGGAGGAAACAGGAACAGGCTAATAAAAAGCCTAAACTTTAACTGTTCATGATGATGATATATATGAGGCGGTCAGAGGACAAGGGGTACAAGTGGCTTTGTTTAATGAGTTATGTGCAGAAATGGTTAGCAAATATGACACTCGGTTTGGAGCCCAAAAGGCACATGTGTGAGTTTGACAGATGCCGACATCTAGTGGAGTCTTAGAAAGTCACTCAGAAAAACAGCCCTTTTACTTGAGGACAAAGGGTGCGTCTGTTGGTGTACTGCTTGGCTTCCAACGGCTAGGTGGGCTTAAGCATGGAGCGTTGTATTTTGTTAATATTTCACAGTGAAACACAAAACAGCATTCGGTGACAATGCTGGAAGGCAGAATAAAAACCACGTTATTGTTAAGTAACACCCGAATAGAGACAGTAGATCATAAGGTCTTTTGTTAGGCCACTTCTTAATGGAATGTGACCAAGATTTTGAGCTGATTGAGAAGATAAAGAAGAAAAGCAACCACATTTATTCTTGGACCAACGGATCTGTGCCCCCGTAAGAAATGCGAACTAAACACTAATTCCGTTTCTGCCTCGGTAAATAATTTCCCTCCCTGCATTCTTGCCTGTCTCTATTTTCTATCTCTCTCTTTCTCCCCTCCCATTGCTCACAGTTTTGAGCTTTCTTGCGGGATATTATTTGCACGCACAGTCCAGTGTTGTCAACTCAGTATCAGCATGTTATGTTATATAGTATATAAATTGTAAATTATTGTCATTAGCTTAATTCATAAGCATAAATTAGAATTCCTGTATAGTATCAGGATGTTATATAATATGTAAATAAGATCGTAGCATTTTGTAACTTCGCCATAGCCGGTCCCTAGCCCGGATGAGAAAGGAGGAGGGTACGTGACTGTGTGTTCATACATACAATTTTATAATTTTGTTAGGACTTTAAGATTACGTTCCAAATCTAACCAAATAAGACAATGAGGTGAAGGAGAAGTATTTGTGACGAAACATTTATCTTTAAAAACAACATATGTAGATTCCCTTCACGTAATTTCCATTTAACCAACAAATATCCACTATTATGATTACTCGTATATCCATTAATCGTAGTAATCAATCAGTGTCATTGGACTTACTTAAATTAAATATGAAGAAGTAATAATTAACCTTACACTATTCAAGACCCTGACACTGGGGGAAGTTTGGCAACATCCCTACTCGGTCAGTTACAGTGGCTTCTATTTGACGTAGCGTAAGGGGAGCGCGGTGGAATGGTGTGTACTTTTGAAGAACGATGCCAGCGCTACAGGGGCGCAGATCGGTTGGTCCGACTATATGTACCAGAGCATTGGGCAGCAGTCTTAGCTAAATATAGCAGAAAATTTGTGATCGTTAAAATGAATGACGAAGACTTTATCACTCTGAAAGGTTTTAAGCCCTTTTTTAAAGCTGCTTTAAAGGTTTGCAAAAAAAAAATGCAATGACTTCAATGCTTCTTCCTCCTCTTTTGCCAAACAATGAGATACCGAGTCTGAAGTACTTGGAAGTACAAGAATCTTCAGGAGCTTCTTCCTTTTGTCCCTCCTATTCATAATAGATTTTAAACAGATCTTCCTCACTTTGTTGATCCTGGTAAAGCAAACCGCAATAAAATCCATAGAAATGAAGATCTACGACAGTGAACCCGCCCGAATCAATGAAAGTGCCCCAGATTAATTTGGATGTTAAGTTTAGTAACTGTAAATGCCATGGTTTTCCAGTGTAAACGTGCTCTCAACGAGAGAGAAAGAGAGAAACTCCATTGTAGTTAATTTTATGACTAATTTTGTGTCTTAATCTTGTCATAATATGTAACTTTCGGTAAGCACATATATATACCGAGTTCTCGCGACATCTAGTAATAATGGAGAGTATAATACATATATAAGAAAAAATAAGTGTTTGAATTGGATTCGCCTGGTAGTGGATATCACGCTGAGGTACAGACTCAGAAATCCGGGTTCGAATCCCGTCCAGGCATTTATTTTTCTTATCATTCCATATATATATATATATATATATATAGTAGGGGCTAATATTTAGGATTGAATCTGTTCATATTTTGAGGTTAAATGGACTCATATATAAAGAACACAAACACAGTTCATGAGACTTGTCAGATATTCCTGAAATTTTATATTCTCATTCATCTTTAAACTTGATTTTCTTCAAACTAATTTTTTGTCACTTATGCCCTTGTCCTCTGACCGCTTCATATGAGTTTGAAACTATGAAGCTGCCAAATACGATACCACCGATCACAGTGATTTGGAGGTATTTCCGAAGCGAGAAAAAAAAACGCCAGGAAGGTATCTTATGTGATACCTAGGGACGTGGGAGGTTAAACTCTGGACTATGGCGAGGGACGTCACCGGTGTAAGTACCTTTTTGTAATAAACATTTACTAGCGTAATTAATATTTAGGGATCAAAGTTAGAGTGAGCAGATTTCAGGGCCTATGAGAGAAATGACAATGACAGTTGCACAGCCTTGATTCCACTAGGGTTTAATTTTATTGTGAATGTTGGTCAGTGTTCTTCCTGTGTTCCTGCTGAAGCGAGCCATGAAGCCGATTAACAGTCCGTGACTGTGGCTTGGGGTGTGCCTCCTTTCCTAATTCCAGTTAATTTTGACTTTTGTCCAACGTTTGTTTATAAGTAGGTCTACTCCACCGTGTGAGTAGCTGCAACACCAATAAACTTTACTTGTCTGTAACGTTGTAAATTATACAATAATTAAGAGAAATTTCACTCTCAGAAAAACAAGAATATTTGTATATACACTTGCAGATGAGACAGTTCCTAGAACTATTTTTAAACAAAATCCGAAGGAATGGGACTATTCTGGTTGACATGGAAACATTTTTGAAAATTGTACTTACATTCGTCGACCCTACATAATTTATCCGACATTGGTCATGATAAGGGTCGGTCTCTCTCTGTCTCTCTCTCTCTCTCTCTCTCTCTCTCTCTGTCTCTCTCTGTCTCTGTCTCTGTCTCTCTCTCTCTCTCTGTCTCTCTCTCTCTGTCTCTCTCTCTCTCTCTGTCTCTCTCTCTCTCTCTCTCTCTCTCTCTCTCTCTATATATATATATATATATATATATATATATATATATATATATAATTAAGAAAGTTTTCTTAGGTCATGGATTCAAGGTAGGCCTCTAGCCACTGATTCCGACGTATCGGCATGATCTCACATGCCATTTTCAAGGCATGTGTTTAATTATATAAGACCTACACCAGTGACTCGAACCTATCATTCCTTGATAATGTGTTGGGTTATTAAGTCATATTGGAAGCCAATTTAGTAGATCTAAAAACAAAATCAGTAGAAAAATATCAGTAGTATATTGTAAAAAAGGGTCCGACCGTGAGTCAGTTTCCTTTCGGAATCAGTGGCCACAGGCCGGCCTTGAGTCCATGACGCAGAAAACCCAAAAAAACTTTCTTAATCTTAATCTACTATATATATTTAACCCATAGGACTTAGAGATATAGGAAGACCAAAATGGAGATGGACTTATCAATCACATATTTAGATCTCATTGGAACAGGCACAAACGACCTAAACCTAAATAAGTCCATTGTGATGATTATATATATATATATATATAATTATATATATGGAATGATAAGAAAAATAAATGCCTGGACGGGATTTATTTTTCTTATCATTCCATATTAAGCTTGCATTGCTCAATGTTAAACATTTAATTATAACATATATATATATATGTGTGTGTGTGTATGTATATATTCTATAGTGTTCTGCCCTGGGCAGGCCTTTTCACTGCAATCATAGCATTTTCATGATATGCTTTGCAGCTTTACTAGGGAATTATAGGTGTGTAAGCTTCCCGTTGTTTTCCAGAATATATATATATATGATATACCCTCCATGGTATACCTTGTTGTGGTGGAGTGGCTTGCGTGCTTAAATGATCCTGAGAGCTATGCTGGCGGTAGCATTGCTGCCGATAGGGTTACCCATGCCGGACTGGTCGAAGGTGATAAGCCAGACGAAAAAAGTACCTTGGTCGAAAGAGTGACTATCTTTCACCGTAAAAATAGAACCGTCAAGAAATGCGGACATGTGCTCAACTGGGGTAAAATTTTCCGGAGGGAGAGCTTATGTCCGTGCGGCCATGAACCTACGGGTTCGATAGTGCCAGTGAGTCAGTCAGTCATATATATGATATAATTAAATGTTTAACATTGAGCAATGCAAGCTTAACATGGTATGATAAGAAAAATAAATGCCTGGACGGGATTCGAACCCGGATCTCTGAGTCTCTACCTCAGTGTGATATATAGGCCTATATATATATATATATATATATATATATATATATATATGTGTGTGTGTGTGTGTGTGTGTGTGTGTGCGCGCGCGCATGGTGTTTCAGAATAAGAATTGCAGTCTTCTATGGGTTGTAGAGGGGACTTCGTAGATCAAGTTTTGATGAGGAACCCATGTCCGGACACGTACCATTTCGATGTAGAATAAATTTGAAGATCGAACCATAATGGGCTGATATCGTGCGTCTTGTGTTTCAGAATAAGCATTACAGCTTCTAAGGGTTGTACTACATCTATCGAGTCGGAAGAAATATTTTTACACGAATTCTGGCGGTAGCAGAAATTGAGCACACACCACGTCTTGTGGGGTGTATGAAAACATGCGTCGCAGGTATACTTTGTGCAACGAACAACAGGGTCACCATGTGGAACCACACTGGTAGTACAACCAGTACTTATTCTGAAAAAGCCTATATAGGCCCTATTATATATATTCATCCATAGTAATTCTGCCCGAGGTCTTATATGCTATGCTTTGCAGCTTTATTAGGGAATTATAGGTCTGGTAGTTTACCGTTGCTTTCCACACCGGTGAAGGATGATGATGATGATGGCTGCATTATTTTCGGGGACAGTTGGACCCTAATCTTCCTGACATTTGTCTTACAGGTGAGGAAAAACCCCGAAAAAACCTCACCCAGGAGCCTGTCCCGACCGGGAATCGAACCTGGGCCCATAGCCGCTGTGGTCTCGAGATACCGTGCTGCCTTGTTGGATTCCTGGTCAAGACAGGCTCCTGGGTGAGGTTTTATTCGGGGTTTTTCTTCACCTATAAGACAAATGTAGGAAGCTTAGGGTCCAACGTCCCCGAAAAAAACATCCGGCCAACATCATCATCCTTATCATTATCATCATCATCCTTCCCCGGTGTGGAAAACAACGGGAAGCTACCACACCTATAATTCCCTAGTAAAGCTGCAAAGCATAGCATGAAAATGCAGAATTAACACTTCTTATAGGACTATAGTAAAACGGCCGTGATGGCATGTTATATATTCCTTGCCTCTGGTCCCGAGGGTGGTTCAAACCCGGTCGGTGTCGGATGGAAAAATCCAAAGGACAAGTCTACCGGGAGAGACTTGAAGCTATGGGTCCCGAATCTCAAGATTTTCAGTCTCCTAAAAGAATCGCAAGCCTGAATGAAGAAGTCTCTATGCATAATTTAACCGACCTTCATCCATCCATGTAGTACCTTCGTTGACATCTGTAAGAAAATAAGCGTAATTAAATTAGATTGGTAAAGAAACTCCAGCTAGGGAACACCCATGTACTGAACAATGAATTGAATCTAAAGAGGTTAATTATTAAATATAATTTGAAATAACTAGTGGGCCTACAGGGTGAAGATATTATTATGTTAGATTTTAATACATTAAAATTGGGTTGAAAATCTTAATGTACAGCCTTTGAAAACAAATGATGGCGCAACTCTTGATGATGGAAAGTTGAGTTTTGAAGAGCGATTCACACCAGTACGTTGTTACATGTTCTGACTCATTTGAGTATAAAGCGGACGGCGTAAGTCTCTATTCATGCAGCATTCGTATCGTTCGCGTCATTGGAGCAGTCGGTAGGGTGCTCGTTTTTCGACGACGCGGGCCCATGTTCGATTCAGGTCAGGTATATTTTTTCTATTTATTATTATTTAATAACCTCGTTAAATTTCATAATGTTAGCACGCTTCGTTATATAAATAAATTTGTAAATGATTAAGAAAGTTTTCTTGGGTTTTCCGCGTCATGGATTCAAGTTCGGCCTCTGGCCACTGATTCCGACTTTTAGGCATGATCCTACATGCCATTATCAAGGAATGATAAGTTCGAGTCACATGTTTGGGTCTTATATAATTAGACACACAGAGTTTTCGCTGTGGTCCGATTCCGAAGCCTTACATCCATCCAGGTTTAGTGCTGATGTAGTTGAACACCTTCAGTTTTCAGTGTGGTCCGTTTCGGAACCCGTACATCCATCCAAGCGTCGACCACACTCCATGTTGCCCAACCGTGGTTTTCTTCATATCTTCGCTGTTCTGGGAATAATATGATGGGCAGCGAGAGCAGTTTTCCATGTAGATGGTAATCTTTGGGCATCATCTCGGGTGTTCATAGAATGTGGCTTTTTTCAATCTCTATTGCTTCTCTGATTCTTGATTTTTTCATTATCTATTTTAGCCAACGTTCTAGATCCTGTGAGGTCGATCTTGTGATCCCTCTGTTTCATATGTTGCACCAGAGTTGATGTAGGTTCTAGACGATTTATTGCAGCCTTATGTTCTTGTATTCTGCAGGAAATTCGTCTGTTAGTACATCCTGAGGTATGTACACACATGCGCGGCGCGGGCGCTGCTCGTGTTTATGATCGTCAAAATGATTAATTTCAACGTACCTCCTGCGATCCATAGGAAACCCACAAACCTTCAGTAGTCATTTTACAGAGACAAAGGCCTACATTTGGTCATTCCATGTCTCCTTATTCAATTATTTTCTTTTATCAAAACTATTTATTTTGTTCTGGGTGGCATACTGATGAATTTTTACCTGTATACCATAATACATTGTCAAATAATTTCAAAACTACAATCACTTCAAAAATGTTTTTAACCAATTATTGAAATTTTATTTTTTAAAAATTGAAAAATCATCATCATCTTCTTCAAGGTATGGGCCTGTTGGCACGTTCCGCTCCCCGGCGACATGAAGGAATATTAAATTTTTACTAAAATATGAACATTTCGCCAAAATATTATGAAATATGAAAAAATATGTTGGTCTTATTTGATTCTATAAATTATAAAATGTAAATATACTCTATGGAGCAACAAAAAATTTTATAGAACGCAAAAATAGTATTATAATATATTAATGTTTAATATCAACATAAATACAATTTACAAATGTAATACATTACAAAATTATGTATAGTACCAGTAATATTTTATTCTTTGGAATATTTCTCATTTGAATGAATTTTTTAAGTAGATTGCTGTCGTTGTTTAAAAGGTCATGAATTTTTTCACAAGAATTTGTTAAATTATATTTCACACATAAAATGACTTTCAAAGTCTTAACACTCAATTGCGTTTTTTTTTATGTCCACACTTTATTTACCAAACAATGGTGGTCGAATCAACAATGTAAACTTTGATAAGCAGTTCTCAACAATTATTTGTTATTAAAGTTTAACATTATAAAATTAACAACAATAATATAAAACTCATATCCTGGCGAAAACCGTATACCCTTTCCGTTCTCCCTGCGTTCCCTAGCTTGTCGTGCATTCTTTCCCAAAAATCGGGACTTTTTTTAAATGCCGCGGGATGCGGGACAAATTATTAAAAATCGGGACTGTCCCGCCAAAATCTGAACGTCTGGTCATCTTACACAATACGCTTATTACTGGTATATATATTCTATTGTTTTGTGATACTTCATACATAGCATTATGAAATGAGCCTGTTTAGTACACACGAAAAAAAAACACATAACATTGAAAAAAAAAAACAGGCATGCTGTAACAATATTGTGAAATCATTTTTTTTTATTCCTTAGAGTAAAAAATATCGGTAGACATGAACGTGCAAATTGACCTGACAATCTTCACTATTTATTGTAGCGCTAAACCAACAATACTAAGTTATGTGTCAACAATATAACAATATTTTACTTTTCTCTCGCCGGTAGGAAGAAAGTAAAGTAATTGTCTTCTTCCTGCATGTATCCGGAGATATATCCATTTTATCTCCTATTTCTCTCCAGGCATCTCCTTTCATTGATTTTTTAAAATGATCCTTATGTTGAGGATCCCACAATAATTGTTTGTTTCTATAAATATCAATATGTTTTAACATTATAATTACAATGAAATAAACGTTATCCCAATCAAAACATAAATTTATTATGTCGACGTTTCAATCTCCTTATGTGAGATCATTTTCAAGACATGGTTGTTTATAAATTTACCTGTCTTGAAAATGATCTCTCATAAGGAGATTGAAACGTCGACACAATAAATTTATGTTTTGACTGAGATAACGTTTATTTCTTTGTAATTATAATATTAATTACTCTCAGTGAAAAATAATTAAAAAAAAGTATAAGTTTTAACATGTTTCCCTCTGACCACTCCATACTCAAATAATAATAAGGTGCGCGCCGAAAACAACAAACCTCTCAAGTACCCGTCCAAATCTAAACAGCGAACCATCAAAGTGTTCGTGGAAAAAACCGACAATGAGTGGATCGTGGTGCGCCGCGCGGCGCGCAAGTGTGTACGTACCTCTACATCAGCGGTAATCATTACGCGGCCCGCGGGCCGCATGCGGCTCTTAAAGTTATTTATTAAGGCTCTCGGAATAATTTTACCTTCATTACATTACATTTAAATTTTAAATTCTAAGTATAAAATAATATTATCTTTATTGAAATTCTACAAAACTTTGGATATCCCTGTATCATTCGGAGCAGTACAGTACCGCACGTGTTCAACAATGCAATGCAATGTCCTGACTAGTGTTATTAGTTTTGAATATATGTACGTTTGTTTTTAAAACCGGTTGAACTTCTACATTGTAGTCCAAATCTTTCACA
Source organism: Diploptera punctata (assembly GCA_030220185.1). Taxonomy (NCBI): domain Eukaryota; kingdom Metazoa; phylum Arthropoda; class Insecta; order Blattodea; family Blaberidae; genus Diploptera; species Diploptera punctata. The sequence continues at coordinate 607,051 of JASPKZ010002677.1, read as the reverse complement.
ATGAAATATTATACAATTTAGTTTCTATGAACAAGAGACTGGATACTGTGTGTTACCTAATCAGTTGAAGTGAAGTGAAGTGAATTTCAGTGTTTAATAATGGCTGGTGTTTTTTCGAAAGGGATAAAGAGAAAACTCGAAGATGAAGGAAGAGTTTTTCAAGATACTTGGGATCATGAATTGAACGGGTGAGTGGAAAAAGGATAACATTCCAACTTCCTAGTTTGTGGGAAAACAAAAAAAATAAGTTTACAGAAAAAGCTAAGAGTGCTATCGGAAAATTTACTATTAGTGAATTGTAGAGCTAATCATTAAGTGTTCGCTCAAAAAATCTCATAGTTAAATACTTACTTGTTTAGTAATTATTAATTATTAAATCTGTTGGAATAGTATCCTTTTTCCACTCAATGTTTTGTCAATCGATAAAAATAATTAACTATTATGTTTTTTGTGTCATAAAATGTTTTAATAGTAAAAAAAACACTTTAAACTGTTTTTACTTTACACAATGCTGACCATGATACGAGTCTTCATTCATCCTTATCACTGTCTGCTGTATTTGAAGTTGGATACTTAAGGATATCTTCATAGAATGACTTGTACTCATCAGGTATGTAGTGCGTGACTTTTGAGATGTCTTGTATCTTTTTGATGTTGATTCCAAGTTCCCAGTATATGCTGCAGTAGTAGGAAGTTCCACATAATCTTGTTTTTTCAACCTGAAAGTTCCATGGTGCAGACCATCAATGTATTCGGAAGCCTCGACTCAGCCTTTCATCTTCTGAGTAAATACAAGTTGTCTGTACTTACTGATGTTGAATGTCAAATTTTTATTTTCAATATCTTTACATGTTTTCTTGAAATACTGTGGCCACCAGCCTTTGAAGTTGAGTACCTGGTTGTTTAGAAGCCTCTTTACTTCATATGGAGGGTTGAGTTTCCTGGCATTTCGAATGATGTCATCATACTGGTTTGGAGAGTAAATCCGATCCAATCTTCGAACTTGTCGTTTAATGACTGAAAATGTTCTGTCACATGGCAGAAAACTATGGCCTCGGATTGGGTAGAACTGGTGAATAACTGAGAATCTACCATTCATTGTTAGCGTTGCAAGCAACCTAGTTAATGTGTGGTTGCGATTCTGGCCAGCACATGCGTCGCTGAAGACATACAGGATCTTTACTTCTTCAGAGATCTGGTTAATGAAATCCAGAAGACAGCTGCATACTTCATTAGGACCCCTTAGAGCTTCACCCTCTGTGTACGTTATAGAAAATTGAAGTACCACGGCCAATATCATGAATATTAAATACATAGTACCAAAGTTTACGGAGATAAAACATTTCTTGTACAGGAATGAAAGGGAGAGGCATGTTTTGCATGAAGTCAAACGCAATAGCCATGACATCATTTCTTTCCTTGCAGATATTCTTGACATTCTCCATCTTACTGTAAAATTTCTTTGCTCGCCTCTTATGAACTAGTAGCTCGGCAACAGCAGCCCTTTTTGCCACATCGTTCAGAGTTGAAGACTTTATTTTTGTGTTTAAGTCTTCACAGGTTGAGCAAACGTCTACTTGTGGCCTACCAAATCGGTACCCGTAGTTGTCATTGAAATGTTTCAAGTAGTACTCATATTTTATGACTCCCTTCAGATCAGGATGTTTTTTAATGAAGAGACCATGCATTTTTGAAACTGTCAAACTTGAATCCAAATATGTGACTGGAAGAGATGAGTAATGTGATTCTTTTTTAGGAAATGAGGATATATGATCATCTATTTTTATGACAATGTGTGCATCAAGTGTATTCCCCCGATTTTGGGCTCTTCCCTCTCATATCAACCGGTGACTGATTAGTTGCAACAAGCTTGGTTAGGCGTTGGACTACTTTGCTGGAGATTGCATGCAAACTTATGTAAGCATTTCGACAAACTTCGACTCTGCTTGTCCCTTTAATGGCAAAGTACTTGAAAGACGACAAGTTTTGTTTGGAATTCTTTGTTAATGGACGGTGTCGAGCAACATCATATCTTTCTATCAGCCCCATAAGAAATGTATCCTTTTCATTTTTAGGACGACCATTGTATATATTATTAATTATTGAACCCTTCTCCTCAACACTGAAGTTTCCCATACACTTTTTACGGCAGTTACAATCTGGACCAGTTGTTTTAGCTTCAACTAATAAACCTTTACATGAAACAAATTCCTTGCCTTTCTGCCTAGCAAGTTTCTCTTTCTCTTTACATTGTAAGTCTTTATTAGCCTTACCTCTCTTTCGTTCAGGTTCATATTCTTCCTCGGAGTCACACATACTTTAGGACACAATACCCTGTCTTACAACAGAACTACAAAATAATGTAAAATATAAAATAAAAGCAATGACAATAATAATTATTGTCATTGCTTTTATTCAGAGAACTGTGATATGCAACTTTATACAGTGAGTAATATAACAACAATGAACTCCAGGTTATTAATTTTGTTACTGACAATAATGCCAACTTCATGAATACACAATATTGAGTAGAAAAAAGATAATATTCCTGGAATGTTATCCTTTATCCACTCAACTAAAATTTCAATGCTGGTTTTAACAATATATAATACTGGAATATAACCCTTTTTACACTCATTGGATAGCTTAAGCAAAGATCTACAAAATGGCTATTTCAGTTTAATTTCTCAAATTTTTGGAATGTTATCCTTTTTCCACTCACCCGTTCAATTTTTCTTCATACCTGCTAAAAAGGAAGGCAGTGCGATGTGTTTATTATGTCGAGACGTAGTTCAAGGTTATAAACGATTTAATCTTAATAGGCATTATAAAACGGTGCATTCAAATTTTGAGTGCAAATATCCTAAATATTCTAAATTGAGAGCAGAAAAACTAAAAACATTAAAAATGTCAATAGTGTCTGAACGGAAAATGATGTTGGATACCGTAAGTGAAAATAAATTGATAACAAAAGCATCATATGAGGTAGCAGAAATTTTAGCACGCAAAATGAAACCGTTTGCAGATGCAGAGATTTTTAAGGAGTGTTTTCTAGTCGTTTGTGACACATTATTTTCTAAATTCCCAAATGCAAAACAGATAAAAAGTTACATACAAAAGTTACAATTTTCCGATTCTACTTGTGTTACGAGAGTTAACGAAATGTCTGTAGACATGCTCCTTTGTACTCTCGATGAAATTCGTGAATGTGACTATTTCAGCCTTGCTCTGGATTCGTCCACAGATATTAGTTCCACCTCTCAGTTGCTTTTATTTGTTAAATATCGTAATAAGATAGGGATTATAAAGGAAGAATTTTTAACTGTAATACCTATGATAGGTCAGACACGGGGAATAGATGTTTTTGAAAGAGTTAAATCTTTTTTTGACAAATACAAAATTGACCTAAACAAACTTTCATCAGTGTGCACTGACCAGTTGCCCCTCAATGGTAGGTTGTCATACAGGATTCATTTCTCTGTTAAAAAAACATTTAAATAGAGACCACTTATTAACATACCATTGCATTTTACATCAAGAAAATCTTGCTGCTAAATTTGACGAAACTTTCAGATCTGTGATGAAAAAGTAATTAACATTGTTAATTTCATTAGATCACGTGAACTAAATCATAGGCAATTCATAGAATTTCTCAAAGAGCTTAATTAACTGTATGATGATGTTATTTATCACAGTGAGGTCAGGTGGCTGAGTAAAGGAAGAGTTTTGGAACGATTTTTTAATCTTCGCCATGAAACAAAACTCTTTTTAAGTGAACGAGATAAAGAATACCCTGAACTAGACTCTTCTTCATGGTGATTAAAAGTTGACTTCCTGGCTGACATAACAGGAATACTGAATGATGTCCAAATTAAAATGCAAGATACAAATAAACTTATTACTCAGCTCACAAGTGCAATTTTTTTCTTTAGAAGAAAAATTAAAAATGTATACAGAAGAACTTAGTAATAATGATTTCACTAGTTTCCCATGTTTCCAACAACTTATTGAAGAATATTCAGAGGAAGAAATAAACTTGCAACCCTCACTTTACTACACCATGATTTCAGCGCGAGATTTAATGATTTTAGAAAGTTTCGAAACCTGGGTTGTCAATTTTTGGTCCTGAGATTAGAAATCTAAAAAAATGAACTTATTGATCCCCGGCAGGATTCAGAACTGGAAGGTATTTTTCAAGAGAAACGAAAAACGAATTCAATTTTAGAGTTTTGGGATACAGTTCCAGAAAAACAGTTCGAAAACTTGGTGTCGTGTGCATATAAAATTCTGTGTCTTTTTTGATCAACGTATGTTTATGAAATGACTTTCAGTAAGATAAAGTTCATCAAGGTAAACATAGATCTCGTCTCACCAAAGTGAACTTGGAAAACCTGCTGCGGATATGTGTGGCAAATCAACCAGCTCGTATTGACAAAATTGTGCAGGAGAGTAGCAGAGTTCGACCATCAACTTCACAGCAGTAATCTACACAACTGTAAGCTGCCTTAAAATTATGTACAGCACTGTAGTAATAATAATAATAATAATAGTAATAATAAAATAATAAACAGTTAATTATTAACAAAAATTAAGTGACAGTAATCAGTAATTAATTGTCTTATCCATAAATGTAAAAAAAAAAAAGCTGCTTGTTACCAAGCCTGAGAACTGTGAAATTTGGTGCGGCTCTCGAACAGATATGGTTTCTTATATTTGGCTCTCTTGTAATTTATAGTGAGTACCACTGCTCTACATGTAGTTGTTCGCATGAGGTGCAAGGTATCTCGTAGATGCACACCTGAGCAAGTTGGAGACGGTGTTTTCCGAGTGAAATAGTTTTAATCTGATGTTATTGTAGTACACGGCTTATTTTATCCGTAGTGCCTTGCACATACGGTAAGAAGGCAGTATATATTAAGCTTGCATTACTCAATATCAAACATTTAATTATAATGTATATAACTTATATGGAAACAAGTCCACCGCTGTGGTCTCGAGGTAGCGTGCTGCCTTGTCACGCAGCGGGTCCGGGTTCGATCCCCGGTCGGGACAGTTTTTCTGGGTGAGGTTTTTATCGGGGTTTTTCCTCACCTGTAAGACAAATATCAGGAAAACTTTAAGGCCCAAACAGTCCCCGAAATCATATAGCCATCATCATCATCCTTATCATTATCATCCTTCACCGGTGTGGAAAGCAACGGGAAGCTACCACATCTACAATTCCCTAGTAAAGCTACAAGCATAGCATGAAAATGCTATGATTGCAGTGAAGGACCTGCCTTCGGGCAGAATTACTATGGATGGATATGGAAACATTCCCGGTCGGGACAGGCTCCTGGGTGAGATTTCTTCGGGTTTTTTCCTCACCTGTAAGATAAATGTCGGGAAGCTTAGGGCCCAACGGTCCCCGAAATCATCCGGCCATCATCATCCTTATCATTATCATCATCATTCTTCACCAGTGTGGAAAGAAACGTGAAGCTACCACACCTACAGTTCTCTACTAAAGCTGCAAAGCATTGCAGTGAGAGATCTGCCCTCGGGCAAAATTACTATGGAATAGAATATATGGAAATAAATTAAAACGATTATAACGTCTTATTATTTTGTTTATAAAAGATACATGACATAATAAAATTATTTATTTCCATTACTAATACAAAATGTGTCTGATTAATTTTAATTAATTTCATATCTAATTTCATTATACAAATAAGTTCTGAAGTACTGCATCGCTTCATACAGACAATTTCTAAGAGAGATGGTTGTGGTCTAGTGGAGGGAGCTTCTGTTTCCTGTGCACGAGGTCGCGTGTTCGATCCTGCTGTCATGCTTTTTTTTCTCTCTCTCACTCGTCCTTATTTCAGTTATTTTTTCATTTGTTTATTTTGCTTTGTTTTATTTTCAGTATTTACCGCACTACTTATTTACACGAAATTGTTTTCCTTTGTATGACACCCAACGAAATAGACGGATTTAGTTTCTCAAGTAGTTGTATACCTGTGAACCGAATAGCTGATCTCTGGTCATGCGCAGTGGCTTCGTTCTGAGACTTGAAAATTATCTGTGCGTCATCAATTATTTCAAAGGCTGTATCATACATGTCTTTTAGGCTATTTGTTTACTAATTCAGTTATTGTTTTCCAGTATATAAATTAATTTTGTTTTTTTAATTTTTATTAATTGAATTATTATCTTATTATAAAAACAGAACTTTGTTTACTTTCAGGTGAGTTCCATATACACTAATTCCATCTGAACAGAAGATGATTTCCAACTTATCAACTACGTAAGTTTGCGAATACACAGTCTATGTATTTAGATATGTTAAGTTTGTAATATCACAAATAGGAATGAGATGCACAAAGAAATTAAACATAGGCTCAATTCTGGAAATGCGTGCTATTATGTATTACAGGAACTCTTGACGTCCCAACTCCTTTCAAAAACGTTAAACTGAAAATATATAAAACTATTATTCTCCTAGTTATATTATATATATATATATATATATATATATATATATATATATATGAAACATGAACTCTTACTTTAATGGGAGGAAAGGAGGTTACGAGTATCTGAGAATAAAGTTCTTTGGAAAATTTTTCACCAAAGGGAGACGGACAGACAGGTAAATGGAGAAGACTACGTGCAGTGAACTAGATGGCATTTATAGGAAACAGATATAATTAGAACAGTTAAGTCTCGTAGACTGATATGGGCAGGACATATGGCTCGAATGGGAAATGAAAGACGTGAATGGAGGAAGCTTCTTGTAGGAAAACCAGAGGGAAAACGCCCATGTGGTAGACCAAGCATGAGGTGGGAGAATGACAGTATCCATGATTTGAGGGAAATAGATTATACAGGGAATGATTGGAAAATATTAGCTCGGGATAGGGTTGTACGGAGATCTTATTTCCTCGCGGCCATGAACCAACGAGTTCGGTAGTGTCAGTGAGTTAGTTTTAAGTTCGTAATACGAGTATATCACATGTAGAAATAAGTACAATAGGCCCTATATAATAGAAATGGGCAATTAATAACAAACGAAGGACATTTTGAAGAAGTGTCTGAATTCAAGTAGCTACCTAAGGACAATAATTACAAATAGGAATGATGTGAAGAAAGAAATTAAACCTATCCTTAACTCTGGAAATGCATGCTTTTAGGCTATGAGTTACATGGACCCTTGTCATCCTAACTTCTCTTAAAATAAAATGAAAAATAGCTAAAATATATAAAACGATTATTGTTCCAGGTTATATTATTTGTATGCCCTTAATTTTAGGGGTTTTTCCTCATGTGTAAGACATATGTCAAAAAACTTTAAGGACCAAACGGTCCCTGAACGCCAACTGGCTATCATTATCATCTCTCGTTCTCGCCTCATCTAGATTAAGTTTTGGATTAAGACCTCTTCTGGCGCATAAATACCATCATCGCCTTCCATATCAATTCATCTAAAATTAATTTTAAAGCACCGTTGAGTTTATGTAATAAAATTTTAAAAATATAAAATGAGTACCTGATAAATCAGACGTCCTCAACTAAAATAGTTCTGTTCGAAAAACTTCGTCAATTAGTCAAAAATATGAAGACCTTTCAAAAGCATATTTCATCTTCAACTGATACCAGTTTATATGCAGAAGATGAAACATGGTTTTGAAAGGCCTTCATATGTTTTAACTACTTGACGAAGTTTTTCAAACAGAACTTTATATGTGGACGACTGATTTATCAGGTAAGCATTTTATATTTTCAACATTTTAACACCTTCCATTTACCATCGGGGAAGCGTAACCCCGTCTTCCAGGCGCTCCAACCTCAGAAATGGGTTACAAGTACGGCAAAGCCATGAGAGAATATCGAAAATTTACTGATAAAACCTGTTGGCATTGATAAAAAGAAGGGAGGTGAAAAGACCATAATAAGAGATGAGAAATTTCTTAGGAAAGATTTTGGACTAGAGAGAGATGAACAGCAGTTAAATAAGTGGAGTAGACTTAACTGTCAGCTGTTTTGTCCTAATGGAAACTAGATATAGTAAGAACAATTATCTCGTAGACTGCGATGGGCAGGACGTGTGGCATGAATGGGGAATGGAAGAGGGTCATCAAAATTTCTTGTATGAAATGCAGAGGGATTGGGTTCGGTATGTAGGTCAAGAATGATATGGATAATATTATGCATAATTTGAGGTAAGTGGATTATAGAATTATACATAGAATGATTGGAATTCGTTAGATCAGGAGAGGAATCTGTAGAGAGTATATGCAGGTGTATCGCAGTCGGGAAAATCTTGAAAACCGGGAATAAATCGGGAATTTGAAAGCAACCGGGAAATATACGATAATTCGTAAAGTGATGTGCATCTATCTTGTATTCAATTCAAAAGAATCGCAATCGTTAAACCACATTCTAAAAATGTTTACAGATATTGGCATATTCCTTGGAAGAAATGTATATGAAACTGTATCATACGTTTGGCGGAGTCAAACTGTCGCCGTTAACACGATGTCGCATTACAAAACAATACTTGGCACAAGTAGTTATAAATTATGTGTTTTTATTACTTACACATATTTAAAAAAATACAAAATTAGGTTTACTAGAATTCATTCAATTTAGCACTAAAAAAACTCGGGAATTATTATTTGATACCATGAAAACACCGGAAAATAGTCGAGAATTTCATATTTGTAATTTGCTGGACACTCTGATAAGTTCTGCGGTCATGAACTTCCTAATTCGATATTGCCAGTGAGTTCAGTTTGGAGCATTTATTTTGCACTTCTGCCTACCCCCCTCCCAGTTTTAACTAATAGCTACCATTGAGTTCGATCATCAATTCTGTTCCTCCATCCTCTTATTCCTAAAACCGTGTATATATTTATCCACATAGTTAAATCTCAGTCTTCGTCGATTTCTATTCCTTTTCCCTCACCCATAAAGCCCACCTTGTGGGCCCATTCCTTGCCCTTCATTCTCATTATCAACTGTGATCTTCTGGCTTTTAAAAAATCGCGTTATATTGGTTTCTGATATAATTCTAAAATTTCTAAATTTAGTGTGTATTCTCCTGAAGATATGACTGAATTCAAATTCCTAGGAGCAATAATTACAAATAGGAATGAGATGCATAGAGAAATTAAACATAGACTCAAATTTGGAAAAGTATGCTATTATGCATTAACACGGACTCATGTCATCCCAAGTTCTCCAAAAAAAAATGTTAAACTGAAAAAATAAAATAAAACCGTTATTCTCCCAGTTATACTATATGGATGCGAAACATGGGCTCTTGCTTTAAGGGAGAAGTAAATATTAGGAGTATTTGAGAATAAAGTTCTTAGCAAATGTTAGTTTATGTCCAAAGAGAGATGACAGAGAGGCGAATGAAGAAGACAAAAATAAGTTACATGATCTTTATAGGAAACCAGATTCCATAATATGTATAGTTAAGTTTTGTAGACTGTGATGTGTAAGGCATGTGGTACGAATGGCAAATGAAAGAGGAGCATGGAAACTTCTTATACGAAATCCAGGAGAAAAGGCCTGTTTAGTAGACTAAGAATGAAGTCGGAGCAGTGGCGTGCGGAGGTCAGAGCAATTACCCCAGCTGTATGACAAAAAAATGTGACTTATAGTTTATAAAAACTTTCATTCCAAACTATTCACTTTACAAATGGTATCATCCTTTTTTTTTTCTCTAGATCCCGTAAATCTGGAGTTGGGTCTACCTTGTTGTACGAGGTCATTTTTGTTGTTGGCGGGTCTGTTGCACGAAAATGGTCTCATTTGTAAATTATACAGTCACATTCAATTTTACTGAATTGAGAAATCATATTCATCAGTAACTCGTAAAAATGTAATAAATAGGGTTCGGACACTATACATAATATTACTTGATGAGAGAGTGGTAGGGGGTATAGTAGCACCAATCTGACTAGTATAGTATTTGTGCTATACTGTTTAACAGGAGGTATAGGTGGGTAAAGAAATAAGTAGCTAATTGTGGATTACAAGTTTATTTTGTTGCTTAAAATATTTTTTAACTCTTTAAATTAAACGCTACAGTACAACAAAAAATTAAATTTATAATTTCCGTACATTAATTCTCTTTGTGCATCTATAAATACAATGTTGCATACATTATTACAAAAAATAACAAGTTCTTTATTTCTACACAATTATTTTCTTCGTACAGTTTTAAATAAAGAGGTAGCACAAAAAAAAATTGTCCACTGTACATAATATTTTTAAAATCCTGTTAGTTACACTTGTTTCGCTTCTGTAGAGTTGTTACACTGAATAACAATGCATTTCCGTAAAGTTTCAAAAGTAAAACTTCTTCGATGACTGTTCAAGCAAAGTTTATATTTAGAAAAACTCCTTTCTACTTCACATGAGGTAACGGGGCAAAACGAAATTAGGGTATATCACGGGTATCTAACATGGAGACAGTACATGCGTTCTTGTAGTCCATTAGAAAATCCTTTATATTGCAAATAGCTGAGTATCCAGGGGTTTTCAGCAATACACTTCGCAATTTCAGATGCCAAAACTATTTCCTGTTTCATCAAAATGTCGCGATGAATTTTCACCAGTTTTATGGAATCAATCAATGCTATATGTGAAGATTCCAGTTTTTATTATTATTTAAGGAATATCTTTGCAGACGTTGTTGATTGCCTGCAAATTTTGATACAGTTATCCTGACATCAGAGATTTCACAATTTTTATCGCCTAAATTTCTTCATCAAATTTATTAACTACTTTAACAATCACTTGATAATGCTGTAAGTAGTATGCAGTGGTCTGAAACCAAGTCCCCCACCGAGTTAAAACAGGTTGAGGCGGCAAAGGGATTTGTGGTGCAATTTCCTTAATTACTGTTTCCTAGAAGGGGCTTTTAAAAATATTTTCTTCATGTTTGATACAAAATGGGCCACAACAGAGAAATGCAACCTAATACCTTCGGCATGGGCCAAGCAAGTTAGATCTATCATTTTCGGATATCGTTCTTTAATTCTGGAAGCTGCTTTCAACATATAAGGGGTTGCGTCTGTTACAAATAGAAAAAACATTATCTCTTTTTATATCATTGGGCCATAGAAGAGACATAACATTTTCAAAAAGTTGTCGATTTCAGAATGGTTGACTTTATTTAAGACCTCGGTAGTTAACAAAAATTTGTTCCCGGGGTTTTCAGGTGATAATATCCCCTCTATCACATTTATCACATTTCCTATAGACCTTCCGGACGCATCCTGGGTTTCATTTATTGACACCCATATTTTATGATCTGCCACAGTATTTCTAATGTATTTCAGAACGTCATCACAACAATGGGATAAATAATACCTGCGTAAAGTTGTTTCACAAGGAATTTTTCTTCCCGTATATTTCTAAAAAAAATTATAAGCTGGATTTTGCACTTTATTGAAATGAATGTTCGCGGAAACCATCGTTTCGCATAAATCCTTGTAAAATTCACGATAATTACAAGTGTCTGAAACTCCTTGTGCAGATGACTGTATTTCATCGTCAAGCTTATGTTTTACATTCCCAATGTGTGTTTTAGATTTGCAATGGCTCTTGATAAAAATTCTTCTTTCCCCCTTCAACTCTACATTACACAATTTACAAAATATTTATCTTCTTTTAGGCAAAATTACTCACGGCCGTACTCACGTACAAGTGAATTCATCTTGTGTGTGTGTTTGTTTTCGTCATGTTGTAATCATTCATCAGATCGTGGTGATCGGTATTATGATTTGACTGCATACTATACTTGACACTGCGCACGGGACAGTACTAACTACCTGTGTAGTCAACTGTTTGAAATCGACACGGCAATTAAGTCCGAGCTCTAGTAATAATAATGCGTTTGAACGAATCTGTGTCGATATTAAATTCAACTGTTGCTTTCCACAAATAATATTTTGTTTTTGTCTTTGTCTAATGCCACCAGGTTGTCTTTTATGACATTTCTGGTTTTCTCCCCTGGCATTGGCAGAATTGTAATTCATTTCCTAGGTTGGGGCACCTGGAAGGCGGAGTTACGTTACCCCGATGGTATGATGGATGATAAATGATAACGAAGTACCAGGAGAGTTCTTAACCTAAATTCCAGACCATGGGTAACAACAGGAATAATTCCTTTTAAGGAAACATGCCCATGGTTTGACCGGGAATCGAATCTCCGAGACCTCATGAACAGTCGTCAGGAACGCTGATCACTAGCCCATGAGGCTGGTCTATACATTCGAAATAATCAAATTGTTGTTATTCAGATATGCAATATAAATAAAGCTTCTTAAATTAACAGGTTACTATAGCTGGCAAAACGTACCGCATAATTGTATTTATTTATTTGTTGTATTTTGTAAAATGTAACTAGCATAAATTAAATATTTTAAATTAAGAAATGTTATTTCGAAAAATTCTATTACTGGCGCTTAACAAATCAGTCAATCACTTTTTTTTCATCAAATGTATTCCTATTCGAGTTGAGACGTTAATTGGGTACAGCTAGCTAGTATTCAATAAAAAGTCAGTGGAACAATGGAATAAGACACAAGCTTCATCTAGTGGATTATCACCGGACGTAGCAGGTAGTGGTGCAATTCGCTTGCACCAGGCTTGTATGCATTTATCTGTAGCGCAATAGCTGGTGTTGATGGGGATAACATAGAGGAAACATTCTATGTGTTTCTCTATGGAGATAATGTGAATACGCAGATGGCTCCGTCAAACCGAATGCGATACATGTGTGCTGGTGTGGCGGGAATTTTGAATTTTTATGTTCACGTGTAATTGATTTGAATGGAATTTGGCAAATATATTATTTTTTTTAATTCAAATTATTAATATACTACACTGCTCAAAAAAATTAGGGGATATTGTAGAATAACCTATTAAGACTATGTTTTTAGGAACAGTATTAGATGCAATCACTTTCTATTACTCCAAAAGAATATCAACAAGAGTTTGAAGGCATTGCGTAACCTCTGTACCACACCATATTCAAAGAGATCCTGATTAGGAATATGGCAAACAAACAAAGCAACATTAACATGGGTGAAAATGTTTCTTTAGTATGGTGTATGGTCTCCTCGAACGGCCAGCACTGCCTCACACCTGTATGGCATTGATGCAATGAGATTAGCAATGAGTTCTTGGGGGATACGTGACCACTCTTCCATAAGAGCAATGTGCAGCTCTGGAACAGTTGTGGGAGGTGCTGGTCTGCCTGCAATGCACCTGCCTAATGCATCCCACACATGCTCAATCGGATTTAAGTCCGGGGAGGAAGCTGGCCATTGCATACGCTCGATACCCTCCACTTCCAGCATGTCGTCCACCTGTGGGGTCGTGCATTATCGTCCATAAAAAGAAAAGAATCACCTATGGCATCAGCATAAGGCACGACAAAAGGTCGGAGAATCTCATCTCTATACTTTACCGCAGTCAAAGTACCACCTTGGATAACGTAGAGGTCCGTACGTCCACCACTACTGACTCCTGCCTACACCATGAATCCACCGCCACCATATGGGGATCTTTCACGTACAAAAGCTGGATTGTTTCGTGTCCCTTTTTCTCTCCAGATGAATACACGCCGACTATCACATTCCATGTTGAATCGCGATTCCATCAGAAAAAGAACTGATCTCCATTCAGCATGCCTCCGCCCACGATGTTCCTCCGCCCAGTTTCTGCGATCTCTACGGTGTTGTGGAGTTAACCTGGTACACACCATGGGCCTACGGGCATAGAGACCACTTCCATGCAGTCGATTAGGGACAGTTTGAGTTGACACCCTGCGTCCTGTTGCTGTTTGAAGTGTATTTCGCAGTTGAGTTGCATTCTGCTGTCTATTCCGACGGGCTGTTAACAAGAGGTAACGGTCATCCCTTGCTGTTGTTGCGCTTGGTCGACCTTGTCCGGCTCTTCTGTGAACAGTATGTTCTTTGAAAACGATTCCAAAGTCTGGAAATCACGCTTTGAGACACCCCAATGGCTTGTGCCACCTCTTGTTGTGTCTGTCCAGCTTCCATCCTTCCTATGGCCCTCCAAGCCATTGGTTCAGGTAAATCACGTTGTCGAGGCATCACTGTCCCTAAGGCAAGTCATTCACTAACTGAAAACTGGACTGGATTTAAAAACGGCAACAAAACATTCACCCCCACACCACCCTTTCATATCAACAGTACAGACACTGCCCTCTGGTGTGGTACCGAGGTTACGTAACAACTTCAAACTCTTATTTACATTATCTTGGAGTATAGAAAGTGATTGCATCTAATACTATTCCAAAAAACATAGTCTTAATAGGTTATTCTACAATATCCCCTAATTTTTTTGAGCAGTGTAATTACCCCAGCAGAGTTGGGGTAGCTGGGGTTGAATGCATGCCACTGGGTCGGAGAATAACATTAACGTTGATTTGAAGGAAGTAGATTATACAAGGATGATTAGAAAACATTAACTCAGGATGAATAAGTATGTGTGGAGAGCTTATATCTGCGTGACCATGAACATATAGGTGCGAAATAGCCGATGAGTGAGTTAAATAATTCATTATTGCGAATTCTTCACATATTTTAATATTTGGTTGGTCCGTAAAAGCCCATTCACACAAAAACATAATTTTAACACAATTACATAAACGAATGACAAGTACTCACTAATCACAAAGACATCAGAACACTAACTAGAAAATAAAACACCATAAGTGTGAAAACAAATAAAAATTGAATATTTGATAATGGAGGACGATGTGACACTGGATGTTGTGCTTATGCAAACTGTATTAGCATGTGTGTGGTCTGCTAGATTTAAAATCAAAGAAATCTACACGTACAGCTCTTTCACGTTTTAATTACCGTTCGGAGTCGCAGCTCTGCTATCGTGTTTTGACTAGACAGAGGACACGGTTGGGAATAAACATCAGACTATTCATTACAGTGCCGTCTAAATATTAGCTGACACACTCTCACAATGTCACAAGACTACGTTCGGACTGCAGCGATTCATTCCTTAAATGAGCACCTGTACAACCACCCTCTACGTTCCTCTTCCATTCCCCGACTTCAGTAGTTCCTCTTCTGCCGTTGGTAACGAAAACGTAACAGAGCAGATGGTGGGTCATTTGAGTTACAAATAGAATATTATAGAGAATATTAAGCAAGGCTATTTAGTGAAACACTATACAGTGGTCCAAATACGTAAGTTCTAGCATAACATGAAATGGAACCCAATACAGTTGAATGAAATAGTAAATCTGGTATCCCCATTTGTTATCTTTATACAGGATGTCCGGGGCTAACACTACCAGTAACAAACTGTTATAGAACAGAAATTAATAAATTTATTGAAATGCAGTTTGTTGCAAAACATAGACTATTTAACTCATGCCCCAAATGGGACTCAATGGCCAATCACGTTTCAATGATTTCTGTTTTACAACCAATCAGAGTCGTGTTTCACGAAATATTTATCAGTGTTATAATTACCATATTAAAGAAAGCTCCTCCTTTTTAATATTCTGAACAGGTCTGACCATTATTTTGCAGAGACTGAGCCTGCGAGAAATACGGCTACCAGATTGTATATATAGTGCATGAATGTCAACACATGCCGCATGCGGGAGTTAATATAAAAACATTTGTAGCAATTGATTATACCATCAAAAAAAGAAACCACTGTTTGCACTTTCTTAAATGTACTTTTTCCCAGGTAACAATTCTGAAAAATATAATTGTCATATTTACATCATACGACATCAGAAATGAATTAATATACAGTTTGATGTGTTTCATTTTTTCTCCACTAGAGAGCATTCTTACAATATTGCGTTCCTTTGGCAATAAATAGTATGGTCTGGTTGCAGTGATAAACAAAAGAAGCAGATGAAGCGTACCTATCGCTTCTCATTTGTTTTCAAACATCGCCGTTTACATTAAATATATAAATATTTTAAAATAACTATAGTTAAATAATGATTTGTGAGTAAACAGCTTAATTTTATTCGTTAAATAGTCCTAACAAATGCCACTCTTGATTTCCAAATTCTCTAGATAAATTCACTCCTCACTTCGTGAGTCGTGAATTTATCGATAATTTATCACTCGCGGCATTACTTATGATAAACTGAACTAGTTTGTATGGTAATCAGTAAGTTTCCACATGTGCATCTCTTGTGGCCCTAACGATGTCCAGACGATATTAGAATTCACGTCAGGTGTTTTCAAGCATCTCCCTTGTGACGATTAGACAAGCACCGACGACCTTTCGACGTAAATCGGCCATATCCACAACATGAGTTCCGGTAGATTAAGTTCTTGGTGTATCAAGTATAATGGTGTAAGACCAGGGGATCATACTATCGCGATTGGTCCAGTCTAACAACCATTGAAGACCTGTTCCAGTTAATATCTGACAAGACTAGCATTATGTTTGGGAGCTGCATCTTGTTGGAAGACGTCAAAACAAACAGATCGAATAATCATGGGAAATAACGTAATTTCATTATTGTCACCACAAAAATGTCAAATACGTAGTTTCATCGTTGTCACCACAAAAGTATAATTAAAATAAACATGAAACATCGTTTAATTTCATTGTTGTTACCACCGAACTTAAAATTAAAATGAACATATCCCACACGATAGCGAATGGTCTAAAGCATGATGTCTTGGTGTAGATTTACGGGACTCAGCTGGTTCGAGTCCCAGGGAAGAATTGTTCTCGTGGAATTCTACCAGTATGCCACCTGTTTAAAAAAAATATAACAGCCGTGGGATCTGACATTCACCCTTATACTGGCTGAATGATCGTCCACTTATGAGAGGCCAGGAGCCGACTGGTAGGCCAAGTTCCTTATGAGCCTGTTGCGCTATGGATATATATATATAAATAACTGATGGAACTGATTAACCTCTGGGGTGAATTTCTGTGAAGTCCGGAGGGCCTAACTCACCTCCAGACCTTCGTAACATTTTTTATAGATCTTAACATGCGAAAGAGAGAGTGGGGTGTTGAAACGAAACGGGAAAGGAGGATTTGTTGAATTAAAAAATATAAATAATTTTACGAGAACAACCTCAATAGCTACATTCTTTGGGAATTCGCTAAAAGGAATGTGCCAGAAATTTAACTGAGGAGTTCCTTTAGTTGACGCAACTCCTACGTACGACCTTTCATTTTGAAATAAATAGTTTTACGTTCAGCTTTATTTTAACTCATTTAATGGCATGTCACGTGATCCGCAGTGTCTTCTTTCAATGGATATGAGAACTGCTCTTGACGTAGTCTGTCGTGTAAATTTAGTAGACTCCTGACATCTGGCGGAGGTATCGTTTTTTTTGTACATGTACTGCCATCTAGCATGCAATGATGTTGTATAACGACAGCTCGCGCTACCTGATGGTGATTTCTAAAACTATGAAGAATTTCTTGGAATACTGTTTCACGCCGAGCCAGGTGGCTCTTTGGTTAATTCGTTACTTCCCGTGTTCAAAGCCTTGGGAGGCCCTTGGGGTAGTAGGGGGTTCATATTCTCACATTTCTAGACAATAGGCATGGAATGTCAGTCCTATGTAAAGGCTGTCTCTACACTCAGAATATGTATTCGGTACTCATTTCAGTTAGGGACTGAGTCGTCCGAAGGTCATGGAGCCGCAGCGCGCCGTCAGAAGTTTTGGGTCAGTTTAAAAATCCTGACCCCATTGGGACTCAAACCTTCAACCTATCGGCTTGTAGAATATTGCCTTAACCTATTTCGCTACGATGAGTATTATTATTATTATTATTATTATTATTATTATTATTATTATTATTATTATTATTATTATTATTATCATTATCATTATTATCATAATTATCATCAACATTATTATTATTTTTATTATTATTATTATTATTATTATTATTATTATTATTATTATTATTATTAATAATATTATTATTATTAATAATATTATTATTATTATTAATATTATTATTATTATTATTATCAATATCATTATTATCATTTTTATGATTATTATGAATATCGTTATTATCATTATTATTATTATTATTATTATTATTACATAAGTGAGCTACATTTTTATAGGAAACCAGATATGATGAGTAAGAGTTAAGTCTCGTAGAGTGCGATGAACAAGACATGTGGCACAGAGGGGGAATGAAAGAGGGCATGGATGCTTCTTGTAGGAAATCGCCCAGTTGATAGACCAGGAATGAAGTGGGAGAATAATATTAACCATTATTTGAGGAATTGAGATTGTACAGGGGATCATTAGCTCAGGATATGGATGTATGGAGAGCTTACATGCGCGCGGCCATGAATCTATGGGTTCAATAGTGCCAATGAGTTGTCATTATTATTATTATTATTATTATTATTATTATTATTATTATTTAGTAATGATAAGTGTTACTTTACCCGCAAAAAAAAAAGCGCTGAACACTAAAATATGGCATCTGGCCATCATCATCATCATTATTATCCACCGGTGTGGAAAGCAACGGGAAGCTACCAGACCTATAATTCCCTAGTAAAGCTGCAAAGCATAGAATGGTAATACTATGATTGCAGTGAAAGACCTGCCCTAGACAGAACACTGTGTTATTTATTATACGAGTATAGGCTTACGTATTCCAACAATCTAATCAATCAAATCCTGTGTTATAACAGTTGTCTTCCGGAAACCTAACTACATTCCTCTTTGTCCATCCACTGGTTCAGTTCTAAATCTCTAGCATTCATGGCTGCTTGTATTCCCACCATCCTAGTTTTTCTCGGCCGTCCCTTTTTTTCTTCTCTCTATTGGTGTCCAATCCATAATAAATGTTGGTAATCTTTCTTCTGTCATTCTCTTAATATGGGCATACCATTGTAGTGTTTTATTTTCTTTTACATTCATTATATTTGGTTCACCTTGCATTCCCATAATTTCTTCACTTTTTTTTTTTTCTTGATTTTGCAGCTCATCTCAAAACATAGTTTTTCTCTACCAGGGATTTGCCGAGTTTCTGAACCATGTGTTAAAATGCTTTGATCAATCGTTCTATACATCTGTAAGTTTTTTTGTAACATTGTTGTTCCACCAAATTGAATTTAGAACATTAATTGCTTTTATTTTGTTAGTGAATTCTATTTTTAATTGGACTTTGTTATGCATCAATCGGCTAAGCGCCATTAAAAATATTTTGATGCCATCTGTTGCACTAGCTCATGAAGTAAATGTACGCACACTTTTAGCACCAAATCTTTAAATATAGCCTTATTAAAGAAAATGTAAACTCCATCAGTCATTATTATTATTATTATTCATTTACTTTTTATTTAAGGACCTCACCGCCACCCCCGGGCTACCTCGGGCATAATGCCCGAACCTCCGGGTCTGATCTTTGCCCCTATCTACTATATAGTCTTTATTAATATTCTTTATCAGAAATTTTGTTTTGCAACAAGCGGGCATGAAACAGATCTTCATAAATGATTATCAAAATTTTGCATCAAGCAGCTCGGCGCCAAATATTGCCGCTCTTAGATTGTTGATGCATGACTGTCAAACAAGGAAAATAACTGATATCCAGTATTTTAGTTTGGCGCTGTAATAAATAGTGAAGACTGACTTAAACTCTAAACGTATCTTTCTCGTAACATGCATAATGGCGCATAGCCGGTTGATGCATATCGCCGTCCAATTTCTACTACTATGTTACCTCCTGAATGGTCTATTTTTGTCCCTAGGTATGTATTGTTTTAATGATCCTCCATTGCCAAGTTTTAAACTTTTCTTCACTTCTAATATGCATAAATATTTACTTTTCTGTCGCGGTGGACTAGTGGTTATGCTCCTTGCCTCTGGTCCCGAGGGTCGCGGGTTCAAACCCGGCCGGGGTCGATGGATTTTTTAGGATGGAAAAATCCAAGGAGGAAGTCCTCTGGGAGGGACTTTAAGCCGTAGGTCTCGAGTCTGAAGATTTGAAGGCTCGTAAAAGATCCTTAAGCCTGAATGAAAAAGCCTCTAAGCAAAATTTACCGAATTTTCCGTCCTAGTACTACCTTGGTTTCCTATATGTCAGTATGAGGCGGAACGCTGACCACGGGCCACTCCTATGACATCTATATGAAAACAAGTGTAACTAAATTAGTATGGTTCAAATTCTTCCCTCTAGGGGGAGAGCGCCTAAAATCTCTGTAAAGGGAAAACATGGGCTTACAAGATACAAGAAGATATTGTGTATTAAACGACGACGAAAGAATTATATATATACCAAGTATATAAACTAAAATTATATATATTTTAAAAAAATCTGACTAATCACTTTTTATATTTTAGTAGATAGTAGTTATCTAAAATGCGATAGTATCCATAAATGAGTACACCAGGAACTAAATTAGCCCCAAAATGAAATAGAGCTCATAGAAAAATGTTTGTTTTATTCTGAAACAATTCGTAGAATCATTGTCTTCTTTTAAGATATCTTAAAATATTTGATACACTTTTTTGTTATTAATAGTAAGTTTTTATTTTATAAGTTTAGAATGTGATGGTCCACTTATCCATCGATGCGCAGTAGAAAGACTTTTTTTGAAAAATAATTTGTGTGTTGGCTTATGGTCCATTGGACACGGAAGGTTAGTCAGTAATTTATTTGCTTGCAATTACACGAGAGTTAGTTGACATATGATTTGTGAGCTTCGCTCTGCTTGTTTTTACGATAATAATAGAATGTAGATCCATTAACAAATTTCACTTCTCTCAAGATAATCCTTTTCTAAGTGCGTGGGATTCAATGTAATTGATACAACCATAATGAAAATACGTGATCAAGTGCAATAAAAAAGTTATGTGAAAACTAAAATAAAAAAATAAAAGTTACAGTATACAGTTTAATGTTAGAATGTTAAAATAGTCGGCCTCCGGAATAAAACAATATAAAAATAGAATACCTGAGATCTCAATCTTCCTCATCTTTGGATGTAGGATATGGAGTACTTTCGGAGCCTATGCTCCATCTTCAGCTTGTAAATTGGTACTAGTTGTTGGTGAGAATCTTGTACAGAGGGTTGATGTCATTGGGCGAGTTCTCATTAAGCAGGTGAATGTTTCTGGTTTCTTTTAATAGCCTATCTCGATCTCTTCGTGAATGTTGATTTTCAATTCGTTGTTTTATCTATGGATTATGGATAGTGTGTTATCGATGGTATTAAATCGGTGACCTATTTCTATGAAATGTTTTGCAAAACTAGATTTACTTTCATTAAATCTGAAATCCTTGAGATGTTCGTCGTATGGTATATTGAAATGTCTTGTTGTTCTGCCAATATAAAACTTCTCACCGCTACTGCCTTTTAGTTTGTAAATACCTTTGTTTTTTATAAATGTCTGTTTCTTGTATTTTAATTGTGATTATATTATTTAATTTGTTGTTTGTTCTATTGCAATTCTTACATTTTTATCATTTTTTAATGGTTTTAGCCAGTTTTTGTGTTTCGAAACCAGTATATGTGAGAGTTAACCACTGAGTTTTATTTTTATCAATTTCCCTATTTAATGCTGTTAAGTTTATTAATTCTTCTTTCTTTATTTGTCTTTTTTATTAATTTATCAATTATTTCTTCGTTATAACCTTTTTGGAGGTTAGAAGTTTGATGTATTTAAGTTCTTTATTATAACTTTCTTGGTTGAGCGATTCTGCTAATGAGGCTGGTAAAGGTACTGATTTTTTTTGTTGTGGGGGTGTCTAGATTTTTTTATTAATGGTATCACTGGTTGGTTTTTTGTAAATGCTGATGTCTAAACTATTGCTATTTAGATTTTTGTTAGTGTGAGATCTAGATAGTTGATTGCATTATTCTTTTCAATTTCATCTGTGATTTTTATTTTTTCATGTATCTTATTCAGTTCCGAAAGTACTCCACTTCCTACATCCAAAGTTGAGGAAAACTGAGTTCTCAGGTATTCTATTTTTATATTGTAAATTTTATATAGGTATTTCGGTATTTCGTCATGAATTTTAAAAGTATCGACTCCGGAATAAATATGAACCTAGTTTTCCTCAATCAGGTATCAATTTCGTAGTATCTTTGTAGCCTGTATAATAATAATAATTTGTGCTCTCAAAACTCGAAAAGTAATTAATCGATTGTTATGCAAATTTGTACATACAGGTTTTCAGGTTCGGAGAGGGTTTAGCGTATTCGCCAGCTATTATTCTCTAAAACCATCAAGTGTAGGAGTTCACCTGAATCGAAAATTTAAAAATCCCTCTAGCGGTCGCAATTTTTTATATTTCACAACGAAACTCATTATTTGTTATTAAAACAAGTCAATGTAGATATTGTCCAAAAATCAACTAAATTCTGTCATTAGAAGTACCTTAAATTTGGAATTAAAAATTGATCCTATCAAGTGTCATGTTTGGTTCGTCGCAATGTATACTATACAATTTAATTAACCTGTAATTTTCAAACACATATTTCATTTATTTAAGCGTATCAGCGCACGCCGCACGCCGGGTATTCGATAGTATTAGGAAAATGAATAAATAAAACACGGTTGAACTGCACTTCTACTTACCCTTGATTTTTCAGTTTATTGTTGTAAACTATAGCTCTTCTTCTGTATTTACCAACATTTTTTTAATATTTTAAACTTTTTCAAACAATTTTATAACATTATTAGACAATTTTCAATCATTTATTTAAATACGCAAATAACAATATTATGATGCTAACTGCTATTTTCTCCACAGAGTATATTACTTCCATCCATAGTAATTCTGCCCGAAGGCAGGTCCTTCACTGCAATCATAGCATTTTCATGCTATGCTTGCAGCTTTACTAGGGAATTGTGTAGGTGTGGTAGCTTCCCGTTGCTTTCCACACCGGTTAAGGATGATGATGATGATGGCCATATGATTTCGGGGACCGTTTGGGCCTTAAAGTTTTCCTGACATTTGTCTTATAGGTGAGGAAAAACCCCGATAAAAACCTCACCCAGAAAAACTGCCCCGACCGGGGATCAACCCGGGCCCGCTGCGTGACAAGGCAGCACGCTACCTCGAGACCACAGCGGTGGACAGTATATTACTTAGTCTATGATTGTTCTATCGCTGGTTGGAACGGCGTTAGGAAGTGATAAGTAAGTGTACACCCATTTTTAATAAAAATATTAATATATTTGTTTAACATAGAATTGGGGATTTATTGTAAAGATTGGTCATTTAAATTTCATAGCGACGTACTGCCATCTAGCATAAGCTGTATGAACTTTAGTACGATAACGATAATAATTGATATGTGGCAAGGATGATAATCGATATGTGGTTCAATGGTGGGTTATCGCTGGCTCTATGAACTCTGGCGCATGTGCACTGTTCTATAGGACTTCGAAAATATATCAAGTAAGTTTAAGTGCAGTTTTTTCCCCCCAAAAACACTTCGTATTTTCATCCTTGTCATTCACAGACCTCTATGTAAGGGTTATTCTCATCTCATCCCATCCCTCGACCTGATTCTGAGTTGGACATGAGTTGAGGATATTTATTCACTTCTTATTCTCAGTCCTTCGAGATTAATGTTATGATTAAATGTCAGTTAATATTATCCTCAACATGCTTAATGATATATTGGTATTTGATCACTTTAATTAATTAATCAATTGCATTTGAATAATATCACAGTTTTTATCTGATTTCTTCATATTAACTCGTTTTATTATTACTTGTGAGAAGGAACTTTGAAGAGACTTTTGACTCATTTCCTTTTAGTGACCATCAGCTATCATGTTCACATTCCATTTTCCGTCGTAAATTTTTCCATCTCCTTTATGCCTTGATAAAATGCTTCACCCTGCTCCTCGCTGACACAACCTTGATTTTCCGGTAAATGTCGAAAATAGGAAATGTACCTAGACACTCGTATTGCACCCCAGCTTTCAGAATTTCTAAAGCATATTTTCTACTAAATTTTAACACCTTCTGGAAGATATATTACTTAAAAAAACAGTGTATGCACTACAGCTACCACTCACAAACATATATGCTCACTATTAGAAAAGAAAATATATCATCATCATAGTCCGTTCATAGATTTTGGTCACTTGTTGACCTGTTTCGGCCTCAATAGAAATATTATCCAGAAGTATTTTGTTTGGACGTCCTGTTCTTCCTCTTACAGGTTGATAGCTTAGCATCTTGCTTGAGTATCCAGTGATCCTCGATTCGATGATATGTTGCATCCATCTCCACTTAAAATCAGATTTTCTAAAACTGAAATATATATCTCAAGGCATTGCAATTAAAACAAGAAAAATAATTGCAGTAGATTGATGTCCTTGTTGTCATTGAAATAAAGATAATACAAGTAGTGTGAAATTATGATTGTCTTTAATCTTTGTATCCACGGTGGGCTGCATCGAGAAAGAGTGAATTTAGAAGGGGAGCTTGCCATGTTTCTTGTTTAACTCACAAACGGTATTAGTGTAGAACTAGTCTCTGCTGCCATCTGATATCTGGAGACTGGCAATAATGATAAAACAGCACCATTTGAAACATTACGAAATTTTATGCACCTCGCCCATCTTAAATAAAATTATTTTTCAGTTTCATTATTTTTGTTATCACTTTTCTAAGACTCCACAACTTTTGACCCATTCAGCGAGAATATTCCCATTATCTGAAAAAAAAAATCGATTCCTGTTTAGTCAGTCGTCCGTGCTAAATGGCCATGGTCCAATTTGGTTGAAATTCGATGTTTCATCTACTACTGCGATTGACATCCTCAGGAGATTCTGCATGCTTCTCTGTGAAGTTCTCAACTGTCGGTTGCCTACAATCTTACATTTTCTTTTTTCCCGAAATTATCCAGAATACATGATTTTCCGTCATCCACAAGAAATTCGCCTTCTCCAGTTGTAACGGTCCTGAACATCCTCATCTGTAAGTCCTAGTTCACTCATACTTCTTCTCACACCGTCCGTCCAACCTTCTTTAGGTCTTCTTTTCCCATCAGTGTTCCACTCCAAGATCTTCTTAGGGATTATTTCAGATGTCATCTTCTTGAGATGTCCGTACCATCTTAATCGTCTTTCTTCAATTGTCTCCAATACATTTTTTCAACCTTAATAATTTTCCCAATTTCAACGTTTATAACCTTTTTTTTTATAATCCGGACTTCCCCGATGATTTTCTCCAGTAATCCATCTCTGTTGCTTATAACTTGTTGGCTTGTCGTTTTTTAATTATCCACGTCTCCGATCCATATAACATAATACTCTGTACAATAGCCTTATGGGGACAAGCCGTAGCGTAGTGGTTAAGGCACTGAGCTACAAGCCGGAAGGTCGAGGGTTCGAGCCCCGTGGGGGTCAGGATTTTTAAACTGACCCACACCTTCTGGCGGCACTATGGTCCTGGGGTCGACTCAGCCTCTAACGGAAATGAGTACCAGACGCTTGTTCTGGGGTAAAGGCGGCCGTCAGCAGGGCTGACAACCCGGCTGACATCAAGTGCCGATTGTCTAGAAAAGTGGGAGCCTTAACCTCCTACTACCCCAATGGCCTCCTGAGGCTTGTCGTGGGATCACTTTACTTTACTTACAATAGCCGTATAGATAGTTTTATTTGTTCTGTAAAGGATGCTTTTATTCCATAATACTGAATTCAGCAACCAATTACTTTTCGTTCATCTGCTATACTTTTTTTAATTGTGTTGAACCTTCTGCTTCTTCTAAGATTCTAACTAACTAACTAACCAATCAACTAACTTGCACTATCGAACCCGTAGGTTCATGGCCGCGCGGACACATTCCTATCCTGAGCTAATGTTTTCCAATCATCCCCTAGAATCTAATTCCTCAAATCATGTTAATGTTATTCTCCCATTTCCGAAATTAAAAACTGACTAGCAACCATGTTTGGTTCGTCTCAGCGTATACCATACAATTTAATCAACCTTTAATATTTCATTTATTTAGGCGTAGCAACGCACTCTTAGTATTAGCTAGTATTTAATATATTTGAAAAAAAAACATTAAACTCGCAATTATCACGTATCCATTGTTGGCTAATTAAAGTAAATTGATCCACATGTTTTAGCTACTCAGTAGAAACTCTACCTGTACCATTGATGGATGCTGTAAAATCGATAAGTAATCTCATATTTAATGTTATTAAATAGAAAATGATACTCAAAAGAAATTAGTTTTCCAAACGTTTTGTCACGCATCGCAATCATGGATCATTTTACTACGTCAACATCATTTTAAAATCGGTTTATCGAACGTACTGGCTCATGTTTGAGTTCCCGAGATTCAGGTCCGTTGTCGAATACAGGCTAGAATTTTTTTTTGTCCCGTGCAATTCATAATTAGTCCATCCCCCCTCGCTGCCAACCTCAAATTATTGTGTCCAACATTAATATAATTGCATTAATATTAAAACCTGATATAAAGTCATTAAAATGTTGTAAATTCATAAAATAAATTCGAGGTTCATAGCAAAATTGGACCAAGTCCATATTTTACTATTTTGAGAAAAACTGATATAAAGTTAAAGTAATACATTTAATTGCATTTGAATTGACATTTTTACAATAGAAAAGAACAAATAATTATTAGTATACGACAGATTTTAGAAAATAAAAGGGAATATAATGGTACTGTACATCATCTATACGTAGACATCAAAAAGGCGTACGAGTTAAGGAAGAGGGAGAAGTTATATAGTATCCTGCTGGAGTTCGGATTTCCTAAAAATATAGTTAGACTTACACGAATATGTCTAAATGGCAAAAATGGGTAGGGTGCATGTAGGCAAACAGTTTTCAGATACTTTTGAAATCCACAATGGGTTGAAGCAAGCAGATGCACTATCTCCTCTACTATTTAATTTTGTACTAGAGCAAACCATCAAATCGTTAGAAGATGAAAAAACGTCTAAATTAACCCAATGTACATTACCATGGCCTGAGGGACCAAAAATGTGTTTCAATACCATGTGTACAAAACATTTCATCCCCCCCCCAAAACCAAACATGACGACTAATAACACATTATAATGAATTTAAAAATATTGTATTGTCTCCGAGGAGGCCCTAACATTGAGCTGATCTCTCATTCTTGGAGGCCCTCCATGTTGTTATGTGCTCAAAAAAATTAAGCTGTTGGTTATGATGATGATGATGTAGTACTATTGGGCGATAGCGAGGAGATACTAAAGCACAACACGCGCATACTACTGAGTAATACTAAGAAATTGGGACTGGAAGTAAATATCAATAAAACTAAATATATGGTCACACGTAGAAATACATTATACAATGGAAATAGACAGCTAATGACAAAAGAAGGGAATTTTGAGGAAGAGGCTGAATTCAAATACCTAGGAACAATAGTCACAAATAGGAATGAGATGAAAAAAGAAATTAAACATTAGGCTCAATTCTGGAATTGCGTGCTATTATGCATCACAGATACTTTTGACGTCCCAACTCCTTTTAAAAAACGTTAAACTGAAAATATATAAAACTAATATTCTACCAGTTATATTATATGGGTGCGAAACATGGACTCTTACTTTAAGGGAGGAAATGAGAGTACGAGTATTTGAGAATAAAGTTACTTAGGAAAATGTTTGAACCAAAGAGAGATGAACAGACAGGTGAATGGAGAAGACTTACATAACAATGAACTACATGGTCTTTATAGGAAGCCAGATATAATAACAGTTAAGTCTCGTAGACTGCGATGGGCAGGACATGTGACACGTATGGGGAATGAAAGACGTGCATGGAAGCTTCTTGTAGGAAAACCAGAGGGAAAACGCCCAGTTGGTAGACCAAGAATGAGGTGGGAGAATAACATTAACTATGACTTGAGGGAAGTAGATTATACAGGGAATGATTGGAAAGCATTGGCTCCAGGAGAGCTTATGTTCTAGCGGCCATGAACCTACGGGTTCGATAGTGCCAGTGAGTTAGTTAGTTAGGAAAAAACAAATACAATATTTGGTTGAGCTCTGTTCTGCAGAATTATTAATATTTTGAAACCAAATCCATATATAACTATGATTTTAAATGTTTGGACTTGGGCCACTTTTTCTCTGACCCTTCAAGTAATCGACTGCATTAATTGACAAATAATATGTAGTTCCCTTGAAAATGAGTTGCATCTACACGTATTATTTTGACTGTTGTCTAAATTTTGCTTCAAGTAAAAAAAGAAAAAAAAAGCACAAATGAAAATATCTAATCTGAAAGACTACATCATAAATGCATGGTATTACGCATGACAGGAGGAATATATGGCCATTCCAACTTCTCATAAAAACGTTAAACTAAAAAAAAAATAAAACGGTTATACGTCGAGTTTTATGGATACGGAACATAGGCTTTTGCTTTAAAGGAGGAGAAAATATTACCAGTATTTATGAATAAAGTTCTTAGGATAATTCGTGGACCGAATAGAGGTGAACAGACAGGTTAATGGCGAATATATATATATATATATATATATATATATATATATATATATTATATATATATATAAGTGAACTATATTATCTTAATGGTAATCTAAATATAATAAGAACATTTAAGTATCTTAGACTGCGATGGGCAGTGTGGAACGAATGGGGGAATGAAAGGGGGGCATGGAAACTACTTGCAGGAAAGCCAAAGGTAGATAGCTCAAGGATGAGGTGGGAGAACATTAGTCATGATTTGAAGAAGGTTAATTATACAGGGCCTGATTAGGAAACATTAGCTCAGGATAGGGATGTATGGAGAGCTTATGTCCGCATTGCTTTTGAACCTATGGTTAACGTTCTCTGGTATACTCTCCTGGTGTGGCAAAATTGTAACCCATTTTTTAAAATTTAGGGCCGAGTTACGTTACCCCGATGATATAATATATCCATCCATAGTAATTCTGCCCTAAGGCAGGTGTTTCACTGCAATCATAGCTTTTCATGCTATGCTTGCAGCTTTAC
Source organism: Diploptera punctata (assembly GCA_030220185.1). NCBI lineage: Eukaryota > Metazoa > Arthropoda > Insecta > Blattodea > Blaberidae > Diploptera > Diploptera punctata. The sequence goes on along the minus strand of JASPKZ010002677.1, from coordinate 578,027 downwards.
CAGGGAATTGTAGGTTTGGTAGCTTCCCGTTGCTTTCCACACCGGTGAAGGATGGTGATGATGATGATGATGGCCATATGATTTCGGGGACGGTTTGGGCCTTAAAGTTTTCCTGACATTTGTCTTAAAGGTTAGGAAAAACCCCGATAAAAAACCTCACCCAGAAAAACTGCCCCGACCGGGGATCGAACCCGGGCCCGTTGCGTGACAAGGCAGCACGCTAACTCGATACCACAGCGGTGGACATATAATATATATTGAATGATTGTAGCGACGGAACAGTTCTTTCGTAAACACGATATGAGCGTGTGGTTGATGCGATTATTGTACTTGACGTCAGAGGGAAGGGGTTAGAATAGTTTTTTGTACCGTCTCGTCTGTTTACAGCAACCATGTCATAGTTCAGAGCTCCAAGTTCCTTGCGGAGCGCGGTACTATTCTCTGTCCAACGTATGAAGCACACTTTGACATTAATGTTACAGATTGTATTAACATTTACAATGGTATGTCGAAATCTAATCTTAATATATAAAAATTACGTGTCACGTTGTTTGTCCGCGATGGAATCCTAAACTACTGAACCGATTTTAATAAAATTTTGCACGCTGTGTGCTGTTTGATCCAACTTGAGACCTACGGTTGTTTATAACTAAATTTATAGTAGCATTTTTATTGCAAATTATTTGTTTATTATTTAACAAAGGGTTATAATTATCTGTGAGTTCCATACGATTCTAACAGATGACGGTGTAAGGTAATTGATTTATTATTTAACCAGGTGGCTGTGCTTTTTGTTTCAACCGCGAATTTCAATTGAATTACAAATATTGATTATTTCATAATTTAAGTGTGTTCAGTGTTTATTTTATTTTCAATATATTAATAATAATATTGATTTCGTGTGAAAGTATTACTTACTTACTTACTTACTTACTCACTGGCACTATCGAACCCGTAGGTTCATGGCCGCGCGGACATAAGCTCTCCATACATCCCTATCCTGAGCTAATGCTTTCCAAACATTTCCTGTATAATCTACTTCCCTCAAATCATAGTTAATGTTGTTCTCCCACCTCATTCTTGGTCTACCAACTGGGCGTTTTCCTTCTAGCTTTCCTACAAGAAGTTTCCATGCACGTCTTTCATTCCCCATACGCGCAACATGTCCTGCCCATCGCAGTCTACGGGACTTAACTGTTCTTATTATATCTGGCTTCCTATAAAGACCATGTAGTTCATTGTTATGTAGTCTTCTCCATTCACCTGTCTCTTCATCTCTCTTTGGTCCAAAAATTTTCCTAAGAACTTTATTCTCAAATACTCATAATCTCCTTTCCTCCCTTAAAGTAAGAGTCCATGTTTCGCACCCATATAATATAACTGGTAGAATAATAGTTTTATATATTTTCAGCTTAACGTTTTTTGAAAGGAGTTGGGACATCAAAAGTCTCTGCAATGCATAATAGCATGCATTTCCAGAATTGAGCCTATGTTTAATTCTTTGTGCATCTCATTCCTATTTGTGATTATTGTTCCTAGGTATTTGAATTCAGCCAATTCCTCAAAATTTCCCTCATTTGTCATTAGCTGTCCATTTCCATTATATAATGTATTTCTACGTGTGACCATATATTTAGTTTTACTGATATTTACTTCCAGTCCTAATTTCTTAGTGTTACTCAATAGTGTGTGCGTGTTGGCCTTTAGTATCTCCTCGCTATCGGCCAGTAGTACCACATCATCAGCATAAACTAACAGCTTATTAATACCATTCATTTGTAAGCCTTCCTTAATCTCTAAAGATTTAATGGCATGCTCTAGTACAAAATTAAATAGTAGAGGAGATAGTGCATCTCCTTGCTTCAACCCATTCTGGATTTCAAAAGTGTCTGAAAACTGTTTGCCTACACGCACCCTACTCGTTGAGCCATTTAGACACATTCGTATAAATCTAACTAACTTTTTGGGAATTCCGAACTCCAGCAGGATACTATATAACTTCTCCCTCTTAATTGAATCATATGCTTTTTTGAAGTCTACATATAGTTGATGTACAGTACCATTATATTCCCATTTCTTTTCTAAAATCTGTCTTATACTAAAAATCTGATCTGTTGTAGACCTGTTTCTTCTAAATGCACATTGATGATCTCCTAGAATGTCATCAATATAGGGAGCAAGTCTGCTTACTAATATATTTGTTAGAATTTTGTACGAAGTTGAAAGTAATGAGATGCCCCTATAGTTGTTGCAATCAGTTTTATCTCCTTTCTTATAAATTGGTACGATAATTGATTCCTTCCATTCATCTGGAAGAGCTTCTTTTTCCCAAATCATACTAAGCAACCAGCGTATCTTGTCCATCAATTTTTCTCCCCCTGATTTTATCAGTTCTGCTGGGATCTCATCTGAACCTGATGCTTTATACATCTTCAATTTTTCAATTGCAATTTCAACCTCTAATGCACTTGGCTCTGCGACTAGCATTTCTGCTGTCTGTAACTTATCCTCCTCAATGTCCTGTTCTGTATGTATATTTAATAGCTGATTAAAATAACTTTTCCATCTATTTAATATACTCTTGGAATCTGCAATCATATCCCCATTTTCATTCCGAATTATGTTTGTTCTAGCCTGAAACCCTTTCTTCTCTATACTAATTCCCTGATATAATTCTCTAATGTTCCTGTTTTTTGCGTTCATTTCAAGATCATTAATCTTCTCTCTCAAATATTCCCTCTTTTTACTCTTTAGTAACTTGGTGGTTTCCCGTCTAACACTACCCAATTGCTCTAAATAGTTTTAAGTAATCTGGCTGAAAGACAGTAACTTAATTTAAATTTAACTGGACCGAGAAGGGACATTGAACAATATGGCGAATCATTTCTAGAGACCATGAATGATAATATATCAAGTGAATTTCCGCAAATTGGTATAGGCCTATGTAACATAAATCTTACATATAAGAAGAATGTAAATTTAAACACATATGAAGGTCCAAAGGAACGGAATAACAGAACTGTAAGTAAGTCTGTTAGTTATAATAATATGTCTAATATTACAGAAACAATCTCCATGCCTCAATTAAATGAAAAACAAGATGACTGTAATATATCACAAGATGATATTACAATACAGAGACTTCTTGATGATGACGAGAATCCAAACTGCCAACAAGTTCGTAGAAGAAAACGAAAGTATAATGAAATCAGCAAGCCTCCTGAAAATATTCCATCAATAAATGTATATAGTCCTTATGATACACCTATGGATGATACTGAGAATGCAAACAACATAAATTCATCTCAATCAACAAAACCACTTCCACATAAACCACCACCCATATTTATACCGGGTGTAGTTAACGTACCAGAACTGAAAAATTGTGTAAAACAAAAACTTTCTGATTTAGATTTCTCACTTAGTTTACTACAACATAATTTAACGTAGTCTATACCTTAGCCACAGCAACGCGTGGCCGGGACTTCTATATATATATATATTACTTTAGAGACTCGAGTTCGAATCCCGACTCAAGCATTCATTTTTCTTTTCATATCATATATATATATATATATATATATATATATATAACAAAGTTGGATTAGTTACACTATTTATAACTTAAGAACGGCTGGACCGATTTTTATCTTTGATTTGTTGGATTTGTTTCCGCCCCGAATAGCAGATAACTATTAAAACATCGGAAAAATTAACGTAAAATTATTTAAAGGCGATACGATGTTCGACGGGCCAGCTAGTTAAATTATAATTATTAATATTAAAATAAATAAATTAAAATCAAACATTTAAATTAAAATAACTGTACTTACTGTAATAATAAACCTATGCACCTTGTAATAAAATGTACACTCGCAAAATTGCCCAACGCTCTTAAAACAGGTTTAGGCCTTTTCGTCGTTTTGTTGGGCGTGTTGATATTATCAGTTTTGTTTTAATTCCCTACAAACATGCACAACACTACTCTCCGACACAACAATATATTTTGCAGATAATTTAACACAACATAATTTGTTCACTACAGTGCCAGAATTTTGCTCCATAAACTTACAAAATGTATTTAAACCGTTTTTCACCACTCTTTAACAATTTCCCTTTGTGCTTCGAATGATTTTGATTACACATTTTATCACCGAGTTAACATTAGGTACTCGACAGCCGACATATTTCTAACTGACATTCAGTTTCTCAAGAATCGTCCGGTTTCAAACAAATGCGAATTTTTAGTTGGTCTCTGGCTTTCGAAGAAATATGTAGGTATATACTGTATTCTGATCAACTATAGTTAACATAGGCCTATATAGCTTTATATACGTAATTATATTAATCGAGTATATGATCTATTTTTTCGCTTCCGCTGAACTGTGCTTTGGTCATGAACGAATCGCAGTAACTGTACCAGTCATGTACTTCGCAGATTACCCGCCCATTTATTTTCGTGAAGTGTCTTTCTTAGGCTGGACAGAAAATAACTGTGGAGCATGCATTTGTATCCCCTTCCTACTTCTCCGGCGGGACCAGTACGAAAGCCTACCATTGTCACGAATTGTTATAACAGAAGGAATCGAAATATAAAACAACTCACAAACAGGAGTGGAGCATTTATTAATGGATATTTTAACTTGGTTACAGTGTTAAATAACACCTCAATAGATTTTAATCTGCAGTATTTAATATTTGCCTGAACAAACATTCAGAACCAACAGGCCTATACGTACAAACAAAACAAAAGATGAGAATACGTTTAACATGTTCATGTATTTCTATACCGTTTTAACAACATGTTTTAATATTTATTGGTACAGGGAAAAAAAAAGTGGGTATATTTATTGCTCCTAGTGTAGGAAAATAAATCACCTCTTTACAGGATGCTACTTCCCGGGCATTCTTACTTGACACCTGACATTTATTATTATTATTATTATTATTATTATTATTATTATTATTATTATTATTTTGAGAATTTTCCTCATCATTGAGGGTTTTCTCCAACCAATCTTAGTTTTATTTTACTTATTTAATATTAGAAAATATAAAATTAATACCTGATAAACCAGTCATCTTCAACTAAAATAAAGTTATGATTGAAAACTTCAAGTAGTTAAAAATATTAAGGCCTTTCAAAACAATGTTTCATCTTCTGCATTTCAACTGATACTAATGTTGTTGTATAAGTTGTACAACGGGTTCAGTTCTGCGGGCGTGTTCTTGTTGAGCAAATATGTATTATCAGCTGCTTTTAAAATTTCTGTCCTCTAGGATATTAATCTTGTTATTCTCTCTGTGTAATATTGACATAGTATCATGATTTTGTCTGACTGATGATTCCTTTCTAGTATATGTTTGGCAAAACTTGATTTTTCTTCGCTATTAATAGATTTTTGAAAATGTTCAGTGTATCTTGTGATAAAATTACTTGTTGTTCTACCGATGTAAAACTTACATCATTCTTCACGACGCCTACTATGTAGTAGTATATTTCCACTATGTCCTTTCAATAGGAAGTTGAGTTCCAGCCACGAATAAAAAAAGAATAGATTCTATTATCATCCTAATATCCGTAATTGTTGTACTTTACTTTATAAACACCTTTATTTTATAAGATAAAAGTTAGAAAAAATGTACCTGTTGGCAGGTGTCGTCGTCCCCAACTTTGTTGAAATGGTGTATATAAAATTAACTGGAGCGCTTTCGGAAGTTAACTTCCATCCTCGGCAGGTTGAGCTACTGCTACTCTTGTTGTTTACGATGATGTATACTCCAGCTGTTTGTAGCAGCAACTCAGTTGGAGTATACATCATCGTTAACAACAACAAAGAGCAGCAGAAGCTCAACCTGCCGAGGATGGAAGTTAACTTCCGAAAGCGCTCCAGTTAATTTTATATACCGTACACTATTTTAACAAAGTTGAGGACGACGGCACCTGCCAACAGCTACATTTTAATTTTTAACTTTTATCTTATGACTATTCACCTCAACGGTATTAGATATGAATTTTATTAATATTGATTGATTTGTCACTTCAGTTTTGTTTGATACGATGTTATTAGTTTTAAAGGCGATTTTTATGTTTTTGTTTTGTTTCTTCATCGAATTAGCTAATTTAACCGTTTCAAAATTGGGGGAGATATTCTGTGCCAAACAAATACGAAGGCTTTATTCTTGCAAGGCATTCATACTGGACGTAGCAATGCTCATCATTGCGTTTGACGAGTGAAACTGAATCAAGTCACCATGTAGCGTTACTTGTCCAGTGGAGCGCTCCGGGAGCATATCGGAGCGCACCGTCTCACGGAGATCGTGTTTTACATCGCTGGTTTATAGCAACAGTTTAAAATAACCACTTTACATTAGTTACATTTCACTACAAATGTAAGTGAGCAAGTTTCATATTCCACCGAAGTAAGCTATTCTTTGTTTGTAAGTGTGAATCCTGCTCTTGTTTACACGTGACCGCTGTTCGAGTTCAGAGTCACCTCTACTGTATGATTGAAGCTTAGTCAACATCGCGTCATTGGAAGGATTTCATCTCTAGTGATAATGAAGCGCCAGGAGAGTCCATAAACTTAAACTTAAACCTAACCTAATTCCAGATCGTGGGCCACACCAGGAATAAAATGATTCCTATGGTCTTACCGGGAATCGAACCCGGGTCTCCATGAATTGTAACCAAGCTAATACAAGTAGCCCATGAGACAGACCATCCGGGGAACTTGTCACATTTGATCTCTTCGTTATTGATCTGAACCATATCTCAATATAAAGTCTCATCTTATCTCAAAATCGCCAATACTAGAAAAATAGACTCCACAAGACCTTTGGGATTATCTGCAAATAGATGTCATGAAAGCTGGTCGCGTGCTTCACAATAAATGATCACTGATGAAAAGTACAGGAATCAGACCTAGACCAAGAGGAACAACAAGAAGAACCTATTGATTTGGTGCATAGAGTTTTAAACCTTCACTGTGTATCAGAACTACGGCTCTACGTTTGCTGCATATTGTAATGATTATATTATTAATACAGTAAATATGGCATTACCGTTGGAAAGGCAATTGTTCAGATTCTTTAAATTGCTACTTTCAGCGTATCAACATCTTGCAGTTTTCCGAATAAAATTCTTCTCCTTCAAATAACCCATAACGTATAGCCGTATTTCTGGTACACTCTGCATATAATTTGTCAAATTCTTCAAATTGATATTTTCTTGCGTTTTGCGGGAGGAGGCTTATCCTTCAAATAACCCCATAACGTATAGCCGTAGGCTAATTCTGGTACACCCTGCATGTCATTTTTTAAATTATTCAAATTGTTATTTACAGTTTCCGGGAATAAACCTTCAAATGACCCCATAACGTATAGCCGCATCCTGCACATAATTTTTCAAATTTCTATTTACTTGCAGTTTTTTTTGGGGGGTGGAAACCCTTTTCTTCAAATAACCCCTTAACTTATAACAATCTTGGTACATCCTGCATATAATTTTTCAAATTCTTCAAATTGGTATTTTCTTAAGAGTTTACAAAAAAGCTTAAAATAGCCCCTTAACGTATAACCGTAATCTTGGTACGTCCTGCATCTAATTTTTTCTAATTGTCATTTTGTTATAGTTTACGAGAAAAAAGAAACCTCCTCCTTCAAATACCCCATAACGTATAGCCGTAATCTTCATAATTCCTGCATATAATTCTTCAAATTTCTATTTTCTTACAGTTTCCGAAAAAATCTTCAAATAACCAACCACATAACGTATAACCGTAATTCTAGGACATTCTGTATATCGTTCTTCAAATTCTTCAAATTGCTTTTTCTTGTAGTTTCCGAAAAAAAAAACATTCAAATTCTTCAAATTGATATTTTCTTGTAGTTTCCGAAAAAAAAAATTAAATAACCAACCCCATAACCTATAACCGTAATTCTGGTACATTCTGTATATAATTTTTCAAATTCTTCAAATATTTTCAGCATATCAACTTCTTGCAGTTTTCAGGAAAAACTCTCCCCTTTCAAATAACCCCGTAACGTATAGCCGTATTTCTTGTACACACTGCATATCTTTTTACACGCTTTATATTATCTTGACCTTTATCTATTTATGTAACGGAATATTTCAACACGATTTTCACCCACTTAAAACCATTGGATCGACTTGAAACTTTGTATACTTGTAAAGGACCAATGACAATACGATGATTTCATAAATGATATATAATAGGTTGCGGACTTATCGACTTTTTAGTCCATCGTTGTAAGAAATGAATATTATATCCTCTCGTAGCTCAGTTGGTAGAGCGGTGGACTGTAGTCGTATATAATTTCAGTAATCCATAGGTCGCTGGTTCAAATCTGGCCCGTGGATTTTTTAAGAGTGTTACTTTTAGCACATGCTACAATTGTATCGAATTTAAAGATATTTACATTTCTATCTTATTCTGTAAAATATTAATGACAATTTTACAAACTTACCACATTGTAATTTATCCAAAAAAATATGAGAAGGGTACGATTAAATGTAACTATTTATCTATATTAAAATATTCAAAAATATTATAATAATGTTAGTTAATAATTTAAAAATATATAATTATATTCGTGCCTAGACGCTAAGCATATCGTAAGCAATTAAATGTTCGTGGGATTACGGTTTATGATAATCAATTAAACTAAAAATAAAAAAAAAATAGTTTAAAAAACTAAAACAACACGCTTTATTAGAAAACCAAACTAAAAAATAAAAAAAAATATATAATAGTTTAAAAAACTAAAACAACACGCTTGGGATAAAATTAAAGTGGTCAACAAGAAAATCATCTCCAACACATCTAGAATAAAACTAGTTATCTGCAAAAAAAAAAAACATCAAAAGCGTGGGGTGCTGTGTAAGATTTTTACGTTTTCTTCTTAGAGACTTTACTTTTAACAATATCTGTTTATCAAATATATCAGTCTGAATAAAGAACTAAAAGAACAATCCTATTTAAGTCATGTCCGGTAGTTAAATGGTAAGTTAGTTGTGGCAATAATGGTACTTGCAATTAACTAATAAATAATGTAAATAAAATAACTAGTCAGTAGTGTGAAAGAGATATTTACTCCTTTATCTCCTTAAAAGTCCACCGCTGTGGTCTCGAGGTAGCGTGCTGCCTTGTCACGTAGCGGGCCCAGGTTCGATCCCCGTTCGGGACAGTTTTTCTGGGTGAGGTTTTATCGGGGTTTTTCCTCCCTGTAAGATAAATGTCAGGAAAACTTTAAGCTCCAAACGGTCCCCGAAAACATATGGCCATCGTCATTATCAGCATCATCGTTCACCGGTGTGGAAAGCAACGGAAGCTACCACACCAACAGTTCCCTAGTAAAGCTGCAAAGCATAGCATGAAAATGCTATGATTGCAGTGAAAGACCTGCCCTCGGGCAGAATTACTATGGATGGATTTTAACAACAAGACACAGTGGAAAGAACATGTAGAAAGAATGGAAGAAAATAGATTACTAAATAAAATCTTCCAAGAGGAAGAAGAGATGTCGGACGTCCTCGGAAGAGAAGGTCTTAGATCTATTAGTGAAGACGGAACGGGCAACTCTTGCCTAAACCAGGAAGTGAAGAAGAAGAAGAAGGATCTCCTTAAAGGTGGCTTCTCGGACCTTGGGTTTCCTGTCTCAAATTGTTTAGTGGAACATCCCCCATGGCCTGTTTAATATTTACACGCTATTACAAAATCACTCTGTATATAATTTTTTTATTTCGGAAATCAACTGCCCGAGTTAATTATATTCAGATATTTCTACTATAATATTTCCACACAATTATATTTTAATCCTTATTATTATTTTTTCACACATTACCATAGCTTTTGTCTTGCTAATGGAGATTTTCTTATTATAATTTTGTCTGTATTGTTCGTTTGGAAAATTTCCCTTTGTAAATCAGATCCTGATGTGGCAAAAATAATCAATAACAAATAACTAACTCATTGGCTCTATCGAACCCGTAGGCTCATGGCCGCGCGGACATGAGCTCTCTATTCATCCCTATCTAGAGCTAATATTTTCAATCATTCCCTCAAATCATGGATGTTATTCTCCCACCTCATTTTGGGTCTACCAACTGGATGTTTTCCCTCTGGTTTTCCTACAAGAAGCTTCCATGCACCTCTTTCATCCCCCTTTTGTGCCATTTGTCCTACCCATCCTAGTCTACGAGACTTAACTGTTCTTATTATATCTGGCTTCCTATACATATCATGTAGCTCATTATTATGTATTTTTCTCTATTCACCTGTCTATTTTTTTTTTGCCCAAAAATTTTCATAAGAACTTTATTCTCAAATACTCGTAATCTTCTTTCCTCCCTTGAAGAGTCCACGTTTCGCATCCATATAATATAACTGGAAGAACATATATATTTTTTTAATATATTTTCAGTTTAACGTTTTTTTAAAGGGGTAGGGACGACAAGAGTCCCTGTAATGCATAATAGCTTGCATTTTTAAATCAATAAATAAATATATTATTATTTTTATTACAATCATCGTCAATAAAACCACATGCTGCGGAAACAATTAATACTGGTTTAACTAGATGTTAGGCAGTAGAAATGACATTGAATTTAAATAATGCTGATTGTACTATTCATCTCAAATCAGAAGAATCTAAGCCTAGTCTGTATCTGACCTTTTTAAAACAGTCAAACGAGAAAGCTTTCAGATATAAAAAGTTTGGAAGTTGTGAAAGTGTTCATTTATCCCAGACATGTTTAGTCATTAAAATAATTGTATCATAAGTTGTGAGAACAATTTTACCGAGGGTGATTGGCAGATTAATAAATGTGAAATTACGCAGTGAAATTTTATCTTCAAGATGTTTTAACCATATCAATGATTTCAGCATGTAACATGTCGTAGATGTCAGCTTGTGTTAAGAGCAACTACGTTGAAAGTACATTATTTAGGAGCAATTGACTTCTAATCTCACAACAAAGGAGAATTAACTACAAATGCCTTGTGTTAAAGTATAAAAATAATATAGGTTAGTAAAAGTATAACTTATAACAAGAAACGATTTGTTACACTTTCTTTCACAGAAGTTATAAGACATATATATATGTCTTATATCTTATAACTTATAATTTTAGAGTTTCGAGGATAAAGTACAGGGTGGACCGCTCGAATGGACCTAATTTCAATTGCTTGTTACTGGCAAACGGTTGAAGATAGAAACTTAAAACAACGTTCATAGTACAGAAAAACTCACCAAGTTTCGAATCCTGTCGGTAGATGGCACAAAGATACGTTTCTCGTTCTTAGATTTAATTGTTTGTGAAAATGGCGACTCCGCAGATGAAAGCGCAAGCTGGACCTAATTTCAATTGCTTGTTACTGGCAAACGGTTGAAGATAGAAACTTAAAACAACGTTCATAGTACAGAAAAACTCACCAAGTTTCGAATCCTGTCGGTAGATGGCACAAAGATACGTTTCTCGTTCTTAGATTTAATTGTTTGTGAAAATGGCGACTCCGCAGATGAAAGCGCAAGCTGTTTTGTGGTATGCGGAGTTTAAATCAATCATTAGAGTTCAAAGGGAGTTCCGGCGTGTGTTTAACCGTGATGCTCCAACTGCTAGAAGCATAAAGAAGTGGCGTGATACATTATTAGCTACAGGATCTGTGTTGAAGAAGCATGGTGGTGGTGGTCGCAGAGCATCCGATGAAATGGTAGCAAATGTTCAAGCCGCCGCATTTGAGCGAAGCCCCCGGAAGTCATTAAGAAGAGCTTCGCGGGAACTTCAAATACCAAAATCGACATTACAACGGATTGTCCACAAACGCCTCAAACTGCACGCATATAAAGTGCAGTTAGTGCAACGTCTGGAGCCGAATGACATGCCGAAACGAGTGGAATTCGCCAATACGATGCTGGACCGTCTCGGCGCTGATCCTGACTTCATGACCAAGATTTTCTTCTCGGACGAAGCCACTTTCCATTTGTCAGGCAAGGTAAACCGGCATAATGTGCGGATCTGGGGATCGGAGAATCCTCACGCTATTCAAGAGCATGTTCGTGATAGTCCGAAGATGAATGTTTGGTGCAGTTTGTCACATAATAAGGTCATTGGACCGTTTTTCTTCGCCGAGAAAACTGTTCGTGGTACCACATATCTTGACATGCTGGAGCAGTTCTTCTTTCCACAAATTGAACAACTGCAGCCTAACATCGTTTTCCAGCAAGATGGTGCTCCTCCCCACTGGTCCAATGAAGTTCGTACGACTTTGGACAACATTTTCCCTGGCCGTTGGATTGGTAGGGGAGGACCAATCGCGTGGCCCCCGAGATCTCCCGATTTAACACCACTGGATTTCTTTCTCTGGGGCTATGTCAAAGATAAAGTTTACACCACCCCAGTCAAAGACCTTCGTGATCTTCGTGAGCGCATCATAGAGGCTATTGAGAACATTCCAGAAGACATACTCCAACGTACTTGGCAAGAAATTGTTCATCGCTTTGATATCGTCACAGTGACTGCTGGGGCTCATATAGAGATGTGGTGATCTGGATATCAAAACTTGGTGAGTTTTTCTGTAATATGAACGTTGTTTTAAGTTTCTATCTTCAACCGTTTGCCAGTAACAAGCAATTGAAATTAGGTCCATTCGAGCGGTCCACCCTGTATGATTATGAAAGTTTTCTTGGGTTTTCCGCGTCATGGATTCAGGATTGTCCATTCCTTGATAATGGAATGATAAGGGCATGTGGGATCATGCCGAAACGGCGGAATCAGTGACCAGAGACTAACCTTGAATCCATGACGCGGAAAACCCAATAAAACTTTCTTAACATACAGGCTGGTCCAAAATTCTCGATCCATTTCTTTGAAAGCATTGACCAACGTTCATGACTTACATATGTTATTTGTCAGATGTCTGTGAACAATCTACAGTACAATTCAATCTGTCCCTCTTGCATTTTGGGGCATTGCTCCCAGCGTTGCACTGTTGCTCTAAACACATTGCGCAGATGGCATGGTGTAATAGCTGCTTCTGCCTCGTAAATGCGTTCCCGTAAATGAGGAAGATCACGAACCTTAGTCTTGATAAAACCCCACGCAAAAAAATCAAGTGGGGTTAAGTCTGGTGAGCGTGGTGTCCACATTCTTGGCGCAGCTCTGCCGATCCAGCGACCCGGAAATGTTGCATTGAGATAGGCACGCACACAGAGCGAAATGCGGTGGGGCACCATCTTGCTGAAAGACAACAGACTGTAAAACACCATCCTGCGTAAGCTGTGGTTCTAGAAATTGTTCAAGCATGTCTAAGTAGGTGACTCCAGTGACTGTGCGCTTGAAACATGAATGGACCGTACAGTTTTGTTGCTGTTACACCTAGCCATACATTAATTTTTGGTGTATCTCGTAGCCATTCATATGTAGCATTAGGTTGCTCGTCGGCCCATATTCGACAATTATGCCTATTTACACGACCACAAATGTGGAATGTAGCCTCGTTACTGAAAATGATATTGTTCATTAGATTTTCATTAGCAACAGCCTGAAGCAAATCATATCATATAGCCTGACGGGTAGTATAATCTTCCTGTTCCAAGTGATGTTGCACTTGCATATGGTATGCACGTTTGTTGAGTTTAAACCCTCCAAACTGTTGTCCTGAGAATGTCCAGTTCATTACTGAGCCTGCTAGTCGACGCGCCAGGACTGCGTTCAATCGCGTGCTGAATACGTTCAACATCATTTGCAGAGGTCTATGATCTGCCTGAACGTTTTTTCATCAAGAGCACTTCCTGTTCGTCTAAATTTGTTCACCAACATCCGGATATTGGCTCTAGCAGGTGCTGGTTTGTGAAACTTTCGTTCAAATTCCTGATGCACTTGTTCATAGCTTACCAATCGCAATCGCGCGGAAACAACTGTTATTTTTTCTTCAATTTTAAGCATACTGAAAAACAACGAAGAGAATGTCAATTTAATGTAAATGGATCGAGACTTTTGGACCACCCTGTATATGTATTATAGGGAACTCATGAAACGAATATGTCTATAGTAATAAAACCTCTGTTAACAAAACACCCGCATAAATACCTCAAAGATCAAAAAGAGAAGATTAAAATAGACAAATAATTCAAATATCTCGGAGAATGGATTTTGGAATGTAAAGCAATATAATCCAGAAAAAAATAAACTTGAACTGACTTTCCAACTTACAAAAGATGATATATATAACAAAAAAATCCCTTTCATGGGGATTCAAAATTACACATTCCAAGACAGTGATCAAGTCAGAAGCACTATATGCAGCAGGAATATTAACCATAAATTTCAAAGGTCAAATGGAGAATTTGAGCTAAAGGAAAGGAAAATCATAGGACCAAAATTACAAGATAACATCCATCAAAAATGAAACTCTCTGCAAAACAATTGAAAAACTTTCAGATACTATGCGAAAAGGAGAATACATTTCTATGGTCATCTTCTCAGAATGAACTCCTAACAGATTAATCAAACAAATATTTGATTTGTTCCATAACCGTAAAACAAAACCCAACTGGTTTGAAGGAACTTAAAAAAGACGTGGTAGAATTAAAGATTACAGAAAATTCTAATCGCTGGAACATCTAAATTAATTATTCAAGATGTAAACTTAGGCTTAAGATGTTGACTTAAGCTTTCACGGCCGGAGTTACTATGATGATCTTGCAGAAGATTTCCGGTCTGTTGGCCGTGGTCTTGAGGCTTGTAGTTCCCCAACGTTTCGCCAGAGACTGCGTCCGGCATCCTCAGTCTCAAGACAGCCCTTGAGGATGCCGGAAGCAGTCTCTGGCGAAACGTTGGGGAACTACAAGACCACGGCCAACAGCCCGGAAATCTTCTGCAAGATCATCATTGTAAACATAAGGTTTCATAATAAATCTGCACAAAAATCTAAACCTATTATCTCGGAAGAAGAAGGAAAAGAATATAAGAAAGAATTAAAAAAATACTGGGCACTAAGAAAGGAACAACACAGAGAAAGTTGTCCATATCATAATATACTCTTTACACTGTATGCAGCAGAAACCCAACTGGAAAAGACCTAGTAAAATTAAAGATTATAGAAAATTCACTAATCGATAGGAACAGCTAAATTAATTATTCAAAGTGAAAACATAGGGTTCCAAGATAAATCTACACAAAAATACAAACCTATTATCTCGGAAGAAGGATATGTGATAGAATTAAGAAATACTGGGCACTAAGGAGGGAACAGCACTCACAGAAATTATCGATCCAATGTAGCCTAAAGAGGGTGATACAAAAACTGTTAAAAATCAATAACTATTCCCCGTATTATTATGTTCGGGGACCGTTTAGGCCTGACATTTATCTTAAGGTGAGGAATAGCCACGAAAAAAATTAAAAACATCTCCCAGAAACTGTCCCGACCGGGGATCGAATTCGGATCCGCTGCGACGCTATCCCGGGACCATAGCGGTGGACTCCAATTATATTTATAAGAATTTAAGGTTTTAAAAGTTTGAAGGTTGCAAATACTCCTTTCTTCTAGAATTCGCGGTAAAAGTTCCCATGCCTTGATCGGTTTGTATGACATAGCAATTAGTTTCACGTATTTCTAGCTGTCACTGAAATTAAGACGAACACTTACACCAAGATCTTAATTATAGATAATTGTATCACGTATTTAATAGACCACTGCATCTTAAAATAGATTGTAATCTCTAGGCTGTAGCTAATATCTTAATTATTACATCAATAGCTACTTACATTCAATCAAACAATGTCAGGTATTATATTCCATTACCCTCTCACCGACAATACCATGAAGGGAACATTCCGTACGAAATCCGAAAAAAAAATGTGAAAATTGAACTCGCATCTTTAAAAGTTTACAATTTTTTTTACAGTGAAACTTTATGATATACTGAATATCAGAACCGAATTTCAAGTCTTCGCTTGGTGTAATTAAAGAGTAATGGAGCTGTCAATTTATCGTATTATTTTAAACAGTCTTTTATAAAATAAATTTCTAGAAGTATAACTACTCCCTCAACTTGAAAAGATAGTCATATTATAGATGATTTTATGCTCTATGCTTGAAAATTAGTATGCTAATATTTACGTTTTTCTCAAGGGCGTAAATGCAATTAATATACAATTGACCTTTCTCACCAAAAAAATTTATAAAATCAAAAAGTGCCATATTATTACCTGAACACTAGTTAATTTTTTGTAATTAGTATTAAAGTGGAGTTTTGAAAGGAAACTACCAAAAATAATTATTTTTCCTAAAATCTCCTATGTGTAGACTGCCCGCAATACCTTTCGCGTGAGTGAAGATCGCTCGCTCGTACAAACATTGATGGAGAGCTACTTGGTAAGAGTCCTTTGCGCAATTACAGATATGGTTTATTGCTAGTAGTCAGTCATTACATTATTTTGAATGAGCATTATTACAATGAATACAACATCATCAGCAGCATGGACTAGGTGGTTACTCTGCACGCCTCCGCCTCCGAATCCGAGGTTTGCGGGCGGATTCAAACTCGGATAGGAAAATCAATTGAATTTTAAAGGACCGTCGATAACACTTCTGAATGTAGCTTTCTCCAGAAGGAAGGAAACCGTGAATCCCGTGTCGTAAATTTATGGTACGTAGGAGAATCTCGCGCTTGAAATAAATTGCTACATAATAAACGTCATTAAATATAACAATCGTTATTGATATCTTCAGTAGGCGGTTAATTTTGTGCTGATTTTGGCTAATGTATAGTTTAATTTAAATTACTAAGCACCTACGAATTCAAGCTGGTAGGCCTATTAAAAAATATATTCTAGAGAGTAGTTTTGTAATGTGTTGTAATATTTTGTACTTGTACCCTACACCAATGTCTGATGTTGAATATTGCAGGTAATGTTAAGTTATCGAGAATGATTTATAACAATTTTCATGCTGTTACAAGTAATATTTAAGAGGTATAAATATATTTTATTGGCTTGGTATCACTTACTGATCTTGCATCCCCTACTCATGACATATCTAAGATGATATTAAAATGCATGATAATATTATCCTGTAAGCTAAATTATTGTTATAGTGTTTAATTTAATGCCTAAACTTCCCATTATTCTCCTTTTATAACACAAAATATATACCTCTATGATTATTCTTACATTCCAGGAACATTTAACAAGTTGTAAAATTATATATTAACACATAATATTTTTGATAATTATTGCATAATTAAATTATATTTAACTTCTAACTCACCATTTACTCCTTGAACATCTGCAAACTTGTTAGTTAAAACAATAAGATATTTTAAATTTGACTGTGACACTTAAAATGACGAGATGCACTAAACACGCGCACAGATGTAAATCAAGTGCCTAGTATGTAATCTGAACTTGATAATTGTTGATGGAAAAGCAGAGACCTGCTGATCCTGCATTATTATCGTTTGGTAGGAAGTGATACGAGTATTAAAACATTCGGTTTTATTTGGAATTGATATCTTATAACAATACTACGAGGGCGGATCGGAAAGTAACGCACAATAATTTTTTTCTGCCTTGGTATTGCAGCTAGAATGTTGAAATTTCACAGAGATATAGTTTGAAGTTTTCACTACAGATGGTATTTTTTTCTCAGGTGCACCTCTTGCGAGAGAAGCTTGAACTATGCAACAAACATGGCGCGCATGCTACAGTCGTCCACCTGTGAGGAACAGAGAAGTGTTGTTCGATTTTTGTGGGCCAAAGGGCATAAACCCAGTGAAATTCACAGGGACATGCGTGGCGTGTATGGGGATGATTGTATGGACCGTAACAATGTCTTCCGTAAAGTTAGTGCTCGCTGGGTGCCTAAGAACCTGACAGACGACCACAAGGGCCAGCGAATGATGGCAAGCTTGGACCACTTAACGCGGTACACCGCACAAGGACATGACTTTCTGGAAGGAATCGTCACAGGTGATGAGTCATGGGTGTACCACTACACGCCCGAAACAAAGCAGGCATCAGCAGTGCGCAGATGGCTACACTCCAACCAAACGGACTTCTACGAACAGGGCATATTGAAACTGGTAACACGATGGGAAAAATGTGTTGAGAAAGTTGGTGACTATGTCGAAAAGTAGGTAAAAGATGTAAGTTCATTTGTGATTTTTTCCTTTTTTTTACTATTAAACTTTTTAAAAAAAAATTAGTGTGCGTTACTTTCCGATCCGATCCGTCCCTCACAGGTGGACGACTGTAGCATGCGCGCCATCTTTGTTGCATAGTTCAAGCTTCTCTCGCAAGAGGTGCACCTGAGAAAAAAATACCATCTGTAGTGAAAACGTCAAACTATATCTCTGTGAAATTTCAACATTCTAGCTGCAATACCAAGGCAGAAAACAATTATTGTGCGTTACTTTCCGATCCGCCCTCGTATTTCGTCAAAGTTTTCAGGGTACAATACAATTCACTGAATAAAAAGTTATTTTAAGACTGAAATTAGTAATTATAACACAATCAAAATATACCATTTATTCAATTAATGCTGTAAGAGTTTTTATTATATAATATTACATTTAAACTGTAATGAAACATTTGTAACAAAATAAAAAAATGTTTTTTTAAAAAAAGGACAGAAGATTACGAGTATTTGAGAATAAAGTTCTTAGGAAAATTTGTGGATCAAAAAGAGATGAACAGACAGGTGAATGGAGAAAATTACATAATAGTAAGCTACATGATATGTATATGAAGCCAGATATAATAAGAACAGTTAAGTCTCGTAGGTTGCGATGGGCAGGAAATGTGGCACGTATGGGGGATGAAAGAGGCGTTTGGAAACTTCTGGTAGGAAGACCGGAGGGAAAACGCCCAGTTGGAAAATAAGAATGAGGTGGGAAAATAACATTATACATGATTTGAGGGAAGTAGATTATACAGGGGATAATTGGAAAACGTTAACTCGGGATGGGATGTATGGAGAGCTTCCACAGAGCCAGTGAGTGAGTCAGTTATAAATAATTTGTTTAATAATTCACAGTAAACGTAATTAACAGAACTGTTTACTTCTCGCTTCAGCAATAAAATTTGATAAATAAACATCTACTGCGTAAGAATTAAAATATCGCCACTTTTATAAAATTTACGGCACTGTTCCATTAAGCAGAACATATAATAATCTATTCGATTTAATGTCAGTTGAAAAAGTCACTGATGAAGCGGACTCAGCTCATTCAATTAACTACGCACGCGATCTTGGTCGTGAAATGAATCAGCTGCGCTGTGGATCCGCCAGTTTTTTTATGAAAATAGAATAAAAACATTTATATTGTCTGAACTATTCAACTCTCCAAAAAGGTAATTGCTGGAAATTAATCCTTATTACGTGAGTAGTATCCTGTATTTTTTTCGTTTTCATTTTTTGATATGTACTGCAGTAAACCGCCATAAAATAGAAAATTGACACGGAAAATAAAAATATCCTAATTATAAAAATAACGCCCTTAAACTGCATTATATCAAATATATAAATACGTTTGAAACAAATTTTTGCTGTTTACTGTTTCAGAAATATTAGTTAGTAAACGTTTTAGTTTATCATATTTACGATAATTTTAGATCATAACTACGACCTATAAATGATAAAAATTAAATTTCGATATTAATACGTTTATAAATGTATTTACTATACTTAGGGATACATAAAATTAAATAAATGAATTGCAAGATTTTTTGCTGTCCGATTTGATATGAATTATCCCGAAGGTGAAACAATACATCTGCAAAATAAAATACTGTATGGTCCAAAAGTCGGTTGACAAATGCGAGAATTTTGGCTGATGTTAAATTGTTAAAAACTAACCACACTGATTGAATTGTCATGTTCACGGGTTTTAGTTCAGAGCTAACGCAGATGTTCAAAGTGACGTCCATCCGCCTGGAGACAATTTCTCACTCGATCACGAAATTCAGCACTCACATTTGAAAGTGTATCATTGTTGTAATAATTATTTCCATTTTATTTTATTGTTTCATTGTTACCATTGTTTCCAGAATTAAAAAAATGTACCTAAAATATCACATTCTTGTTATTTAGGAAACTTCCATTTGTCAATCGACTTTTGGGCCACACGGTATATCAATCCAAACTCTGGAAATGCACGCAATTATGCAATACAAGGACTCTTGTACTCCCACCTTCGCTCAAAACATTAAACTCAAAATACTCGTATATAAAACTTATTTTCCGAGTTATATTATATTGTTTGCGAAACATTAAATCTTTCTATAATAGAGGAAAGACGTTAGGAGTATTTGAGAATTAAAAAAAACATATTTGGACGGAGAGATACAGACAGGAGAAGACTATACAGGGTTATTCACAATAAGTATTACAGGCTTCAAGCTGTGGTAGAGGGGACTTAGTAGATAAAGTATTGATAAGGAAACCATATCCGGAAACGTACCATTTTGATGTAGAATAAGTTTGAAGTTCGAAACACAGTGGGTTGATATCGCGTGTCTTGTGTTTCAGAATAAGTATTACAGGCATTTAGGGGTTGTATTACAAGTGTTGTTCCATGTGGCGACCGTATTGTTCTTTGCGCAAAATATACGCATATTTTCATACACACGCCCTACAAGAACTGGTGTGTGCTCAATAATTTCTATTGCCGCCAGAATTCGTGCAAAAAGTTCTTCTCCGACTCGACAGGTGTAGTACAATCCCTAGAAATGTGTAATACTTATTGTGAAACACAAGACACACGATATCAGCCCACTGTGTTTCGATCTTCAAACTTATTGTCATCAAAATCGTAAGTTTCCGGAGATTGGTTCCTTATCAAAACTTTATCTACTAAGTTCCTATTACAACCTCCAGAAGTCTGTAATACTTATTGTGAATCATCCTGTATAAACCTATATATATATATATATATATATATATATACACACACACACACACACACACATTTTGGTTATGATTTTTTCGTTGTGTACTTGATCGGATCAGTGAAGACGTGTAGACATTTTTCAAAAATCTGTTTATGAGAACAATTTCAAGAGCTTCAGAATTAGCTTAGAACGTGTTAAGTGATGTAGGCTACAGCTACATTGACATTGTTAGTGTATACACACAAAGTATTTTGAACTTAGCATGCGTGTAATTGGTAGTACGCCCACATTTCCTCCTGCTCATATTAAACCAGGAGTAGATTTCCTTTTACATGTTGCTTGACCAGTATTACGTAGAGATTGAAGACATCGGATATGTGTTACTGTCACGGGAAGTTGCTTATTTTCGCGTTCTTGCTACCGAAACGTTTGACTCAGACCTACAAGAATATATTTCATGCTTTCCTTTGTTCTTTATTTAGCAATGAACTCATGACATGTTACAATGTTCTGATTCAGGGTCTCTACATCCATCCTTCTATTTTCTATATAGTTATATATGTAATTTATACTTACCAGTAGACCATTTATAAGCAGGTATATTTATTATGTACAACTCTATGGTATTAAGGAACTATTGGCAAGTCTATATGTTGACGTATTATTGAGTGACAGTCAGGAAATAAAAGCCAACACGCATTTTATTAAATAACAATAAGAAACTGGAGCTAGAGGTGAATATCAAAACTAAATACATGGTTGCATTTAGAAGTGCATTATGTAATGGATGTGGACAGTTAATAATAAATTAGGAAAATTTTGATGAAATGGCTGAATTCAAATATCTAGGGACAATATAATTACAACAAAAATGAGATGAAGAAAGAAATTATGCATACGGTCAGTTCTGGAAATTCATGCTATTACGCATTATAGGGACTCTTGTGTGCCCCAACTTCTTAAAAAAGTTAAGATAAAAATATATAAAGTCGTTATTCTTCCAGTTATATTATATGTTTGCCAAACATGGTAAAATAGATTTAAGGGAGGAGTAAATATTTGGAGTATATGAGAATAAAGACCCCCCACGAAAATGTTTATATTACAGAAATGTTGTCTCAACTCTGGAAATGCATGTTATTAAACATTACAGGGCTCTTTGCCATCCCAACTCCCCTAATAAAACATTAAAACCAAAAATCGCTTACTTTTATTCTATCAGTTACGTTGTATTATATGGATGAGAAAACCTCGTCTCTTACTTTAAGGGAGGAGAAAAAATTAGGAGTATTTGGAATAACGTTCTTGAGGAACATTTTTAGACCAATGTGAGACGAACAGACACGTGAATGAAGAAAACACTGAGCTACAAGATATCTGTGGGAAACAAGTTGAAATAACAGTTGAGTCTCGTGAATTTGCGATGAGTAGACCACGTGGCACGAATGGGGAATGAATGAAGGACATGATAACGTATTGTAAGGAAACCTGAGGGAAATCGCCCAGTAGGTAGACCAATAATGAGATAGGAGAATAACGTTAACCACGATTTGAGGGAGATGAATTACACAGGGAATGACAGAAGAACACTAGGTCAAGATAGGGATGCATGTAGAGCATATGTCTGAGCAGCCCATGAACATCCAGGTTTGACAATGCTAGTGAGTTTAAGTATCTTCGAATAAATTACATAATGTTCGCTTTCCAATGTCACTAATTCTTCTTGTCTGCCCGAAGGCGGGTCCTTCACTGCAATCATAGCATTTTCATGCTATGTTTGCAGCTTTACTAGGAAATTGTAGGTGTGGTAGCTTCCCGTTGCTTTCCATACCGGTGAAGGATGATGATGATGGTCATATGATTTCGGGGACCGTTTGGACCTTAAAGTTTTCCTGACATTGTCTTATAGGTGGGGAAAAACCCCGATAAAAACCTCACCCAGAAAAACTGCCCCGACCGGGGATCGAACCAGGGCCCGCTGCGTGACAAGGCAGCACGCTACCTCGAGACCACAGCGGTGGACGTGTTCTTGTCTAATATTATTGAAAAAATCCAATATATTTTAATTTTATTTATTCTAAAGCAGGTAGGCCTAATTGGATCAAAAAATACCAAAGGAAGAAGTTCTATTTCATGCCCCCTACTGTGTGAAAGTCAAACTAAATCCACCATCTTTATGAAGTACGGCACCAGTAAATATTTATCATAAAGTATTTATACTTCAGTCTAGGTACTTATCTAATAAGAAACTAAATAAAACTACACAAAAGAATAATTAACTATATTGTGACAAACAGTAGCGGAAGCTAGATACTAACAGAGGTTATAGCGCGTATGTCCACCTGGGGGAAAAAATACTAAGATATATAGCCCAATTAGAGGTAATGGGGTCTGGTGAATTAGTACTACCCGGGTACTGCAATATCTACAGAAGTATATAGATATTAAAGTCGAGTAGTTGGGACATGTATATAGAACGGGAAGAAACCGGACTCCCAATCACTTATTGGAGAATGATTTGAGAGGAACTGGAAACAGTAATTTGAGGCAGAAAGTAAATGACAGATCAAAATGGCGAGCTGTTGTTTGGGGGGGGGGTCGAGGATAAATTCTGAGTTGCAGTACAGAAGATGATTATTATTTATACTTGAAATCTAGGCATTTTTATTACTTCCATGTTCTATTACACCGCTTCACTAGACTCTATGATACACGTAAATTAGATACCTGCTCCCATTAGCATATTGTCCTTTATATCCCTTCTCATCACACTGTCCTTACTCGATATCTTTTACAGTTTCTCTTGCTAGAACCTGGAATTTACTTCCACACTATGTCAGAGACTGCCAAACTTTACCATCTTTCTGAAAAAAAAATGAAAAATGAAACTGTTAACAGAAACATTTCACTAATATTACTTTTTTAACAATTAATAATTTGTTTTCTTTTTTTTTCATTATTTAATAAATATAATATTAAGATTTTTGAGGAGGTGGCTGAATTCAAGTACCTAGGCACAATAATCACAAATAGGAATGACATGCACAAAGAAATTAAACATAGGCTCAATTCTGGAAATGCGTGCTATTATGCATTGCAGAGACTCTGGATGTCCCAACTCCTTTCAAAAAACGTTAAACTGAAAATATATACAACTATTATTCTACCAGTTATATTATATGGGTGCGAAACATGGACTCTTACTTTAAGGGAGGAAAGGAGATTACAAGTATTTGAGAATAAAGTACTTAGGAAAATTTTTGGACCAAAGAGAGATGAACAGACAGGTGAATGGAGAAGACTACATAACAATGAACCACATGGTCTTTATAGGAAGCCAGATATAATAAGAACAGTTAAGTCTCGTAGACTGTGATGGGCAGGACATGTTGCACGTATGGGTAATGAAAGACTTGCATGGAAGCTTCTTGTAGGAAAGCCAGAGGGAAAACGCCCGGTTGGTAGACCAAGAATGGGGTGGGGGAATAACATTAACTATGATTTGAGGGAAGTATATTATACAGGGAATGATTGGAAAGCATTAGCTCAGGATAGGGATGTATGGAGAGCTTATGTCCGCGCGGCCATGAACCTACGGGTTCGATAGTGCCAGTGAGTGAGTAAGTAAGTAAGTAAGTTAAGATTTGTCTATATATTTACCTAATGCTTATATATAAGCGATAGATTAATTCATTACAGTTTATTACTTTCTTGGTTTTTATTTTTCATTTATTTTTATGTATAGTAAATTCGATCTGTTATTCCTTTGTGTGTACATATATTCTTTCATTAGTTTCATTTTAATTGTATTTAATTTTATTGTATTATTATACATTGTTTTCATTATTGTTCAGTTTGGCAGATAATAATCAGTTGTTTAGTATGTACTATTATTGTTTTTTTTTTGTGTTTAAATGTAACATATTATGTTTGTCCAGGTGAGTGGAAGAAAAGGCCACATGGCCTCAACTCCATCAGGCTAAATAAATCTATTCTAAATATTCTATTTACAATTCCTGATATTCTGTGTAAAATACGTTCAATTTATTTCTTTAAATGCATATGAGTCTTATTTTAAAATGTAACCACTTTTCCATTAACATATGTTTTTTTAATATATTCTGTGACCAGATGAACGTACATTACTACAAACATAATAAACATGCCTAATAATAATACAAATTGCTAAGTATGATGTACATAGTCTATATATGGACTGAAGATTCTCAAAATATGGACTAAATTTTTT
The DNA here is from genome assembly GCA_030220185.1 of Diploptera punctata. Lineage (NCBI taxonomy): Eukaryota > Metazoa > Arthropoda > Insecta > Blattodea > Blaberidae > Diploptera > Diploptera punctata. Next base: position 552,858 of record JASPKZ010002677.1, on the reverse strand, counting down.
TATAGGAATGGTATAAATATTTTCTGGTAGGCGTTATAAAAATTACTTTACCGTTCCTTAATAATACAGTAAAAGCTCCTTATTCGCGAGGGATATATTCCGCAAAAATGCCTCGAATACAGAAACCGTAAGTATGGAATGGTAATTTGTACTGGTATATAGGGGATGTGTTCCAAGGTTTGAAAATAATATAAAATAATCAAAATAAAATTAGTGTATGAGAGATTTTGAACAATTTCTATTAATTATTATTATTGTCAGGCTTAAGCAAGAACTTAACATTTTTTCCCCCTGTTTTTCCGCTTTTAGAAGATCTTTCAATTCAGATTGATATCCAGCTGTGTATTCAGCGGTATAATTCCTTATTTTGTCTTCGGATCTCTTGATGAATCATACAATTGAATCATTAACATTGAAACAGCATGATATAGACACAAACGACTCGCCAACGCGTAAACGGTCAAGCATTTCTGTTTTTACTTTAAGCGGCAACACTACTTTTCCCGCTACGAAACTAATTTTCTTTCCTTTTACTCAACATTATAAATTAGCAACAAAGACAAAAGAGACACGTGCCCATCCATCCATAGTAATTCTGCCCGAAGGCAGGTCTTTCACTGCAATCATAGCATTTTTATGCTATGCAGCTTTACTAGGGAATTGTAGGTGTGGAAGCTTCCCGTTGCTTTCCACACCGGTGAAGGATAATGATGATGATGATGGCCATATGATTTCGGGGACCATTTGGGCCTTAAAGTTTTCCTGACATTTGTCTTACAGGTGAGGAAAAACCCCAGTGAAAACCTCACCCAGAAAAACTTTCTCGATCGGGGATCGAACGCGGGCCCGCTGCGTGACAAGGCAGCACGCTACCTCGAGACCATAGCGGTGGACGAGACACGTGTATTCAGTCAAAATTATTACAACGAATGACAAGTTGAAACAATAAAACACCGATCGTGGCGAGGGCGGCCTTTATCAACGGACATAGCGCCACGTGAAATACGACGGCGGTGGCTTTTAACAACAAAGTTTAGGCTTAGTGACAGTAAGGTTTGTTTTACTTTGATATTAATTTGTCCATTTGGTTTGAATCATTATTTGTAAAAGTCAACTTGGCACGTGCCTGCAGTAAAAAAAAGTTGCCGATGCGTTAATAAAATATACTAATCCTTCTAATTAGGGCCTACCGACCGGATCGACGAATAAATAGAATTTTAGCCGCGAATACAGGAACTTAATGTATGGAATAGGGAATATTTTAATGTATGCAGACGATCTGGTAATTATACAGAAGTCAGCGGATTATTTACAAAGAGCCATTTACACGTTGAATCAATTAAGACTCTATTATAATCTCAAAGTCTCAACTTCAAAAACTAATTTTTTTCAGGGCAAAGTGCCAGTCAGAGCGAAAATAGTAATCAATAATGAAATAATAGAACAGATAGCACACTTTGACTATCTTGGTTCAGATATCACATATAGCTATGATTGGGATATACATAATAAATTAAACCGATATCAAATTATATGTGGCACCATAAGAAGGACCCTCCGAAAGACTCGAAGAGAAACTCAGCTCAGGTTTTATAAAATCATGCTATTCCTGTTCTTTTATATGGATCTGAATCTTGGGTACTTACAAAAAATATATCTCACACATTCAAGCCACTGAAATGAAATTTTTAAGATCCGTAAAAAGATGTACACGCATGGATAGATTACACAATGAATCAATAAGAAATGGACTGGATATATTTTCTATAGTCGATAAACTAGAAGAGCACAGATACCAAGGAAAGAATATTTAGACAGAATGGACAATACAAGATTATCCAAGAAGATCAACACCTACAAACCACATGGAAAAAGATCTTTGGGATGGCCAAGGAAACGATGGACTTGAGACCGGAACAGGTCGCATTGACCTAATCCTGGAAAGGAAGAAGAAAAATACAGGAACTATGTCGCAATTTATTTTAACCCGCGAATATGGAGCTTTTACTGTACTTGATTCTGAAAATGACATATATTTTATCGAAATTTTACAGTTGACGATTTACGATCTAGGGGTAATTGAATCATGTAAGATACCAAATGAACAAATATATTTAAAAAAAAAACATTGATGATGCACTCAAATCCCATATGTGTTGAGTTCGTGAACTGCTGAATAGAACATATTAAGCTAAATCCTTGAACCTTGTGATTCTGCTTTTATTGCTTGGACCAGACCTCCTGTTGCCAGGTAGGAGAACTTTTATTTTGATAGGGTTTTGTTGACAAGACGTAACAATAAAGAAAATAATGTGCATAAAACACCTTTCTTTTTTTTCAGAATTACATAAACTAAAAAATCCGGCTTTGAAATGCAGATAGTAGTAATTTAATTTTAAAACATTCATCTGACAAGAATAACTTTGAAACCATAAAATAAATGAATATATTTCAAATAAAACGTTGAATTATGTAAAGATGTCCATCACTGTGGTCTCGAGGTAGATTGCTGCCGTGTCACGCAATGGATCCGTGTTCGATTCCCGGTCTGGACAAGGTTCCTGAGCGATGCTTATTTTTTCGGTTTTTTTATAACCTGCAAGACAAATGTCAGGAATCTTTAAGGCCCAAACGGTCCCCGAACATCATATGGCTATCATTATCAACATATTCATTACGTTTAGGGTTGAGGCTTGCCCTGGCGCATCATCATCACCTATCATATATCATCGGGACAGCGTAACTCCGCCTTCCAGGCGCCCCAACCTCAGAAATGGGTTACAATAACCCCATGCCGGAATAGAATACCAAAATATTGAATGACATCGTGGTGGCATTGAATTAAAAACAATAAAGATATGTGATATTTCTTCAGATATGTAAACATGTGTTCTATATACCGACATTTGGATCAATTTGTGGTGAAAAGTTTTAAATCGCTGCTAATTTATAAATAGAACGAAATTTTAACGTTAATTAATGTAAAACAAATTTTATTACATACAATTCCTAGCCCTGATAATAAGTAAAATATTTCGGTTATGAAAAAGAAAATTAATTTCCTGTCAGCGGGGACATTTATCTTCATCGTGAAGTTGCACCATCTGCCTCTCCGGAACGGTCATTAAAGACTACTCTTAGAAGAAAATTTGCTGCCTTATATCTGCTTCAAATTTACATTCGATTTTAATTTTAAAAACAAGCTCTTCGCATTTAATAAAGGATTTTGTACAGGAAGTTAAAAGTGTAGTTTATTATTCTATGTTCTGGAAATTCTAAACTCAAATTCAATGTTATAGGAAGGGAACCATAGAATATAAACATGAGCATTAAAGATGAGGCCATTGAACAAGTGGAGAGCATCAAATACTTGGGTTGCACTATCAGTAGTAACATGAACTGCTGCCAAGAAGTAAAACAGAGGATAGCAATGACAAAAGAAGCTTTTAACAAGAAGAGAAGCATTTTCTGCGGACCTTTGGCAAAAGGATTACGGAAAAGGCTAGTGAACTGCTTCGTGTGGAGCGTAGCATTGTATGGAGCTGAGACTTGGATAATACGACGGGATGAGTGAAAGCGACTGGAAACTAATAAGATGTGGATATGGAGAAGGATGGAGCGTATAAGATGGACAGACAAAATAAAAAATAAAGATGTGCTAGACAGAGTAGATGAAGGAAGAACAATGCTGGAACTCATAAAGAAGGGGAAAAGAAATTGGATTGGCCACTGGCTAAAAAGAAACTGTCTGCTGACGGATGCCCTAGAAAGTAAGTGGTAGAAAAATACATCAGATGATAGACAATATTAAAATAAATGGTTTGTATGCGGATACAAAAAGGAAAGCTGAGTTAAGGAATGAGTGGAGAATGCTGAATTTGCAGTGAAGACCTGCTTTTGGGCAGAACACTATGTACGTATGGCTTGAAATAAAAACATGTACTTTGCCGGATTGGTCAGCATTCTTGACTGAGGACAGGTTGACACGGTTTCGTTTTCCTTTTAGGCACCTATTTGCTTTATCCAACTAAAACTAACTCATTGGCACTATCGAACCCGTGGGTTCATGACCGCGCAGACATAAGCTGTCCGTGCATCCCTAAAGTTATATTATAAAATTATGTAACTTGAAGGTCCGTCTCCTCAACTTCTTAGACTAATAAAAAACTATAGCCCTTCTGGAACTTGTCCCATCATTAGCAGAAGGAAGCAGCTATGTTGTCATCGATACTCGTTTAAGTACTGGATTTATATTTAAAGAGCATTCAAAAACAAAACACCAACGAGGGTCAGTGACAATAGACCTGTTTTTTTGCTGACGATGGGACTAATCCCGAAAGGTCTACAGTGAATTAATATTTTAAAATTTGAGGAGACAGACCTTCAAAGTACATAATTTTATATTATAATTTTAATATTGTGACTAACACCTCCATGGTACCTTTACCTTGTCGTGGTGGAGTGGCTTGCGTGCTTAAATAACCCCGAGAGCTATGCCGGCGGTAGCATTGCTGCCGAGAGGATTACCCTTGCTGGAGAGGTCGAAAGTGATAAGCCAGACGAAAAAAGTATCTCGGTCGAAAGAGTGACGTTCTTTCACCGTAAAAATACATCCGTCAGGAAACGCGGACATGGATTCCATTGGGGTAAAATTTTCCTGAGGTAAAATTGTCCCTTATTCGGTTCTCCGGGCGGAGACTACTTCAAGGAATCCTAGGTACATTAAATGTTAGGAATTAGATCAATCACCCTTGGATATTTGAGGCAAGCAGATTATATAGGAGTCGGCTGCGGTGAACTAGTGGTTATGCTCCTTGCCTCTGGTTCCGAGGGTCGCGGGTTCAAACCCGGTCGGGGTCGATGGATTTTTTAAGACGGAAAAAATCCAAGGAGCAAGTCCTCCGGGAGGGAAGGTGTGGGTCCCGAGTCTGAAGATTTTCAGACTCGTAAAAGATCCTTAAGCCTGAATAAAGAGGCCTCTAAGCAAAATTTACCGATATCAACGTCCTAGTAATTTCTTAGTTGCCCGTTAGATGTATCATTGGGTCGGTGTGTTGACAGCATGCCATCCGTGACATCTACGAGCATATAAGGTAACTAAAAATGAACTTGGTCTAGTATCTCCTTACAAAGGAGAAGCTACGGCATTATAGATAGATAGAAGATATTATATAGGGGATGATTGGAAAACATTTTCTCAAGATAGGGATGTATGAACTTATTTCCGCGCGGCCATGAACCTATGGGTTTGATATAGCCAGTGCGTTAGTTAGACTAACACCTGAATGGAGTTTTATAGTGAATTGTAATGTTGAAGAACTATTGTATAGTCAGGTATCGAGTTCGTGCCCTTGCTGGATGCTAACCACAGGTGTGATCCCAATCTGAAGGTGGATGCGACATTGTTGTTTACATAGAGTGATGTCATTTTAGGCCTATCGATGCTGTCTCCGAATATCGACCGATCGAGCACATCCTTGTAGCTTGTATCTCGTTTCCAGGGTTACCGAGAATGTAGGCCACTGATTCCTCCTGTAATGGAGTAGACTGATCCGGGATATTTCCGTCACTTAATTAAGCTCAGCTTTTTCTCTTTGGTTTTCATCTATCCGGTTTCTTTACCCCACGTCTGCCAGTAAGGTGAAGTTAATGTGCTGTCAGCCGGGAAAATGCTTTGCAGTTTTGTATTCTCATCCTAGGAGAGCGAAATGAGATTCCGTGTAAAGTATTGTTTTTGTGCAGTGTTCGTTTGCTATTTCAGTATATCCTGCCTTATCGGCTCTTGTCTAAGAGTCTGCATATTAACATTAATAAAATATTATTCTTAATACATAACTAACTAACTCACTCACTGGATCTATCGAACCCATAGGTTCATGGCCTTGCGGACATAAGCTCTGCATACATCCCTGTCCTGGCTAATATTTTCCAATCATCCCCTGTATAATCTACTTCTCTCAAATCATGGTTAATGTAATTCTCCCACCTCATTCTTGGTCTACCAAATGGGAGTTTTCCCTCTGGTTTTCCTACAAGAAGCTTCCATGCACCTCTTTCATCCTCTATTCGTGCCACATGTTCTTCCCATCGAGACTTAACTGTTCTTATTATATATGGCTTCCTACACATATCATCTTGTTCACTATTATGTAGTTTTCTCCATTCGCCTGTTTTATATATTTTCAGTTTAATGTTTTTTTAATGGGTTTGGAAGACAAGTATAAGAATAATAATTACAAATAAGAATGAGGTGCACAAGAAAATTAAACATGGCTCAGTTCTGAAATGATGTTATGCATTACAGGGACTCTTGTCGACCCAACTTCTTTTAAAAAAATAATAATAATACTTTATTTATTCTGGCAGAGTTAAGGCCATAAGGCCCTCTCTTCCACTCAACCAGCACAAATACAAATAAATATTTGACAAATATAGATATACACTATACTAATTATAAACAGTTAAAGATACAATAAATGTAGCAATGTAAATGTCATGTACAAACAACATTTTATAGGGTAATAACAATAATGATACGATAATAATAATAATAATAATAATAATAATAATATAAATATGATACATTATACGGGAAACACCAATTAATATATATATATATATATATATATATATATATATATCTTACACTGGATAATAATTAAGTCGAGTTTAGAGCAAATCTAAATTTAGATTTCTTTTAAAAGATGCTAATGTCCGGCAGTCCCTTATTTCTTGTGGTAGGGAATTCCAGTTGCGAGAAGTGGAGATGGTATATGACATGGAGTGATGTGATGTCCAATGTTGCGGTATATTAAGTAAGAGACTATGTTGTGATCTTGTGTTTAAGTTATGATTTGAGGATAGATACTGGAAACGGGATGATAAATAATTGGGAATCGAGGTATGTAGGATCTTAAATAGGAGAATTAGACAGTGCGATTTTCTTCTCTCTTTTAGATGTAGCCATGACAATTCGTGGAATAATGGAGAAATGTGATCGTATTTTCGAACATTAAATATGAATCTGATACACATATTATGGACACGCTGCAGTTTGTCCGACAATCCGTCACTTATGTCAGTTAGTAGAACGTCACAGTAGTCAAAATGCGGCATCACTAAAGTTTGGATTACAATTCTTTTAAGAGTTGTAGGAAGAAAATTGAAAATATATGAGGCGCATAGAACCAAAGAGGTGGGATTTCTTTCGCAAAAAAAAAAACGAGTTTGGTGCATAATTAGCTTACATTATTGAAGCATATTTATATTTGTTGGAAAAATTACATAAGTGTATACGTTACGAGTAGATAAACAATGTATGTTATAGTTGAATGCAGGCTTTCACGGCCGGTAATCATAATGTTGAGTGATTCCGGGTTCTGTGGCCGTGGTCCATAGTTGGTGTTGATACCAGACGTTTCGCCCTCAACTGCGGAGGGCATCTTCAGTGGTGAGTGCTTCTAGGCGTGTTTCCTGGTCGGAAGCTCTACTTAGAGTAGAGTAGAGCTTCCGACCAGGAAACACGCCTAGAAGCACTCACCACTGAAGATGCCCTCCGCAGTTGAGGGCGAAACGTCTGGTATCAACACCAACTATGGACCACGGCCACAGAACCCGGAATCACTCAACATTATAATGTATGTTATAATTTTCAATTACCTGATATTCTTATTCAACATGAAATTAAAACCTGTTTTTCTCAATACTGTAAAACTTGCACTTGTATCCCTTTGCTTCTAACCGCATCATATAAAATATTCTTCACGTTTTATTATTTGGATATGAAACATGGACTCTTACATACTTTAAGGGATAGGAGAATATTACGAGTGTTTGGGAAGTTCTTACTTGTTTTTTGGACGAATGAGAGATGAAAAGACAGGTGAATGGAGAAGACTAGTTAACAGTGAGCTACATAATATTTACAGGAAAGCAGACATAATAAGAACAGTTAGGTCTCGTAGACTGCGATGGGCAGGGCACGTGGCACGAATGGAAAATGAAAGAGGGACATGGAAGCTCCTTCTAGGAAACTCAGAAGAAAAACACCCAGTGGTAGACCAAGAATGAGGGAATTAGATTATGCAGGGGATGAGTGGAAAACATTAACTCAAGATAGGGATGTATCGAGAGCTTATGTCCGCGCGACCATGAGTCTAGGTCATGAATTTCCTTTTACTCGACATTATAAATTAGCAACAAAGAAAAGATACGTGTATTCAATCAAAATTATTGCAACAAATGACAAGTTGAAACAATAAAACACCGATCGTGGCGAGGGCGGCCTTTATCAACGGACATAGCGGCACGTGAAATACTACGGTGATGTCTTTTAACAACGAACTTAGGCTTAGTGACAATAAGGTTTGTTTTACTTTGACATTAATTTGTCCATTTGGTTTGAATCACTCTTTGTAAAAGCCAACTTGGCACGTGCCTGCAGTAAAAAAAGTTGCCGATGCGTTAATAAAATATACTAATCCTTCTAATATAGGGTCTACCGTCCGGATCCGCGAATAAATAAAATTTTAGCTGCGAATACAGGAACTGTGTCGCAATTTATTTTAATCCGCGAATATAGTATGCCTTCTCTTTCTTTATTTCTATACCTTAGTGTAACTTCTCGCTTTATAGGAATTGCGATGAATTTGGGTAGCTACATTAAATAGTGGCTCAATGTTGAGAAACCAGTTATACATTTGGGGAAGCCGAAATGCTGACTAATTGTCATCATTCTCTATAAATGAGAAATGTGATGTGAAGATAGTAAAGTTTGTCGCGCCAAGGAGTGGACGTGTTGGTTTGTTAATTATTAATATCGGATTTCTAATTTCCTTGGTGAAGTTTATTACATCCCAGGTTATATAGTGTTGTGATTACCAATAAAACGTTGTGAAATACGCTGCATGCGGAACATTTCCATAAACTTGTAAGCACAGTATTGCGCATGAAATTGTAGTCCTTCTCCCTTGATATACGTATGTCAGGTATTGCTCAAGTGTAATATTCGTTATTTTATGTTATCCAATTCCGATGAAATTATGCTATTGAGGTCGTTTTCAGGAAAATATTAAGTTCTTTTTTATATATTTACAGTTCATAAACGATCCTATCTTTTTAAAATATTTAAATAAGTAGAATGAGATGCACAAAGAAATTAAACATAAGCTAAATTGTGGAAATGCGTGCTATTATGCATTGCAGGGACTTTAAAAAAAGTTAAACTCAAAATATATAAAACTATTAATCGTCCAGTTATATTATATGTATGCGAAACATGGATTTTAAGAGAGGAAAGGAGATTACGAGTATTTGAGAATAAAGTTCTTAGAAAAAATTTTGGACCAAAGAGGAATGTACAGACAGGTGAATGCAGAAGACTTGCATAACAGTGAACTACGTGGTTTTTATAGGAAGCCAGGTATAGGAAGAACAGTTGAGTCTCGTTGACTGCGATGGACAGGGCATGTGGCACGAATGGGGAATAAAAAAACGTGCATGGAAGCTTCTTGTAGGTAAACCAGAGTGATAACGCCCAGTTGGTGGACAAAGAATGAGGTGGGAGAATAACATTAACTATGATTTTAGGGAAGTGGATTGTTAGGGATTGATTGGAAAATATTCGTTCAGGGTAGGGATATATGGAGAGCTTATGTCCGTGCGGCCATGAACCTACGGGTTCGATAGTGACAGTTAGTTAGTTATTCATACCTGATACATCTAAAATTGATTTCTGATTAAAAAAACTTCAATTAACTAAGAGAAAAAAACACAGACATGTTAAACGAGAACACACCCACAGACTCGAATCCGTTTTACAACTTATACACCAATATCAGTAGAAAATAACATGCCGAAGATGGAACATAGTCTTAAAGGCTTATATGGTTTTAACTACTTGACCAAGTTTTTTTAAACAGAAATACATTTTAAGACTGATGTATCAGGTGCTTATTTTAATATTTTAACATTTACTACATGACCTCAACTGTGATTTATATTGAATTTTACAACTATCGATCCTATCTTGTATACACGGAAAATATACATGATTACAATTTATATAATGTATATTATATCATATATTATATGAAGAGGTATATATCACAGTAGTGTTAGTTTTTTTTTTACAAAAATGAGTAAAGTACACGATTATAAACAAGAAACTGCATACAGTATTTCAGATAAATCAGCAATTACTACAATCACTTTAGGGGCACCGAATGGTGAAAATTTTGAAGAAAAAAAATGGCAAAAACTGCATTTTCTCATTTATTCGATTTTTAATAACCATGATTCTTTAGAATCATTTTCATGTAATTTTTTTTTTATTGTAGGAGTAAAATTGAGTCCGTGACGTAAGAGTATAAATACCACTGCACGTGTGGTCAGCATTACTACTTAAACAATAATATGTTTCTTTTTTCGTTTCCATTTTTTTTTTGACATTTTCCAAAACATAAAATCCTCCTTATGATGTAATTTTTCTGCTATCTAAATGAAATTTTCTGGTTAGATTCCCTAATATATATTCTAATTCAAATTTGCTGTGCAGTTACTAGTTTAAGACGCGTATGATCTTTTAAATTGAGATGGAAATGCATGAGAGTTAATAAAAACATTTTTTTTTGAAAAATGAAAAATAAGCAGTATCTCCCTTTATGAATTTGTTGCTTAACAAATGTGTTAAGTGGAATCATATAGACTCTGTTTCCGTCTTTCATCCGAGGCTTGATCATTGGGACTGCGAGCAATGTATAAGATACACCTTGAAGTGGGTTGCTAGCCCGTTTTCATGGCTGGTTTATTATTCGGGGTTTCATCCCTAGGCCGATTGCCTTCACCCAGCTCCAGAGCTCAGCCTGCCCTGTTTTATTTCGGAGTTGTCTCTACTAGATGGGTTGTCTTTCAGGACCAACGAACCCCATCCGCCCGTTTGTCAATCTACAAGGCAGTAGATGTAGGTAGAGTTGCCTCTTCCGTCAGGTACACCGTACCGAAGGACTCCTCCGCTGTATCTGCCGTTGAGGTCTTCACCGTAACCCTGGCAAGGGGCCCTCACAAGGTACTATCAGCTGTGCAAGCTGGACCAAGGTTTTTTTACGAGGTGTTACTCCTCCCCCCTCACCCTTTTTCAACCTGGCTTGGGACAGGCTATGTCAGAATTTAATTATTTAGGTGTATTCTTAACAAACACTAAAAATTTAATAAAAGAAGTAAAGAAACAAGCTGATAAAGCAGCACAAATATCAGGGTATATGAAATCTTTAATTTGGCGCAACAAACATATGTCAATAGAAAGCAAAACCCGTATATACAAAACGATAGTTCGACCAGTACATGGAGCAGAAACTAGGGCTGATACAACACAAACTAAACAAATAATAAGCACATGCGAATTGAAAATCTTAAGAATTATTCAGGGGAAAACATTATTTGATAAAATACACAACACAGAAATTACGGACAAATGTCATATTCAAGACATAACCAAATTTATTATAGATAGACGAAAATATCGGAAGGGTCATATAGAAAGAATGGAAGAAACCGGCTTGCAAAAAGAGCTAAAGAAGATAGACCAATGGACGGGAGAAGAACAAGAGGAAGACCAGCCAAGAGATGGATAGACAGTGAATGCACATCCAATACGTCTTCCTCCGAGGAGAGATTTTGGAAATAAACAGGATGAAAATCCTACAAATTAAGTTTAAGAAGAAGATATAGACTCTGAATCTCATATTTCATGAGAGAATATTTAAAAATGCATCGTAAGGAGCCTTTTATATAGAAAATATTAACAGATAGATATAAAAATTCATAATTCTCAAATTATTCTACTTATAAACACCAAACTTCACAGGAAAAAAAAGTGAAATTCACCAGTCGATCCCCTTAATACAATAAATACGGAGTATCTCCATGACTTTATCAATTTAAACTAACTTTTTTTTTTACTAACAAAACAAATGTAATCAGTTTCCCATTTATATACAAAATACATTATATTCAGCTTGATTCAAACACTCCTATTATTTAATATCGTATGCGGAAATGAACTACTATTAATATTGGGTCACTCCAACAAGAATTTCACTTTGTAATTTCTCAAAATGACGAAAAATGACTTACACCATATGCCATATACCCCTTCATATATATATATATATATATATATATATATATATATATATATGTATGTGTGTGTTTGTGTGTGTGTGCGTGCATGCGTGCGTCTTAATGCTCTTTTGGCCGCAGTTTTTGTTTAATCGAAAACAAACTTCGCATTTAGCAATTAATTAAATTAATAAGATCGAGTTGATTAACTGGTAAAATCTGACAATTACGCGTAGGAGTTCACCTGAAACAAAAATTAAAATCTCTCTAGCTGTTGAAATTTTCTACCTATAACATCGAAATTTAGTATCATATGTGGATTAACAACCCGAGTCGAGTCACAGCCTCCCTAAGCACTTTCCTCCAGACCTCTCTGTTCCTGACGACTGTCCACCAATTTCGAATTCCAAGTCTTTGGACATCTTCCAAAACTCCACCCATCCACTTAACTCTAGGTTTTCCAACGTTTCTTCTTCCATCTGGATAGTCCATGATTATTTTTTGAACAGTCTCACTATTATCCATCCTCTGAATATGCCCTGCCCATATAAATCTAGCTATTTTAATATGTGTAACAATGTCTGGTGATTTATACAAGTGGCATAGTTCCTCATATATCCTGAATAGATTCATATATTCTTCTCAGAATTTTCCTTTAAAAAATTCCGAGCTTGGCAATGGTATTTTCAGTCAAGACCCTAGAAGATGAAACCCGGTGCCGGAATGTAGCCTACTATCGAAAAGCACCAAGGGGGGCTCCAGGCTTAACTTCCCCATCCGATGGACGAATCGCTATTAACAGTGCCACATGCCTTCTCAACATCCTACGTACTTCGGAGAGGTTTGCAATTTTGTGCAGGTATCTCATGCACATTCTAACTATTAAAAATTTACACCTCCACCTCTACCGACCCCCAGATTGAAAATTTTGCAATGGAATTAATTAAATTAATTTAACTATAATTAAGATTTTTAACCCCGCCGGGTATCGAACCTCGGCCCGCTAGTCATCCCAAATTCTCCTAGAAAAATTAAACAAAAATATGTAAAACGGTTATTCTTTCAGTTATATTGATGCGCAATATACACCAGTTTTAATACAATTTATAGTTTGTATTGAAATAAGTAGACATGTAATTCGTCCGGAAACTTTAGGAGAAAATATTTCAAGTATATGAGAATAAAGTTTTTTTCTGTTTTTTTCCTCACCTGTGTAACAAATGTCAGGGATCTTTTAAGGCCCAAACAGCCCCCGAACATCATCTGGTCATAATTATCATATTCACCTCATTTGATTACTTTTAGGATTGAGACCTCTTCTGGTGCATCATTATCATTATCATTACCTATCATATATCATCGGGGCAACGTAACTCCGCCTTCCAGGCTCCCCAACCTCAGAAGTGGGTTACAGTAACGTCAATTCCAGAAGAGAATACCAAAATGTCTAAATGACAACCCAGTGAAATTGAATATAAAAGTTCTGAGCCAGCACGGCGGACATGTAACAAAATCATTAATTTGATATGATGAAAAGAGATATTTTTTGATATGTTATGTTTCATTTAATAAATCCAATTGGACTGAATCTAAACCCCTGGTGTTTAATAATAATAATAATAATAATAATAATAATAATAATAATAATATAATAATAGCTTTATTTACCTGACAGAGTTAAGGCCTTGTCACCGCTCAACCAGGTTAAAAAAATATAAACATTATTCTTACATCTAAATTACTATAAACTATATAACATGGTACTTATACAATATAATTATTATTTACAAGATATTTTGATTCAATCTAGATTTAACGATTGAAATATAAAATGTACAAGATAGAAAAATCAGATTAAAAAACGATTGATATCTGACTTTTTTATCTTGTACATTTTATATTTCAATCGTTAACTCTAGATTGAACCAAATTTCTTGTAAATAATAATTATTTTATAGACGTGCCATGTATATTTAATTTAGTTGTAAGAATAATATAATCCAACGGGAAAGGCCATATGAGGTGTAAAATCAGCATTAATAACAGTACAATACAACAGGTGAACAATTTAAATTATTTAGGATGCAATGTATCATACTGCCAGAAGGGAGATATTAATATTAAATTTAATAAATTTTATAGAATGTGTGGCACTATAAAACGGACACTGAAAAATAAAGCTTTGAGGAGCACACAATTAAAATTTTATAAAATTATGGCAGTGCATGTTTTAACATATGTAAGTGAAAATTGGACTCTTAACCGTTCAGACTGAAGAAAAATAAGAACTGCAGAAATGTGAAGTTCTTACGTTCAGTAGCAGGTGTGACAATTTTGGACAGAAAAAGAAATGAAGCTATTAGGAAAGGCTTACATATTTTTAATTTAACAAATATATTTAACAGCATGAGAAACAACTGGTATGAACATGTTAAAAGAATGTCTTCAAATAGAATCCCTCAGCTGTTATTAAAGTACAAACCAATAGGAGATAGGAGTGTTGGACGCCCATTTACTACATGGTAAGATTTATTAAATCCCACTTGATGTGAAAACAGGTCAAGAGGCCTAATTTCATGAAGTAGTAGTAGTAGTAGAAGAAGAAGAAGATACATTTTTGTATTTTTTAAACTTGGTTGAGTGGTAGACAAGGCCTTAACTCTGCCAGGTAAAATAAGCTATTATTATTATTATTATTATTATTATTATTATTATTATTATTATTGTTATTATTATTATCGGCCGCGGTGGACTGGAGGTTATACTCCTTGCCTCTGGTCCCGAGGGTCGCGGGTTCAAACCCGGCCGGGGTCGATGGATTTTTTAGGACTGAAAAATCCAAGGAGCAAGTCCTCCGGGAGGGACTTTACGCCGTGGGTCCCGAGTCGGAAGATTTTCAGGCTCGTAAAAAATCCTTAAGCCTGAATGAAAAGGTATCTAAGCAAAATTTACCGAATTTTCCCGTCCTAGTACTACCTTGGTTTCCTAGATGTCAGTATGAGGCGGAACGCTGACCACGGACCACTTAAAATGACATCTATACGAAAACAAGTGTAACTAAATTAGTATGGTTCAAATTCTTCCCTATAGGGGGAGAGCGCCTAAGTCTCTGTAAAGGGAAAACATGGGCTATTAAGAAGAAGAATTATTATTATTAAACTCGAGGGTTTAGATTCAGTCCAAGTTTAGAGACCAGTGGGGAGTCCATTGAACCACTGAAATCGAATGGAAGCTTAATTAAATGTAATGATTATTGGATCGAAATCCTTCATGCTATGATAATAATTAGTTGTAAACATAATTAAAAAGTAGGAGTTAAATGCCAAGAGGCGTCCTAGATAATATTCCCCGAGGAAGGAAGGCAGTAAATGAGATGAGAACACTCTGTTTGAAATGTAGGTAGAAGCAAGTAATTCAAGAGGCCGTGGGGAATTGTTTGCGGAATGCAAATGAGGCGGCAACATAAATTTCAATTGTAGTGTCTATAAAAGTAGAAAGTTTTATTATTATTTTTAAAACAACAACGCTCTTTGCTCAACGTTAGTGCTGTTTGGATAACAGGTCGGATATGTATATTTAAATCTACACTTATTTAATTTTGTTAATTAACTAACTCAAATGAACTTCTATACATTGACAGCAAATCGCAATCTATGGAGACTTACTGGTAACTATTCTTAATATATCTGGTTTCCCAAGATCATGTAGCTCTCTGTTATGTAATATTCTCCATTCACCTGCTATTTGTTTCTCTTTGGTCCAAATATTTTACCTAAGAACTTTACTATCAAATACTTGTAATATTTTCTCCTCCCTTGATGTAAGAGTCCATATTCCACAATCATGTAACTGAAAGAATAACTGTTTTATATATTTAACTTTTTTGAGAGAATTTGGGATGGCAGTCCGTGTAATGCATAATAGCGTGCGTTTTTCAAAGTTGAGCGTTGTTTAATTAATTTCTGCATCTCATTCCTGTTTGTAATAATTGTTTCTATGTATTTGAATTCAGCCAGTTCTTCAAAATTTCCCTCATCTGTCAATAATGGTCAATTTCCACTATTTAAAGCAATTCTACGCCTGACCACATGTATTTAGTTTTATTGGCATTTACTTCCAGCACCAGTTCCTTTATGCTATTTAATACAATGTATGTTGGCTTTTAGCATTTCCTCACTATCGACCAATAATACAACATTATGAGCATATACTAATAGATGATTAATAGCATTGAAATGACATTATTGTTGTTAGCTATTATATAAATCTTATAAAATGACATAAAATAAACATACATTTGCAAGATATTGACATTAGAATGTGCAGCGTTGCAACATATGATCTATAATGGAGTGGTCAAATGTGTTAAATAATTTACTGAGTCGATTAGCATTTTATTGATATAAGTATGCCAGAGAACTAGTTTTATTACATTTATTAAGTGCATAATTTGTTTACATATTTAGTACACGGCTTAATTATGGAAATTTATCGTGCTTGGGGGCACTTCTATATTTGTTGCGTAATAAAAACTAATTGAGATACTTCTAGACTCATATCTGTACCATTTTCAGTTTTTGTTAGTAGGGCTATGATTTATATGTAATAAAATGCGAAATGTATACAGGGTGGACCGCTCGAATGGACCTAATTTCAATTGCTTGTTACTGGCAAACGGTTGAAGATAGAAACTTAAAACAACGTTCATATTACAGAAAAACTCACCAAGTTTTGATATCCAGATCACCACATCTCTATATGAGCCCCAGCAGTCACTGTGACGATATCAAAGCGATGAACAATTTCTTGCCAAGTACGTTGGAGTATGTCTTCTGGAATGTTCTCAATAGCCTCTATGATGCGCTCACGAAGATCACGAAGGTCTTTGACTGGGGTGGTGTAAACGTTATCTTTGACATAGCCCCAGAGAAAGAAATCCAGTGGTGTTAAATCGGGAGATCTCGGGGGCCACGCGATTGGTCCTCCCCTACCAATCCAACGGCCAGGGAAAATGTTGTCCAAAGTCGTACGAACTTCATTGGACCAGTGGGGAGGAGCACCATCTTGCTGGAAAACGATGTTAGGCTGCAGTTGTTCAATTTGTGGAAAGAAGAACTGCTCCAGCATGTCAAGATATGTGGTACCACGAACAGTTTTCTCGGCGAAGAAAAACGGTCCAATGACCTTATTATGTGACAAACTGCACCAAACATTCATCTTCGGACTATCACGAACATGCTCTTGAATAGCGTGAGGATTCTCCGATCCCCAGATCCGCACATTATGCCGGTTTACCTTGCCTGACAAATGGAAAGTGGCTTCGTCCGAGAAGAAAATCTTGGTCATGAAGTCAGGATCAGCGCCGAGACGGTCCAGCATCGTATTGGCGAATTCCACTCGTTTCGGCATGTCATTCGGCTCCAGACGTTGCACTAACTGCACTTTATATGCGTGCAGTTTGAGGCGTTTGTGGACAATCCGTTGTAATGTCGATTTTGGTATTTGAAGTTCCCGCGAAGCTCTTCTTAATGACTTCCGGGGGTTCGCTCAAATGCGGCTTGAACATTTGCTACCATTTCATCGGATGCTCTGCGACCACCACCATGCTTCTTCAACACAGATCCTGTAGCTAATAATGTATCACGCCACTTCTTTATGCTTCTAGCAGTTGGAGCATCACGGTTAAACACACGCCGGAACTCCCTTTGAACTCTAATGATTGATTTAAACTCCGCATACCACAAAACAGCTTGCGCTTTCATCTGCGGAGTCGCCATTTTCACAAACAATTAAATCTAAGAACGAGAAACGTATCTTTGTGCCATCTACCGACAGGATTCGAAACTTGGTGAGTTTTTCTGTACTATGAACGTTGTTTTAAGTTTCTATCTTCAACCGTTTGCCAGTAACAAGCAATTGAAATTAGGTCCATTCGAGCGGTCCACCCTGTACATTAGGGTTATAACTTTTTTACAATCTCACTTTCCTGTATCGTAATCTGATGAACTTTTACTTCTGTACGAAGAATCGACTACAACTCGAGTCCAAGCTCTGTGTGTTTGCGGGGGGGGGGGGGGGGGAGTGTGGGAAGTGGTAGGAGGTACACTTCTCTGCTTCTCATAGTACTAACAGCTGAGACAGCAAATTCCTTTCAGACACACGGAGCTGGGTCCCGAGCTATAGTCATTTCAATATTCCTTTAAAAAAGTCATCCCGAAATCAAAATTCATATTTCACTACTGGTCGACTATTTTGAAACACAATATATATACTGTAATACAAACAAAAAAAAGAGATAAGTATACAACCACATGTACAATAATTTGTACAATGATTGTATATTATTGTTGTTTGCTTAGAAAAAATTGGAGATGCAGTTTGTCTTTATTTATACAGGAAGCATATAACTCTTTTTTTTGCACTCTTTTAACTTTACTATCTAACCTATCTTGGTTAATTCTTGTTTTTTTGACGCCAACGCTATTAGGGCATCCGAGGGCTAGGGAGTCTTTCCTTTCTTCCATTTCTTCTTTCCTTTATTTTCTTTTCTTCTCCAGAAAAGCCTGACCAGAGGCTATAAGATGGCAGCCCCATCACTGGTCTTGCCTTCCTTTGGCCAGCAACCAATCGAAGGGACTATTATTATGCTTTCAAGTCTTATACGAAAATTTCCCTGAAACGCTGGAGGGAAAGTTTTCTATGGGATCGTAACAGGCCTTGGCCTAATACTTGGAAGGAAGAAGAAGAAGAAGCATATAACTCTTCACGACATTAATTGCACGTTCGGCGCACACTGATTACTTCTTGGTACACTTAATGCAGATGGATCCTTACTTACTTACTTACTTACTCACTGGCACTATCGAACCCGTAGGTTCATGGCTGCGCGGACATAAGCTCTCCATACATCCCTATCCTGAGCTAATGCTTTCCAATCATTCCCTGTATAATCTACTTCCCTCAAGTCATAGTTAATGTTATTCTTCCACCTCATTCTTGGTCTACCAACAGGGCGTTTTCCTTCTGGCTTTCCTACAAGAAGCTTCCATGCAAGTCTTTCATTCCCCATACGTGTCACATGCCCTGCCCATCGCAGTCTACGAGACTTAACTGTTCTTATTATATCTGGCTTCCTTTAAAGACCATGTAGTTCATTGTTATGTAGTCTTCTCCATTCACCTGTCTGTTCATCTATCTTTGGTCCAAAAATTTTCCTAAGTACTTTATTTTCAAATACTTGTAATCTCCTTTCCTCTCTTAAAGTAAGAGTCCATGTTTCGCACCCATATAATATAACTGGTAGAATAATAGTTTTATATATTTTCAGTTTAACGTTTTTTGAAAGGAGTTGGGACATCAAGAGTCTCTGCAATGCATAATAGCATGCATTTTCAGAATTGAGCCTATGTTTAATTTCTTTCTGCATCTCATTCCTATTTGTGATCATTGTTCCTAGGTATTTGAATTCAGCCACTTCCTCAAAATTTCCCTCATTTGTCCTTAGCTGTCCATTTCCATTATATAATGAATTTCTACGTGTGACCATATATTTAGTTTTATTGATATTTACTTCCAGTCCTAATTTCTTAGTGTTACTCAATAGTGTGTGCGTGTTGGCCTTTAGTATATCCTCGCTATCGGCCAATAATACTACATCATCAGCATAAACTAACAGCTTATTAATACCATTGAGTTGTAAGCCTTCCTCATTCTCTAAAGATTTAATGGCATGCTCTAGTACAAAATTAAATAGTAGGGGAGATAGTGCATCTCCTTGCTTCAACCCATTCTGGATTTCAAAAGTGTCCGAAAACTGTTTGCCTACACGCACCCTACTCTTTGTGCCATTTAGATACATTCGTATAAGTCTAACTAACTTTTTAGGAATTCCGAACTCCAGGAGGATACTATATAACTTCTCCCTCTTAATTGAATCATATGTTTTTTTGAAGTCTACATACAGTTGATGTACAGTACCATTATATTCCCATTTCTTTTCTAAAATCTGTCTTATACTAAAAATCTGATCTGTTGTAGACCTGTTTCTTCTAAATGCACATTGATGATCTCCTAGAATGTCATCAATATAGGGAGTAAGTGTGCTTACTAATATATTTGTTAGAATTTGTACGTAGTTGAAAGTAATGAGATGCCCCTGTAGTTGTTGCAATCATTTTTATCTCCTTTCTTATAAATTGGTACGATAATTGATTCCTTCCATTCATCTGGAAGAGCTTCTTTTTCCCAAATCATACTAAGCAACTGGTGTATCTTGTCCATCAATTTTTCTCCCCCAGATTTTATCAGTTCTGCTGGGATCTCATCTGAACCTGATGCTTTATACATCTTCAATTTTTCTATCGCCATTTCAAACTCTAATGCACTTGGTTCTGCTACTAGCATTTCTGCTGTCTGTAAATTATCCTCCTCAATGTCCTGTTCTGTATGTACATTTAATAGCTGATTAAAGTAATTTTTCCATCTATTTAATATACTCCTGGAATCTGCAATCATATCCCCATTTTCATTCCGAATTATGCTTGTTCTAGCCTGAAACCCTTTCTTCTCTATAGCAATTCGCTGATATAAATCTCTAATGTTCCTATTTTTTGCGTTCATTTCAAGATCATTAATCTTCTCTCTCAAATACTCCCTCTTTTTACTCTTTAGTAACTTGGTGGTTTCCCGTCTAATATTACCCAATTGCTCCAAATTTATCTCATTTGGCGCGTGTAACCATTTCATTTTTGCTAGTTTTCTTTTCTTTACAATGTCGGCACATTCCTCATCAAACCATTTCTTGTTTTGCCTCTTTCTTAAACAACCATGCTGACAATTTAATAGTATCTCTTATAGCCTCCCATTTATTTATTTATATCAGTTTCTTCTTCGTTTGCCACATTGTCATCTGAAGATTCTAGTACTTTAAATCTATTAGCAATTTTGATTTGGTATTCTTGCCGCATTTCATCATTTTTCAAGTTTTTTAATTCATATTTTAGAGAATGATCTTTAACGTTTGTTCCTCTCATAAGCGATAGCCGTTTTACTCTGACCAGATGATGATCCGAATTGCAGTCTGTCCCTCTAACTGATCTACCATCAATGATGCTACTGTGCCAGCGTTTATTCACTAATACATGATCTATCTGGTTCCGAGTTTCTCCATCTGGGGACGTCCAGGTGTATTTATGAATATCCTTATGCTGAAATGTTGTGCTCTTAACAATGAGATTCTTTGATGTGGCAAATGTGATTAATCTAACCCCGTTGTCGTTACTATCTTCATGAAGACTGAATTTGCCTATTGTTGGTTTGAATATATCTTCCCGCCCCACTTTTGCATTAAAATCTCCTAAGATAATTTTCATGTGATATCGTGAAAGGCTATCAAATAAGCAATCTAATTCTTCATAGAACTCATCCTTGATCTTGTCATCTTTATCTTCTGTGGTGGCATGTACATTTACAATTATAAAATAATGTCGTTTACCCTTTAGAATTATGTATGATACCCTATCACTAACAAACTTAATATCTCGGATAGCGGATAGGATCCTCCTTCTGACTAAAAAGTCCGTTCCAAAAGCAGGTATTTCTGCACCCCCGTAGTATAATGCAAAACTTCCTGATTCCTGACTACCTTCTCCTGGCCACCTAACTTCCTGTAAAGCGACTATATCCATGGGCGATTTATCTAATTCCCGCGTTAATATCTCTAGTGCCCCGCTATTGTATAAAGTCCTAACATTCTATGTTCCTAGGATCATGTCCCTGTGTTTGAGCCTTTGGAATGGGTTCCCTGAAGTAGTCCCCGCCCGGAGAACCGAATGGGGGACTATTTGATCTCCGGAAAATTTTACCCCAGTTGAACCCATGTCCGCATTTCTTGACGGTTGTATTTTTACAGTGAAAGATCGTCACTCTTTCGCCCAAAGTACTTTTTTCGTCTGGCTTATCACCTTCGACCAGTCCGGCATGGGTAACCCTATCGGCAGCAATGCTACCGCCGGCATAGCTATCAGGATCATATAAGCACGCAAGCCACTCCACCACGACAAGGTAAAGTTACCATGGAGGGAAAATCATGTTGTTTACCCTTTAGAATTATGTATGATATCCTATCACTGACAAACTTAATATCTCGGATAGCGGATAGGATCCTCCTTCTGACTAAAAAACCCGTTCCAAATGCAGGTCTTTCGGCACCCTCGTAGTATAATGCAATGCTTCCTGATTCCTGACTACCTTCTCCTGGCCACCTAACTTCCTGTAAAGCGACTATATCCAAGGGTGATTTATCTAATTCCCGCGTTAATATCTCTAGTGCCCCACTATTGTATAAAGTCCTAACATTCCATGTTCCTAGGAACATGTCCCTGTGTTTGAGCCTTTGGCATGGGTACCCTGAAGTAGTCCCCGCCCGGAGAACCGAATGGTGGACTATTTGACCTCCGGAAAATTTTAGCCCAGTTGAACTCATGTCCGCATTTCTTGACGGTTGTATTTTTACGGTGAAAGATCGTAACTCTTTCGACCAAGGTACTTTTTTTCGTCTGGCTTATCACCTTCGACCAGTCCGGCATGGGTAACCCTATCGACAGCAATGCTACCGCCGGCATAGATCTCAGGATCATTTAAGCATGCAAGCCACTCCACCACGACAAGGTAAAGATACCATGGAGGGGCAGATGGCTCCTTCTTCCAATAATTTTCCAATGAGTGCAGGTACTTTTTTAAAAGGCCTCAATATGTTTGACAAGTTCTTGAAGCCATTCATGTTGTACATCTGATTACTAAACTGATAGTCTGTCCAGCAATGAAATAAATGTGCACACTTTTTTCACAGCATCTTTTATAGTAGGCGTAAGTATAAATGCAAATAGAGAAGAATAGCTCATAAATTCCATCTTGCATTATTATTTTTGGAATTTTCTGAAACCTAATGTATAGAAAGCGTCTTTTTTTCCTCAAAGAATATAAATGGACGTGTTAGATAGTACAGGAACTTAATGTAATCTCTCCACATGTATCTAGGATATCTTCTTTTGAATTCACAAATTGTGATTTTAGCCCCTCAATCTCGTCCACCAACTTTGATACAAATGGTTATTCAATGTTTGGAGGCTTGGTATTCTTAGCAAGTTCTTGATCCATCACTATACGTATAATTCTGTCCAGAATGTGATGCTGACAACGATAAATTGAGGTACAGCAACACTATGTTTTTTTTTTTTTTTTTTTTTTTTTTTGCAATTTGACAACACTTTTTGAAATTGTTTGTGTAGGGATTTTTATATCTCTTTGAAGGGTGAATTCTCCCCTTTGGTGCTACTTTACTTGTTGAGTAACCATAACCAACCTCTCCTTTGCTTTCCAATAATTGGAATTGTAGTTGGTACAATCTGTTGTCTTCAGTAGATAACCATTGGCCATTACTTTTGTAATATCAAAAGCAGGTCAAGAGTATCAAACTTTCCCCTACTTCATCAAAACTGTCATAAGTCTTCAGGGCTTTATGGAGCTTTGTATATATTAGTTCATTTGACACATGGGGAGAATTAAGTTTATTTGAACACAAATTTGTAACTTATTCAGACATTTTCGCTATTCTCTCATTTCTTCCTTTCATCTCTGCTCCAAGAAACTGATACATTCCAATCATTTGAAGTTGAAGAGGAATCTCGCACTATTATTCTAGTGAAGAATCTACTGTAGGCACATTTCGTCTTCTTCTATGTAACTGCTGGAATCTCACTAGATTATTCGTCCAGGTCCCTTTATTTTTTTGAGTGGTGTTATAAATTTTCTTGTGTGACATCATGTACTCCCAGTAAATAAAAACAAGTTATTCTTTCCATTCACTAGTAATCATAGATACTAAGTGTAATGAATATGAGCACTACATATAATTGTATAATAATACTACACGATATATTAATTGAGTAGATTAATAGAAATATTGTGAAACTAAATATTGATTTGGGGGTGACCTTTTCTTGAAGCTTGGTGGAATTAAGGCCTTTTTAAATGGTTTTAAGCAAACGTTCACCCATTCATTACACAGGAAATATTTTATTTCACAAAACCCTAATATAACATACATATAAACTAAATATTGTCAAAATGTAGATTAATATATGAACTAAATTGTTTTTATAGAAATAGTACAAGAATTTTCTGGCAGGCATTGCGAACGATTACTTTACCATCTGTTGACAGTGGTTCACTGGTTGAGTGGAAGAGAAATCCTTATGGCCTTAACTCTGCCAGAATAAATAAAACATTATTATTATATTATTATTATTATTATTCAAAAAAATCACTTATATATATATATATATATATATATATATATGAGAATATTAGATATTCAATATTAGATTATATAAGATACAAGCAATTAAATTGGTATGGGCACGTACGACGAATGCAAGAGCAAAGGTTACCCAGAAAAGCATTGGTATAGTGCCCACCTGCAAGAAGAAGGAAAGGAAGATCTCTAAACTGGTGAATGCATGAAATAAGAACTGGAATGAGAACAAGAGGACTGGGGGAAATGGAGTGGATGGATAGAGACGAGTGGAGAAGGAGAATAAAACTTTAGGCACAGAAAGATGAGTAAACATTGAAAATCTGTAAGTGTATATATAATCGTAATTTTACCTTTTACATTAGAAGATTTGATTTTAACTATTCGGCATATCCGGATGAAGAAGTATATAAACTACAATGAAGGTGCACTCAAAGCTCATTCTGAACTATTGATAGAAGATAGAATAAAATACCCTGTGACTTAAAATGTAATCTTTCTGAGAGGGATACTCGTATTATTGTTCTACTTTACAAGACTAGTCTCAAATGAAATGTTTATCCTTCTGATTGCCTGGGCCATGGTTTCTGTGGCCAGGTTAAAAAAATTATATTGCGATAAGGTGTTGTCAGCAAAACAAAAACGGAGACTCAGTAATAAAACAGTGTGCTTACCTCAACACAACTTATTTTTAATATTCCATAGATACTCAAGATTCCAGCTTTGAAATACAGATACCAGTAAAATATTTGTTTTAACAATTCTCTGGCAGGAATAACTTTTTATCCCTAAAAATGGATAATGTTTAAAATAAAATGTTCAGTTATGTAAAGATATGTGATGTTTTCTGAGATACATAAAATATGTACTGTACATTGAAATACGTATAGATATGGAAAAATATGTGCCTTTAACCACTCCAAATACCCTAATTCGTAAACATGTAACGAAATGTTGACTCTAACTAATGTGAAAACAAATATATATTTATA
This sequence comes from Diploptera punctata, assembly GCA_030220185.1. Lineage (NCBI taxonomy): Eukaryota > Metazoa > Arthropoda > Insecta > Blattodea > Blaberidae > Diploptera > Diploptera punctata. Next base: position 527,436 of record JASPKZ010002677.1, on the reverse strand, counting down.
CAGAAAGCCTAGCCTTAGTTAGGCTTACGAAGAGTAATAATTGAAGTGTTACCTGTAGTAGGCATAATTGTATAATCTAAATGGGTATTATTTTAATATTAATTATTATGTAGTAAATTGAAAGTCTGAAAAAATATTATGTGCGGTTTACTATCAGATATGTCCCCCAGATTTATTATATTGATGTGAAACATGGACTATTACTTTAAGGAAGGAGGAGAAATTACGAATATTTGGGAATAAAGTTCTAGGAAAATGTTTGGATCAAAGAGAGATGAACAGACTGGTGAATGGAGAAGACTACATAGCAGTGAGTTACGTGATCTTTATGGGAAACTATATGTAATAAGAACAGTTAAGTTTTGTGAAAAGCGATGGGCAGGACATGTGGCACCAAGGGGAATGAAAGAGAGATGTGGAAACTCCTTGTTGGAAAACCTGATGGAAGGCCTACTGGAAGTAGGCAGACGAAGAATGAGGTGGGGGAATAATATTAACAATGGTTTGAGGGAAGTAGATTATACTGGGGTGATTGGAAAACATTAGCTCAAGATAGGGATGTATACAGAACTTATGTCCGCTCGGCCATGAATCTACGGGCTCGATATTGGTACTGAATTGACAATAAATAATAATTTGAGTTTCAATATAAAAAAAAATTATGAAAGTAAGTATACATACATGCATACATGCATTCATACATACATACATACATACATACATACATACATACATACATACATACATACATACATACATACATACATACATACATACATACATACATACATACATACATACATACATACATACATACATACATACATACATGCATACATGCATACATGCATATATACATGCATACATACATGCATAGTGTTCTGCCCAAGAGCAGGTCTTTCACTGCAAACTCAGCATTCTCCACTCTTTCCGTTTTTGTAACCACATACAAACCATTTATTTTAATATTGTCTATTTTCTGCCTCTAACTTTCTTTCCGTTGACCATTTCTTCTAGGGCATCCGTCAACAGGCAAGTTTCTTCTTAGCCACTTTCTTTTCTCTTCTTTATGAGTTCCAGCATTGTTCTTCCTTCACCCACTCTGTCTAGCACATCTTCATTTTTCATTTTCTCAGTTCATAAAATAAGCATATTAGGCGTAAATGCAGTCCGCTCAACCTAATAAAACAGCTAATTCTTTCCGAATCAGTCTCATGCTCTGGCAGTTTTTTGAAGTAAGAATAAATAAATGCTATGGTAAACCTACTTTTAAGAAAATAACATATAAGGTTGCCCATGGGAGTAACACAACAATCTCAAATCTAAATAGACTGCCCTTGTGACTTATTATTTTTTTTTAATTCCACAAGGTTCTAAAAGAGTTCTATTTGATGTATAAACTTGAGCTTAAATGTAATTGGAACTGTCACCACTCGGGTTATGGGCTCAAGTCCTTTATTTGTTATTATCAGGTGGAATACTATGAATATTTGCCTACTTTTATTTGAAAAAGTTGTAAAATAATTTTACTTCACGAATCTAACTGTACGAAAGAGAACTGAAATCTTGATTTTTTTTTTTTTGGTGTTCGGTAACAGCAGAACATGTGTAGCTCTCTGAAGGACTCACAAAAACGCGATGACATGTAACGCTGTGTATATCATTGCCAAGTGCAGACTTCTGTCTTCTGCCTTTAGACGTCCAAAACAATTTATTTTGTTGGCATCATCTGGCATAACGGTTCACTTCAAAATATGTTTCCTGCACGTATTCTTTTTCCAAGTCACCAACTTCCTTTTAACATAAAATTACACCTCTTCATCTACATCATAATTTCTATTCCTTCTTCTTCCTTTTTGAGCTGTCAATCAGAATACCGCATGTCAATATTATCCATATACTTACTCCAAAGCAACTCCTAAAACTCCTGGCGCGACAGCCTAGAAGGTCCTTAGCCTACCAGCCGGCTGCTGGCCTCTCGTCCACAAGTGTCAATCACAGAGGTAGACGATCATCAAGCCAGTGTAAGGGTAACATGTGGCCAGCATGTCGAGTCCCCCAGCCGTTATAACTGACTTTTCTCATCCTGGAGCCGCTACTTATTGTAGCTATCCAAATGCCTCATGATGCTGGGTCGGCACCGGTCCCATACTGGCCGAAATACCATGAGAAAATTTCTTCCCCTAAGGAGACTCGAACCAGCGCAAGTCCCGTAGCTCTGCGCAATGGCTTCCTGCCTTAACCACTCGGCTACGGCGCAGCAGGGATCCCTAAATTTTTATCTTGTAGACCGCGTGCCAATTATGAATTTTGGATACATCCTCTGCCTTTCTAATATTGCATTTTTACAAATTCATCAATATCAAATGAGTTTTTTGACAGCTGACACAATGCAACTTACTTTGATAAGTTTAACTTATTTGTAGATAGAATGAAGAGCTTTTGAAGAAGTGGCTGAATTCAAATACCTAGGAACAATAATTACAAACAGGAATGAGATGCAGAAAGAAATTAAACATATGCTCAATTCTGTAAATGTATGCTATAATGTATTACAGGGACTCTTGTTGTCCCAACTCCTTTAAAAAACATTCAACCGAATATTTAATCCTTAAATTCGCAATTTATCCTGCATGATAAGTTAATTGTTTTAATTTATCTAATAGTTTTAATAAAACAGAAGATAGCTAACGATAAGAAATTACTGAAACGTGTGTTGAATTGCACATTATACCTAATAGTAATAGTTATGCATGATTTCGTTTTCAGTGCGGTCCGCCACATTTAAATAACTTCTTCATCGTCGTTTAAGTATTAAGCCTGTTGACTTGTTCCGGTTTCATGGAAGCTACAATTGTTAAAATTGTTCAGACAATCTTCTGTGTGGGCGTCCAACATTTCTCTTTCCTTGTGGTTTATAATTCAGCAATAAATAACTTAAACAAGAAATTACTGTTTTGCAAATTTAAGGGTTAACTCATGCCCCAAGTGGGGGTCAATGACCAATCACGTTTCAATGAATTTTGTTTTACAAACAATGATAGTCGTTATGATGATCTTGAAGAAGATTTCCGGGCTGTAGGCCATAGTCCTCAGGCTTGAAGTTCCCCGACGTTTCGTCAGAGACTGCGTCCGGCATCCTCAATGTTGTTTTGAGATTCAAGCCTCAAGGCCACGGCCTACAGCCCGGAAATCTTCCTTTAGGTCACCATAATAACTCCGGTCGTGAAAGCCTAAGTCAATACGATGATAACCATGTTTCACCTCGCTCTTTATCGAATTATCTTCACAAGCTCCTGCTTTTGTGATAAAGAAAGCCCCTCCTTTATAGTATTCTGAACAAGTCAGATCATTTATTTTGCAGTGACTGACTCTCCAAAAAATGCATTCAATATAGGAAATAATAAACAGATTGTGTTTTTAAATAATGATTTTACTGAGTTGTTTACTAAAAAATAAATTAATAGCTTATGATATTGATAATAATATAGAGTTTGATGTATTTCATTATTTCTCCACTAGGGTGCATTCTTACAATATTGCGATCCTATTTGGCAATAAATAATATGATCTGGTTGAAGTGAATAAACATAACCTCACATTTCTGATTTGCTTTTAAACATCGCCGTTTACATCATCATCTGCATTCATGGATTAGGTCTGTTGACCCGTTCCGACTTCAGCCCATCTCTTTCTAGGTCTGCCCAGATCTCGGGTGCCTTTAGGTTTGTATTTAGTTATTTGTTTTGGATATCTATCTTCATTCATTCTGTCTATGTGTTGCTTCCATTTTTGTCTATATGTATCTATTTTATCAGTTATTACATTAAATATATAAATATTTTAAAATACCGGTAGCTATAATTATTTAAATAATGGTTTTTAGTAAACAGCTTAATTTCATTCGTTAAATAGTCCTAACAAATGTCACTCTTGAATTCCAAATCACTTGTGGCTTTACTTATGAAAATATATACAACTGTTATTCTCCCAGTTATATTATTTGGATGCGAAACGTAGACTCCTACTTTAAGGGAGTAGAAAAGCTTAATAAGAGTATTTGGGAATAGAAAGTTATCAGGAACATTTTTTAACCAAAGAGAGATGGGCATATTTCGAAACCTCAAGTTACAAACATTAGATCCAGAAAGAGGTTATAAACGTTTAACGCTTCATTAAAGATTACTCGGGAAGGCGAAAAATACATCCACTAAACAATAATCTGACATATTTGATAAACACTGGTAATGAATTAGTCATAGCGTGAAATGACAGATCACCATAACTGTGTTTGTGACAGGTCAGCCATGGTCTTGTGCATGAACAGACCTTCTCAAATACCGCTCATGTAATTTTACTAATGTAGGTCAGCAAAGCAAATGAAAAGCAGAAGAGCTATTTCATAACTTTTAACTCATATATGTTCTCATTTGAAATATCAATTAATTACTTATTGTCCAAGACTTCGTTCTGGATTTTTAAAAGGAAAAAATGCTAGGTTTTGAGATCACTGACGTGCCGCGTTAAATGTCAATTTATACTCGTAGCTGCGTGTGGAGGTGATGGAGGTGTGAAATTATTTGAAGTTACAAACTTAAATGACACAAGAGATCTTTAACTGTGTTGGATTTATATACAGGGTTTTCAATTAATCATTTAGATCAGCGGTTCCCAATCTTTTTCGACCCGCGAACCCCTTCCACAATGATCTTTTATAAATGCATACAATAGACATGCAAAAAATTTAATTCCGAGCAAAACGCTTAACGGTTAAAACCTAAAGTTACTCTGGTTACTACTTAAAAGATACACAACGTGTAGACCTAGTTGCAATAACAAATACGAAATATCGGATAACATCACCAACTCCAAAGAAATACAACAAGGCGTCCTACAAGGGGACCCACTCAGCCCATTATTGTTCACCCTGGCCACAGCTGACGTCACAAGAACAATCCCAACAAACGTAAATATCTATCTCTATGCAGACGACATGGCTCTGTCATCCACAAGTCTTGGGGACTTACAGAAAGCCTTCAACGGTGTAGCGGACTGGGCAGAAAGAAATGACCTAACCCTCAATGCATCAAAGACAGTTACAATGACCTTCAGAAAAGGAGGTAAAGAGGCACACCTAACATACAAAGGGAAAAACCTGACATCAGTAAAACAGTTCAAATACCTTGGAGTAACGATGCAGACGACAGGGACAACGTTCACAGCACATATTAAAGACAGACAGAATGCTGCAGTAAGAGCAATGAGCGACATTAGGCACCTCCGGGAGATGTCACTACAGACATCATTGAAACTCTTTCAGCTGAAAATAGTCCCGGTAGCAACTTATGGACTAGAAAATATATGGAGGCACCTAAGTTACCAGAAGCTAGCAGACCTAGAAAAAATTAAGAGCGCGTACCTGAAACGAGCTCTGGGCCTATCGAAGTTCACACCCTCACGCCTAGCGTATGTACTGACAGGAGAGTTACCATTGGTGGAGGACTTGAGACAACAGCTTCTACTGCAATCCACCCCCAACTATGAGAAACTACTGAAAGACATGCAAAGGAAGCGCAGAGAGATATGGGATGACTTCTTTTGCACGGACGCGATGGTACACAAAGACTGGATGGAACCCCTGTATGACCTTCGACACGCAGTGACAAGACTAGCGACGCACGGTTTCCACTTCAAAGTGTGCAAGACCAAGACATATCACCAACCGACGAACGAGTGTAAGTGCGAGTGGTGCGGGAAAAAGTGTGACAGATACCACGCCATATGGTGCGAGAACAGACAATCATCCCTGACCCAACTGAGTGACAAATGAGCAAGATAAACTATATACTAATAATGCATATTTTGTGCTTTATACTTATTAATTAATTAATAACAAATACAAGTTTTCATAAGTAATGCCACGAGTGATTTCCAATTTATCTAGAGAATTTGCAAATCAGGAGTAGCATTTGTTAGGACTATTTAACGAATAAAATTGAGCTGTTTACTTACAAATCATTATTCAAATATAGTTATTTTAAAATATTTATATATTTAATGTAAACGGCGATCGTTTAAATATAAATGAGAAAAGATTGGTACACTTCATTTGCTTCTTTTGTTCATCACTGCAACCAGATCATATTATTTATTGCCAAAGGATCACAATATTGTAAGAATGCACCCTAGTTGAGAGATTTATAACCAACATTATAGGTATTAATTAATTTCTGATGTCCTATGATGTAAATATGATTATATTTTTCTTCAACGTCGTTTCCTGGAAAATAATTCGTTTAAGAAAGTGCAAACAGTTTTTTTTGTGGTATAATCAATTGCTTAAAATGTTTTATATTATCTCCCGCATGCGCTAACTGCTGACATTCGTGCACTGTATATACAGTCTGGTAGCCGCATTTTTTACAGAGTCAGTCACTGCAAAATAATGTTATGAACTATGGACACTGTTAAAAAGGAGGAGCATTCTTTAATATGATAAATTCAATTGATAAATCCGAGGCGAAACACGACTGTGATTTTAAATAAAAATCATTGCAATGTGATTGGTCATTGACTCCCATTTGGGGCATGAGTTATAGTCATTGTAATTACTCACCTCTTCCTTGGAATTCAGTGAGAAGGTTGTCCCTGCTTTCCATGGTACAGAGTTTTGAAGTCACGAACCACAGAGGTTAAGTAAAGTCTCAAATCACTTTTAGCACAAAGTCTCTTTCTGTGTTTATTTTTTTAAAAAAGCATATTAATAAAACGACTTTTCGCACAAATATGTGGGTGGGTGAATAGGGTAATAAAGCCGTAATTGCTTTATTCGCTAACACTGGGAACTCGTTTAAACTTAAAAAAAAAACTAATTAATGGTAAGAGATATAACTTTTTTTTGTAACTGAAAACCAGTGGAAAATTCGAGAAGCTGCTCTTAAGTTTTCTCGAATCCCCAGGGGTTCGCGAACCACATGTTGGGAAACGATGATTTAGACCATGAGGCATATGTTACTAATCAACTAACTTAATGACACTATCGATATCGTAAGATTGTGGCCGCGAGGACATAAGCTCTCCATAGACCTCCATTCTTATCCCGAACTAATGTTTTCCAATCTTACCCGGTATAATACAGGATGTTTTAGAATAAGTATTACAGACTTCTAGGGGTTGTAGAGGGGACTTAGTAGATACAATTTTAGCAGGTACACTTTGAAGCAATCGAAGACTTCAAGTCACTTCGACGTAGGCCTATACAAATCAATCTAACCAAGGTGCAACGAACAAGAGGATCGCCACGTGGCACCGTAGTACAACCCCTGAAAGTCTGTAATACTTATTCTGAAACACAAGACACGCGTTATCAGCTCATTGTGTTTCGATCTTCAAACCTACTCGTATTTTACATCGAAATTGTACGTTTCCAGACATGGACTCCTTATTAAAAGTGTATCTACTCACCTCGATAACCACTAGAAGTTGTAATATTTATTCTGAAATACCCTGTATATCTCCTTCAAATCGTGGTTCATATTATTCTCCCACCCCATTCTTCGTTTATCTAATAGGCGTTTTCTATCTGGTGCATATATATATATATATATATATATGTCCGCCGCTGTAATCTCGAGATAGCGTGCTGCCTTGTCACGCAGCGGGCTCGGGTTCGATTCCCGGTCGGGACAGGCTAGTGGGTGATGTTTTTTGTGGTTTTCCTCATCTGTAAGACAAATGTCAGAAAGTTTATGGCCCAACGGTCCCCGAAAATCATCCGGCCATCATCGTCATCCTTATCATTATCATCCCCATCCTTCACCGGTGTGGAAAGCAACGGGAAGCTACCACACCTATAATTCCCTAGTAAAGCTGCAAAGCATAGCATGAAAATGCTATGATTGCAGTGAAGGACCTGCCCTCGGGCAGAATTACTATGGATGGATATAGGCTATATATACACATAGCCTAAACACCCACACATATCTATATATAAAGAACACTATTTTCCGTAGTATGTTTTTCTCGTTGTTGAAATAATCAGGCTACCGCCCACTAGTGGAAGCCTTCATGGTGGGAGATACGTGTTTTAAAAATAGTTACATTAAGTTTTCGTAAAATTACCGATGACAGAAAATGTACTATTTGTATCGCCCGCGCATAAATTTAGTTCATATTACGTAAGTGGAACTAAATGGCGCTATAGTGCGACCGCTTTAGTGCTGTTAATTATATTATGCCCAAAGAAAGAAACCGCCTGAATATTTCCGAAAAGGAGACCTTTGTTTGTTCATCATAATTATTGAGCCAGATAGCCAGTACTGTATTTAGTTTAGCACCATCAGCCTCTGTAGTCTCATTAATATTTTAATTTGAATGATAGATTAAAATAGTATAAACATAAGTGAAAGAATACCAACTATAAGATTGACTAATTAAATATTGAATTATAAAGTTAGTGGAAACAGATCAATTGGTAGACCTAGAAGAAGATGGCTGGAAAGTACTTGGAGACGGAACAGACAATTCAATGCCTATACCTTGAAGTGAAGAATAAGATGATGAAATAATTAAATATAATTTTCTTAGACTCCATACTTCTATGCATGCAAAGTATAAATAAAAAGATAGAGTTTGGCTGCAGTAAATCTTTATATATATAAATGAGTGTCAGTCTGTCTGTCCTTATAGCTCTTTGGCCGATTTAAATTTTTTTTCATCATTTACAGATTTTTTCTGGGACAATTAACGTATATAACATGCTACTGTACGTACAGTAGGACCGGAGCTAAAAAAAGGGCATCGGTTCACTAAAAAAGTCGCCTTTTGGACGCTTAAATGGCTTACGAAGCCTGAACCATAAGACATCCACCAAATTAATGTACACAAAATTAAATATCTCAAGAAAATCTACAAAAGAAGCCTACGACTGCACACGTCTATCTTTTACGAATAACTCAAAAAAACAATTTTTGTCTTTCATCTCATTGAAACCAAGAAGATCGGGATAAGTTGATCCCCAGGCAACGCCAGGTAACAATCACAGAGTGTCTAAAAATAATTACGATAAAAATTTATAATTCTTTTTCTTTCTACTTATTCAACTAAACATAAAAAAACGTTTAATTTATTTAGGCTTAGCAGCGCAGGCTGGGTTTTAGCTTATTGTTTTATAAATAGAGACCGGATTATATGAAACATGACAAGCTCGAAATATGCATGCAAATTTGCCTGAAAAATGCTTAAAATATGCATGAAAAATGTCAATATATGCAATAACAAATAAAAAACCATAATAATGATTACTTTATTAGATATTTTATTTCTAAATTAACATAATAATTAGTATTTTATTATCTATTTATTAATATTATTATCTATCACTGATAAATGATAAATTATCAATCGGCACTGTTCACAAATTAAAATATTCTACATTTTGCTAATTTTGTAAACAGAAAGAATGAGGTACTGTTCCAAATGTTCGGTAGTAAGGTTGTGTCTTCGATCGCTCAAAATATGTTTATAAACAGAAAAGGACCGTTCTGCGAGAACTGAAGTAATTGGGCAGTATTTGAATTTGGGTGCTATTTTGGCACTTATTATTTCAGGCAAAAGCTCGCCTGTCCTATTTATAAAACTATTAATTTTGACACAAAAGTTAAAAGCCTGGTTTATCGTTAAAAATGTTTTCAAACTTTTCTTTAATAAGTTTGTTCGGAAATACCTCCAGCAATGAGGAGTTGAGAGTTGACGGATTTTATCCATTAACTGAATAGAATCAATCAACGCCAAAACCTTGAGTTCCAAGCTTTTTAATAGTTGCAGGCATATGAGGAAAATGAATGCTAATCACAGCAGTGTTTTTTTAACACAGTACTGGAATCGTTAAATGATTCCTTGCACTGACAAACTGCCAAAGCATCTGTACTATCAAAATCGTTTACTACTCTTTTGATGGCCTCGAATTGTTCATTGTAAAACAACGCAGATTTTTAAAATGTTGTAAATATAACGCGAAGATATGCGTTACCACTATTTTTAGTTAAAATGTGCAATAACAGGTGACAAAGTCTAAATATGCAAATGCATATAATCCGGTCTCTATTTATAAATATTTATTTTGCCTGACTTAGCAATAGTCTAATATAAATAATTTTGTAAGTAAATTATTATATGCTTTAATTTTCTCCAACTCTGCTTTATAAATGTTATAAGTAAAGTTACTTCCCTAATCACCATTACTGTGGAACCGGTTAGCAAATTTTACTGCTAACATAGATACAAAAGTGGGTGGTTGGTATGGAAAGGTTGACTACCCAGAGTTAGAATGTTACGATCCTGATTGATTAGCACTATTGACAGTTTTGAAGCCTTATACTGTTTTGAGGTCATGATTGTTAAATTCTAGGTGGGGTAAAACGTATCTGTAAGCAGTTGACCCAATATTCCTCTGGTCTTCTATACTTCTTCCGGGAACTTCTACTAGATTCTACTATATGAAGAAGTGCATTATTATTTGCGTAGGTTTGGCCTGACCTCGAAACTTTTATGTCAATTTGTTACAAGAACAGAAGTGGTTTAGTATCCTGTTGTTACTTTCTTCTAAGTTTAATTTATGCGTTATGTCAGCATGTTGAAATGCAAGATTTTAGTAAATCATTTTTAGTGTACAAGGCAGAAGTATTTAAAAAAATGTATATACAGTTAGAATAGTTCGTAGATTGTGATGGCCAGGATATATTAATGATCCTAGTATATTTTAATATTTGTTATTATTATTATTAGTATTATTATTAATCATCATTTTTAATTTAAAATGGCAAATTAGTGAGCAAAACAAGATATCGCGAAAGCCCGTACTCAAGAGTTACGCAAACTAAAATAATCCCTTAGTTCGTAGAATTTATGAACCAATTTTGTTTTCACCAATAAATTAAATAGCAAATTTTAACAGAAAAATAATTTTAAAAATTTCATTAAAAAAATAAGTACCGGTACAAGATTACTATTAGAAATATTTTGAACAACTAATATCTCTAAAAGTATTAAATTTGTTTAGGAAATTAAATAAAAAATAAAAGAAATAAATTATATGTTTTCAAGACCTGAATAAATGTAATATTGTTTGTTTACACTACACTGTTTAAATGAACTAGGTAAAGAGTATGATTTCAAAATATCTATAAAGAAGACAAAAATAATGGCCTTTTTAGGAAAGTCGCCCATAAGATCGAAAATAATAATAGAAAAGAAAACTATCATAAATATTTAATTTTAATTATCTAGGTTGTGAATAGTCTTCTAGGTATGGAACAAGAAATGATACAGACAATAAGTTATCAACATTTCGAATTACATGTGGCACCATTCATAGAACATTAAAACATAAAATAAAGAAGGATACAAGATTGAAGTTCTACAAAACAATGGCGGTACCGGTACTTTTGTACGGTAGTGACTCCTGGGTAACAAATAAAGAGGAGTTCGAGTAGAATACAAAGTGCAGAAATGACCTTAGAAGGGCCAAAGGATGCACAAAATTGGACCACGTAAGAAATGAAGAAATAAGAAGTGAATTAGTCTTATATTCAGTAAAAGATAGAATTCAACAACACCGCGTCGGCTGGTAACAGCATGTTCAGAGAATGGAAGAAACAAGATTGCCCAAGATAGCATATCATTATAAATAGAGCGAAGAATTTTATTAAATGTCATGTTTTAAACTGCTATTAGTCAGAAAGTGCTGAGACTAAGTATCTTTACATTTTATGATGTGTAGAATCAATTAAAACTTTTTTTTTATATTTCATAATATTTTAGCAAAATGTTCCTACTTTAGGGAAAAATTCATACTCCTTGTTTTCCAACTTTCAAATTCTTTTTTTTTTTATATATAAAAGTTCTAGGATACATTATAGTATTTTTAATGAAAGTATTTATGTAATTTTTGACAGTGTAATGTGGTAGGAAAGTGAAAATTCTTCAGTATTCCTTCTGAACAAGATAAATTGATTTTATAACAAGAACGTGAGCCTAGATGAATAAGTTGAAGAACAATGTTGGAATATTCTGCAGTCAGGTAGCTGTCAGTTTTTTCTTGCTACCTGAGGGCAGTCCTTACTTTGTGAACAGATTACAGCATTTAAATGTAGGAAAGACTTCTGCTGCTGCTAAACTTGAAGCAGTGCTTTGTGAAATTAGTAAAGTTCATGTAGGTAAGGACAACATTTTCATCACTTACATCAAACTATCATATATAGCATGATACAAGTATGCTGCCGTAACATCCGTGTGATGTTGAACATAATTTTTCATCGAGCAAAACAATTCTGACAGCCTTATAGTTTACTATCAGAAAATTAGAAAAAAACTTCTGTGTATTACGAACAGATTTGACAATTGGAATGTTCAAAGCACAAAAGAAGAGGGGGAAAAATTGGATTGGCCACTGGTTAAGAAGAAACTGCCTGCTGAAGGATTCTCTGGAAGGAATGGTCAACGGAAAGAAAGTTAGAGGCAGAAAAAAGCATCAGATGATTGACATTATTAAAATAAATGGTTTTTATGCATATACAAAAAGGAAAGCTGAGTTAAGGAAAGAGTGAAGAATGCTGAGTTTCCAGTGAAAGACCTACTCTTGAGCAGAAAACTATGAATTTAACTGTTATTGCAAAGAGAATTCCTAGAATCAATTATGGACTAACAACTTTTAACATCTTGTTTCTCCAAATATGACATACCTGAATGGTTTACTTGTATTCTAAATAGTCTAATTTATTGTTGTTGTTATATTTGCATCTACAGGAATTTGATATGTTTATGCAATGTATAAATAGCAATAATCCAAACTGTACCGGTTCTAAACTTTGTTAGTGCTATATTTCATGGAAGCCTGTTTGTTTTGGTTGCAATTTTTTTGTTTCTTATATATGTTTGGATTTCATAATTAAATACCGTTCAATACATTCATTGTATTATTTATAACCTCTCAGTTTTGATTTATGGAGGTAAAGTGATTCTACCACAATTTGGGAGGGGTTTGGGGTAATGGCATGTTGAAGCTCCCATCATTCTAGACAATAGGCACGAGATGTCCACCAGGTTGTCGGATCTGCCTGATGGCCGCATTTGTGCCCAGAACATGCAGCTAGTACTCACTTCCATTAGGATCTGAGTCGACTCCAGGCCAACAATGCCACCAGATGGTCTGGTCCAGCTAAAAATCTTAACCATATCGACACTCGAACCCACAACTTTCCTGTTTGTACCACGTTTCCTTATAGAACTACGCTATGGCTTGATCCATTAAAATTGTTTCAGATCATTTATATATTTTATATTGGGTCAGAATTAATGAAAAAGCTAATTAAAATCGAAATACAGTAAACATCTTGATTTATTGAGCTGTAAATACATTCTGTTTGTCTCATTCATGTGCTAGTATGTACACTTATAAGTATAGTGGGCCTATGCATATAAATATGTGTAAAAAGTTATAATATAGCAACTTCATAATACCGGGCTTCCAATATAAACCCGGACCGGCCTCACGGGGTTTCACCCGTCAAGCAGCGCTCTCTCCTCGTCCGCATTTCACTCTGCCAGCCGCTCGTCCTTGAACTAGTCAGTTTACTATCGTTCGACAAGATGAGACGTCAGCTGACATTAGAGCAGCGCATTTATGTGTGTAAATGTTATTATAAATACGAATCAGCTCGTCGCGTTCGCGAGGAATTTATTCGGAACTTCCCTGGACAATTACCTCCTTCCAGATCGACAATCCACGATCTTGTGACTAAATTTGAGACCACTGGTTCAGTACAAAATAAGAAACACACGCGAAGGCGTACGGTTCTCACCGAAGAAAAATTAGACGAAATTGGCGAAAATATGGAACGTTCACCACAAAAATCATTAGCGAAAATAGCACAAGAAGTTGGGATTTTTTCATGCTGAACACGAAAATGACAATGAAATTGTCAGCAATGGTCCAGCTTTTTCGTCATTTTGACAAATATCTTTGAATAAAATAATATTAAGACTAGCTTACCTGAGTTAAGTGCGTTTCCTTTTAGCTTGTCTGCTGTAATGGACCTTGAGGACATCTCTCATCACTGACCAACAAGAGTCAGCTAGCATAGATGTATACTATTTGCCTTGGAATCGTCTTTCAAATGATGAGATCGTCTGATGAAAATGTTCTCATGTTCATTAGTAACTGCACCACAGTTTTCCAGGAAAAAGTCCAAAGGAGAGCGGAGAAAATGGATTTTTAATTACATATTGCACCCCATTTCACTATAAGCTAGTATCATATTGTTCACACATTGTTTGTTGTTTGGGGCCCCGTGGTTCCCCAAGAAATTTAAGCTAACTACTCTGAATGATTCCCATGCATTTTTTTTTCAGATGTTCTCAAAAGTGTTTATCCTTGAAGAGTTCTCTGACCAAGGAACCATTAAAAATACCTTCCTTAATTTTAGTTGTACTTAGTCTCGGAAATTTTGTAAGTACCTAAATACACTCTCATCAAGTACCTAAATGCACTCACATCAGTAACACTGCCTTAAGATTGCCTTTTGATGAATTTAAAAATAATCACCACTCTTCTGATCTGTGTTGGATGTTTATAGCAGACATTATACCTTTATATTGTTGCAGAATACAATGACTTTTTTAATTGCTCAAGTGGCTTCTGGCGTTTTCTATATACATAGACCTTTACATTCTCGCCAAGATACTTAAATTGTCGCGAAGCCAGGAGCTCTGCTTTGGCCTTTGAGAATTATGAGTCTTGGACAAAATAATTTAATTCCTCTTTAGTCATTGTGTGTGACTGAGTTGGAATTTCAGGATTGAAATCAGGATCATGTGAAGTGAATGGTCTGGGCATTTCTTCCGAAGTGCTGGATTTCGTTTAATCGTCTGAATCAATATTATATGAGTCTGGTAGAACTGGAATAAGAAGCTCTTTACAGTGTGGCACTGACGAATAGCTGAAGGTATGTTGGGATAATTCAAGGCTGATGTATCTGAGAAAATATAGAAATATCACACATGTGTTCTACACGACAAAACTGCGCATCTATATAACTTATACACCAAGGCACGAACCATTGTTCACTCAAGAAATTCCACTTCAACTGATTTCGCAACCTGTTGGGGTAAACTTAGATCCTTTAAGATAAATATTATCTTTATTATGCAGCTATCACCCCTCCCCTTCTCTAAGAGTGTTTCCTTGACCTTCGCACTGACTACAATATTCACAGCATACACAGTAACACTAGGGATGCTGATAATTTAAAAACCAGACCTCTGTCGTAATTGTAATTGTCATATTCGTAATTAGGAGTTTCATTTTATTATAAAACTTCCGTAACTTTTTGGCTGTTGTCCAGTGTTATAAACCAAAAGGATTAAGGGTTGTAGGAAAACCTAGGAAGAGACTGAAGGAATCATCGTGAATTCGGAACAGTTGAATCGGCTTAAGCTTGAAGTGAAGAAGATGAAGAAGAAAAATAAATACTTTTTTTTTTAAATTCAGAAGTGAAGAAAAATATGGCAAAATTTTACAAAGAAAATAAAGGATATTACAAAAGAAACAAAGGAAAAAATAAGACACTATTTAAAATAATTTTAAAGAAATAAAACATAAACTTACTTTTTTTTTTCAAATTAAAAATTACTTCTTCACAAAATGTAAAAATCATTTACAAAATTATGAAATATAAAAAATCATAAATATAATTTACTTTAATTTAAAAATAAATTGTTTATTTAATTTGCGAATTCTAGCTAGTTTCGTTGTAGGTAACACAAATTGAGGTGTTAGAGGTTTTATCAAATTTTAAGTTGTAGTAAAATCTCCAATTTTAATGGTCCGAATTTTCGGAACTCGATATGACCTTTGTTGTTATAAGGCCCTATACCGAGTTTGGTTAAAAAAAAACAATAATTTCAACTGCTAGAGTTTTAGTAGATTTTCAGTATTTATTTATTATGCCTACTAAGTGGAATCGATGAAGATCATCATTATCATCATCAACAATTACGGATTAAGCCCATGTGGCTTGTTCCGGTCTCATAGATTCTCATTCAAAAGTTGGATCCTCTATGAGACTTTTAGTAATAAAGTATTTCCTCTGGGTACGTTACTGGCGTTCCGCAGAGTGAGATGTACTATGGGATTGCCATCTTAAGGCTAGACATCATAGCCCCCAGTTGTATGAACCCCAAATGGAGGGCTGCCTCTTCCGCTCCTAAGGACCGTTGAGGACTTCTCCCTTGTTACCCCGGGAATGGGTCTCCACATTTTTCCCTGGAAAATGGGTGCCTCCTCCGCACATTTATTTCTGTCCTTTGAGGTCTTCACACGGATACCCTGTGCAAGGGACCCTTCGATCAGTTACTACACACCGGGCCAGTGTGACCTGAAGCTCGCTAGACCCTTTGATGAGACTGCCTCATAGAGGGTTCCCATCCGCTATCGATGAAGATATAGGATATATATATATATATATATATATATAAACATACATACATACATACATACATACATACATACATACATACATACATACATACATACATACATACATACATACATACATACATACATACATACATACATACATACATACATACATACATACATACATACACACACACACACACACACACACACACCTCAACTCTTTGAATTTGCTAAAAATGAAAGAAGTTGACAATAGTGACGGGAATTAGAACTGGATAAAAGTAGATATGCTCTCTTCTACATATTTTTTATAATCACTGCTTATGTATCGCAATTAAAAATGGAATATATCACCTGTTTACTTATTAACTAACTAACTCACTGGCAGTATCGAACTTGTAGATTCATGGCCTACTGTGCATTTTATCTCCGTTTTACCTTCCACGAGTTTTCATGTGACATCTAGCGGGCAATTAACAGGGGAACTGTCAACCATTGCATGCCGAAACCTACCTTGAAATGTCTTTCAGAGATGTGTTATGATATACCAAGGCCATGTTCAAAAACATATTTACCGTTTTGAAGTGCAAGACACAGAAATGAAAGCCAGAATCAAGCAATGGCAGCCCATTGTGGGAAGCAGATGTACGTCCCTGCTTGAGTTAGAGCGGATTGGAGTGAGGCGGGACGTGGCGGACGGCAGGTTGTCAGGGTTAACTAAGCAATGAAGTCAGGAATTCTATTACTTACCTGTAGTTTAAGTGAGAGATTTGGCTCTGGATTTTAGTGTCTTGGAATCAAAAGCGGCAGATACGCTTTTTGGATACAGTGTTTATACATCACAACGCTCCTCTGAATGAAATTTAAAATTAGGTTTCGGCATGCAATAGTTGACAATTACCTTTTAAGCATTACGCGGCTGGTGAAGTTCGATCAATTTTACTTTTCGCGCTTAAGGCTATTTTACGAGCCTGAATATCTTATGACATCTTAAAATCCTTCCCGGAGGAAGGTTTTATGGGAAACGAATTTAATTTAAAACTTTCCTTAAATCTTTTGATTATTAATTGATTTTTAAGTTTAGTTTAGGGTAACCGCTGAAAAGTGGAGAGACCCTCAAAAGTAAGTAAGTTTAGTTTAATATAGGTAGGGCTAAGCTTGTCTATATTTTGCGCAGGACTAGAGGTAAGGAGCATAACCACTAGACCACAGGCCGACTATATTAAATTACCGAAAGAAAATGTATCTTTAATCTGAACATGATCTACCAGATTTAGTATAAGGTTTATTGCTTACAGAACATCTCATTGTATGTAAATACATGACTCATACGATGCATGGGAAAAACAAGTAAACTTTCATAACAAACACAACCTACACAACTTAATTTGAGGTGCGTTTTTTTTTTAGGAAACCAGGTATCTGATTTAGAACTAGTTTTGAGATATCAAGCAATTTATTAAGAGGTTTATACAGTATTGGTAGTTATTGCACAACTTGACATTTTTCTAGTCAATATTATAAATATGTTACATTCAAATCCAGCAAATACCCCATCTTAATTGTATATAATAACACTGTATTTAGGCTATTTGCGAAATATTTACTTCAGAATGAATGTGTAGATATCGGATCGTCAAAAAAAAACCTCAATTACGATTAAATACTCTTTAACAATTAGTTGTAGTAATAGGTGATCTATTGTAAATAAATATTAATAAAATAAAAATATGGACACACTTACAAATACATTATAGGTTATTTAATACATTAATATAAATTGACAGTTTATGAGAAATAGGGGGAATTTTGAAGAAGTGGCTGTATTCAAATACATAGGAACAATAATTACAAATAGGGATGAGATGCATAAAGAAATTAAACATAGGATTAATTATTGAAATACGTGCTATTGTGCGTTACAGATACTCTTGTCATCCCAACTCCTGTCAAGAAAAATTGAACTGAAAGTATATAAAAATGTTATTCTCCCAGTTATATGGATGCCAAATATGGACTCTTACTTGAAGGAAAGAGAATAGATTACGAGTTTTTGAGAATAAAGTTCTTAGGAAAAATATTGGACCAGGGAGAGATGAAAAGACAGGCGGATGGAGAAGACTTCATAACAGTGAGCTACATCATCTCTATTGGAAACCAGATATAATAAGAACAGTTGAGTCACGTAGTCTGCGATGGGAAGGACATATGGTATGAATGGGGAAATAAACAGGGGCTTATATTCTCCTTGTAGGAAAACCTGAACGAAAGCCGCCAGTAGGCAAGCCAAGAATGAGATGGGATAATAACATTAATCATGATTTGAGCGATGCAGATTATTCAGGAAATGATTGGAAAACATCTGGGGATAGTGATGCATGGGGAGCTTGTGTCCGCGTGGCCATCAACCTATGGGTTCGATAGTTCCGATGAGTTAGTTAGTTCCTAGAATACCAGATTGAGAAAACCTGCTATAGCGGTTGTGGGGCCTACATGCCTACCACATGTCACCCCATATTGGCAGATGATCTTTACCCAGGCCTGTATTATACATTTTTGAGAAATTAAGTGTCCATGGTAATTAAATCCTGATTCTTCTTCAGTAACATTTCCATCCAAATATATTTTAACCTTTATTAATTTTTCCTCACATTGGCATTTTTTTTTTTTTTGCTAAATGAGATTTTCATATTATGATTTTTTGACTGTATCACTTTATTTATTGTGAATTATTTTCTGATTTGGCAAAAATAACCAAATAAAAATTATACATTTCTAATTTTAAAATGGTAAGAGTCGTCACTTCTAAATTCGTGACTGTCGAAGTTTAATTAGTTGAGATTTGTATATAATTAAGGACAATAATACATATTGGATGCGATGAGTTTTACTGTTATGACTTGGTTTTGGAAACGTGTGTTTTCACGGATCCCAATTCGTCATGGCACGCGTCCCCGTCACGCTGTCTCTAACATTCTGGATTTAATATACATGCTTATTTCCTGCAAATTGCTCTTACCATTACTGTAAGGGCATATCCGGTTATAACGGTTTATTTTACGGTAGTAATTGAGGTAATTAAAGTTTTCTATAAAAATAAAAATAAACTCATTGTTAACTAATACACTGACAGTATCAAACTCCGCAGCACGGTCATAAGCTTTCAGTATCTCCCTATTCTTAACTGATATATTCTATTTTAGGGTTAATGAATTCTATCTTCAAGCCACATTTTATCCAAAAACATTCAAGACTAAAAGTGTATAAAACACTGTCTCTTCCAATTCTTTTCTATGATAGCGAAGTATATACATTGAAACAGAAGGATATACAGATTCTTAGATCTGCTGAAATGATATATCTTCAAAGGACTGTAGGATACACGCTAGTAGATCATAAAAAAGATAGCATCTTAGAAGAATTACCCATAGAACCTTTAGAAAAGAAAAATTATGATTACGGAATAATCAAGATGGATGCGACATGTTCATCGAATGGAGGATCACAGGATGCCCAAGCAAATGATCTTTAAGCTATCAACCTGCAGGAAGAAGAAGTCGACCGGGACGTTCACTCAAAAAAGTTTGGATGGTGTTTTTATTGACATCGAAACAGGTCAACAAATGACCTAAATTCGTGAATGGAATATGATGATGATGATTTTCCCTATAGAGTTCACCTCCTTCAAATCACGGTTAATGTTATTTTCCCATATAATTCTTGTTTTACCAACTGGAAGCTTTCTTTTCTGCTTTTCCAACAAGAACTCTGCATGTCTCTCTATCATTCCGTATTCGGTAGCTAATGTTTTGTATAAAATAAGAAAACTTTTTCTTAACTAACTCACTGCGCTTTCGAACCAGGATTCTTGACTACATGGACGCAAGCTTCCATACATCCATTCCTGAGCTAATATGTTTAATTACCAATCTATCTGTCTATCTATATTCGGGTTTTTACAGTTGCTGTCGTCTTCCCATGCCAAACCTCCAGAACCTACGATCTCGAGCATACTCTATGCTTGGTCCTCTTGCTTGCATTACTATCCTCATGCTTTCCTTCCATGTTAACTTTGACTCCCTCGTTTCTTCTTCTTTCTGGTCGGTTGCCATTGATATAGCTGTTTCGGCCATCGCTCATCTTGCATTCTTAAAATATGTCCTAACCATGTTAATTCCTTCTCCTCAATTCTTTCGATTATGTTTTATTCTGCTTCCATTGTGTTTCTAATTTCCTTATATGTGACATGTTCTAATTTTGACTTTCTTGCACTTCTGCGTAAATAATTAATCAAGGTTAACGCTGTTCTCACATCTCATTCGTGCTCTACCTACTGGGCGCTTTCCCTCTGGTTTTCCATGACCCTCTTTCATTCCCTACTCGTGTCACATCTCTTGTCCCATCGCAGTCTACGAAACTTGACTTTTATTGTTAAATTTGAATATCCCCAGTGATAATATAGGTGCTATAAAGTTGTTTTATTAGACTATTTAACTCATGCCACAAATGCTAGTAAATGACCAATCACGTTTCAATGAATGCTGTTTTACAACCAATGACGTCGTGTTTCACCTCGCTCTTTATCGATTTATCTTTATCAGCTCGTGCTTTTGTGATAAAGAAGGCTCCTCCTTTTTAATGTTCTGAACAGGTCAAAGCATTATTTTTCTCCAACAAATACATTGAATATAGCAAATAATGAAAAAAGTTCCTTGATTTTACTGAGTTGTTTACTAAAAAAAATAAATGAATAACCCGTAATGTTGATTATGATATATAGTTTGATGTGTTTCATTATTTCTCCACTTGGGTGCACTCTTACAATATTGCGATCTTATTTGGCAATAAATGATATGATCAAGCAGCAGTAAATGAACATAACCTCACATTTCTGATTTGTTTTCAAACATCACCGTTTACATTAAATATATAAATATTTTTAAGTAACTATAGTTAAACAATGATTTGTGAGTAAACAGCTTAATTTTATTCGTTAAATAGTTCTAACAAATGCCACTCTTGATTTCCAAATTCTCTAGATAAATTGGAAATCACTCGTGGCATTACTTATGATAAATAGATCGTCGGTTGATTAATGTCTTTGACATCATCCTTTTCCTAATAGCCAATTTTGTCGGTCCAACCAATCACCTGGTTGTACATGTTTCTCCTTCATGTATAAATATATTCTCTGACTCCAGGAGGTTTTACGTCTTCCGTTGTTTTATTATTATTATTATTATTATTATTATTATTATTATTATTATTATTATTATTATTATTTATAATATATATTTATCTGTCTGTCCATTCGTCTCTCTTTGATTCAAAACATATGCTGAGTTTTTTTATTTAAAAATATTCATAAAATGTTCTCCTCCCTTAAAGCAAGAGTCCATGTTTCACATCCATATAACATATCTGGAAGAATAACAATTTCATACATTTTTCATGTAATTTTTTTTAGAGAAGGTGGGGTGATAACAGTCCCTGTAATTAATAATAGCATGCGTTTTTATTTCGACAATAATTGTAATTATATTTGTTCCCATGTATTTTAATTCTGAAACTTATTTAAATTCCCCTCATTAGTTAAGTTTCCATTTCCATTTAATTAAATGGTAATGACCGTAATAATAATAGTAATAATAATAGTAATTATTATTATTATTATTATTATATTTATAATAGGCTAATAATTATTTTAATATGATAATAAAACTGATGGAGTGGAAAAGAAGATCTTGCTTTCTTAACTCCATCTATTAAAATATAAACTATTATTATTATTATTATTATTATTATTATTATTATTATTATTATTATTATTGGTGATTTCTGATTGTTCGCTTCGGTAATAATACTGATTTGATTCTTTATAATAGCGTAGTGGTTAAGGCACTGAACTACAAGCCGGAGGGTCGAGAGTTCAAGTCCCGTTGGGGTCAGGATTTTTAAACTGACCCAAACCCTCTGGCGGCACTATGGCCGTGGGGTCGACTCAGCCTCTAACGGAAATGAGTACCAGACGCTTGTTCTGGGGGTAAAGGCGGCCGTCACGCAGGGCTGACAACCCGGCTGACATAAAGTGCCGATTGTCTAGAAAATGTGGGAGCTTTAACCTCCTACTACCCCAAGGGCCTCCGGGCCTGTTGTGGGATCACTTTACTTTTTATAATTGTAATTTAATGTAAGTATTTATAGTGTGTTTTGATCTTATATAGCTATATTTTTTGTTTGTGAATTTAGTATTTTTCACTCTTTGAGTGGAAAAGAAGACCTTTTGACCTTAACTCTAACAGTTTATATAATGTTATTATGACCAGCCTCATGGGCTAGTTGTCAGCGTTACTGACTACTGGTTATGAGATCCCTGGTTCGATTCCCGGTCAGACTATAGGCATTTTTTCTTAAAGGGAATTATTCCTGTGGTTGCCCATGGTCTAGAGTTTAGGTTAAGAACTCTCCTGGCGCGTCGTTGTCATTTAACACCCATCATATAATCGGGGTAACGTAACTCCATCTTCCAGATGCCCGACCTAAGAAATGAATTACAGTTCCGCCAATGCCAGGAGAGAAAGCCAGAAATGTCACAAAAGACAAGCTGGTGGCATTAGACAAAAAAATATTATTATAAATGTATGTATATAATTTTATGTTTCTACTTTTTGTGTTACAGGTGAGTGTGATATAAAGCATCCTCTATATAAATCAGAACGAAAGTGAACCAATGAATGCAACGTAAGTGATGGTAATTAAATTAATATGTCAATAATAACAAATAAATTTGGAGAGAACTTAAAATTGTAACTGCTGATGTTCGTGTATTATCTTGGAGAAAACTTTATAATCGTCTTGTCGAAATATCTCGATTTATCGGCAGTAATTACTATCATTGTGTGTGTGTGAGTTGTTATATCCTTTTTATACGGTTCAATTTTTGTCGTGACTCTATTTTTAATAAGCGGTTAAGAACGGAACAATTAAATTACGTCATGCAGCATGGAGTGAATTCTTTTACTGAAAAATTTTATACTCACACTCGTTTTTATTTCGGAATTATCCACAATAAATGGTTTTTCCGTCACCCTCAAGAATCTTCTCTGTTTGTAGCGGTCTAGAACGTCATCATCTGTAAGTCCTAGTTCACCCATATTTCTTCTCACTCCGTACATCCAATCCTATTTAGATTTTCTCCTTCTATTTCCATCTATTCTCCATTTCAAGATGTTTTCAGGGATTCAATCAGATGACATTCTCTTGAAATGTCCATACCATCTTAATCGTCTTTCTTCAATTGTCTGTAACGCGTTTGTTTCAACTTTCATATATATGAACTTCCGCGATTATCTTCTGTTGCTAATAACTTGTTAGCTTGGCATCTTTTAATTGTCCGTGTCTCTGATCCATATAACATAATACTCTATAATAGCCTGATCGATAAATGTCTTTGTTCTGTAAATCATGTTTTTACTCTTATACTCCTATATTTAAATTTAAATTAGGATTTTTGACAATCATTATGGATTTCCTGTACATTTTTTTTTCTAGGAAAGACTGCATATTTTAGAGAATCGACAATAATATAATGAAACTTCACTTTATTTATATTCTAGTGTTGCGGTATAGATATTTATATTTTTTAGATCTTCAAAATGTATGAAGTATTTTGGAAATTGATAACCTCTGTCCAGCACTGTGGTTAAGTGGGCCCCGGTTCGATTCCTTTTCGGGACAATTTACCTGATTGAGCGATGCCCGTTTGTCTCACTGCTGTTGGTTAATATTATTCTCCCACCTCATTCTTGGCCTATCTCCTTGGCGCTTTCCCTCTGATTTTTCTACAAGGAATTTCCAAACCCCAATATCATTCCCCATTCGTTCCAGAATGCCTGCCTATCGCAGTCTACGAGACTTGCCTGTTAGGCTATTATATCTGGGTTCCAATAAAGATCATGTAGCTCACCGTTATGTAATATTATATATATTAGCCTATCTGTTCATCTTTCTTTGTCCAACATTTTTCCTGAGAACTTCATTCTTTTCTCCTCCCTTAAATCAAGAATACATGTTTCGCATCCATATAACTGGGAGACTAACTAACTTAACTCACTGGCACTATCGAACCCGTAGGTTCATGGCCGAGCTCTCCATACATCCCTATCCTGAGGTAATGTTATCCAATCATTCCCTGTATAATCTACTTTCCTGAAATCATAGTTGTTATTCTCCCACCTCATTCTTGGTCTACCAACTGGGCATTTTTCCTCTGGTTTTCCTACAAGAAACTTCCATTCACGTCTTTCATTCCCCATTCGTGCCACATGTCCAGCTCATCGCAGTCTACGAGACTTAACTGTCCTTATTAACTTATATCTGGGAGAATAACAGTTTTATATATTTTCAGTTTAACTTTTTTTTATAGAAGTTGAGACGACAAGAGTCCCTGTAATGCATAATAGCATTGTTTAATTTCTTTATACACCTCATTCCTATCTGTGTTAGGAAATTAAATTATTTCACAAATAAGCTTTTTAATTCTATTATGATCCATATTTTGTTTAAAGCTGGTTAAATGAATTATAAACAAGTTAGGATTTATTGTTTGAAGTTGATCTGCCTGTGTTTGGTGTAATTAGTGGATCACGTCTAGCATCGATTCTCCATTAACATGTAGACTGCGTACATTGTAATTAGTAGAGTGTGTATACAATACAAGAAGATAATTGCAAACGGAAGATGACGCGATGTTACAAAAACAAGATTGATAATCAGCAAGTTGTTGGAAACACCTTGTTTTGCAAGACCTCAGGCTCATAAAAAACTTTTATCTCTGCAAATTTCCTGTTAATCTTCCTCCGTGTGACTACATCTTCCTTCACTCGTACGAGAGTGATTCGCCAGCCTCATGGTCTTGTGGTCAGAACTTCTGACTACAATTCATGTGGTCACGGGTTCGATTTCCGATCAGATCACATTCATTTTTCCTTAAAGGGAAGGATTTCTGTGGTTGCCCATGGTTTAGAATTTTGGTTAAGTTTAGGTTAAGGACTTAGTTTGACGTTTTTTGAGAGAAGTTGGAACGATAAGTCCCTATAATGCAATTTCCAGAATTGAGCCTATATTTAATTTCTTTCTACAATCATATTTGTAATTATTGTTCCTAGGTATTCTCTCAAAAAACTATGAACTATAGGCATATATATATATATATATATATATATATATATATATATATATGTGTGTGTGTGTGTGTGTTAGATTTTCGCCGATATAAGTATGATTAAGAAAGTTTTTTTTTAGTTTTCCGCGTCATGGATTCAAGGTCGGCCTCTAGCCACTGATTCCGACGTTTCGGTATGATCCCACATGTCATTATCAAGGAATTATAGGTTCGAGTCAAATATTTAGGCCTATAATTCCTTGATAATGTCATGTGAGATCATGCCGAAACGTCGGAATCACTCTCCTAGTTAGCCTATATTACATAAACATTGGCTCTTGATCCAAAATGTTTCCTAAGAACTTTAGGCTATTCTCAAATACTCCTAATATTTCTCCTTCCTTAAGGTATGGATCAGTGTTTCGCATCCATTTAACTGGGAGCATTAATTTCTATATACATAGGCCTACACACACACATACCCACACACACACACACACACACACACACACACACACACACACACACACACACACACACACACACACACACACACACACACACACACACACACACACACACACACACACACACACACACACACACACACACACACACACACACACACACACATACATACATACATACATACATACATACATACATACATACATACATACATACATACATACATACATACATACATACATACATACATACATACATACATACATACATACATACATACATACATACATACATACATACATACATACATACATACATACATACATACATACATACATACATACATACATACATACATACATACATACATACATACATACATACATACATACATACATCATGCATGCATGCATGCGCACGCACACACACAGTGTTCTGCCCAAGAGCAGGTCTTTCACTGAAAACTCAGCCTTCTCCACTCAGCTTTCCTTTTTGTATCCGCAGTCAAACCATTTATTTTAATATTGTCTATCATCTGATATCTTTTTCTGCCTCTACCTTTCTTTCCGGTGACCATTCCTTCTAGGGTATCCATCAGCAGGCCAATCCAATTTATTTTTCTCTTCTTTACGAGTTCCAGCATTGTTCTTCCTTCACCAACTCTGTCTAGCACCTCTTTATTTTTTTTTTATTTTGGTTGTCCAATTTATATGTTCTATCCTTCTCCATATCCACATCTCAAAAGCTTCCAGTCGCTTTTCCTCATAGGGTTTAAAATTAGCTAATTTTTTAGCGAAACCCCATCATAATGGCTGCCCATAGTAGAAACTCGATTTAAGTCCTTGTAAACTAATATTCACCATTTACAGGGTCTCATGGATTAAAGAGAGGAGAATTTGTTCTTTTTTTCGGGTAATGTACCTAAGTAACTTAATAATAGGACACCTGTGCCTAAAACTGGAAATCTGGTTTCATATCTCGATTCAGGTATAACATTTTCTCTGCAATTTTTTAACTGCTATTTTAATAAAAAAAACTTTAGTGTTCAATTATGCATCATGCCACTAAAAAAGGTAAAGGATCCCACTACATTAGGAGATTAGGCTCCCACTTTTTTCTAGACAATCGGCACTTGATGTTAGACGGTTGTCAACCCTGCGTGACGGCCGCCTTTACCCCCAGATCAAGCGTATGGTACTGATTTCCTTCAGAGGCTGATTGATTTCACTGCCATAGTGCCACCAAAAGTTTGGATCAGTTTAAAAATCGTGACCCCACCGAGACTCGAACCCTCGCATTCCGGTTTTTAGCGTATTGGCTTAACAAACTACGCTACGGTGTGCCCTATTATGCCAGTAACTAATTTATTTATTATGGGGAATCTTTTTCTTCCTATTGATGTTGAATTTGAATGGAAAGAAATTTCAGATACAAATGTAGGCCTATAGCATTGAGTCTCATATACAGTAAATATATCTGGAGAAGAATCCGCCTTGTTATTTGATGTCTTAGAGGGTTATTTGAAAGTATTTCTCGTGGTCGCTTTGATCCAAGAAACGGATTGCGAAAAAGAAACTCTAAAAGAAGCTTTTCAGCTTAAAGTCGTACGTGGTCTCCATCAGAGAGACGTGACCGATGGTTAAGACACAGTGGAGCAGCGGCTGCTCGATGTTTACTGTTTTATGTTCCACCTAAATTTAATCAAAATATATATGTTTTATACAAGTTTACGGCGAAAACCTGCCATATTTTTGCATTAAAATGTAATTAGAGAGTGATATTTCGACCCTTGAGTATAAAAATGGACCATTTCTACTTTTGGTTCATTTATAAGTGAGCACGTCTACTGATAGCTCAAGAGTATATTTAGGCCTATGATTATAATTGTAATTTTCTAGTGTTACCAAGTATGTATTGAAACAAAGAAAATATCTATTATTTGTGTACTATTCATAATATATGACTTGAACGAGTAAATAGAAGAAAATTACAGTAAAATGGACATGACCCTTTTTTTAATACTGAAGGGCTCATTTAGGATGAGTCTTACAAGCAATATACAATAAAAGGAAAAAACAGCACTTTAGGTTACCTGATATAATTTCAAAGTCCTATAGCACAACAGTGCGTATGCGCCAGAGTTTATAGAGCCAGCGATAACCCACCATGGAACCACATATCGATTATCATCCTTGCCACATATAGATTATTATTGATATCTTACTAAAGTTTATTCAGCTAGATGACAGAACGTCGCTCTGAAATTTAAATGACCAAGCTTTGCAATAAATTCCCAAATCAATGTTAAACAAATATATTAATAATATTAAAATTACCAAACGTTTATTAAAATGGGTGTACACTTACTTATCACTTCCTAACGTCGATCCAACCAGCGATCGAAAAATCATAGAGTAAGTAATATACTCTGTGGAGAAAATAGCAGTCAGCATCACAACGTTGTCTAACAGTGCCATAATGTTGTGATTTGCGTATTTAAATAAATACTTTAAAATTATCAAATAATGTTGTAAAAATTGTTTGAAAAAGTTTAAAATATTATAAAAATGTTAGTAAATACAGAATAATAGCTATAATTTACAACAATAAACTGAAAAATCAAGGGTAACCATAACTGCTGTTCAGCCCAATAAAATGGAATACGAGTAGGTGCAGTCTTCCCAACTGATTTTTTTTTTTAATTCTCTAGGTCTTTCGGAATCGGTTCCATTTTCACCACGTAATTGTTTGGCTATACTGCTGAATATGATACCGTCCCAAATGCCTGCAAAATTTTCATTTCAAGGCACTGCCTAAACTGCTTCTTCTTCACTTCATTGGCTAGGCAAATTGCCTGTTCCGCTTCACAGTTGTTCTGTCCATCTTCTCACTGGCCTTCCTACATCCCTTGATCTTCCCGGCTTGTAGTTAAATGTTGCCTTTTTAATCTTGTTACATTCATTCTTTTTACATGTTTAAACCATTTATCTCTATATTATTTGATTTTTTCATTCATCAGCATCAAGGATTAGACCTGAAGGTCCGTTCCGGTCTCATGCTAAAATCGGTCTATCCATCTTGTACTGGGTCTTCCTAAATTTCTTCGTCCTAGTGGTTTGTAGTGAAATTTCTGTTACGAAGTTTTTTATATTCAGTGGATATATATATATATTTATTTATTTATTTATTTAACTGTTCTTATACCTTCATTCTTTATCCGACCCAATCTTGTGCAGCCTTTTGTTCTTCTAAGGAAACTAATAAATTAAATTTCAACAGAGTATGTGTCTTCGACGATTAAGGAAGAAACAAGAATACTATCAGGTTGATAAACACAGGGATTTGAACTCTGAACGTCTGCCGAATATGGGTCTTAAACGCTACTGCTCAAGCCAACTCGTTCGGTTACGAATTACTCCTTTAACTTGTAAAACAATCACACAACGCATCAGCAGTATACTTTAATTACAATGATATGCAGTTTGTGAAACTTCTTTGAAATGAAATGACTTTGTTAGATAGCCTCAATTAATTGTGCTGGAGATTGTCAAGTTTTATTCCCTTATAAAGTTGCTTAATACCACTTCCATATTTAATTAATCTCACAGAATCCTGTTGTATAAATAAATTGCAGCTTATGGAATGGCGCAGATGAGAGTTCTATACGGGAGAATCACGTAATGAGTGAGATTTTCTGTCCTCTTCAGTTGAGCCGGGGTCAAGTGCTTGCTTTCCAATTACGTTTACGTCATTTAAGCCTATTACTGACAATTTACTTTTTTATTTATTCCTTAAAGTATAAGTTAATTTAATGATGTTCCGAGTGAGTTGGTATCTTTACTTGTCGTGGTGGAGTGGCTTGTGCTATTAAATGACCCTGAGAGCTATGCTGGCGATAGCGTTGCTACCGAAAGGGTTAACGATGCCGGACAGGTCGAAGGTAATAAGCCAGACGAAAAAGTACCTTGGTCGAAAGATCAACCATCAAGAAACGCGGACATGGGTTCCATTAGGGTAAAATATTCCGGAGGTAAAATAATCACCCGTTCGGTTCTCCGGGCGGGGACTACTTCAGGAAATCCATGGCAAGAGGGACATACATATTCCTAGGAACATGGCACTATATAGTAGTGGGTTATTAGAATGTTTGACGCGGGAATTAGATAAATCACCCTTGGATGTAGTCGCAAGAGGCGTTTTTAGGGGGGGGGAATGGATCAAAGAGCGATGAACAGGCAGGTGAATGGAGAAGATAATTAACAGTGAGCTCCATGATCTTTATAGGAACAGTTAAGTCTCGTAGACTGCGATGGACAGGGCATGTGGTAGGAGTGAGGAATGAAAGAATGGCATGTGAACTTTGTGAGAAAATTAGGGAAAGCGCCCAGTAGGTAGGCCAAGAATGAGGTGGGAGAATTAGATTAACCATGATTTAGAAAGGTAAATTATACTAGGGATTATTGGATCAAATTAATTAGGAATTGGTGTATATGGAGAGCTTACGTCCGTGCTGTAATGGATGCTGATAGCGCCAATGAGTTAACATATATGTTTGAGTTATTCCTGTCAATTTTAAATCATTCTATTTCAGAATTAATTTTGTACTTTTATTTCTGTTTTGCTTGTATTATTGTAAAATTATGTTGTTTTGGGAATGTTAGAATATTTAATTACTTGAAAATGTGTTTTCTATTGATCTCAGTATCAACTTTTACACTAGTTCGTAGTGATTTGAAGATTGTTCTAAATACAAATGGTTGGCCCGGGTACGATTCCCGATCGGGACAGGCTCCTGGGTGAGGTATTTTTCGGGGGTTTTCCTCACTTGTAAGACAAATGTCAGGAAGCTGGCCCCCGAAAATCATCCGGCCATCATCATCCTTATCATTATCACCATCATCCTTCACCGGTGTGGAAAACAACGGGAAGCTACCACACCCATAATTAGCTAGTAACGCTGCAAAGCATAGCATGAAAATGCTATGATTGCAGTGAAATACCTGCCCTCGGGCAGAATTACTATGGATGGATGGATGGATGGATGGATACTAACTCGTAAAAAATAAGGATAGATTAAAATGTAAAATTATGGAATCCAATTTTATATTTTAATTTTTGAATAATACCTCAACGGAACACATCATGAATCTTATAAAAGTTGAGTAAGGATAGGCAAATAAGCAAAATGTTAGTTTTGGTTCAAGCTGGTCAAGAGACGTTTTGAAAATTAACTCCTCAAATACAAAATCAATTATTTTTAGGGAAGCATTTTTAACTGAGAAGTAAGATATCTTACTTGACATTCACATAACTTGAAGAATAATCGTTTTAACCAATTCGAAAGGAATTCGAGGTTCTTGTCATCAAGTTTTTTTTGTACAAATCTTCATCTATCCTACTTAGTATGTTCTAGCGGCCATATTTTTTGGCATCAGACTCCGCATATATCATTCTATTGATTCAAGTAAGTTCCAACTCGTTAATTTTTAACGAAAATTTTAAAATCGCTCTAGCGGTTGCAATTTTGTATTTTTTCGGAACGAAACGCGGCATATGCCATTGAAATAAAAATCAATGAGATCCGACAATTAAGAGTGAGGGTACCTGAAATCCATAATTTAAAATTAGCTCTATCGTCCCCATGTTTGTTTTCTCGCATCGTAAATAGATACATGTCGGCCGCAGTGGGCTAGTGGTTATGCTCCTTTCCTATAGTCCCGAGGGTCGCAGGTTCAAACGCGGCCGGGGTCGATGGTTTTTATAATGGAAAACTCCAATGAACAAGTACTCCGGGAGGAACTTTAAGCCGTGGGTCCCGAATCGGAAGATTTTGAGGGTTGTAAAAGAACCTCAAGCCTGAATAAAAAGGCCTCTGTGCAAATTTAACCGACCTTCATCCATCCAATTAATACTTTAGTTGCCTACTAGATGTATCTTTGAGGCTATGTGCTAACTACATGCCACTCGTTGACATAGGCCTATATAAGTAAATAAGCGTAACCACATTAGCTTGGTGAAGATACTTCGCTGGGGAGCACTGCTTCCTCTCGCTGGACGTATGAGGTATATGAAAAAAAAATTAACAAAATAAATACATAGGCCTATATTTTTTTTCTGATATATCGGACCTTAGCTACATGGTCTTTATAGGATGCTAGATATAATAATAACAGTTAAGCCTGGTATGCTGCGGTGAGCAGGGCATGTGGCACAAATGGAGAATGAAAGAGGTGCATGGAAGCTTCTTGTAGGAAAACCAGAGGGAGGACGCACAGTTGAGAGACCAAGGACGAGGTGGGGTGATAACATTATCCACGATTTGAGGGAAGTAGATTATACAGATGATGATTGGAAAGCATCAGCTCAAGATAGGGATGTATGGAGATCTTATGTTCGCGCGGCTATGGACCTACGGGTTCAATAGTGTCAATGAGTGAGTTAGTTGGTTAGTATATGGGGCCTTGCTTAGGAATTCATTTACTTTACACAATTTCTCGTCGACGGGCTTCTGGTGTCCTGCCTTACATTCAAATTTCGGTTTGTCTGGTGGGAGAACAACATTAACTATGATTTGAGGGAAGTAGATTATACAGGGAATGATTGGAAAGCATTGGCTCAGGATAGGGATGTATGGAGAGCTTATGTCCGTGCGGCCATGAACCTACGGGTTTGATAGTGCCAGTGAGTAAGTAAGTAAATTGAGGAGTAGACTGAAATGACTTTGGGAGATCGATGCAGGATAAAGCCAGTGAGAATGAGGCATGTAGTAACAAAACCAAGCAAGGCTCGCAGTAATGGGTTTGCTGGTGTGCAAATTGGAATTGTAGAGTGTTGGCTGTATGTTCAGCTTATCGTTCAACAAGAGGCGGACGAGTTCTGAACTTTGATGAGTTTCAAAAACTTCAACAAATTGCGAGCCGTCTCAACTTTTCCATTTCTCGATAAGAAACACCCAACGTTTCCCCAAACAACCCAACTGAAATCGTTACCGGGATTTTAATACTTGCTTCGGATGTTTTCTCCTAAGTAAATTAAGTTATGTTGGCTATATATTTTATTTCATGTACAACTTCATAAGACTGAAGAAATAAATATATTTTTCGAAAACAGTCTTTTACTATCTCCTCTACTATTTAATTTTGTACTAGAGCATGCCATTACATCTTTAGAGAATGAGGAAGGCTTACAACTGAATGGTATTAATAAGCTGTTAGTTTATGCTGATGATGTACTATTGGCCGATAGCGAGGGGATACTAAAGGCCAACACGCAGACACTATTGAGTAACACTAAGAAATTAGGACTGGAAGTAAATATCAATAAAACTAAATATATGGTCACACGTAGAAATTCATTAAATAATGGAAATGGACAGCTAATGACAAATGAGGGAAATTTTGAGGAAGTGGCTGAATTCAACACAATAATCACAAATAGGAATGAGATGCACAAAGAAATTAAACATAGGCTCAATTCTGGAAATGCGTGCTATTATGCATTGCAGAGACTCTTTGATGTCCCAACTCCTTTCAAAAAACGTTAAACTGAAAATATATAAAACTATTATTCTACCAGTTATATTATATGGGTGCGAAACATGGACTCTTACTTTAAGGGAGGAAAGGAGATTACAAGTATTTGAGAATAAAGTACTTAGGAAAATTTTTGGACCAAAGAGAGATGAACAGACAGGTGAATGGAGAAGACTACATAACAATGAACTACATGGTCTTTATAGGAAGCCAGATATAATAACAGTTAAGTCTCGTAGACTGCGATGGGCAGGACATGTTGCACGTATGGGGAATGAAAGACTTGCATGGAAGCTTCTTGTAGGAAAGCCAGAGGGAAAACGCCCAGTTGGTAGAACAAGAATGAGGTGGGAGAATAACATTAACTATGATTTGAGGGAAGTGATTATACAGGGATCGATTGGAAGGCATTAGCTCAGGATAGGGATGTGTGGAGAGCTTATGTCCGTGCGGTCATGAACCTACGGGTTCGATAGTGCCAGTGAGTAAGTAAGTAAGTATTTTCTTAAGGGAGGTGATTGGTGAAATTTTCGACATTTTCGGTCAAATTTAGCATTTTTTGTATTAAAAGCTACTACGTACCTAAAAATATAAGTTGGTGAAGTTTCGGTGTCCTATGGCGCTTGTAAGTCTCCCTAATGACTGTAGGAGGCATGCATATATGCTACATTTTCAATTTAACTACATGCAAACTTTCAAATTAGCTTTCCCACACTTTTATTTTCATTGCATTTCAATTCATTCAGATCAAAATAGCATTGACAAATTTAATGATAGAAGCACGAAATGTTCACTGTGCCTAACTATTCTATGCATGGATTTTGAAACAACGTTAATAGTTTTTTAAATAAAAAATAAAATATGTATAGCAATTTAAAAAAAAATCATATGCAAAGGATGTATAAATTTTTTCCTTCCGTTATTATAATGATATGGAATAGTTAATGCATAGTGTTGTTCTAAATAAGTCAGTGGTTGTGTAGAAAAAGATTTAAAAAAATATAAAAACTTATGGGACTAATTAAAAATTTTAATATCTAAATTTTTAAATGGATATGCAATAACTCAAAAAACGTTAAAGCCTAGAAGTATGAAACTTCAGTATAATATTAAATATTATGGCATGAATGTGTGTACAAAAAATCAAGTATGTAGCTTTAAAAAAATGTAGAAAATATAAATTTCACCCATCACCCCCTTAAAGTCGTTGAAAAATACTAACTAGCTCACTGGCCATGATTCTTAAAATACATTACGAAACTCATTTGACGTCGCTATGTTAAAATTATAAGAATTATAAAATTAAAACTCACAGGCACTATCGAACCCGTAGGTTCATGGCCGCGCGGATATAAGATTCCATACATTATAGGGTTGTTGACTTTCACGGCCGGTGTCTTGGCTCTTTAGTTGGACTTTCGGACTGAATTACTGTGGTCCAATTTTCTTTAAACTCGACGTTTTATCTCCTACAGCAGGGGATTGTACAAGTACTTTCTGTGATCTCCACAGACTGGCTGGACGACGGTTGAGTGCGCGCACATTGTCCCCAGTAGTAGATGAAACGTCGTGTTTAAAGGAAACTGGACCACGGCCAATCAGCCCGGATGACCTTACATTCCTATCCTAATGTTTTCCAATCTTCATATGCATAATTTATTTGCCTCAAATAATGGTTAATTATTCACATTAAGAAGAGTGGTGTAAGATGGTAGAGAAGAAGGCTTTGGATAGGGATGAATGGAGGAAGATCTTGTCAGCGGACAGGGCTCAAATTGGGCTGCAGTGCCATCTATGATGATAGTATGATATATTGAGAAACAACTTGAGACGGCTACTTGTTTCGTTTGCCTGGAGTTGGGGATAGAATTTGCCATTTGTCATTGTCTTCTGGACATGGAAGCCATCAACAAGAAAAATAAATCGATTAATATTTAAATCACCGTGTATATAATCATCTCTATAAAGCATTACTAAAGAAGAAATAAAAAAATACAAATAATAATAAAATATATAATTGGTACCTGGTAAGTCAGTCGTCCTCAACTAAATTATTAAACTTCATTAAGTAGTTCCAATATGGAGGCCTTTCAAAAACAGTGTTTCATCTCTTGCATTTTAACTGGTACCGATGTTGTTGTATAAGTAGTACAACTGGTTTATGTCTGCGGGTGTGTTCTCATTGAGTAGGTCTGTATTTTTTGCTTCTTTTAGAATCTCTATCTCTTCAAAGCTGCTCGTCCTGTTGTTATATTCTGTGTGTAGTATTGACATAGAATTATCGATTTTATCGAACTGATGGCCCGTTTCTAGTATGTGTTTGACAAAACTTGATTTTTCTTCGTTATTAATAACATTTTTGAAATGTTCAGAATATCTTGTGTTGAAATTTCTTGTTGTTTTGCCTATGTAGAACTTTTTCGCAATTATGTAACAACTACAGGATCAGCATCCTTGAAGATATAAAGATTCTAAAAGAAACAAAGAATAGAGACGTACTCAATGAGAACACACCCGCAGACATAAACCCGTTGTACAACAACATCAGTACCAGTTAAAATGCAAAAGATGAGACATTGCTTTTTAAAGGCCTCCGTATTGGAACTACTTAATGAAGTTTAATAATTTAGTTGAGGACGACTGATCTACCAGGTACCAATTTTATATTTAACATCTTATTACATAATCTCAACGGTGCTTTAATATGAATTTTAAAAGTGTTGATTTAATGATTTTTTTTGTAAGCCCATGTTTTCCCTTTACAGAGATTTAGGCGCTCTCCCTCTACAAGGAAGAATTTGAACCATACTAATTTAGTTACACTTGTTTTCGTATAGATGCCATTTTGAGTGGTCCGTGGTCAGCGTTCCGCCTCGTACTGACATCTAGGAAACCAAGGTAGTACTAGGACGGGAAAATTCGGTAAATTTTGCTTAGAGGCCTTTTCATTCAGACTTAAGGATTTTTTACGAGCCTGAAAATCTTCAGACTCGGGACCCACGGCTTAAAGTCCCTCACGGAGGACTTGCCCTTTGGATTTTTCCGTCCTACAAAATCCATCGACCCCGACCGGGTTTGAACCCGCGACTCTCGGGACCAGAGGCAGGGAGCATAACCACTAGTCCATCGCGGCCAACTGATTTAATGATATTCAATCAAATAAGAAGCTTATCACAATGTTAGCCCCACTGCGAAAGAGAGGGTGAGTACCCGTTACTGTTTCTTTCTAAAATTCTGTCTCAGGTTGTTCCTCTTAGACTATAGTATTAGACGTTGACAGTTCAGTTAATGGCTGGCCGAAGTTCATAGGGTGTTTGTCATAAGTAATGCCACGAGTGATTTCCAAATTATCGATAAATTCACGACTCACGAAGTGAGGAGTGAATTTATCTAGAGAATTTGGAAATCAAGAGTGGCATTTGTTAGGACTATTTAACGAATAAAATTAAGCTGTTTACTCACAAATCATTATTTAACTATAGTTATTTTAAAATATTTATATATTTAATGTAAACGGCGATGTTTGAAAACAAATGAGAAGCGATAGGTACGCTTCATCTGCTTCTTTTGTTTATCACTGCAACCAGACCATACTATTTATTGCCAAAGGAACGCAATATTGTAAGAATGCTCTCTAGTGGAGAAAAAATGAAACACAACAAACTCATTTAATTCATTTCTGATGTCGTATGATGTAAACATGACAATTATATTTTTCTGGATTGTTACCTGGGAAAAAATACATTTAAGAAAGTGCAAACAGTGGTTTCTTTTTTTGGTGGTATAATCAATTGCTACAAATGTTTTTATATTAACTCCCGCATGCGGCATGTGTTGACATTCATGCACTATATATACAATCTGGTAGCCGTATTTCTCATAGGTTCAGTCACTGCAAAATAATGGTCAGACCTGTTCAGAATATTAAAAAGGAGGAGATTTCTTTAATATGATAATTATAACACTGATAAATATTTCGTGAAACACGACTCTGATTGGTTGTAAAACAGAAATCATTGAAACGTGATTGGCCATTGAGTCCCATTTGGGGCATGAGTTACATAGTCTGATAA
Organism: Diploptera punctata; assembly: GCA_030220185.1. Lineage (NCBI taxonomy): Eukaryota > Metazoa > Arthropoda > Insecta > Blattodea > Blaberidae > Diploptera > Diploptera punctata. Next base: position 489,723 of record JASPKZ010002677.1, on the reverse strand, counting down.
AATTAACTGTATGTTTGCCAAGTAGGCCTACACATTTACGTTAGCGGTCTTGCTTTTGTGAACTGATGCGTTACGTCCAATACGATAACAGGGTAATGTACTTCCGTGGAACAAGGTGTTATTAAGAAGAAAAAAGACACATGACCTGCACTTTGTGCACGCCTGTTTTACTTTATAACAGAACAGGATGTCGATCAAACTCCACATTGATTTTCCACATACATGATAGGAGTAGGGTATTTATGACCTAAAAGCCACCAAAATATAAAAAAAGAATATATGCAGTTATGACCTAATATTATAATTATGAAATAAATTCAGTTGTAAAATTAATTAGTAAATCATTTTATTATAACTATTTATTTAAGAATAAAATGCAAATGAGAAGCAAGCTAAAGTATGAAATTTGATATTGTAGCATGATATTTATTTTATTAAAATTAATAGTAGTTATCTGCTTGTCGCGATAGAATACATAAATATTTGCTCAGATACATATGTAAGGGAAAAGTCCATACTGTGAGTTGAAACGGAATTGGAGAGAAAGATAGATTCAACAAGAAACAAAATTCTGAGGAATTTAACAACTCAAATAAACACGGAAGAAAGAAATTGCAGGATAAAAGTTCTTTCATTCTTAAAAAAAGTGAAAATATAACGAATATGACCAATGAATTGCTATTTTTATGTAAGGGAAAAGTCCATACTGTGAGTTGAAACGGAATAGGAGAGGAAGATAGATTCAACAAGAAACAAAATTCTGAGGAATTTAACAACTCAAATAAACACGGAAGAAAGAAATTGCAGAATAAAAGTTCTTTCATTCTTAAAAATAGTGAAAATATAACGAATATGACCAATGAATTGCTATTTTTATGTAAGGGAAAAGTCCATACTGTGAGTTGAAACGGAATAGGAGAGGAAGATAGATTCAACAAGAAACAAAATTCTGAGGAATTTAACAACTCAAATAAACACGGAAGAAAGAAATTGCAGGATAAAAGTTCTTTCATTCTTAAAAAAAGTGAAAATATAACGAATATGACCAATGAATTGCTATTTTTATGTAAGGGAAAAGTCCATACTGTGAGTTGAAACGGAATAGGAGAGGAAGATAGATTCAACAAGAAACAAAATTCTGAGGAATTTAACAACTCAAATAAACACGGAAGAAAGAAATTGCAGGATAAAAGTTCTTTCATTCTTAAAAAAGTGAAAATATAACGAATATGACCAATGAATTGCTATTTTTATGTAAGGGAAAAGTCCATACTGTGAGTTGAAACGGAATAGGAGAGGAAGATAGATTCAACAAGAAACAAAATTCTGAGGAATTTAACAACTCAAATAAACACGGAAGAAAGAAATTGCAGGATAAAAGTTCTTTCATTCTTAAAAAAGTGAAAATATAACGAATATGACCAATGAATTGCTATTTTTATGTAAGGGAAAAGTCCATACTGTGAGTTGAAACGGAATAGGAGAGGAAGATAGATTCAACAAGAAACAAAATTCTGAGGAATTTAACAACTCAAATAAACACGGAAGAAAGAAATTGCAGGATAAAAGTTCTTTCATTCTTAAAAAAAGTGAAAATATAACGAATATGACCAATGAATTGCTATTATATGCTCTCTCAAATACAAATGGCCAAATATGCATAAGTGTGACTTAGTAAAATGCTTTAATTAAATTAGTATTTGCATAAAAAGCATGTGTGTGTGTGTGGTGTGTGTGTGTGTATATATATATATATAGTATAAATGAATTATACCGCAAAAATTTAACTACGTATAGAGGGGTATAATATAAGCATTTTGAGATAATGAACTAGTGGTCTTCGAGGGAAAATGGGGAGTTAGAGGGGACCAAACTAAACGATATTTGATACGGATAAATCAACAGGAGAGCATACTGAGAGAAAATTATGCTAGAATAACTTCATATCTTAGTATTAATTCCGAAATCCTGATTGCTAATAATTCATCAACAAGATTTATGAAATATTGGGTTATCAAATTCCTTAAAATTTCGATCTGAGCGAATGATCTCACGCCACTGTACTGATTACAGTAGAATCGGTCCATTGTGAGCCTTAGTACAGAGTGAATCACGCAGAATCTGTGTATTTAACTTGTGGCCTAATGGCCAAAGTGATGGATTTAAGAATTGAACACTGATGGTTCAAATCACGGGAATTTTTCATGGAGTAGGGTTATTGTCACGCGAGATGTGTGACAGGTCTGACAGATCCAAAGTCTATAAAAACGAACTACCAACAGTTCTCAAACTTAAAGAAGAAATACAACGTGTCATCGACATCAGCAGAGGTGTCTGTGAAAGGGTCATCACGAACTTCATAGACCGAGTAACTGCCTGCCGAGACAGTGGAGGTGGACATGTGTCTGATATAATTTTCCACACTTAAATGGGAGTGAATGCATATGAAAATTAAAAAAAAAAGTGTATGTATTTTTCTTTTATTTCGATGCATTTTTTACGTAATTATTACATTTTTAAAAATTGCACAATACGATTCTATATTATTATTTTACTCTCACTCTGTAAAACATGAAGTAATTTTACAATTACGTCAATTGCCGTTATAAATATATTAAACGTTTTGAGAGGGAGAAGTAGTGTCATACTCTCTGAAGGATAAAAATAAAATGAAAATAGCCTATTATTTTTTGTTGTGATTGTTACGTCAGTTACCACCTACATGGCGATACTGTGCACATTTGTGCATTAGTTTTACAAACTAATATTTTTGTGTCCTATATGCTATGGCTAGTACGAGTAAAATGAGATTTCAGAGAGCAACATTAGGATATACTCATGGACCGCAAGATAAATGATAAATATCATGTAAGGACTTTAATTACAACCAATCTCCCAGTTAATAAATAAATACCAGCTCAGTGGAAAACTGCAACGAATGAATGGTAATAGATTTTCTAATGTCATGCTTCAATGCCGTCCTCAAGGGAAGAGGTTTTTGGGAAGTCCTAGAAAAAGATGGACTGAGAATGCTTCACTGAAACCATAACAGGCTTTGGACCTTAGACTTCAGGGTATCCAGAAGTCGGGAAAATATTGAAAACTGGGAATAAGTTGGGAATTTAAAAGCAACCGGGAATTCATAAAGCGACGTGCATCAATCTTGTAGGCCTATTCAAATCAAAAGAATCCCCCAGTCGTTAAACCAAATTCTAAAATTGCGTACATATATTAGAATTTTCTTGGAAGAAAAATATTTGTGTAACTATAGCATACTTTTGGCGGAGTCAAGCTGCCTTTATAAAGAAATGCCAACATAATATTGAATTACAAAACAATGCTTGAGCACACGTAGTTTAATAAGGCAGATCAACTCGGACTCTATGCAGTAAGTCATCTTATTGAACAAACGAATTTTTAACGTAATTCTCGGCTAGAGTGTTTTTCGCTCGGTCTTTCGCTCTTCGTATACAATCGACCAATTCTTCCTATTATTAATATTTTATTGAAAAAAAAATATATACATATATTCAAACGATTAAAAAATAAGATACGAATAAAGTAATTTCAGGTAGATCATCGGTTGATTAATGTTTTAGACATCGTCCAATTCCTAATAGCCAATGTTGTCGGTCCATCCAATCTCCTGGTTGTAGATGTTTCTCCTTCATGTATCAATACATTCCCTGACAACAGGAGGTTTTAGGTCTTCCTCTAACTCGTCTTCCCTCAGGTTTTCATTCCAAAACACATTTTGTAAGCCGATCCTTTTCCATTTGCTAAACTTGTCCGTACCATCCTAATTGCTGAGTTTTAATATAATCTAAAATAGTGTCTTCAATCTTCATTTTCTCCCTTATAACTGAGTTTCTGATTTTTCTCTTCTTGAAATTTTTGTTGCCCTTCGTATAAAATCCATTTCCATTGCCAAAAGATGCTTATTTGTTTTTTGTTGATGGTTATCGTAATATGTTCATGTACAAATAATGAAAAAAATAAATAATAGTTAAAAAACTGAAAGAACACGCTTTATTAGAAAAGAAACTAAAAAATAATAAATAAATAAAACAACGCGCTTTATTAGAAAAACAAACTAAAAAATGAAAAATAAAACTAGAGTTATCTACAAATAAAAGAAATTACCGTCAAAAGCGTGGTGTCCTTTTTATGGTTTTTACGTTTTCTTCTTAGATACTTTTTACCAATATCTGTTTATTATTATTAAATATATTAATTGGTATAGAGCACCCCACGCTTTTGATGTTTTTTTTATAACTCTGGTTTTATTCTAGATGTGTTGGAGATGATTTTTTTTGTTGACTACTTTAATTATATCCCAAGCGTGTTGGAAATTAAAATTATTTTTAATTTTTTATTTCGGTTTTCTAATAAAAGTGTTGTTTTAGTTTATTAAACTATTATTTATTTTTTAGTTTGGTTTTCTAATAAAGCGTGTTGTTTTAGTTTTTTAAAACTATTATTTATTTTTTAATTTTTAGTTTAATTGATTGTCATAAACTGGAATCCCATGAAAATTTAATTGCTTACGATATTTTTAGTGTGTAGGCACGAATGTAATTATATTTTTTAAAATTATTATTATCTAACATTATTATAATATTTTTGAATATTTTAATATAGATAAATAGTTACAGTTAATCGTACCTTCTCATATTTTTTTGATAAATTACAATGTGGTAAGTTTACAAAATTGTCATTAATATTTTACAGTATAAGATAAAAATGTAAATATCTTTAAATTCGATACTATTGTAGTATGAGCTAAAAGTATTACTCTTCTAAAAATAAAAAAAATCCTCCGGGCCGGATTTGAACTAGCAACCTATGGATTACTGAAATTATATACCACTACAGTCCACGCTGTACCAATTGAGCTATCAGAGGATATAATATTAATTTCTTACAACAATGGACTAAAAAGTTGATAAGTCCGCAACCTATTATACCGGTTTTTTTTTTTGATGTCCTGATGATCCTGACCACGATCTTAGAACAAAATTATGAAATTGTTTTATTGTCATTGGTCCTTTACAATTATACAAAGTTTGAAGTTGATCCAATGGTTTTAAGTGGGTGAAAATAGTGTTGAAAGAGTCTGTTACATAGACAGATGCAGGTCAAGCTAATATAAAGCGTGTAAAGAACATAAATTTTGCTATTCTTGTTCAAGCCTTTAACATAAAAATGAAATATGTTTTTATCACTTACACATATTAAAAATGATTTTTACAAAATTAGCTTTATTAACATTAATTTAATTTAGTACTTTAAAAACTCGGGTATTATTTTTTGATGCCGCGAAAAAACCAGGAAATAGTCGGGAATTTCATATTTATAAATTTCTGGACACTCTGAACTTATTTGGATGATGATGATAATGACGATGTGCTACATTATAACCTCAAAATTGCATGATCATCTTGATAGAAACATTTTGAATTTCTTGTTGAGATCATGAAAGAAGTGCAAATTCACATGTTGGTCATACTACAGTTACAATGGCCCACTCTCTGCAATGTATTTGACAAAAGAAGCAGTAATGCTTTAATTTAACAATTACGTGAGTTAGGTTACGTTATGTCTCACAATGTCCAACACATGTTCTTTTCGCTTCTTTAAAGTGATTGTTTGAAATGTATTAAGTGATTATATAGGTCAAACTATAGAGCTATTATTATGTTTTTAGACATATTAATAGGATTCCAAATGCCCTAACTAACTAACTCAGTGGCTCTATCGAACCCGTAGGTTCATGACCGCATGCACATAAGGTCTCCACACATCCCTGTCCTGAGCTAATATTTTCCAATCGCAACCTGTATAATCTACTTCCCTCAAATCATGTTTATTGTCATTCTCCCTCCTCATACTTGTCTACCAACTCCTCTGGTTTTCCTACAAGAAGCTTTAATGAACCTCTTTCTTTCCTCATTCGTGCCACATGTCCTGCCCTTCGCAGTCTACGAGATTTAACTGTTTTTATTAAATCTGGCTTCCTATATGTAGCTCACTGTTATTTAGTTTTATCCATTCACATGTCTGTTCATCTCTCTTTGGTCCAAACATTTTTCTAAGAACTTTCTTCTCAAATACTCGTAACCTTCTTTCCTGTCTTAGCGCCTGGAAGGCGGGGTTACGTTGCCCCGATGATATGATGGGTGATAATGATGATAGTGATGCGCCAGGAGAGTCCCTAATCCTAAACTTAATCTAAGATGAATATGAATGATGATGATTGCGATGGCCATATGATTTCGGGGACCGTTTGGGCCTGAAAGTTTTCCTGACATTTGTCTTACAGGTGAGGAAAAACCCCGATAAAAACCTCACCCAGAAAAACTGTCCCGACCGGGGATCGAACCCGGGCCCGCTGTGTGACAAGGCAGCACGCTACCCCGAGACCACAGCGGTGGACAAGTAAGAGTCCATGTTTCGCATTCATATAACTACATCATTTCAGTTTAATGTGTTTTTTTAAGAAGTTGGGACCCATCGATAGACCATGATTTGAGGGAGATGGATTTTAAAGTAAAAAAAAGTATATATGTGTGTGTGTGTCCACTGCTGTGGTCTCGAGGTAGCGTGCTGCCTTGTCACGCGCAGCGGGCCGGGGTTCGATTCCCGGTCAGGACAGGCTCCTGTGTAAGGTTTTTTTCTGGGGTTTTCCTTACTTGTGAGATAAATGTCAGGAAGCTTAGGGCCCAAAGGTTTCCGAAAATCACCCGGCCATCATTATCATAATCATCCCTCAATGGCGTGGAAAGCAACGGTAAGCTACCACATCTATAATTCCCTAGTAAAGCTGCAAAGCGTAGAATGAAAATGCTATGATTGCAGTGTAGGACCTGCCCTCGGATATATATATATATATATGTCCATTGCTGTGGTAGCGTGCAGCCTTGCCACGCAGCGGGCCCGGGTTCGATCCCCGGTCGGGGCAGTTTTTCTGGGTGAGGTTTTTATCGGGGTTTATCCTCACCTGTCAGACAAATGTCAGGAAAACGTTAAGGCCCAAACGGTCCCCGAAATCATGTGGCCATCATCAACATCCTTATCATTATCATCATCCTTCACCGGTGTGGAAAGCAACGTGAAGCAACGACCCTTCAATGCCCTAGTAAAGCTGCAAGCATAACATGAAAATGCTATGATTGCAGTGAAGGACCTGCCTTCGGGCAGAATTCCTATGGATGGATATATATAACGTGTCACGTTGTTTGTCCGCGATGGAATCCTAAACTACTGAACCGACTTTAATAAAATTTTGCACACTGTGTGCTGTTTGATCCAACTTGAGACCTACGGTTGTTTATAACTAAATTTATAGTCGCATTATTTTTATTGCAAATTATTTGTTTATTATTTAACAAAGAGTTATAATTATCTGTGAGTTACATACGATTCTAACAGATGTCAGTGTAAGGTAATTGGTTTATTATTTAACCAGGTGGCTGTGCTTTTAGTTGCATCCGCGAATTTCAATTGAATTACAAATATTGATTATTTCATAATTTAAGTGTGTTAAGTATTAGTTTTAAGTAATCTGGCTGAAAGACAGCAACTTAATTTAAATTTAACTGGACCGAGAAGGGACATTGGACAATATGGCTTATCAGTCCTAGAGACCATAAATGATAAGATATCAAGAGAATTTCCGCAAATTGGTATAGGCCTATGTGACATAAATCTTACATTTAAGAATAATGTCAATTTAAAAACATATGAAGGCCCTAAGGAACCGATTAACAGAACTGTAAGTAAGTCTGTTAGTTATAATAATATGCCTAATATTACAGAAACAATCTCCATGCCTCAATTAAATGAAAGATGACTATAATATATCACAAGATGATATTACTATACAGAGACTTCTGATGTTGATGAGAATCCAAACTGCCAACAAGTTCGTAGAAAAAAAACGAAAGTGTAATGAAATCAGCAAGCCTCCTCAAAATATTCCATCAATAAATGTATATAATCCTTATGATACTTCTATGGATGATACTGAGAATGCAGACAACATAAATTCATCTCAATCAACAAAACCACTTCCACATAAACCACCACCCATATTTATACCGGGTGTAGTTAACGTACCAGAACTAAAAAAAATGTGTAAAACAAATATTTTCTGATGTAGATTTCTCACTTAGTTTACTACAACATAATTTAACGTATACCTTAGCCACAGCAACGCGTGGCCGGGGCTTTATATATATATATATATATATATATATATATGTATGTATGTATGTATGTATGTATAACAAAGTCGGATTAGTTACACTATTTATAACTCAAGAATGGCTTGACCGATTTTTATGATCTTTGATTTGTTGGATTTGTTTCCGCCCCGAATAGCAGATAACTATTAAAACATCGGAAAAATTAACGTAAAAATATTTAAAGGCGATACGACGTTCGCCGGGCCAGCTAGTATATATATATATATATATATATATATATATATATATATATATATATATAGATATTATAAATATATTTTTGACATTTGGCAATGAAGGCAAATATGATATGAAAAGAAAAATGAATGCTTGAGTCGGGATTCGAACTCGAGTCTCTAAAGTCTGTACCTTTAGCGCTCTAACCAACTGAGCTACTCAAGAATTCCAATACAAGCATACAATTCTCTTATACATGTAGTATTCTCAATTCACACAAGAGGTAGCTGAAATTGTTCCAACTGCCATCTCGCGGCTAACGTAACAGTTAAGCAAATTTTTAAAGAGAATATTTACAAAAATATATTTATAATGTCTATATATAAAAGCGTTACTGCTATAAAGTAAATATTGGTGTGAGCCGGAGTTATGTACAACAATCGTACGGACCTTGTACTTGTTCCCCAGCGACTGAATGCTGTCCGGTGTATCGAGCACGTTCTGGAAGAGCATGTAGTACCTGCTGCCATTGGAGTAGGCCCTGAGTTTCTGTTTATGCAGGATAATGCCAGGGCACATTCTGCGGCTGTCGCCATGGATTTCCTGAGGAGGAATGAAATTGAGGTAATGGAGTGGCCAGCGGTCAGCCCAGACCTCAATCCTATTGAACACTTGTGGGATCTTCTAGACAGGAAGGTCAGGAACCGACATCAAGCTCCACAAACTCTGCAGCAACTTGGAGATGATCTGAAGGAGGAATGGGAGAATATCCCGCAAGAGGAAATCCAGACTCTTATTGGGAGCATGCCACGAAGGTGCCAAAGTGTCATCGAATGTCGTGGAGGCCATACACGATACTAACTCTATATAACGAGTGTTTAACTTTGAAAAATAAGCACAAGATTCAATTGCTTACATAGCGGAATTATTTGAAAAGTTAATTGTGAGCTTTATTCATTTGTTTTTACTGACATGAGCAATAAATAAATAAATACATAACCACAGATAATGTACTTTATTAATTTCATGTTTGTACCATTATCCAATGAAAAAATATTTGCATATTTCATAGTGTTCCTCTAATTGTTTTGAGCAGTGTATATGAAACTCTAGTAGAACCAATATTAATATATTGCATTGAAATATGGGCTTTGTCCGAGCCCGGTATGTCAAAACTGAGTTGATTAAAAAAAATGAATACATAAAAATATATGGTCCAGTGTGCGACAAGGGAGATGGTATATAAGTCTTAACTCTGAGTTCTATTAGGTGCATAAGTCTGCTGATGTGGTTACATCAGTTAAAGTTGCATCATTGCGATGGGCAGGGTACGTACAAAGAATGACTAAACATGAGATAAAGAGAATTGTGGAATAACTTTTTTTTTTTCAATACAACCAGGTTGTCCTTTATGACATTTCTGGCTTTCTCACTTGGCATTGGCGAAATTGTAATCCGTTTCTTAGGTTGGGATACGTGGAAGGCGGAGTTACGCTACCCCGATGATATGATGGGTGATAAATGATAATGAACCGTCAGGAGAGCCCTTAACCTACATTCGAGACCATGAGCAACCATTGGAATACAGTGCTTTCAGCATAAGTCGCAACCCTAAGTGCCTGGCAAAGAAGCCGGCGGGTCAAGCGGTCAAATCACCCCCGTTTCCCGGTCAGTGAACTGGCGGACGGGCGGGCAAAGTAGGTTCCATTCATATTCTATTTACGCCTATTTAGTGTTACTTGTGTAACTGAAAGGTACAGACGTGTTTTCCAAGTTTTTTGGGAATTTGTGTTCAGTTGTGAAGTTGTGACTGTGGTGATTTCAGTTTTAACATGGTATATATAACTGAACAGAGGGTATTTTTACTTTTGACAGGTACAAAGAAGAAATCTTACAAAAGTTGCCGCCGTAAATTTTGCAATCAATTTTCTAACGCAGCTCTCCCAAATAGAGCCACGATTTCAAATGCTCGAACATTAGAAGAACTTAAAGAAAATATTCGAATTAACTCTAGCATTTCAAGGCAGGAATTGGATAGCGTGTTTCAGAATTTTCTTCGCCGGTTTGAACGTTGTATTGAAGCTGAAGGAGATAATTTTGAAAATCTTTTTCCATAAGATAGGGAATAAACAGCACAAAAATTGATTTTATTCCATTGCAATCTCTAAACATTTTCACAGCTACTCAGATTTACTTTGTGAGATTACATACGAGATCCATGCGACGAGCGGTTGCCAGGCGCTAGGGTTGCGTCTTAAAATGAGGACTCTATAATTTCCTTTTTAAGGAAAAAATCATATGGCCTGATCGGAAGTCGAACCCGGGATCTCATGAACTACAGTCTGAAATTTGAATGTGGGGCAACCAAGACTACATTGAATGGAAGGAATTTCGGAGGATTTGAGGAAGTTGAGAATCGAGGGATGGTGGTTGGTTGCCAGAGATAGAGAAGCCTGGAAGAGGGCTCTGAGGGACGCCGATCCTGCTGCCGATGATGATGAATTACACAGGGAAACACTAGCTCAGAAAATATGTATGGTGTGCTTATGTCCCCATGACCATCAACCTCCAGGTTCGGTAATCCCAGTGTGTTGGTTGATTTCAAAACTTAACAGTATTAAACATACTTAAAATTCATTCTTGAGGATACCACATGGTGGGGCAGCGTGACATCTCTTAGGTGCATCGTGATTTGTTATTGTTCACCCATGATAAGTTGTAATTTGTTGAACAACGTGCGTATAGAAGGTATAATCAGTCACTACAAGTCATCATTTGTACACTTCTCACGGAGCACATCTTGTATTGGCAGCTGGAACATTATCAACGCCTCCATCCAAGACAATGCATCAGACACGGATAATTACATCAATTTCACTTTTAACACCGACTCTTTTTCATCTCTTCTTCGTGTATAATGTTTGTTACAACACTTGATTTTCAAATTGACACTTCTGTTGCATACGCAATGTCATTTTTATAATAACTCCGTTTTACTTGCAAAGTTAAGGCATTGTTTACCACATAAAGATAGAAAAAAATACAAAAATTATTCTTACATATAAACTGCAATAAACAAAATTATTACAGGATATATCTACAATATGGCAATACGCTACAAACCGGAAGATCGAGGGTTCGAGTCCCGGTGGGGACAGAGTTTTTAAACTGACCCAAACCTTCTGGTGGCACCATGGTCCCGGGGGTCGACTCAGCCTCTAACGGAAATGAGTACCGGGCGCTTGTTCTGGGAGTAAAGGCGGCCGTCGCGCAGGGCTGAGATCCCGGCTGACATAAGTGCCGATTGTCTAGAAAAAGTGGGAACCTTAACCTCCTGCTACCCCAAGGGTCTCCTATGGCCTGTAGTGGGTTCACTTTAACTTTTATATCTGAAATATAATTATTGTTCACAATATATTTTGATTTAATCTAGATTTAACGAATGGAATATAATAAGTACACGATAGAAAAATGACAAAAAGCTATTAATGACATAGAATAAATTTAGTTCTCAAGAAAAAAACATTTTTAACAACAAATAATTGTATAAGTGTTACGAGTTTAAGGGCTCTCCGAAGGGCGTTCTTAATAATCTGGTATCATAATAATATCTTTGAATAGGTAGCGGGCCGGGGCACGCCGTAGCGTAGTGGTTAAGGCACTGAGCTACAAGCCAGAGGGTCGAGGGTTCAAGTCCTGTTGGCGTCAGGATTTTTAAACTGACACAAACCCTCTGGCGGCACTATGGTCCTGGGGTCGACTCAGCCTCTAACGGAAATGAGTACCAGATGCTTTTTCTGGGGGTAAAGGCGGCCGTCACGCAGGGCTGACAACCCGGCTGACATAAAGTGCCGATTGTCTAGAAAAAGTGGGAGCCTTAACCTCCTACTACCCCAAGGGCCTCCGGACCTGGTGTGGGATCACTTTACTTTTTTTCTTTAGGTAGCGGGCCGAGGAGTTCAAATATATATAGGAATTCATGAAGTGAAGTCAGGACTTCTAGTAAGAATTCAGGAAACTTATTCTTTAACATAAAAGAAAGCCAATGACACTGGTTACAAATCACTTTAATATAACTATGAATAAAATCTAGCAACACGAAATGCAAATGTATATGAGAACAGGTTAACCACTAATTTAACATGTTATCTGTACATATGAAAAACGCATAAGATAGAACTTGACAATAATAATAGGGAATTTGGAAGCACCATTTAATATTAGATTGGCTAAAGAAAGAAAGATTAAGTCAGACTTTACCCGTAGACTAAGGACTGTCATTCTTTAACGTATTCATCTTTAGGACTTAAGTTATGTCATAATTTTAATTGAACATTCCTGAGAGAATTGAAAACTCTACTTACGTAATCGGCCCTGTATGGCGCTGTCGATTCGCCGGGACGCAGCCCGGGACCTCCCTGTCCGATCGCTGCCGACGAGCTGATCCTGCTCTTTGAATCGTGCAGTTTACTTACTTACTTGCTTACTTACTTACTCACTGGCACTATCGAACCCGTAGGTTCATGGCCGCACGGACATAAGCTCTCCATACATCCCTATCCTGAGCTAATGCTTTCCAATCATTCCCTGTATAATCTACTTCCCTCAAATCATAGTTAATGTTATTCTCCCACCTCATTCTTGGTCTACTAACTGGGCGTTTTCCCTCTGGTTTTCCTACAAGAAGCTTCCATGCAAGTCTCCCATTCCCCATACGTGCAACATGTCCTGCCCATCGCAGTCTACGATACTTAACTGTTCTTATTATATCTGGCTTCCTATAAAGACCATGTAGTTCATTGTTGTGTAATCTTCTCCATTCACCTGTCATCGTGCAGTTTATATATGCTTTTTCTAAGTTTTTTTTTTTTTTTTCCAAAATATTTCCCCAGATTAGAATTTATTTCGACTGAGTTTCGCAACATCCCTCGAACCCTCTATTAACATTGGTTTTTAAAACTCCCTTGTCTCATAAAATAAGCTAATCCATTAACATTGGTATGTTTGTTTTTAAGATTTCCTTGTCTTCATAAAATACACTAACCTATTTCCTTGCTCAACCCTCATTAACATTGGTATGTTAGAGTTGATCGTTATCTCTACATAACTTGCCTTTCAAGGGTTTGTTTTTAAAACCTCCCTGTCTCACGAAATAAGCCAAACCATTTCCCTGTTCCTTATAATTTAATGTCGCTTCCGCCTACTTTTATCATTTCTCCTGTCAGGCAATACTCAATTTAATTTTCCGCTAATTATCGTGATGTTGTCCTGACGGTTTTTAGTCTCGGTATAACAATAAGCGTGACCTAAAAATGTCAGATGTGCGGCAACCCTGATATCATAAGAGATAGCATTCTTGGAACGGGCAGAGGCTACTGTGAAAGAAGTAGAATACGAGAAAGTGCCATGGAGAGGGATTGTTAACAGACTGTTATCTTGTGATCTAGTGTCATTCACTGAAGCTTACAAGAAAATGCCATTGTGTTAATATATTGTTACAATCAATTTCACCAGGTTATCATTACGACATTTAAGCCTATTATATTCTCTACTGGCATGGCGTATTTATAACTCATTTCTGAGGTTAGGGCACCTGGAAGACGCTCTTACAGAGCTCCGATCATGCGAGAGGTGATGATGATGGTAATGATGCGCCAGGAGAGGCCTTAAACTAAGCTTAATATAATGAGATGAATATGATAATGATACCAGATGATGTTTGGGGAACGTTTGGGTCTTAATGTTACCCGAGATTTATCTTACAGGCGAGGAAAAAATCCGAAAATTTGCCCTGACCAAGGATCGAATTCGGGCCTGCTGCGTGACAAGGCAGCACGCTAGATACCACAGCTATGGACTTTTGTCAGTCTTATAGTCATCGTAAACGTAATCACCAGTTTCATAGATGAAGCCTCGTAAGGTTTATTCTGGCCTCATTTAACGCTTTTGAGCTCATATTGTCTTCGGTATTCCAACATTTCTAACATTTTGTTTGAAGTTCATCATCAATTTTGCTATGCGGTTGTATTTCATTCTTTGTGCATGTTGTTTTCAATCATTTATACCCAAACAGGGGCTGATTGGCTCAGGATAGGGATGTATGGAAAGCTTAAGTCCGCGCTGCAATGAACCTACATGTTCGACAGTGCCAATGAGTTAGTTCGTTAGTTAGTTAGTTTCCCCACACCATTGAGTAACAGTAAAAAGTTTGGGCTGGAATTAAACATCAATAAAACTAAATATATGTTCACACATACGAATATATATGCATTATATAGTAGGCCTAATGATAATGGAATAATGCACAGTTAATGACAAATGAGTGAAATTTTGAAGATGTGGATGAATTCAAATGCATAGGAACAATAATTACGAAAAAAATGAGATGCACTAAGGAATTATACATAGGCTCAGTTCTGGAAATTCATGCTATTATGCATTACAGGGACTCTTGTTCAAAATTCACATTCGACATATACACCATAAAGAGAATGCAACTATTTCTATTTTATATCCATTTATCAAGTCGCGAACATTGTCACGTAGGATCAAATTTACGTTCTACTCGTATAAAGCAGTGGTCCGCAGCATGCTGCTGTACGGATGTGAGGCATGGAGTATCCTCGCAAAGTATCAAAAAAAGGAAGGTTCTAACTTTGTAAAATAAATATCTCAAAATCATATTTTTGGGACCCCTATACACGAGGATCTCCGAGCTTTATAACGTTGCGCAGATTCCTTACATTGCGACGTAATTCAAGATAAAGTTGCAGAAGATTTGGTTTTACGTCCAATCATTTCAATAAATTTGTAGGCCATGTGGGACGGCGTGCTGTCCACAAAAACATTCACCCGCACTGATGGCCTGGCTCAAGAGATGAGTGAAATGCTCTCCCTGGGGTAGCGTTGCCCATTCCATGCTGTCTGATTTCCGACTCTCGGCTTGACGGCAGCATGATTTACGATGCCCGGCCTCAGGTGATCATTATCTCATCTCTCCAACAACATTAACACCAATGTCGCCAAATAGGCTACCGGTTAACATGATTAACCCCTTCTGGATAGCAAATACGTAATTAGCTGCCAAGGAGCCACTAGCAGGTTCCAGAGCGCAGCTACCTGGTCGAAGCTAGTCTTCGCCGCTAACTTGACTAGACTCCATAAAAAAAAATTAAACTGAAAATATACACAACTGTTATTCTCCATATATTATATGGATGCGAAACATGGTCTCTTACTTTAAGGGAGGAGAAAATATAATAGTATTTGAGAATAATGTTCTTATGATAAATGTTGTACCAAAGAGAGATAAACAGACATGCTAATGGAGAAGACTCCATAGCAGTGAGCGACGTGATATTTATAGAAAACCAGATGCAATAACAGTTATGCCTCGCAGACAGATGGGACATATGGCTCGATTGGGGATTGAAAGTGGAGCATGGAACTTCTTTAAGAAAAACCAGTGGGCAAACACCCAATTAGTAGACCAAGGACCAGGTGGGAGAATAACATTAACCATGATTTGAGGGAAGTAGATTATACAGGAGATGATTGGAAAGGATTAGGTCAGGATATGGATGTGTGGAGAACTTATGTCTGCGAGGCCATTAACCTACGAGTTAGATATTGCCAGTGAGTTAATTATTTAATTAAGGGAAATTTGTGAATGTTTATTTGCAAACTGATAGTCTATAAGTCCGTAATGATTTGTATGTATTTATTTATTTTTAATTCGTGTTAATTGCTAAGTTTGGTTGGAGAAAACCCTCAGTGATGAGGAAAATTCTCAAAATGAATTAAATGTTATTCAATTAATTTTCAAGTTGAGTAATGGTGAGCATGCTATTCCTTCTTTTTGTGTTCTTATAATTTATGTTTGTTCATAGTAGTCGTTAATTTTTGCAATGTACTTAATATCATTGTTGCAATTTTATTTATTTAGAGTTAATTTTAACATTCTATTAACTGAACTGTTGAGAGTGGTGATTTTTTGTTTGTAAGAATGTCTGGAGTTATTATTTATGGTAACTGCATTGCTTGTGGGCTCACTGTAAATGCATATTTCTAGTCTGTTTTTGTTTAGGTTTAATCTCTTAGAACTTAGGTCAAGGTAGTTGATGTTTATTTCTGTTCCTTCAGTATTTTGTTTTTCGTGGATATTGTTTAATTCATTTGAGATTTCTTCTGTTCTGTTTTCGTTTTCATTAATTACTAATATGTCATCGACATTTCATTTCTATATTGAATTTATTTATTAGTGCCCGCGTCGTAACCTAGTGGTTAAAGCAAGGTATCTTGGCGCAGAGCTGGTTTGAATCTCCTTGGGGAATAAATTCTCTGATTAAATTTCACTTACTTCTGATGAGAAAATGAAGAATTAGTTAATTTTATAACATTAGGGAGTCAGTCTAAAATAATCATTTGCCAGTATGGGATCAGTTCCCACACAGCATCGTGAAGCATTCGGGTAGCTACAATAAGTAGCGATTTCAGGTTGAGGAAACCAGCTATAACGGCTGCGGAACGCAATATGCTGACCACATGTCACTTCTACACTGGCAGGATGATCGTCGACATGTGTAATTAACATATGTGGATGTGAGGCCAGCAATCGCCTGGTAGGCAAGGGCCTTCTTGGCCTGTCGCGTCAATGGAGTTTAGTTTATATATGCGACATCCATCCATCCGTAGTAATTCTGCCCGAGGGCAGGTCTTTCACTGTAATCATAGCATTTGCATGCTATGCTTTGCAGCTTTACTAGGGAATTATAAGTGTGGTAATTTCCCGTTGCTTTCCACACCGGTGAAGGATGATGATGATAATAATAAGGATGATGATGATGGCCGGATGATTTTCGGGGACCGTTGGGCCCTAAACTTCCTGACATTTGTCTTACAGGTGAGGAAAAATCCCGGAAAACCCTCACCCAGGAGCCTGTTCCGACCGGGAATCGTGACAAGGTAGCACGTTACGTCGAGACCACAGCGATGGACTATATATGACATGAAAAGAAAAATAAACACCTGGACCGGGATTTGAACCCAGGACCTCTAAATTGATACTTCAGTGCGTTACCAGTTACGCTACCCAGGCTCCTAGCATAAACATTTATTTTTCTTATATTCTGTATCATAAGAGGTAGCGGGAACTCTGCCTTACTGCGCTCTCGTCGCTACTGTAACAAGTAAACAAACGTAGTACCCACGAGACAGAGTTCCCGCTACCTCTTATGATACAGAATATAAATAAAAGAAAAATAAGTATTTGTGCTAGAAGCCTGGATAGCGTAACTGGTAGCGCACTAAGGTGTCAATGTAGAGGTCCTGGATTCAAATCCCGGCGTTTATTTTTCTTTTCATGTCATATAATGCCTGCATTGCTAAATGTCAAAATGTATGTATGTATGTATATATATATATATATATATATATATATATACATTATGACACTGAAAACTGAAGGTGTTTAACTACATAAGAACTAAACCTGTGACTCGAACTTATCATTCCTTGATAATAGCATGTGGGATCATGCCGAAACGTCGGAATCAGTGGCCAGAGGCCGAACTTGAATCCAAGACGCGGAAAACCCAAGAAAACTTTCTTATTCATATATATATATATATATATATATATATATATATATATATTTATAATATCTATATATATATATATATATACATACATACATACATACACACAGTCATTTTCGGTGTCTATTAAGTAGGATCGATGAAGGTTTGAACTTTTCACAAATCTTTTCACGAGAAGATCCTAGTTTTATTTCTTCGGAATTAGCTAAAATACGGGAAATGTCACCCATTGCTGGTCGTTGTTCAGGCAGCGAATAGAGTTTTCTAATTAAACATGTTGCTTCACTCTGATTGAATAACTGAATGATCTGTTTATATAGTACATAGCTTTCACTTTTAAATGAATACCAGCAGCAACATAACTTCGCACAACATATGCTGGTATTTTGAGAGAAATCTATGGCATAATAATCAGAAGTCTAGTCTCTCAGTTCACAGAACCAACGTATCGGCACTAATTGACTCATTTTCGCCAATAACTTGAGGTTACTGAACCAATTGTTTACTTGTATTGTACTCTTTTTTGGATCAAACAATTACATCACAATTAAATTGTCTTAACGCTGGTAATCAACACTATCTTGTTCCAATTAAAGTGGCAATGTGAAATTAATTGTTTGCAGTAGACTGCATTTAGAACACGCACAAAATGAATGTGTACAGCCTTAGACACGGAATTTTAAGGATCTCCTGAGAGTCAATTTTTCCAGATACCGGTCATGCGAGCATGGTGATGTATCATCACCATCATCTTCAAGGTTTGGACCTATTGACCCGTTTCGCTCCCTGCTGCACAATATGCTACAGGTCGTTTCGGTCTTCCTGCATTTCTTCGGCCTAAAGGTCTATTGACTGGGGAGTTCGAGTTTGTTTCAATTTCCTCGCTCGTATAGTGCGGTTCTGGCTTCTTTAGCCGCTTTTGAGTGGTGTATGGTGTATGGTGCAGTAAGAGGGGAGGGCGAATTACATGTATTGCCAGCAACTATCCTCAGTTTTGAAAACATAATAGTTGCTACACTTGAATTTTCTGTGTTAGTGAATAGTTTTGCAGTCTATTAAATTTGAAGTGTTAATTATTGAATAGCGTTGTTTTTAACAACTGATTTTATTACGATGATAATAATAATAACAATTATTATTATTATTATTATTATTATTATTAAATGTTTTTTGCAAGACTACTAGTTCCCTTCCCCACTCGGCAATGTTCCCTCTTGCCCCGCGCCTTTGGTTTTACAAGACGGCTACAGTTACAGAATTGGACAGCAGCAGGTAAGCAGCCTGCTGCCAAGTAAGTCCAATGGTGGGGCTGCCACCTCAAAGAATTTAAACATGCTTCCATCTGTACATCTGTACAAACCCCAGGAGGAGGGCTGCCTCTTCCGCTTGTCTCGCCTGTATTGAAGCTTTTTTTTTTCTTTTTTTTTGCCGATCCAGCTTTTGAGGTCTTCACCCGTATCCCTGGGCAGGGGCCCTCGTTATACCACGAGAGATTGGGTCATTGACAGAACTTACTCACTAAGATTCTTAATGTTCACCTCCGCGACGAGAACGCGCCTATCAAGAATAACCCAACTGTATAACAGTTACGGCTTATGCCCCCTGTACACGTTGGGCCGGATTAATAGCCTTCTCTAAAACCAAGGTTAAAGCATGGTATTGTAACGCATTATAATAACGACGTTTTAATTTTGCGGATGAAGGCGAGAATAGTGTTCTCACATTAGTAGAAATATATTCGTAAGTCGCCTTCTCGCGAGTCGAAAGACCGCAGATCATTCGAAATGTCAGGTCTACCGTTCCAAACATTTCTCTAAGCCTCTACTTCCACTTCGGGAAAGATCGATTACCAGAAACTTCCGTACTGAAAAGGTCTCGATTGGAAGCCGAAATTTCCCTCCCCGCCCTATTATAACCTGTGGTGATGACAGGAAGAGAGTTAATTGTGAGATACAAAGGATTGTCCTGCGACTGGAATAACCTGCATTCCAGTGGTGGGTCAATTCTTCTGTTCCTCTCTTGAAAAGAGTGGAACTCCGGTTTCAAGGCTTGAGTCTATCTGCCCCGGTTGTTAAATTAATAGCTAAGCCGCTGCGGCGGGCTTTTTAGTTTATTTCGACATTTGCACTTGTGCCAGGTGAAACCTCAGAAAACCCTGGTCGAAATAATCATTCCCGGGACCTTGGAAAAAATTTGTCATTTGTGTAAGTGTCTGATGGTGACCATAATGTAGGCGCAGCGCCCTATCCTTTGTTTCTCAAAATATTATATACAGTGAAAGTCCAATTATAATATTAAAAACAATACAATTTTTATATTATTTTCCAAATAGGTTTTTTTAATTGTCTAGTTCAAATGTCTGCTGGAGAGTACATTTTTTCAAATACCGGTAATACGAGCCCTCCATGGTATCTTTAGCTTGTCATGGTGGAGTGGCTTGCGGGCTTAAATGATCCTGATGGTAGCATTGCTGCCGAAAGGGTTACCCAAGGCGATAAGCCAGACGAAAAAAGTATCTTGGTAGAAACAATGACGACCTTTCGCAGTAAAAACTTACAACCGTTAAACAATGCGGGCATGGGTTCCACTGGGATACATTTTTCAGGAGTTCATGACAAAGGCTCAAATACAGATCTCGTACACTGCTATGCGTAGGTCATGTGGTACGAATGAGGAATGACAGAGTGGCTTAGAAACTCCTTGTAGGAAAACGAGAAGGATAATGTTCAGTAGAAAGGTCAAGAATCAGGCGGGAGAATAATATTAACCGTGATTTGAGAGAAGTTATTTATACAGGGATCATTGGAAAAGAGCTCATTATATGGATGCATCAAGATCGCATATGCCAGTGAGTTAGTTTCCGGCTGATATACATGAATAGGTGTACTAGAAATAGTATTAGGCCTATAGTCGAAACAGAGATGTGTGAAAAAAACGTACGATACATGCAATAATATGTGTATATGTGTGTGTTAGCAGTATTTAATATTAGTTTGAGTACTATGGAATTTCGGCCAGTATGGGACCATCATCGTGAGTCATTTGGGTTGCTACAATAAGTAGCGACTCCAGATTGAGAAGACCAGCTATAACGGCTGGGAGACCCGACATGCTGGCCACATGTCACTCCAGCACTGGCTAGATGATCGTCTACCTCCGTGATTAACACGTGTGTATGTGAGGCCAGAAGCCGGCTGGTAGACCAAGGGCCTTCTAGGCCTGTCGCGCTTGGAGAAAAAAAATTGTAACATAAATGCATTTTGTATATCATACTTCGCAGGTTGAGTGGAAGATACTGCCCTATGACCTTAACTTTGCTAGTGAAAAGAATAATACATAATGATGATAATAATAACAACAATAATAATTATTATTATTTTTATTATTTCCACCGCTCTGGTATCGGTTTAGCTTCGCTGCCTCAACTCAGCGGGCCCGTGTTCGATCCCCAGTTGGGACAAGTTTTCTGTGATTTTTTTTCGAGGTTTTTCCTCAACTTTAAGACAAATTTCAGGAAACTTAAGGTCAAAACGGTCCCCGAACATCATCTGGTCACCATAATAATCATCATTATCATATTCGCCATGTTTAGTGTGAATGGTGTGTTTGTCTTAATGTTGTGTTGTCTTGGAGGTGGCCCTGACATTGAGCTGATCACTCATTTGTGGATTGACCTTGTGCGGTTAAAAAAGTATGCGTGTGATCCTTAGGTAAGTCCCTCTCCCGACAGGTCGTGTCACTGTATGGCCCGGGTGATCGTGTGGCATGTAAACGTACCTACACGGCAAGAGGTTAAACTTCGTCAATGGAATGGAATTATTATTATTATTATTATTATTATTATTATTATTATTATTATTATTACATTTGGGATCAATTATTTGAGAAAGATGGAACATCGAATAAAGAAATAGCAAAAAAGGATCAGTAATGGAAGAAAACCCATAGGAATGTTGAACTCTATATTATGGAATAAAAGCATAATTAACAGAACAAAAGTTTATAGTTGAAGGTATAATGTTATATGGATCGGAAGTTTGGACAATGACACAACAACATGCCAACAGAATATCTACAGTTGAAATGGATTTTTGGAGAAGAGCTACCGGAAAATCTCGACTGGAAAGAATTAGAAATACAGAAATTAGAAAATGGGTGAATGCAGAAAGAAGTATAATGGATGAGAATGAACACAGAAGTTTAATATGGTAGGGGCAAGTAAGAAGAATTGCAGGATGGAAGACTCAAAGGCCATCTATACATCGGAAATTGAAAGAAGGAGCAGAAAAGGAAGACCAAGATCATTCAGAATTCAATGAGGAAATTTGATGTAACGGATGAAGGCACAGAGGAGAGGGAACTATGGCGAACTTTAATTAAGGGCACTTTGTGAAGGTGTTTTCCAAACCGATTGTCTATAAGTCCGTAGTCATTTATGTATTTTGAAGCTCATGTTAAATATTAAGATTGGTTGGAGAAAACGCGTAATGATGAGGAAAACTCTCAAAACATTATTATTATATTTAACATTATTTATTATTATTATTATTATTATTATTATTATTATTATTATTATTATTATTATTATTATATGAGGTGTTAGATTGTTGATGATGTGCATTCTGCTGAAGAATAGAGTTAATTGAATGGAAAGGTTGGATATTTTTGAAGGAGTGTTATTTATTTGACGTAACATTAAAAAGTAAGATCGTCTTCGCTCTGATTGCTGCGCTGTAATTCTTGGGAAGTGTCCACAGATCTCTAACCGTGACAAACGACTCACTTTTCACTGTATTCAAGTCAAAATACTTATAAACCAGGAGAAATAGTTACTCAATTATTGGTTAGTTTACTGCTTAATTTATATTTTCGTGTTTATTTTGAAAGTTTATTGAGAAATTAAGAAGGATTTTTTGTTAGTAATTGCTAAATAATCTTAAGAGAACGGGTATTTGAAAATAAAGTTATTATGATTTTTTGTGCCAAAGAGAGACGAACAGACAAGTGAATGGAGAAGACTACATAACTGTTAATACATAGAAAATCAGATGCAATAAGAACACTTAAATCTCTAGACTGGGATGGACAAGGTATGTGGGACGAAAGGAGAATGAAAGAAGGACATGGATAATATGGTCCGCTGCGTTCGAGGCAGCGATTAGATATAATAATAAATTATAGACAATTTAATTAAGAGAATTTATTACAAAAAAAAACTATTAACAAAGCTTTTCCTTTACCAAAGAAAGACATAAATAAATATAATGTAATGTTGTACATAGGTCCACGTTCCAATAAAATATTAAAATACTTAAAAAAGTAGAACAGTAATGTGGCGTTTAAAACTAATAAAACTTCGCTAAATGTAATAAAAAACAATAAAACCAAAGTAAAAAAAGGAACAATTATCAGGTGTATATAAATTGGAGTGTGCCACATGCGACATTGGCTATGTAGGACAAACTGGCAGACCTTTTATTTCTCGTATAAAGGAACATGTGAGAGCATATAACAGAAATTTAGGTCTTTCAAAGTATGCTAACCATCTACTCCAATACGAACATTGTTTTGATTCAAATTTTAAAGTTTTACATATTTGTGACAAAGGGGGGAAAAAATCGTTTAGAAATTGTAGAGATGACTAAATTGAAGAATAGCAATAGGCTGTTAAATTCCCAACTAGATTTAAATGGATCGCCTATTTTAAATTTATAATAGAGATTGTTTATAAAAAATAAAAAAAAATAAATAATGTTTGTTTACATTCAGTTGCATAGTTGCAGTTGTTATATACTGGATTTTATATATAACAAAATGCAATTATTTGTAATCACATCTGAAGAAGGTATGAAGTACGGAAACAGCTGTAACGAATTTATATTCTAATAAATATGAAAATCATATAAAACTTTAAGTTTTATTTGTATTTAATTAAATACAGTAATAAGAACAGTTGAATCTCTAGATTGCAATGGATAGGGTATGTTGGACGAATGGAGAATGAAAGAAGGACATGGATAATATGGGCCGCTGCGTTCGAGGCAGCGACATTCAGCTGGGTAAAATAGAAGTTTTTTTTTTCGCCCATCAGGTAGGCTAATAATTAGGTGGGAGAATAACATTAACCATGATTTGAGGGAAATAGATTTTACATGGGATGGAAAACATTAGCTCAGGATAGGGATGTATTGAGAGTTCTTGTTCGCGCAACCATGAATCTATTGTTTCGATAATGCCAGTGAGTTATTATTATTATTGTTCCGAATCCATCCCATATATATGGATGTGAAACCTGTACATTAACAAAGGCAGATAGTAAACAAATAGAGGCTGCTGAAATGAAGATGTTGAGAGCAATAGCAGGATACCAAAGGACCGATAAAAAGAAAAACGAAGATATAAGAACAGAACTTTAATCTCTGTGAAAGAATACAATATTATCAACATGCTTATCTTCAGCACGTATTACGAATGAATGAACAGCGCTTACCAAGAAGAATGTATAATTATAAACCAAAAGGGAGAAGAATGTTGGGAAGACCATTGAAGAGATGGAAGGACCAATTCGACCTATAATGATATCGGAACAGGCCATTGGGCTTAATCCTTGTTGTTGATGATGATGGTTATTCCGAATGGCGCGTGACATATAAAAGGTACTTATATGGCGAGCGGATAAACCAAGTTTATGAAATAGAATTATTATTATTATTATTATTATTATTATTATTATTATTATTATTATTATTATTGGTGGTGGTAGTGTCCACCTGGAAGATGAAAGAAAGGAAGACCTCGAAACTCATAGATGCTAGAAATAAGAACTAGTATGAGAACAAGAGACTGGGGGGGGGGGGGGTGGAGTGAATGGATAGAGATAGTGAAGAAGGAAAATAAAACTTTAAGCATAGAAATGTGTAAACGTTGAAAATCTGTATATATATATAATTATTATTGTTATAGACCTATACGAGAAAAAATTAATATATAAATTTTCAATAGTAGAGTATTTATGTAAGATATTAACAAATAAATTGGTATGGGCACGTACGCGAATGCAAGAAGAAAGGTTGCAAGAAAAAAAAAAACATGGAATGGTGTCCACCTGAAATAAGAAAGAAAGGAAGACCTCGAAACTCGTGAATGCAAGAAATTAGAATTGAAATGAGAAAGAGAGGACTGGAGGACATAGAGTGGTTGGACAGGGACGAGTGGAGAAGGAAAATAAAATTTTACGCAAAGAAGTGTAAAAATTGATAATCTGTATATAAATAAATACAATTATTATTATTATTATTATTATTATTATTATTATTATTATTATTATTATTAATGATACTGGGTATGAAACATCCTTTCCCGTTCAGCCAATAACGATTAAGAACCGTACAGTATATAGGTAATTTGTATATAACTTACTATTTTTTACAAATTATGGCTAATGAATGAAGGCATTATTAAAAATAATGGTACAATAAATAATTAGGTATACTGATGCCCCTGGTATTGGTCGCTATTTCTGAAATAACGAGGGGGGGGGTACAAAACAACATTGATTTGGCTAAAGCAATATGCTGAGTTGTAGAGAATAATGCAGTGCGATTCCATCGCTCATTGACACCAACAAGACTGTTTTTATGATAGCATAGTTTGTCGGATTGGCTCGGGTGATATCGGAGTCAGGGTATGTTTTACCGTACGAGCGAACGGGTTCTACAGTGACGGTATGACTCAGTGCGTTTGGCGCGCGCGTTTCAGACAGTCAGCGAGTGTTCTCGGTGCTGTGCGGGAGTGTGTTCTCGATCTCTCATGTTGTGTGCGTGTGTTTATGTGTGTGATGTTTACACGTGAAATGGGCCCAACGTCTTAGAATGTTGACTGCAGCGAGGTCTAATCCAGCTGCCACGAGGAGGCACCAACAACCTCAACAGCAGGGTCCTCAAGAAGGGATCGATCACCTGTTTCTGTTACCAGAACGTGTCCTCGGAATGGACAGTGCACAGTTGAGACAGGACCTCGCGGGACTCGATTTTAGTTGTCAACTTCTTCAGACTGCACCTCAGGGCAATGTCTGGCTCGGTAAGTTACGTAATTAACGAGAAAAACCTGTATTTCAACCAGCAACTTACCACAAGTTTTACTTTTTTTTTAATTTTTAATAATAATAATGTTTTATTTATTCTGGCAGAGTTCAAGCCATAAGGCATTTTATTCCACTCAACCATCACAAATTACAAATACATATTTGACAATATAGCCTAGATTATATATACACTATTCTAATTGTATAGAATTAAAAATATATTAAATGTTGCAATGGAAATTTTATGTACAAACAACATTTTATACGATGATATAATAATAATACTTACGATGATGATAATAATAATAATAATAATAATTATTATTATTATTATTATTATTATTATTATTATTATTATTATAGTATAAATCTAATAAATTATGCAAGAAACATCAATTAATATATGTACCTTACACTGGGTAATGATTAAGTAGAAGCTAGAGCGAATATAAATTTAGATTTCTTTCAAAAGATGCCAGTGTCCGGCAGACTATTATTTCGTGGTAAGGAATTCCAGTTGCGAAAGTGAAGATCGTATATGACATGGAGTGATGTGATGTCCTATGTTGCGGTATATTAAGCAAGAGACTATGTTGTGATCTTGTATTTATGTTATGGTTTGAGGATAGATACTGGAAACGAGAGGATAAATAATTGGGAGTCAAGATATGTAGGATCTTAAATAAGAGAACTAGACAGTGCAATTTCCTTTCTCTTTAAGGTGTAGCCATGACAATTCGTGGAAAGATGGAGAAATGTGATCTATTTTTTTGGGAATTAAATATGAATCTGATACACATTATGGACACGCTGCAGTTTGTCCGACAATCCGTCACTTATGTCAGTTAGTAGAACGTCACAGTAGTCATAATGCGGCATCGCTAAGGTTTGGATTAAAATTATTTTAAGAGCTGTAGGAAGAAAGTTCTTGAGACGATTTAGGGAATGCATTATGGAGAAAATCTTTTTAGAAGTTTATTTTATTTGGGTATTCCAATTTAGATTAGAATGTAAGTAAAATCACAAGTTTTTAACGACGTTGGTATAAGGAATTTGTTCGTTATCTAACATGATAGCCGGCATATTGCTATGTTAATAAAATAGCTTAGAAATCTGCGCTCATATTAATGCTAGAGGTAGAGATTTTTAGCATTTTGTAACATTATAGGTAATAGAGAGGATATATTAAAGGACAACTCCCACACTCTTATTGAGTAACACTAAGACATTAGGGCTGGAAGTAAACATCAATATAACTAAATATATGGCAACGTGTAGAAATACATTATACAATGGAAATTGACAGTTTAATTCTGGAAATGCGAGCTATTATGCATTGTCCCAACTTCTCTCAAATAACATTAAATTGAAAATATATAAAACTGTTATTTTTTCCCAATTATATTTATATGGATGCGAAAACATATAATCTTACTTTAAGGGAGGAGAAAATATTGAGCTATTTGAGAATAAAGTTCTTGGGAAAAAATTTGGTCCAAAGAGAGATGAATAGACAGATGGAGGAGACTGCACGACATTGAGCTACGTGATATTTTTGGGAAATCAGATATAATAATAGTTAAGTCTCGTAGACTGCTGTGGGCAGGACATGTGGCAGGAATGAGAAATGAAAGATGGACTTGGAAACTCTTGAAGGAAGACGAGAGGGAAAGAGTACAGTTGGTAGGCCAAGTATGAGGTGAGAATAACATTAAAATGATTTGAGGGAAGTTGATTATACAGGGGATGATTGTAAAACATTATGCATATATGGAAACCTTATATCCACGTGGTCATGAACCATTGGGTTCGATTGTACTAGTGAGTTTTGAAGAAGATAAATAATTTGATTGTGAAATTAAAATCAGGGTTTTAAAGGTTGATGTTGGAATATATTAAACTGTGCATCTATTTTAAATTATATACAAATGGGAATGAAGCAAATAATCCAATTAAAATTAGGCTGAACTATAGTAACGCATAGGCCGTACTAATGAAATCTCTGTATAATTTAACTAGAATTTTTGTTTGAGAATAATTATTGCATACCGTATTATAAATTACGGGAACTCTTGCCATCCCAACTTCTCTAAAAAGGTTATACTAAATATATCCCACCTTACAAAGAAAACAGCCACAATTGTAAAAAGTTTAGTTCCGAGTTATTTACAATTAAAGTTTTAAAAAAGGTGTAGTAAATTCAATGTTTGATATGGATACAATTTTATCCTCTCTCCATTTTCTTGCACATGACTTGTGGCTATAAAGAAATAACTTTGTAACCATGTTTTCTAACAAGACAGTAGTCTTAACTCAGTGTATGACATTTTTACACCTATGGTTCTCTTCTTCCCAAGGTGCGATATATAAAACTGTAGTTCTTCCAGTTATAGCATATGGATGTGAAACGTGGTCTCTTACTTTTAGAGAGGTGAAAATATTAAGCGTATTTGAGAATAAATTTTTTTTTGGAACAAAGTTAACAAGAGACGGGTGTTTGAAGAATAGTAAATAACAGTAAAGTACATCAACTTTATGGGAAACCAGATGCAGTAAGGACAATTACGTCTCGTAGAATCAGATGGGCAGAACCTGTGGCAAAGAATGGGGAATGAAAGAGATATATGGGTATTTCTTCTAGGAAAACAAGACTGAAAACACCCACAAGCAGTCCAACAATGAGTTGGGAGAATAATACCATGATTGAGGGAGTGATACAGGGAATGCTTGAAAAACATTAGCCCATGCTGAGGATTTATGGAGAACTAATATCCCCGTGCCCATGAACTTCCGGGTTACATAGTGCCAATTAGTTGAAGCAACACAAAAAATAGAATAAATCGATGCTGGCTAAAACATTAATAAATTACGTTTAGGTCCTATACTGATGCAAGTCGAGAATAATATAAAGAACATTCAGAAAATAAAACGATCTAATAGAAAGAAAAAAATCATGGAAGTTCATTAACATTGTTGAATAAATTCTTGGAACAAATTTCTACATTTTGTTATGTCATTCAGGTTGTCTTGCCCCTTACAATTAAATATGTAGGCCTATGTATTGAAATATTATTCAGCGGCTCGGTGACGCAAGCGGTTAGACGCACACCTCTCCCCGCTGGGGTCACGTATCGAATCTCCACTCCAAGTTGATTTTCGTGGTGGACGAAACGGAGCTTGGGCAGGTTTTTCTCGGGGGTTTCTCCCGTTTTCTCCTGCCACAATTTCGTTCCACAATTTCTCCATATCCTTGTCATTCACATACCTCAATATAGGAGGCTTATGTCATCCCTCGTCGACTCGACCCTGTGTTGGACACGAGTTGAGGATATTTTTTATTTTAGTATTCAGCATATATCATGTTGATAGGGCCCCAAACACATTGCAGAGATTGTGGGCATATTCTGGGTGTCTGAGCTTAACAGGATATTCAGGCAGCTTAAGCCTCTATTTTTCTTAAAGATTGAAAATAAAATCGTGGATTTCGCATTTATAAACCATTTCGGTACATATATCATCGGTTGATTAATGTCTTTGACATCGTCCGATTCCCAATAGCCAATTTTGTCGGTCAATCCAATCTCCTGCTTGTAGGTTTTTTTACCATTGCATTTTTTTTTCTCGTGGGAGGGAGCTGGCCTACCACATTAACTCCCAACCTCGAGCACCAGGGATTTTTTTTTTTCAGGTTCCCATCCTTAGATCAGTTGCTGTCACTACAACTAAGAGCCTGATCTGCCCTTAATAAGGAAAAAATTGACAGAAAAGATGAGATGAAATGATCCCCTAGGCCTCGGAAAACAACAAGTGTACATTCCAGAGAGACTGGATAGAAATATAAAAAAAGAGGCATGGCATGGAAGTGGAAGTAATACCATATCGGTCAATATTTCACCATGCTGACCAGTGCGATTGGTGAGTACCCATCCCGTCCGTTCACCACATAAGTTATACGTATAAGTTTTATGGTTACTAACAGCTGCACCACATGAAGATGGGATTGGACACTAGGAATATGTGTAGGTCGGTTCTTCTAAGTCTTAGAAGTTAAAGCAATTTAAGGCTCTCCTCCCTCTTAGCATCTTCCCTTTTACAGCCATATATGTATCTCATTTTTTGTCAATTCCACATCTGGTCGTACTTTCATAACATGTTCAAAAGAGTAAAATTTCTTAGTGTTACTCAGTAGAGTGTGCGTGTTGTCCCTTAGTATCTCCTGGTTATCGCCTAATAATATTAATAGCCCTACCATTGGGTTGCAAAAAAAACTCCAAGTGCGACAGGCCTAGAAGGCCCTTGGCTGACCATCCGGCTGCTGGCCTCGCATCCACATGTGTTAATCACAGAGGTAGACGATCATCTAGCCAATGTAGGGGTGACATGTGGTCAGCATGTCGGATGCTCCAGCCGTTATAGCTGGTATTCTCAACCTGGAGTCGCTACTTATTTTAACTATCCAAATGCCTCACGATGCTGGGTGGGCACCGGTCCCATACTGACCGAAATCCCGTGAGAAAAATTCCTTCCTCCGTGGAGACTCGAACCAAATAAAAATCCCATAACAATTAATTTGTTGAAGATTGTACAGGATTTTCATTTTTTATTGATGCATTTTAAACTTTATTATGAATACAGATTATTGAAAAAAAATGACAGTTTTTCACTTAAGCTGTAATTACAAAATATTTACAAAAAGTTTTATTACTATCCCATGTATAGTCATGTTTGTTTAAAATCGAATATACATTGAATAGAATACATTTGAGGTGAATAATTTGAACAGGATTGCTTGCAAAATTGTTTGTATTTTTTTAGCAAAGAATATTAATGAAACATACAAATTGGTAAAATTAAAATTTCCAGTATACTCTTTGCTTTTAAAAAGCAATTCAAGAAATACAGTAGCTGGTTATTAGAATCCTTCCTACAGCTGTGAAACCGATGAAAGTAATCAATCCGTGCTGGCCACATTTTTAACTAGACACACAAATATATACTGAATTTAAATTTATAAACAGGATATTGTCAAAATGCAAGAGTTTTCTTGGACTTTTAACTTAAGAGGTTAACAATTCTTTTTAAAATGAAATCGTATGAAAATTGCGATTTAATGAGCCAGTTGACATTAGAGAAGTCATAAATGATACACGGGAATAAGCTAACTTCAGTGAAACTCCTTAGTGCAAGTTATTAGACATTCGCCCTCTATCTCAGGGTCTCGACTTAGTAAATCTGTGTGGAGTTCTTGGTAAAAAGATAGGAGCCAGGACAGGTTTTCCTCGGGTTTTCTCACATCTTCATTCCCATCTTATTCTTTTAATTTCACCTGGAGTGTAATTATGCGACGGGCCTGTTCAGCCGGCTTCCTCGTTTACTACGTACCTTCAATAAAATATGAGCTGCTTTGCAACTCAAGCTTGGACCTATCATTACGCCGTACACGAGTCGAGTGTTTACTTGAACTTAAGATACAAATCGAAATGTAAGTCCAATTCAGCTAATTAAACGTTCTAATCAAATATAGCAAATTGTACTTCAATATATATATATATATATATATATATATATATGTGTGTGTGTGTGTGTGTGTGTGTGTGTGTCCACCGCTGTGGTCTCGAGGTAGCGTGCTGCCTTGTCATGCAGCGGACCCGGGTTCGATCCCCGGTCGGGACAGTTTTTTCTGGGTGAGGTTTTTATCGAGGTTTTTCCTCACCTGTAAGACAAATGCCAGAAAAACTTCATTATCATTATCATTCTTCACAGGTGTGGAATGTAACGGGAAGCTACCACACCTACAATTTCCTAGTAAAGCTGCAAAACATAGCATGAAACTGTTATGATTGCAGTGAAAGACCTGCCCTCGGGCAGAATTACTATGGATACATACATACATATATATCGTAAAAAAGTTGATCACGCAAGAACTGCGTAAACTAAGCGAATTCCTCAGCAAGACGAATTTATAATCTTATTTTGCCGATTTCCTCTCTCTCTCTCTCTCTCTCTCTCTCTCTCTCTCTCTCTATATATATATATATATATATATATATTCTTCTATATGTGTCTATGTCACTGAACTATTCCTAAACGACTGGACCTATTGTGATTAAATTGTTTGTGTGTGTTTGAGTGGGTCTCCGGATGATTTAGATTCACATTTGGACCTTCTAAAACCATTTGGTATAGGAGTTTACCGGAAGTGAAAATTAAAAATTGCTCTAGCGGTTGCAATTTTCGATGTTTCACTACGAAACTCATTATATCCTATTAAAATGAACATAGGTAGGTAGGTATCCAAAAATGAGTCATATCCGACCATTATAAGTGGAGGTTTACCTGAAATCTGGAATTAAAAATTGACTAGCAACCGCCATGGT
This sequence comes from Diploptera punctata, assembly GCA_030220185.1. Classification (NCBI taxonomy): domain Eukaryota; kingdom Metazoa; phylum Arthropoda; class Insecta; order Blattodea; family Blaberidae; genus Diploptera; species Diploptera punctata. Next base: position 457,244 of record JASPKZ010002677.1, on the reverse strand, counting down.
TGGTTCGTTTCAGCGTATTACATTCAATTTAATTAACCTTTAATGTTTCATTTATTTAGGTGTAGCAACGTATTAGCTAGTTCTATATATATATATATGATACGAAAAGAGAAAAGAATGCTTGGGTCGGGACTCAAGCATTCTTTTTTCTTTTTATATCATATTTGCCTTCATTGCCAAATGTCAAAAATATATTTATAATATCTATATATATATATATATATATATATATATATATATATATATATATATAATATATATATACACATTCTTTTTTATTTGATAAACTTAATTTCTAATCCCAGCTTATTTAAAAGTGTTGTATTACATTGAAAACGAAAGACAAACGTAAGAACACTTATTCCATATAATTAATGTGTATAATTTGACAAAAATTTAAATAATATCCACTGATTCATGTTACCATTACTTTATTTAAAATACTAAATGTAAGTCTTTATTATAGGATACATTGCAAATTTAAGGTTTAATGTAATTGTTTGTTATGTTATATATTGCGACGCAGTAGGCCTGAACATGATTGTTAGAGAGAATTTTAAATTTCGGATTTCAGGTAGATCCTCACTTCTAATGGTCGGATTTCCCTGATTTTTTGACAATACCTTCCTCGTTTACTTTAATAACATATGCTGAGTTTTGTTGCAGAATATCGGAAATTGCGACCGCTAGAGAGATTTTTAAATTTTCGTTTCAGATGAACTCCTTCACCTGATTGTCCGATTTTAGTGGTTTACGAACTCGACCTTATATTTTTTTAGTTGATTATCAGATGTCGAGTTTGGTTCTGATAAAAAAAAAACTTGCGGCGGCTAGAGCGTAAAACACACAAGCACACGCATGCGTGTGTGTGTCTGTCTGTGTGAGTGCGCGTGTGGGTGTGCGTGTTATATAAATTTTGGTCATGGTCATTTTCGTTGTCTTCTGGATATGATGGGCGAAGATCTATTATTTTTCATAAACCACAATAGCTTTATTATTTCGAAATTTAATAATATGACTTAGTAATTAGTAACGAATTTTGACAATAGGTGTCGCAATAAAAAATATGTTGGTGCTACGAGGTATAGTTAGATATATAAAGAAAGATAATTGATAACAACCGATGTAGTTTGGTTTACACTGGAGGAGCCTAAAAGTGTAAATGTTGTGGTGAAAATGAATTTGCTTAGGGATTGGGAAGCCACCTGTTTATAATAGTTTACAAACTTGTGCTCTAGTTTCATACTTCATTAAGATGGTATAAGACGTGCAGAACCGCGAGAAATTCATCTCGCGTATTCGGGATTTGATTACTCCAAGAAACTCTGTTGTAATTAGATAGGGCGTTTTTGCATTCTCTTAAAATTAATTTTAGTTGTTCGTATTTCATGAAGTAGGTATTGGATTATGCTAATGATCAAATAGTAATCCAAGAAACAGATGCTAATCTACAAATAGCAGTGTGCAATAAAAACTCTTTATTCGCGGGGGATATGTTCCCAAGTTTCCAAAATAAAATCAATTAATGACAGATTTTGAACAATTTTCCTTTTACTCCACATTATAAAATGGCAACAAAGCCGAAGGGACGCGTGATATTCAATCAAAAGTTACTGCAACGAATGACAAGTTGAAACAATAAAACGCCGATCGTAGCGTGGGCGGCATTTATTAACGGACATATCGGCACGTGAAATACAGCGGTGATGGCTTTTAACAATGAACTTCTTCGTGACAATAAGGTTTGTTCTACTTTCATATTAATTTGTCCATTTGGTTTGAATCACTCTTTGTAAAAGTCACCTTTGCACCTGCCTGCAGCAAAAAAATGAGTTAATAAAGGATACTAATCCTAATATACCGACTGAATCCGCGAATAAAGAATTTTTTAGCCTCGAATACAGGAATTGTGTCGCAATTTTTTAACCCGCGAATAAGGAGTTTTTACAGAATAAGAACCGTAGTTCGCTCTCTAATACTCCAAATTAAGGAAGTAAAAATATATATTATCTAGCACATCTCTATATAAGTTATATGGGAGAATCTTAAAATATGTATTTACAGTTGTAATACATTAACCAAGCATTGTTATATTCTTACGTAGCCTACACGCAATACAGAATAAGTTTGGATTTATGTTGTTTTAAAATGGCCGGTTTCTGTAGAATTTCTTAAAACATTGGAAAATAAACCATTTGAAAAGTGGAGAGATATTATGTTGAATGTTTTCAAATAGTATAGTGAAAAATATCCTACATTAGCCATTGAGGGTGTGGTGAAGATAGCAGCAGAATTTACAGGTGAATAAGCATAGAGAATATATGCTGCTCGTAATGAAATTGCAAATAAATCATATATATCGGCATAATGGAAAAAGCTTAAATGTCTTATCAGTTAGGCCCATGTATAATTTTTTGTCATAAATAATTAAGAAGTGAAGAAAGTTCCTAATTATTATTGGTCCATCTAATGTTGCATTCAGTCTTATTTCCGTAAAATACGATGTTGCCTAAGGACAATGTTTCTACCGTACATAATTCAGTCATATAGCGGTTAAAAGTAGCACCTCGGTTCCCCCAATAGACGAAGTCGGCGGAGTAATATCTTATGCAAATATGTTAGCAGTACATTCGAACTTTGGTAGGAATCAGTATAGATCGAAGATGCTAATAAAAAAACAAGTATCCCACTTCAGTTGTTTACGATGATGTTAGAAGTGCTTCTTAAGATGCAGAACCGCGAGATATTCAACAATGGGCTCGGGTTATGCCCGAAACACGGCAATCGTATGTAGATTTATTGTATTATAGAACCCATCCTTGTTTGTTATGAATAAATGGACGTTAAATCTATTGTATCTGGTTTTGACACATCAGGCATTCACACACAATTCATATTGTTATATTTCTGGGCTGGACCCAGGACCTCAAGGAGGGGGACAAAAAGTTCCGAAAAACACGCTTTTCACTACAATGGGTGATTTTTGGAGGTGAAGGGTTTGAGTACTACAACTCTCTTATAGCAAAAAGCCCCATCACAATCGGTTAAACGGTATGGCAGCTAATGAAGGACGGACAGACAGATAGACATACATTGACAGACAGATAGACATACATTCGTTTTTGTATAGATGATATTGATCCATGATAATGATTTCCAACCTTGTATTTCCTTTGACGACTGAGTGAAACTAAGAAAAAAAAAAAACTGTCCAGATGGTCGACATTTGTACTGATACTCGGGATCTCCAAGTCTCAAATGCCATGCGTGAGTCGACATGTTAATTTGTCGTAAGCGTGCTGGTGCAACCGCTTATGGTACATATTCCAAGAATTTCACCAGTACTTCCTGCAGGAAAGTCAAGTAAGCAGAAGTTAAAATAAATTAGGATTTTCTACTGTACGTTGTACACTGTTGTTTTGAGAATGAGGAAAATTAAACTAAATTACAAGTATAATAAAGAAAGCAGGTGAAGGTCATTAAGGTTTGTGTAGAAAGCATTTGCACAAATTGGGAAAGTCATTAGAAGAAACTAACTGCTGACAGAGCTAGCCCGTAAAGTGTGTATTGTTATCATTAGCATAGCTTACAAGGAAACTCTCTCCCAAGGAAAAATGGGATCACCGTTAAATTTTCATAGTGCATTCTTGGTGTGTTTAAATAAAAACATATGATTACCGTAATACTGCATTTCAGAGTAGCCTACCTGACGAAAATTATTCTTCAAATGTTGCGCCTGGTAATTATGTATTGACTAGGGTTATAACTTTTTGGACTTTAGTGAAATAAAATATTTCCTGTGCAACAAATGGATGAATGTTTACTTAAAACTATTGAAAAAGGCCTTCATTTCACTGAGCTTCAAGAAAAGGTCACCCCCCAAATATATTTATATATCAATATTTAATATTGATTTGGGGGTGACATTTTCTTGAACTCAGTGAAACGAAGGCCTTTTTCAATGGTTTCAAGCAAACGTTCACCTATTCATTGCACAGGAAATATTTTATTTCACAAAAGTCCAAAAGTTATAACCCTAGTATTGACATTAAGTGCATTGAAATGTTTATGTCAGACAAGCTGACGTATTTCAGAACTTATTAAATTGAAACCTATCGATATACCTTTAATTCTTCAATATTGAAATCATAAAACCCAATAAATAAACCTCTAACACTTTACCATCGGCAAATTCTGGTAGGATTTCTTCCAAACATATCAATAAATTCCCCATATCATACTTTGATAATGTGTTCTGAGGCAGTACTTGTCTTCACGCGGACCTCTAGTTGTCTAACATATCACTGGCACTATCGAATCCATAGGTTCATGAGTTAATGTTTTCCCAACATCCTTGTATAATATACTTCCCTCAAATCATGGTTAATATCATTCTCGAACCTCATTCTTTGTCTACCAACTGGGCTTTTTCCCTCTGGTTTTCCTACAAGAAGTTTCCATACACTTCTTACATTCCCCATTCGTGCCACTTGTCCAGTTCATCGCAGGCTACGAGATATAATTGTTCTTATTATATCTGGTTTCCTATAAAGACCATGTAACTCACTGCTACGTGGTCTTCTCCATTCTTCTTCTGCTCATCTCTCTTTGGTTCAAAAATTTTGGAAAACCTTTATTCCCAAATACTTATGCTATCGCATATGTTTACGGCAGTAGCAAAATGTTTATTGGCGTTAACCATGATTTAGTCCAGCGATAACCCACAAAGGTTACTGAAGTTTACGATAGGAGCAATAAATATAACTTTAAAGTCGCAAAAAAATTCCTTTCGTTTAGGTTCAATTGGGCGGGTTAGATTTCGATTTGGTTAGGTTATCTGATATTTATTTAATGTTTACATGTGTATCTGGGTGCATATTCCGGTAATAGGGAGTAACATGCTAGTTACAGCCATCTATAGCGACCTTTATTTGTAATATTAGTAATGAGAAAAACAGTACTAGTGTCCGAGGATTGTACATCCTTCGACAAAAAAATGAGTCATCTCTTGAACGCACATTTCTTCTAAGTCATACTCGGCACAGCGCTGGGTTCAAACTAGGAAACTAGTCATAATTGTGCAGTCCCTGAGCTACTGTGTTATGTGGCATGTACTGAAGATTATTCTACGTGTCCCGATAGCTCAGCGGTAAAGCATGCGGTCATTGTTTCTGTTAATGAAGATCGCAGGTTCGCGTCTTCAATTACGCAGTTTTTTTCGTGATATTTGTATTAAAACGTTTTATGAATTAAATACATTTTATTTGGACATTTGAATTAATCTATACTTTTTTAAGTTCATAATTTTTTTATACCGTTGAGGTTATAACAATGTTAAATTATATATTTTTACACGCTTTATATTAGCTTGACCTGTATCTATGTAACGGACCTATATCTATGTAACGGAATCTTTGAACACGATTTTCACCCACATAAAAAAAACATTGGATCGACTTGAAACTTTGTATACTTGTAAAGGACCCATGACAATACAATAATTTCATTTTTTTTTCTAAAATCCTAGCCAGAATCATCGGAAAATAAAAAAAATAAAAATCGGTATAATAGGTTGCGGACTTAACGACTTTTTAGCTAATCGTTGTAAGAGCTCAGTTAGTAGAGCGGTGGACTGTAGTGGTATATAATTTCAGCAATCAATAGGTCGCTGGCTCAAATCCGGGCCGGAGGTTTTTTAGAAAAGTATTAAGCAATTAAATTTTTATGTGGTTCCGGTTTATGTCAATCAATTAAACTAAAAATTAAAAATAATAAATAATAGTTTAAAAAACTGAAACAACACGCTTTATTAGAAAACCAAACTAAAAAATAAATAAGTTTAAAAAACTAAAACAACACGCATCATTAGAAAACCGAACTAAAAATTAAAAATAATTTTAATTTCGCTTGGGGAAAAAAAATTAAAGTGGTCAACATAAAAATCATCTCCAACACATCTAGAATAAAACTAGAGTTATCTAAAAAAAAAATTACCATCAAAAGCGTGGGGTGCTTTTTATGGTTTTTACGTTTTCTTCTTAGAGACTTTACTTTTACCAATATCTGTTTATTATCAAATATATTAATTGATATAGAGCACCCCACGCTTTTGATATTAAAATTATTGTTTTTGTAGATAACTCTAGTTTTATTCTAGATGTGTTGGAGATTATTTTTTTGTTCACCACTTTAATTTTATCCCAAGCGTTTTGGAAAATAAAATTATTTTTCATTTTTTAGTTTGGTTTTCTAATAAAGCGTGTTGTTTTAGTTTTTTAAACTACTATTTATTTTTACCTTGTATACTATCGTCTTCCTCAACTATCTAAAATTTTCGTTGATTTCACTCTAGGCCTTTCGATGCATGCTTGATCTTCTGCAGTTGTAGTATTGAATTAACTGTAGGCTATGTCTAATAGAGGGTTTAGTTTATTAGGCACATTTTCGTTGAGAAGGTTTGTATTCTTGGCCTTCTTGATAATTTCGATTTCTTGTAAAATGTAAATTTTGTGTCTGTTGTTTTCTCTGTGTATAATTTACATTGTATTATGGATATTGTTGAAACTGTGGCCGCTTTCTGAAATGTGTTTAGCGAAATTTGATTTCATTGTTAAAGGAGAAGGCAAATCAAATTTCGCTGTTCACCAGGTTGAATCCAATCGAAAATGTATGGGCTAAGATGAAAATAGAGATGAACTCTAATTGGCCTGCAGATGCACGAAAAACGAAAGATGGCTTATGGGCACAAATTCAAGACGCCTGGGATGCTCTAGCCGATCGTTCACGTGCCAGTAGAAATTTGATTGCATCAATGCCCCGCAGATTGAGGGCGGCAATAGATTCTGAGGATTCATACACCGATATTGATTTTGTTTTTGTTAAAGTTTTCATTTCAGAAGACATCATTTTCTTTCTTCATTTAACTATTCACTTGATGGTTGCCAGTAATACGAGTATAAATGTCTCCTGGTCACGTTACGAGCGTTACGCAGGACAAGTCTAGTGGTGGGGCTGCCACCTTAGAGCCTCTGGACGTGCTCTTCTGTGTATAATCCCCACATAAAGGGTTTTTCCTTCCGACTTAAGTCGTTGGAGACTTCACTCGTGTTACCTCGAGTATGGGCTCCTTTTAAACTCTGGAGAAAGAGTTGCCACTTCTGCCAGTTCCGCCGAGTTGAAATTTTCCTCCTCTGCCAGTTCGGTCGAGTTGAAATATTTTCTTCCTCGCCTTCGCTGCCATTGTGGTCTTCATCCGTAACCCTGGACAAGGGTAAAGCGTTATACCCCGCAATACTGGGTCCTTAGCAGAACTTAGTCACCGACTTAGAGTCGGGTCCACCCCCGCGTCGTGGACGCGCCTGCTAAGAGTTACCTAAGTGGGTTCAAGGAAGATGTCCCTGGTTCCTCTTAGGTCGGGTTAATGTCCGTGTATGATGCTACGTACATTTAACTATTAGAAGGTTTTCATTTATGTTTTTTGTGTGTGCATTTAAAGTCATAAAACTCAAATATAAAATTAAATATTAAACTACATTACAGGCGAAATGCTATCCTAACATTCAGTAAAAAAAAAAAGTAGAACGGGAATCGAACCCGTGAGGTTATGAACGCAGATGTTGTGTGTTAAACCTCTCGACACGGAAACACACAAAGGCAAGCTCTCTCTTTTATGTTACTTGAGTGCGCACTGCGTTAACTAGCAAACAACACAGTACAATTGCTGAAAACGTGTTAATGTGAATAAGGCTTCTGCGAGTGCTCACGAAGTTCCCCGATCGGTTGATAGAATCAATAGATTACTCATTTTTTCGTGTAAGGGTGTACATATATATATATATATATATATATTGTATTAGCCATAGATTGATGCTGAGTTATCATTTGTTGTAGACTTATTGCTACGCTCATATGATCAATTCTGTGTTATGTTTGCATAAAGTTGTCCAATTTTAGCACATTTCGAAGATTTTATGAAAAAAATAAAACACACACGCACACAAACACACACACACACATATATATCTTCTTCTTCTTCTTCTTCTTCTTCTGCTTCCGAATGCAGAACTCAGAGTTCCGGGTTCGAATCCCGTCCAGGCATTTATTTTTCTTATCATACCATATTAAGCTTGCATTGCTCAATGTTAAACATTTAATTATAACATATATATATATATATATATATATATATATATATACTTTGTACATACACACATTCTTGAGGTAGTTATTAACAATTTTATGACGAAATTTGTGATTTTCGATTTAAAAGATGGGTTAGGTCATCAGTGCTGGTGGCTAGTGTCCTCTGAATTCAGTTTCAGCGCACAAGCTGTTCACTACTAGACTTCTCGATCAAGCTCCCAAGATGTGAAAAGAGTAGGGGTGTACTTCCATTGTAACTGGGTCCGAGAACAGTAATTAGTTCACATTTCTTGCCCAGTGCTGTAGCGGTTACAGCTGCATTGTTTAATCTGTTTTGTATATCAACAGCATGTGAGTGGAGACATAGTATAGGCCTATAGTTCCATTGGGTAAACTTATGCACTGTGGTATGTATGTTTACATTGTATTTCATAGACCTATGCAAGGAAACCGGATACATTTTTAAATACATACATATAATTGTATTTCGAAACTTTCTCGTAAGTTTGTTTTGTATTATTTCTTAATGTCTGTAATTGCCTTCTTCAGTCTGGTATTAATCTATTTACCATTGTTTTGTTCATTTTTTCCCCCACTTGTATTATTTTATTTTTATTTTTTTTATGTGTCACAGTTTATTTTATATCTTGAAACTGGCTCCTAAATCTATATATTTCGTTTTCCCTCTCCTTTTAACTAAAACTTTGTAATGTATATATTCTGTCCCTCTTACTAATAATCCATATATAACTTTTATACAAGGTTTTTACACATCTCAGTTGAAAATTCTTACTAATAAACACTGTATTAGATGTTCAGTGTATAAGAGGTGTACAACTTTACATGGGAATCGTTACACATGGCTTCAGCCTTGTTTAAGGATTGTATAACTAGACAAAATGTCGGACATCAAGATCAACTGATTGTTTTTTATGATATTGATGAAAGTTTCCTTAAATTTAATGCAAAATGAACACTTTAACGACTGTTTGATGGATGCACAGGACATAAATAATATTAATAAAGCTCTGGGTAGGAAAATAAAGGCATCATGAAAGATAAAACGTCTTTTGTTACACTCATTCTCGATTAGGCCTAAGAATATTTTAAAATTGAACATTGATTCACAAAAGAATATGTTCTACAATAATTGCTGTAGACAAGATTTAACCTGAATGTAGTTTAAATGCTTCATATTATTTTAACAAAACTTTCTTGCATAATTGATACATAGTACACATATCGATATAAAAATATATTTAATTATAGAGGTACTATTATTGCAGCAAGCCACATTGCTTGATAGTCTTGAGGTTAGAGCTTCTGACTACGGTCCGAGGGGTCCTAGGTTCGATTCCGGATCAAACTGCAATGATTTTTTTTTACGCTTAAAACGTTATTCTGTTGTCGGTAACATTTCCTACTATTTTGAACGTTTTCTAACATATCTTAAAACACTGCATATAATTCATAAGTAATGGGAAAAAAATTGATTCGTTTTCAAGAATTGTTCGAAATTCTTGACGTTAGATGACAGCACATTATCTGTGAAACTAATTCTACTATATATTTGACATAGCGTAAAGGAAAGTGTAAATAAAATAAAACACGCTTATTTTTTCGTACCGCCCAATTAGGGAATCTCTATTTATTCGTATCCATACTCATTTCTTACACAATTAATCACTAGTTGATGTTTTCTTTCTGTTACAAACTGCGCGTAATATGTTCTGACGTCATAATGATGACGAATATGTTTCGTATTGTGTGTGGCGATTTTATTGTCATATAGCTCCTGTACAACATATTATTAGTAAGGAAATTATACATGATCTACATAAGGCTTATATATTGTATAACTAAACAATTGATGAAAGCCTTTATAAGAGATTTTTATTAGTAGAGCTGTATATGTATTATTTTTGCACCCGAGCACGAGCACTTGCTCATTCGAATGTCAATACTGTGTGAATAAAATGTATTCTTATATTCCAACCCACTGGCACTATCAAACGACCCCAAATGTCTTCCTGTATCGTCTTCTTAAAGAAAATGTATGCAGAAATAGGTCGCACCCTCTGGAGGAACTAAAGAGGAACATAATAATTGAAATTAACTCATCGGTGTAACGCGTGCTACACAAAGTGGCCGCAAACAATGTTTATGCATGCATTACTGAAGGGGTTTCCATTTTGAGCATGTTGTCCCGAGCTGCCGTGATAGTCTATCACATGTGATTTTCTTTAATAAATATTACAGATATTGACATAAAATCTGTACACTATCTCCATTTACAATTTAATCGTCATGCAAATTGTTTCTACTCACTACTTATTTCTCTTGTCACAGTTTCTTCTTATCTCATTTCACTATATCGCTGTCACAACACAACTGAGTCCTTCCAATCCTGGCAACACTTATATAGCTCAGGGCAGGAACTTTCCCGACTAATCGTCTAGTTTGGAAGCTTCGGTAATTGAAGCCTCTAGGCGCGGAGGATATATGCGTGCAGAATCTTCCGTCATGGAGGTCTAGACGCATATCGAGTCTTTCCAATAGCGAGTCATCAACTCGCGATTTTTCATCCACTAAACAATGCAATATCCCACCCCCACCGTCGTCCTGCAATTCAAACGCTATTATTACAATGGGTCACAATATGTTGTGAAAACTGATGTAAGTAAACGTCATCTTTATAAATATGTGTAAACATGTTTATTTTGTAATTTTAGTTTAAATATCATATATTATCATAATGTCCTGAATTTTAGACAACTCTTGGAAATACTTTACAATATGTGACAAGATTTTTTTTCCTAAGTTCCAACCACATACCACGCGAATGCGCGAGCTTACACTATGGAATCAGGAGATGAAGCCGAAATATAGGATATTTGAATTCGCGTTGCCAACGGACCTAAAAGCTAACCTAACGCAATTTAAGTACTCTAATTTTTTAAAAACCAACCTGAACGCAATTTAAGTAGGCCTATTCTAACCTGTGAAAGAATGCATGCCGATTTTATTTAGTGTAAGTTAATTATTATTACATATTTCATGTTGGCTGCACCGGAACACAGAATATTCGTCAAAATTAATATGGGTGCCACGTCTTCATGTAGTTCAATATCGTGAAAAAATATATTCAAATAATTCAAAAATTAGAAAAGTGTAAAAATCATTGTAAATGGTGGGAAATAATTTGAAAAATGAAACCCTAATAATAAAATTTGACAGGAGTTTATGAAGTAATTTAAAAAGTCGTATCACGTGTTGTAAAGTTTAGCCGATGTCTTCATTTGGACATAGAATGCTTGCGAGATTTGTACTTGTAAATGCTATTGCCGTTCTAAACTATATATTTGCCTTTAGTATATTATATATTTTAAATACGTGTTTGCCTTTTCCGCCTTCTTCAGTGACTGGATATCCGGTCTCTATTTAATAAAAAAACTTATGTATGAAAGAAAACTATAAATGTGTCACTCGCTTTCACTAAGAAACGTTATTTTTGTGCAAAAAAGTAAAAATAACCCATAAACGATGCAATAACAAAAGCTTAGCAAGTTTTTAATTTAAACAAACCAGTGAATGCATATTTGATGCATTGTATTCGGTGTACAAAGGAGTTTCTCAACCGTGCATTGTGCTTAAAAAAGTTACCATTATGACATTTTTGTATGACTGTTCGTATTTCAGCCATTTGCTGCTATGTTCTTGACTTACCAACTGCTGTGAAATATACTATTTTTTTTTTAAATAATTTTCTTTTACATGCAGTTTATCATGTATGACCAATTTAAAACTTCGCGAAACTGTATATATGCACATAAAACCAGGAAAAAAGTATTTTTTATTTTGTGATTAAAAAGTGACAGAAATCTGACCCCATAACTTGTATTTATTCAAATTTTCATAATGTGGCATTTTTGTATTTTTTAACACTCATAAAAATATAAAATCTAATATATAAAAATGAATGTATGTTTGTTTATTCGTATTTTATGCGCGGCCATACCGTTGATCCAACTCTTACACTCTTAAACATCGCCCTTTGTAGTGGAAAACGTAGCTCATTGGACGCTTAAATGGCTTACGCTACCTAAACATAACAAATACACAAAATGAATGTGCACAGAATTGAATATCTCAAAAAGCTCTATAAAAAAGTCCGCGACAGCATATGTTTATCTTTCACGGATAACTCACAATAACCATTTTTGTCTTTCATTGATCCCAAGAAGATCAAGACAAGTACGTAGATTTCTGTGCAAGCATAGCAGCACATGGCGGGTATTCTTTTACGGATAACCCATAATAACGAATTTTGTCTTTTAGCTCATTTATGCCAAGAAGATCGAGATAAGTAGATTAATGGGCAACACCAGGTAATCAGCACGGGAAATCTTAAAATAATTACGATATGTATATATAATTATTTTTCATTTTACTTATTCAACTAATCATAGGAAGTACATTAATTTTTTTACTTTCAGCTCATTTATGCCAAGAAGATCGGGATGAGTAGATTCCCGGGTAAACAGCACGGGGTATCTAAAAATAATTACGATAAAAATGTTTCTTTTCACTTATTTAACTAAACATAAAACACATTGATTTTCGTGTTTCAGCTTATTCATGTCAAGAAGATCGGGATAAGTAGATTCTCGGTAAACGCCGGGTAATCAGCACGGGGTATCTAAAAATATAAATGTATAATTATTTTTCATTGTACTTATTCAACTAAACATAAAAGCACATTAATTTTCATTTATTTAGGCGTAGCAGCGCACGCCGGGTATTAGCTAGTTAAAAATAAATAAAATGGCGATTCTTTCAGTTAGATTATATGGATGCAAAACAAACACCTTAAGTGAGGACAAAAGATAACGAATATTTGAGAATATAGTACTTAGAAAAAAAATCTTTATGGGGAAAACTACAGTGAACTGCACGATCTTTATGGAAAACCAGATGTTTAGTTGAATAAGTAAAAAGAAAAAAAAAATTATATCGTGATTACCTTTAGATACCCTATGCCGAGTACCCGGGAATCTACTTATCCCGATCTTATTGGCATATATGAGCTGAAAGACACAAATTTTTGTTGTGAGTTATCCGTAAAAGATGGACATCCTGTCGCGGATTTTTGTAGATTTTTTTGAATTATTCAATTCTGTGTACGAGAATTCTCGTACATTAATTTGGTGTATTTGTTAAGGTTTAGACAACGTAAACCATTTAAGCGTCCAAAAGCTAGTTTTTTTAATGCACTTTCTTGTTTAGCTCCGGCCCTATAGTACATGCGATGTTATGTTATATACGTTAATTGTCCCAGAAAAAATTGTCTAAATGATGGTGAAAACAGCATTCAAATCGGTCAAGTAGTTTTTGAGACCACAAAGAACAGAGACTCACACTCATTTTTATGTATAGGCCTAAAGATAACCTTGCCAGTAGTTTGGAATTCCCAGTAAAGTAGCAAATGTGAGAAATTATTGCAATACACTGGTATACAAATTTTAATTTTTCTATTGTAGTATGTGAATAGGCGTAATGCATCATAGTGAATTTAAATATGAACTCAGTTTCCCTTTTTCTTGCTCATAAAATAGTCAATTTAAATAAATTAAGCATAATGAAAACACCACACAAATATTTTCGTTTTGAGCATTATACACTTGTTTCGTAACTGCAAAAGACATACCGGTAACATGCACAAGCTCCGATTCTTCCGTCACGAAACTCGCATGGAGTGACGGAGACTTGATCTTCATACCCCAGAAGTGAGAGGCGAGCGTTTAACGTCTTGCGCCAGGGAAATTTTCTATTTTATTAATTTGTCTTGAAGTTTTACACGTACCAATTTTTCACAATGTGCGAAATAATAAAATACACTTTCTTACTTTCGTCCCTATCACATTTCTGTTATTGTTAACTGTTAGTTAATATTATCCACAACACAACCATAAATTAATATTTGACCACTGTTGTTAATTAATCAATTGTATTTAAATATTAATCCAGTTTTTTTATCTGCTGTTTTCAAATAAATTACGAGCTATATACAGAACTAGATAAACATATACTTACTTACTCACTGGTACTATCGAACCCGTAGGTTCATGGCGCGCGGACATAAGCTCTCCATACATCCCTATCCCGAGCTAATGCTTTCCAATCATTCCCTGTATAATCTACTTCCCTCAAATCATAGTTAATGTTATTCTCCCACCTCATCCTTGGTCTACCAACTGGGTGTTTTCCCCCCTCTGGTTTTCCTACAAGAAGCTTCCATGCACGTCTTTCATTCCCCATATGTGCCACTTGTCCCGCCCATCGCAGACTACGAGACTGTTCTTATTATATCTGGCTTCCTATAAAGACCATGTAGTTCATAGTTTTGTAGTATTCTCCATTCACTTGTCTCTTCATCTCTCTTTGGTCCAAAATTTTTCCTAAGAACTTTATTCTCAAATACTTGCAATCTCCTTTCCTCCCTTAAAGTAAGACTCCATGTTTCGCATCCATATAATATAACTGCTAGAATAATAGTTTTATATATTTTCTGTATAACGTTTTTTGAAAGGAGTTGAGAATCAAAAGTCTCTGATGCATAATAGCATGCATTTCCAAAATTGAGCTTATGTTTAATTTCCTTGTGCATCTCATTCATATTTGTGATTATTGTTTCTAGGTATTTGAACTCAGCCACTTCCTCAAAATTTCCCTCATTTGTCATTAGCTGTCCATTTCCATTGTATAACGTATTTCTACGTGTGACCATATATTTAGTTTTATTGTTATTTACTTCCAGTCCCAATTTATTAGTGTTACTCAATAGTGTGTGCGTGTTGTCCTTTAGTATCTCCTCGCTATCGCCCAATAGTACAACATATCTTTAAAAATTCAGCCTGCTTAAGTTTGTGATTTATATACTTCTAAACCGCTCAATCGATCCCCATGAAAACTTGTGTTTTGAGGTACGGCGAGGGATTATCAGCTATCCATTATGCTCTAAAACCATTAGGCATAGAAGTTCGCCAGAAACGAAAATTAGAAATCGGTCGCAATTTTAGATGTTTCACAATTAAACTCAATACCGTTATATGCTATAGTATACCGAGCTAGATATCATTCAAAACTCAACGAAATCCGACAATTAGAAGTGGGAGTTTACGTGAAATCCGAAAACAAAAATTGAGTAGCAACCGCCATGTTTGGTTCGTCGCAATGTATTGTATGTAGATTTTCAGGTATGTCGAGTGTTTAGCCGCTATTTTGCTATTTTTGTAGGAATTCACCTGAAACGAAAATTAAAAAATTATATTCCATTTATTTAGGCGTAGCAGTGCATGCCGGCTATTGGCTAGTTATCTATAAAATTGGTATTTCTAAAAAAAATTATAAATGATGAGAAATAAACGGATTGCAGTTTTGAGATCAATATATATATATATATATATATATATATATAAAACCTCAGATTTGATTTTCATAGTTAAAACTTAGATATTACCTTTAAGGTGAAGTTAAAACTACTCTGTTTTCATCAGAAATGTTGTAGAAATATGACATGTCACAGGAATGCGTCACTTTCTCCTTGTTACAGACATTTTAACGTTTTAGAGTTTGTGTCGTTTATCTGAAGGGTTAAATGACCCATAAACCCCACTCCCAGTTTGTCTAGTAGTAAAGAATGTCTTATGGCAGGTTTCATTCTATAAAGAAAATATGTTTAAGTCGAAAATGTTCACTGCAATGCCGATTTAAAACTTAATTGAGGTATTTGTATTATGCAATGATTCATAAATCCTATACTGTATCAATTGCTAGACTCAGGAACTTCTTAGTACAACCTTTAGAATCCGACGTACATATATTAGCTTCTCCTAAATGAGATTTAAATTAGTATATTACGATGCGAGATTGGAAAGTGGTTCTTACAGAATTGAGGAAGATGTTTAAAAACCTCGCTATCGCTCCGAGATTCTGTAAAACACTTCACAAACGTGCGTTGTACATTATTTTGCGCAATGTTGTTTTCAAAATAATATATAATAGTATAGAGCGATTCCATGAAAATGTCATACCGAGATCAAAATTTTGAAACTGACGCAGAAATAATTTTGTTGATGTAATATATATCTCTAAATATCAACTTTTATAATTCTATAAGAAAATGTTTCAAACGAGCATTATTTTAATCTAATAATAGCGGTAAAACTTGTCATATTCCAAACATGAAAAAATACGCAAAATTTTACCAATTTATTGTTTAATGATTTGGTCGAATGAATTCGTTTTATTTCACAAAATATTTTTTTTAAACCATGCATTGGCCCTCCTTGGTCGTAAATGAAACAATATTAATTGCATTATAATATTCTATATACCTTAAATGTGTCCTATAGATGTTAACTGTAAGTTATGGTCAGTCAGTCACAGAAAACGGATAAAAAGTACTGTACACAACATAATAATTGATGGATTAAAATTTCCTCTTGGATTCTACGTTATCGGTGCACAACTAACAAAAAAGTATTGATGACATTTTCTTGTAAAGTCATTATTTGTTCCCGCTGGAGTCCCGTGACTGACTGACTGACTTTTTGTCCCCTCATTTATTTTGCTAATACGCATGACGCAGTCAGTTGCTTGCTGGACTCCGCTGTGTATTAACATAAATATGGTTTAGAAAATCTGGTAGACTGTTCGGCTCAGCTGTTTCATAAAATAATTACTGGCCCTTCTTATGTGACAATTTGAGCTAAAAGGCAGTCAGCGGAAGGATTTAAATGTAGAGTAATTCCATGAAAATGTCATACCGATGTGAACATTTTGAAATTGGCGCAGGAGTAATTTTTTCGTTGAGATATACTTTTTTACGGATTAAATTTTCAGATTCTAGAAGTTAATGTTTAAAATACGGATTATTTTGATTCTAAAATTAATAGTAGAACATAACACATTCCGAAACCAGAAAACACATGCAAAATTAAACGAAATTTTGTTTTAAGATTTCACTGTATAAGTTTGTTTTGTTTCACTGACTCTTTTGTTATACCATATTTCGGTCCTTTCTGATCGTAAATGTAATACTAATAATTGCATTATAATATTCTAGATAATTAAAATACGCCCTATAATTATTAAGGGTAAGCTACAGTCAATCACATAAAACATACAAAAATTAATGTATACGATACGGTAATTGATGGATTCAAACTTCCTTTAGGATTCTTCGTTTTTGGTGCATAACTAACAAAAAAGTATTAACGACATTGTCTTGTAAAGTAATTACGTTTCCCTCTAGAATCACGTGACTGACTTTTTTTATATTACTACTACGCACGGCGCACTCAGTTGCTTGCTACACAGATCTTTAAAAAAGCGATTTCAACATCTTGCAGTTATTGCGGCAACTCATGGAGTTCACCATGTGAAAGTGTAGAAGCCGTATGTTATAGAATATGCACACATTTCAAATGAATAATCAGTGAGAAGAATGCACAAGTTTCGTGTGTGAAAGAAAATTATATTTTTATTAATGACATTTAAATAATTCCTCATTATACGATTCTTCAATATGTATGTTATTAAGTGAATCACTAGAGTATTGTGTGCTGGAATTAAAAACAAGTGCGCGATTCTAATGTGTTAGAAAATGTGTGTATGGGAGTCCTTGAACTTGAAAGATTGTCGCATTAGTTTGACCTTTGACATGCCATGTGTGTCGTATTATGAGGGATCCACAGTGCGATATTGCTACAGTTCCATTATTGTGTTGATTGCAACAGCAGTTTTAAATCATATGAAGTTACTTGTATAAAAAAATACAATTGGCGTGGAGTATATGTGATTAAGTATGTATAACCGGTAGTGTAAAATAAAATTATTATTGGGTGTAGCGTTATTGGAAACCAACAGAGTGAAAATACGTATGACAACGCTGTACTATGTGCGCCAGCTGAGAACAGTCAGTCATAAAGTAAGATTTCGCGCATTGTAAGAGATTTCTTTCAATTGTTTAGTTTAAAAAAATAGAACTCATGTCAGCAATATAATTTGTAATCAGTTGCTTTGATAGAATTTTCCACATTTAAATAAAAATTTTAATGATTTGCATACTGTACTTTCTCGTTTATTTTTTTTTCTTTAAAGTTGAGACGCGTGAAAGTTAATTTTAGTGTTCTGGAACGAACACTGCAAATTCCATATCGGCATTTTTATTTATTTCAATGGTTCAATCTATTTACAGCATCAGCTAAATTTTAATCAGTTAATATGGATGTAATAAAATTATACTCATATTAGGCATATTTAACTAAAGAGAAGGCCCTTTGTTGATAAGAAGTTAATATTTTCTTTATTTTGTGAAATTTAAAATGATACCAAGTTAAATAAATTACACTATTTATTTAATCTTTTTACTAACTCAACTCTAACTCACTGGCACTATCGAACCCGTAGGTTCATGGCCGCGCGGACATAAGCCCTCCATATATCCCTATCCTGAGCCAATGTTTTCCAATCATCCCCTGTATAAACTACTTTTTACAGCATATCAAATTGTACATTTCCTATACATGATAAAAGGAGTGAAGTTCTTTATTCATCTCCAAATTATCGCTTTTTTATCTATTACCCATCCATAGTAATTCTGCCAGAGGGTAGGCCGTTCACTGTAATCATATAATTTTCATGCTATGCTTGCAGCTTTACTAGGGAACTGTAGATGTGGTAGCTTCTCGTTGCTTTCCACACCGGTGAAGGATGATGATGATGATGATGATGATGATGATGATAAGGACGATGGCCATATGGTTTCGGGGACCGTTTAGGCCGTAAAGTTTTCCTGACATTTGTCTTACAGGTGAGGAAAAACCCCGATAAAAACCTCACCCAGAAAAACTGTCCCGACCGGGGATCGAACCCGGACCCGCTGCGTGACAAGGCAGCACGCTACCTCGAGACCACAGCGGTAGACCTATCTATTATAATTTCATATAATTTTTGTAATATTTGTATACTATTTGCAGCTTCACAATATTAAAGTCTTAATACAATTCAGTATACAGAGACTTAGATCTGCTGAAATGAGATATCTTCGGAGGACTGCAGGATACACACTACTAGATCACAAAAAAAATGAAGACATCTTAGAAGAATTACACATAGAATCTTTAGAAACAAAATTTCTGATTATAAGTCAAGATGGATACAACATGTTCATCGAATGGAAGATCACAGAATACCCAAACTAATGTTAAGATATCAACCTGCAGGAAGAAGAAGACCAGGACGTCCACTCAAAAGACTTCTGGATGGTGTTTCTCTTGAGGCCGAAACAGGTCAACAAATGGCCTAAATTCATGAATGTACTATGATGATGATGATGATGATAATACAATTCAGATATGTCAGTCAGTCACACATAACATATTAGGTTATAACTCTCGTCTTAATTGTGATTTTTGTTTCGTTTTTTATTGGGAATGTAACTTGATGTGTCCTCCAAACGGTATTTTGGAAAATTGAATTAGGAATCACACTTCAGAGATTGATGCAGATGAACATGTTAAGCTGCATGATGAGTTGACATTTATGTCAGTCAGTCAGTCACACATACTTTGATAGATAATAAATGGCACTGTTTTTCTTCAAAAATTGTATATTTAAGTACAGTCTTAACCACACACTGTTCCTCTATCATATCACGTAGATAACACCCCTAATTTCAATCAATTGTAATATTTATGCAACCATTTTGCTGCAAAAGTGTATTGTAAATGTCAGTCAGTAACATATGGAATTGCTATATAGTATATTGCGATACACGTGAGGTAAGCTCTTTTTGGTGATTGAGAAAAAAACTTGAAAAAAACGAGGCGCGTGCGCCAAGTTTTTTTCTATTTTAGAGATCTGTTACGTGCTTATCTCATGTGTATTGCATACTATTTTTTGGTCGATGCGACTAATTTTAATTAAATATGGTAATAAATGAATTAAAATATTGGTTGAATGTAAATGACTTCTATGAGAAAGAAACATTTGGTGATCGTTGCTATGCAGCTTTTCATTTGTTTTATTATAAGCAAGGATTGTTGGCTGTGGATACATTTTTATATGTAGTACCGTGATTAGAATATGTGGAAGCGAGATTGAAGTAGGACCGTCTACTAGCTGAGAATTAAATATGACAACATTGAACTTGAAGAAAATGGACAGTGTTCGTCCAATAGCATCCAATAATTGTAATTATTGCTACTATTACTTTTACTTACCGAACGTGTTCTTTTTGAGTCCATATCAGCATTGCGATTTCTTTTGTTTGCATAGCAACCAGGTTAGATGTGGGAACGTTGACTTACTTCCAGTAACAACCATATTAGTAAGCATAAGAAATTAGTCACATCGACCAATAAAAAAACATTTCTTGGAAAAAGTTGCGTTCATTATAAACAATTGACTAACGTTAGCAGTGTGGGCAATGTTTTTTAGTTGAAACAGCAGGAGACCGTGAGACCAATTTAGTGATAAAATGGCAAGTAGTATGTATTTATTGTTTTATATTGTTTCAAATAAAGTTCAGTTCATTTAAAATGCAGTGATTTGTTTCGTATAATGTAATTACACTACCTTTTGTATATTTTTTGTATATTCATTCTGTGTATACATAGAGGGCAGTTGTTTTACTTCCCACACGCGTATTTGTAATATGTAATATTGCAGTATAGTTATTTTAATTTTTATTACAGTATAACCTATACTGTATAGTTATACTCCGAAATGTAGGAAATTGAACTTTTAATCATAGTCGCCATTGCTATAAGGACGATAAAACGCACTATCGCGCAAAAAAATATTTTTGTAATTGGTTTCCAAGTAGATTAATTCGTGGTTTATAATATTTCTTTTTTGTCTGTTAATATTAATATTAATTTGTTTTATCGGAACCAGGTAGATTTTAAACATTAGGTCTTGTTCTGTAATCTCATAAAATTGTATTTAATTTGGTGACGTACAGAGCGTGTCCTCTCCTTGATATATTAATGTTTTACATGTCACGCGCCACCCGGGCCTCCAAGTGGTACGACCTTTTGGTAGAAGGACCAATCACATGCTTTTTTTGCCACACAAGGACATAGAGGGTCTTCCAGAATGAGTAATCAGCTCATTGGCAGGGCCTCCTCTGTGACAACACAACATTAAGAAGAAACACCCCATTCATACTCAACATGGCGAATATGATGAGTTGATGACAATAATGGCCATTTGGTGTTGTGGTGGAATCGTTTAGGCCTTAAAGTATCCTGACATTTGCCTTATATATGAGGAAACCCCCCCAAAAAATTATCACACAGGAAAGTTGTCCCGACCGGTGATCGCACCAGGACCCGCTGTTTACGAGGTAGTGACGCTACCGAGATCACAACGGTGGACATTTGAGTTTACTTTATATTAATATTTACTTACACAATTTGTTTTTACGTTATCTCCGCATGTAATGTTTTCTGTGGGCTTCATACTTTTTCACTGGTGGGGTGAAATAATGGCCTTATAGTCTTAACTCTCACTGTTTAATTAAATGAATAATAATAATAACTAAATGTGGTTACACATAGAAATGCATTACATATTGGAAATATATAGCTGATGACAAATTAGGGAAATTTTGAAGTAGTGATTCAGTTCAGATACCTAGGAACAAAGTTACATAATGGTGTAGAAAGAAATTAAACATAGGCTGAATTCTGGAAATGCATACTATTATGGATTACAGGGACTCCTATCATCCCAACTTCTCTCAAAAAGTTAAACTGAAAGTATATAAAACTTATTTTTCCAGCTATATGGGTACGAAACATGGACTCTTACTTTAAGGGAGGAGAGAAGATTACGAATATTTGAGAATAAAGTTGTTAGAAACATTTTTGGGCCAAAGAGAGACGAACAGACATGTGAATTGAGATGGCTATAAAAGTGAGCTACATTGTCATTATGGGTAAAAAAAAAAGGTAAAGTGATCCCACTACAGGCCATAGGAGACCATTGGAGTAGTAGGAGGTTAAGGCTTCCATCTTTTCTAGACAAACGGCACTTGATGTCAGCCGGGTTGTTAGTCCTGCATAACGGCCGCCTTTGCCCTAGAACAAGTGTCTAGCACTCATTTCGGTTATAGGCTGAGTCAACCCCAGGTTCATGGTGTTTCCAGGCTGTTTGGGTTAGTTTAAAAATCCTGACCCCACCGGGACTCGAACGATATTTATGGGAAACTAGATATAATATGAAAGTTTAAGTATCATAGATTACAATGGGTAGGACATCACATGGGGAATGAAAGGGCGGCATGTAATAATTTATAAGAAAACCAGATTGAAAGCGCCTAGTAAATATGTCAAGAATTGAGATTTGGGAATAATACACTGCTCAAAACAATTAGAGGAACACTTGTAATAAATTGAATAAGTAATTGTTTTTTAAAGCTGTGATGCTGAAAGTTGGACAAAATGCAAATTTAATTATTAATTTTATCATTGGATACAAATTTTAAAGATCCATGGCCTAAATACAGAGAAATTACCTCAAATAACAAATATAGAGAATTTTTTTTAGTTTGGAAGGCACTGGCCACTTCTAATTGGTAAGCTTCCTGATGTTGCTATAGTGACGAATGTTGATTATTGCCTTGTTTATTGAAGTATCTGACAAAATGAGGCATTTAAATGAGTTTGAAGTGTATCATGCTCTACATATTTTACGACAAGGTCAATCTCTGCGACAAGTGGCTAGAGAGCTTGGGGTTTCTCCTTCCGTGGTGTCCAGGTTACGCAACAGGCACAGAGAGACAGGTCAGTATTGTAGAAGACGTGGCCAGGGCCGTAAATTTAAAACAAGCCCCGGATGACAGATACATTGTTCTTTCTGCTCTTCGACAGCGTACAAAAATTGCAAAAGACCTGCAGAATGACCTTCATATGGCTTCCGGAATCCGGGTTTCAGACCAAACCATAAGGAACAGATTAAGGAAAGAGAATATTCGTCCAAAAAGGCCCGTTAAAAAACCACGCTTAACAAATGGGCATAAGGCAGCAAGACATACATATGCTGAAAACCATGGTGATTGGAACCTGAACCAATGGGAGTCTGTGCTCTTCTCGGACGAATCCAGGTATCGTCTTACACGTTGTGATGGTCGATTGAGGGTGTGGGGACGACCAGGAGAAAGATTTTCTGCAGAGGCTGTACAGGAAATTGATAGATTCGGAGGAGGTTCCATAATGGTGTGGGCAGGAGTTATGTACAACAATCGTACGGACCTTGTACTTGTTCTCCAGCGACTGAATGCTGTCCGGTATATCGAGCACGTTCTGGAAGAGCATGTAGTACCTGCTGCCATTGGAGTAGGCCCTGGATTTCTGTTTATGCAGGATAATGCCAGGGCACATTCTGCGGCCTTGTCACCAGGGACGTACTTGAGGATGAATGAAATTGAGGTAATGGAGTGGCCAGCGGTCAGCCCAGACCTCAACCCTATTGAACACTTGTGGGATCTTCTAGACAGGAAGGTCAGGAACCGACATCAAGGTCCACAAACTCTGCAGCAACTTGGAGATGCTCTGAAGAAGGAATGGGAGAATATCCCGCAAGAGGAAATCCAGAATCTTATTGGGAGCATGCCACGAAAGTGCCAAACTGCCATCGAATGTCGTGGAGGCCATACACGATACTAACTCTATATAACGAGTGTTTAACTTTGTAAAATAAGCACAAGATTCAATTGCTTACATAGCGGAATTATTTGAAAAGTTAATTGTCAGCGTTATTCATATGTTTTTACTGACATCAGCAATAAATAAATAAATAACCACAAATAATGTAGTTTATTAATTTCATGTTTGTATCTTTATCCAATGAAAAAAATATTTGCATATTTCAGTGTTCCTCTAATTGTTTTGAGCAGTGTATTAAGCATGATTAGGGAGCTAACTTATACAGGAGATGATTGTAAAACATAAGCTCAGGATAGGGATGTGAGGATAGGTTATGTTCTCCCGGTCATGAATCTATGGGTTCTATAGTATCAGTGAGGTAGTTATTATCATCATCAATAATGAAGGAGAAATTTCCGATGTTAATACGGAGTTATCTGAAAAAAAAACTTCCTAGTTTTTGCGAGAGTTAAAAAAAAAGTAGATTTATGGCGAAGTTGTGGAATCGTTATGTTTGAATTATGCGAACAACTATCTTACAGCGAGTAAACATACTTTATCTGCTAATGGTTTCTGAAGCAAATATATATATATATTTTTTTTTTCCTTCCTAATTACAGAAGATAATATACATAATGCATGTTGTAATGTTGCTGGAAAAATAGTATGCCTATATTACAATGCGAAGTTGGGAAGTGGTTTTTACAGAAGCGAGAAATGATTAAAAACCGAGCGATAGCGAGATTTTTAATTTCTGAGATTCTGTAAAACACTTCACAAACGTCTTTTTTGCGCGATGGTGTTTTTAAAATAATAAAAATAGTAAAATAATAACATCTTTGTTTGGGCATATGTGCGTTCATTATAAACAACTGACTAAAGTTAACAGTGTATGCAATATTTATTAGTTGAGACTACAGCAGTTCGTGACAACATTCAAGGATAAAATGGCGACAAGTACGTATTTATTGTTCTATATTGTTTCAAATAAAGTTCAGTTCATTTAAAATGTAGTGATTTGTTTCGTATAATGTGTATTACTATCTTTTGAATATATTTTTTGTATATATGCGCCGTGTATCGTCTTTTGCTTCCCTTGGGTAAATATATATATATATATATATATATATATATTAGCTTTGAGTTCATAACAATCGCGATTACTCAAAAGCCTTTGCCCGGGCCCATGAGCGGCAAAGATTTATTCATCCTTCCTATCTAAATACTTAAACATTAATCAATAATAGATCATAAAACACTGTAGTAATCTATGATACTTAGCTAAGCTGAATGTATTATTATTATTATTATTGTTATTATTATTATTATTATTATTATTATTATTATTAACCATGAAAGCTAGACGGAAAAAAGGAAGTTTGTATGACCTCTAAGCAAGCTTGTGTACGGGAATATGCCAAACAGCAGTATACACACGCAATTAAACATGAAGCATTATATATAAAAAATGATGTTTAATATAAATTACACGTCTTAAGTTTAGAAAAATAGAATTAAAGAATTTGCACTTTCGGTTCATATACATTGTACGTAGTATACATAAGGGCAGAGGTTTTACTTCCCGTAAAATGTAGGTAGTTGAACTTTCAATCATGGTCACCTTTGCTGTAAGTACGACAAAACGCATTATCGCGCAAAAATAGTACATTATTATTTCTATTCCATTAAGTTAGAAGACGAGATTCTGAATCTGATGCATTTTTCTGACAAAATAGTTAATAATATCCAAAAATTAAAAATTATGTTTTATTCTTGGTCCGTTCGTACTGAGGTATCGTAAAATTAAAATTAGCTTCTTATCTTATAGGTATAATTTACATAGCAGACACCATCCTGGCCTTACAGTGGCACGACCTGTCGGGAGAGAGATTTTAACTGTGGATTACACATACAGGTGCAGCATAAGTCAGTTACCGAAAATGCAAATATATTATTTTCTGTGCCTTACAACATCTATACAAAAAAACTACAAGATGTATTCCCTAGTTAGCAAATTACCCCAAGCAGTAGTGTTTGAGAATATATTCTGAAGGTCCCGTATTCAAACCCCAATTTCAACCAAGCTGATTGTTTTCCTTGCTACCATTTGCAGTGGTTAACTGACTAATGTCGCATCCTGTACACTTTTTTTACCATAAAAGGACATAGAGTTTCTCCCTGAATGAGTGATCAGCTTAATGTCGGGGTCTCCTCCGAGACAACACAACATAAGACTGAACACACGATTCACAAACACACACACACACATTCATACTAAAACATTATTTTGTGCGGAGCAAATATTCAAAATGTGCCACGTTCATTTGATGTAAATAAAATATTTTCAACTTTAGAGACACATAGTGATTTGTTGAAGAAAACTCTAAATCGGGCGTGTCAATAAGAAACAAGGATAAGAAATATCCTCATTTTTCTGTTCCATATTATGTGACGTCACATATACTGACAAACACACTGCACTCTATAAGACAGCGATGGATTTTAATTAGGCCCTAATATAGTTTAGCTACAAGAGATACAAAGATACAACAAATTTCCCTGCGACTGGAATAACATGTAGGCCCTATTCGAATGGTGGATCAATTTTTCGAATCTTCTCTTGAAGAGACTGGAACCCCGGGTTCCACGGCTCGTGCCCATTTGCCCCGGTTGTTAAATGTTGAGTGTTAAATTGATAGTTATTGCCGCTGCGGCGGGCGTTTTGGTCTATTTCGATGTTTGCCCTTGTCCCAGGGGAATCCCCACAAAACACTGGTAGAAATACTCGGTCCCAGGACCTTGGTCAAATTTGATCTTTGTGTATGTACCTGAAGGTGATCTAAAAAGGTACAGCTTCCTATCCTTTATTTCTCAAAATATTTGCCCCAGTGAAAGTTCATTTAGGCCTACAATTCAAATCGATATAATACAATTTTTATGTTCCAAAGATATATATATATATATATATATATATATATATATATACACTGGTGTCCAAAAGTTTAGGATAATTTGTAAAACGGAAAATCAAAATGCTTAAAGAGGAGCAAGGAGTAAAAATTATTTATCAAAACGTTTCTCAGTACATTTAGTTTAGTTTACATACTAAATTATAATCTCTCTTCAACAATGAAAAAATTAATAGCAATTATAAATGAAAATTGCATTGTTGCAGTTAAGCCCTGTTCCATAAATCTTCATTTTTAAAGAGAGTTATGATATAATCAGATGTAGTGTAAGAACAGATTGCAGTAAAATGGCACAAAGACAACATCTGGACCCTCTGCTTCGGGGTAGAATTATTGGGCGGCTAGAAACAGGACAGACACAAACTGAGGTCTCCATAGCACTTAATGTGCCACAAAATGTTATATCTAGGTTATGGCGACGGTTCCAAGAGACCGGAGACGTTAGGCGAAGACCAGTGGGAGGTCGTCCAAGAGTTACAAATCCTCAGCAGGATCGATATCTTGCGTTAACTACAAGAAGAAACCGAACAATGTCTGCCAGACAACTGAGTTCAGAACTTGCGGCCGCCTCAGGTATCAGAGTATCCAGACAAACTGTCTATAGAAGACTCAGAGCTGCTGGTCTGTATGCTAGACGGCCTGTAGTGTGCGTCCCACTCACCCTTGATAACAAGAGAGCACGTTTACGGTGGAGTCAGGAACATCGCGACTGGACTCTAAATCAGTGGAGCAGCGTGCTATTTACAGACGAGTCCAGATTCAGCTCTAACTGTGATTCGCATCGCGTGACTGTCTGGAGGGAGCAAGGAACTCGTTACAACCCCATGAACATCATGGAAAGACATCCATTTGGTGGCGGTGGTCTCCTGGTATGGGGAGGTATAATGATGAATGCACGCACAGAGCTTCACATCTTCGCAGGTGGCACTGTTAATGCTCAGCGGTATAGAGAAGAGATCCTGGAACCTCATGTAAGACTTTTCAGGGGAGCTGTGGGTCCAGAATTCATATTCATGGATGACAATGCCCGACCTCACAGGTCACAACTGGTGGATGAGTTTCTTCAGGAGGAAGATATCCAGCGTATGGAGTGGCCAGCGAGGTCTCCGGATATGAATCCTATAGAGCATGCATGGGATGCCTTAGGGAGACAAATTGCATCTCGTCAGCCTCCTCCGAGGACACTTCAAGACCTTCACATTGATCTTCATGAGGAGTGGAATTTGCTGAGCATCGAACTCCTGAACAACCTCATCACTAGCATGCCACGTCGATGTGAGTCTTGTGTAGCTGTCAGGGGTAATCACACCCCATACTAATCATTTGAACCATTGTTGTTCAACTTTTATGTTCGAATTCTGAAATGCAGTTTTCGTTTGTTGTGAAAATGACAAGTGAATGACGTATTCATGCCATTGTTTCTTTCGTGCCATGTTTCTAATTATCTGTGACATACCTTACCAAATTTTGTATTATTCTGACAAATGCTTTATAATAAGTCGGCAAATGAACTAATTATCCTTAACTTTTGGACACCAGTGTATATATATATATATATATATATATATTTATTTATTTAAATTGTTTAGTCCAAATGTCCGATTTATTATTTTTCATAAATATTTTCACTGTACTTCCTATTTTAATCATCTTGTGTTTGATATTGTAGGATGTTTTAGAGTCGACCCTCCGGATTTACCTGTGCTCCATTCCATTTTGATTGTCCAAGTGCTGAAAAAAACAAAACCTGACGAGTTTTCTTGTCTATAGCCTAGTTTAATTCTCTAATTCCGTGTACCAAGTCGTATTCAATGTGTGGCGCCTGTTCGTTATATTATGATTCAGCTTGGCCAAGTGTATGTTTCTTGTGTTTGCGTTGTACCTACTGGTATCGAGGAAATATAATTAATAAAATATGTAATTACCTGGGTACGTGTTGTCGTCCTCAAATAGGTTAAAATTTTTAAAACTATAAGCGTTTTCTGAAACCAGCATCAATTTTCAGCGGAAGGGAAAACAAGATGTTAAAAGAGCACTAATGTCTATAGGCATTACATGTGGGACGAATGAGGAATGAAAGAGGGGAATGTAATCGCATTGTAGGAAATATTAAGAAAATTGGAGGGAAAACGTCTAGTACAAAGGCCAAGAATGAATAACCATCATTGAGGAGGTAAATTTTACAAGGAATGATCGGAAAACATTTACTCAGGATAGGGATATACATAGACCTATGTCCGCGCGACCTGAATATTCGAGTTTGATAGTATCGTTGAGTGAGTCATAATGTTTCCATCCATCCACAGCAATTCTGCCCGAGGGCACGTCTTCCATTCCAATCATAGCATTTCCATGCTATGTTTTACAACTTTACCAGGGAATTATAGGTGTGGTAGCATTCACGTTGCTTTCCACACCAGTGATGTAGGATGATGATGATGATGATGATGATGGCCGGATGATTTTCGGGGACCGTTGTGCCCTAAGCTTCCTGACATTTGTCTTATAGGTGAGGAAAAACCCCGAAAACCTCACCCAGGAGTCTGTCCCGACCGGGAATCGAACCCGGGCCCGCTGCGTGACCAGGCAGTACGCTACCTCGAGACCACAGCGGTTTATAATGTTTGAGGGATGATAAAATATCATCATCCGTCACGAATTAGGCCTTTGTAGACCTGTTTTGACCCGATCCAGCAGTCTTTTAAGAGGTCTTCCTGCCGTCCATGCCCTCTGGTCATTTTTGGGATTCTTGAATTATCCATTGTTTTTACATGGTCTAACCAGTTTAATTTATATATGATCAATTGGATTGGTGTATACTTGATGAAAGTCCATTTTTATGTTAATTAAATAAAAATAAAACTTAAAGTTTTATATGATTTTCATATTTATTAAAATAAAAATTCGTAACAGCTGTTTCAGTACTTTTTTTTTTAGCTTTTACGAATTTGTATTTTAATAAGTATGAAAATCATATAAAACTTTAAGTTTTATTTTTATTTAATTAACATAATTTATATATTTTCATTTTTTCTTCACTGATTCTACTTGTAATTGTTCTAAAATGTATTCATTCGTTTTTCGGTCTAAAATAGTGTATCCTGCTGTCCTTCTGAGAAATTTCATTTCCGTTGTTTCGATTCTGCTCCTGTCTCATTTTCTTAATGTCCAAATGTCACTTCCGTATAAAAGGGAAGGTAATGCTAAAGTATTATATATTTTTATTCTTGTGGATTTTTGTACTAATTCAGCTTTTAATGCGTTATTTATTATTTCTAAGATTTAGGTAAATTTGGTGACTTTTTTGTTCACATCTTTTTCATTTTGATAAGATATTTCACAACCTAAATAGTTGAAATTTTGTACTTGTTCTAGACATTGGTTATTGTGTGTTATCTTACTTCTGATTAGATCTTCTCTTGCACTTAAACGTTTTTTTATGGGCACTGATAAAATAACCAATTGTAGATAAATCCGGGCTTGTAGTTATCTCCGTAGGCGTTACTGGATAAGGAACAGTATATTGCAGAAGGTAGTACTGCACGATTGCTACGTGAAGTTCTTTGTAATTGTCACGAGCAGAGAGTTTGTGGAATTAACAAGTTAGCAAAGCGTATCTTTGTCCATTGTGAGCGAGTGCAGTTGACGTAGGCAGTCTTTATTAAATTGTGTGCACAGCGACGTCTGTTTCTAACGTACTTTTCACATTAAAGGGAAAGTGTCATTTTGCATCTTACAAGTGAATTCTGCGGGATCATTATAGATTCTACCTCAGTACACATCTTCCCAAACAACTTGAAATACATACAAAACTTCTGTTTTTTTTATAACTATCGCTTCTCATCCCTCGACCCGACCTTAGTCGGATACGAGTTGAACAGCTTTTTTTTTTTTTTTAATATATTTCATTTGGCTGTGATTGCATGTCATATTACATTAAAGTGCATAATCCAGGAACTGAAGGGAACTGTCAACCATTGCATGCCGAAATCTACCTTGAAATGTCTCCCCGATATCATATGGCCATCATCATCATTATGCGTATCATTATAATCATCATCATCCTTCATCGGTGTGGAAAGCAACGGGAAGCTACCACACCTACAATTCCCTAGTAAAGCTGCAAAGCATTGCATGATAATGCTATGATTGCAGTGAAAGACCTGCCCTCGGTCAGAATTACTATGGATATATATATGCCGCTTTTAACTGCAAGGCACAGAAATCGAAGCCAGAGTCCAGCAATGGAAACTCACTGTGCGAAGCAGATTGACTTCCCTCATTGATTAGAGCGGAGTGAAGTGGGGCAGGCAGCGGCGCGGACTGCAGGTTGTGAGGTTTATCCAATGTACCAATTGAGGTGTTGCATTGCTTCCCTATAGTTTAAATGAGATATCTGGCGCTGGATTTCTGCCTTGCATTTAGAACTAGCATATGATTTTTTGAAGACGAACTTTGTACGTCATAACGTTTCTCTGGGAGAAATTTCAAGGTAGGTTTCTGCATGCAATGGTTGACAGTTCCCTTGTTAGCAAGTGGAATGTATGGTCGATTTAGCTGATTTACGGAATACATATTTTTGTTAATTAAATAGTATGAATCCTGTTCATTTGCGGGAAAACAATCATGGCGGCCGCTAGAGCGATATTTAAATTTCTACTTTTTT
The DNA here is from genome assembly GCA_030220185.1 of Diploptera punctata. Classification (NCBI taxonomy): domain Eukaryota; kingdom Metazoa; phylum Arthropoda; class Insecta; order Blattodea; family Blaberidae; genus Diploptera; species Diploptera punctata. Next base: position 425,751 of record JASPKZ010002677.1, on the reverse strand, counting down.
TCAGTTGTCGAATTTCGCTTCATTTTTTGAGATTGTTCTCGCTTTATTTGAAAGGCATACATCGAGTTTCGTTACAAAAAATCGAAAGTTGCAGTAATTAGAGAGATTATTAATTTTTTATTTCAGGTTAAACCGCAGTTCTAATGGTCCTGAAGGTCTCTTAGGGTTTCTATTGAATTTACTTAAATAATAATAATAATAATAATAATAATAATAATAAATAATAATGCTTTATTTAATACCTGATGCTAAATATGTAATTAACATGTATGGTTTTCTTTAATTTAACATACGTTCTACTTTTTGTTTTTCGGTCATTTACAAGAATTCGCACCTCATTTTCCAGACGAGGAATGTAAAGCGTCCTGTGGCTGGGATCCAATTCTATTTGTGAAGTGCGATTGCGTTGAAGGTCTGAAAGCCACGATGCACTAACACCTCTTTCATGATTTGCGTATAATTAAATATCCTTGCTCTCATATTATAAACGAATTTAGAAAAAAAATCAATATTTTTTCTTCACGTACGCTCAATATTAATTTCGTAAATATCGGGTGACGTGAGGGACGTAAAAGTACTTCAAAAGAGAGAGGTTAAACTGAAGAAAAGATAGAAAGAGAAACTGAGTACTCATTTACTTTGATAGTCAGTAGCTGTCATAAGCAGGATTACGAGAATATATCATATTTTGATTACGTCATCGCATTCCATTCTTAACTGTAATTAAGGCTAAATTCACCAGAGAAACAACACAAAGCAGACAATGCTCTGCGATTATGCTTCTTAATCTTCATAAACGTCCTTCCCAGTGGTTTTAAACCTTTTTACTCTCCGGTTACTTGTTCTGTATAGGCTGTTATCATCTCGCTTAAATTACTTGTTATCAAATCATGATATAAGTAACCTAACACCCCTCTGCACAGAGCATATTTCTTAGGGTCCTCCTCACGATTTTGGGATTCCCTCCATCTTGAAATTAGGGTCTATAGTAGTGTCCTTCAAAAGTGAAGTCAATTTTCGATATGTTAATAATATCCAGCCTTTCATTATTATTTTATTCAGTTTTCTGTATTTTCTGTCTTCTTCGTGTTTAATTGGACGATGTTATGCATCATCCGGTTAAACGCCAAAAAAATTATGACATTACACTGGCTCATGGAGTAAGTGTACGCACACTTTTTGCGCCAAATCTAAAAGTAGCCTTTTTATTAAAGAAAGTGCTATCAGAGTTTCTATGTTTACAATAATCGGCTATGAAACCAGATCTTCATAAATGTTAAACTAAATATTGAATCATGCAGCTAAGCACCAAATGTTCTCATTCTTAGATTGTTGATGCATAACTGTCAAACAAGGAAAATAACTTGCAATAATAAGTACTTTTATAAGTTGGCGCTACAATAAATAGTGATGATTGATCATCATAGCAACTCCGGCCGTGAAAGTCTACGTGAATACAGTGATGATTAACTTAAATTTTAAACGTCTATTTCTCGAAACTTAGATAATGACGCATAGCCGGTTGATGCTTAACGCCGTCCAATTGTTTCCTTTAATAATATTCCATATCTCGACTAATTATTACCTTCTGTTTCTTTTATAAACTGAAAATAGGCCTATATAAAACTGTTATTTTCCCCAATTATATTATATGGATGTGAAACATGGATTCTTACTTTAAAGAAGGAGAAAATATTACGAGTATTTTAGAATAAAGTTTTTAGGGGGAAAAATTGAACCAAAGAAAGTGAACAGATAGGTGAATGGAGGAAACTACATAAGAGTGAGATAAATGAATATTATAGGAAATCAGATATAAAAAGAATAGTTAAGTCTCGTAGACTACTATGGGCAGGACATGTGGAACGAATTGGGAATGAAAGAGAAGGCTTATTTCTTGAGGATGAAGGAAAAGCATTGTATTTTGGATAAATTCTGTAATAAAAAATATATTATACTCGTTATTGTTATTATTGTTATCGTTTTTATCATTTCCGCAGGTCCCCTATAACCTGGCGATGTGTTGGAATTTAGCTTAACTCATATTTTTTGGTAAATACTTTTTGAAACGCCTTTAAAATACGAATCTGATATATATATATATATATATATATACATACATACATACATACTAGATAGCCCTGCGAACGTCGTATCGCCTTTAAATATTTTTACGTTAATGTTTCCGATGTTTTAATAGTTATCTGCTAATTGGGGCGGAAACAAATCCAACAAATCAAAGATAATAAAAATCGGTCCAGCCGTTCTTGCGTTATAAATAGTGTAACTAACCCGACTTTGTTATATATATAGAAGTCCGGACCTCGCGTTGCTGTGGCTAAGGTATACGTTAAATTATGTTGTAGTAAACTAAGTGAGAAATCTAAATCAGAAAGTTTTTGTTTTACACAATTTTTTTAGTTCTGGTACGTTAACTACACCCGGTATAAATATGGGTGGTGGTTTATGTGGAAGTGGTTTTGTTGATTGAGATGAATTTATGTTGTCTGCATTCTCAGTATCATCCATAAGTGTACCATAAGGATTATATACATTTATTGATGGACTATTTTGAGGAGGCTTGCTGATTTCATTATACTTTCGGTTTTTTCTACGAACTTGTTGGCAGTTTGGATTCTCATCATCATCAAGAAGTCTCTGTATAGTAATATCATCTTGTGATATATTATAGTCATCTTGTTTTTCATTTAATTGAGGCATGGTTATTGTTTCTGTAATATTAGGCATATTATTATAACTAACAGACTTACTTACAATTCTGTTATTCCGTTCCTTAGGACCTTCATATGTTTTTAAATTGACATTCTTTTTCAATGTAAGCTTTATGTCACATAGGCCTATACCAATTTGCGGAAATTCACTTGATATCTTATCATTCATTGTCTCTAGAACTGATCCGCCATACTATTCAATGTCTCTTCTCGGCCCAGTTAAATTTAAATTAAGTTGCTGTCTTTCAGCCAGATTACTTAAAACTAATACTTATACCCGAAATTAATATTATTATCAATATATTGAAAATAAAATAAACACTGAACACACTTAAATTATGAAATAGTCAATATTTGTAATTCAATTGAAATTCGCGGTTGCAACTAAAAGCACAACCACCTGGTTAAATAATAAACCAATTACCTTACACGGCCATCTGTTAGAATCGTATGGAACTCACAGGTAATTATAACTATTTGTTAAATAATAAACAAATAATTTGCAATAAAAATAATGCGACTATAAATTTAGTTATAAACTTCCCTAAGTCTCAAGTTGGATCAAACAGCACACAGTGTGCAATATTTTATTAAAATAGGTTCAGTAGTTTAGGATTCCATCGCGGACAAACAACGTGACACGTAAGTTTTATATATTAAGATATATAAAGTGATCCCACAACAGGCCCGGCCTTTGAGGTAGTAGCAGGTTAAGGCTCCCACTTTTTCTAGATATATATATTAAATGCAAATGGATCCGTCCATAGTAATTCTGCCCGAAGGAAGGTCCTTCACTGCTTTCATAGTATTTTCATGCTATGCTTGCAGCTTTACTAAGGAATTGTATGTGTGGTAGCTTCCCGTTGCTTTCCACACCGGTGAAGGATGATGATGATGGCCATATGATTTCGGGGACCGTTTGAGCCTTAAAGTTTTTCTGACATTTGTCTTACAGTTGAGGAAAAACCCCGATAAAACCTCAACCAGAAAAACTGCCGCGACCGGGAAACGAACCCGGGCCCGCTGCGTGACAAGACAGCACGCTACCTGGAGACCACAGCGGTGGACTGCAAATGGATAATCTGTGAAAACACTAATACAAGTCCGTACCAATACATTTCATAATAAAATTCTGTTGAGGTATTTGTAAATAATTATAAAATTATGCACCCTGTATGCAGTCTCCTCAACTGTTAAAATAATTACAACGATGTAGGTCTTTCAGGACCATCCCGTCCTCAGCAGAAGGTTGTTCGCTAGAAACCATGGATGACGACTTCCTTATATCAAAACACTTTACCAACATACCAGTACCTGTTAATGTGTTCGTGAGAGTTCTGAACCACTCTGTATGTTCGTACCATTCTTTTTAATTTTATTTCGAAAAAGCCAACGGAGCGACATAATACCAGATAAATCAACACTTTTCAGCAGGTCATAAGGAAAATCCAGTTTGATCCTCGTTAACGTCTTTTTATAACTCTCTAATGGTTTTTCCATATTCCCATTTAATACTTCATTCGTTTCTAACCTTTTATTCCTCCAGCGGTAAACATGGAAATAGTTCGAGTAAAAAGAAGAAAGATTCTTATCTCATTATTTCTAAAAAAGTGGCTTATGTTGTAGGCTACATGTATTCTAAACGGGGGACGGGAAATAACACTTCATAAATTCTTGTAAACCAGTGTTAATCATCTTACGGGTTCCGACCTATTATTGGGATCTTTCGGAGGATACTTTGAATTGGGTCTCAAAGTTCTTCAATGAGGTAAAGTGGCTATAAAATTGTTTATTGGAAGGTGTAATTGCAATATTCAAGTTCTTGGCATTTTCTTTTCAATTTTATCAATCAAATGGGTGATGTCCTTTATCCTTTCCCGCATTTCGATGACCATGTCTCTCTGTCATTCCATCCATCTTCTCCATTTGCTCTCGAGTTCCTTATTTTCTTTTGTTACAGCTCTTCCTCTTTCTCTGTTCACTGGGCTATCGTTCGACGCACTCTTTTTTCCCCTCTTCCATTCTTTCACATGATCATACCATAATAACTGTCTAGTTTCTATCTTCTCAGCACATTATATTGAATAACTGCAAGGAATTGGAGCTGCAAGTAAACGTTAATAAAACTAAATATATGGTCACACATAGAAATACATTATATAATGGAAATGGACAATTAATGACAAATGAGGGAATTTTTGAAGAAGTGGCTGAATTCAAATTCTAGAAACAATACTTACAAATAGGAATGAGGTGCAGAGATAAATTAAACATAAGATTAAATCTTGAAATTCATGCTATTATGCAGAGCAAGAGAGTCTTTGTCGCCCCAATCTCTCTCAAATTACATTAAATTGAAAATACATAGAAGGTTATTCTTCCAGTTATATGGATGCGTAGGATTGTCTATTTAAGGGGGAGAAACGATTACGAGTGCTTGAGAATAAAGTTCCTAAGAGAAATTTTCGGACCAAAGGGAGAATGTAGAAATGGGAAACCATATGTAATAAGATGAGTAATCTATGATGGGAAAGGCTTGCAACAGGAATTGGGGTTTGGAAACTTCTCGTAGGAAAACCTGAGGTGAAGCATCCAATAGGTAGGCCAAGAATGAGGTGGCAGTATGGCATTCGCCATTATTTGAGGAGTTGAATTATAGGGTGAATGATTGGAAAACATTAGTTCAGAATAGGGCTGTATGGAAAGCTTTTCTTCGCGCTGCCGGATTCGATAGCGTCAATGAGTTATTATTGTTATTATTCATTTCTGGATAATGGATTTTTTTAGAAGATCTGCACGATGCTCTAAATTAGACAGGATCAAGAACAGCATTATCCGAGAAAATATGGACTTAAACGATGCAATATAGAATTTACAGTTTGTGGGAAATAAACAATTACAATGGTTTGGACACGTGAAGAGGATGAATGAAGACAGATTGCCAGTTAGGAGTTTGGAGTGGATTCCAAATCGGAGAAAAAGAAGAGGGAGACCTAAAAAGACATGGATAGAGCGAATTATGAATTTGATGAAGGACAGGGGACTGCAGGATGGTGACTGGAAGGATAGAGATGGATTGAGGAAGATAATCAAAACTTAATATTGGGCACAAGACGATGTATACATTTAAAACTTGTTTACAAAAGTGTTATTATTATTGTAGTAGTAGTAGTAGTAGTAGTAGTATGTGTGTGTACATATATATATATATATATATATATATATATATATCCACCACTGGTGGTCTCGAGGTAGCGTGCTGCCTTGTCACGCAACGGGACCGGGTTCGATCCCCGATAGGGACAAGTTTCCTGGGTGAGGGTTTTTTTTTCGGGGTTTTACCTCACCGTAAGATAAATGTCAGGAAACTTTATAAACGGTCCCCGAACATCATCTGGCCATCATTATCATCAATATCATATTCGCCTAATTAGCTTAAGTTTATTTTTAGGCCTCTCCTGGACCATCATTACCATCATCATCAACTCCTACATCATCGGGGCAGCGCAATCCCGCCTTCCAGGCGCCCCAGCCTCAGAAGTGGGTTACAAGTACGCAATGCCAGGAGAGAACACCAGAAATGTAGAAATGACAACCTGGGACATTTGAATATATATATCTCCTTCCATAGTAATTCTGCCCGAAGGCAGGTCCTTCACTGCAATCATAGCATTTTAATGTTATGCTTGCAGCTTTACTAGGGAATTGTGCACGTGTGGTAGCTTCCCGTTGCTTTCCACACCAGTGAAGGATGATGATGATGATGATGATGATAATGGTAAATGTGATGATTTCGGGGACCGTTTTGGGCCTTATATATATATATATATATATATATATATATATATATATATATATATATATATATTGGTGGGTGTGTGTATGTGTGTGTGTGTGTGTGTGTGTATGTATGTGTGTTTGTGTGTCCACCGCTGTGGTCTCGAGTTAGCGTGCTGCCTTGTCCCGCAGCGGGCCCGGGTCGATTCCCGGTCGGGACAGGCTCCTGGATGAGGTTTTTTTGAGATTTTTCCTCACCTGTAAGACAAATGTCAGGAAGCTTAAGATTAGTACAACCTGAGTGGTGCAATTAGTAAGCAACTAAGGTATTACTTGAATGGATTAAGGCCAATTAAATTTTGCATAGAGAGTTTTTCATTCAGGCTTGCTGTTCTTCTTTAAGAGCCTGAAAATATTCAGTTTCGGGACCTACGGTTTAAATTCCTTCCCGGAGGACTCGTCCCTAGGATATTTTAACCCAAAACAATTAAACGGCCCCAGCCGGGTTTGAATCCGCCACTCCCGAAACTTAGAGGTAAGAAACATAAACCACGAGACCACCTCGGCCGACAATAGTAATGGTAGTAGTAGAAGTAATATTCGTATATAGATATTAGTCATCAACAAATGTATTGATTATTAGTCCATATTTACGTACAAATATTCACATATTATATTTAACTGTTTAAATATGTTATTTAAATATTAAGGGCTATGACAAGTTTAAATCATATTACTACTATTAGTAGTGTATAATTTCAAATGAATTGTTTCGGAAGTATGAATTGGACGGCGTTATGCATCAACCTGCTATGCTCCATTATGCGAGTTTCTACAAAAAATAAGTTTAAAGTTTAAGTCAATCTTCACAATTTATTGTAGCGCCAAACTAAGAAGTTATTTTCCTTGTTTGACAGTTATGCATCAACTGTCTAAGAACGTAAGATTTATCTCGTAGCTGCATGATGCAAAATTTAGATTAGTGTTTTTGAAGATGTGGTTTCGTAGCCGTTTGTTGTAAAACATAGAATATCTGATAGGACTGACGGCGTTTGCATTTTTCTTTAATAATAAGTATATTTATGTAGTCTTCTCCATTCCTCTGTCTGTTGATCTCTCTTTGGTCCAAAACAATTCGCAGAAACTGTATTCTCAAATACTCCCCTAAAGTAAAAGTCCATGTTTCGCATCCATGTAATATAACTGGGAGAATATATATTTTCACTTTAACGTTATTTGGGAGGAGTTGGGGCAAGTAGAGTCCCTATAATACATATTATTATTATTATTATTATTATTAGTAGTAGTAGTAGTAGTAGTAGTAGTAGTAGTAGTAGTAGTAGTAGTAGTAGTAGTAGTAGGACCAGTAGTAGTAGTAGTAGTATATAATTATAAATGAATTGTTTCGCAGGTATAAATTATTTTGATACAATATAAAGCGATTGAACAGAATTAGAGTAAATGCGAAAACTGATGAGTGAGATTAGCTCCCAAAGCACTGTAATACGTCACAGTGGCATCAAGGAAATTAGTCTGATGCGGACAAATTCCGGGCGTGGTTGTATAGCGAAAAAGAAGAAAAAGTACGAGGGGCGTGGCTTGACCTATCTAATGCTAACAGTATTACATTAGTCACGTGGCTGTAATTAATCCAAGGTTAACAGTTAACCCACTGCAATGTACCTTCATTTTATAGATGGGTCAGTGGGCGAACTCGAGTTGAGAAGGTTAATTTGGAGCAATCGAATTTTCCTTGATTGGATGTTACATGGAGTGGGAGAAATTGCATATATTTGACTATTTAACTCATGCCCCAAATGGGAGTCATTGACGAATCACGTTTCAATGAATTTTGTTTTACAGCCAATCACAGTCGAATTTCACCTAGATATGTATCTATTTAAGTGTATCATATTAAAGAAAGTTCCTCCTTTTTAGTATTCTGAACAGGTTAGAGCATTATTTTGCAGTGGCTGACTCTCTAACAAATCCGTGAATATAGGAAATAATGAACAGATTCCTTTGAACTACACATTTCATAATTGTGTGTTCAATTATTGTTTTTAAATAAGAGTTGTTTCCTAAAAAAATAATTAATAACCTATAAAGTTGGTTATACTATACGGTTTGATGTGTTTAATTTTCTCTCCACTAGGATGTATTTACACAATATTGTGATCCTATTTGGCAATAAATAGTAGGATCAAGTTGCAGTGATGAACAAATGAGGCATAAACAAACATTTCTAATTTGTTTTCAAACGTCTCCGTTTACATTAAATATATAAATATTTTAAAATAACTATATTTAAATAATGATTTGTGACTAAATAGCTTAATTTTATACATTAAATAGTGCTAACAATTGCCACTCTTGATTTCCAAATCCTCTAGATAAATTGGAAAGCACTCATGGCATTACTTATGATAATTACATTTTGTATAACTAACTTACAATTACATTGAGGTTTTAATGCTCTTACTTTCTTCCCCCTTTCACCCTATGCCCATACCTTATTTACCATCTCGCTTTATGGCTTCTTTTATGTCTCATTGAGGCATTGTGCTAGCCATATGTCACTCATTGTCATCTATAGGTAAATAGTTATAACTAAATGATCTTGTTAAGAAAAATCCAGGCGGAACGTATGGGATATATATCTAATATATAAAAATTAATATTTGTTTGTTTGTATTTTATACGCTGCCATGTTGATCCGATTTTGATGGGGCTTTTTGAAAAATGTTCAGTAGATTCTCGGGATGACATAGGATATAAGAGAGTTGTGATATTCAACTCCTACATCTTTAGAAAGCCACAATATACCTAATAATAACAGTTATGGTTGATTTCGTTCGCACTGCGTACCGTCACATTTAAATAATTGACACAAGATATTAGCGTCTCTGAGTAATTTAAAACATCAATCGATAGCAAAAAAACATTCATATAAAACATTAATTTCGAAATTAAAAACATGAAAAAACCTGAAGCGCTTCTCGACCAATCAGCGTTCAAGCTAGCCTCGCGCAGCTACTTGACTGAAAAAAGCTACTCACCGACGTAAAAAATAACGAAATTAAAAGAAAAACATCTAAAAATATCAAAATTAAACATATTAAAAACATTAAATTAGATAAATTACCAGGAACGTAGCCGGAGACATCGCCGCTGCTGGTTATCAGCCTTCATGATATCATATATCATCATACAATTATTAATTATTCAACTTGCCGGGGCAAATGGACTTTGTCTTGGAACCCGGGGCTCACACACCAGTGGGCCGAAGAAATGCTCACCTCCTGCTATTTTAAAAGCAGGTCGCAGGGCTTTTTACTACTAATCTATCGTGGGAGTTCTGAATGCTGCTGTAACATGAAGTTGCAGCGGCTACAGTTTCCCTTTTGGATGGTCAGAGCCATCCGCGGGTTCCAAGGCATGCCTTTTTGTCCCGCTAATTTTGAAGTTGGACCGAAAGAGAATTGAATTGACGTAGAACTGATGTAGAACCATGACAGTGGTGTGTTGGTAGTTGTGAATTGGTATGAAGTTGAGTATTGGTGTGATGTCCCTTTGAAGTCCGTGCATCCACAAGAAGTTGGTTAAAGCAGTATTTCCAGCCCCAGAAATGAAGTTCCAATCACATCCGCTTTCCCGGCTCGATGATAAAAGGTTGAAGGCTAGGGGACTACTCCGGCATTTGCCTTAGCGCAATGGAAACCACCGAAACCATTAGCAGAGTAGCTTGTTGAAGGAAATTTAGTTGTGTTTTTTCGAAAAGGTAGCAATTTCAAGCTTAGGTAGATTAATTTTGAGAATTTGCCCATACATTTAGAATTTAGAATACATTTGGGAGGTATTTGTTGTCAACAGCACGTGGTGACCCTAGGTGGTCACCCATCCAAGTACTGACCACGCGCAATGATGACGGTGAATTTACTGGTGGAGATTAAGGACCTACTCCGACATTTGTCTTCACGCCAAGGAAAACCACCGAAAACCTTAGAGTAGGGGTGAATTTAAATGAAAAAGTTTCGAAAAATGACCAAAATCGATCACGGTTGTCCGGTTCTTAAGGTGAATAGCCGGTAAATCACCTATTTGCGATGGAATGATCCATCATGTCAAGTTGGTGCGTTAGCGCCTGGGAGGAAAGACCTAGACAGATATAACGTCACAACCGATTATTGTTTCACCTTCCCATTTAAAACGAATGTGAAGGAAAGCATTTTCTTTGCATTCAGAGATAGGTTTCTCTAGAGCAGCAAAGATTCGATGTGGAATGTCATCATCCGCCTTACCCTCATATGTTGGGCAGTCATCCCAACATAAGCAAACTCGTTGTGCATCCACGCCTCTGTCATGTTGGACAGGCCTTTGTACTACGTCCTGAAGGGCCGCTAGCACGATTAGGAGCGAGAGAGTCGATCCCCAGATGCCGCCGAATGAGGCTTCGCTTGCCGCTAAGCTGGAGAGCTACTCGACGATCAGGAGGTCCTTCCTCTTCCACTGCTGGCCATCAAGCCAATTATTCTATTGGATTGATTCGGCTTTTTACACGCTTTATATTAGCTTGACCTGTATCTATCTATCTATCTATCCATCAATCTATCTATCTATCTATGTAACGGAATCTTTCAACGCGATTTTCACCCACTTAAAATAATTGGATCTACTTGAAATTTTGTATACTTGTAAAGGACCCGTGACAATATAATAATTTCATATTTATTTTCTAAAATCCTGGCCATAATCTCAGAAAATCAAAAAAAATGAAAACTGATATAATAGATTGCGGACTTGTCGACTTTTTAGCCAATCGTTGTAAGAGCTTAGTTGGTATAGCGGTGAACTAGTGGTATATAATTTCAGTAATCCGTAGGTCCCTTGTTGAAATCCGGCTGGGGCGGATTTGTTTTTAGAAGAGTAATACTTTTAGCTCATACTACAATAATATCGAATTTAAAGATATTTACATTTTTATCTTATTCTGTAAAATATTAAAACTAAAAAATAAAAAATAAATAATAGTTTTAAAAAACTAAAACAACACGCTTTATTAGAAATCCGAACTAAAAAAAAGAAAAATAATTTTAATTTCCAACACGCTTGGGATAAAATTAAAGTGGTCAACAAAAAAAGCATCTCCAACACATATAGAATAAAACTAGAGTTATCAACAAACAGAAAATAATTTTACCATCAAACGCGTGGGGTGCTTTTTATGATTTTTACATTTTCTTCTTAGAGACTTTACTTTTACCAATATATGTTTATCATCAAATATATTAATTGATATAGAGCACCCCACGCCTTTGATGGTAAAATTATTTTCTTTTTGTTAATAACTGTAGTTTTATTCTATATGTGTTGGAGATGCTTTTTTAGTTGACCACTTTAATCTTATCCCAAGCGTGTTGGAAATTAAAATTATTTTTCATTTTTTTAGTTCGGTTTTCTAATAAAGCGTGTTGTTTTAGTTTTTTAAAACTACTATTTATTTTTTTCTATGACTTTGTCTCTAAAGTCATTTATTTTCCCCGCGGTCCGTGACTTTGGAAAATACATCAAATTATTTTTAAGTCCCACCAACATTTGATCATCGACCAAAGGCTAGCCCCTAAACTCCAGCAACTCTACCCGCCAGCCGAAAACCCGGACCCTCGGTGAAAATGATGATCGAGCCTGGCTGACGGAGGGATGGGTGATCGCTCATGGCTAAGGGTTAGGTCGCCTATACCATCCCCGTTAATTCATATAAAAACATCACTAACCCTATAACAATTTAAAAAACAATTAAATTAAATATTAATAACAAAATTACACACGATATTAAATCATCACTTCACGGAGACCGACATAATTATTTCAGGCATACACTCATATAACACAAATTACGTACATCACAGCAGCTCACCGCTCCGAAATACACAAAATATACTATTAAATATCCAATCGACACTGCCATGGCTGGCAACATTTATCCACACTTTCAACATTAAACATTTCGGCCCACTTTTCATAATTAGCTGGGATAAAAGGCGAAAGCCTTGGAACGCGCGGATGTCTAATAAAATATATTAAGTACCCGAAATGGACGTTGAAGCCACCCTCACAGGCCGCACTCAACACTCCCATAGATAGGTAGATAGATGTCTTGCCAATTTAAGGGTTAAATGACTTGACCTGTACTATACTAAACCAACCTGACCTAACATTACTTATACTGACTGAACCTGACCGAATCTAACGTAACCTAATCTCACCGAACATAACCGAATCCAACCTATCATGACCTGATGCTAACCTTAACCTAACCTCAATCTGAATTGATCCTAACCGAATTTAAACCAAAAGTAAATCTAACCTAAACAGAACCTAAAACAAACCTAAATCGAACCTAAACTGAACTTAAACTGAACCTACACTAACCCTTAACTGAGCCTAACACGAATCTAACCCGAACCTAAACCTAACCTAAGCGAGCCTAATCTAACCTAACCTGAACCTAACCTCAACCTAAATTGATTCTAAACGAACCTAAACAATACTAAACTGAACCTACACTGACCCTAAACTGAACCTAATATGAAACTAACCCAAACCTAAACTGAACCTAACCCAACCGTGCCTAACCTAATCTAACCTAACCTGGACCTAACCTGAATCCAAACCCGAAACCCGAATCAAAAACAAAAAAAAACCAACACCCGAACCAATACTGAAGGAAAAACTGAACTCAAAACTGAAACCCAAACTGAATTCAACCTGAACCCAAACTAGAATCCAAACTGAACCCGGACCTAACTCGGAACTAAACCTGACATAAACCTGACCTAACCCGGACATAACACTATCCTAATCCTGACCTAACCTATCTTAACCGAACCATACCGAATATAAATAAACCTAACCTAATATATCTGAACCTAACCTATCCTATCTGACCTAATTGAACCTGACCAATTCCTGGCCTTACCGATACCTAACCTAACCCAGAAACATTATCTAAAAAGTCCAACTGATCCAACCAAACTACCTCTAAATCGATGAAACTACCTCTATAACGACCAAATTTACCAGTAGCTTATCAAATTACCTCTATAAAACTAAAACTACCAGTAAACTAATTAAACTACCTCTAAAACGAGAAACTACCCGTAAACCGATCAAGCTACCTCTAAAACGATAAAATTACCCTTAAACCGATGAATCTACCTCTAAACGATCGAATTACACGTAAACCGGCCAATTTACCTCTAACCCGACCAAACAACCGCTAAACTGATAATTACGATATAAATTTATAATTATTTTTCTTTTTTTACTTATTTAACTAAACATAAAACACTTTTACTTAATTTAAGTGTAGCAGCGCACACCGGGTATTGGCTACTATATATATATGGTTGATACATATTTTTTTGGGTTTTCCGCGTCATGGATTCAGGTTGGCCTCTCGCCACTGATTCTGAAGTTTCGACATGATCTCACTCGCCATTATCAAGGAATGATAGGTTTGAGTTACTGGCATAGATGTTATATTCTATAAACAAAGCATATCTGACATTCTATTGTGCCGTTAATACTTAAATATTAGTTAATCAAATTCCGTTTTCATTGCGGTCCGTTTTGGAAGCTGAACACCCATCCAAGGGTTGACCACGTTCCATGTTGCCCAATCGTGGTATTCCTAGGCTGTTTTGGGGATGACATGATAGGCAGCGAGAGCAGTTTTCCATGTAGGCCCCTAGATGGTAATATTTGGGCATCATCTCGGGTATTCATTGAATGTGGTTTTTTTCACAAAATCTACAACATATATTGTACTGACTCGATTTATTTCTTTATTTCTTTTCTTATATATTTATTATTATTATTACGAAAAGCGGTAGCGTGCCGAGGAAATTATAGGAATGCATGAAGTGAGAACAGGACTTCTAATAGGAATTTACACATTATTCTTCGACATAAAAGAAGCCATGGACACGGTTTACCAATCACTTTAATATATCTGTGAGAGCATGTTATCCTTAGGTTACATACGAAACATACTTGAGATAGAACTTGGAAGCACCATTTAATAATAGGTTAATATTTGATTAGGAGTGATTAAAATTTAATTGTGGACATTCCCGAGAGAATTAAAAAACTATATTACAAACTTCTACTTACATATTTACGAAATGGGCCCAACAGGGCGCTGAAATGTCGCCAGGGCGCTGCCCCGGGACCTCACTCGTCCGTTGGTGCCGCAGAGACTAAATTTGGTAAACCGTGTCCATGGCTTCTTTTATGTCGAAGAATAATGTGTAAATTCCTATTAGAAGTCCTGTTCTCACTTCATGCATTCCTATAATTTGCTCGGCACGCTACCGCTTTTCGTAATAATAATAAATAGATAAGAAAAGAAATAAAGAAATAAATCGAGTCAGTACATATATAAGCAAATTTTAGGGACCCTCATACCATCCTACGTGTGGCTAGTTGGTTAAGGCAATGTGTTACAACCCGGAAGAAAGGGGGTTCGAGTCCCGGTGGAGGCAGCATTTTTAAACTGGCCTAAATAATTAACGCCAGATTTTAACATTTGAACCTCGAAACCAGAAGCTAGTGTGGTAAACATTAGTGCTCCATGACTGACAAACTGTAAAGGACCTTATTTTAATGGTTGGAGACAGATAGAAATTATCATTCTTTAATCTCACTATTTAGGCCCAAACGGCCCCCGAACATTCATCTGGCCATCATAATCATAATTATTTTCGCCATGTTTAGTGCGAATGTGTGTGTAAATTGTGTGTTTCATCTTAAAGTTGTGTTGTCTCGGAGGAGATCCTAGCATTGAATTGAATACTCATTCATGGGACCCTGCATGTGTTTGTATGGTCAAAAAAGCATATGTATGATCCATATTTTAAATTTCCTCTCCCGATAGGTCGTTACACTGTAAGGCCTGCGTGGCGTGTGGCATGTAAAAGTACTTCTAAGGTGAGATGTTAAGCTAAGTTTAATGGAATTGAATTGTCTCGAATCTCTTAGGGAATTATTAAAATTCTTAAGTTTTTGTAAAAGTAAATTGTGATGTATTTTTCTTTTCTCTTACAGGTGAGTTTCTTTCTTAATTTGGGTCCAGAAATATCCAGTAATAAGAAAATGTAAGTAGCCAATTTGTTTAAATATTAACATGTGGATATGAGGCCAGCGGCTTGTTGATAGACCAAGAGCTTTCTATGGAGAGATATTATATATATTTACATGTTTTCTGTGTATATATTTTGTCTAACAAGGTAACTGTCAATCATTGCATGCCGAAACCTACCTTGAAATTTCTCCCAGAAAAGCTTTGTCATGTACCAAGAACGTGCCCAAAAAATTATCTGTCGTTTTAAAGTGCAAAACACAGAAATCGAAGACAGAATCCAGCAATGACAGCCCACTGTATGGGATATATGTACACCCTTCGACAACAAAAAAAATGAGTCATCTCTTGCACGCACATTTCTTGTAAGTCATACTCGGCACAGCGCTGGGTTCAAACTAGGAAACTAGTCATAATTGTGCAGTACCTGAGCTACTGTGTTATGTGGCATGAACTAAAGACTCTTCTACGTGTCCCGATAGCTCAGCGGTAAAGCACGCGGTCGCTGGTTCTTTTAATGAAGATCTCAGGTTCGCGCCTTCAATTACGCAGTTTTTTTCGTGATATTTGTATTAAAACGTTTTATGAATTAAATACATTTTATTTCGACATTTGAATTAATCTATACTTTTTAAGTTCATAATTTTTTTATGCCGTTGAGGTTATAACAATGTTAAATTATATATTTTTACCCGCTTTATATTAGCTTGACCTATGTAACGAACCTGTATCTGTGTAACGGAATCTTTGAACACGATTTTCATCCACTTAAAAACATTGGTTCGACTTGAAACTTTGTATACTTGTAAAGGACCCATGACAATACAATAATTTCATAATTTTTTTCTAAAATCCTGGCCATAATCAGCGGAAAATAAAAATAATAAAAACCTGTGTAATAGGTTACGGACTTATCGACTTTTTAGTCATTCGTTGTAAGAACTCAGTTAGTAGAGCGGTGGACTGTAGTGGTATATAATTTCAGCAATCAATAGGTCGCTGGTTCAAATCCGGGCCGGAGGTTTTTTTAGAAAACTATTAAGCAATTACATTTTCATGGGATTCCGGTTTATGACAATCAATTAAACTAAAAATTAAAAATAATAAATAATAGTTTAAAAAACTGAAACAACACGCTTTATTAGATAACCAAACAAAAAAATAAATAATAGTTCAAAAAACTAAAACAACGCGCTTTATTAGAAAACCGAACTAAAAAATTAAAAAATAATTTTAATATCCAACACGCTTGGGGAATAAAATAAAGTCAACAAAAAAATCATCTCTAACACATCTAGAATAAAACTAGAGTTATCTACAAAAAAAATAATTTTACCATCATAAGCGTTGGGTGATTTTTATGGTTTTTACATTTTCTTCTTAGAGACTTTACTTTTACCAATATCTGTTTATTATCAAATACATTAATTGATATAGAGCACCCCACGCTTTTGATATTAAAATTATTGTTTTTGTAGATAACTCTAGTTTTATTCTAGATGTGTTGGAGATTATTTTTTTGTTGACCACTTTAATTTTATCCCAAGCGTTTTGGAAAATAAAATTATTTTTCATTTTTTAGTTTGGTTTTCTAATAAAGCGTGTTGTTTTAGTTTGTTTAAACTACTATTCATTTTTACCTTGTATACTACCGTCTTCCTCAACTATCTAAAATTTTCGTTGATTTCACTCTAGGCCCTCATCTTCTGGAGTTGTAGTAGTAGTATTGAATTAACTGTATGTCTAATAGAGGGTTTTGCTTATTAGGCACATTTTCTTTGAGAATGTTTGTATTCTTGGCCTTCTTAATAATTTCGATTTCTTGTAAAATGTAAATGTTGTGTCTGTTGTTTTCTCTGTGTATAATTTACATTGTATTATCGATATTGTTGAAACTGTGGCCGCTTTCTGAAATGTGTTTAGCGAAATTTGATTTAATTGTTAAAGGAGAAGGCAAATCAAATTTCGCTGTTCACCAGGTTGAATCCAATCGAAAATGTATGGGCTAAGATGAAAATAGAGATGAACTCTAATTGGCCTGCAGATGCACGAAAAACGAAAGATGGCTTATGGGCACAAATTCAAGACGCCTGGGATGCTCTAGCCGATCGTCCATGTGCCTGTAGAAATGTTTTGCATCAATGCTCCGCAGATTGAGGGCGGCAATAGATGCTGAGGATTCATACACCCGATATTGATTTTGTTTTTGTTAAAGTTTTTCATTTTAGATGATATTATTTCCTTTCTTCATTTAATTATTAGACGGTATTCATTTATGTGTTTTGTGTGTGCATTGAAGCCATAAAACTCAAATATAAAATTAAATATGAAACTATATTACAGACGAAATGCTATCCTAACATTCAGTAAAAAAAAAAGCAGAACGGGAATCGAACCCGTCAGGTTATGTACGCAGATGTTGTGTGTTAAACCGCTCGACCACGGAAACACACAAAGGCAAGCTCTCTCTTTTATGTTACTTGAGTGTGCACTACGTTAACTAGCAAACACCACAGTACTATTTCTGAAAACGTGTTAATGTGATTAAGGCTTCTGCGAGTGCTCACGAAGTTCCCCGATCGGTTGATAGAATCAAGACATGACTCATTTTTTTGTCTAAAGGTACGTACACACCTGCGCGCCGCAAACACGAACGGCGCGCGCGCCGCACCATGTTCGTCAGATTTGGACGGGGTTTTAAGGTGCGCGCGAACGGCGCGCGCGTCTCTCACCACGATCCACTCATTGTCGGTTTTTTCCACGAACACTTTGATGGTTCGCTGTTTATATTTGGACGGGTACCTGAGAGGTTCGTTGTTTTCGGTGCGCACCTATTATTTGAGTATGGAGTGGTAAGAGGAAAACATGTTAAAACTTATTGATATTTATAGAAGCAAGCAATTATTGTGGGATCCTCAACATAAGGATCATTTTTAAAAATCATTGAAAGGAGATGCCTGTTTTTTTTCAATGTTATGTGTTTTTTTTTTCGTGTGTGCTGTAATTGTATGAATAAATTAAAATGATTTAGAAAACATTATTTATTTAAGACGTTCATTTCATAATATTATGTATGAAGTATCACAAAACAATACAATATATAAACACATTTATTACTAATTATTTATTTATTTCTTCAAAGACTCCAAAGAGCTAGATTGCTCATGTTAAGGGGCAATGTACAAAAAATAATGTCCATAAAACAATTAACAATAAAAACAAGAAAACAAATTCAGGCATAAGTTTAAGTAATACAAACTACTATAGATGCACAATATATATATATACACATATAAATACAACATTTAAACAGGATAATATTAATAATAATAAAATTAACAAAATTAACTAAGAAAGCAGTGAGAAATTTTTTTTAATACAATTATAAAAATGTTTAACATTCGTGAAATGTTGATATTCAATAGGTAAGATATTGTAATGGTTGATTAATGCATAACGAATCTCTTTATACTTTTTTTTTTGAGAAACTAGTATCTTTGTGCAATAAAGTACCTCTAGTATAATAATCATGTACATCTTTATTAAAAATTAAGGCCATGTTATGGTGAGATAGATTCTTAATAATTTTAAACATATATATATACAAATCATATATTTTTAAATTCCTTTAATGCTATAATATTTGAAAAAGTATAAATAAAGTTATAAGATGTAATAAGTAATAAGCGTGACCAGACGTCCCGATTTTGGCGGGACAGTCCCGATTTTTAACAATGCGTCCCGCGGCATTTTAAAAAAAGTCCCTATTTTTTGGGAAAGAATGCAAGACAAGCGGGAGAACGGAAAGGGAATATACGGTTTTCGCCGCCCATGTAGCTATTTCACCAGGATATGAGTTTTATATTATTTTTGTAAATTTTGTAATGTTAAACTTTAATAATAACAAATCATTGTTGAGAACTGCTTATCAAAGTTAACATTGTTGATTCGACCACCATTGTTTGGTAAATAAAGTGCGGACAAAAAAATCGCAATTGAGTGTTGAGACTTCGAAAGTTATTTTATGTGAAGAATAATTTAACAAATTCTTGTGAAAAAATTCATGACCTTTTAAACAACGACAGCAATCTACTTAAAAAAAATCACTCAAATGAGAAATATGCCAAAGAATAAAATAATACTGGTACTATACATAATTTTGTAATGTATTACATTTGTAAATTATACTTATGTTGATATTATTTTTGCGTTCTATAAAATTTTTGTTGCTCCATAGAGTATCTTTACATTTTATAATCAAATAAGACCAACATATTTTTTCATATTTCATAATATTTTGGCGAAATGTTCATATTTTAGTACACATTTAATATTCCTTCATATTCTTCAATTTTTTAAAATAAAATTTCAATAACTGATTAAAAACATGTTTGAAGTGATTGTAGAGACATGGTTGGTTACACCTGCTCTGCAAAATGTCTACTGAAGGTTTGTGGGTTTCCTATGGATCGCAGGAAGTTCGTTGAAATTAATCATTTCGACGAACATAACACGCGCCATGCGCGCGCGTTCGCGGCGCGCATATGTGTACGTACCTTAAGGGTGTACATCCCTGCATGAGTTAAGGTGGCCATATGTACTAGACATTATTTTTCATATACAGCAATTGAAAATAATGTAATTTTTTATAGTATTATAAGCTTACAACTATCAGAATTTCAGATTCATTTTCAATTTGATTCATGAAATTTGTTTATACAATTTAATTTATTTCTATTTGTACCTTACTCACTGGCACTATCGAACCCGTAGGTTCGGCGATCCATAATGTGTATCTCACAACTTTTAACCAATTTTCATACAATTTGCACTAAATTATTCAAGAGAATGGGGAATGTTTCGTAGAATTTTCATTTAATTGTTTTTAAAGTAATTTATTTAAAAAAATTCTTCCTTATTGTTTGAATTTTAAAACTTAAAATTGTTTAAGAGATCACTTTCATTGTTATTGTTCTCAGGAAAGTAGGGAACCTGCATGCAACAATTTGCTTCAATTTAAAGCAAAAAAAAAAAAATGAAAATAATCCAAATCTGTATGAAGATGTGAAGTTTTAAAATAATGAAAATGTAGGAAAAACCAGTTTTCAGTAAATCGCATGCAAAGATATTAGTACATTTTCACCCACATGACTGGTAGTACACCTTCTGCTTCATACATAACTCCTTCATTGACAATAGTTCCTCTTCATTTTGTGACCTTTCAAATACGTTCTTCGATCCCTTAAATCTTTCGTTGTTTTTTTTTTTTTTTTTGTGCACGTTAGTATGCAAAGTTGGTCCATACGACTAACTGAATCTTCCATGAACTTCCCTTATTTATACATGAAATAATGATGCTATATCAATAAACCAGACATTTTTTAAAACTACAAAAGAATCCTTTTTTATCAAACAAAAAAAACGGAAATTGTGTTTTTTTCAACATTTAAGAGTATATAGCCACCTGAAGCACATAATGGTGTGAGGCGGGACGCGGCGTGGACGGCGGGTAGTAGGGTTTTCCAATCTGCCAATATAGGAGTTATATTACTTCCTTATTAAAGCCAGAAGGAAAACGCCCAGTTGGTAGACCAAAAATGAGGTGGGAGAACAACATTAACTATGATTTGAGGGAAGTAGATTATACAGGGAATGATTGGAAAGCATTAGCTCAGGATAGGGATGTATGGAGAGCTTATGTCCGTGCGGCCATGAACCTACGGGTTCGATAGTGCCAGTGAGTAAGTAAGTATATTACTTCCTTATTGTTTAGATGAGAGATTTGGCGTTCGATTTTAGTGTCTTGAAATTATATATATATATATATATATATATATATATATATATATGACACGGTCTTTGTACATCATAACACATCTCTGGAAGAAATTTCAAGGTAGGTTTCGGCATGCAAATGGTTGACAGTTCCCTTGTTAAATTTACACTCCATAAAGTACCGCTATTTTATTGATTTTTGTTATTTCTATAGACAATTAACTATAAATCTTAAAAAGAAGAATTGTTCATGATAGTTGGAGTTTCTTTCTTGGAGCTGAAGAATAATATCTCTTGCGTGAGGAAGTTTATGTAGGGAAAATAAGATTTTTTTTTCTGTCTCTACATTTGTGCTTTATAAAGTCTAGTTTTTGAAGAGATATAAAAAGGAAGTCTAAAAGCATTTATACAGAAGCGACAGGAAATGTGAAGGTTTTAAAAATACAGACGTAGGTCGAGGAGACGCGCCTACAAGTCTGGGACTACAGACGCCCGATTCTGCAATTTCTTCTCTGCGAAAATGCATTCACGTCTGTGTAGCTAACCCTTTTAACTAGATTTGCAAAATCAATACCAGCTACTGTTGTGTTTTCCTGACCTGGCAAGTTATCTGACATGAATAGAATCTGTCATGTTATTTTTACGTCATCTAACCGCATTAAACACAAGCCAGATAATGCGCAACAAGTTAGCAGAATTCACAATACATTCTGCCGACAGAAGCCTCCAATTAAAAACTTATAAGTAATGCCACGAGTGATTTCCAATTTATCTAGAGGATTTGGAAATCAAGAGTGGCATATCTTAGGACTATTTAACGAATAAAATTCAGCTGTTTACTCACAAATCATTATTTAAATATAGTTATTTTAAAACATTTATATATTTAATGTAAATGGCGATGTTTGAAAACAAGTCAGAAATGTTTGGTTATGTTTAATTTGTTCATCCACTGCAACTAGTTCATATTATTTATTGCCAAATAGGATCGCAATATTGTAAGAATGCACCCCATTGGAGAAAAAATGAAACACATCAAACTGTATATTATAACCAACATTATACGTTATTAATTTTTTTCGGAAACAACTCAGTAAAATCAGTATTTAAAACCACAATTATCAAATGCATTCAAGGAATCTCTGCATCATATGCTATACCTATTCAACGTATTTGTTTGAGAGTCAGTCATTGCAAAATAATGCTCTGACCTGTTCAGAATATTAAAAGAAGGTGCTTTCTTTATTTTGGTAAACACAATTCGATAAATATCGAGGTGAAACACGACTGCCATTGGTTGTAAAACAAAATTAATTGAAACGTGATTGGTCTTTAACTCCCATTTAGAACATGAGTAAAATAATCTTTGGAAAGATATTGCTCCATATATGTAGCCTATAAGTTGATGACCTGGCTTTGTATCTGTAGGTACCCACTGTTTTCTTCTTCTTCTTCTTAAGACATTTTAGAACTGCCTGAAAGAAACCAAATAGTAATGTTTCCTGATACCGAAAACGGGGATAATTTTGTATCCCTTTTTTCCCTTTTTTGTGACTTTAGCCATTTTGTCCCACTGTTTCAATTAATCCGTCCCGCCCCATAGCCCAGTGGTTAAGGCAACATGCCTTGGCGCAGAGCTACGGGGCTTGCGCTGGTTCGAGCCTCTATGGGGGAAGAAATTTTATCATGAAATTTCTGCCAGTATGGGACCGGTGCCCACCCAGGATCGTGATGCATTTGGGTAGCTACAATAATTAGCTGCTCCAGGTTAAAAAAAACCGATATTACGGCTGGGGACTCGACATGCTGACCACATATCACCCCTACACTGGCTGCATGATCGTCTACCTTTGTGATTAACACATGTGGATGTGGGGTCATCGGCCGGATGATAGGCCAAGGGCCTTCTAGGCCTGTAGCACCATGAATTCGCCATTAATCCATATTCTGATATTTTTCTCCATTTTAAAAATATTTTATACGTGTATTTAGTCATTTAATTTACGTTGCAATGTTAAATACGTACCGCGGTTCCCTAGCGTCAGTTTCTTAACCAACCTAATTTAGTAATGCTTATTTACCTACATAACAAATTACATTATAAATATTAATTGTATTCATAACTTGTAATCGTTTATATATGTATATTGTAATTTAGATTTAAGACTATTTTTTGTTTGTATTTTTTTTTAAACCTGGTTGAGTGGTAGACAAGGCCTTAAGGCCTTAACTCTGCCAGGTAAAATAAAGCTATTATTATTATTATTATTATTATTATTATTACATACATAGCGAAACGTGGATTCTTACTTTTAAGAGAGGAATGCAGATTATGAGTATTTGAAAATAAAGTTCTATGGATTTTTTTTGACAGGTGAACGGAGATGACTTACATAACAGTGAATTACATGGTCTTCATAGGAAGCCAGATATAATAAGAACAGTTAAGTCTCATAGACTGCGGTGGGCAGGACATGTGGCAGGAATGGGGAATGAAAGACGTGCATGAAAGATTCTTATAGGGAAACCAGAGGGAAAACGTCCAGTCGGTAGACCAAGAATGAGGTGGGAAAAATAACATTAACCAAGATTTGAGGGAAGTAGATTATACAGAGAATGATTGGAAAGCATTGGCTCAGGAGAGGGATGTATGGAGAGCTTATGTGCGCGCGACCTTGAACCAATGGGTTCAATAGTGCCACTGAGTTACTTAGTTATGGCCATGTAAAAATAATGGCAAAAGATAGATCCGCAAAAATATACTAGAATGTGGGACACCTGATAGAAGAAGTAGTCTGCCCAATTAAAGTGGATTGATGGCGTTTCAAGTAGAATGTGGGTAAAAGTATTTGACGATGGAGATTGGAGTGACAGAAATGGTGAGGAGAAAAAGAATAGATTCATTGAGCTCAGGACGATGTTAGGAAACATTGTGAAGCATGTTAAATAAAATGTTTTGATAAATTACTTACCTGGTGTTGAGTGGGCGTGTTTTTGAATGTGGGTGTGTTTTATTGTGCACTTTGAAGCAGATTACGTGGTTTCAATTCCCGACGTATCTGTGGCTTACAGCT
Organism: Diploptera punctata; assembly: GCA_030220185.1. Lineage (NCBI taxonomy): Eukaryota > Metazoa > Arthropoda > Insecta > Blattodea > Blaberidae > Diploptera > Diploptera punctata. The sequence goes on along the minus strand of JASPKZ010002677.1, from coordinate 401,251 downwards.
CACCTTGATCATGAGTGTTGTGCAATAAAAGGGAGGTGACCCCGTGTGACTCTACGTTAATCGAGTTTTAGCGGAGGTCATTGTATCAAGTCGCCATTCTTCTACAGATAACAAAACATTCACGATTATAAATTCTGACATAAAATACATCCTCAAATCTTTAGAGCAGTGGTTCTTAGTATGTGCGCCGCGACCCACAATCTTTGACAAGTCTAAATTAGTATGATTACGATCGGGACAGTTTCCTGGGTGAGGATTTTTCTTGGGTTTTTTTCCTCACGTGTAAGACAAATGTCAGGAAGCTTAGAGTCCAACGGTCCCCGAAAATCATCCGACCATCATCATCCTTATCATCCTTCATCGGTGCGGAAAGCAACTGGAAGCTACCACATCTATAGGCCTAATTCCCTAGCAAAGCTGTAAAGCATAGCGTGAAAATGCTATAATTGTAGTGAAAGACCTGCCCTCGGGCAGAATTACTATTGATGGACTCACCTGTAAGACAAATGTCAGGAAGCTTAGAGTCCAACGGCCCCCGAAAATCATCCGACCATCATCATCCTTATCATCCTTCATCGGTGCGGAAAACAACTGGAAGCTACCACACCTATAGGCCTAATTCCCTAGCAAAGCTGCAAAGCATAGCGTGAAAATGCTATGATTGTAGTGAAAGACCTGCCCTCGGGCAGAATTACTATGGATGGACTCAGTGATTAGCGGCTTCGTGGCGCAAGCCGTTAGACGCTCGCCTCTCACCGCTGGGATCCCGAGATCGAGTCTCAGCCACTCCAAGTGGGTTTCGTGGTAGACAAAACAGAGCTTGGATAGGTTTTCCTCGGGGTTTCTCCCGTTTTCCCCTGCCACAAATTTCATTCCACAATTTCTCCATATTCATCTTATCCATTTCGTTTCATTTCATTCATCCGCCCCTGTGACGGTGCGTCAGCACTCTTGTAGTTCACGACGTCTATAAATATAGGGGCTTCATCTCATCTCATTCCTCGACCCGACCCTGAGTTGGACACGATTTGAGGGTACATATATATATATATATATATATATATATATATATATATATACACACACATACACTTATTGATTAGAAATGAACGTAGGCCTTCGAAGGCCTGTACCGGAATACTTTATATTTAAATATTTTATAATTATGACCTTACTCGAGATAGGTTTGAAACATGCTGTGATCTATTTCTAGCATTAGAAGTAGATACTCCTGGTACATTTTTAGTGTTGGTTTCCAGGGACCCAGTTTTCCTTCTTATAAATGGTTCCCAAATTACAAGCAAATTATTTAGAGTTCTGCAGTATCTGCACCACAAATATAGTGAATAAAAAGTAAAGAAGAGATTACTCACATTTTCAATTAATTTCACTTCCATAGCTATAGTAAGGTAGGCTGCCTAGTTTTAGTTATAGCACGGGTAAGTATGTGGTTCTCTACATCTTGCAGGAGGTCCATCAAAGCAGGATCGTCGCGCGAAGCAGCAAATTTTTGGAGATCATTCATATTCAACAATGCTTGTTTGTAGCTAACTATATTCAGCTCCCGTGGAGCATCTTCTTTCTCTTCTTTTTCTACTTCGGAAATTTGAGTTCCTTCACATCTCGAGGACTCCCCTGTCGTTTCATTTAAAGAATCGATGGCTGGTTCTGTATTTTGTGTTGTTGCCAACTCATTGTCGAAATTGATAACATCTTCAAACTCAGTTGCAGAATCCACGTCTTTAGTTAGGGCGGCAATTATTGTTAACTTTTCCTTCACCTCATCATGTTCAGTGAATGTTTCTTAACAAGGAAGTCCTGCTTAAAAAAAACACTTTTTTACCATCTCTGGGGGAACTTTCTCCATAGCTTGATGAATCTACTTCACTGTATCAAAAACGTTAATCTGCTTGATGATTTCTGACACATTTGAGCAAGTACCCATCTTGGTGACTAACGACTGTAACACAAATTTTGCTGTAATGCGATTTAAGGGCGTAAATGACACCTTGGTCCATAGGTTGGATGATGGATGTTTACAATAGCAACTTTACATTAGTCAATTCAAGGTTTGGATGGCATGTAGCATTGTCTAAAAAACAGAATAACATTCCGATTTTCATTCTTAATTTTCATATTGAAACATTTTAGCTATTCTTCCATGATAGAGCCAGTCATCCAGGCCTTCTTGTTACTTCTTCATGTGACTGGTACAGATCTGCGGTTCAAATTTCTAAATGCCCTTGGACATGCAGACTTTCCAATACAACTGGTTTTCCAAATTTGCCTTCCATATTAGCACAAACAAACAGTGTTAAACGTTCCTTGGACGTTTTCCCTCCAATGTATTTGTCACCACGCACAACTAAGGTATAATTAGACAAAACTCTGAAGAAAATACCTGTCTCATCCCCATTGTAAATGTTTATATGTTCATATCCCGCAACCAAAGTCTGTACTTTGTTCTTCCATTCTGACACTGTCTGCACGTCAACGTCATTGGCTTCTTCACAAATGCGATTGAAAACTATGTTATGACGGGTTTTAAAGCTTTCTAGCCAACCATTAGAGGCTTTAAAATTTCCGTTTCCTAAAGATTTTGCAACTTGTAATGCCTGTTCCTGAAAGATCGGGCCTGAAATGGCCATATACCTCGCACGCGCACCAACAAACTACTCATATATGTGGCACTGTTTATCGCTTGATTTTCAGAAATTTTTCCTAATCGTTTCACATCGCCCGATTTTCCTTCAAACCAGATTTTCTTAATTTTGTCTTTATTTTTTAAAATGTCATAAATTTGGGTTTTTAGCAGTTCGCTTTTCTTTCTCGTGTTCGTTTATAACTTGAATTTTCTCACGCAGTGTAATAGTTTTACATGCACGCTTTAAAGATATAACGTATTGAACTGAAATACAGACAAAATAGTGTATGTAACAGAGCACAGTTTGCACGGCAATACAAAACAACTTTTACACAAAAGCGAGAAGGAACTCAACTACAGGAAGACTTCAACCGGACTGAAGAGTTTCCTAACTCCCTCGCAGGTTACATAAGCAGGCAAGGAAAAGCGAGGGATTCCCCGTTGTTACACATAAGCAAGGATATGCCCATAATACAATGCCAGCACGAGAAGGTAAAACGATATAATATAGAAGCGTCATATAAACAATTTTCACGTGTCGTCATTAATACTGTAATCAGAACGTGGTCAATAATAATTTTCCGTCTTACTGAAGTGAACATTCACTATTGGTACTTTTTACATATAAAATCGTACCGTTCTAATTTTTTTTTTTTTTTCCGTCTGTACAGTTTCGTTCTTATAAAGATTCCGGCTAAGACAAGTTTTACTGTATGTATATATATATATCCCATACATTCCTCGTTGATACATGGGTCCTTCCCTAGCGGGAGTTTCTTGACGAAGGCTACTTGGTTACACCAATTTCCCTGCAGATGACAGTGAGTAACGTGTGGTCAGCACATCGTCTCAATAAGGGAACTGCGGTATTACTTCGATTGAAAGGTCGGTTAAATATTGTTCAGAGGCACTGATTTAGGATTGAACCCGAAAATCTTCACACTCGGGACCCACGGCTTAAAGTCCCCTTGATTTTTCCGTTTTAAAAATCCTGCGTTTGCAGCCGCGTCCCTTGGGACTAGAGACAAAGAATATAACCACTAGACCACAGCGACCAACAACGTACACTTAGCGACAAAAATAATGGGCCGACTCTTGATCTAGAATATTTCAAGTTCTAACGCGCGATTCACACGACGAAAGTAATTGCACAGTAGCCCTACTATACGTTTCCCTTCCCCTGTCGATTAATTAAGAATCTAGTTTGGTTCAGTCGTCCAGGGGTTGCAACAAGAGCATTCTTTCTAAACACAACAAAGCAACGGAAGCTTAGCTCAGTGCTTAGTGGTTTGAATCGTATGTAAGAGGTCACAGGTTCGATTCCCGGTGAGGTTAATTTTTTAATTATTAAAATGCTTTCTGTGTAATTCTGTATGTCCATTCTTAAAGAAAAAAACGTACTAACTATTTGGTAGTATTACTATTTTTATTATTAATATTATATTTATTTATTTATTTATTTATATACAGGTTTACTGTGTAATAAAATATCTTCCTATACCCAAAGCTTTTTAAATTTTTATTTTCTTTTTCCATTCTTCTCAATCTCATTCCGATTCTTCCAGATCTAGCTCCCTCATAATTAACTCTTCTTACATCATCCATCCATTTAAATCTAGGTCGACCATTCTTTCCTTTTCCAGGTGGAATCCATTCCAAAGCTTGTCTGGGTAATCATTTCTCTGCATCCTACGTATATGACCATACCATTCTACGTAGTTGTCTGTATCACACAAAATCTAAAATTGAATCTTAGACTTTCATTTGTTGTGTCATGATTGAATTCTGATTTTTTTTTTTTTTTTCAATTTAGAATGTCCAGTTAAGCGTCTGAAACAATCCATTTCAGTAGATATAAGCTTTAAACTCAAACTTTTATTCAACAGCCAAGTTTCTGCACCGAATGTTAGAGTGCTTTGAATTATGAATTTATAAATTTCTAATTTGGTATTTATTCTTATCCCAGAAAACTCCGTTTAACATTGTTATTACCTTTTACTGCCTTTTCGAATTCTATATTTTATATAATTTTCTTGGGCACATTTTGAGTTAATTTTGATCCCCAAGTAATTACATTCTTCACATCATTTGATACATCCCATTATTATTATTATTATTATTATTATTTTATTATATTATTATTTTATTATTTTATTATATTATTATTTTTATTATATTATTATTTTTATTATATTATTATTTTTATTATTGTCCATCATCTATGGACTATTATTATGCTGAACTTGACATATATAAACTAAATATTGTAATTGAAGGGTGAAACTTTTTCCTCACTAATACGTAATAAATAAACTCATAAATCCATCCATCCGTAGTAAGGCAGGTCCTTCACTGCAATCATATCATTTTCATGCTATGCTTGCAGCTTTACTAGGGAATTGTAGGTATGGTAGCTTCCCGTTGATTTCCACACCGGTGAAGAATGATGATGATAATGGCCATATGATTTCGGGGACCGTTTGGGCCTTAAAGTTTACCTGACATTTGTCTTACAGGTGAGGAAAAACCCCCGATAAAACCTCACTTAGAAAAACGCCCCGACCGGGGATCGAACCCGGGCCCGCTGCGTGACAAGACAGAACACATAAATATATGAAGCTATATTTTATTACATAAATTTATAGCATTATTATTAAAACGTGGTACTGCACACACAATCAAATTTATACCGGTAGCTAAACAGTGTTACAGAGTTTTACGAAAGCAGGAATACTACTTAAGATAGTGTAAAGTGGACGTAGATTACGTCAAAGGAATTAAATGTTGTAGGATGTATTTTGCGAAAATATAAATGAAAGAAAAAAAAAAATTGTATGATTCGAACTCTGACTTTGACTTACATTTCACCTTCATGTAAGTAATTCAGCGATCTACGCTACTCGAACGTCTGATACTAGTTGCCGTGTTTACTTTTACACTATGCACGAGAGTTGAACTTTATTTAAAATGTCGCAATTTGAGTAATATCGCATTTGTCGAACACTCGTAAATATCCAGAAACATGTCTCCTTCACTGTTATTGAACTATTTAAGACGATTAAAATTAAATGCAGCGTATTTAAGAAGACATTATTGTGTGATTGTGTGTTTAAATTATGTTTGTGGATAGATACTGGGAACGAAATACTAAATAAAGAGTTCGAAGTATTTAGAATCTTAAGAGAACTAGACAGTGTTATTTTCTTGTATCCCTAAGATGAAGTCGTGACAATTCGTGGAAAAATGGAGAAATATGATCGTATTTCGGACATTAAATATGGATCGATGTACCTCACTTGTGCTATCGAACCCATAGATTCATGGCCGTGCGAACATAAGCTCTCCACACATATTTTTCCTTAGCTTATGTTTTCCAATCACCCCCTGTATAATCTACTTTCCTCAAATCATGGTTAATGTCGTTCTCCCACCTCATTCTTGGTCTACCAACTGGGCGTTTTCCCTTTGGTTTTCCTACAAGAAGTTTCCGTGCACTTCTTTCATTCCCCATTCGTGCCACATGTCCTGCCGATCGCAGTCTATGCGACTTAACTGCATCTGGTTTCCTGTAAACATAATGCAGCTTAAATATGAATATGATACACATATTATGAACACGTTGCAGTTTGTCAGACAATCCGTCACATAGGCTACGGCAGTTAGTAGAACGTCGCAATAGTCAAAATACGGCTACACTAAGGTTTTGACTCGGAATTCTTTTAGCACGTGGTAATAAACTTTTTGTTTGCCTTATTTTATTAGACATCGAAGAGAGAGTTATTGTCGTTTCGTACATTGAAAATAGTGTGTGTGACATTTTGAGTCGAGATGTCTGGTGCCACTCTGCAACAAGCACCTAATGAACGTCAAAATCATATTCCATTTATCATGATGTGAATAGGTACCATGCCTTCACTTGCTAGAGAATATAATGGCGTTTGATCAGTTACGTATTGATTTATATACACTTTTGTTTCTCGGAATTTGAATTTAACGGAAAACTATATTATTTACTTTCTTCTCCATCTTAGGGCTAGCATTATTTTGTTAGTTTATGATCGCTTTAACGATGAAATCGCATCATTTTATGAATTTTCAAATTCAGTTCAGTTTGAATTATATTTCATATGTTGACAAGCCCAAATCTTTGTTATTATATGGATCATTTAACCCTGGTGAAGTGGAAGAGAAGACCTTACGGTCATAACTCCATCAGGTAAAATAAATACATAAGTAAAATAAAAACCTTATACATTACCAGTCCACCGCTGTGGTCTCGAGGTAGCGTACTGCCTTGTCACGCAGCGGGCCCGGGTTCGATCCCCGGTCGGGGCAGTTTTTCTGGGTGAGGTTTTTATCTGGGTTTTTCCTCACCTGTAAGACATGTCAGGAAAACTTTAAGGCCCAAACGGTCCCCGAAATCATATGGTCATCATCATCCTTATAATTATCATCATCATCCTCAACCGGCGTGGAAAGCAACGGGAAGCTACCACACCTACAATTCCCTAGTAAAGCTGCAAGCATACATGAAAATGCTATGATTGTAGTGAAAGACCTGCCCTCGGGCAGAATTACTGTGGATGAATGGATACATTACCATCCACGTTACGAGATATCACTGCGACTTATATTACGAATATTTTTTTTTTGTGGTCTAGAGGAAAAAAAAGTCTTTATAGTTAAACATTTTTTCTTTTATTTTTTTGGAGATATATCTATTTACACAGCCATTTGAATTATATTTTTCCACTTCCTAAACTTTTTTTGGAATGCATTCTATTATGCGACACAAGGGCTCATGTTATCCCAACATATGAAAAAAATGTTAAATTAATGTATACATTTTTTAAAATATTAAAATAAGTAGGCCTACATGATATACCAGTCGTCTTCAATTAAAATGGATTTCTGTTTAAAAATTTCGTCTCTTAGTTAAAACCATGTAGGTCTTTCAAAAATCTTTCATCTTCGGCATGTCATTTGGTACTATATATGTATATGGTACTTATTTTAATATTAAAAAAAAATCACTCCATAACCTCAATTGTGATTTACAATGAATTTTAGAAGTATTATTAATGCATAAAACGGCTAATCTTCCAGTTATACTAAATGCATCGAAACAAGGTTATTAAGGGAGGAGAAAATATTACAAGTATTTGAATATAATAATAATAATTCCAAGGCGCGACAGGACTAGAAGTCCCTTAGCCTATCATCCGACCGCTGGTCTCACATCCACATGTGTCAATCACAAAGGTAGATGATCATCTAGTCAGTGTAAGGGGTGACATGTGGTCAGCATGTCGATTTCCCCAGCCGTCATAGCTGGTTTTCTCAACCTGGAACCACTACTTATTGTAGCTACCCAAATGCCTCACGATGATGGGTGGGCATCGGTCCCATACTGGCTGAAATACCATGAGAAAATTTCTACCCCCATTGAAACTCGAACCAGCGCAAGTCCCGTAGCTCTGCGCCAAGGCATCTTGCCTTAACCACGGCAAAGTTCTTAAAAATAAATGGGAAAAAATGTACAAGCAGGGATGTGAATGGAGAAGATTAGAAAATAGGAAGCTATAACCCTATTGTATTTATGTGACATCGGTTATAATAATAAGAGTTAAACCTCATAGACTGCGATGGACAGGGCATAAGGCATGAATGGAGCATGAAAGAGGAGCATGGAAACTTCTTATATGAAAACCAAAATGGAAGATCCCGGTAGGTAGGCCTAAAATGAGATCAGCGAATAACATGATTTGAGGGAGGTGAATTATGCTGAAAATGATTTGTAAACTTTCGCTATTGATAGGGATGCATGGAGAGCTTACGTTCGTGCGGCTTTGCACCTCCAGGTTCACTAGTGTCGGTGGGATAGTATTAAGCGTCAAAGTGCGTTAAGAACATTATTTCGCAAGTCCCTCACAGATGACGCAAGAATGGAAAATTATATGATAAAATATTACTAATGTTGTTTCGCGTTAGCTTGTGAATTTTGCACACAAATAGCGTGTTCATTGTATACAGTCAATTCGCCGGATGTTGGGGTGTTACTGTAGTGTCAAGGCATTTTGATTTTGCTGTCAGCTGGCATGATGTATCTTGTCCTGTTTCCATAGTCTGTGCAATTTCCATTAATGTTATTTAACATGCTATCGATTGAAGTATAGATATATGCGTATTTAATGTGTATAAAACATGGTATCATCGAAATCAGTTTCCATCGACATAAGTTTTTGTAGAATTTCCATGCTTCAGCTGCATAATTATGTGACAGTACTTGTCATTATTTAATTGTATTTTTGTAATTTATTTTTCCTAATTATGTGTCTGTCCTATGAAACATAAAACATGGAAATTCAACAAAAACTTAGAACAAACACTTATTTCGATGGAAATGTATTTCTTGAGAAGAGCAGCAAGATGTTCAAAATTATAAAACAAAAAAGAAAGGAAGTGAAACGAGAAAAATGAATATTTAGTATTCAATAGTAGATTGCATAAGATGTACGCATTAATATGGGCATGTATGACCAATGCAGAAGAAAGATTACCCAGAAAAAAAAATAGGATGGTGTCCACCTGGAAGAAGAAAGAAAGGAAGACCTCGAAATTCATGGATGCAAGAAATACGAACTGGAATGGGAACAAGAGGACTGGAGGACATGGAGTGAATATATAGGGACGAATGGAGAAGGAAAATAAAACTTAGGCACAGAAAGATGTGTATACATTTAAAATCTGTATTTAAATGATGATTAATTGAAATTTAATAATCCATATTCTATGGTTCCCATACTTTTGCCTATAGTAGGTTATTCTTCATCCTTATTAATACAACCTCAGGAGAAAATATGTCTCCCTAAACAGGGATTTGAATCGAGAAAGTCCAACTTGATAAGCTGGTTCTGTTACCAATCAGTAACTCAAATCATAGAAGGACTAATTCGTATAACTGGAGATCTTTTGTTTAAATCCCTGTCCATACAGAACTTTTTTCTACTTAGTTACACGATCTTCTTCGGAAACTAGATATAATAAGAACAGTTGAAGTCCTATACTGGGGCGGACAGGGCATGTAGTACGAATGGCGAATGAAAGAGAGGCATAGATACTCCTTGTGGGGAAAACAGACGGAAAGCGCACAGTAGGCAAGCTAAGAATAAAATTAACTATGATATGAAGGAAGTAGATTGTACAGGGGATGATTGGTAAATATTAGCTCAGGATACGAATGTGTGGAGAGCTTATGTCCGCGCGGCCATGAACCAATGGGTTCAGTAGCATCAGTTAGTTACTTAGAAATGCGGGTTTTCCTGAAACTCGAAATTAAAAAATCGCTCTAGCAGCTACCATGTTTATTGCAATGTAACTGGATTTAAATAACAAAATAAATGTATATTCCCTAAATTGTTCAAAATTCGACAGTAAATTCGACTAGGTGAAGAATTCGCTTAGTTTACCCATTTCCATTATGACGGAATTTTCTCTTCCCTGGAAATCTAGTTTTTTTTTTTCCGATAAGCTCATCTGCGGCATTCTTCTGACATGACCATACCATTCTAATTGTGTATATTTAATAAAGTCTAATATAGAATTACAAAAATTAGTTCAAACGAAAGTTATGATGCTGAAATTAATCAGAGGTTAATTAAGGGCAAATCTGCAATATCAAAATTAAATGGTGTTTTATGGGATAAGAATATAAGTTATAAAACAAAAATAAACTTTTTAATACAATAATAAGGAGTGCAGTGGCATACGGTTCAGAAACATGGGAATTAAAATTTAGAACAGTAAGTAAATAAAAGTCTGCATAAATGGATTTTTGGAGGCGTTCTCATCTGGCATTTATAGAGGAGATGGTGATAAGAAAAAGTGTAATTAAACGAAATTCGAATGTTCATATTTCAATTTTCTGGATTTCATAAAGAATCGAACAATTAAAAAGAATGACAAAAGGCGGATTCCCAAGAAGAATACTAGAATGGATGCCATGTGGTAGAAGAAGAAGAGGGCGGTCAAAAATAACGTGGATTGATGGTGTTTTGAGCAGCATGAGAGAGAAAGATTGTACAATGGAGACTGGAATGACATAGATACTTGGAGGAGAACGACAGTAGATTAATTTTGGCGCAAAAAGGTTTCAAACATTGTGAAACCTGCTAAAATCATCATCATCATTCATGTATTAGGCCTTTGCCTGTTCCGATCTCACATCTGTTCAGCCCGGCGCTTTCTTGGTCCTCCCACCGATCTTCGTCCTCCAGGATTATACATCAGTGCCATCATTGGTGTCCTATCCTCTGTCATTCTTTGCAGATGTTCTATCCAATTGTTCTCGTGTTCATCTATTTGTTGAAGTGATTACACTTTTAGTTCCTCTCTTATATTCTAATTTCTAATATGGTCTTCTCTTGTACAACCTTTCACAACCCATAGGAATCTCATTTCCGCTGCCTGAATTTTACTTTTTTCTTTTTCCTTCAGGACTCAGGCCTCATTTGCATACATCGCCACTGGTAGTGCTATCGTTGAGTAAAATCTTAGCCTGCGTCTGGCTGGAAACCCACCACGTAAAAGATCTTTCTCAATAGTCTTTTCCAGTATTTGGCCTGCGATATAACTTAAGAAGAAGAACAAGAACCTGCTAAATAAATAATAATATAGAATTTAGGACATTCATTTTCTGCTTATTTTTTTCCCCAAATCTGAAATTCCTAGCTGATCTTAAGAACATTAACCTATTCATTTTAAAGGCGATCTGTGTTATATCAAATGACCCAGTTTTGTTTTCGTCCTCGTGTACTAGTGCTGATTTGTCTGACAGTTGATATTGCGAAGAGTGTGACGTTGAGATATTAATCCGCCTGAAGATAATGTCTCTGTATGCAATCACCAGAGCTGGAACACACTCCATTCTCTCGATAATATAACTTGAGTATCTGGGTCACGGAATCCTGAAACTTTCCTCATTATCCTTAGCGACTGCAGTTTTAAAACCACTAAATAAAATTTCAGTTTTGTTGCTGTGAATTCTAGTTCAGCGTTATTCTTTTCTTACTTACTGAAATAAAACTTTCTCTTCAAGATATTACTGCACAACTAATTCTAACTCACTGGCAATATCGAACCTGTAGGTTCAAGGCCGCGCTGACACAAGCTCTCCATACATCTCTTTCCTAAGCTAATGTTTTACAATCATCCCCTGTATAATTTATTTCCCTCAATTCATGGTTAATGTTATTCTCCCATTTCATTTTTGACTCACCTACCGGGCGCTTTGCCTCTCATTTCCTACATGGAGCACATCGCATTGCTTTCCTGCGTTTAATGTCAACCCTGATGATGCTCTATTTTAGAGCGAAACACATGTCGGTATCAATTTGGGTAAGTTTTCTCTGTGGATTTTATCGTTTTTACTGGCATTTGTTAATTTTAATTGGGTTAATCTGCATCCCAATTCTTTACTGGCTTGTAGCAAAATTATCACTAAGGTAGACTATAGCCCTACTGTTTATTTTTATTTTATTTTATAATCCCCTGTAAATTTTTACTGTGTTTGATATCTCTCACTGGTTGAGTGGAAGAGAAGTTATTATGTCCGTAACTCTGCAGTTTAAATGTATTATTATTATTATTATTATTATTATTATTATTATTATTGTCGGCCGCAATGGACTAGTGGTTATGTTCCTTGTCTTTGGTCCCGACGGTCGCGGGTTCAAATCCGGCCGTGGCCGTTGGATTTTGTTAGGATGGAAAAATCCAAGGAGTAAGTCCTCCAGTAGGGACTTCAAGCCATGGGTTCCGAGTCTGAATATTTTCAGGCTCGTTAGAGAACCGAAAGCCTGAATAGAAATGCCTCTGTTCAAATGTTACCGTCCTTCTCATCCTGGTAATACCGTAGTTGCCGACTGGATGCCTCATTGGTTTTAACAGTGCAATCAGCCTAACGAAGTTTTGGCGGGATACCCATTGCTATTGACTAGAGGAGGAAATGCCCTTACTCTACCTCAAGAACTGAGACAGCAGGTCCGGATGCTAGGATGGCAGCTACTTCACCAGAATCGGAAGCTGTAGGCTGATAACCTGCCTTCTTAAACCGTCTTATGAAAGAAACCAAGATAAAAAGCAAGCCAGAATGCTCAATTGTTGACAACCTTTGGCATGAAATACTATACTCGAATTGATTTTTGGAATAGGCAGGGATGAGTTGGAATGGCAAACAACAGAGTACGTTGGCAAGCTTTTATCAAGGTCCTATGCTTCCCAGTGGTGTGACCAAGACTAATACTACTACTAGGAAAATAAGCGTAACTGAATGAACTTGGTCTAGTAATCGTAACAGAGAACAAGCTAAGGCTCAACATTGGGTTGTTACGCCATTATATATGTAGATTGTTGTTATTATATTATTATTATTATTGGCCGGCCTCGGTACTGGCACATTCATTTGAATATTGCGTGTATATGATCATATATAAGAAGTCTGTACTGACCTATAGGTTTCGGTAGTTCGATCCTATGCTTTAGAGTAACGGGATGTCATGCATCGACCCTAATGGCTCCCAGCCAACCCAACCCAACGATCCAAATGCCGACATTGTGTGGACCTACATGCAGACAACGTTCCTACAGTAAAGCGCAATTTGCTAAAGGTCAAACAGAAATAAGTCGAAGTATGTCCATAAGCAAATGTCTTGCTTTGATGAGGAACATGTGGGAATGCGAATCAAAATATAGTGTTATTAATGTCCTTGAATTAATACAGATAATCTCTCTGTTACTGATATGACTGAAGACTTCTCGGCAGTTAGCCAAACGTGTTAGTGCAAAAAAAAAAATACAACACGCGAATCAAATGAATTACGTAATAAGTTTATAGTAATTTTATTTAGGATCGAATGTCATGTTACTAGATCTCTGATATTTAGGCTCTAACTGACACTTTTAAAACTCTATCTATACCAAGGGTCGGCAAGTAATTTTAGGTGGGGTACGGATACTTTTGAAAAAAAATTATCGAAGTCCTATTTTTTATTTTCATTTTCACTCACAAAATTATATGATATACAAAAAATAGGCATATGTATATTGAAAATAAATGGGAGAAATTACATTTGAGGTCTCGAGCAAGTATTTTAAAGTTAGGTTCACGCAGGGAGCAGCTTATGCGAAGAGTGTCTTCAAGGTGTGTTTAAATGAATATGGTAGCTCCGATTAAAAGAGACTTCAGATGTTTCCACAGTCAGAGATCGATTTAAAAAATGTTTTGTTTCATTAATTAAAATTCTTGTGTTGCATTCGGGTGTAAAGGCCTTTTATGTGGATCGACATAACATAATATGCTGTGCCGGCCGGTTAGCTTCTTTCTTTCGCCCCCGCTCTCCAGCACACACTCCTACACTGCACATCTTAGCAACTAGAATGAGTAACGAAATTGTTGCTCATGTTTTGAAATGTTGAAAGAATATAACTACTCAAATAAATATTATTTTTATTAACCTAACTGGAAATTTTATTTTTATGTTTCAGTTCATTAATTTTATATTTTAGTGTGTTCAGCATGAGATCATTTTTGACGACCTGTTTTTGACCTTCCGCGGTCCGGACCTTTGACCTTACGCGCTGGACCGCGGTCCGCCAGTTGCCGACCGTTGCTCTATACCATTATTTTTAAGTTTAGGCTCAGCTCTGCCTGTTCATATAGCCTATCTCAATATCATCTTGATTTCCCTATGCCAATTGCGATCTAAGTTCCAGTTGCACTGTAAACAAACTTGCATAAGGTATTAGCTACTTCGCCGACACTGCGGGGAACCGTGGTGCTACTTTTCCTGTCATATGACTGATTTGTGTACGGTACTGTCATCGATAGGAATATTATTCTTAGGCAACACCGTATTTTTCTGGGAATAAGACTGGATACAAGGTAAGATCAATAATTAGGAACTCCCTCCATTTCTTATTTATTTATCACAAAACATGATATATGGGCCTACTTAATCATATGTTTGCGCTTTTTCCATGATGTCGATAGATATCCTTTATTTATAATTAAATTACGAGTAAAATAATTTATATTCCACACTTACTCACCTGTAAATTCTGTTGTTATTTTCACCACATCCTCAATAGCTAGTGTAGGATTTTTTTACTAAACTGTTTGAAAGTATTCAAAATAATTTGTTTCTTACCGCTTTTCAAATACTTTCATTTCCAATGTATTAGGCCTATAATATTATGTATATACAAGCGACCGTTTTGAAACAACTGACTTTCTACTTACACTATATTACGCATATGTAAAAATAAAACACTGCTTATTTATTAGATTAAAATTAAAATAATGTATATTAAGATTCTCCCATATAATTTATTATAGATAGACGAAAATATTGGAAGGGTCATATAGAAAGAATGGAAGAAAACCGGCATGCAAAAAGAGCTAAAGAAGATAGACCAATGGACGGGAGAAGAACAAGAGGAAGACCAGCCAAGAGATGGATAGACAGTGAATGCACATCCAATACGTCTTCCTCCGAGGAGTGATTTTGAAAAATAAACAGGATGAAAATTCTACAAATTAAGTTTAAGAAGAAGTTACGTATGTGCATGGCATTTTAATTAATTTTCTTTTCTTTATTTCGGAGTTTTAGAGAGCGAACTGCATTTTCTTGCACGGTCAAACATAAAATCGTTATTCTACCAATGAATCCAATCATACATCTGGTTTGCTTACGTTTTTTTAAATTTATTTATTCATTTATTTTTTTATATAAGCGTTAGTTTATAACCTGTGTCTACCGCTTTAATGAGCGGGGTAGGGTCTCTGCCTCGTAGGCAGCAGTCCTGGATTCGATCCCCGGCCGTTATCATCACATTCGCCATGTTTAATATGAATGTGTGTAAATTGTGTTTTTTCATCTTAACCTTGTGTTCTCTCGCAGGAGGCTCTGAATTTAGGTGACTATTTATCTCATAGACCGATAATTTTGCCTCTTCCTGTTCATAGAATTGCCTCTCCCTGTCCGAAAATTAACTTATTTGGACAAGAATATCGATTCAACAATATACGATCGAAATAGTACAGCAAGAAATGCAAAAAAAAAAATAATAAATGACCAAAAAAGTCAGTTCTGTTGCTCTAAAGTGTATTTAACGTTGTATAGTAAATCTGCTTTATTGTTAAGTTATTTCTAATAGTCATATTCTATTGATTTTTCCCACTCTCAAAAATATTTAACAGTAAATATATGCTATTTATAACTATACAGCAGGCTTAGAAACCGCCCTGAAGTAAGATCGGAATACATAACCTCACATTTGCTATATATTTGCTAATTATTTTTAGCTTCTGATGTATTATTCGCTAAATAGTCACTCGAAAAAAAACGCGAGGTTGAGTTTTTCATTAAACACAATCACTCGCGACAAACACAACCTCTTGTCAGATTATTGTTGACAACTCGTTAAGGAAGGCCCTCGATTATCCTTGTGGGGTCTAAAAACTGTATGTCTGATCCAAAGTTTAAAATCAATATATATATATATATATATATATATATATATATATATATATATATATATAATCGACTGATCCTGCCACTTTAAGGACCGAGCGGCATCTGGCATTTTATTTTTATTTAAGAGCCCCACCACCACCCCCGGTTACCTCGGGCATAGTGCCCTGATCCCCGGGTCTGCTCTTGTTCCTAATTACTATCTTATCTTTATTTATTTTTATTTGATCTATGTAGGCTACGCAGAGTTTACGAAGGCAGGGATATAACTTAATATAGTGTAAAGTGGACGTAGACTATGTGGCTGGAATTAAATGTTATAGAATGTATTTTACGAAAATACAAATGAATAAAAGAAATTCCGTAGGATTCGAACCGTGACTTCCACATACAATCCATCTTATTGTAAATTGTTTAACGATCTACTCTACTCGAACATCAGATACTATTCGCCTTGTTTACTTTTACACTATGAGGGGGAGTTGAACTTTATTTAAAATGTCGCAATTTGAGTAATATTGCATTTGTCCAACACTCGTAAATACTCTTATCTAGAAATATGCCTCCTTCATTGTTCTTTAACTAGTTTAAGACGATTAAAACCAAATACAGCGTATTTAAAACACTTAACAATGCGTAACCTCGTGAACCGCAGCTATGGCTTTTCGAGCATGCGCAGTGGGCCATAACAGGAACTCTGCTTTTAGAAGCGGCTCATTCTTTTTGTCGCTAAGTGTACATTTCGGCTTATATAAATTTACCTTTAAGATGAGAGATTAAATTAAAATGGAGAAGAAGTAGTCAATAAGTTCATGTGTGCACATTCTTAAAATATCGCCACCAGCCGCCACTGATATATTTGAATTAATTCAAGAACACAAAGCATTAACATTTTTGATACGTTGCAATTCAAGCACAAATATATTCTGTGTTTAGTTTGGAAAGGGAAAGGATTCCCCATACCAACAGCATTCCTTTCAAATTACAAGGTCAAAAATTACCAAGGTCGCATAGAGAACAATAACACGCACCATCCTTGTGCCCTTCAGGATAGAAAACTGTAAATTAAACGTGACAAAAAGAATTGCGAGGTCCTTACAACAACACGAATCCGAGAAAATTGATGTCCTCTTACAAATAATGTGTTAGGAAAAGCACGTTAACCGATAATACTGCATCATGTTATCCTGACTCAAGAGGCAATGATCCATGAAGATCCAAGGTTGTTTACATCACGAGTTCTGTTAAAAGCTCTGCCAGACATCTTGCCCAGTCTCACACCAGGGTGTTGTCATTTTCAATCAGCAATGCCCGTTCTATTCTAGTAATTGACTCACAGGCACAATCGAATCCCTTTCTCTCATGGTCGTGCGGACATAAGCTCTCCTTACTTCCCTATCCTGAGTTAATATTTTTCCCCCCACTGTGTGATCTACTTCTCTCAAATCATCCTTAATGTTATTCTACCAACTTATTCTTGGTCTATCAACTGGGCATTTTCCTTCTGGTTTTTCTACCAGAAGCTTCCATGTCCCTTTTTCATTCCCCATTCGTGCCTCATCTCCTGCCCATCGCAGTCTATGAGACTTAACTATTGTTATTACATGTGATTTCCTATAAATATCACATTGCTCATTGTTATGTAGTCTTCTTCATTCACGTCTCTGTTCATCTCTCTTTGGTCCAAGGAACTTTATACTTAAATACCCATAATCCTTTCTCCTCCCTTACAATAAGAGCCCATGTTTTACATCCATGTAACTGGGAGATAACAGTTTTACATGCTTTAATTTAACATTTTTTAGAGAAGTTGGGACGAGAAGAGTCTCTGTAATGCATAATAACACCCATATTCAGAATTCAGATTATCTTTAATTGATTTGTGCATCTCACTTATTTTTTGTTCCCAGGTATTTGAATTCAGCCACTTCAAAATTTCCCTCATTTGTCCATTTCCATTGTATAATGTATTTCTGTGTGTGACCACATTTTTAGTTTTTATTTATGTTTACTTCCAGTTCAGTTCAATTCTTGTAATTTCTAATAGTCTGTACACATTCTTTTAAAAATGTTAGACATTGCATTGAAACATGATATTGTTAGAAGTTCGTCAAGGAGGAATTGCGTAAACCAAGGGTAGGTTTAAGTTCCATCAGAACGCTGACACCAACAGTTGCGCCTGCACTTCTAATTTTCGATTTCGCTGATTTTTGGTGGATGGCATATCCACGTTTTACTACAGTACCCTATACTGAATTTCGTCGCGAAAAATCGAACATTGTGACTGCTAGACCTATTTTTAAATTTTCATCTCAGATGAACTCCTACACATAACCCCTAGAATGTAATTCATACGTTTGATTGAATTTACTGCCGCATTTTCAAAGTTATGCTCATATATATATATATATATATATATATATATATATATACGTATATATATATATACGTATATATATATATACGTATATATATATATATATATATATATATATATATATAACAAACATAAACAAACATACATTCATATGTAGCC
Organism: Diploptera punctata; assembly: GCA_030220185.1. NCBI lineage: Eukaryota > Metazoa > Arthropoda > Insecta > Blattodea > Blaberidae > Diploptera > Diploptera punctata. Next base: position 382,539 of record JASPKZ010002677.1, on the reverse strand, counting down.
TAGTAGCCTACATACATACATACATAGGTCTACATTTAAATATTATTATTATTATTATTATTATTATTATTATATTTAGGGAAAAGTCCAAGGAGAAAGTCCCAGAATGGACTTTAAGGCGTGAGTTCCGCGTCTAAATATTTTCAGGCTCGTAAAATATCTTTAAGCCTGAATAAAAATGCCTCTATGCAAAATTTATCGACATCAACATCCTAATAGTATCGCAATTGCCTACTAGATGTCTCATTGTGTCGGTATGTCGACCGCTTGCCATTCATGACATCTATGGGCAAATTCTTCTTCTTGTCTTGTAAGCCCATGTTTCCCTTAACAGAGATTTAGACGCTATCCCCCTACAGGGATGAATTTGAACCATACTAATTTTAGTTACACTTGTTTTCGTATAGCTGTCATTTGAGTGGTCCGTGGTCAGCGTTGCGCCTCATAGTGACATCTAGGAAACCAAGGTAGTACTAGGACGGAAAAATTCTCTAAATTTTGCTTAGAGGCCTTTCCATTCAGGCTTAAGGATCTTTTACGAGCCTAAGAATTTTCAGACTCAGGAACTACGGCTTAAAGTCCCTCCCGGAGGACTTGCTCCTTGGATTTTTCCATCCTAAAAAAATGCATCGACCTCGGCCGAGTTTGAACCCGCGACCCTCGGGACCAGAGGCAAGGAGCATAACCACTAGTCCACCGCGACCGATCTATGGGCAAATAAGGTAATTAAATTAACTTAGTCTATTAACTCCTAACAAAGGAGAGAGGCTCTGGCTGACCATTGGGCTACGCCATTATAGATATAGAAAGCGCAGGCCTATATACTGGAACAGGTCGTCTCTTCGTAGGTTAAGGGTGTTATCTACAAGCCGGAAGGTCGAGGGGTTCGAATCCTGGTTGTGTCAGGATTTTTAAACTTGTTTAAACCTTTTGGCGACACCATGACTCTGAAGTTGACTCAACCTCGAACGTAATTTAGTACTGTGCACTTGTTTTGGGGGTAAATACAGTCCGGCTGACATGTAGTGCCGATTGTCCAGCAAATTGGAAACCTCAACCTCCTACTACTCCAAGGGTCTCTTAAAGCCTGTAGAGCAATCACTTTACTTTATGCATTCATATTATGTTTCATTTTTAAACTTGTATTACATATACATGAGGAGAGCAACGAGGTGTTCAAAATTAGAAAAAATACTGTCATACGAGAAAAAAAAAAGAATATTAGTTATTCAATAGTAGATTATATAAGATATAAGCAATTAAATTGGTACGGGCACGTACGACGAATGCAAGAAGAAAGGTTACCCAGGAAAATATTGGAATGGTGTCCACCTGGAAGAAGAAGGAAAGGAAGATCTCGAAACTCGTGGATGCAAGAAATAAGAACTGGAATGAGAAGAAAAGGACTGGAAGACATGGAATGGATGGATAGAGACGAGTGGAGAAGAAAAATAAAACTTCAGCACAGAAAGGTGTGTAAACATTAAAATTCTGTATATAAAATAAAAATTACATGAACATATAAACTCTGCCAGAATAAATTTAATGAAATATGATTGTGTTTGGATGATGCTATCTTAAGTTTAAATTGTCTACTTTTCCTCATTGCTCAAGGAATTCTGATAGTTGTAGGAGTTAATTCCAGGGTCATTTAGAAGGCTGAAAAAAGATTCCTATACACAATAAATTAAACATTAGAACAAGTTTAAATTCAATTATCTCGAGAGAATATATTATAATATTCTTCAAATTATTTAGAATCCAAGTTAGAAACATCTTTATAATTAATTGCACCATCAGACCAACTATATTTGGGAGAAAAGTAACAAAATATACCATTTAATTTAACTTAACCTATTTAAATCTTCGATATTTATTTGAAAATATATAAAACTGTTATTCTCCCAGTTATATGGACGCGAAGCATGGACTCTTACTTAAAGGGAGGAAAAAAGATTACGTATATTTGAGAATAAATTGTTACGAAACATTTTGGACCAAAGTGAGACGAACAGACAGGAAATGGAGAAGACTACATAATAGTTAGTTACATGATATTTTATAAAAAAAAACTGGGTATATGGTCCAGCCTCTGCTTCTCCGGCCTTGACGTTTTCATGACAGCGTTGCCGATATGGATATTGAGTGGGAGAGGCCGCTTGATGCCTATGCGGTTAGCAGACATACAGCTGACAACATCTCAGCAATTTCAAACCTTACTATTTTCTGTTCAGCCTCAGAAACACACTTCAGGAAAATAAATGGGCGGGTAATCCAGGAGGTACATGACTGCTGCAGTTACTGCGATTCGTTCATAACCAAAGCACAGTTCAGCGGAAGCGAAAAAATAGATAATATACTCGATTAATATAATTAGGTATTTAAAGCTATTTATGTTAACTATAGTTTATCAGAATACAGTATATACCGACATGTTTCTTCGAACGTCGGAGACTAACTAAAAATTCGCAAATGTTTGAAACTGAACGATTCTTGAGGGGAAGTTGAATGTCTGTTACAAATATGGCGGCTGTCGGGTAGTTTATGTTAACTCGGTGATAAAATGTGAGATCAAAATTATTAGAAGCACAAAGGGAAATTGTTAGAGTGGTGAAAAACGGTGTTAAATGTATTTTGTAAGTATATGGAGCATAATCCTGGCACTATAGTGAACTATATAGTGCATTAATTTATCGGCTTGTAACAAACAGCTGACAGAGTTCGCCTGCTCTCTTACACCTGCTGCGCGGAGTAATACATTCCGAAGTTAAGTGTCAAAGTGTGCTTCTTACGTTGGACAGATAATAGCGTGCTGTAGCTGCGTCAAAAGCAGTGATTGGTTGTGGCAGATGTTCACTCGCACATCAACCATTTCCTTATTGACAGTAGAGGACGAGTTCTCCCTTTACCCCTCGTATAACCTAAACTTCAGAGCCTGAGATCCAGGGGCTTAGGTATAATAAGAACAGTTACGTATCGTAGACTGCGATGTTCAGGGCATGTGGCTCAAATGGGGAATGCAAGATGGACATGGAACCTCCTTGTAGACCGAGAATGAGGTGGGAGAATAACATTAACCATGATTTGAGGGAAGTATATTATACAGGGGATGATTAAAAACATTTCAGGAAAATATATATAATTTACGATTTTTTTAATTGTAACGCACGAATTTACAGATTCAGATCAAATTTAAAATAAAATATTATTGTTGTTTATTCCTTTCGATATGTAATTTGAAACTTATGATAGATCTGAACATTATACATGTGCAATGTGTCGAAATATAATGAACCTGGAGGGCAAGAAATATGGAAAATTATTTACAACATTTGATGCGAAAACTTCCAATCATACACCATGCGAAGCAGTTTACATTACGGAATCACAGGATGTAGCCAACATATACACGATATTTAATGAACCTTAAAGCTAACCTAACGCACTTTAAACACTCTAACCTGTGAAAGAGTGCAACGCCCAGGAATAAATAGTAAGTTTTGAAATTCTGAAGTATATGTGTACAGTTAATTAGTACATACTCTATGTTGGCTGCACTGGAACACGTCTTTGTGGTTGCATAGAGTATTCGTTAAAATCAGTATGGCCGCCACGTCTTCATTCTACGTATGTAGCTAAATATCATAAAACATATATTAAAGTAATCGTTAGAAAAAAATGTAAAATTCATTGTAAATGGTGAGAAATAATTTGAAAAATGAAATCCTAAGAATAAAAATTGACAGGAGTTTATGAAGGAATTTAAAAAAAAATCGCGTTACAGGTTGTAAAGTTTAGCCTAAATATGTTTTGTAATCGGATAGAGTGGCACAAATCAAAAAAACAAATTTAATCAGGTACGATTTAGTTAGTAGTTATTGCAAAAAAAAATATAATTATGTATTTATTTTACAAGTGGCGTACTTATTCAATATGACCATTCGTAAACACAATCGCACTGAAGAGAGAGAGAGACAGACAGACAGAGAAAGGTGGGGGGGAGAGGGATGTAGAGAGAGGGGGAGAGAAAGGAGAAGTAATTTCATTAACATCGTCCGATTCCTAATATCCAATTTTGTCGGTCCATCCAATCTCTTGGTTTTAGATGTTTCTCCATGTATAAATATTATTTCCTGACTCCAGGAGGTTGTAGGTCTTCTCTGCTTCGTCTTCTCTCAGGTTTTTCCATTCCAAATCACATTTTGGTAGCCTATCCTTTTCCATACGCTGGACATGACCGTACTATCTTAATTGCTGAGTTTTAGTATAATCTAAACTAGTGTTAAAATAGATATACAGTCAATATGCCCATTTCACCAATTAATGTTTTAAAGTGGTCAACAAGTTTCCACAGCCAAGCTGTCATTCTCAATACCAGATATTGACTGTATATATATTTTAATATTTTATCACCAGAAGATCACTTGTGTATTAAATAAAGTAGTGTACTCAATCTTCATTTTCTCCCTTTATATATATAATTATATATATATATATATATATATATATATATATATATATATATATATATATATATACACATGCCATTTTTGGCGTCTATTAGATAAGATCAGTAAATGTATGTAAACATTTTTTAAAAACATATTTTCATTACAATAACATTAACCATGATTTGAGGGAAGTAGATTATAAAGGGAATTATTGGAAAACATTAGCTCAGTATAGGGATGTATGGAGAGCTTGTTTATGCTCGGCCATGAATCTACGGGTTCAATAGTGTTAGTTTTTACAACAATATCAATAGCTTTATTCGTTCGGAATTCGCAAAAAATAACAGTCGGAATAAAACAAAAATAATGCATTACACTAACGTTGTATTTGATGCCATCTCAGTTTTCTATATTTTCACCATGCCTAATCTCAAAAGTAATTAATCTAAGATTCCCTCCAAAGAAATCGGCCTAATCATATAAAACAATTATCACATTTTCTTGAAGATCGCAAATTAGATCTTGACACCTGCCAGTGACGGAAGGATAATACAGTAATAGCTCCTTATTCGCGGGTTAAAAAATTTAGACACAATTCCTGTATTTGCGGTAAAAAAAAATCTTTATTCACGGATCCAGTCGGTATATTATAAGGATTAGTATCCTTTATTTTACGCATCGACAACTTGTTCACTGCAGGCACGTGCCATGGCGGCTTTTACAAAGAATGATTCAAACCAAATGGACAAATTAATGTCAAAGTAAACCCAACCATACTTGTCCACTAAGAAGCCTTGAGTTCGTTGTTATAAGCCACCGCCGCAGTATTATTCCTTCACGTGCCACTAAAGATCCGTGATAAATGCCGCTCTCCCGCCACGATACGTGTTTGTTGTTATCATCATCAATATTGGCCATTCGTTGCAATAATTTTGATTGACAATAACATTTGTCGCTTCTACTTTGTTGCAAATCTTTATAAATGTGGAGTACAAGTAAAGAAACTAAGTTTCGAAGCGTTAAAAGAAAAGTCTCGTTTGCGGGCTAAAGTAAAAAATATAAATATTTGACGGTTTCCTGCGTTTGCGAGTCGTTTGCTTCAATATCAGGCTATTTCAATAATGTTAACGAATCAAGATATCCCGAATAGAAAACAAAATAGTAATTCTACCTATGCATATTTCACAGCTGAATATCAATCTTAATTGAATGATGTTTTAAATGTGGCAAAACAGGAAAAAAAAATAATAATAATAAGTTCTTTAAGCCATTGCCTAAACCTGACAATAATGATTAATATAAATTGTTAAAAATCTGTCATTAATTGATTTCATTTTGATCATTTTTATTTTATCTTGTAATCTTGGAACGTGTCCCCTATATACGCATACAAATTACAATTCCATAATTTGCGGAACATATCCCCCGCGAATAAGTAGCTTTTACTGTATAGTATAACTTTTTTTAATCAATGCCACCAGGTTATCATACTACATTTCTAGTATTCTGTCCTTACATTGTCCGTACTTGTAACACTTCTGATGTTGGCGTGCCTAGAAGGCGAGGTTATGGCTCTCCCGATGACATGAAAGATGATGATGGTAATGATGCGCCAGGAGAGGCCTTAATGGAATGAGGCGAATATGATATTGATAATTATGATGACAAGATGGTGTTCGGGGACCGTTTGGGCCTTAGAGTTTGCAGGCCTCTGCCTTACAGATGAGGAACAACCCTGAAGAAAACTTCATCCAGGAAACTTGTCCCGACCCAGGATTAAAATCGGGCCCGCTGCGTGACAAGATAGCACGCTACCTCAAGACAACAGGAAAATGTAACGTCTGCAATGCTTTGCAGCTTTACCAGGGAATTACAGCTGTGGTAGCTTCCCGTTGCTTTCCACACCGGTGAATGATGATGATGATGGTCGGATGATTTCCGGGGACCTTTGGGCCCTAAGCTTCCTGATATTTGTCATACACGTGAGGAAAAACCTCAAAAAAACCTCACCCAGTCTCGACCGGGAATCGAACCCGTGCCCGCTGCGTGACAAAGCAGCACGCTACCTCGAGGCCACAGCGGTGGACTACACCAAGTTTATTTACTTAGCATACGCTTATTTGACCATGAATGGTATGCGTTCAGTATTACCGACCCAATGAGACATCTAGCAGGCAACTAAGGTTTTAGTAGGGTGATAAGGTCGGTACATATTGCTTAGAGGTCCTATTATTCAGACTTATGGATCTTTTACAAGCCTGCAAATCTTCAGACTCGGGACCCACGGCTTGAAGTCCCTTCCGGAGGACTTGCTACTTGGATTTTTTTTTTCCGTCATAAAATTAATCCATCGACCCCGGCCGAGTTTGAACTCGGAACCAGAGACAAGAGCATAACCACTATTCCACCATGGCCGACCACAATACCGCTATAACATAGACCATAGAAAAATAGAAAACAAAGGTACAAATTAGATTCGATTTACAGAATAAGGAACATGATGCAGGGTCAACAAATGTACCTTCCAATCGCTAATTCCATTAACTTGATTATAATTAAGTTAATACTTTTATATTTACTTCTATGTTTAATTACTATTTATGCTACTCTTTGAACGGCAATGGATCATATCAGAATGGAAAGGTCAGAGGAAAGAAAAACAGATCGAAGAAAGTGTATAGGTTTAGATGGAGTATCAGCTTTCCATAAATTGGTAAGAAAAGAAAAGTATACAATAAAACTATGTATCATTGTCATCTCTAAGGGTGAGAAAATAGAGGGCTCAAAGCCAACATTTATCAAAAGAATCCTCTCTAAGCACCAAGTTTCTATTCATGCTGAAAGCTCCTATAAATCTCCACACTATTCTCAAAGCATACATCTCTAAGATGATGAAAAATTCCATGATCTGGAATTAAATCAATATTTCATCACATTGATGGTACTTCAGAACAGGTTAATATCTTTCTTAAATACTATACAACCATTAGGAAAGTCAATCGCATAGGAAATACGTAAATTACTTGAATTTGAATTCTTCATCTAATCGAATTTATGTTGAGATTTTGCTTGATTGCAAAATGTAGCTTTATTTTTTGGTTAAATCACATGTATTCCGTTACAATGAGAGGAAACAAACATGGCGACTCCCATAGTGATTTTTAAATTAAGGTTTTCAGGTAAAACCCACTCTTAATGGTCGAATTTCGTTGCTTTCTCATTTTAGTTCATTGGCATACCGAGTTTCGTTGCAAAATAGTAGTATATTTATTAAATAAAAATTTGAATTTTCATCAAGCAAGCACCAAATCAAATGATTCAAATAGCGTTTAAATTTCAATTGCCCGATTTTGCATGTTAATGGACTCGACCTTATTTCTCTTAATTGATTGATATATACCGAGTGTGGTTCCGAAAAAAAAACAAAAATTGCAGCCGATAGAACGTTAGCACGCGCGCGCGCGCGCACACACACACACACACACACACACACATATATATTTTGAGACCAAGGCACATTTTTCGTCTGGCTTGTCGCCTTCGACCTGCCCGTCATGAGTAATCTTTTCAGCAGAAATGTTACCGCCGGCATAGCTCTCGGGGAAAATGCCCAGTTGGTAGGCCAAGATTGAGGTGGGAGAATAACATCACCATGATTTGAGGGAAGTAGATGATGATCGAGATAATTGGAAATCATTAGCTCAGTATAGGGATGCATGGAGAGATTATGTCCGCGCGACCATGAACCCACGGGTTCAATAGTGCCAGTGAGCTAGTTATACAGAATATCTGGATGTGGATAGATAGTAGGCCATTTATTTATTTATTCCGAAACCACAAGATTGGATCATAAATTCAACTTCTGGAATTCTGTTAATTTAGGCAGTTCTGTGTGACCGACTATCTACTAAGACATTTTAAAACTTACAACGAAACTAAGCTATACGATTGACAATGCGTGAGCAGATAGGAATTCCACAGCGCAGAATGGTCAGTTACCATATTTGTCTAACGAGATGCATGTCAGAATAACTGACATATCGACAGTCATTTGTGTTCACAATACAGCAGTGAATCACGGCAATCAAAGTTTAAGTATTTAATAACAAAATATCCCTTCAAACACACATGTACAAGGATGTCACCGGGCCGCAATGCAACCTTCTAAGCCATTTCAAACGGCTCGCGAATTTCTCCCTTATTTTATTTGATGTAATGTTTTTTTTTATGTTAAACTTTAACTACACATTCTAAATTAGAAAAAAAATCACAAATGCAAGCATCAGGCAACAAATGGAAAAATCCAAAATTCAATATTAGATTTTGTGAGATACAGACAACTAGAACAGTATGGTCATATATGTAGAATGCCAGAGAAAAGATTACCCAGACAAGCTTTGGAATGGATTCCACCTGGGAAAGGAAAGAGAGGTCGACCTAGATTTAAATGGATGGATGATGTAAGAAGAGATATAAGGGAGCTAGGTCTGGAAGAATTGGAATGGGAAGATAGAGAAGAATGTAGAAAGAAGATATAAACGTGTTTATAATGTAATAAAACATCTTTCTGTGCCCAAAGCTTTTTTAAATTTATAAGTATAAATTGATAGGGTAATAATTAGGGGGTGGGTAAAAGGTGATGGTTAAGGATTTAACATAGGAATTCCCGTAATGTGGGAATTTTTAGGCTCGCAGTCTAGTCAGGTTGTTGGTTCGGTGGGCGATGAGTATCACTTATTTCAGGGAATAACGAGGGAACTTTTTACGGTCAGCGATAGTTTTATCAATAATAATTGAAGTTCACAAGTCATTCGATTTATTTAATATAGGAGTTGCTATACATATATTCAATATAATGAAAACACTTGATGATGCGATGTGTATAGCGATCTGACTTCTCTACGGAATAATGAAGAATTATTACTATCAATATCGTATATATAAAAATTAATGTTTGTTTGTTTGTTTGTTCGTACTTTATGCGCGGCCATACCGTTGATCCGATTGTGATGGGTTTTTTTTGCAAAATGTTCAGGAGATTCCCGGGATGAACATAGGCTATAAGAGAGTTGTGATACTCAACTCCTACACCCTTAAAAATCACCACTTTGTAGAGGAAGACGTGAAAAAAAGTAGCTCTTTGGACGCTTAAATGGCTTACGCTGTCTAAACCATAAGAAATACACAACATTAATGTAAAACAGAATTGAATATCTCAAAAAGCTCTACAAAAAAGTCCGCGACAGCATATGTTTATCTCTTGCGGAAACTCACAATAACCATTTTTGTCTTTCATTGATACCCAGAGTCTCACGCCGTAGCCGAGTGGTTAAGGCAAGAAGTCTTGGCAGAGAACTACGAGACTTACGCTGGTTCGAGTCTCTACGGGGAAGAATTTTTTTCTCATGGAATGTCGGCCAGTATGGGACCGGTGCATAGTGGGTCAGAAATGAAATCTAGCTGGAAGAAAAAAAAAACTGTTTTGACTCACTCTCATCAATTTATCTTTTTTTTTTCACTCTAATATAATTGTTATATGACGGTTCTTAACTTATCTGCAAAGGACGTTACAATTCTAATGTTCATGACTATGTGAGGTCATCATTCACACTTCTTGAGCCACAACAGAAGGCTGTAAGAGGTTTTCTTGCGAACTTATTTAATAATATCTGATTATGTCCTAATTGCTGAATTTTATGGTAAAAAAAAGTAACATATTTTTATCGTCCGCCCATGACATAGAATTGAACGTTGGGGCAGGACAACGTCTGCCGGGTACGCTAGTAGTAATATGAAAATTACTGATCAGTATCCTCAAGTATCGATTTACTACGATATTCTGTTCAACTATTTTACTTATTAGAGCATTTAACGTAATTTGTAAAGCTATTTGAACTTGCCCTAAGTTCGTCCTCCTCGATTAGGAGTTACAATTTTTTATTTGAACTAGTAGCGGTCGTAATTTCCCGCAGTTATAATGAAACGTATTCGATGTTCTGCCTTCGCTAGCTGGGAGGCTTGTGTTGTATGCGTCTCCGTTTTATATATTGAAAAACTTCAGTATTCCTTCAGTCGTTCAGATCGCTACAGGAGAAGGGGTTACAATTTATTCCTATTGGTTTAAACATGTGTGGACATATATTACATATGTGTGTGAATTTCCATTGTTTCTGTTACTAATGTAACTAATACTAGGTGTATCTATCTCGCGCTATTTATTGACAATGTTGCCAAATTGTTCATAGTTAGGCCTTTGGGTTTTCTATTGAGGGCCTAACAGCTTATTTAAAAACCGTTAGTTTCAACTAATCTCAATGTGTTGTTCGTAGTTATCTTTTAACTGATATATATATATATATATATATATCCAAATTTTAATTTGAAACTTCATAGTGAAACTCGAATTGTATACGTTTTGGTTATACTCGTCTTTCATAATCGTTATTCTGACTTGACATTTTAATCTGTTTTCAAATAGACGTTCTGATACATTTCTATTAACAAAGAGTTTGGTATCTATAGGTTCCTATTAATATAAATGGATTGCGCACAAATGTGCAAAGGTGATAACACTGCTAACAATCACTAACACTAACTTGGTCTTGCGTAATCACAAATTGTTTTTGTTCTTTGTGTACATGTTTCGATGTGATATCTTTCGCATTTGTGTTCACACACTTCGCACATGCATGACATCTTAGGATCATGGAATGTTTTATCTCTACACATTAGGTGGTGGAATCCATGCACGCTTAATCTTGTGATGACGTGTCGTATCTGGAAATTTGCTTCTGTCCAGTTCCTGTCTATCATCGCTCCGGTGCTGAAGAATTCCGGCCATACTTCCTCTCTTTTTCTGCGTAGTCTTTGTAGCGCATGTTCATAGGGTTGGTAGTAGGTATGATGTTTTCGAGTCCCCAATAAGGAAAGTCTCCCTTGCCAGTAGGTACACTAGACGGCTTCTTGTCGTTTTTGATACTCCTATTACTCTTTTTATGTATGTAGCTTTCACGTTTTCCAGTGTGTTCAGATTAGCTTCTGTAAGATGTGGCCATATGATTTCCATCCCGTATGTTATTACTGGGAGGATCTTTGCATTGAATAGTTTCATCGCTGATTCAAGGCTTAGAGCTTGTATATTGCGTTATCGTTTATTGCCATTATTGCTTGCGTTGATATTTCTGCTAAGTGTTTTGTGAAGCTTCTTCCACTGGGTTGTAAAGTAATGCCTAGCTATTTAAACTCCTTTACTATTTTGATGTTATCTTTGTCGAGTTTTATTTCTGTTGTGGCAGGGATGTTTCCTCCGTTTCTGAACACATCATTTCTGTTTTTTCGTTGTTTATATAGAAGCTGTGGGTTTTACACCATTCTTCCATAGTTGTTATGGCGTCCTGAAGTTTACTTATATCCGTTGATCCGATTACGATGTCGTCTGCGTATGCATATACGAAAATTTCTTCTCCTAGTTCTTCTATTTTCCTTACCAGTTCTTCGGCTGCCATTATGAATAGCAGTGGGCTCAATGGATCTCCTTGCAGTACCCCATTTGTCTGCAGTATAATTTTTGATTGTGAGAGACCATCTGATATTCCGATTGAGGGTCTTTCCACTTTTCAGCGGTTGCCCTTTTACCAGCCGGCTGCTGGCCCTTCACATCCACATGTGTCAATCACAGAGGTAGATGATCAACAGCCAGTGTAGGGGTGACATGTGGTTAGCATGTCGAGTCCCCCAGCCGTTATAGCTGGTTCCTCAACCTGGAGCCGCTACTTATTGTAGCTACCCAATTGCCTCACGATGCTGGGTGGGCACCGGTCCCATACTGGCCGAAATACCATGAGAAAATTTCTTCCCCATGGAGACTCGAACCAGCGCAAGTCCCGTAGCTCTGCGCCAAGGCTTCCTACCTTAACCGCTCGGCTATGGCGCGGGACCCATCTGATATAACTATGCCATTTTCTTTCATTATTGATGTAATGATTTGGGTCCACGCGTTCTCCTCTCCTAGGATACTTTTCAATTTGCTTATTATTAATCCTCTGTCCATTAGATCGAAGGCTTTCGTAAAATCTACGAAGACAGTGTACAACTTCTGTTTTCTATCGAGTGCTTCATCTATATTTTGAAGGAGTTTCACTGCCGTTTGAGTTTATCTCTCTTTCCTGAATCCAAATAGCGCGTCAGGGAGCTATTCTTCGATTTTTCCCCTTACTCTATTTGTTATTTTTGTTAGGTTCTTGAAGGGAACATTTTCAAGAGCGATGCCCCTGTATTTGTTAGGGTCTGTTGGATCCCCTTTTCCTTTCTATGTAACTTGTATCGTCGAGTTTCTCCATTGTGCTGGAATTCTTCCTAGTTCCATACATTTGTTATATAGTTTTGTCCGTATGGGACTCAGTGTGTCAATTGTGTTTTTGAGGTGTTCATTATATATCATATCTGGGCCGGATGCTTTTTTGTTCTTGCCTTGGTTTATTGTTTTTCTAATTTCTGCAGGGTTGATAGGAGTTCATTCTGTGTCTTGTGTTTTGGTCTTGATTTCTTGTTGCTGGGGTCTCTCTTCCTTCCTTGTTTAGTATTTTGGTGAAATGTTGTTCCCATTCTTTCATTTGTATGACTTGTGTCTGTTGTTGGTTTCTTGGTCGAATAGCGATGTATGGGTCTTTAAGGGCTTCCTCAGCCATCTCTTTAATTTTTTGTTCGATATGATCTTTCTTCTTTTCTTTTATCAATCTTTTGTATTGTCTTTCCATTGCATAGTCTTCTTTTACTGCAATGTCTTCCAGGTTGATTTTTATTTGTTGTAGCTTACTTATCACTTGTTTTCTTTTGTTGTAGCATTCCTTGTCATACCATTCTTTTGATTTCTTCATGTTCGAGTTTACTGGCATCGTGGCCCCTATGAAGACCTGTTCTATTATTGCGGTAGCTTCCTCTAGATTCCCTCGTTCTATAGCTGTTTCTGCTTCTTTTAGTTCCTTTTGGCGTCCTTTGATTTTATCGTCGATTTTTCTCGATACCTTTAGTTGTGTTACTTTTTGGATATTAAGTTTTGGTGTAGCTATGTTAATTTTCATAGGTGTTTTCGGATGGGTGTTACTGCGTTTGTCCAGAGTGGGGTTATTTTTCCCTTTGCATGACCTTTTATCAGTGCTAGGTCGATGGTGCTGTGACCGTTGTGGCATATGTACGTGGGAATTTTTCTGTCATTTAGGAGTGTGAATCCTTCTTCTTGCAGTTTTTCCATGACTCTCTTGGTCATGTAGTTGTCTATATCTGTGAGGCAGTTCAAGTCGCCTGCTATCATTATAGGCTTTCCGCTTTTATGTTGTAGTATTAGTTGATGTAATTCATCATCATCATCACAGTACATTCACGAATTTAGGTCATTTGTTGACCTGTTTCGGCCTCAAGAGAAACACCATCCAGAAGTATTTTGAGTGGACGTCCTGGTCTTCTTCTTCCTGCAGGTTGATATCTTAACATTTGTTTGGGTATTCTGTGATCTTCCATTCGATGAACATGTTGCATCCATCTTGACTTATAATCAGAAATTTTGTTTTCTAAAGATTCCATGTGCAATTCTTCTAAGATGTCTTCAATTTTTTTGTGATCTAGTAGTGTGTATCCTGCAGTCCTTCGAAGATATCTCATTTCAGCAGATCTAAGTCTCTGTCTCTCCTCCTGTTTCAACGTCCATACTTCGCTACCATACAAAAGAGTTGGAAGAGTCAGTGTTTTATACACTTTCAGTCTTGAATGCTTTTGGACTAACTGTGGCTTGAAGATAGAATTTATTAACCATAAAATTCTTAAAAATTTAGATATTTTTGCATGTACATCCTTTTCTTCTTCATATGAGATATTGCATCCTAGATATGTAAAATTATTCACCTGCTCCAAAATGTTATTGTCCAGTACAATTTTACTTCTGACAGGATCTACACCTTGAAATGGCATAATTTTTGTTTTTTCTGTAGATATCTTTAATCCATATTCTTCTGTAATTTTGTTAAGTTCACACAGATCTTTCTGTAGATTATCTTCGGAATTTTCTATTTTCTGATATTCTTATTCCAAATTTATATGTTTTGTTCCAGCAACATATTACTTCATTGATATAAATTGCAAAGATGGCTCCGGATGGTTTTCCTAATTCTCCTTTCCTTGGTAAAATATGTTTGCTGTAGAAGTGATGATGATGCCTTTCTTCTATCAGATTGGTTTCCGTTAAGATCACGAATCAAAATCTTGTAACAAATCTGTCGGTGCCATTGTTGTTGCATTTTTTTATTCCTTCGGCGTTCCATAGTAAGCCTGTATATGTTTTTTTCTTCATTCGAGTGATGCTGTTTCTTGCGGCCGTCTTCGAAATCGAAATCTCCTGACCACTATGTCCTTGGGCCAAAAGTCTGATGATTCTATTTTCTTTAGTTGTTCGAGGGGTATTCCAACATTAAATGCTTTATTCCTGCCTCTAGTTTGTAGTTCTTCGCATTCTATTTGCCCTTCGATACCGTTTCTTGATAGGTATCTGTCTATTTTGTCGTTTGTAGTAGATTCCGTTAGTCTTCCTATGTAGAGCCATGCTGTTGTATCTGCTGCTTGTAGTTCTCCATTTCCCTCCTTCGTTCCTATGACTACTGTTTTTATTTTTTCTTTTACCCACTACCGTCCATTCTTCTCCCTCTACGTCTGGGTTTTGTTCTGGCGCTGTGAGAGTTTCAGATTTGTGGTCCTTTTCTGCTCCGCTCATTTGGATTTGGTTTCTGTTTCTGTCTTCTGTTGTCGGGCCTTGTTCAGTTCCAGCGTGTTTTTGTCTCTTTTCTGTTTCTTTTCCTTTGATATTTTCCAATTCTTGATTTATCATGGTTTTTAAGTTTTGTATGATGATATCCATATTACTCTTTATGTTTTGCATTATGTTTTCAGTGACTTTTTCTTCCATTGTATATAATGTATGTTCCTTCTTTTCATTATCTTCGCTTAATTTAACGTATTATTTACGTATTCTTGTATGTCCGGGTTACAGCTTCCTCCTGTAGTCGTTACGGTCTCCTTCTTGTAGTTTTTGTGCGGCATCCACAGATGGCGCCACTTGTCCATCCCCGCGGCTGTCTTCCCTCTCTTTCATCGTGTCTCTGAGTGGCTTCCTAACCTCTTCCACTGTCTTTGGATTTTCGTTATCCTCGTTCTTTTCCGGAATATCCATTCCTTCCTTTGTTTTTATATATTCCTTCATCGTACTTACCGCTTTCAGGATGTCTTCTTTGGTGTCTTTTTTTATATATCCTCCTGTCTCCGCTATGTTGGTCAGTTTTTGTAGAGCGCTTTCTACTCTTACAGCTAGTGCTTCCGCCATCATTACTCCTTCAATAGGTTCCTATTGTATTCAGGTACCTGGAATTCATGCATTCCTTTTGTTATACTATACGTCTTCTAGACTTTCTGGCTCCGTCTATATTGTAATAACCGAAATTTAACTAAAGGAGTTGCCTTAGTGATTAATAAAAAAAAAAAGAAGAAGGAAATCAACTTTTATATAATTAATAAAATTGATTCATTAATATGATCATTTACTTGGAAATAAAGTTCTGAGTAATTAAAGTCCAAACTCGATATGTTTATATATATATTACATCTTTATCTCGATTTATGAGTCTATATTTAAATAATTTAGATTTAATGAAATATTTAGTTTGTATTTGAAACTAAAACAATGTGGAGGGAAATTCGGGTTACAAAATAAGTAACGTTATTTTTCTATTAAAACATTTTTTAAATATTTAAGAGCTATCATTACTTTTATGTTGCATCATTTATCTCATTTCATAGCATAATATATGAGGAGGTCAGAGCAAAAATTGCACCAAGTCCATATTTTACTCTTAGAAAAACCGATATAAAGTTAAGGTAATACGTTTAATTGCAGATGAAGAATTAAACATTCATCTTTTACAGTGAAAAAGAACAACTGCAATACTTGGTTCACCATTACTCTGAAGGGTTATTGATATTTTGAACCCAAATTCAGAAAAAAACATAGATTTTCAATTTTGGACTTAGTCCACTTTTGCTCTGACACGCCCTCGTATATGAAACTTAAGCATTATGTGAGACACTGTACATTTGATGTTAATTCTGTATTTACTGATCCTGCACAGTGAAAAATATGTTCATCTACCAAACAACTCCTAGTAACAATAGAAAGTTTATTTATAGCAGTATACAATGAGGACAAGAACACAGTTAATGAAATTACTTCTCCTTCCTATATATCTCTCTCCCTCTCTCTCTCTCACTCTCTCTCTCTATATATATATATCTCTATCTCTCTCTATATATATATATATCTCTCTATATCTCTCTCTATCTATATCTATCTATCTCTATATCTCTATCTATATATATCTCTCTCTATCTCTCTCTCTCCCTATATCTCTATCTCTATCTCTCTCTATCTCTATCTATCTCTATCTCTCTCTCTATCTCTATCTCTCTCTATCTCTATCTCTCTCTATCTATCTCTCTCCATCTCTCTCTCTATCTATCTCTCTCTATCTATCTCTCTCTCTCTATCTCTCTCTCTCTCTCTCTCTCTCTCTCTCTCTCTCTCTCTCTCTGTCTCTCTGTCTCTCTCTCTCTCTCTCTCTGTCTCTCTCTCTCTCTCTCTCTCCTTTCCTCTCTCCTTCTCTCTCTCTCTCCTGTCTCTCTCTCCCCTCTCTCCTCCTCTCTCTTCCTCTCTCCTCTCTCTCTCTGTCTCTCTCTCTCTCTCTCTCTCTCTTTTTTCAGTGCGATTGTGTTTACGAATAGTAATTTTGAATAAGTACGCCACTTGTGAAATAAGTGTATAATTATATTTTTTCTGCAATAACTACTAACTAAATCGTACCTGATTACAATTTTAGTATTAAGATTTTGTCAATATATTTACCTAATGCCATTTGTGTGTGTGTGTGTGTGTGTGAAGCGATATATTATTTCATTATAGTTTATTACTTTGTTTATATATTTTTCTTTTTATTAATAGTAGATTCGAGCTGTTAGTCCTTTGTGTATACATTATTTTATGTTTAATTTTAATTGTATTTAATTTTATTTTATTTTCATTATTGTTCAGTTTGACAGATAATTAATTTATTAGTATGTACTATTATTGTAATTTTTTTGTATTTAAATGTAACATATGTTTGTCCTGGTGAGTGTAAGAAAACGCCACATGGCCTTAACTCCACCAGGCTAAATAAATATATTTTATTCTATTCTAAAAATGTTACACCGAGAGCCTGAGTGGCGCGGTTGCTAACGCAGTAACGTATAAAGTTAGAGGCAAGGTGATAATTCCTAGACCACCGCGGCCGACAATAATATTAAGTAAGCTAATTTATCTTTTAGGATACATTGGCAAATTAAGGTTAGATGTATGAGTACTGAATTAATCGCAGCGTTGAGCATGTGTGTTACGTAACAATATCAGCTATTTGATTTAACGTTCGCATTGAACTTTGAATAGAACTGGAAACTCACAATAATGCACGTTCTAGGTCATGTTTATATAACATGTTGAAATAAGCAGTCAGTAGAGCGGTTCTAGAAACTGATAATCGTCTGCAGAATACTTAACAACCGGTTTTGCTTGGTCAGTCTACAGTAGATAATAATGTGAACTTGATGTCAAAAATTGAAGGTACTCTACTTGTTCAGGGTGATATCTTAATGTCAAATTCCGAAGGAATGTAGCCATTAACTTTGTTCTCATACTTACTGGCACTATCGAACCCGTAGGTTCATGGCCGCGCAGACATAAGCTTTCCATACATCCCTATACTGAGCGAATGATTTCCAATCACTCCCTGTATAATATACTTCCTTCAAACCTTAGTTAATGTTATTCTCCCACCTCATTCTTGGTCTACAACTGGGCGCTTTCCCTTTGGTTTTCCTACATGCACGTCTTTCGTTCCCCATTCATGCCTAATGTCTACGAAACTTAACTGTTCTTATTATATCTGGCTTCCTATAAAGACTATGTAGTTCACTATTATGTAGTCTTCTCCATTCACTTGTCTGTTCATTTCTCTTCGGTCCAAAATTTTTTCTAAGAACTTTATTCTCAAATGCTCGTAATCTCCTTTTATCCCTTAAAGTAAGAGTCCATGTTTCGCATCCATATAATATAACTGGTAGAATAATAGTTTTATATATTTTCAGACATTGTTCTCAACAAAAGATTCTTGAGAATCTTAATAAAAATTCAGCCTGCGTATGTTTGTGCTCGCAAAACTCGAATAATAGTCCGTCGGTCTTCATTAAAATTTGTACATACAAGTTTTCGGGTACAGAGATTGTTTAGTCTCTATCTATTATGTTCTAAAAATCATTAAGTGTAGGAGTTCGTCTAGAACGAAATATTTTAATTCGCTCTAGCAGACGTAATTTTCGATGTTTTATAACGAAGCTCAGTATGTCGTATTAAAATATTATCCAAAAATCAGCAAAATTAGACAGTTAAAAGTGAGAGTTTTACCTGAAATTTGAAATTAAACATTGACTTTGGCAACCGCCATGTTTGGTTCGTCGCAATGTATATCATGTAATTTAATTAACCATTAATATTTAATTTGTTTAGATGCAGCGCTTTCCGGGTATTAGCTAGTTTATAAATCTTGACTTAAAATTACATTTACAAAAAAAATATTCGCGAACTTCGGGACTAAAAGCAAGAACACCGTGGCCGACATGTCGGAGATTAGCTGCCCTTTAAAGAACCTGAAGCATAAAGAAAGAGGCCTCTCAGCAACACTCCTACTTTTGAATGACTTCATCTGTTAAAAAGGGTGTTTAAACAAAATAAAAATTATAATTTATCGTAAAGTTTACTGATCTCGAGGTAGCGTGCTGTCTTGTCACGCCAGCAGGCCCGTGTTCAAGTCTCGGTGGGGACTAGTTTCCTGGATGAGTTTTTTCTGTGTTTTTCCTCACCTGTAAGACAAATGTCAGGAAACTTTAAAACCCAGACAGTCCCAGAACATAATTTGGCCATTATAATCATCATTGATCTTGAAGAAGATTTTCGGGCTGTAAGCCGTCGTAAGGCTTGTAGTTCCCCGACGTTTCGCCAGAGACTGCGTCTTGCATCCTCAAGGGTTGTCTTGAGACTGGCAATTCTGTCACTGTCTGTCCAATTTATACGTTCACCGCGATGTGTTCGTAAGTTATATCGCCTTCTGATTTGCCAGTCTCAAGACAACCCTTGAGGATGCCAGACGCAGACTCTGGCGAAACGTCGGGGAACAAGAAGCCTCACGACCACGGCTATAACCCGAAAATCTTCTTCAAGATCATCATTATTTACATTCACCTTAGATTAAGTTTAGGATTAAGTACTCTCCTGGTACACCACTCTATCATCATCACCCATCATCATTCGGACAGTGTAACTCCGCCTTCCAGGCGCCCCAACCTCAGACGTGGGTTACAATTACGCCAGTTGCAGGAGAGAACACCAGAAATGTCGAAATGACAACCTGGGGCAGTGAATAAAAAATAATTTATTCTAAAAGTCACTGAACTGTTTTGCAAGCACAGTTAGAATTTAGGATAGTTTTTATTTTATAATATTTTGCTACGTGAGTCTGAGAATATTTGCGCTGAAAGGAACAAAAGAATAGCTGAATGCGACAGTGACGTAATGCCACAAATTACTGTCATTATGTAGGCCTGCGCACAAATGCTGTGGTATGTACAGAATCCAGGCAAATGCACGACAGTATTACTGTAATGTACAAAAGTGTATTTGTAAATGTCACGAGGCGAGAATTATAAATGTATGAGGCTCCTCCTGTTCCTAATATCAATCTATCATGGATGCTAGTCGAACCGACGACACAACGTCGCTCCATTTCATAGCGCATCTTTTACAATATTCTTGTCACACGCTGTATTCGAATGACCTAGGCCATCTCACTTTGGCAGAGAGCTACAGGGCACACATTAATTCGATTCCCCATGGGGGAAGAAACTTTATCTTGGTATTGTGGCCGGTAAGAGATCGGTACTTTCCCAGCAACTTGAGGAATTTGGGTATGTACAATAAGTAGCACTTTGAGTTTGAGAAAATCAACTGCAATCTCTGGGGACACGATATGCTGATCACATGTCAACTATATACCGTCTGGACGATTGTCTAAATCATAAACCTAAATGACATCAATGAAACTAAATATTTGGTCACATGTAGAAATGCATTACGTAGTGAAAATGGACAGTTAATGACAATGAAGGAAATTTTGAGGAAGAGGCTGAATTCTAATACTTAGGAACAATAATTACATACAGGAATGAGGTGTAGAAAGAAATTATGCGTTACAGTTACTCTTGTCCCAATTTCTCTAAAAACTATAAAACTGTTATTCCCCCAGTTATATTATATGGATGCGCAGCATGGACTCTTACTTTAATGGAGAACAAAATATTATGAGTCTTTGAGAATAAAGTTCTTAGGAGATTTTTTGGACGAAAGCAAGATGGACAGGTGAATGGAGAAGACCACGTAACAGGGAGGTACGTTATATTTAAGGGAAACCAGATATAATAAAGACAGTTTCACAGACTGCGTTGAGAGGGCATGTGGCACGATTGGAGAATGAAAGAGGGACGTGGAAACTTCTTGTAGGAAAATCAGAGGGATAACACCCAGTTCGTAGACCAGGAATAAGTTGGGTGAACAATAATAACCATGTTTTGAGGGAAATAAATTATGATTTGAAAACAACTGAGGGTAGAGATGTATGGAGAGCTTAAGTCCGTGCTGCCATGAACCTACAGGTTCGATAGCGCCAGTGAGTTAGTTAATGGAAAAATAAAAAAAATCACATTACAATCAGCGAAAATTTCACGAGTCACTTTCATTGGCTTGAAGTGTCACCATTTGGACAGTCTTTTCCTACATTATCACATTTTTTATCTTTTTCTTAAACCCTCCTTGAAAAACGTCGGTGCCTCCTCAGGGAGGCGCTCCGCGCTGTTTGAAAACTCGTGGAATAACCGGTAGTGCAATCTGATCGCGTGAACTAATAGCATGATGCTGTAGAGTGATAAATAGTTTGTTCTCCATGTAGTCATACAAGCCATGATCTCTGCCCCCGTCCCCCCGCCACGCACCCAACACACGATTTCACAGGTACCGTAACAGCATCCCGTCTGTCCTCGTCATCGCCGGTGAGTCATCATTTTGTTGGCCGCAGCATCTCAAGCTAACAAGTTATCATTTTTTTATGGACAACTGATACAAATTTGGTATAAGATTTATTTAATTTTGTACTTTTTATCTCATTGTTATTTATGGATGCTTTAACATCTCGGTCATATTGTGTCTAGGATCTTCATGAGTATTCCGTAGAATGAGTGTTTCTGTGGGACAAGATGACGATATTTTAACCCAGCATTTGCTTTGACGATTGATAAAAACCATAAAGAAACTTCAATCCAATTGTTAACTACCGAGATTTGAATCCTATCTCTCCAAAATACGAGTCTGAAGTTCTACCGCCTGAGCGAACTCGATGATAATACTATTTTTTTGAGGCGATCTACAAGCATTTCAAGAAGGAATAAGGTCAGGAGCAGTACAATAAGGGAAATTATGCAAGTTGAAAAAAAAAGCATTAGGAAAAGTAGGAAAAAACATTTGAAATGGTATGGAAGAGAGAATACCAAAGAAGACCCTTAATTGGAAATCTAATAGAAGTAAAAAAGGCAGGTCTAGAGAACGATGGATGGATGGAGTGAAGAGAAGTATGGAAGCTAGAGATTTGAAGGAAGAAGATGCTTTAGACAGGAACTTCTGGCGATAAATCACTTTGGGTAGAAGGAGAAACACTGTATTGTGGAATATTCCTAAATAAAAATATTATTATTATTATTATTCCATTCCATTTCATTAACACAATTTAACCTCACGATTTATAGGTACTTTAACGTTCCACACGCCACCCGGGCCTTACAATGACACGACCTATCGGGAGAGATTTTTAACTAAGGATCATACACATACTTTTTTTTTGAACACACGAATACATGGAGGGCTTTCCCGAATGAGGGATCAGTCAATGTCAGGGACTCCTCCGAGACAACGCAACTGTAAAACGTAACAGACCATTCACACACACATTCGTATTAAACATAGTCAATATGATGATGATGATGATGGTCAGATGATATTCTGGGACCGTTTCGGCCTTAAAGTTTCCAGACATTTTATTGTTGATTGTTATTCTGTAATAACATTCTTTAGCAATGTTATCAAAGTGTCAAAATCGGTTTAAAAATCGTAAAAGCAAGAAAACTACTTAAGGAAAATTTTATAAAATTATTTTCAAGTTAAGTTTGTTGCATTACTTTTAAATTGTTTACACTACTAACTACTTTGATCAGTATATGTTAACTCATAAAATATACTTCTTTTAAGAAGTGTATCATATGAAATAACATTGTAATTACACCGACTATTTAACTCATGCCCCAAATGGGAGTCAATGACCAATCACGTTTCAATGAATTTTGTTTTACAACGGCCAGTCGTGTTTCACCTCGATCTTTATCGAATTCCCTTTAACAGCTTCTGCTTTTATGTAAAAGAAAGCTCCTCCTTTTTAATATTCTGAACAGGTCAGAACATTATTTTGCATCGACAGACGCTCCAACAAATACAACGAATATAGCAAATAATGAACAGATTCCTTCGAACTACACATTTCATAATTGTGTGTTCAATAATTGTGTTGTTAAATAATGATTTTACTGAGTTGCTTACTAAAAAAATAAATTAAGAACCTATAGTGTTGGTTATAATTACAGTTTGATGTGTTTCGTTTTTTCTCCACTAGGGTACATTCTTACAGTATTGAGATCCTATTTGGCAATAAATAATATGATCAAGTTGCAGTGAATCAGTGATTATTTGTGGCAGTGAATAAACAAAATGGAACATCAAACATAACCATGCATTTTTGATTTGTTTTCAAACATGGCCGTTTACATATATAAATATTTTAAAATACTGGGTAACTATATGTAAATAATACTTTTTGAGTTAACAGCTAATGTTATTCGTTAAATAGTCCTAACAAATGCCACTCTTGATTTCCAAATCCTCTAGATAAATTGACTCGTCACTTCGTGACTCGTAAATGTATCCATGATTTGGAAATCACTCGTGACATTACTTATGACTCTTTAACTCATGCCCCAAATGGTAGTCAATGACCAATTACGTTTCAACGAATTTTGTTTTACAACCGGTCGTGTTTATTGATCTCTCTCTATCAGCTGCTTTTGTGATAAAGAAAGTTCCTCCTTTTTAATATTCTGAACAGGTCAGATCATTAGTTTTCTCCAACAAATACATTGAATGTAGCAAATAATGAACAGATTCCTTGATTTTACTGAGTTGTTTACTAAAAATAAACGAATAACCTATAATGCTGATTATAACATACAGTTTGATGTGTTTCATTATTTCTCCACTAGGGTGCGTTTTTACAATATTGCTATTTGGCAATAAATAATATGATCAAGTTGGAGTGAATGAACATAACCTCACATTTCTGATTTGTTTTCAAACATCGTCGTTTACATTAAATATATACATATTTTAAAATGCCCGTGACTATACTTAAATAATGACTTTTGAGTAAACAGCTAAATTTTATTCGTTAAATAGTGCTAACAAACGCCACGTTTGATTTTCAAATCCTCTAGATAAATTGACTCGTCACTTCGTCACTAGATAATGTATCGATGATTTGGAAATCACTCGTGACATTACTTATGATACATAATACTCCTACATACGAATCCTGCACTACTAACTTTTATTTTACACTGCTCTTTTTTAAACAGGTTTCAAGTTTCCTCAGTCTAAATTATTAGTGTATACTGCTTATGAAACAGGGCCCTGACAGTATATCGAAATGACGGTTGTACAGTGTCATAGTTCCAAAATGTGATAACTAAGGCCCGGATTTTATGTAATATCAAATTAAGAAATATGTACATAAATATGTAGCCAAATATTGTGAAATATGTAAATAAATATGTAATAAAGCAGTTATATGTAAAATCCAAAATGTTATTTCTTTGCTATAAAAATAAGTCCACATAGTCAAATCTCTGTGTTAATTTCTAATCAGTTCACTTCTGCTACAACATACAGTACTAAAGTACAAGTGTCAATCATTCAAGCATTTAAGCCACATTGGATCGGTGTCCGCAATTAATTATATATTTTTCCAAATGTTATGTTGCCATGCACAGTCTTCTGTCTGACAATATGTATTTGTAAATGGAAAAAGATCGCTCAACTTCGCAAGAAGTCAACGGTGCATATTTATAGAGAGGGATTGTGCTAGGAATAATATTCTCAGGGGGTTCTACATTTTCACTATTAAATAAGTGAGAAAAAGTAACATGAGTTGGGTAAGTCAGGGTTCTTGTTTAGCACAGATTGCAGTTTAGTGGAAACTACACCACCCACTTCGCCTGGTACAACACTGACCTTTTGAACTGCATCTTCCATTATTTCCAATGCTTCTAGGAGAGGCATACCTGAAGTTTCCAGTTTATTGATATTGTTGGGAAGCCAGCTGAAGTGACTTGCGATGTATGAAAGTGAACTGAGCACTTTAGAACTTTTGAATGCTAACAAGGATTCACCGAACACACCACTGCAGGATCAGAAAGAGAAAAAGGAAAAAAAAAGTTCTCAACCACTGATATCACAGCTTCGAAGTGCTTACTGTAGAAAATGACAGCTTCGATCCATGTTGCCCACCTTGTTATCATGGGCTCTGGAAGCAGAGGTACATCAGGTAGCTGCTCATTGTAGCGTTGTACATGATAAGGACATTTTAAGAAAACCTTGTTCGTTGTTGATATCAGTGTATTTACTTCTGGGAATTCATGTCTGTCTCTGCCACTCGTTGCAATGCATGAGCCGTACATGTAACATGCACTAAGTTTGGATAAAATACAGTAAGCGATTTCCCCGCTTTTAACATGTATGGAGCTGTATCTGTGTACATCAGTAGAACCCTGTCTTCTTTTACGCCATCTAGCCTAGTGCCTTAAGTCCATCATTAATGAATCTAGCTATTGTTGAACTATTTGTTACCTCCAAAGGTTTACAATAAGTTAAGTAGGGTTTTGATGCAGCTTTGGAGTCCATCTTGCCCACAATTAGATTAGCGATGAAAGGGCCTGCAGCATCCGTCTCTCATCAGCAGAAATCCATATAGGTGAGTTGCCTATGTCAATCTTGATTTTTTCTAATATGTCAACATAACAAGAATCCAAGTAATTCTTCCTGAGAGAGAACTCGTCGGGAACGTTGCGGTTGCAGTATTTTTGTAAGAAATGTTTAAATTCAGATACCTGAAGATTGTACCATAGTATGTTCCCTGCAACCAACGCCATACACAGTTATTTGTAAAATTCACTATTAGATGATGTAGGCTGTCCCTGCAACTGTGTAAGTAGTTCTAGAAACTCGTTGCTTATTTGTAATATGCAGATTGCTTCCTAAATGTTGTTGAATTTGAGATTTCATCGTACACCCAATACGTTTATCACAAGTTTGGCAGAGGACTGTTTTACCATCAGTGATTAATGCACTGTCAACAGAAATCCATGTTTTTAGCTTTGAAGACAACGAAGACGCAACCGGTGCCATGGTTAAATTAAATGCAAGACTGTTATAAATTCTGAAACGTTTGAGAACAAGGAAGAAAAAGTGTTTAAAATAAGTCATTGTTGTCCGCATCGAACTCGTACAATTTAGCTTTAAATGCAACGGAAATGTATAGGATTGACAAGGAGAAGCACAATAATAAAAATTACAATTGTTTTTCCTTTCTTGCTATGTAACGAAAATTAATGGGATTGATGAAAATTTATAATTCCGCAAAAAATATTAAATATGTAAAATTATGTACTGCGGTGTGAAATATGTATTATAGCTCGAAATATGTAAAATGTCCACCGCTGTGGTCTCGAGGTAGCGTGCTGCCTTGTCACGCAGCGGGCCCGGATTCGATCCCCGGTCGGGGCAGTTTTTCTGGGTGAGGTTTTTTATCGGGGTTTTTCCTCACCTGTAAGACAACTGTCAGGAAAACTTTAAGGCCCAAACGGTCCCCGAAATCACATGGTCATCATCATCATCATCATCTTTATCGTTATCATCATCCTTCACCGGTGTGGAAAACAACGGGAAGCTAGCACACCTACAATTCCCTAGTAAAGCTGCAAGCATAGCATAAAAAATGCTATGATTGCAGTGAAGGACCTGCCTTGGGGCAGAATTACTATCGATGGATGAATATGTAAAAAAATGCAATTTAAAACTTTCGAATAAGGGCCTTTTCAGTTTAATTTGACATTTTAGCTTTTTTTTAACTACATACACAGCAACAGAATATGTAATTACATAAAATCCGGGCTCTAGAGATAACCCTAGGATTTGATCTAAATTCATTTGAGAGTTGTCTAACTAATTATAGAAAAATTCTATCTTCAAGCCACAGTTAGTCCAAAAACATTCACGACTAAAAATGTATAAAACACTGACTCTTCCAACTCTTTAGTATGGTAGCGAAGTATGGACATTGAAACAGAATGACATACAGAGACTTAGATCTGCTGAAATTAGATACCTTCGGAGGACAGTAGGATACACACTACTAGATCACAAAAACAAATGAAGACATCTTATAAGAATTACACATGGAAAACCTTTAGAAAACAAAATTTCTGATTATAAGTCAAGATGGATGCAACATGTTTATCGAATGGAAGATACCCAAACAAATGTTAAGCTATCAACCTTTTCTCCCAGTTATATTATATGGATGCGAAACATCGACTCTTACTTTAAGGGAGGAAAGAAGATTACGAGTATTTTAAAATAAAGTTCTTAGGAATTTTTTTGGGCAGGCAGATGAATGGAGGAAACTTCATAATGGTGAGCTACGTGATATGTATAGGAAGCCAGATATAATAAGAACAGTCAAGTCTCGTAGGCTGCAATGGGCAGGACATGTGGCACGTATGGAGGATGAAAGAGGTATATGGAAGCTTCTGGTAGGAAAACCAGAGGGAAAACGCCTATTTGGTAGACCTAGAATGAGGTGGGAGAATAGCATTCATGATTTGAGAGAAGTAGATGATACAGGGGATGATTGGAAAACATTAGCTCATGATAAGGATGTATGGAGAGCTATGTCTGCGCGGCCATGAACCTACAGGTTCGATAGATCCAGTGAGTTAGTTATCAACCTGCAGGAAGAAGACCAGGACGTCCTCTCAAAAGACTTTTGAATGATGTTTCTCTTGAGGCCGAAACAGGTGAACAAATGGCCTAAATTCTTGAATGTACTATGATAATGCTGATTATGGAAAAATTATGATTGTAGGTGTCATCTGCGGAATGTGAGTGTTGTGGGTAGTGACAACAAGGAAGCACTATTGTGTTTTGTATGTAATACGGGCGCACAACTTTCACATACCATGTAGAGTTATGAAAAATACCACAACAGAAGATATTCACTTTCCATTTGCTATATTACTTCCCAACATCTGTTTTGTGGTGAAATTCTAAATTTAAAGTGAATGTGTGGGATTTGTGTGGTTTTAAAAAAGACGTCCATCATGCGGGAACTGGATAATTTCTCAGCAGTCTGAATTTCCTGATTTATGGATAATGTATTTATTTTGGTATTATTCTTCTACGTCATGGAATTAGGCCATAGACCTGTTTTCACTCAAGAGACCGCATCTCTCCTAGTTATGGGGCACCTATTACTTCTTCGTTTGGGTTGGTAGTGGAACAAAATTTGTGGGAGTCTATTGGCTGTCATTCTTTCTATGTTGGAGCCAGTTAGGTCCTGAATTTTGCATTTTTTATCATACACTGTAAATGTTTAATTCGGTTATTTCTTCATAATATTTCTTATCCGACAATGTATAGCCTGGTACTGAACATAAGAATTTAATTCAAATTACTTCTATGTTCTTTTTATCATAATTATTGCCACGAGTGATTTTCAATTTGTCTAGAGAATTTGGAAAACAAGAGTGGAATTTGTTAGGATTGTTTAACGGATAAAATTAAGCTCTTTACTCGCATACAATCTTTTTAATATCGCTATTTTAAAATATTTATATATTTAATGTAAACGGCGATGTTTGTAAATTAATGAGAAACGATATGTTTCACTTGTTTATCAGTGCAACTAGATCGTATTATTTATTGCCAAAAGATCGCAATATTGTTAGAATGCACCCTAGTGGAGAAAAAATGAAACTCATCAAACTGTATATTTATTAATGTCTGATGTCCTATGATGTAAATGTGTCAATTATATTTTTCTGGAACGTTATTACCTGGGGAAAATACTTTAAGAAAGTGCAAACATTTTTTTTGTAGTACAATCAATTGCTACAAATGGTTTTATGTTATCTCCCGTAACCACGATAAGGTTGCATTCGTGCACTATATATACAATCTGGTAGCCACATGCAGTCACTGCTAAATATTGCTATGACCTATTCAGAATGTTAAAAAGGAGGAGCTTGATTTTACAGTGATAAAATTAAACTGATTAAATCGAGGCGAAAAATACTGTGATTGGCTGTAAATAAAAAATCATTGACATGTGATTGGTCATTGACTCCCATTTGCGGCATGAGTTAAACAGTCATAAATAATGCCAGGAGTGATTTCCAAATTATGGATAAATTCACGACTCACGAATAAAATTAAGCTGTTTACACACAAATCATTATTTAATTATAGTTATATTAATCTATTTATATATTTAATGTAAACGGCGATGTTTGAAAACAAATGAGAGACGTTAATGTTTCACTTGTTTATCACTGCAACCAGATCATATTATTTATTGCGAAATTATCGCAATATTGTAAGAATGCACCCTAATGGAGAAAAAATGAAACATATCAAACTGTATATTAATTAATTTCTGATGTCCTATGATGTAAATATGTCAGTTATATTTTTCTGGAACGTTATTATCTGGGAACAAATACGTTTAAGAAAGTGTATACAATCTGGTAGCCACATGCAGTCACGGCAAAATAATGCTATGACCTATTCAGAATGTTAAAAAGAAGGAGCTTGATTTTACAATAATAAAATTAAACTGATAAAATCGAGGTTTAAATAAAAAATAATTGAAATGTGATTGGTCATTGACTCCCATTTGGGGCATAAGTTAAATAGTCTGATATATTAAGTGTCCAGTTTTTACAACCATATCTAAACATAGGTACAACTGTTTTATAGAAATGTTTTTATTCAATGCCCCAGATTGTCATTTCGATTTTTGTGGTGTCCTCTCCTCGAACCCGGGACTTCACGAACACTAGGCAAAAACGCTGACCACTAGTCCATGACGCTGGTCACTTTTATAGAATTTTAATTGTGTTGTTCTTAATGTGTTTTTTTAGAGTTCTTATTATTGATTTGCGCACATTATAAAATGTATTTAATTTTCTTTTGTTAACCCTTATATTGGAAAAACTCACATATGACAACTTATTTAAACGTGTCGAACCGAAATGAAAACAAGCTATGGATTCTCGTATAGATATTACCTATTGCAATTAGTTTAATTTGACACAATTTTAAATAATTTCTACTCATTCATTTTCCCATTGTTCTATTAAATGTATTAATTAAACTAAATCAATGTACCTTACAGAATGTAAGAGTCAATTTAAATTGTATGGGTGTATACTGATAGGCCTTGCTTGTGCGATTACGAACTGCTTTAAATCAGCGATCCTAGCGGTGACCATTGCAATCTTGTAGCAGGCCTATAGGCCTATTATTGTTGTATAAATCTGTAATATTGAAATATCTGTAATATTTTGTGAGTGCATTCACCGTTTCTCGCATTTAGTAAGTAATTCCGCCCTAAAAAAGGTGTTCGGTAGAATTTGTTTAGAAGGTGAAATTGGGAAGTACTTGAACATCCACCAAATTCACCAGACTTGAGCCCTTGTGACTATAACTTATTCTCAAAGATGAAAGAGCCTCGATTTCAATCAAGAATGGATACCCACAAAGCTCTAGATCGATGAGTGAAACAGATATCCAGAAATGGTTCTGCAGATAGATTGACTTAACAAGAAGTTCGTAATGATAGAGGTAACCTTGATGTAGCAGGTAGTATTGGAATTATTTATACTATTTATTATTAGTTTAATTTTATTAATTTGTGTTTTCAATCTTGCCATTACTTATCGAATTTATTTACTTCCAAAGTTTTCTCAACAGGTAAGAAATGAGCGTTGTACTGCCAATAGTACGTTTTTTAGCTCTTTTTTTCTGTACCATTTATATCTAGTTTATGCAACTAACTAATTCACTGGCACTAACGAACCCATAGATACATGGCCGCGCGGACATAAGCTCTCCACAAATTCCTATCTACAGTTGTTTTCCAATCATCTTCTGTATAATCTTCTTCCATCAAATCATAGTTAATGTTATTCCCACACCTCATTCTAGGTCTTCCAACTGGGGGTTTTTCCCACAAGAAGCTTCCATGTCCCTCTTTCATTCCCCATTCGTGCAATATGTCCTGCCTATCGCACACTCCGAGACTTTACTATTCTCATTATATCTGGCTTCCTACAAAGATCTTGTAGCTCACTGTTAGCAGTCTTCTCCATTCGCCTGTCTGTTCATCTCTCTTTGGTTCAAAAATTTTCCTCAAATGCTCGTAATATTTTTTTCTTCCCTTAAAGTAAGAGTCCATATTTCGCATCCATATAATATCCATCCATAATAATTCTGCCCGAAGGCAGGTCCTTCTCTGCAATCATAGCATTTTCATGCTATGCTTGTAGCTTTACTAGGGAATTGTAGGTGTGGTAGCTTCCCGTTGCTTTCCACACTGGTGAAGGATGATGAAGATGATGATGGCCATATGATTTCGGGGACCGTTTGGGCCTTAAAGTTTTCCAGACATTTTTCTTACAGGTGAGGAAAACCCCCGATAAAAACCTCACCCAGAAAAACTGCCCCTGCCGGGGATCGAATCCGGGCCCGCTGCGCGACAAGACACCACACCTCGAGACCACAGCGGTGTATTTCCATATAATATAATATAACTGGTAGAATAATAGTTTTATATATTTTCAGTTTATTTTTTGAAACGAGTTGGGACGTCCCTGTAATGCATAATATCATGCATTTCCAGAATAGAGTATATGTTCTTTTTTTTTTTTTTTTTTTTCATCTCATTTCTGTTTGTAATTATTGTTCCTAAGGTATTTGAATTCAGCCACTTCTTCAAAATTTCCCTCATTTGTCATTAAGTTCCATTTGCATTATAT
Source organism: Diploptera punctata (assembly GCA_030220185.1). Taxonomy (NCBI): domain Eukaryota; kingdom Metazoa; phylum Arthropoda; class Insecta; order Blattodea; family Blaberidae; genus Diploptera; species Diploptera punctata. The sequence goes on along the minus strand of JASPKZ010002677.1, from coordinate 350,665 downwards.
AATGTATTTCTATGGTGGAACATATATTTTGTTTTATTGATGTTTACTTCCAGTCCCAATTCCTTTGTGTTAAGCCTTAGTATCTCCTTGCTATCACCTAATAGTACTACGTCATCAGCTTACTACATTACATAAATTAGTTGCCCAGAAGTTTCGTGTCCCGTTTAGTTTGTTTTGCAACTATATTTTGTTGAGGTTTGATGGTTATCAGTTAGGGTTAAGCTGACATTTCTGAAAGCAGTAATTCTCATAAGAAAGTAGGATGTAAGATAATAGCATGCGCAACTGGAGCTTGGCAAATATACGGTAAGTATGAATTATAGTAAATCATCCTGTCTTCATTTTGCAGGTTCACGTTGTGTAACTGTTCTCATCTCCTTGTATCACTTTTATGCAAAATTGGTTAATGCAACGGTTTACAAATCGTCTTAAGTGTTCTCCGAAGTTATTATAAAGTTACAATAGGAATTACACTTTGAGGTTTTTCTAAATAAGTAGAGTCCGTTGCATCTTACCTCATAAAAGTTGAGTTCTGTTAGGACATGTTTCAAAGCACTTGTGTTTTATCTTCAGCTTGTCCAAACTGTTGATTTTTACGTGTCGGCCCTGGATGTCCACTCTACTCCCAAAGTAAAATATATAAAATAAAATAATGTAAAATTAATGTGAACACCAAATTATTAAAATAGTTAATGCCAATATTTTTAAGATTCATTGTTATACAATTAAGGTTAGGTATTACAAATTTTAAATAGTAATGTAGACCTAAGTAGGCTTAGTTTTTTATATCCGTCTTCTTCAAATATAATTGATTTTTGCTCAAAAAAACTTCATTAATTATTAAAATCATGAAGGCCTTTCAAAACATGTTTCACCTTCGGCATTACCAAGTAACATATCGGAGATTAAACATATTTTGAAAGGCCTTAATGATTCTAATAATTAACGAAGTTTTTTTGAACAAAAATCAATTCTGATTGAGGAAGACATATAAAAAAGATACTTATATTAATACGCTTTTTTTAATTTTATAAATGACATATCTGACTCCCTAAAACATTGCAAACATAATTTATTTGCGGACGACATGCAGATCTACTTTCACTCAGACAAATATTCTTTAAATGACGCGGTAACCAAAATTAATGAGGACCTTGACTCGCTAATGGCGTGGACAGAGAAATATGGACTTCAATTAAATCCTAGAAAGACACAAGCAATCATTATGGGCCATCAGAGACTATTATCCTCAATTAAAACAAATGCATTATTACATATGTCACTTAATGGGGTTCAGATCCCTTATAGTGAGACAGTAAACAATCTAGGAGTTTTTATGGATAAACATTTAATTTGGAATAAACAAATTAGATTTGCAAAACTATCTTCTCAATAATATACTCATTAAATCGTACAAGAAATTGCTTAGCGTTTGCTCTAAGGAAAATGTTAGTAGAAATACTTGCAATGCCCCATTTTGATTATTGTGATACTCATTTTACTGACCTAAATACTGTTCTTACCCAAAGACTTCAACGTGTTCATAATTCTGGCATACGTTTTATTTGTGGTATATGTAGATTTGATTCCGTTACACCATCCCTGGATCAATTGTCATGGCTTCGTCTACAAGATCGTAGAACCATCCATTGCCTTCTCTATAACACATTACACACATCATTACCTTATTATTTATCACACACGCTTCACTAGACTCTCTGATACACATAAATTAGATACCCGATCCCTTGAGCGCAATGACCTTTATATCCCTCCTCATCATACTACCTATTATTCGAAATCTTTTACAGTTTCTCTTGCTAGAACATGGAATTCCCTTCCACCCTATGTCAGAGATTGCCAAACTTTACCATCTTTCAGAAACAAATTGAAAATGAAATTACTAATAGAAACAACTCACTAATATTACTTTTTAAAAATTAATAATGTATTTCTTCATTATTTAATAAAAACAGATTTAAGATTCGTTAACATATTTACCTAATGGTTTGTATAAAAAGCATAGATTAATTTATTATATAATCAATTGAGTTGGTGTTTACTTGATGAAAATCCATATTTATTAATTAAATAAAAATAAAACTTAGTTTTATTTGATTTTCATATTTATTATATAATTCAGTGACAGCTGTTTCGATACACTGTACCTTCTTCCGACATGTTAACAAATTATGAATTGTGTTTCCAACTGATCTAAGCAACAATACAACAATATTTATTTATTTTTTTTAATTTAACAAAGTGGATTCATTCAAATCAAGTTGAGAATTTAACAGTTTGTTACTACTTTTAAATTTATTAATTTCTACAGCCTCCAAAAGATCTAACTTCTTACCCTTATCATAAACATGCAAAATTTCAAAATTTGGATCAAAACAGTGATTAAATTGGAATAGGTGGTTAGCATATTTTTAATATTCTAAATTTCTGTTACTCGTATATGCTCTCATGTGTTCCTTTATCCGAGAGATAAAAGTTCTACCAGTTTGTCCTATATAGACATTGTCACATGTGCCACACTTCAATTTATATACACCTGATAATTTTTCTTTTTTTATTTTGGTTTTATTGTTTTTTATTATATTTTGTAAAGTTTTATTAGTTTTAAATGCCACATTAATGTTCAACTTTTTAAAGTGTTTAGATATTTTATTTGAAAGTGGGCCTACGTATGACATTACAACATATTTCTTTATGTTTTCTTTGGGTAAAGGAAAAACTTTGTTAATTGCTTTTTTGTAATGAACTTTCTTAATTAAATATTCTATAATTTTAGGGTCGTAGTTATTATTAATAGCTAATTGTTTAATAATATTCAATTCATTATTATATTCCAAGGGTGAAAGAGGGATAATTAAAAGTCTATGAATGTAACTATTAAAGGCTGCCATCTTATGAGTATATGGGTGAAGAGAAGAACGATGGATAGTGGTATCAGTATGAGATGGTTTGTGAAAGATTCCAAACTCAAACTTATTATCAATGTGTTTTATTGATAAATCCAAGAAATTTATACTATTATTTGTTTCTAATTCCATTGTGAAATTAATACTTCCGTGAATGTTATTAATAATGTACATACATTCAGAACTAATGTTTAGATTAAATAGTATTTGAATTTGACATTATTGATTTTATAACAATACAAAAGTAATTAAAAAAAACAAACTCTCAAAATTACATGGAATTAATTCCAGTGAAGTTACTAGTTTATCCAAACAGTTTTTTTTATCGGTTTGTTAATGTTTCTGACACTAATTTTACTAAAAATGAAATTGACTTGTTGAATAAGGGGTTTAAATTTAATTTTAATTTTTGACAATAGTAATATTCTACTACAAAATTTAGGTGTGGAATGTGAATTGATTTTAAAAGATAATAACACATTATCTGAACCAGTTAATGTTGAGTCAGAAAAATGTACTGTCACAAAAATGATCAAGGATGGTCAGAAAACAATACCAAGGCATATATTCTATAATCAGATAGCTAAAGATATAAAAAAGAAAACTTTAAATGATGATATTGTTATCACACGAGCAGATAAAGGACAAGCTTTAATAGCTTTAAATAAGGATGATTATATCTCTAAAACTGTAGATTTTCTAAATTCAGATAATTTTCAAATTATTGATAAAGACCCAACAGAGGAATATCAAAAAGAAATTATAAATATTTATAAAAATAGTATAATTTTTAATAACTTTTTTGAATACTCTATAATACAAATGAATCCCTAACCACCCAAACTGTACTCCCTAGTTAAATTTTCATAAGGAAAATTATCCTATTAGACCAGTATTATCCTTCATAAGTTCTCCATCATACAAAATGTCTAAAAAGCTAATAAATATAATTTCATCTAATACTAAGTTCAATCCAATTTACAGTATAAAAAACTCTATTGAATTAATTGACAATATAAAGAACATTGATTTGCCTAATAACTTAATTTTAGTTTCTTTTGATGTAAAAATTCTGTTTCCCAGTATACCTACTATTGATGTAATAGAGATTATTAATAGAATGTTACTAACTAATAAAGTGAATGGTTCTGTAGTTGAAGAAATATTACAGACTCTTAAAACATGCTTAAATCAAAATTACTTTGAATTTAATAACAAATTGTACGTAGCTAAAGATGTTTGATTATGAGTGATCCGTTGAGCCCTCTTTTGGCAGAGATTTTCATGGATGACTTAGAATAAACCATACATAAGAATGTATTAGCTAGAAATGTTCTATTTTGGTATCGTTATGTAGATGATGTCATGGCAGGCTTCACAGGAACCAAAAGACAATTGAATTCCTTTTGAAATTTTATATATAAATTTCACAGAAGTATTAATTTCACAATGGAATTAGAAACAAATAATAGTATACATTTCTTGGATTTATCAATAAAACACATTGATAATATGTTTGAGTTTGGAATCTTTCACAAACCATCTCATACTGATACCACTATCCATCGTTCTTCTCTTCACCCATATACTCATAAGATGGCAGCCTTTAATAGTTACATTCATAGACTTTTAAATATCCCTCCTTCACCCTTGGAATATAATAATGAATTGAATATTATTAAACAATTAGCTATTAATAACTACGACCCTAAAATTATAGAATATTTAATTAAGAAAGTTCATTACAAAAAAGCAATTAACAAAGTTTTTCCTTTACCTAAAGAAAACATAAAGAAATATGTCGTAATGTCATACATAGGCCCACTTTCAAATAAAATATCTGAACACTTTAAAAAGTTGAACATTAATGTGGCATTTAAAACTAATAAAACTTTACAAAATATAATAAGAAACAATAAAACCAAAATAAAAAAATAAAAATTATCAGGTGTATATAAATTGAAGTGTAGCACATGTGACAATGTCTATATAGGACAAACTGTGACAACTGACCTTTATATCTCGGATAAAGGAACACATGAGAGCATATAACAGAAATTTAGAATATTCAAAACATGCTAACCACCTATTCCAATTTAATCATTGTTTCGATCCAAATTTTGAAATTTTACATATTTGTGATAAGGGTAAGAAGTTAGATCTTTTGGAGGCTGTAGAAATTAATAAATTTAAAAGTAGTAACAAACTGTTAAATTCTCAACTTGATTTGAATGAATCCCCTTTGTTAAATTTAAAAATTTAAATAAATATTGTTGTATTGTTGCTTAGATCAGTTGGAACACAATTCATAGTTTGTTAACATGTCGGAAGAAGGTACAGTGTACCGAAACAGATGTCACTGAATTATATAATAAATATGAAAATCAAATAAAACTACGTTTTATTATTATTTCATTAATAATTAATTGTAGTTTATTACTTTCTTTGTATTTTTTCTTTCTTTTCTTTTTATGTATAGTTGATTCGAGCTGTTATTCCTTTCTTTAATCATTCTATCATTAATTTAATTTTAATTGTATTTAATTTCATTGTAATATTAGACATTATTTTCATTATTATTCAATTTGACAGATAATTAATTGTTTAGTATGACTATTATTGTAATTTTTTGTATTTATATGTAACATACGTTTTTCCTGGTGAATGGAAGAGAAGGCCACATGGCCTTAACTCCACCAGGCTAAATAAATCTATTCTAAAAAATCTATCTAAAAATGTTTAGTTAGATAATACTAAAGAACTCACCATTTGGGGAAAATTTACACACAGAAGAACAGAGATAGAATTATAAATTTTGAAATTCCCGGGGAAAAGGATATGATTTGAAAATCTTTCGGTCAAACAAAAGCTGGAGATGAAGTAGACATCCTCGGCTGAAAACCGATTGGTCAACAGTCTGATCAAGCTGAAGATAATATGCAAACAGATTGAAACGTGTCCAAAAGAACAACAATTTATGAGGTAAGATGAAGCCGACTGAACTTATTATTTATAGGGAAGTTCGGGTAATGTGGACCCTTCTGTTTGACTGGACCTTTTTAATATCTTGTTTAATTAGTGCTGCCCTCGAGAAGAAAATACTTTAACTTCTTCCCCTCATCAACTTTGATGGGTTGAAGGCCTGTTTCTTTTATTCTCTGTGCGAAGATGGGTTTATTTGTGATATTTAAGAAAATTACCACTTTAAAAGTTTTTCAAGCTAAGAATCAATTCTTAATTTCTGCTATTGAATATTATAAATATTGGGGGGAAAAGTAATGAATATTATATTATGTAGATGCTGTTTTAATATACTGATGGGTTTGGTTTGATATTATGTGACATAACGGCTGTATAAAATAATTAAACATAACAAAGGAATTCGGTTAATGTGGACCCTCCACGAGGACCTGGCTCCACTTTATACGAATACGTATATTTTATCGATGAGGATGCTCTCTGTAAAAACCATTCACTTAATTAATTTTATTTAATATCTTTGTAATTTTACTAAACCCAAAGACCGTCGCTTTCTGCAGTTGAATGGCGTGTGAATGTTATAATCGACAATAATTTTTCAAAACATTAAATAAATATCAACGCTTTTTAATTATGATCAGTCGTAAATATTTTCAAATTAATCTATGCCTGTCTGTATAAATTAATAGAGTAAATAAACTTAAAAATAGTCTAAAAGCTAAGGTGGACTTTGGGGCCCACTTTATCCGAATATGGAAGTTAAAGTGGACCTTTCTTGTAATGTAAAAAAGTTTATATGTTATGAAGTTGTTTCCATATTTGAATAAAATGACAATAATCATAAGTAATGCCACGAGTGATTTCCAAATTATCGATAAATTCACGACTCGCGAAGTGAGGAGTGAATTTATCTAGAGAATTTGGAAATCAAGAGTGGCATTTGTTAGGACTATTTAAACGAATAAAATTAAGCTGTTTACTCACAAATCATTATTTAACTATAGTTATTTTAACATATTTATATATTTAATGTAAACGGCGATGTGTGAAAACAAATGAGAAACGATTGGTACGCTTCATCTGCTTCTTTTGTTTATCACTGCAACCAGATCATACTATTTATTGCCAAAGGAACGCAATATTATAAGAATGCTCTCTAGTCGAGAAAAAATGAAACACATCAAACTGTATATTAATTCATTTCTGATGTCGTATGATGTAAATATGACAATTATATATTTCTGGGAAAAAAATACATTTAATAAAGTGCAAACAGTGGTTTCTTTTTTTTGGTGGTATAATCAATTGCTACAAATGTTTTTATATTAACTCCTGCAAGCGCTATGTGTTGGCATCCATGCACTATATATACAATCTGGTATCCGTATTTCTTACAGAGTCAGACACTGCAAAATAATGGTTAGACCTGTTCAGAATATTAAAAAGAATGAGCTTTCTTTAATATGGTAAAATTTAATATTGATAAATATTTGATGAAACACGACTGTGATTGGTTGTAAAACAGAAATCATTGAAACGTGATTGGTCATTGACTCCCATTTGGGGCATGAGTTAGTCACTGTAATTAAACAAAATTCAAATCCCTTAATTAAAAGAAGAAAACAAATTCAAACAGGGGTCCAAATTACCGGAAGTTTCTCTACTAGTCCGGCATACTCAGTGGTAAGTTCCTAGGGTCTGTTTGCTCAGGTGGGAAGTCCTCTCATCATAATACGACACAGAGAAGTTCAGAATTGAACCAGCTAAGTCACTGGCACTACCGAACCCATACGTTAATAGTCGCGTGGACAAAACTCACCATAAATCCCTATCCTGATCTAACTTTTCCAATCAACCCCAGTATAATCTACTTCCCGCAAATTATGGTTAATGTTATTTTCCTGTCTCATTATTTGCCTATCAACTGGGAGTTTTCCCTCTTCTTTTTTCTACAGGAAGGTTACGTGCTAATTTATTTTTTGCTTATCCCAGATTCTTCTAAACAATGTCCTTGAGGTTATTGTTTTGAAGAAGATTTATTATATCTGCAGGTTGTTTCCACAAATGTGTTGTTGCCTTGGAGTATATGTTGTTGTGATGTTTCTTTTGTATTACAATGTGTTAGTTTAGTTGGTGGGTGAACTGGTTACGTCTTCTTCTTTTTTTTCTGTAGGCAAATATCTGATTATTTATACACACTATGTCAAAAATTATTAAATCTTATTCCATCTCTTGAGGGGTCTGCCCACTTATCTTTTTCCTCTAGGACGTAAGTTCTTCATTCCTCACATCCTTGTTTCTACTATATCTGCCATTTCTACTATATCTTGTTTTGTTCACTGTGGCTCTTAAAGTATTCATTTCTGCTGTTCTCATGAGTTGTTTCGTTTGGCTAGTACCTGGACTTGTATATGCACGATATGTCATTGTTGTTCGTACACATGTTTTATAAACTTTTACTTTAGTTTCTGTGTTATATGTATTTCTCCATATAACATCTCATAAGTATCCTGATGTTTTGAAAATCTGAGATCTTACTTCTTGTATCAATCTACGAGAACTAGAGATGTTTAAAACCCATCACTTGAACTGGTTAGGATTTATCAAAATTATTTGACAACAGTGTATACTATAGAAACATCAATATATTAAGATAAAATCAAATGTTTCATACCATCCTCATATTAATCTTCTAAGTAGATCGCGATTTCAAGACCACGGCGGTCCCATCTTCAGTATCATATTGACGACTGATGTTATGTCGATCGGAAGAACAACTTCTTCCCTCTGTTGGTGGACCGATAAACCTCTGTATCAGGTCAGGATTCGCGGGAATTTCGAAGATTATATATTTTTTTTAATGTGAACTTTTTTCCCAAACCGTGAGTTCCTTTTGTTTATCGATTTGTTTAATTAGACTAAACAAAAAGATAAACAAAAGGAACTCACGCTTTGGGGTAAAAATCTACATTCAGAAAAACAAAGAAAAACTTATGAACTTCGAAATTCCCGCGAATCTTGACATGATCCAGTGGTTTATCCATCCACCAACAGAGGGCAGAAGAAGTGGTTCTTCCTATTGACATAACATCAGTTGTCAAGATTGTACTGAAGATGGGACCGCCATGGTCTTGAAATCGCGATCTACTTAGAAGATTAATATGAGGAGAGGTATGAAACATTTGATTTTATCTTAAATTAAACCGCACAGTGATTTATTCCTATAAAAGTTCAATCGATATGTCATTTAGCGTAAAATGTTTTGAGGCAGTGCGAGTGGGGCAAAACTTTTTTCTGTTTTAATGAGAAGTAAACATTGCAGTTTTACAAATCACGATACACGGAGTTGATATTAAAGCCGTAAGCGACTCAAATTACCTCCTTCTTATAATGTAATACGCTTTTTATAAGAGCATAAAACAGCGTTGAACAATGGATAGCACTTAACGGTAAAATGTTTGACAAATGTGTTCATAAGGCAGAAAGTTTTAACACGGTGACAGGCAGTAGGCGCCTAGGATGGTGTATGCAAACTTTCCATCAAATTGCTTTACGCTCTGATTTGCGGTTGGCGTCATGCCTCATTCCATACTGTTGCAGTAGGAAATGATTTCTACGAAAATAGTCCGCAAAATACTCGAGATTGCCTAAGGATGTTATTTTGTCATGGTTTCTGTTGTGAAAAATAATTGTACTGTCATTGTGAATTACGTTATAGTTAAATTAGCACTTCATCGGCTTTCCTTTGTGCCTTTGGTCTATTCCCTAAACCAGAGGTACCACTCATCTCGCTTTCGCAAAAAACCCTCTTTTCTACGATGAAATTGTCAGCGTCCATTCACTAACTAACTGGCACTATCGAAACCATAGGTTCATGGCCGCATAGACATACGCTATCCATACATCCCTATCCTGAACTAATGTTTTCCAGTCATTCCCTGTATAATCTACTTCCCTCAAATCATAGTTAATTCTATTCTCCCACCTCATTCTTGCTCTACCAACTGGGCGTTTTTCCTCTGGTTTTCCTACAAGAAGCTTTCATGCACGTCTTTCATTCCCCATTCGTGACACATGTTCTGCCCATCGCAGTGTACGATACTTAACTCTTATTATATCTGGATTCCTATAAAGACCACGTAGTTCACTGTTATGTCTTTTCCATTCACCTGTCTGTTCATCTCTCTTTCGTCCAAATTTTTTCCTAAGAACTTCATTCTCAAATGCTCGTAATCTCCTTTTCTGTCTTAAATTAAGAGTCCATGTTTCGCATCTATGTAATATAACTGGTAGAGTAGTAGTTTTATATATTTTCAGTTTAACATTTTTTTGAAAGGAGTTGGGACGTCAAGAGTCCCTGTAACGCATAATAGTACCCATTCCCAGAATTGATCCTAGGCCTATGTTTAATTTATTTGTGCGTCTCATTCCTATTTGTGATTATTGTTGCTAATATTTGAATTCAGCCACTTCGTCAAAATTTCCCTCATTATTTGTCATTAGCTGTCCATTTCCATTATAATGTATTTTTATGTGTGGCCATATATTTAGTTTTATTGATTTTACTTCCAAGTCCAATTTCTTAGTGCTACTCAATAGTGTGCGCGTGTTGGCCTTTAATACCTCATCGCTGTCGCCCAATAGTACTACATCATCAGCATAAACTAACAGTTTATTAATACCATTCAGTTGTAAGCCTTCCTCATTCTAAAGATTTGATGGCATGCTCTAGTACAAAATTAAATAGTAGAGGTGGTTGTGCATTTCCTTGCTTCAACCCATTGTGGATTTCAAAACTATCCGAAAACTGTTTCCCTACACTCACCCTACCCCTTTTGCCGTTTAGACACACTATTATAAGTCTTTCTTTTTCCCCAAATCATACTAAGTAACCGGCGTATCTTGTCCATCAATTTTTCTCCCCCTGATTTTATGAGTTCTGCTGGGATCTCATCTGAACCTGATGCTGTATACATCTTCAATTTTTCTATCGCCATGTATCTAATGCACTTGGTTCTCTGTAGAACATTTTTTGACCATGTCACGAGGATGTCTTATAACATTCCTGTTTTTCTCTCCTGACTTTGGCGAAATTGTATCCCAATTCTTAAGGTGGAGAAGTTGGAGTCGACCGCGATGTAATAATGGTTATGTTCCTTGCTTCTAGTCCCGAGGGTCGCGGGTTCAAACCCTGCCGTGGTCGATGGGTTTTTTTTAGGATGGAAAAATTCAAGGGACAAGTCCTCCGGGAATCTGAAGATTTTCAGGCTCGTAAAAAAACAGCAAGCCTGAATAAAAAGGTCTCTGTGCAAAATTTACCGAATGTTCCCATGCTAGTACTTCCTTGGTTTCCTAGATGTCACTACCGGCCACTCAATGACATCTATCGAAAAACAAGTAAATCTAAATTAGTATAGTTGAATTTCTCCCCTGTAAGGGGAGAACGCCTAAGTCTCATTGAGAGACACAAGGGCTTACTACTACTACTACTACTACTACTACGAGGGCGGATCGGAAAGTAACGCACAATATTTTTTTTTTAAAGTTTAATAGTAAAAAAAAGGAAAAAAAAATATCACAAAAATGAACTTACATCTCTTTACATACTTTTAGACATAGTCACAAACTTTCTCAACACATTTTTCCACATCGTGTTACCAGTTTCCCATATTGCCTGTTCGGAAGAAGTCCGTTTGGTTGAGTGTTTAGCCATGTCTGCGAACTGCTTGATGTCACTTCCACATCGGTCTCAAAGCGTTTTGCCGGCCAGCGAATTTCTTCATGGGACCAAACAGATGATGAAAAAAGTTTCGATGGTTTGGCAAGATCCGGACTGTTATGGTGGATGATGGAGCACCTCCCAACCAAAAATTCGGCGATTGTTCTGGACGAAACGACAGCAGCAGAGCATGGGGCGGAGCATTGTCATGAAGAAGGTTAAACCGTTAATGTTGTGACGTTTGTCACGGAAGGCACGACGCAACTTCACCAAACGTTTTAATGTGTAGGCCGCAGCATTCACAGTGGTCCTCGTGTTCAGCAAAGTCCACCAATAAAACACCATGCAGATCCCAGAACACTGTCACAAGCAACTACGTTCCTGGCAGATGGAGTTCACTTTGAATGTTTTCTTTACTGGGGAAACCAGCATGTTTCCACTCCATTGATTGCCTGGCTTGTTTCGGGCGTTGTAGTGGTACGCCCAAGACTCCATCACCTGTGACGATTCCTTTCCAGAAAAGTCATGTCCTTGTGCGGTTTTTTTCTTTGTACCGCTTGTGTTTATTTCAGTGGTCCAAGCTATGCCATCATTCGGGCCATTCCCCTTGTGGGTCCGCTCGTTGTCAGGTTCTTAGGCACCCAGCGAGCACTACCTGTACAGGAATTTTCAAATTTTCCTGAAACAATATCGTACACATCGACCATAGGAAAATGTTGAACGTCTGCGATAAGGCTCGCATTGTTTTGGCACAAGCCGGTCGTTCAGAATTGCCGCCTCAATTGCCTCTGACATTCTGCGGGATTGCTGCTGTTGTCGGCCGGCAGGAGCGTGGCGAATCACTCAGGTTCACGCGTCCCTCTTTGAAGAAATGTGCACCACCTGGAGACATTGCTACTGGGTCCCTACAATCCATCCCCATACACGCACGAAGTTTTTGTCCCTCCTGTGAATTTCACTGGGTTTATGCCCTTTGGCACACAAAAATGGAACAACACTTCTCTGTTCCTCACAGGGACGACTGTTCTGTAGAATGAGCGCCATCTTTGTTGCAATAGTTCAAGCTTCTCTCGGCAAGAGGTGCAACTGAGAAAAAAAACAATACATCTGTAGTGGAGTGAAAACTTCAAACTATATCTCTGTGAAATTTCAACATTCTAGCTGCAATACCAAGGCAGAAAAAAATTATTGTGCGTTACTTTCCGATCCGCCCTCGTACTACTACTACTACTACTACTACTACTACTACTACTACTACTACTACTACTACTACTACTTTATTCTTAAATACTCGTAATCTTTTCTCGTCCCATGGAGCAGGAGTCCATGTTTTGCATCAATATAATATATTTGAGAGAATAACAGTTTTGTATATTTTCAGTCCATAATAGCATTCATTTCCTGAATTGAGCTTATGTTTAATTTCTTTGTTCATCTCATTCCTATTTGTGATTATTTTTCCTAGGTATTTGAATTCAGCCACTTCTTGAAATTTCCCACATTTGTCATTAACTGTCAATTTCCATTAGGCTATATACGTTAATGTATTTCTCTATATAATACCATAACATTCCATGTTCCTACGGACATGTCCCTGTGTTTAAGTCTTTGGTATAGATTCCCTGAAGTAGTCCCCGCCCAGTGAATCGAATAGGGAAAATGTTACCAGAGTAGAACCCATGACTGCGTTTCTTGACTTTTGTATTTTTACGATGAAAAATCGCCACTCTTTCGACCCAGGTAAGTTTTTGTCTGGCTTATCGCCTCCTATCGTACTTTTTCGTCTGGCTTATCGCCTCCAATCTTTCCGACAAGGGTAACCCTTTTGGCAGCAGTGCTATCGCAGGCATAGCTCTCGGGGTCATTTAAGCACGCAGACCATTCCAACACGATAAAGTAAATATACCATGTAGGGATAAATTAATAATAATAATAATAATAATACTAATAATAACTTAATATTTTATATGTATATATATATGAGTATGGGCCTGTCTGTCCTTTATAGGCTCAAAAACTAATTACCTATTTGAATGGGATTTTCACCATCATTTGGAGAATTTTTTTTTTCTGGGACAGTTAACGTATATTACATTACCATAAGTACTATAGGGTCGGAGCTAAAAATAAGTGCATCGGTATACTTAAAAAAGTCGCTTTTTGGACGTTTAAATGGCTTACGCTGCGTCTTAAAAAAACATACAAAAATCCGCGAATGTATATGTCGATCTTTTAAGGATCACTCATGATAAAAAATTTTGTCTTTCAGCTCATTAATACCAAGATCAGGATAAGTAGATCCCCGGGCAACGCCGGGTAATCAAATTACATATACTTTTCCAACAACACAATGTTAATTCTTATAAAATTAAATATGTTAGTTTATACATAACCTTTTCAGATTATTTTGCTAACGCGAACAACGTAGCTGGACCCGCTTGTTAGTAATGATAATGTATTTGTTCCATAATTTTATTTTTGCAGTACATCAATGTTTCGCTTTGTACGAATTATTTAGAAGAACTAGCTTATGCCCGACGTGCGCTGCTACGCCGAAATAAATATTGTTCTTATGTTTAGTTGGATAAGTAAAAATAAAAATAATTATACATTTATATTGTAATTATTTTTAGATATCCCGTTCTGATTACCCTGCGTTGCCCGAGAACCTCCTTATGCCAATCTTTTTGGCATAAATAAACTGATAGACAAACGTGGTTATTGAGAGTAAAGTTATACCCGCCGTGCGTTGATATGCTTGCCCGGGAATCTAGTCATCCCGATCTTCTTGGCATCAATGAGCTGAAAGATAAAAATGGTTTTGTGAGTTATCTGTAAAAGATACACATATGCTGTTGCGGTCTCTTTTTTTCTAGATATTTTAGATATTCAATTCTGCGTATATTAATTTGTTGTCTATATTATAGTTTAGGCAACGTAAGCCATTTAAACGCCCAAAACGTTCCGAAAAACATGTTTTTTCACTATAAAGGGCGATTTTTCGAGTGAATGAGTTGAGTATTACAACTCTCTTATATATGGTTAAAATGATAAAATAGTACCTGAAGTCACAGTCGTCCTTAACCATATAGTACGTTTAGAATTGTAAAGCTGCATATTTTCTGGAAGGCCTTTTTGAAATCGTTGTTCCATTCTCAACAACTGGAGTGCTAGCCAGTCAGGAAAAAACACCAATATTATAATTTTAACCATATATTTCAACCTTAGCGGTGGTTCATTATGAATTTTATAAGTATTACAACTCTCTTATAGCCTAAAACTGTCCGTGGAAACTCCTGAACATTTTACAAAAAGCCCCATCACAATCGGATGAACGGTGTGACAGCGCATAAAATACGAACAAACACACAAACATTGATTTCAGTATATCAGATTGCCTTGTATATTGCTCCTGAATGCATTTTCAACAGTTATGTAAGATGTTGGGATTGAACCATTCAATGCTAAGTTCAAGATCCTTCACTGTCTAGACCGGTTCAATTGTCTGAATTTCTATTGTATTCTGGTTTCTATACACGTTTTATCTCCATTCCCAAATCATTTTAATGGAGTAGGTGTGGGGTCGAACTGCTCTTTCAAGCAGTCTTGTACATCTCGCAATTTGTTATATGAAAGAAAGGGCAATGCTTTTGTTCACTTGAAGTCACGCGCCATAAACTTGTGTATGTCTGGAATGTCTTCTAATTGCTGTTTTAATTTAAAGCTCAACCAGTTGAGGAATTAAAACAACTTGTTCGAGTGATGCAACTCCTATTTTAAATTCACTTCACATAGTTAAAAAGTTTCATAGTTACAGGTAACGAGACGTTATGAAAGTGCGATACAGATCTTGGAGATTAGACCTGGGCATATGATACATATCAGAAAAATTTATCTCATTGATCAGAAATATCTACTTCGTGTTCTACCATATGCTTACTTGTGTTTGTGTGTGTGTTTTTATGCGTATTTTTTGTATCTCTACGTGTTTTCCTTTCGGAGTCATATATTTATGTTAGCTTTGTTGGAGTTTTTACGATACATGTCGTTTAGAATATTTTTGCACCCAGAATCCATTTGTAATTATAAGGGGTTTATTTAATTCCCAAAAGTGTGGATTCTTAAATTGAACGACGTATCTTGTTTTCATTTATTAATTTATACAAATGCAGGGGACTTGACAGAAGTCATTGTCCATAATTATGTGAAAACAATTAATATAGCAATAAACATGTGAGCTCATGTCTGCTATGTGAGAAAACTACTTGACCGAAATAATTTTCGTTCCCAGGGTACACTACGTGGAGGTGAGTCTAACTTTGTACTCCATCTTGTTTTCATTAAATTAAGACTAGTGAAGGGATTCGTTTATTTACAAAACTAGACCCTTACGTAGTCATTGTGTGTGTACAGTTAAAGAGGAGATAATATACTCGAAAACATACATCGTATGTTATAATATTTTAGCGATTATTTCGTGAACAGTATCTAAATTCTTACTTCCAAATAAGGTTTTTCATTCCACAAATACCTATGAATCACCCTATATATATATATATATATATATATATATATATATACATACATACATACATACATACATACATACATACATACATACATACATACATACATACATACATACATACATACATACATACATACATACATACATACATACATACATACATACATACATACATACATACATACATACATACATACATACATACATACATACATACATACACACACACATACATACACACATACATACATACACACTACTACATACATACATACATACATACATACATACATCACATACATACATACATACATACATACATACATACATACACACATACATACATACACACATACATAGATACATACACACACATACATACATACATACATACATAAACACATACATACATACACACACACACACAGCTGTGCGTGTGTGTGTGTGTGAAGGATTCGGGAAAGAAACAGGTAAATATTTTTTGTCGAAATGGAATTCGAGGTGTCAATAGATTTTGCATGAAAGGAATTATAATTTAGATGTTTTTCATGAACTGGGTTTATTTACCTCCATAATTTGGCAAACAGGTGAGGAAGTATGGGTGTTGTACAACTAATAGTAAATGTTCTCGATTTCAAGGAAAAAGTTACATATCTAGTTCTTTTCCCTGTACCTTTCATATTTATATATTGTCACATCAATGCCAAACATACTGTTAGAATCGAAATGAAATGAGATCAGAATACAGCAAGTATCTTTTGTCCTTGATAGCTAATTGATGTGGATAAATTATATTAAGTATTAGTCAATTATTTTTCATTTCTTCATCGCTAAGATTAGTTAATGCAGGAAGTATTAATGTCCTCTAGTTACAAAAAATGACGTATGAGTTATGTATCCCTATATCTCCTTCTTTTAAATATTTGTATCATGAATCACATATTGGTAACAATATTACAAAACGCTATGCACAACTTATTCTCTTATCTACACGCTTTGAGGATGTAGTTGTGGTTTCTACTATCCTCGTCTTCATTTTCTATGGTCTAGTAGTGTGTGTTCAGCAGTCCTCCGAATATATCTTATTTCGGCATTTATATATATATACACGTTCGGGTAATGTGGACCCTTCTGCTTGAGTGGACCCTGTTAATATCTTCTTTAACTGGTGCTGCCCTCGAACAGAAAATATGTTAACTTCTTCTTCCCCTCATCAACTTTGACGGGTTCAGGCCAGGTTCTTTTATTATTTGTGCGAATAAGGGTTTATTTGTGATATTCATGAAAATTGCCACTTCAAAAGTTTTTCAAGTTAAGAATCTATTCTTAATTTCTACTACTGAATATTATAAATATTAAAAAAAAAAACTCCTAAATATATTATGTAGATGCTGTTTTAATATACCGACGGTTTGATATCATGTGACATGGTGGCTGTATAAAATAATTAAACATAATCAATAAATTCGGTTAATGTGAACCCTCCAAGAGAACCTGGATCCACTTTACACGAACACGTATATTTTATCAATGAGGATGTTATATGTAAAAACCATTCTTGTAATTTTACTAAACCCAAAGGCTGTCACTTTCTGCAGTTGAATGCCGTGTGAATGCTATCAATTTATCATAAGTAATGCCACGAGTGATTTCCAAATTATCGATAAATTCACGACTCACGAAGTGAGGAATGAATTTATCTACAGAATTTGGAAATCAATACTGGCATTTGTTAGGACTATCTAACGAATAAAATTAAGCTGTTTACTCACAAATCATTATTTAACTATGGTTATTTTAAAATATTTATATATTTAATGTAAACGGCGATCTTTGAAAACAAATGAGAAATAATTGGTACGCTTCATTCCCTTCCTTTGTTCATCACTGCAACCAGATCATCATATCATTTATTGCCAAAGGATCGCAATATTGTAAGAATGCACCCTAGTGGAGAAATTTATAACCAACGTTATAGGTATTAATGAATTTGATGTCCTATGATGTAAATATGTCAATTATATTTTTCTACAACGTCATTTCCTGAAAAATAATTCGTTTAAGAAAGTGCAAACAGTGTTTTTTTTTGTGGTATAATAAATTGTTACAAATGTTTTTATATTATCTATCGCATGCTCTTTCTGCTGACATGCATGCACTATGTATACAATTTGGTAGCCGTATTTCTTGGAGTCACTGCAAAATAATGTTATGACCTATTCAGAATGTTAAAAAGGAGGTGCTTTCTTTATTATGATAAACTTTAGTTGGTAAATTTTAGGCGAAATACGACTGTGATTGGTTGTAAATAAAAAATCATTGAAATGTGGTTGGTCATTGACTCCCATTTGGGGCATGAGTTAAATAGTCAACAATATTTAATTCAAAACAATAAATATCAATACTTTTTAATTATGACCAGTCATAAATATTTCCAGATTAATCTGTGCCTGCTTGTATAACTTAATAGAGTAAATAAACCTAAAAATAGACTAAAAGCTAAGGTGGACTCTGGGGTCCACTTCATCCGAATATGGAGGTTAAAGTGGACCTTTCTTGTAATGTAAAAAAGTTTATAAATTATGAAGATGTTTCCATATTTCAATAAAATAACAATGTTATTTCATAGTTACAACACTGTAATTAAACAAAATTCAAATCCCTTAATTAAAATTATCAGAAGTTTCTCTCTCTCTCTCTCTCTCTGTCTGTCTCTCTCTCTCTCTATATATATATCCTATTATAATAATAATTATTATTATTTAAATATTATAAAAACCTTGGGAACTTTCTTTGGACCAAAGACAGATAGAAAGGCGAATGGAGAAGACTACTTAACAGTGAGCTACATGATTTGTATAGGTAGACCTAACCAGACATAATAAGAATAGTTAAGTCTCGTAGGCTACGATGGAGAGGACACGTGGCACGAATGGGGAATGAAATAAGGGCATGGGAACTTCTGGTAGAAAAACCAGAACGAAAATACCCAGTTGACATAAAATGAGGTGGGAGAATAATAATTAAATATGATTTGAGGGAAGTAAATTATACAAGGGATGATTGGAAAATATCTCATGATAGGGATGTATGCAGAGCTTATGTCCGCGCGACCATGAATCTACGAATTCGATAGTGCCTCTGAGTTAGTTAGTTGTATTATTATTATTATTATTATTATTATTATTATTATTATTATTATTAAAAAGTTAAAATTACAGTGGTTCCACTACAGGCCATAGCAGACCCATGGGGTAGTAGGAGGTTAAGGCTCCCACTTTTTCTAGACAATCGGCACTTGAAGTAGCCGGGCTGTCAGCCCTGCATGACAGCCGCGTTTACTCCAAGAACAAGCTTCTGACACTCATTTCCGTTAGAGGCTAAGTGGACCTCAGTATCATAGTGCTACCAGAAGGTTTAAAAATTCTGACCCCACCGAGACTCGGAACTCGCGAATTCATGTTTGTAGCGTATTACGGCGTGTATTAATTGTTATTAATAAAGCTGTTAGTTTATGCTGATGATGTAGTATTGTTGGCCGATAGCGAGGAGATACTAAAGGACAATACGCACACACTGTTGAGTAACACTAAGAAATTAGGATTGGAAGTAAATATCAATAAAACTAAATTTATGGTCACACGTAGAAATTCATTATATAATGGAAATGGACAGCTAATGACAAATGAGGGAAATTTTGAGGAAGTGGCTGAATTCAAATACCTAGGAACAATAATCACAAATAGAAATGAGATGCACAAAGAAATTAAACATAGGCTCAATTCTGGAAATGCGTGCTATTATGCATTGCAGAGACTTTTGATGTCCCAACTCCTTTCAAAAAACGTTAAACTGAAAATATATAAAACTATTATTCTACCAGTTATATTATATGGGTGCGAAACATGGACTCTTTCTTTAAGGGAGGAAAGGAGATTACACGTATTTGAGAATAAAGTTCTTAGGACAATTTTTGGACCAAAGAGAGATGAAGAGACAGGTGAATGGAGAAGACTGCATAACAATGAACTACATGGTCTTTATAGGAAGCCAGATATAATAAGAACAGTTAAGTCTCGTAGACTGCGATGGGCAGGACATGTTGCACGTATGGGGAATGATAGACGTGCATGGAAGCTTCTTGTAGGAAAGCCAGAGGGAAAACGCCCAGTTGGTAGACCAAAAATGAGGTGGGAGAATAACATTAACTATGATTTGAGGGAAGTAGATTATACAGGGAATGATTGTAAAGCATTAGCTCAGGATAGGGATGTATGGAGAGCTTATGTCCGCGAGACCATGAACCTACGGGTTCGATAGTGCCAGTGAGTAAGTAAGTAAGTATTAATTGTTATTAATTCTTCACATTGCTGAGTCGGTCCCACACTGAAGAGCCTTCCCCATGGGGGACTCGAATTAGCGTAGCCCTCCACCGAGGCATGAAACATCTGAGCTCCGGCGAGAACTCTACATGGAATAGAGGTGACTTTGAACAAGTTGCTACAACAGCGTTAATTGCCATATGATAGTGTGAACGCGACAGTCATTCCTCCTACTTACAATAATAATAATGTCTTTGTTTTTTTCGTGACTTAAGGTCATGTTTCAACTGCTCTAATTCGTGGCATAACACAACACTTGAGCTCTCTAGGGTAATTGTCTAATAAGGGAACTGTCAACCATTGCATGTAGAAACTTACCTTGAGATTTCTTCCAGAGAAGCGTTGTGCTGTAAAATGCCGTGTTAAAAAAAATGACATTTTTAACTGCAAGTCGCTAAAATCCAGCGTCAAATCTCTCATTTAAACTATAGGGTAGTAATACAACTCTTATATTGGCAGACTGGAACACCCCTCTATCCGCCGTCCGCTCCGCGTCTGGCCTCATTTCACTCCCTTCTCAACTCTGCTTCGTACAATGGGTTGCTATTCCTGATTCTGGCATCGATTTCTGTGCCTTGCAGTTAAAACGGCACATTATTTTTTTGGACACGGCCTTGGTACACCATAACGTTTATCTGAGAGAAATTTCAAGGAACATTGACAGTTCCTTTGTAAGGAAATTTTGCCTTGTATTAATTAATTTAGTGTTATGCATACTTGTAATTATACATTCGTGTATTTTGTAATTTTCAAGATTGCTGCCTAATTCCACGAATCTTATTTTCGCATACATTTTATGTATATTACCAGGCTCATAGCTTCTGACTACTTAAATAGCTACCGACGACGCTGGAAGGCCGCCGATGTCAAAAGCGTCGCAAAACAGCAACTAGTACCTTATATAATTATGCTGATGATGGAAGCAGGTTTCTGAAAGGCCTGCAGTTCTTAAAAAAATTAAAAAATATGTTTTAACCTATTTGAGGACGAAGGCACCTGCCAGCTATCTATTTTTTTTTTTTTAATTTCTGGCTACAGTTAGTAGGGTCCCGGTTCGATTTCCGGTCAGATCACGGATTTTTTTCTTAAATGGGATTATTCCTGTGACCTCCCATGGTCTGAATTTAGGTTAAGTTTAGTTTTAAGGACATCAGTTATCACCTATCGTATCATCGGGGTAACGTAATTCCGCCTTCCAGGCGCATCGACTTAAAGTGGGTTACATTTCAACAATTCCAGAAAAGAATACAAGAAATATCATAAAGGCAACCTGGTGGACTAAAAAATAATATATTTACACGTTGAATTTTGCTTCACATATGAACACTTCGAATAGACTTAATACTATACGTATGCTATTACGCACTACAGGGACAATTTGAGTGTTATGCATCAACCGGCTATGCGTCATGTAAGTTTCGAGAAAAATAATTTAAAGTTTGAGTCAATCTTCACTATTTATTGTAGCACCAAACTAACAATACTGGATGTTGCAAGTTGTTTCCCTTGTTTGGCAATTATACATCAACAATCTAAGAACGGTAACATTTGGCGCTTAGCTCCATGGTGCAAAAGTTAGATTACCATAATGAAGATCTGATTTCATATCCGTTTATTGCGAAACATAAATCTCTGATAGAAGTAATGGTGTTTGCGTCTTTCTTTAATAATAAAGCTATATTTAAAGATTTAGCACTAAATGTATGAGTACTTAGTTCATGAGCCAGTGCAACAGATGACATCAAAAATCAATTTTAAAAATAACAAACCCAGGGAGAATTAAAATATAAACTTCTGGGAGACCAAATAATCATAAGTAATGCCACGAGTGATTTTCAAATTATCGATAAATTCACGACTCACGAAGTGAGGAGTGCATTTATCTAGAAAATTTGGAAATCAAGAGTGGCATTTGTTAGGACTATTTAACGAATAAAATTAAGCTGTTTACTTACAAATCATTATTTAGCTACAGTTATTTTAAAATATTTATATATTTAATGTAAACGACGATGTTTGAAAACAAATGAGAAACGATTGGTACGCTTCATTTGCTTCTTTTGTTCATCACTGTAACCAGATCATAATATTATTTATTGCCAAAGGATCGCAATATTGTAAGAATGCACCCTAGTGGAGAAATTTATAACTAACGTTATAGGTATTCAAATATGTCATTTATATTTTTCTACAACGTCATTTCCTGGAAAATAATTCGTTTAAGAAAATGCAAACAGTGGTTTTTTTTCTGGTATAATCAGTTGTTACAAATATTTTTATATTATCTATCGCATGCGCTTTCTGCTGACATTCATGCACTATATATACGAGGGTGAATCAAATATAAACCGGAATTATTGTTTACAATTTTATTGAATTAACAAAAAAATACAAAACCACCATCTCATTTTTCTACATAGTCTGCTGCATTTCCAACACACTTTTGCCATCGAGTTGGCAACTTTTTGATGCCGTCCTTGAAGAATGAGGGATGACGTGTAGTCAGCCAGTTGCGCACGAACTTCTCTACCGCTGCATTGTCACCAAACCGCCTTCCTCCCAGGTCTTCTTTCAGTGGCCTGAACAAATGGTAGTCACAGGGTGACAAATCTGGACTGTAAGGAGAATGTTCCAGAGGTGTCCAATGCATTTTCGTCAGGTTTTTGTCAATTTTTTTTGTTCCTGGTTGAGGAGCTGAGAAACCCACCTGGCAGACAATTTTCGGAATTTGAGTCCATCACTGATGATGGCTTGAACACTTCCGAAGCTTATTCCAACGTGTGAAGCAATTTCAGAAATTGTTACGCGCCGATCCTCCTCAATAAGGTCCCGTACAGCACGAATGTTGTCTGCAGTGATGCTTGTTCTTTGCCGTCTTTCGTGGGGCTCATTTTCCACTGAATCCCGGCCCGCTAAATTTTTTTTGCGCCAATCATACACCTGCGTCTTCGAAAGGGTTGCTTCCCCGAGCTGCGCATGGAGCCTTCTCAAAATGTCAGAAGGTTGGCGTACTGAAGCAAGCGGCCGCTCTTCGGAGTGCGACACATCAAGATCCCTACTCCAGACACCCCCACCAACTTCTCCTCCAAACCGCAACCTTTGCAGTTCGCTACCACAGCCTCCAGATACAAATTCCAGTTTATATTTGATCCACCTTCGTACAATCTGGTAGCCGTACTTCTTAGAGGATCAGTCACTGCAAAATAAAGCTATGTTAAAAAAGGAGGTGCTTTCTTTAGTATGATAAACTTTAGTTGTTAAATTTTAGGCGAAACACGACTGTGATTGGTTGTAAATAAAAAAATCATTGAAATGTGATTGGTCATTGACTCCTATTTGGGGCATGAGTTAAATAGTCAAAATAAATGTTGATATAGAATTTCATAGAATGAAATTTCGTGAGGGAATAAGCCAAAACGTCGAAGGGATAATTATTAATCCTAAAAATGTTCTAGTTCAGTTTAGTGAAAGGCGTCTTATATTATATTATTAATCCTTCAACTATTAAAGCATGAGTCGCCTTTTTTTTAGGATCAAATCCACATTCAAAGGGAGAAGATTTTTCTCGATCTTCAACAATTTTGTTTTTATAAAATTGAGTCTAGGCCTATGGACCTTAGCCGGTTGATGCATAACATGTCCAATTCTCGTCCCAACTTCTCTAAAAAAATAAATAAAATATATAAAACTGTTATCGTCATCAAAACTAACAAGGATTGAGTCCTTCAAATACCCGTCCCGGGACTCAAACAAATTGGACAGATCTACTTCTCAATGGTCTGCCAACGTCTCTCCTACCATCTGGTTTATAATTCAGTGCACTTATAGGAAATCTCTCAAATGACATTCGACATACCTGTCTCGTCCACTGTTCTCTGAGATATCTTTTACTATATTGTTAACTTTTACGCCTTCTGTCATTGTTTCGTTAGGTATGTAATCTCTTCTTCTGAGAGTCCAGGTTTCTGATCCAAACATGAGTGCAGTTTTAGTTGTTAGTTTATGGTTTCTGATTTTTTGCTTTTCTAATTATATTGACTTCATTTATTTTAATTTTATTTTAATCTGTATAAACATCTACTTTTTACTGTGTATGTTAAGATTTTGTGTGTTTTTTTTTTAGTATTTAATATCTTCCGTTTGTTGAGTGGAAGAGAAAGCCTTATGGCCTTAGCTCTGACATTTTCAATACATTATTATTGTTGTTATTATTATTATTGTTATTATTATTATTATTATTATTATTAGTTAAATTTGAAAAATATCTTGAGAAAATATGTAATATATAGCCTACTACCCAAACTAAGAAATCACTGACATTATCGAACCCGTAGGATCATGGCCGCGCCGACGTAAGCCCTCCACATATCCTCATCCCAAACCAATGCTCCCCAATCATCCTCTGCATAATCTACTTCCCTCAAATCCTCGTTAATGTTATTCTACCACCTCTTGTACATTTTCTTCAATTGTATGTATATAAAAATCTTTTCGGGTTCCGAAAAGTCCTGAATCACTTATGTTTACCTATACTGATCCTAAAAACAAAATGCAAGAATTGAGATAACGTTCGCAGAGTAACTATCCAAGCAGCTCCTGCTACCTAGCGGAAGTCAAACCAACTATTATCTCCGCCATCTTTGTAATACAATTAATCAGTTATCCCAATTCGCGATGTTTGACTATTGCTAAACACACTGTTCAGATTGTAAAGTGCATGTTTTCTGATAATGTTGAATGATGGCACTTTTACTGCTTAGCAATACGAATTTTGACTTGTTAATTTGGGAATTATTTTATTAATTGTCATGTAATTTCTGTATAATGTACTAACGAGTACGCCAATTCCTAGGATGTCGAAGTTAAGGTCTAATTTTTTATTCTATTTTTTTATCCTGGTGGAGTTAAGGGCATGTGACCTCTTCTACTCGCCAGGACAAATATATGTTACATTCAAATACTAAAATCACATTAATGTTAGATACTAAATGATTATTTGGCTAAAATGAACGATAATAAAAGTATGATTTAATAACACAAAGTAAATGATAATTAAAATTAAAACTAGTACTGAAATAACCTACACAAGAGGAAGAACAGTTCCTATCTACCCTACATGAAAAAATGTTGGAAAGTAATCAAATGAAGCTTAATGTATTATAAGATATTGGGTAGGAATATTAATGAATCTTAATAGAAAAATAAATTATTGTTAAGATAATACTATTAGTGAGATGTTTGTTAATAAAACATTCTTCAGTTTGTTTCTGTTTTACTGGTTAACGGAATAGATTGTTCTTTTGTTAATCCTTAAATTGCAGAAACCCAGTTCCTCATGCCAGCTTATTTAAATGTGTTGGACCGAATTGAAAACAAACCATGTTTAACGTAAATTATTACATATTGTTGTATAATTTGATACAAATTTAAACAAATTCTATTGAGTATTTAACTCATGCCCCAAATGGCAGTCAATGACCAATCACCTTTCAATGAATTTTCTATACAAAGAATCACAGTCGTTTTTCACCACGATTTTATCACTTTCATTTTATCATGTAGCTTCCAGATTGTATACATACGTAGTGCACGAATGTACCTAGATTCTGCTTGCGAGCTATAATATACTGCTCAAAAAAATTAGGGGATATTGTAGAATAACCTATTAAGACTATGTTTTTAGGAACAGTATTAGATGCAATCACTTTCTATTACTCCAAAAGAATGTCAACAAGAGTTTGAAGTCATTACGTAACCTCTGTACCACACCAGATGTCAAAGAGATCCTGATTAGGAATATGGCAAACACACAAAGCAACATTAACATGGGTGAAAATGTTTCTTTAGTATGGTGTATGGTCTCCTCGAACGGCCAGCACTGCATTACACCTGTATGGCATTGATGCAATGAGGTTAGCAATGAGTTCTTGGGGGATACATGGCCACTCTTCCATAAGAGCAATGTGCAGCTCTGGAACAGTTGTGGGAGGTGCTGGTCTGCCTGCAATGCACCTGCCTAATGCATCCCACACATTCTCAATCGAATTTAAGTCCGGGGAGGAGGCTGGCCATTGCATACGCTCGATACCCTCCACTTCCAGCATGTCGTCCACCAAGCCAGTTCTGTGGGGTCGTGCATTATCGTCCATAAAAAGAAAATAATCACCTATGGCATCAGCATAAGGCACGACAAAAGGTCGGAGAATCTCATCTCTATACTTTACCGCAGTCAAAGTACCACCTTGGATAACGTAGAGGTCCGTACGTCCACCACTACTGACTCCTGCCTACACCATCAATCAACCGCCACCATATGGGGATCTTTCACGTACAAAAGCTGGATTGTTTCGTGTCCCTTTTTCTCTCCAGATGAATACACGCCGACTATCACATTCCATGTTGAATCGCGATTCATCAGAAAAAGAACTGATCTCCATTCAGCATGCCTCCACCCACGATGTTCCTCCGCCCAGTTTCTGCGATGTCTACGGTAGTTGTGGAGTTAACCTGGTACACACCATGGGCCTACGGGCATAGAGACCACTTCCATGCAGTCGATTAGGGGCAGTTTGAGTTGACACCCTGCGTCCTGTTGCTATTTGAAGTGTATTTCGCAGTTGAGTTGCATTCTGCTGTCTATTCCGACGGGCTGTTAACAAGAGGTAACGGTCATCCCTTGCTGTTGTTGCGCTTGGTCGACCTTGTCCGGCTCTTCTGTGAACAGTATGTTCTTTGAAAACGATTCCAAAGTCTGGAAATCACGCTTTGAGACACCCCAATGGCTTGTGCCACCTCTTGTTGTGTCTGTCCAGCTTCCATCCTTCCTATGGCCCTCCAAGCCATTGGTTCAGGTAAATCACGTTGTCGAGGCATCACTGTCCCTAAGGCAAGTCATTCACTAACTGAAAACTGGACTGGATTTAAAAACAGCAACAAAACATTCACCCCCACACCACCCTTTCACATCAACAGTACAGACACTGCCCTCTGGTGTGGTACCGAGGTTACGTAACAACTTCAAACTCTCATTTACATTATCTTGGAGTAATAGAAATGATTGCATCTAATACTATTCCAAAAAACATAGTCTTAATAGGTTATTCTACAATATCCCTTAATTTTTTTGAGCAGTGTAGAAAAAACATTCGTAGCTATTGATTATACCATTAAAAAAGAAACCACTGTTTGCACTTTCTTAAACGTATTGTTTCCCAGGAATTGACGTTGCAGAAAAATATAATTTACATAATAGGATATTAGAAATTAATTAATAACCTGTAATGATGTGTTTCATTTTTTCTCCACTAGGGTGTATTCTTACAATATGCGATTCTATTTGGCAATAAATATGATCTGGTTGCAGTGATGAACAAATGAAACGTAACGTTTCTCATTTGTTTTCAAACATGACCGTTTACATGAAACATATAAATATTTTAAAATAACTATATTTAAATAATGATTTTTGAGTAAAAAGCTTAATTTTATTCGTTAAATAGTCCTAACAAATGTCACTCTTGATTTCCAAATCCTCAAGATAAATTCATTCTCACTTCGTTAGTCGTGAATTTATCGATATTTTGGAAATCACTCGCGGCATTACTTACGATAACGATGAGGATGATGATGATGATGACCATGTGGTTTATGGGACCGTTTAGGCCTTAAAGGTTTCCTGACATTTGTCTTACAGGTGAGGAAAAACCCAGATAAAAACCTCACCCAGAAAAACTGTCCCGACCGGGGATCGAACCCGGGCCCGCTGCGTGACAAGGCAGCACGCTAACCTCGAGACCACAGCGATGGAATATATATATTCAAGAAGAGATAAACTTAGGAACACTAAAATCAGAGAAATAATAGATGTTCTGCGAGTTATTAAAGTAAGAAGATTGAAATGGTTTGGCCACGTAAACAAGATGCCAGATGACATGATGCTTAAGATGATATTACAGTTTGAATCGGAGAGCAACAGAAGAAAGGGGAGACCAAAATAATATTGGTTCAAGGAGTATATAAAAGTATTGTGTCGAGGGGATTAACAGAGAGTGATGCATAGAATAAGAATGTATAGAATAAGGATGTATGGAGGAGTAAAATTTGTAATGGTTGTAGTGCTACTGTATTGTAGATAAATTCCAGGTAGAGAAAAAATAAATACATTTTTAGTTTGGTCATTTTCGGTGTATACTAAATAGGATCGGTGATATGTAAAAAAAAAGTGTTTTTTATGGGAATGGCCTCATTAGCTTCATTCCTTCGTAATTGCTTAAAAGGAAGTCACTCTACTAGCCTCCATGACATTCACGATGACGAGCGCGCACACACACACATTTTGTATTTTATTTCCTGTGCCTTTCTTTAAGAATATCTGTGGTTGTATAGTTTTAAATCATGCACCTGCTATAACAATGATTAATGATTAGACATCACAAGTCAGTGGAATTTATTGATGACTAGGAATGTATACATGCCATATGTGTATTTCTTTGTAAACAATTAACTTACAAAGTGTTGTGTTGTAATACTAAAATATATTTTTCTTCCATTTTAGGTGAGTACCATTACTACAGTAATGCATGTGAAAGCTGTATTTATGCAGATTCGTTCTTAGTAGCGTTAATCTGTAAGTATTTAAACATTTTTTTCGTTATTATTCTATTGTACTTTTTAATTAGGTGGATATATTTAAGAACTAGTCAGCTTCATGGGCTAGTGGTCAGTCCAAACATTGAAAATCTTGGTTTTATGTGAATTTGGGTTCAAAACTTTCATAAGAATAGAACAAATATCACATTTCCAATATATAGGATGTGATATAACTTATAGAGAAAATAAATATATAGAAAATAAAGTAAATAAATTTCAGGCTATTTGTGGAACCATAAAAAGAACCTTAGGTCGAAAAACAAGGAAAGATACGAAGCTTAAATTATATAAAACAATGGCTGTTCCTTTGTTGTTGTATGGAAGTGAAAATTGGATAATGAAATCAAGGGATAAAAGACTGCGGAAATGCTGTTTTTACGTAATGTGAAAGGATGCACAAGAGCGGATAGAATGAAACTATACGAGAAGAATTAAATATATATAAAATTGAAGATAAAATCAGCGAAAATAATAAGAAATGGACAGAACACTTAATGAGAATGAACAACGAAAGAATACCAAAAAGAACCTTCCTGTATAATCCCAGAGGAACAAGAGTTGTTGGCCGACCACGTAGAAGATGGACTCCACTTTTAACTTCGCCGGAGCAGGCTGCATAGCCTAAACCTTGTAGTAGTAGAAGAAGAAGAACTTTCATAAGTCTTCAGAGAAACGTTGAACCAAGTATTGTATTTGTTCTTTTTCACTGTAAAAAATAATGTTTAATTCTTCATCTGCAATTAAATGTATTATTTTAACTTTATATCGGGTTTTCTCAAAATAATAAGATATGAACTTGGTCAATTTTGCTGATTCAATAACATATATCACGTTATTATCAGATACTAAACGATTATTTAGCCAAAGTGAACATTTAAAAAAGTAAGATCCCGCGCCGTAGCCGAGCGGTTAAGGTAGGAAGCCTTGGCGCAGAGCTACGGGACTTGCGCTGGTTCGAGTCTCCATGGGGGAAATTTTCTCATGGTATTTCGGCCAGTATGGGACCGGTGCCCACCCAGCATCGTGAGGCAATTGGGTAGCTACAATAAGTAGCGGCTCCAGGTTGAGGAACCAGCTATAACGGCTGGGGGACTCGACATGCTAACCACATGTCACCCCTACACTGGCTGTTGATCATCTACCTCTGTGATTGACACATGTGGATGTGAAGGGCCAGCAGCCGGCTGGTAAAAGGGCAACCGCTGAAAAGTGGAAAGACCCTCAATCGGAAGATCTAATAACATAAATTTAACATTTTAATGACTATTCAACTCATGCCCCAATTGGGAGTCAATGACCAATCAAATTCCAATGAATTTTGATTTACAACCAATCATAGTTGTTTTTCACATCGATTTTATCAATTTAATTTTACCATATTAAAATCAAGCTTCTCCTTTTTAACATTCTGAAGATCATTATTTTGTAGTGACTGACTCTCTAAGAAATATGCTGAATATAACAATTTATATATTAAGACATCATATTCCTATAATGCAAGTGGTTCCCTGATTGTATATATAGTGCACGAATGTAACCAGATACTGCTTGCGGGATATAATAGAAAAACTTTTATAGTAACTGATTTTATCACAATAAAAAGAAACCACTGTTTGCACTGTCTTAAACGTATTATTTCCCAGGAATTTGCGTCCAGAAATGGTATAATTTTCATCATAGGACATCAGAAATTAGTTAATAACCTATAATGTTGGTTATAAACAGTTTGATGTGTTTAATTTTTTCTCCACTAGGCTGCATTCTTACAATATTGCGATCCTTTGGCAATAAATAATATGATCTGGTTGCAGTGATGAACAAATGAAACATAATAAACGTTTCTCATTTGTTTTCAAACATCGCCGTGTACATTAAATATATAAATATTTTAAAATAACTATATTTAAATAATGGTTTGTGAGTAAAAGCTTAATTTTATTCGTTAAATAGTTCTAACAAATGCCACGAATGATTTCCAAATTATCGATAAATCACGTTGTCACGAAGTGACGAGTGAATTTATCTAGAGAATTTGGAAATCACTTGTGGCATTACTTACGCTAAAATTAAAGTAAATAATGAGACATATACAAAGGAAGAACAGCTCCTATCTACTTCTCGTGTACATTGAAAAATCAAATGTAGTGAATCAATGATACAGAGAATCAAGTTAGCTTAATATAGATAATCATGGAGATATTTATTGTTCTAAGTGAAGGTATTAATTGTTGATGGATCCGAAATGCAGTATGTAGTTTCTTCTTTACAACCGTGTACTTACTCATTTTTTGTAAAAAAAAACTGACGTACACTACTATACCATATACCCCTTCGTATAAGACATCAGCTTAAATTATCGATCAATTTTAAAACTATTTTTGGAAAATAAAAGAAAATAATGTATTAATTGTTAAAATAATACTATTAGTGAGGTGTATTTGATAGGTAATGAAAAATGCTTCAGTTTATTGTTTAAATGTTAAATAATTTGACAGTCTCTGATGTCGGGTTGAACAGAATTCCATGTTCTAGAAAAATAAACTGTAAAGGATTGGTCTATGTAAGTATGATGAGGATTATAAAGGACAATGTGCTGATGGGATCGTGTGCAAGAATTACCTGTATCAGAGAGTCTAACAAAGCGGTGTGATTAATAATTAGATGATTTTATATTTGTGCTGAGAATTTTGCTTCGCACAGAAAGACCGAGATTTAAATAATACTATACGTGGTGTAACTAAATTTCCATTACAAATTGAGGACGTGTAGTGGGTCCAAGAAGGTTACGCTTAGGAACTCATGTCTGCAAACGTACCGTTTTCCAGCTCCACGCAAAAAAACACAACACAAGTTGCTCTCTCTGACGTCTGCTGCTTGTCTTGCGGGTCCACTTACAATAAGGACTGGATGTGACGACCACATACGGTACCTTCGTGCCATATTCTGGTACACACGGTCACCAATCCTTGGCCCTGCAACATTCTCCGCAGCCATAACCCGCGCCATAGGTCTTCCTCGGATGCCACAAGGGTGTCGTAAATCAAGGTTTTCATGTGACACCACAAGTAGTAGTTTTGCGCGGTCAATTTGGCAGAAGTTGCAGTATCTTTGACAACGAAAATGTTGGAGAGTTGAACGTGTGTTGTGGTATTTTGGGAGCGTGTAGCGGGAAAACTGAACATTTCCGGATACGAGTTCCTATCCTAAACGTAACCGTCGACACGCCCTCAAAGTATGTAATGAGAATTCAGTTACACCCTGTAGTATATGCAAACACGGAGTTTTTATGAGGCGAGATGTAAAAATATTTATCTGATTTAATTTATAAGTAAATGTCGCAGAGCTATGGGACTTGCTCTAGTTCGAGTCTCCATGGGGAAAGACATTTTCTCATGGTATTTCGACCCGTGTGGGACCGGTGCCCACAGCATCGTGAGGCATTTGCGAAGCTACAATAAATAGCGACTCCAGGTTGAAAAGACCAGCTATAACGGCTGGGGGACTCGACATGCTGACCATATGCCACCCTACACTGGCTGGATGATCATCTACCTCCGTGATTGACACATGTTGATGTGAGGTCAGCAGCCGGCTGGTAGGCTAGGGGCCGTCTAGGCCTGTCGCGCCAGGAGTTTTTTTTAATTACCTGGGTGTTACTTCTCACTTTAATTTTTATTCTAAAACATTACTAAACTGAATATTTTCTAATTCAATTAATCATCATTCACGAATTTAGTTCATTTGTCGATCTACTTCGGCCCCAAGAAAAACACCATCCAAAAGTCTTTTGAGTGGACATCCTGGTCTTCTTCTTCCTGCAGGTTGATATAACATTTGTTTGGGTATCCTGTGATCTTCCATTCGATGAAAATGTTGCATCCATCTTGACCTATGATCAGAAATTTTGTTTTCTAAAGGTTCCATGTGTAATTCTTCTAAGATGTATTATTTTTATCTAGTAATGTGTATCCTGCAGTCTTCGGAAGGTATCTCATTTCAGCAGATCTAAGTCTGTATATCCTTCTGTTTCAATGTCCATACTTCTCCACCATACAAAAGAGTTGGAAGAGCGAGTGTTTTATACACTTTTAATCTTGAATGTTTGTGGACTAACTAGTGGCTTGAAGATAGAACTTATTAACCCTAAAATCCTTTAATATTTTGATATTTTTGCATTTACATCCTTTTCTTCTTCATGTGAGATATTGCATCCTAGATATGTAAAATTATTCACCTGCTCCAACATTTTATTGCCAAGTACAATTTTACTTCTGACAGGATCTACACCTTGAAATGCCATAATTTTTGTTTTCTCTGTTGATATCTTCAATGCATATTCTTCTAATTCAATTAAGTTCAATATAAAATAAATAATACGATTTTAGTAAAGAAAATTTTATTTTTATTTGAAAATATTGTGATGTTTTACACATAAAATGAACTGAATACGAGAGTTACATTAGCTGCCACATTGATTTTCGATTAGGAACAGCGTCCTTTTTTTATCGAAGGGTAGGACGGGACATAAAGGTTTTGTTGTCCTTTAGGCGTCGTATGTGACCAGTATATTACCAAGGCGTCTTGTTTATTGATTGAAATTCTGATACAGTTCTTAAAGGCGAGATACCATTTAATAATACCCATACTGCACCGTTATTTTAAAACAGGTTTTTTTTTTGTCTGAACTAAAACTATTTTCGGTATTAATAAATAAATTTAATATGTACCAAATCAAATTACGGGTTGTAATTTTCGATTTTTTTGTTCCCTGTAAGTTTTAACCATATAACATTCATTGAAAATGTCGGTCAGATACGTAAGAACTTGTAATAAAATGAGCATGCGCAAAGTGTATGTAGTTCATAGAACTGCCGTTCGATGGCGCGCAGTGATGGGTCTGCTCTCGAGCGCCTCTGCAGTTTCTGTTGCGAACTAAATGAATGATTCTCTGCATGGCAACCCCCCTCTTGCGTCATTCCGGTATTTCGTCATTGCCATATGATGGAAATTATTGATTGATGTATTACTACGGAATTTTTATACAACTTCTATTGGAAGTATATTCCTTCAATCCTTTAATTGATATGTTGAGCAATCCGCTATTCTTCACCATTATTTATATAACAGGTTTTATATGTGTACATATTTCTGAGCCCAATATTAAGTTTTGATTCTCTTCCTCCATTCATCTCTATCCTTACATCCTGCAGTGTCTGTTCTTTATCGAATTTATAATTCCCTCTATCTATGTCTTCATAGGTCTCCTTCTTTTCCTCCGATTTGGAATCCACTCCAAACTCCTAACTGGCAATCTATCTTCATTCATCCTCTTCATGTGTCCAAACCATTGTAATTGTTTATTTCCCACAAATTGTATAATTGTTTCGTTAAAGTTGATTTTTTCTGAGATAATACTATTTCTCATCCTGTCTAATTTAGAGCATCTTCCAGATCTTAAAAAATCCTCTTCTGTAGATTGCAATTTTGACTTTAATTTGGCATTTATAGTCCACGTTTCTGCTCCATAGACCATTAAACTTCTTACTGTTGTTGACTTATATATTTTTATTAGGAATATTCTACAATGCAGTGTTTCTCCTTCAACCCAATTTATAAATATGAAATTTAATTTCTTTGAATATCTGTAGGAAGCCAGATATAATAAGAACAGTTAAGTCTCGTATACTGCGATGGACATGAAATGTGGCATGAATGGGGAATAAAAGCGGTGCATTAAAGCTTCTTGTAGAAAAACCAGAGGGAAAACAACCAGTTAGTATATCAAGAATGAGGTGGGAGAAAAAATTAACCATGATTTAAGGGAAGTAGATTATACAGGAGATGATTGGAAAACATTAGCTGAGAATAGGGATGTATGGAGAGCGGTCCATGCGGCCATAAACCTCGGGTTCGCTAGAGCCAGTGAGTTAGTTTATCTGTTTATCCCACAAAATTCCAATCAACATTGCTATTTCAGATCTGCCTTTAACTATTATTTTTATTTCCAAATCATTGTTTCCACCCTCATTTTTTTTCAACTCGAAATATTCTTCATCATAATCATCATTATAGTCACGAACATTTTAGATTTAGGCTCACTTGAACCTATCCCTATATGTAATGATGTTGGTTTTCTCCAGAGTTGTCGGGTCTTCTTCCATCTCTGTGTCCTTTACTTTGGATGATCCTGGAATACCTTCTTTGTTAAACGATTTGGGAAATACAACATGTGAATTTTGTTTTCCCTAAGTTCAAACCATACACCATGAAATAATTTGAAAAATGAAATCCTAAGATTAAAATTTGACAGGAGTTTATGAAGTAATTTATAAAAGTCATGTCACAATGTTGTAAAGTTTAGCTACGAATGGAATTCGTTATGTGGAGGTAATTTAACTAATTCTTCTGCTACGTTTGTATCTTCTACTATTATTTGAACTTGATTCCTTTACGAATGTCAACATTTCTTCGTTTTGGTAGCCCATTTAAATGAGATATCTAATTACAAAACTCCAATTTGTGTCATGTGAAGAGGAGAGATCAGTCATTCATTGAGATTATCTTACAAAAAGTCACCCTAGGTGGTCTAGTGGTCATGTTTCTTGTCTCTAGTCCCGAGGGTCACGTGTTCAAATCTGGCCGGGGTAGATGGCTTTTTAGATGGAAAAATCCAAGAGATAAATCCTCCGGGAGGGTCTTTAAGCCATGAATCCGGGATCAGAAAATTTTTGGGCTTGTAAAAGAACCTCAAACCTGAATAAAAAGCCAACTGAGCAAAATTTGAACGACCTTTATCAATCCGAGTAGTACCTTAGTTTCCCACTAGTTGTCTTCTCCAGGCGATGTAGTAACATGTCCCTCGCCGATATCTGTAGGAAAATGCGTGTAATTAAATTAATTTACTGGCTCTACCGAACTACCGCGCGCACATACGCTCTCCATACATACGTATCCTGAGCTGATGTCTTCCAATCATCTTCTGTATAATGAACTTCCCTTAAATCACGGCTAATGTTATTCACCTCATTTTTGGTCTACCAACTGGGGGTTTTCCCCTCTGGTTTTCCTACAAGAACCTTCCATGTCCTTTTTCATTCCATATTCGTGCCACATGTCCTGGCCATCACAGTTTATGACACTTAACTCTTCTTATTGTATCTGATTTCCCATAAAGAGCTTGTAGCTCACTGTTGTTTAGTCTTCTCCATTTGCCAGTCCGTTCTTCTCTCTTTGGTCCAAACATTTTCCTTAGTACTTTATTCTCAAATACTCGTAACCTTTTCTCCTTCCTTGAAGTGAAAGTACATGTTTCGTTTCCATATAATATAACTGCAGAATAACAGATTTATATATTTTCAGTTTAACGTTTTTGAGAGAAGTTGGGATGCCAAAAGTCGCTGTAATGCGTAATACATGCATTTCCAGAATTAAGCCTATTGTTTAATTTCTTTGTGTATCTGGTTCCTATTTGTAATTATTGTTCCTAGATATTTGAATTTAGCCACTTCTTTATAATTTCCCTCTTTTGTCATTAA
This sequence comes from Diploptera punctata, assembly GCA_030220185.1. Classification (NCBI taxonomy): domain Eukaryota; kingdom Metazoa; phylum Arthropoda; class Insecta; order Blattodea; family Blaberidae; genus Diploptera; species Diploptera punctata. The sequence goes on along the minus strand of JASPKZ010002677.1, from coordinate 313,946 downwards.
GTGCCCATTTCCATTATAATGTGTGAATATATATTTAGTTTTTTTATATTTACTTCCAGTCCAAATTTCTTAGTGTTAATACAGTGCGCGTGTTGGCCCTTAATATCTCCTCGCTATCGCCTAATAATACTACATATCAAGATAAAATGACAGCTTATTAATAGCACTGAGCTCTAGTACAAAATTTAACAGTAGCGGAGGTAGTGCATCTTCTTGCTTTAACCATTTATGAATTTCAAAAATATCCGTCAACTGTTTGCCCCACATACACAGTACTCTTTGGGTCAGTATCTCCATAGAATACAAACATCATTTTTTTTCTTTTTTTATTCCGACTAATTTTCCTGAGCCGAATCGATTAGTAATATATATATTTTTAATTTAAGTGTTCCATTTAAAATGCATTGCTAATTTAACTTTTTTAGTCAAACATAATAAATTTAACGTTTTCCACCAATCCAATCTCTGCAGTCAAGTTATTTATTTCAAAACTTAGTACAGTGTATTATTTTTAATTGCCGTTTTACGTGTTTGGTGGTATTAATTATGATTTTACTCAACAGGTGGCACCTCTGTATTCTCCAGATTTATATTAATGATTTTACGACGACACAGTATGACATATTTTCAAATATTTTTGACACCTTACAAATCCACATTTTGTTATCAATACTTGATACCTCCAATGTTAATTCTGTAATTACATCCAAATGAAAGTCTGTATCAATTTGATACCTGAGGAGGCACGCCGTAGCGTACAAGCCCGAAGGTAGAGGGTTCGAGTCCCGGTGATGTCAGGATTTTTAAACTAACCCAAACCTTCTGGCGGCACTATGGCCCTGGGGTCGACTCAGCCTCTAATGGAAATGAGTACCAGACACTTGTTCTGGGTGTAAAGTCGGTCGTCACGCAGGGCTGACAACCCGACTGACATCAAGTGCCGATTGTCAAGAAAAAGTGGGAGCCTTAACCATCTACTACCCTAAGGGCCTCCCGAGGCCTGTAGTGGGATCACTTTTTTATATATTATTCTAGGGGGTGAACATATACAGTACATATATTGAAGAGAATCCTGTTTATGGTTTGCAAGTTATTAATTTTTAATGTTTCCTATAAAATTACAAAAGATAGAGGTGCTATTTTGAAAGTAAGTTCTTCGGATATGTTCTACACAATTCACTATTAAATTTATATTCAATTAAAGGGCCATTCAGCAATTATCACCGTATGAACACCTACACTTCTACAACTATATATAATCATCATCCGATATCATGGCAGCTGCCGCCGTCTTCCGGAAACCAAACGCCATTCCTCTCTGTCCATCCATTGATCTTCCTCCAAACCTCTGACATTCACTGCCGCTTGTACCCCTTCTATCCAAGTTTTCTTAGGTCTTCCTCTCTTCCTTCTTTCCTTTGGGATCAATTCCATAACAATTTTAGGCAATCTTTGCTCTGCATTTTTTTGACATGGCCATTCCACTGCAATTTTTTCTTTCCTATAAGTCTGTGATGTCCGGCTCCTCTTGCACACCAATAATTTCCCTTATTTATTTATTTCGTGTTCTATACATTCTAGATTTTCCAGCTGATCTTCTTAAAACATCCATTTCTGTTTTAAAAATTATTTTCATTTCCCTGATAGGAATTTGCCAAACTTCTGCACCATACATTAAAATGCTCTGAATTATGATTTGATATATTCCCGCTGTGGTTACGAGGAATATTACTATATGCTTTGGTTAATCAACATAAAGTAAATGTATATCTCTGTTAGTAGCTCTTTCTTTCTATTATTTGTGTTATGCAAAATTTATTATCTGTGCATGATCTACCACTTCTAAAACCAGATTGTTCTTCCATGTCTTTTTCTAACTGAACCTTTTTACTTAGTATACGTCCATAAATTCTACTTATTGTACTTGTTACTGATATGCCGCTACTATTTTCACACTTTCTCTTGTCTCCCTTCTTATGTATCGATGTTATAATAGCGACTTTCCATTCTTCTGGCACCTCTTCCTCATTTACCATTTTATTAAACAGTACAGTGATCATTTCCAATAACTTCTGGCTGCCACTTTTAATCAATTTTATTGCAATATTTCCTGGGCCGGCATTACTACCATTTTTCATTTTCATAATTTCCTTTTTTTACAGTATTTATATCAATTTCGATTATGTTTCCTGTTTCCATCTCTGATAAATCGTCATTTTCTCCCAAAAATTCATTTCGGTCCTCTTAATATTCTTCCCATTCATGTGTCCCTATTTCGTTAAGAAGATTCTTATTTCTATTCGATGAACGTATACTTTTTATAAATCTCCATCATTCAGAACTCTTCTTACTTCCTAAATATGTTTGTATATCTATACATTTCTTATCCCAAATCTCATTTTTGTGTTTAGTAACCATTCTTCTCACTTTTGATTCTGCTTTTTGATATTGTATTTTATCATTCTGATTTCTTGTACTAAGCCAGTTTTAAAATAACTGTTTTTCTTATGTCTGCTGTATTTTTCTTCTCTATTTTTCAAGCGTGCCAAAAACAGTGCTGTTCCTTTCCTCTATTGTCTTCTTTTCTCACCCAATGCTTCATCATAGGCTGCTTCATACATGGGTGCACTTCTTTCAGGTACTGAGCTAGCACTTTCTTCCTTATCTGATCTCTTATGTCTCGTCTTTGTTACTTGTTTTTTTCAATCTTTTCTTGATATATATGCGTTACACTTTCGTTTTTTATGGCTTTCTATATTAATTAATATTCTTTCCGTTTCTGTTCTAACATTTTATACGATTGTGTGTATATGTATATATATATTTATATATATATATATAGATAGATATATATATGTATATATTATTCAGATTTTTTTCTCGTGCTTACAGCAGGTATCCCAAACCCTAAATAGCAGGCCAATGAAATTTTTTTTTTCTTTTTCCGCACTTTCCCCCGGTCTTGCTTGTCTTGCTTCTGTCATATTTCTCTTCTTGAATTTTCCTTGAATTCCCTTATCCACGTTGGCTTTGGTCAACCACGTTTCCCGTTTCCCAGTGAGGTAGCCATTTTAATTACTTCGTTTTGTTGTTCTGTGCTTTGTTCTCCCTACTTCTCATTATATGTCGCCTACCATCTTGGTTGGATTTCTTCAATATCTTGTACAATATCCTTTTATACATTCATAATTTCTCTTATTGTATTATTTTTTTTATTTTGTCTAATTTTGATATTCTTGCCGATCTTCTTAAAAAGTCAATTTCTCTGGCTAATAATTTATTTCTGTGTTTTTGCTTCAGTGTCCATGTTTTCGCACCATATAATTAAATACTCTTCACAATTGTGTTAATATATATATATCAGCGACTAGATGTACTTGTGATAAGAAGACCTGAAGGAAGACTTGCACACACAGTATACCGGAAATCTACTCATGCTGATAGATATCTGAACGCCGCATCACATCATCACCGGGCACAAATAACTTCAGTAATCAACACACTCGTCATCCGATCAATGCGACTTACAGATCAAGATCATCTTCATGAAGTGGAATAACAACAAACGGGCACTTCTAGCAAATGGCTATCCCGAACATGCAGTGAAAAAAGTGTTTAAACGAGCAAGAAACGCGCCAAGCACATCGGAGAAGAAAACAGACCTTAGGCACTGCCTTCTTACCGTATGTGCAAGAAACTGCGGATAAAATAAGCCGAGTACTAAAAAATATCAAATTAAAACTATATTTCACTCGAAAACACCATCTCCAACTTACTCAGGTGTGCTAAAGATAAAATACCCCTAGAATCACATGGCATCTACGAGATCCCTTGCACCTCATGCGAACAAACATATATAGGACGTACCAATAGACGAATTTCCTGTCGAATACAAGTACATATGGCTGCAATAAATCGTCAAGAACCTACTCAACTCTGGTGCAACATATGAAACAGAAGGGTCACAGGATCTAGAACGTTGGCTAAAATAGATCATGAAAAATCAAGAATCTACAGAGAAGCAATAGAGATTGAGAAAAGGCCACTTTCCATGAACACCCGAGATGATGCCCAAAGATTATAATCTACGAGGGTTATACTGAAAGTCGTGAGCAACCCATTGTTAATATTCAAATTTCAACAGTGTAGCAAAAACAACTGCAGGATCGTAATCTACAGACTTTATACCACAACATTGCCGTTTTGTGGCGTCATAGCTTTTATCATGTGACCACACGCAGTGTTTCCAAAATGGCACACATCAATGTTTCGTTTCGACAGCGCGCTGTCATTGAATTCCTTGTTAAAGAGGAACAATCTGCTGTTGATATTCACCAAAGACTTCAATGTGCTTATGGAGATGCCTGCATGGGTGCCAGCAGTGTTAGGAGATGGGTGAAACATTTTAATGATGGGAACACGAGTATCAAAGATGAGCCTCGTAGCGGTCGCCCACACTCTGCCTCCATGGATTGCAACAAGGAAAGAGTTGATGCGCTCATTAGAGACGACAGGCGTATCAATTGAATGAAATCGCTACAAAACTTACTGTAGGACACAGTGCAGTGCAAGAAATGATTCACAGCTTAGGTTAACGAAAAGTTAGTGCCCATTGGGTTCCACGTTTATTGAGTGAAGACCACAAACTTCAGAGAAGAACCATCACCCATAACCTTCTTCAGAAATTTCGAAATGAAGGTGATGATTTTTTGACGGGTATAAGCCTGAAACAAAACGCCAGAGTGTGGAATGGCACCACTTGAATTCGCCATCAAAGAAAAAAGCGAAGACAGTGCAATATGTGGCAAAGTTATGGGCAGCGTCTTCTGGGATGAGCAAGGTTGCATTCTGGTTGAATATCTTGAACCTGGACAAACCATAAATGCTGCCCGCTATATCCAGACACTTGTGAAGCTCCGTCGTGCATTGCACGACAAACGCCCTGAAAGGAAGATCATTCTGCAACACGATAACGCGCGTCCTCATACTGCTCGTGACACTGTGGAGAAGATCAGGACATTTGGGTGGGAAACTCTTCACATCCTCCCTATAGTCCCGATTTGGCACCCTCCGACTACCATCTTTTCGGTTCTGTGAAGGAGCAGATGAGAGGCCAACGCTACGAGACGCTGGAGGATATTCGGAAAGCAGTGCGTCAGTGTCTTCGAGCAGCTGGAACGGACTTCTATTATATGGGAATTTTCAAGTTTGTAGAACGTTGGACAAAATGTGTGCAAAGAAATAGAGACTATATTGAAAAGTAGCACAAAGGTCTGTAGATTAACATGGTGTACTTGGTTTGTCTAAAATAAATATTATGATTGTTTAAAAAATGTTGCTCATGACTTTCGGTATGACCCTCCTACATGGAAAACTGCTCTCGCTGCCCACCATGTCATCTCCAGAACAGCGAAGAAGATGTGAAGAAAACCACGGTTGGGCAACATGGAGTGTGATCGACGCTTGGATAGGTGTTCGGCTTCCGAAACGGACCACACTGAAAACTGAACATGTTTAACTACATAAAAAATAAACCTTAGATGGGTGTACGTCTTCGGAAACGGACCACAGCGAAAACTCTATGTATTTTATTATATAAGATCTAAACCTGTAACTCGAACTTATCATTCCTTGATAATGGCATGTGGGATCATGCCGAAACGTCGGAATCATTGGCAAGAGGCCGAACTTGAATCCAAGACGCGGAAAACCCAAGAAAACTTTCATATATATATATATATATATATATATATATCCCAGTTCAAAAGAATGTGAACCTATGATATAATTGGGGATTACCGGTATTCAGTGCTTCTTTCGAACCATTATTTTTAATGCAGTACAGTATTTTTTTTTCACAATTGATGATGAATTCATGTTTTAAAATACTTCGTTATAGGGAAAATGTATAAAACTGTAATGTGTGAATTGAGGTGTTAAAACGATATATTTTTTACACTGAAAGCAAGTGCATAAGTTATAATTACGTACAGCTACTATTGAACTCAAGTCCCCCGCTGTGGTCTCGGGGTAGCGTGCTGCCTTGTCACGCAGCGGGCCGGGTTCGATCCCCGGTCGGGACAGTTTTTCTGTGTGAGGTTTTTATCGGGATTTTTCCTCACCTGTAAGACAAATGTCAGGAAAACTGTAAAGCCCAAACGGTCCCCGAAATCATATGGCCATCGCAATCATCATCATTCATATTCATCTTATGTTAAGCTTCGGATTAGGGACTCTCCTGGCGCACCATTATCATTATCACCCATCATATCATCGGGGCAACGTAACCCCGCCTTCCAGGCGCCCCAACCTCAGAAGTGGGTTACAAGTACGCCATGCCAGGAGAGAAACCAGGAATGTCGAAAGACAAGCCTGGGGCATTTGAAAAAAAAAAACTATTGAACTCAAACTGAGACCACAGCGGTAGATGTAAATATGAGTTTACATAAAATGAACCGAATATTTATTGTATCTTTATACATATATAATTGTTATGTACGTGTGCTTGTCACTCTACTCCACCTAAATGATTTGACACTCTACAACCATTAGGCGAAGGAGTTCATTTGAAGTGAAAATTGAAAAATCGCTCTAGCGGTCACATATTTCGATGTTTCACAACGAGAATCAGTATATTCTATTAAAATAAACCGAGGTAGGTATTGACCAAAAATGAGCAAAATCCGACAATTAGAACTGGAGGTTTACTTGAATTCGCCTAAACGACTGGATCAATTTTGATGAAACTTTGTGTGCGTGTTTGAGTGGGTCTCTGGACGGTTTAGATTCACAATTTGAATTGTTAGGTGGCGCTGCGATCGGGTTATAGGATTTTTTATGTCAGATGTGTAGTCATCTGCATTATCGACATTCCGCACAACTAAGTGACGTCATCAAGCAAACTTCTTGAGATACAACAGATGGCTGTGAGGAGTTTTCTTGCGAACTTATTTAAAAATATGTAATTACGTTTTAATTAGTGAATTTATAGTTTAAAAAGTAACATTTTTATTCTCCGGCCATGATGCGATAATTGAACGTTCGGGCAGGACAACGTCTGCCGGGTACGCTAAAATAAAATAAGACGTAATTTGATAAGGGTATGTTCTGTACAATGAAGTTAATGTTAGATGTCTATCTCTAAACTAGACATATATATATATATATATTTGCGCGATAGTGCGTTTTGTCGTACTTGCAGCATAGGCGACCATGATTGAAAGTTCAACTTCCTACAGTTCGGGGTTACCAACCTAAATAATTATACTGTAATAAAATAATTATACTGTAATATTACTTATTACAAACCACGTATGGGGAGTAAAATCACTGCCCTCTATGTATACTATGTAAATGTATATACAAAAAATATCCAAAAGGTAGTGTTAATATACATTATACGAAACAAATCAGTGCATTTTAAATGAACTGAACTTTATTTGAAACAGTATATACCAATAAATACGTACTTGCCGCCGTATTATAACTGATTAATGTTTGCGGCCTCCTGTAGCTTCAACTAATAAACATTGCCCACACTGTTAACGTTAGTCAGTTGTTTACAATGAACGTAAATACTTCCAACAAAGATATTATTTTACTATTGTTTATAATTTTGATAACACCATCGCGCAGAAAATAATGCACAACACACTTTTGTGAAGTGTTTTACAGAATGTCGGAAATTAAAACTTTCCTCACTTCAGTAAAAACCATTTCCCAACCTCGCATCGTAGTATGCAATTATCGTAAATTTAATCCCTTAGTTACTGTGTAAGATATGGAGTGGTAAAGTAGAACGTGACATAATAGAGAGAGATTGCAAGGACACACTGAGTGGTTTGATTGCGGACTTGTGTTGGAAATATGCAGAGAGCCCCCGCAGCGATTGGTGATTGAAATGGCAGAGCACAAGTACACGGAAATTAAACTTTATGAAGTAGCTAACATATTAAATTTCGTACTAAAATCACATTTCACCTTAAACTGCCAGCGGCATTTTCTGTTCCGGTATTGTTAATTCTAATGCAGTATTCACAGGACATGTCTGGCACAAGAATGGAACATTTCTATGACTTTTTTTTAAAAATATTCCTTTAGGCTAAACTTTACAATCTGTGACACGACTTTTTAAATTCCTTCATAAACTCCTGTCAAATTTTATTCTTATGGTTTCATTTTTCAAATCGTTTCCCACCATTTACAACGATTTTTTTACGTTTTTCCAACGATTATTTCAATATATTTTTCTATTACATTTTAAGCACATATGTGACATGAATTCGTTGAAGACATATTAATTTTAACAAGTATTCTATGCAACAACAAAGACTTGTTCCACTGCAGCCAACATATAGTATGTAGGCTACTAATTAACTGTACACATATACTTCAGAATTTTAGAACTTACTATTTGTTTTTGGGCGTTCCATTATTTCACAGGTTAGAGTGCTTTAATTGTCTTATGTTTGCTTTTAGGTTGGTCTTTCACAGGGTAGATTACTTAAATTGCGTTAGGTTAGCTTTTAGGTTCGTTAAATGTCGTGTATATATTTGTTGCACCCTCTATTCCATATTGTAAACCGCTTCGCGATTGTTGGCGCATGCGCATGGTGTATGATTGGAACTTTGAAAACATTTTCCCGTCACATGTTCAAAATTATTTTCAATCTTTACATATAAAAATGAGTGTGAGTTTGTCTGTCTGTCTGTCAGTTTTCTTTATAAACTCAAAAGCCACTTAACCGATTGGAATAGGGTTTTTTTTCCGTGATTTATAGAATTTTTCTGGAACAATTGACGTATATAGCATATTACCCTACATACTACTTGGTGCACAAAATGTTTTTTTTTTTAATGCTTAAATGTCTTGCGCTGCCTAAACCATGACAAATACACCAAATTAATGTACACAGAATTTAGTATCTCTAAAAATCTACAAAAAAGTCGGAGATAGCGTATGTCTATCTTTTACGGATAACTCACAATAACAATTTTTGTCTTTCAGATCATTGATGCCAAGAATTTCGGGATAAGTAGATTCCCGGGCAACGCCAGGTATTCATCACGGGAAATAAAAAAATAATTATGATATAAATTGATAATTATATTTCTTTTAAGTTATTTAGGCGTAGCAGCGCCCACCGGGTATTAGCTTAGTAACTTATATATGTTTTTGCACTATGTAACTAATATTGCATACTTACTATTATTGTTGATGTGCATCGTAATTTGACATTCCCGCATACAATGTTGGTTGCTATGAAAACAAAATATATCTCAATATTTTAAAAATGACCAAAAGCTCTAGTGCGGCAAGTAAAAATATTTATTTTGAAATATTGATAATGATACAGCAATTTGTATTAATTTCGTTATTAATTCATCACATCAAGCTTTCCACGCCTCTTCTATTACGTCATCACTGCACCCATTTTCTAAAATTTTCTCTATAATCAGAAATAAATCCCAAATCAAATTAGTTTTACAGTTTTAACAAATATAAGATGGCGATATGACCAATAATATTTATTATTTCTCCATAGCAACGCATATCGCCGATTCACTTTCTGAAATCTTTACATTTATCTTCAATTAGTCCACCGCTGTGGTCTCGAGGTAGCGTGCTGCCTTGTCACGCTGCGGGCCCGGGTTCGATCCCCGGTCTGGCAGTTTTTCTGGGTGAGGTTTTTATCGGGGTTTTTCCTCACCTGTAAGACAAATGTCAGGAAAACTTTAAGGCCCAAACGGTCCCCGAAATCATATGGTCATCATCTTTATCATCATCCTTATCATTATAATCATCACCATCATCCTTCCCCGGTGTGGAAAGCAACGGGAAGCTACCACACCTACACAATTCCCTAGTAAAGCTGCAAGCATAGCATGAAGATGCTATAATTGCAGTGAAGGACCTGCCTTTGGGCAGAATTACTATGGATGGATGGATCTTCAATTATATTTATTAATATTTGAGCTAATATCTTAATTACTAAAATAATTACACATAGTGCAAAAAATAGTACGCAATACACTCATGTGGTAAACACATAAGCGAACCTCGGAAATAAAAAAAAAACTCTGCGCAAGCGCCTCGTTTTTTAAACTTTTCCTCGATCCGTATCAAGTGTTTACCACACTCGTATCGCAATATACTACTAATTTATTGTGCACTTCATTCCTGTTTGTAATTATTGTTCCTAGGTATTTGAAATCAACCACCTCTTCAAGATTTCCTTCATTTGATCCTAGACTTACATATACTATCAATAAAAGGTAAAAAATATTAAAACGAACTCGGTCCTCCTCAACTAAATAAGATTTTTTTCTTATGTTTAAACGAAATCTTAGTTGAAGACAATTAAGGTCTCAGGTACGTCCTTTATTGTTTTATTTAACCCGGCGTGCACTGCTAGGCCTAAATAAATGAAAATGAATGTGCTTTTATGTTTAGTTGAATAAGTAAAAGGAAGAATAATTATAAATTAATATTTTTTAGATACCCCGTGCTGATTACCCGGCGTTTGCCCGGGATTATTCCTATCCCGATCTTCTTGACATAAATGAGCTGAAACACGAAAATTAATGTGTTTTATGTTTAGTTAAATAAGCAAAAGGAAAAATTTATATCGTAATTGTTTTTAGATACCTCGTGCTGTTTACCCGGCGTTGTCCAGGAATCTACTCATCCCGATCTTCTTAGCATAAATGAGCTGAAAGACGAAAATTAATGTATTTCTTATGATTAGTTGAATAAGTAAAATGAAAAAAAAATGTATATCGTAATTACTTTAAGATTTCCCGTGTTGATTACCCGGTGTTGCCCGGGTATCTACTTATCTCGATCTTCTAGGCATAAATGAGCTAAAAGACAAAATTCGTATTTGTGAATTATCCGTAAAAGAATACCCGCCATGTGCTGCTATGCTTGCATAGCAATCTTGGCATCAATGAAAGACGAAAATGGTTATTGTAAGTTATTCGAAAGAGATAAACATATGCTGTCGCAGACTATTTTGTAGAGCATTTTGAGATTCAATTCTGTGTACATTAATTTTGAGTATTTGTTATGGTTTAGGCAGCGTAAGTCATTTAAGCGTCCAAAGAGCTACTTTTATTCACGTTTTCCACTACAAAGGGCGATTTTTAAGGGTATAGGAGTTGAGTATCACAACTCTCTTATAGCCTATGTTCATCCCGGGAATCTCCTGAACATTTGCAAAAAGCCCCATCACAATCGGATCATAAAGTACAAGCAAACAAACATTGATTTTTATGATGAAAGTCAAATTGTACCTGTTGGTTGGTGCCGTCGTCCTCAGCTTGTTAATATTATTGTATATAAAATTAATAGGAGCGCTTTCGGAAGTTACCTTCCATCTTCTGCAGGTTGAGTTTTCGTTACTTTGCAGAAGATGGAAGGTAACTTCCGAAAGCGCTCCAGTTAATTTTATATACATATTTTAACAAAGTTGAGGACGACGGCACCTACCAACAGGTACAATTTAATTAACTTTCATCATATGACTTCACCTCAACGGAATTTGATATGAATTTTACTAGTATTGATTGATTTTTATATATTAGATTTTATATAGGCCTGTTGAGTTCAACGGTATATCGTGATGAGTTTTAAAAACTTGGTTATTTATTATAAAATAATACTAGTATAGTTTTGAAGGAAATATTATAATGTTATTCCAATTATCATTCATTTACAGTTGATGGCAGTAATGTTTTTCCCTATCAGATATGAAAAAAATACATTTTGCTTTTAAGTTCAGATAGCAGAATGTAATTTTATAGTCATCCCCCGGAAATTAATTTGCTGTGTTAGTTATTGCATATCCTGTTGCGCCATAGCTTAATGGGATTCCTGGTTTAATCCAAGACTAGTTTACAGTTTTCTCACTCCTGTTAGTCCTTAATTGTGTGTTGGGGGCCCCTCCCTTTTTAAACAACGACCCAAATAGCAGAGAATTTATGGAAGTGTTTCTTCCGGTTACATCTACAATATGTGTAGATAATCGTTTAAAATTAAGAAATAAGAATAGCGTTTTATGTATTTCATACAAAATAACTTTTGGGAGATTAATTAATGCATTAATTTCATATAGTTAATTTCAGCACATTCTTATTAAATAAATGTTCGAGCGGGTGCGTGTAGGCAAACTGTTTGCAAATATTTTTGAAATTTACAATGAATTAAAGCAGGGGGATGCACTTTTTTTTTGCATAACTATATTCAGCATTTTGTATACACCTATAAATATTCATCTACGAAGCATTGCATATTTTATTCTGTTCTACTCTATGTTTTGTTAGTGTTGGCTAGTATTAGACCCCATCCGCATTGTGCTTTGTCTAGTCTTGTTGTTCTTCTTATTCTTATTCTTCACTTCCTGGTTTAGGCATTAGTTGCCTGTTCCGTCTTCACTAATAAATCTAAGACCATCTCTTCCGAGGACGTCCGACATCTCTTCTTTCTCTCGGAAAATAATGTAAGATTTTATTTGATAATCTACTTTCTTCCATTCTTTATACTGTTCTCTCCACTGATTCTTGTTGTTATATATATTTCCTTTTATGGAGTAGATCTGCAAGTTCTTCACGGATATGCTCATTTTTTATCTGGTCCACTCTAGTGCATCCTTTTATTATTCTTAAAAATTTCATCTCGGCTGCTTGAATTTTAATCTAGTCTATATTTGTGTAATATTTTAAAATTGGAATAAGTATTTAATTTTTGTTTAATTTTATTATTCGCTGGTTGAGTCAAAGAGAAGGCCTTATGACTCTATGAGCTTAAATAAAGCATTATTATTATTATTATTATTATTATTATTATTATTATTATTACTATTATTCCATCCACAGTAATTCTGCCCGAGGGCAGGTATTTCACTGCAATCATAGCATTTTCATTATATGCTTTGCAGCTTTACTAGGGGATTATAGGCGTGGTAGCTTCCTGTTGCTTCCACACCGTTGAAGAATGATGATGATGATAATAAGGATGATGATGATGATGATGATGGCCGGACGATTTTCGGGGACCGTTGGGCCCTAAGCTTCCTCACATTTGTCTTACAGGTGAGGAAAAACCCCGAAAAAAACCTCACCCTGGAGCCTGTCCCGACCGGGAATCGAAACCGGGCCCGCTGCGTGACAAGGCAGCACGCTACCTCGATACCACAGCGGTGAACATGATTATTATTATTATTATTATTATTATTATTATTATTATTATTATTATTGAGTGGCAGGATAGAGACGAATGGAGAAGGAAAATAAAACTTTACGCACAGAAATATATGTAAACATTAAAAATCTGTATACAAAGAAATAAAATTTATTATCATTATTATTATTATTATTATTATTATTGTTGTTGATGGAAATGTTTCCTCCATGTCTCTCTTGATTACTGTTTCATGGACGTCCACCCGAGAGCTACTTTACAATATTGTCCTTATCTTTATAAATTTGTCTTAATGACTTGAAAATGTTTAGTTGATAATTATAGCTATAACAACAGTTGCAGTTCTTATTACGGTTTGGACATGTAAAGCGACTCATTATGAGCTATAAAGATATATGTGATCAAACCGAGATAAGTACTTTTTATGTAATTTTCTCGATACTAAATAGAAATATGAACAGAGATCCTGTTTAAGTTTTAACCACAAATCAATTATTTCTTCTTGGATTAGGACCACAAACATCACTGTGTTTTGTACAGTACTTCTTTCGTACCTACTTACTTGTTAGTTATTGCAGAAAATACTATTTTAAAGTTTTTAGTTTTACAATAATAATTTATTACGTCATATACTTTATAAGTTGGTAGCTTTTTTCCCCCAATGTCCCCATTGCTAAAATCATTATTCCACCTATTGTTTGACGATCGGATCTGTGCCCCCATAAGATATGCTAACTGAAAGCTAATTCATTTTTTGCCTCACTAAAATAATTTCCTTCTCTGCATTCCTATCTCTCTCTTTCTCCTCTCCCACTATTCACAAGATTATTTGTACTTACAGTCCAGTGTTACCAATTCAACATGAACACCATAGCAGGGAGTGGTGAATGAAATATTATTAGGTAAATAATCGAAGCCAATCAGCGTCATTAGACCTACTTAAATTTGAAGAAGTAATATAACCTTACATTATTCAATACCAGTATTCAAGATCCGTGATACTGTTTAGAGGACGTTTGGTAACATATCTACTTGGAAAAGTTCGTGGCAGCTATTTTATGTGATGGAGGGGAAGCGCGTGGAATGGATTGAGTACAGGCGATTACTTTCCTTAAGAACGACAGTAGCGCTGAAGGTGCCAAAAAAAATGCCTATCAGCTGACTGTTGGAATCACGAGGGAACTTCAACCATTGCAATTTCTCCCAGAGAAGCGTTGTGATGTACCAAGGTCGTGCCCAAAAAATCATCTGCCTCTTTTAACTGCAAAGTACAGAAATTGAGCGCTAAATCTCATTTAAAGAATACAACTCCTCACTATATTGATTGAATAACCCTCACAATCTGCCGTCCACGCCGCACTAAGTCTATCAGGGACGTCCAACTGCTACGCATAGTGGGTTTCCATTGCTGGAACCTGGCTTTAATTTCTATGCCTTGCAGTTCAAAAGGCAGATTTTTTTACATCACAATTTCAAGATAGATTTCGGCGTGTAATGGTTGACATAACTAAGTGGTGTTAATCACAGAGATGGGCCATCATCCAAGAAATGTAGATGTGATTTGTGGTTAGCCTGTCGGGTTATATCAGCTGTTAATTGGCGATTTTATTAACCTGAAGATGCTGTTTATTGTAGCTACCCGAATAATCACGATTCTTGGAGTGCACAGGTCCAATATTGGCCGATATTGTACGGGAAAATGTTTTCCCCCATTCGGACTCGAACCAGCACAAGCCCCGGAGCATCTGTGCCAAGGTATCATGCTTTAAACCGCTCGGTTACGAGGCGGAGCATATACCTCTGATAAAATCGAAAATGTATAGCTTAGGTTTTATATTTGTTCGCTTTCTTACTTAAATATTTTGTATTTATAGACCCTTCAACTTCAAGGTCATGTGTCTTAGTATATTTCTGTGAGACTACATAACAGTGACCTGTATGACCTTTTTGGGATCTTTGCAGATTACTATGGGCAGGGCATGCGGCACGAATGGGAATTTCTTGTAGGAAAACCAGAGGGAACGCGCTCAGTACATGTCAAGAAAATAACAATAACCATGATGAATTATACAGGAAATGATTGGAAAACATTAACTTGGATGGCATGTATGGAGAACTTAGCCGTGAAACCCCTGGTTCGATAGCACCAGTTAGTTATTTGTAATAATATATATATATATATATATATATATAATTAAGGATTTCTCTACAATATACTAGTTTTCCTATAACCCATTGTACATTTTACTCTTCCATACATCCCTGTTCACTGCATCACTCTCTGCTAATTCCCTTGGCAGCATACTCCTTTACACTCCATGAACCCATTGTTCTTTTGGTTTCCTTTTTTCTGTTGCCTTCCGCTTCAACATTTAATATCATCTTAGGTATACTGTCCATGACATCCTCTTTCCGTGGCCAAACCAGTTCAGTCTTCTTTCTTCAATAACACTGGTGAACATGATTTTTGTCTCATGAGTACCAATAGTTGTACTTAATGCAGTTTTTTTATCGTGTTTTCAAATATGTATTCGGAATTTTTCCATCACCCACAGTTTTTTTTATTTCAATTTGAATTAATGGATATAAATAATATTTTTTTAATAAACGTTTTTCGTCCATTTACCCATTGTAAGATAAAACCAAATGAGCTAACTCAAATCGTTTTCAGGTATGGAAAAGATATATCAAGGCAGATGGAATCCTAATATGCTGGCCGATTATTGTTGGACCATCAAGAGGGATGCTCCACAGGCGAAATATACGGAGTGAATCAAAAATATGGCTATATGTTTGATCGCGTTGTGTGATGAAAATATTACCATTTCAGGAAATATGAAATTACTGTTGGAAAGGCAATTATTCAAATTACAACAATGGAATAAAACAAAACAGTGTAGAACTTATGTCATTAGTCAAAATGGCATTGAATATGCAACAGCAAATTACAATTACTGCATGGACAATAACATATGCTAATGATCATGAGGCCACAAGATGGGCAAGACATGAGTTTAACGTAGCATTGCAGCCATCAACTGTAGGGAAGTGGAGAAAACGACTGCTGAAAACGGGCAGGATGCAGAAAATCAAACCTCCTGGAATGCCTCGCATTAGCACGTATGCAGAAACAACGAAGAGAATTGCGGAGGCATTCGACACTAGCCCACAAAAATCAACCTGCCAAGCTGCGTGTGAGCTTCATATCAGTCAATCGAGTGTGTGTCGTGTTTTGAAGCATGAGAAGTACCACCCCTTCAAACCGATTCGTGTCCATGAACTTAATGAAGACGACCCTGACAGGCAGATGGAATTTTGTGAATTTGTTGTAAGGGAATCAGCAAACGAAGAACATTGGTACAGAAAATTGCACTTTTCTGATGAAGCTGTTTTCCATGTGAACGGACGTGTTAATCGACACAATTGTTACTATTATGGAAAAGAGAATCCTAATGTTATTGAAGAGACATGTTTAGGATGCGGCAAAGTCACTGTTTGGGCTATGATCAGATGGGAAGGACTGTTAGGAATGCGAATTTTGGATGAGACTGTTAATGGTGATCGGTTATAGTGATATCCTTAGACAAACTGTCCTGCCGGTAATGCAAAGTGCTGAACATGAACAATGTTTATTCCAGCAGGATGGTGCACCTCCTCACTATGCAATTGCGGTGAGGGAAATTTTGGATGATCATTTACAAAACAGGTGGGTGGGAAGAAGAGGTACCATTGAATGGCCAAGCCCATTCCCCTGACCTTACAGCATGTGACTATTGGTTGTGGGGTTATTTGAAGGAGAAGGTTTATGCCTGGAAACCTCAAGACGTCGGCATGCTGAAATTAGTGATTGAGGAAGAAATTAAGAGCTATTCCTCTAAACATGTATCATAAAGCAATAAATGACTTCCCAAAGCGTTGCCAATTATGCTTGGATGTAAACGGCGAACAGTTTGAAGCAATAAAGTGACTTGCTTAGTGTTGTTGTAAGTGATTTGTTTTGTTCTATTGTTGTAATTTGAAGGATTCCCTTTCCAATGATAACATCGTATTTCCTTTAATAATAATATTTTCGTCACAAAATGCGATCAAACGTATAGCCATATTTCTGAATCACACTGTAGGCTAACAGAAAATCGTCATTTCTTACTTTATAGTTGAGTCCGAATGTTCGAATATTGTGTAGTTACGAATGTAGAAAATATTGAAGTGTTTGAAATTATAAATTCCAATCTCTCGGAAACCTTGCGTGATGGAGAATTTAAATTCAGGAGAAAAAAATACTATCAGAATCATATTTTTCTTTCTGAGACAAAAAAAAAGGTTTTCTTTTTTGTTGCTCAGTGTAACTTATTGAACATCTTTTTGAATATATACTATTTTTCTTTCGTTTTAATAGTCTTAATTTTATCTTTTCGCGAATTTCTAGACGCCCTCCTCCAAAAGTTTAACTCTCTCACCAATAGTTTATGTCCTTGCTCTCTGCTTAATGTTCTCGTTTCCGCACCATATAATAATAAACTCTCCACCAATGAACTATAAATACGTTTTTATTTTTATTTATTTGTTTAATTTTGTTCAGAATATTTCTATTCCACAGCAACTAATTTATCGTAACATTCCAATAGTTTTACTTCCTTGACTTACTATTTTCTTTATCACATAATTACTCGTTCTTCTTACTCTAATATCAATCCCAAATATTCGAATTTGTTAAATGTCTTAATTTTCTCATCAACAATTATGATAATGATAAGAATATAATAAAATAGTTTCCTTTTATGGGTAGAAAAATGCTTGAGTATAGCTAAATCTGTTTTTGGTGTTTTTTTATGTAAGCTGTGTGACAAGAATTGAAAGAATGAAACAAGATTCCATATGAGGACCAGCATTATAATGCGAATAGACAGCACAAGTACCTTGATGTTACCTTGAGAGAGAGAGAGGGGGGGGGATCATTATGTGGGAACGTTAAGACAATTTAATATTGCGACAATTTTCCGGTCTGTGGTTAAAGAAATGAGAAATGTACGATTCTTTTGCTGTAAGCACTTTGCCCGACGGGCTTAAGATTATAAAGCTTGACAGCAATAACTTGGTGCTTTTAACGCACGCTACACTTTTGAAGCGGATCAAAATTTTTAAATTTGACGCCATTCTTCAGCTCTGCGTTAATGGAAGCCAGCTGCCTACAAGATTGTTAATTGCTGTTCTATATATTCAAAAGAATATAAGAATTATATTCAGTCATAATACTGGGTGTACATTAAATAATATAGCGATTTTAAAGGTGTTGAATTATACTTTAACTAACCATGACAAAAACATAACTCATGTTAAATGGAAGAGTAACGTCTCCAGTTTACATTAAACGTTCATAGTGTTCAATGTGAGCATGACACACATCCAACCTGTAGGCTAATTCTTCCCATACATTAATAATGATTGATGGCAACAACAGCTTCTCGAATCCTGTCTCTCAACGCGGGCAGGTTGTAGGCACGTAGATCTGTTCTTTACAAAACCCCAAAGGAAAAAATCGTATGGGGTGAGATCCGGTGATCTAGGAGGCCACTGGAAAGTCCTGTCATCTGGACCAAGTGACCAATGCAGTAATGGCAGTGTGGAAGGACTTACTAAAACGCTTACATATGCGTCAAAGTCTACTGATTACGCTGACTTTGCGCTTGAAATGTTGTAGCAGCAACATTCTCTTCAGACACTCTTGGTCTTCCCACGCTTTTGCCTTTACACAGACAACCGGTCGTTGCGAACTGCTAATGCCAACGATGGATGTTGTTGGCATAGGGGGGATCACGATTAAACTGCCTACAAAATGCATGTTGAACTGTCACAACTGATTTACAACTCTCAAACTGCAAAGCACAAAACGCTTTGTGTTGAGGAGTTGCCATCTTTGTTATTATTGTTGCCATAGATACAAAACAAAAGAAAGCTATCCGCTCACTCACTTAACTAAAACTATCTTCTTTCCTGTTTCATTTCAGTCTACACACAACTATCTACGCTTCATCTGAGTGATAATATTATTACTTGAAACTACTATATGCTTTTATGTATATATTTAGATTTGGGTGTATTTCTCAACCGAAGACGACCTCGGTTTTCCAATATTTTAATGATTCCATAACACCTACAAAATTATTGAAAATTCACAGAAACTGTTACCATAGACATTTATTTTTGTAATTAACAGCCGTAGATTTTCAGGTTATGGTTGTTATGGAAACAATAAAAAATCGAAAAACCGCGGTCGTGGTTTAGACTTCGGTTGAGAAATCCACCCATTGTCTTAATACATATAGGCCTACAATTTTTAAAAAGCCCGTTACGCAGGATCAATATAAAACAAGCTAATTCTGTAATTTTGTAGAAGCATGCATTTTTTGGACTAGTTTCAGTTCAGCGAATTCCTTTTTTTCCACCATGGCGCGACAGACCTAGAAGGTCTTAGCCTATCAGCCGGCTGCTGGCCTCACATCTACATGTGCTAATCACAGAGGTAGATGATCATCCAACTGGGGGTAGGGGTGATGTGTGGCCTCCATGTCGAGTCCGTCAGCCGTTATAGCTGGTCTTCTCAACCTGAAGTCGCTACTTATTGTAGCTACCCAAATGCCTCACGATGCTGGGTGGACACCGGTTCTATACAGGCCGAAATTTCATGAGGATATGTCTTCCACCATGGAGAACCTAACCAGTGCACGTCCTGTAGCTTTGCTCCAGGGCATCTTTCCTTAACCACTCGACTACGGCGCGGAACCAATTCAGTGAAGTAGAATGTAAAAAAAATCCTTCAGGTGGTAGCATGCCTGCATGCTGTCTAGTGGTCCCGGGTTCGATCCGGCGGGATTATATATGCCTATGTTGATTGTAAAATTAATTGATTTGTAAAATTTTCAATTCTCTGGACCAGGAGTGGTGGTGGTGATTAATTTTTAATCGCTGTATTGGACACCAGATTTCTGCCTTAAACGAGTGAACATTTGTTAATATAGTTGGTATAAGGCCATCCAATTTGAATTTAAAAACTTGAAAATGATGAAATGCGGCAAGAATACCAAATCAAAATTGCTAATAGATTTGAAGTACTGGGATTTTCCGATGACGATGTGGCAAGCGAAGAGGAAACTGATATAAATAAAGAATGGGAGGCTATAAGAGATACTATTAAATTGTCAGCATCAGAAAGCATTGGTTGTTTAAAAAAGAGGCAAAACAAGAAATGGTTTGATGAGGAATGTGCCGACATTGTAAAGAAAAGAAAGCTAGCGAAAATGAAACGGTTACATGAGCCAAATGAGGTAAATTTAGAGCAATTGGGTAGTATTAGACGAGAAACCACCAAGCTACTAAAGAGTAAAAAGAGGGAATATTTGAGAGAGAAGATTAATGATCTTGAAATGAATGCAAAAAATAGGAACATTAGAGAATTATATCAGGGAATTAGTATAGAGAAGAAAGGGTTTCAGGCTAGAACAAACATAATTCGGAATGAAAATGGGGATATGATTGCAGATTCCAGGACTATATTAAACAGATGGAAAGTTACTTTAATCAGCTATTAAATGTACATACAGAACAGGACATTGAGGAGGATAATTTACAGACAGCAGAAATGCTAGTCGCAGAGCCAAGTGCATTAGAGGTTGAAATTGCAATTGAAAAATTGAAGATGTATAAAGCATCAGGTTCAGATGAGATCCCAGCAGAACTGATAAAATCAGGGGGAGAAAAATTGATGGACAAGGTACGCTGGTTGCTTAGTATGATTTGGGAAAAAGAAGCTCTTCCAGATGAATGGAAGGAGTCAATTATCGTACCAATTTATAAGAAAGGAGATAAAACTGATTGCAACAACTACAGGGGCATCTCATTACTTTCAACTTCGTACAAAATTCTAACAAATATATTAGTAAGCAGACTTACTCCCTATATTGATGACATTCTAGGAGATCATCAATGTGCATATAGAAGAAACAGGTCTACAACAGATCAGATTTTTAGTATAAGACAGATTTTAGGAAAGAAATGGGAATATAATGGTACTGTACATCAACTGTATGTAGACTTCAAAAAAGCATATGATTCAATTAAGAGGGAGAAGTTATATAGTATCCTGCTGGAGTTCGGAATTCCTAAAAAGTTAGTTAGACTTATACGAATGTGTCTAAATGGCACAAAGAGTAGGGTGCGTGTATGCAAACAGTTTTCGGACACTTTTGAAATCCAGAATGGGTTGAAGCAAGGAGATGCACTATCTCCTCTACTATTTAGTTTTGTACTAGAGCATGCCATTAAGTCTTTAGAGAATGAGGAAGGATTACAACTCAATGGTATTAATAAGCTGTTAGTTTATGCTGATGATGTAGTATTGTTGGCCGATAGCGAGGCGATACTAAAGAACAACACGCACACACTATTGAGTAACACTAAGAAATTAGGACTGGAAGTAAATATCAATAAAACTAAATATATGGTCACACGTAGAAATTCATTATATAATGGAAATGGAGAGCTAATGACAAATGAGGGAAATTTTGAGGAAGTGGCTGAATTCAAATACCTAGGAACAATGATCACAAATAGGAATGAGATGTACAAAGAAATTAAACATAGGCTCAATTCTGGAAATGCATGCTATTATGCGTTGCAGAGACTCGATGTCCCAACTCCTTTCAAAAAACGTTAAACTGAAAATATATAAAACTATTATTCTACCAGTTATATTATATGGGTGCGAAACATGGACTCTTACTTTAAGAGAGGAAAGGAGATTACAAGTATTTGAGAATAAAGTACTTAGGAAAATTTTTGGACCAAAGATAGAAGAACAGACAGGTGAATGGAGAAGACTACATAACAATGAACTACATGGTCTTTATAGGAAGCCGGATATAATAAGAACAATTAAGTCTCGTAGACTGCGTTGGGCAGGACATGTTGCACGTATGGGGAATGAAAGACTTGCATGGAAGCTTCTTGTAGGAAAGCCAGAGGGAAAACGCCCAGTTGGTAGACCAAGAATGAGGTGGGAGAATAACATTAAGTATGATTTGAGGGAAGTAGATTATACAGGGAATGATTGGAAAGCATTAGCTCAGGATAGGGATGTATGGAGAGCTTATGTCCGTGCAGCCATGAACCTACGGGTTCGATAGTGCCAGTGAGTAAGTAAGTAATAAGGCCATCCACACCTCGACAAGTTACACCATGTCTAATTTCTTCGTGCAGTTCATTCCTATTTGTAATATTATTCTTAGGTATTTAAATGCAGACACTTCTTCAAAATTTCTCTTATTTGTCATTAACTGAACATTTCCATTATATAATGTATATCTAGCCACAATTTCTGAATATTACTCACCATCTTGGCTCAAAACAGTACTGAGGCGCTGCCTTATAAATCGAAAGTAAAGAGTAAATAAGAGTGGTAAAGTGATCCTACTACAGGCCTCAGGAGACACTTGGAGTAGTAGGAGGTTAAGGCTCCCACTTTTGTTTTCTAGACAATCGGTACTTGATGTCAGCCTTGCTTAATTACTTTACTCGCAGAACAAGCGTCTGGTACTCATTTCCGTTAGAGGCCGAGTCGATTCCGTGACCATAGTGCCAACAGAAGGTTTGTGTCAGTTTAAAAATCCTGACCTTCTGGTACTCGAACCCACGACCGTCCGGTTTGTAGCGTATTGGGTTAACCAATTATGCTACAGATTTCAATATTGCATCATTCTTTTTGAGGGAAGAGTTCCCTTGTTAGAGGAAGATCAATAGAGATGGTGAGGTCTTCCGAATGAGGAAGTGGGACTTTGAACGCAACTCTGCATTATTCCAGCTTTGTCCGTTTGGAAGGTCAGAGGTCACGTGCTGTTAATTTACTAGCGTTAGCTTCATCGATTATTAATAGCAGTTACCAAACAGATAACACTATCTGCGTTCCCACGTCTTCCTGTGCAGTGAATTCACTCGCAGTAATTATATCATTATCAAGCAGAAGGGTTTTAGTAACTGTACCAGCAAATTAAGAACGCACCGTCGCGACGGAAGACGTATGCACCTGTGACATTGCAGCCCTCTCTGTACACCAAATTTTATGTTAGAACTAGCTAATACCCGGCGTGCCCTACAAACTCTAAATAAATTCTACGTTTTTGTTTAGTTGAATATGTAAAAAAGAAAAATAATATAAATGTATATAGAGTAAAACTTGTTTTATCCGGAACGTGAATAATGCGAAAATCTGTCCAATGAGAACAAATTTATTGGCGCCTGCAAAATATTAGTAATTTTACGTGTATTTATTTTGTATAAAACGGAATCTGTCCAACGCGGAAACGGAAGGATATTTCTACACAATTCATGAAAAAGATGTTTATAAGGCGGAAAGATATAGATAGAAATACATTAGTTTCCACTTCATTGAATTCCTGTTAGGCAAATCAACATTAAGTGATGATTCCTGCCGCCGGATGAAGTAGAGTTCCTACCAGTATCTGGAATTTTCTTTTGGGCCTCACTGCACACCCGTTTTGCGAAATCCAGGTTTGTTTAGCAAATATTAGGCTTGTGACATCTGTCTTACAAGTAACCAGTGCACTGTAAAATCTTAAATTAGTTCTTATACTGATTCTGTATGTATCTTTCACAGGTAGCGTTCTGAATTAACGGAATAAATATAGATAAATAGTATGTATCGTTGTCATTAAACGAAAAAGTGAAAGCAATTGAAGATAAAGAAAAACATACTCTCAGTATGCAAAATAATGACTAAATTTAAATGTGGAAAAACCCAAGTTTTGAGATTTTAAAACATAGAGAAAAAAATAATGAATGAATGAATATACTGTATGAATGCAAGGAAATGCTCAAATGTAGAGGAGGAAAATTAAGAAATCAATGAGGCGTGGGAGTGTTTTACAAATCCACGATCAACAAATCTCCAAATTTTCGGTTCGATGCTCCAAAGTCAAGCTCTAGCTGTTTGCTATAATCCCTAGGGAATAACGATTCCAAGGCATCTTCAGGTTGTTTGTGGACAGTTTTAAAATACGACACACAATCTAGTGTGAAATGAAATTTGCGGGGAATCAAAGGATGTGGAGGAAAGTATAGTTAGTGAGTGAAAACCGAAACTGCATACTTTCAATTCAGGATATGAGCCTAAGAGATATTTTATAACGCTGACGAAACAGGACTTTTTTAAAGCGTTACCGTCGAAGTCGCTCGTACATACTATACTTCACTTTCGAACGGCAAGAGGAACTAGAATCAATCTAAGGCCGGTAAATATTTATTGGTTATTATTTTATTTTATAATGCGGAATGTTGTCTAATGTGTAAAAAAATTGGTCCCATGCGATTCCGCTTTGAACAAGTTTTACTGTACTAATTATTATTAGATACCCCGTGCTGATAACCCCTGTCCGGTAATCTCCTAATCCCGATCTTCTTAGCATCAATGAGCTAAAATACAAAAATGGCTATTGTGAGTTATCCGTAAAACTTAGACATATGATGTCGCGGACTTTTGTGTAATTTTTTTTATATATTCAATTCTTTGTAGGCCTACGTTCATTTGGCGTATTTGTTATGGTTTAGACACTGTAAGTCATTTAAGCGGGCAAAAAGGGACTTTTTTAGTGCACCGATGCACTTTTTTTTAAGCTGTGGCCCTATAGTACGTAGGTTAATATGTTATATGCATTAATTGTACCCAGAAAAATTCTCAAAGTGATGGAAAATCGATCAAGTAGTTTTTGAGTCCATAAAGGACAAAGAAACCCACACTCATTTTTATATATGAAGCTTATAGCGAAATGTAATCTTCAATAAACTAAGCAAATTCCTCAATGATTGGAATTTATTGCCCACTTTTACTTTAAAACATAATTTATTAAACCTAATATTTGTAAAAAAAAGTGAGTAAAATATTAAAATAAATACCTTGGCAGGTATCGCCGTCCTCTAACTCCATGGCACGACAGGCCTAGAAGGCTCTAGGCCTAGCAGCCGGCTGCTGATTTCACATCCACATGTGTTAATTACAGAGGTAGACCAGTCAGTGTAGGGGTGACACGTGGTCAGCATGTCAGTTTCCTCAGCCGTTACCGCTGGTTTTCTCAACCTGGAGCCACTACTTATTATAGCTACGCTACACAAGTTTCACACGATGCTGGGTGGGCACCGGTCCCATACTATCCGAAAATTCCATGAGAAAATGTCTTCCCCTATGGAGACCCGCACCAGCCCAAGTCCCGTAGCTCTGCGCCAAAGCTTCATGTCTTAACAACTCGGTTACGGCGCGGGACGTCGGTGTCCTTCACTAAAGGCTATCCGCTCTTAAAGTGATCCTCTTCAAAACAAAACCATGTGACCTACTCGCTTTTCATTGGTTGTGGACACTGGCATACGTTGTAGAAGCAGTAAGTAGGGCCTACACGAAAAAGTAGTTCCCTTCATTAATTAAAAATGTGCCCTCTAAATATACTTGTTATTCTTCGTGAATGAAAATAATAATATTGAAAAAGTACAAAATACTCTAAAATATATATAATCAATAATTACAGCTTAAAATAGTTTATTACATATGGATGATGCATTTGAATCATGTTTCAGTTTATTCTGGTACAACAAAATGGCTGAAAGTGTCGAGTCTTCTGTTGCTGTGTCGTCATCTACATTTTTAAAACACAAGTCTTGCAAACCTAAAGTTATTTAAATGTATTTCACAAGTCCAGTGAAAAATCTCACCAGCTTTCTTGTAATCTACCCCATTCAATGATCGCATGTTTTATATACTTCACAACGTGCTCCCTGTCAATGTGACAGTAACTCGGGCGCGAATGGCGGAACGATACAATTGGCGTTTGTTTATGTTAGGGTCACTCTAAGAGCGGGTAAGTCATAGGTTAAATTTTTCTTTTGAAAACTGTTGGTCTTTCAGAAACTGGCTTCCATCTTCGACAGAAGGGTATGCGCTCTATTTACTTCATGACTTCAACCTCAACGGAATTTTATTATGAGTTTTTTTTTTTAATATCTTTACATATCCAAATGATACATTTTAAATTTGATCATAGAAACACCAAAACATTTAATAGAATGGAGATTGTTTAGTGTAAATTCATATTATTTGTAAATATTTGTTGTGTAGTCTCGGAGGATGCCCTGACATTGAACAGGTCACTCATTCGGGGAGACCCTCAATGTCCTTGTGCGGTCAAAAAAGTATGTGTGTGATCCATAATTAAAATCCCTCTACCGAAACGTCGTGCCACTATAAGGCCCGGGTGTCATGTGGCACGTAAAAGTACCTGTAAGGTGTGAATTAAAACTGCGTTAATGGAATGGAATTTGTCAATTTTGGTTTTGTTAATAACTTTCAACGCAAGAAAGATTACATCGAGGCACAGTTGGCAATTAAGTGCTAACTCATAAAATATAAAGTTTTGTAATAATTCCATAGCTACCGATCAATATACCTGTTAAACATGTTTTATTCAATACTACAACAAAACTAGTCATATTAAAAGTGTCATCTTTGACATTCAGAATTTAATATTTTCTCCTCTTTAATTTGTTTTGGTTATGTTCACAAAACTTCAGCTTAACTATAATGAAAAAATAATATCTTCAGATGGTAATATAAGTTTGGAAACCTCTATACAACTTTTTCTGAAGAATTTCTGTCATAACTTTTTTTTTAAGTTTGTCTCCTTGTATTTCATTTAACATATAAAATTCTCTTTTGTGTTCGTAAATGCTATAGACCTTCAAAAACAAGTAATTTAACTCAAGTTTAAGAGTGTATTAGTGGAGATAAAAATGTATTTTATCCATTTTCATTGTCTTTTAAAAGTTTTAATGACACTTAAAAATATTGATTTTTCCTTAAATGTATCGTTTACTTCAGAAATTATTTTGATTGAGAAATACAGATTTTAGTTAATGTCTCTCTCTCTCTCTCTCTCTCTCTCTCTCTCTCTCTTCCTCTTTCTCTTGTGTTTGTGTATGTGTGTGTGCTTGTTTATGGCTGTGTATATTTGTGTGTATGGTCTCGGGGTAGCGTCGCTGCCTCATACGCAGCGGGCCCGGTTTCGATCCTTGGTCGGGACAAGTTTCCTGTGTGATAGCTTTTTCGGGGTTTTTCCTCACCTGTAAGACAGATGTCAGGAAACGTGAACCCCCAAACGGTCCTTGAACATCATTACCATATTCTTCATGTTTAATATGAATGTGTGTGTGAATGGTGCGTTTTGCCTTAATGTTATGTTCTCTCGGAGGAGGCCCTGACATTGAATGATCACTCATTCGGGGAGATTCTCCATATCGTTGTGTGGTCAAAACATTTTTTTACGTGATCCGAAGTTAAAAATCCCTCTCCCGATAGGTCATGCCTCTGAAAGACCCGGAAGTCATGTGGCGCGTGAAAGCACCTATACGGCGAAAGGTTTAACTTCGTTAATGTGTGTGTGTGTATGTATGTATGTATATATATATATATATATATATATATATATATATATATATACAGGGCAAGTCAAAATGTTGTGCAGCTTTTCAGAAATTTATTATGTGAAATGTAATGAACATATAATATCGTGAGACCTATTGTATGAAAGGTAAACTCTCAAAGTTTAGTTGTCCACTTCTAAAGTTCCGCGTTCACCCGCAAGATGTCAACAGCAGAGCAGTAAAGGAAAATGGCGTTGACTGGGGATCAGAAGTCTTTCTGTGTGCTTGATTACCATGTAAACAACTCTGTGACTAGTGTTCAACGACATTTCCGTACCAGATACGATAAAGGCCCGCCGGATGGGAGATCCATTCGTAAGTGGTACACACAATTTAGGGATTCAGGCTGTATCTGTAAACGAAAATCGACTGGCCGTCCGTCGACGAGTGAAGAGACAGTCGAACGCGTTCGCACATGCTTCGTGCGGAGTCCACAGAAATCCACCTACCGGGGAGCGACAGAACTTCAACTACCACAAAAAAAACTGTATGGCGGATTCTCCGGAAACGTTTACAGATGAAACCCTACCACTTGCAACTGGTTCAAGCCTTAAAACCCGCCCGATTATTCTTTGCGAGCGTCCTTCTGTGTTGATTTTCTCGCATTAATGGAAGAGAATGAGTTCCATGAGAGGGTAGTTTACAGTGATGAAGCGACTTTCCACCTTTCAGGAAAAGTGAATAGACACAATGTAAGGATTTGGGGAACTGGTAACCCCCATGCAACTCTGGAACATCAACGCGATTCTCCGAAAGTGAATGTCTTTTGTGCCATTTCCCATGCAAAGGTTTATGGGCCCTTTTTCTTTCATGAACGTACTGTGAACGGACATGTTTTCCTTGATATGCTACAACAATGGCTCCTTCCGCAGCTTGAAGCGGATAGTCCAGATTTCATTCTGCAGTTGGATGGTGTCCCTCCACATTACCATGGCAGTGTTCGAGACCATTTGAATACGGCTTTACCACAACGCTGGATAGGCCGTGCATCTCAGGGTGATCAACAACTCATTCATTGGCCACCTCGTTCACCAGATCTAACCCCGTGTGATTTCTTCATGTGGGGTCTTGTAAAGGATCATGTTTACGTACCACCACTTCCAACAACACTGCATGAACTGCGTGCCCGCATCACAGCAGCCATTGCTGATATCGACCGCGGACTGCTACAGAAAGTTTGGCAGGAGATTGAATATCGGCTTGACATCTGTCGTGTAACAAAAGGCGCTCACATAGAACATCTGTGAATATTTAAAAAAAAACTTTGAGAGTTTACCTTTCATACAATATGTCTCACAATATTATATGTTCATTACATTTCACATAATAAATTTCTGAAAACCTGCACAACATTTTGACTTGCCCTGTATATATATATTCAAGCATTTATTATTATTTTCGTGTCATATATTGTTTAATTCGGAACGTGAATAATGCGGAAATCTGTCCAATGTGGAAAAAATATTGGTTCCCGGCGAAATAATAGTTATTTTACGTGTTTATTTTGCATAAAACGGAATCTGTCCAACGCGGAAACGGAAGGATATTTCTACACAATTCATGAAAAAAATATAAAGCGGAAAGGTATATGTAGTCTATATTTATTAACCATGAGCAGTTTTTTTGTTTTTGTTTTACTGAAGGCCGTTGCCAAGACGGCTTTTACGAATAGTGATTCAAACGGACAAATAAATATCAAAACAAACAAACCTAATTGTCACTGATCCTAAAGTTCATTGTTAAAAGCTGTTGTATTTCACATGCCGATATGCCTCCATCGCCACGATCGGTATATTATTGTTTCAACTTGTTACTTACAATGATTTTGATTGAATAACACGTGTCTCTTGTGCTTTGTTCCCAGTTCATAATGTCGAGTAAATGAAAAGAAAAATAATTAGTACTGAAGAGAAAAAAAAAATAGTGTTGCCGCTTAAAGTAAACATAAAAATGCTTTAAGACCGTTTATACGCGTTTGCGAGTCGTTTGCGTCTATATTACGCTGTTTCAATGTTAATGAATAAGAAATCCGAAGATAAAATAAGGAATTATATCGAGAATTCACAGCTGAATATCAATCTTAATTGAAAGACCTTTTAAAAGCGGCAAAACAGGAAAAAAATTACAAAGTTCTTTAAATCATTGCCTAAATCTGACAGTAATAATTAATAAAAATTATTCAAAGTCTCTCATTAATTGATTTTACTTTTATAATTTTTATTTTATTCTGTAACCTTGGAACATATCTCCTATATGCCCATACTAATTACCATTCCATATTCGCGGTTTTTGTATTCGCGGCATATTTGCGGAACATATCCCCCGCGAATAAGGAGCTTTTACTGCATAGATTCTACCTGCGGCCTCATTGCACACCCGTTATGGGAAACACAGATACCTGTCTTGCAAATAACAATTACACTGCAAAATTTTAATTAGTTAAGTTCTGAGACCGATCTTTCACAGGTAGTGTTCTGAATCTACGGAATAAAGATGGCTAAAACGTAATGTATCATTCTCATTAAGGGAAAAAGTGATTGAAGATGAATCTCCAAACATTTCCGGACCGATGCTCCAAAGTCAAGCTCTAGCTCTTGTTAAATCCCTAAGGGAATAACGATTTCAAGGAATCGTTAAGTTCGCTGGACAGTTTAAAAAGACAACACAATGTAGTGTGGGATGAACTTTGCGGGGAATCAAAGAATGTGGACAAAATTGTAGTTAGTGAGCGAAAACCGAAACTGCATACTTGAATTTTAGGATATGCGCCTAAGAGACATTTTTAACGCTGACGAAATAGGATTTTTTTTTCGCTCGTTACTCAAAGTCACTGATGTATGCTATACTTCACTTTTCAACGGCAGCGGTACGTAAAAGACATATACGGTACTCTATAATTAATAAGTTTCAGTTTGTTTTATAATGCGGAATTTTGTCAAATGTGGGGGAAAAAAAAAAAAAATGATCCCATGCGATTCTGCTTTGAGCAAATTTTTCTATATATATATATACACATACATACATACATACATACATACACACCACACACACACACACACACACACACACACACACACACACACACACACCACTACTCGTGATTGCAATATTCATGTGTGTACCGAGTTTGGTTAAATATCTGCAGGCATTTCAGAGTTAACGACTTAGGCTGGCACATATATACATTTTTTATTTATGTGTGTTACATATCTAATAAAAAACAATTGTGTGTTAATAATGCAAATAAGAAAAAATAAATTTATGATACTGAAAAATATAAGGAGACTTTTAAAGAATGTTTTATTGCTATCATTGTAGGTTGTAGGATAATTGATTTTGAAGTTAAGATACTTGCTAATCAGCATGGTGTTCATAATGCAACCAAAATTGTAATGTTGTTCGTTAAACTTTTATTTTCATAATCACCATTCCTCTAATGTCTGAAAGATGCAATTATTTTGTACTGTACTTGTACAATTGGGAGTATTTTTAAATAATATTTCTAATGAGTAATAAGTGTTGATTCGCCTTAAGGATGATTGCAGAGTCTTGTAAAGGTCAACAAGTGATAGATTCCATACGTGATATAGCGCTATGAAATTGTGCCATAAGATTATTTTGAACCATGACTTCACGACGTCACGTTCTATTGTTTCATAATGTGGCACAAATGACGTCAGCTATGTCACGCATTGGTATGCGGTTATACAGATTGCAACCTTGGTTCACAATGTTATAATTAGCAGCTTTTTTTTTTTCTTTCATTCCTTTATTGCCTTAAACACACAATTCAAGTCCGAAGTTTGGTGTTGAAAATATTGTACAAACATGTTTTTGGCTATAAGTGTTATATTTTATTAGCTGATACCCTGCGTTTGCTAATAAGCCTGAATAAATTAAGTATGTTTTTTTATGCATCTGAAAATTATACATATTAATAAATACATTTTTTGACATCTTAACCTAATGCGAGTAGACAAACACTATTATTAGTTTTTCCATCGCTAGAGTGAATTATTTGTAGTTTTCAGGTAAACCCCAACTTATAATGGTCGGATATTGGTGATTGTTTGATAATACCTACCTGTGTTTGTTTTAACAACATATACTTAGTTTCGTTATGAAGCATAGAAAATTGCGATCGATAGAGCTATTTTTAAGTATTTTTTAGTAAACCAGATATAACAATTAAGTCTCGTAGACTGCGATGGGCACGAATGGGGAATGAAAGAGGTGCATGGAAGATTCTTGTAGGAAAATCGGAGGGAAAACGCACAGTTGGAGGACCAAGAATGGTGTGAGAGATTACAATTAAACATGATTTGAGAGAAGTAGATTATTCAAAGGTTGATAAGAAAACATTAGCTCAGGATACGGATGTATAGAGGGCTTATGTCCGCACGGCCATGAACCTACGGGTTCGATAGAGCCAGTGAGAGCGATTTTTACACGCTTTATATTAGCTTGACCTGTATCTATCTATCTATCTATATAACGGAATCTTTCAACGTGATTTTCACCCACTTAAAATCATTGGATCGACTTGAAACTTTGTGTACTTCTAAAGGACCCGTGACAATACAGTAATTTCATATTTGTTTGTAAAATCCTGGCCAGAATCATCAGAAAATAAAAAAAGTGTCTTTGTATGAGCGTAACGGAATCATTTAACACGATTTTCACCCACTTAGAAACATTGGATCAACTTGAAACTTTGCATACCTGTAAAGGACCCGTGACAATACAATAATTTCATAATTTGTTTAAAATCTTGGCCAGAATCATCAGAAAATCAAAAAAATGAAAACTGGTATAATAGATTGCGGACTTGTCGACTTTTCAGTCAATCGTTGTAAGAGCTCAGTTGGTAGAGCGGTGAACTCTAGTGGTATATAATTTCAGTAATCCATAGGTCGCTCGTTCAAATCCGGCTGGGAGGATTTTTAGAAGACTATTACTTTTACTCATACGACAATAGTATCGAATTTAAAGATATTTACATTTTTATCTTATTTTGTAAAATATTAAAACTAAAAAATAAATACTAGAGTTATCAACAAAAAGAAAATAATTTTACCATCAAAAGCGTGGGGTGCTTTTTATGATTTTTACATTTTCTTCTTAGAGACTTCACTTTTACCAATATCTGTTTATAATGAGATATATTAATTGATATAGAGCACCCCACGCTTTTGATGGTAAAATTATTTTCTTTTTGTTGATAACTCTAGTTTTGTTCTATATGTGTTGGAGATGATTTTTTTTTGTTAACCACTTTAATTTTATCCCAAGCATTTTGGAAATTAAAATTATTTTTCATTTTTTAGTTCGGTTTTCTAATAAAGCGTGTTCTTTTAGTTTTTTTAAACTATTATCTATTAAAGGTTCGTTTCAGGTTAAGTTCTACACCTAATGGTTTTAGAGCATAATACTGTAGATAGTGGGTAAAGATTCGCCGTACCTAATACAACGTTCTTTCAAAATTTCTATTGAATTCGACTGACTACGTTTCGAGTTTTGAGAGCACAAACATACGCAGCCTGAATTTTTGTATATAAAGATGTAGTTATAGTCTTTTAGATACAAAAGTACAACTATGTAGTCCATTTGCGTAGGGACGTCCAAACTACGGTCTTACTCTGTAGTACACGTCCTATCTGGCCTCTATACAACAATATAACAAAATACAATTTGCTAAGTGTAAATTTTATCTTTATCTGTAAGTATTGTGTACTCAGAGACCATGTGATGCATGCAGGCTGACTCATATGACGTCAACACAAGTAGGGGCCGGATGTTTATGCCTAGAGCCAGGATTTTTATGAAATTTCATGTTTTAAACTATTAGTCAGAGAGCGCTGAGACAAAGTATCTTTACATTTTATGATATGTAGAATCAAATAAGATCTATATTTCATAATAGTTTGGCAAAATGTTCATATTTGAGTAAAAATTTAATATTCCTTCCTATTTTTAAACTTTAATTTTGTTTAAATAATATTTCTACTAATTCGTTAGAAACATTTTTTGAGTGACTGTAGTTTGAAATTTTTTGACAATGTAAGTTAATATGGTAGACAGGTGAAATTAAAATTCCTAAGTATCCCATCTGGAACAAGATACATAGATTTGGTAAAAGAAAATAATTGAAAAAAGGAGACATGGAATGACCAAGTGGAGGCTTTTGTCCGAAACTACATATCAAGAACAGGGATTTCCTAATCTGTGACAAGAACATGAATAAGTAGAACAACAATGTTAGAGTAATAACCATCTACTCTTTCTCTCAAGTAGAAACCTATTCCTTTTTTCTACCTATGGACAGTCCTTATTCTATGAATGGATTACAGTATTTAAATGTAGGGAAGACTTCTGCTTCTAAACTTGAAGCTGTGCTGTGAAATAACATCTTGCTCCACAGCTTATGAATTTAGTGAAGTTCTTGTAGGTAAAGACAATATTATTCTCACTTACATCAAACTATCATATATGTAGTGCAGTACATGATTGCTTCCATAACATCATATGATGTGGAGCATACTTTTTGATCGTACAAAGTAATCCTGACAGACAGGCGTTAAAAAATATATAATAAGTTCCTAACTCTGTATTACGAACAGAATTGATAATTTGATTATTCAAAGCACAAGTATATCATACTGTGCTCGGGCGAATTTCATGGAAAAACTAATGTTAAAATAATTCTAACTACATTTCACTATATTCATACGTGTAATGTATAGGATTAAAAATAATTGTAATTGCAAAGAGAGAGTTGAAATACTCCCTAGAATTATTTGTGGATTAATTTTAACATCTTGTTTCTCCAAATATGAAATTCAGTACTTGGTCTACTGCGATGGGCAGGAGAGATCCTGGTTGATTTAATTCCGCCCGGATTAGTATACTTAGTGATGTTCCTACTATCCCCGCTCAGGCTCCGAAGATGAAATACAGGGTTCCGATATCTTTATGATTAGTTGAAAATAATCATCGTTTCAAGTAGTAGAATGGCTGAGATCAGGTGAAAGATTGTCATGTGGCACGAATGGGGAATGAAAGACATGCATGGAAGCTTCTTGTAAGAAAACCAGAGGAAAAAAACCCAGTTGGTAAACCTAGAATGAAGTGGGAGAATAACATTAACCATAATTTGAGGGAATTAGATTACAGAGAGGATGATTGGAAAACATTGACTCAGGATAGGGATCTATGGAGAGCTTATGTCCGTGCGGCCATGAACCTACGGGTTTGATCGTGCCAGTGAGTTAGTTAGGACTTGGTCTACGTGTGTTCTGATTCATCCAATTTCATGTAATTGTGGCATATATATATATATATATATATATATATATATATATATATATATATATATATATATACTGTAATTCATTATCTTTATACAAGGTAAATAGAAGTCATCCAAACTGTACCTACACTAAACTTTGTCAGTGGTATGTTCGGTGGAAGCATGTTACTATGTTTTGTTTTTTATTTATGTTTGGATTTTGTAATTAAATATCATTAGATAAATTAATTGATCGCGTTTTATATAAACCCAGTATTAATTTATTGAAATAAAATGGCAAACTATAGGCTTGGGAGGCCCTTGGGGTAGATGGATGTTGACACTTCCACATTTCTATGCAATCTCCAAGGGATGTCCACCGGGTTCTCAGTCCTGCGTGACGGCCCCTTTGCCCCAGAACATGCGTCTGGTACTCATTTAAATTAAGAGCTGAGTAGACTCTAGGGCTATGATGCCGCCAGAATGTTTGGTCCAGCTAAAAACCTGACCCCATTGAGACTCAAACCCACGACCTTCCGGCTTGTTAGCGTGATTCCTCACACAATATACTTCAATGTGAGCCATTAAAATTGCTTCAAATCACGAACATGATATTTTTTATTGATAAGAATCAATAAAACCTAATAATGTTACAAATTCCCAAATTTATTATATTAAATGATATTTTATATTGAGTCAGAAGTAATGAAACATTAATTAAAATGGAAATACAGTGAAACTCTTGATTTCTTGAGCTACAAAAAAGGTATTCTTGTTTCATTTGTGTGCTGGTATGTACACCATAAATTATACAGGGCTTGTGTATATAAATATATGTAAAAAGTTAAAAAAAATTCCTTCATGATATTTTTGTGTCCTAATTTTCACATGTTTCATATTTTGTTATTATGATTTCATATGTTAATATAATTTTCTTCATATAATTCCTCGCTCTATTTATGACCTTAAAATGTTTAAAAAATGACCTATAATATCCCCTTAAAATGACCTAAAGTGTAAAAAAAAGACCTAATGAATCTTATAAATTTCATAATAATAAACCAATTAATAATTATTAATTTATTAAATAGATATGCTCTAAGAGAAATAATTAAAAATAACTATCACAAGGTCAATCTCATTTCTATTAAACTAATTTGAAAAATTATTAACTAAACATTGCAATACATCACAATGGCCATCCTTAAGTTATCAAAGGTGAATGATTGGCGGTTGTCAGCTAACACGGTTTTATATTATTTAATTTGTCTTCATAACATTTTAAAGAAATGGTCTTAGATCTATTAGTGAAGACGGAACAGGCAACTCTTGCCTAAAGCAGGAAATGAAGGAGAAGAAGAACATTTTATTAAATAGTTTTTACGCAATGTTGATTCGTCTGGAACAGTATGGCCTATGGCGTTCAAGGAAATCATATAGTTTAGAATTGTTTAGTTTTTCTAGTTCAATATTTGCACTGACAACCACTACACATAATTCTTTAAAAATAGAGATGACTTGCTAATTGATGTGGAAGCAATTTGTTTTAACATTAATTGAGACACTTTTCTTTTGTTAGCATTTTTAAGAGCCCGCAAATGTTTCTCGCGCCCGATATGTTGATGTACTGTGAAACGTTTATCTGCAGCGATTTTAATTTCACACAGCTTGCAAAATAATACATTCCCTTCAGTAGAACATACTAGCTCGCCGAATTCTGTTACATACTGTCTTAAACGGATAGCACTAGACACTTTTTGTTTTGGCATTTTGCACTGCACGAAAATCAACACAACCATACAGAAACGCTACTCTCGTGAGACAATACAAATCGGAAGATTCCCGCATTGAAATGGAAGTCCCGAATCAATGCACGTGGAGGCAGAGCACTGTGGTTTCTCACTGACTTGCCTGAGCACAAGAAACAAGATAGCAAGAAAATATATAAAAATTGAAAATGTATTCATAGATTATTTAAAAATTGACGTACAAAAGTACGAAAATAAATAAAATGACCTAAAATAACAAATCAAATTTGTAAAATGACTTTATCAGGGGAAAAAAATTTAAAAAATGCATTTTAATGGCCTATAAAGTGTAACGGATAGCAAGGGGCGCGGTAGTGCCAGGGGACTATAACACTCAGGGTTGTGGATTTTCACCGTGGGAATAAGGCGAGGAGCGAACTAAGGGCACTAAGTACAATAAGGAGGCTTACCAAGACAAACACTTATATGAAGATATAAATGTATTAATTAAATGTAGCACAATGGGCGATCAACAGTTCACACACTATCCTGAGTATGGATATATATTATGTTATTCCGGTATTTTTACCTCGGAATAATGCAGGTGCTAAGAGCGGTCAACACCAGACCAATTTCATTAATATTATGGCGAATCTATCGCGTTTTAAAGCACTGATAAATACTGGTATTCACTCGACCTAAAGTAATTTATTATGTTGATATAACACCTGAATATTACAGGATCGCCTATAATGCGATAAGCATACTGATGCTTTTAAGATTAACTTTTAAATGTGCCGTTACCCGTTACTTCCCGGCCTAACACTTTTCTAAGTGGCTAATAGGTCGCTCGCCTGCGACCGGCGAAATATACGAGTCCGCTGGCGTCTTACGTTATTTTTGCTCCGCTCGGGAGTCCTTCCCGGAACAGACTACTCTCGATATTTGAAATATATCCATAGTCCTCCTTAAAAACATAATTTCGAAAACCAATATTTTCATTGGCTGGACATACAATTAACATATATAAAAAACGCCTTAATTGCAGAATAATATTTACTTATGGACTCTTAATTGGATATTATGGTTCACACTCTACTTAAACTAGAATCTCGGGGAAATCATTGGTCCTGTATTTCCAGGGTGTGTTTTTCACACGGCTGGTGAGTAGTTAGGTAACGAAGCCGGAAATCGGTCATTAATTTAAACAGAAAACAGATGACCATAGACTTTGGCTACTGTCTCCATCTCCGTAGGGGGGTTTGGTGGTCTCCAACACCGAAGACTGACCGTCATTTATCATGAGGGAAGGATGACTTCCACGGATGACAAGGTATATTTCCTAGTCTCCAGCGGTGAGACCTTTTTACAAGAGAACCAATTCGCTCCGGCTGTAAAACCATTTAAACTAACATGTGTTGATTTTCAAGACTTGAGATACAAAGAAAGAAATGTCTTCTTAGTATTTACTTAAGCGTAACAAATTCAGTAAAATGTTTTCACGAAACCTTTTTTGGACAGTGTAACTACATATTTAATAAAGCCGTCTACACATGTTTAATAATAAAATTAATTAGTACAGTTATTTGTGCTACAAAAGACCTCATATATCTAACATATTTATTGCACAATGCACTTAATTATTAATCTGCATCGTCTCTGACAACTCATAAAAAAGATGACATTTCATCAAAATCCGGGTCCTAATTATAATCAATCGAAAAGGTGATATAGGTAGTGCTGGCCACATATTAAATGGATGGTGAGAGGATTAAATTTTGCTCAGATGCACTCAACTGACTCTATAGACATTTCTGTAGATGACTTAAATGAACATTTTACCTCAATACCCATGACACCACCAGACAACAAGACTAAAATAGACATTCTTAAAGACTTATCCTCATCCCCCCATATAGGAAGAGATAAATTTTACTTTTACGACATTTCGCCTATAGACGTTAAAAAAGCACTCAAGCGGATTAAATCCAATGCACAAGGAACAGATAACATCAGCATTTTAATGCTAAATAAAATCATTGACATTATACTACCAACAGTGACTCATATTTTTAATGCTTCCCTTATAACTTCTATCTTCCCTATTGTATGGAAACAGTCTAGAGTTCGGCTAGGCTATACCAAAAATAAGTACACCTACTAACTGTAATGACTTCCGACCGATTAGCATCCTTCCGACATTATCTAAAGCCCTGGAACATATTGTACATAAGCAAATGACGGAATATCTCCAAGAAAATAACCTCCTTGATCCTTATCAATCCGGCTTTAGATCTGGCCATAGCACAACCACAGCTTTGCTAAAAATTACCGAAGATATTCGTGAAGCCGTGGACAGACGTCAATTGACTCCTTTAACCTAACTTGACTTCAGCAAAGCTTTTGACACAGTAGACCCACGACTTACTTATGATAAAGCTCAAGCACCTACAGTTGTCTGACAGCGCCGTATCCTGGTTCGAACTCATATCTGCACGGTCGTCAACAATACGTTTCATTAAAATCTAGATCTTCGTCTTGGCGTAACGTGCCGGCTGGAGCCCCCCAGGGCAGTGTTCTCGGACCTCTTATTATCTCAATCTACATAAATGACTTGCCAACTGTACTAAAGCACTGCCGTTATCATCTCTATGCTGATGATCTCCAAATTTACCTACATTCACCTCCTCATTCTCTCTATAACAGCTTGACGAAAATGAATGACGATCTCATATCCATCTTTAACTGGTCTTCAAGTATCGGTCTAAATCTAAATCCTAACAAGTCACAAGTAATTCTAATGGGGCAACAAAGACTGCTTACAACCTTTGACATATCTACACTTCCAAACATTACTATATATAATATAATTATCCCTTATTCTTCTTCAGTAATAGATCTTGGACTACATCTAGTCGCAAATTTAACCTGGCAAACACAAGTGAAACACATATGTAAAAAGACTTTCTCCATCTTACATTATCTTAGACGTTTAAAGAATTTTCTCCCAGTTTCGTTAAAACAAATCCTAGTGCAGAATCTTGTGTTACCACACTTCGATTATTGTGACATTATATATAATGATCTAAACTATGCCTTGTCGCAGAGACTGCAGCGTGTTCATAATGCTTGCGTTCGATTCATTTTCAATATCCGCCGTTATGACCATATTTCCGAACACTTTAATAACCTCTCTTGGCTCCGTCTTACTGACAGACGTAAATTGCACTCTCTTTCACTACTTTTCAAGCTTCTGAATTCTTACATTCCTACTTACCTGGCGTCCAGATTTGAGAAGTTACCCTCTTACCACAATATTGACACTAGGTCATAAGATAGCAGTCTGCTAACAATTCCTCTTCATAGCACTTCCTCCTATTCTACTTCCTTCACAGTAGCCTCTGCCCGCTCCTGGAATCTCCTTCCTCAAGATATCAGGGGCTGCCGCACACTTGGCGCCTTTAAGTCACGCTTATACAGTTACCTGTTGTTTAATAATTAATTTTTTCTCTATTTATTTAATTTTATACTATATCATTAATCTTTGCTCGTTTTTTTATATATCTTGTACATATTATATATTTAATTCGTTAAATTTAGAGTAAATCAAAATACATTATAAATATTAATTGTATTGTATTCATAACTTGTAATCGTTTATATATAGATTGTAATTTAGATTTAAGACTTTTTTTGTATTTTTTTAAACCCGGTTGAGTGGTAGACAAGGCCTTAAGGCCTTAACTCTGCCAGGTAAAATAAAGCTATTATTATTATTATTATTATTATTATTATTATTATTATTATTATTATTATATACGATTGAAGTCATTTTGCGAACCCGATAATCTTCAGACTTGGGACCCATGGCCTAATTCCCCTCCTGGGGGACTTTATCTCTTGGATTTGCCACACAGATGTGTGACGTACGACTGTTCCTGTATTAGTGGACGTGTTTGGAATTGTGACACTTGAATTTTCTCCTGCTTCCCTCATCCCATACTTTCATTCTTCTGATCTGCGGATTGTACCTAACCTGAACAAACATTAAATTTTGACCATAGGGTAAAGCGGAAATATGAATAAACACGTAACGAAGCATGTCGCTAGCCACGAATGTTATTCGATAAGTATACTATACTAATTCCGAGTATACAGAAATTGTTATGGAACCATGGTAGCGATTTGGACATTTGTTTTTGCAATTGGACGGCGTTATGCATCAGCCGACTATGCGCTATTATGTAATTTTCAAGAAAAATACGTTTAAAGTTTAAGTCAATCTTCACTATTTATTGCAGCGCCAAACTAACAATACTGGATATTGTAAGTTAATTTCCTTGTTTGATACTTATGCATCAGCAATATAAGAGTGGAAACATTTGGCGCTTAGCTGCATGATGCAAAAGTTAGATTAGCATTTATGAAGATCTGGTTTCATAGCCGTTTGTTGCAAAACATGGAATCTCTGATAGGACTGATGAGGTTTACATTTCTCTTTAATAATAAGGCTATAATTAAAGATTTGGCGCTGGAAGTGTGCGTACACTTACTTCGTGCGCCAGTGCAACAGATGGCATAAAATTATTTTTAAATGACGCTTAGCCGGTTGATGCATAGCACTGCCCAATGAGCAATGGTAGATTTTCAGGTTTCACGGTTTAATTATTCGAAAAATAAACACTTCTTATTCTAGAGAAAAGAGCTATTAGAATAATTAGTGAAAAACAATAGAACTCACTATGAACCACTATTTTTTATGAAATAGGATTTCTCACTCTGTCGTGCTTAGTTGCTTAATTTATATAAAAAAGAATTTACTCAAATATACGTGCTGTATATTTCTTCATAACTATCATACGAGGAATAACAATAATATATTGTCCTTTTTTTTTGGAGTTCCCTCCTGGCATTGGCGTAATTGTAACCCTTCTGAGGGTGGGGCGCCTGGAAGGCGGGGTTACATTGCCGCGACGATGTGATCGACGATGATGATGATAGTGCGCCAAGAGAGTCCTTTATTCTAAGCTTAATCTAAGATGAATATGAATGATAATGATTACGATGGTCATATCATGTTCGGGGACCGTATGGGCCTTAAAGTTCCTGACATTTGTCTTACACGTGAGGAAAAACCTCGATAAAAACCTCATCCAGGAAACTGTCCCGACCGAGGATCGAACCCGGGCCCGCTGCGTGACGAGGCAGCATGCTACCTCGATACTATAACGGTGGTATATAAAGTATGTATATGTATATATATATATTCGAGAAATCTTGGACGCCCACATAGATGATGTTCTGAACGATTCTATTCCACCTTTCATGAAACCGGAACGAGCTAACGGGCTTAATCCCTGGATGATGATTATCCATCCATAGTATCCATAGTAAATCTGCCCAAAGGCAGGTCCTTCACTGCAATCATAGCATTTTCATGCTATGCTTGCAGCTTTACTAGGGAATTGTAGGTGTGGTAGCTTCCCGTTGCTTTCCACACCGATGAAGGATGATGATGATAATGATAATGGTAAGGATGATGGCCATATGATTTCGGGGACCGTTTGGGCCTTAAAGTTTTCCTGACGTTTGTCTTACAGGTGAGGAAAAACCCCGATAAAAACCTCACCCAGAAAAACTGCCCCGACCGGGGATCGAACCCGGACCCGCTGCGTGACAAGGCAGCACGCTACCTCGAGACGACCACAGCGGTGGGCATGATGATTATATATATCTAAATTTAGTAAAACTCCAAATAGTTAGGAGGTGGTATATGTGAATATGTTCAGTAGTCTTCCAGATGTTATAAAGAATCTCCCTATTTCAATATTTAAAGGACAATTAAATCAGTATTGACTTTGAACCTTCTTTACAGTGTTCAGGAATATTTTAACATTGACTGGTTGAGACACTACAGAAATTAACATTACTGATTAACGTTGTCATTACATTGTAGGCTACTACATTCTTGACAATAAAAACCTATCTGTGTATGGAAACATTAAGAAATTGGAAACCACTTTTCGTGGTTTAGACTTCACTGTATTTAGGAACTAGGTGATGTGTATTAAAATAGCATAAATGGGAAACGTTTGTGTTTTCCTTCATTTTGAGATGAATGTGTTCGTTCATAAGGGACTCTGGTCGGGTGTAACACTGTAGTGGGAGGCGTCTTTGTCGTGGGAAATGCACGTTTAAAATGCAAATACTCTCGCCTTGAATTCATTAATATTCTCTTGTTATAGAACATTGAAACATCTACGACAATATGAATGTTGGTCACGTGTTCTAAAATCTCGAAATTTTCACCGAGAGTTACATTTTTTACTCTAGTTTTTTTTTTTATTTTAGTCTAAATTAGTCTCTCTAATTGTACTTAATGTTGTAGATTTTTAATACTTATTAATGTTAACTTGTACTTATATAATTTTAAGACACGTCACAAATATATATATATATATATATATATATACTGCATACTATTTTTTTTTACTATATAACACCTTTTTTGGAGAATCCATCCATCCATAGTAATTCTGCCCGAGGGCAGGTCTTTCACTGCAATCGTGACATTTTCATGCTATGCTTTGCAGCTTTACTAGGGAATTATAGGTGTGGTAGCTTCCCGTTGCTTTCCACACCATGAAGGATGGTGATGATGTTGGTCGGATGATTTTCGGGGACCGTTGGGCCCTAAGCTTCCTGACATTTGTCTTACAGGTGAGAAAATACCCCGAAAAAAACTCATCCAGGAGCCTGTCCCGACCGGGAATCGAACCCGGGCCCGCTGCGTGACAAGGCAGTTTTGGAGAATAATTAAATTAAATGAAAATAGTTACAGCATATTTAATTTCATGATGCTGAAATTGAGAGGATAAAGAAGACCAAATCTACAATATCGAAATTAAATGGTGTTTTCTGGATCAGAATGTTAGATCTAAAAAACACAAACAACATTTTTAATACAATAATGACTACGACATTTGATGCAAAAACGTGGGAG
The DNA here is from genome assembly GCA_030220185.1 of Diploptera punctata. Lineage (NCBI taxonomy): Eukaryota > Metazoa > Arthropoda > Insecta > Blattodea > Blaberidae > Diploptera > Diploptera punctata. The sequence continues at coordinate 270,174 of JASPKZ010002677.1, read as the reverse complement.
TTCAAATCTAGAATCCATTCCATCCATAGTACTTCTGCCCGAAGGCAGGTCCTTCACTGCAATCATAGCATTTTCATGCTATGCTTGCAGCTTTACTAGGGAATTGTAGGTGTGGTAGCTTCCCGTTGCTTTCCACACCGGTGAAGGATGATGATGATGGCCATATGATTTCGGGGACTGTTTAGGCCTTAAAGTTTTCCTGACATTTGTCTTATAGGTGAGGAAAAACCCCGATAAAAACCTCACCCAGAAAAACTGCCCCGATCGGGGATCGAACCCCAGCCCGCTGCGTGACAAGGCAGCACGCTACCTCGAGAAAATCTAGAATATGAAGTGAATTAAATCCTGTAGTAATGAATTTTTGGAGGCGTTCACCTGGAATTTCTAGGAGAGATAAATTAATAAACAGTGTAATTAAACAAAAAGTTGATTGTTGAAACTTCAATTGAATTTCATCAAAAAAACAAAATTATGTGGTCATGTAAAAACGAATGACAGAAGACGGATTTCCAAGAAGAATGCTAGAATAAGTGCAACTTTAGAAGAAGTGGTATTTCGAGCAGCATAAGGGTGAAAAGAATTGGACGATGCAGATTGGAATGACAGAGATGTGGAGGAGATTGGTATATTAATTGAGCGCAGGAAGATGTTAAGGTAGGAAGCCTTGGCGCAGAGCTACGGGACTTGCGCTGGTTCGAGTCTCCATGGGGGAAGAAATTTTCTCATGGTATTTCGGCCAGTATGGGACCGGTGCCCACCCAGCATCGTGAGGCAATTGGGTAACTACAATAAGTAGCGGCTCCAGGTTGAGGAACCAGCTATGACGGCTGGGGGACTCGACATGCTAACCACATGTCACCCCTACACTGGCTGTTGATCATCTACCTCTGTGATTGACACATGTGGATGTGAAGTGCTAGCAGCCGGCTGGTAAAAGGGCAACCGCTGAAAAGTGGAAAGACCCTCAATCGAATCGGAAATATGAATATTAGCGAATACCGGCGTACGCTGTTACACGTAAATAAATGAAATATTTGTTTTTATTTTGAGTTAAATGAGTTAAAGGAAAGTTAGGGATTGATTAAATTGTATAGTGTACATTGCAATGAACCAAACTAGGGGGTTGCTAGGGTCAGTTTTTAATTTCGGATTTCAGATAAACTGCCACTTCTAATGATCGGATTTCACTGGTATTTATACAAATTGTATAAATCTATCTCGGTTAATTTTAATGGCATGTTCTGAGTTTTGTTGTGAAACATAAATAACTGCGACCGCTAGAGGGATTTATAAATTTCCTTCTCAGGTGAACTTCACCTAATGATTTTAGAGAATAATAGATAGTGCCTGAAAACCTGTATTTACAAATTTTCATAACAATCGACTGACGACTTTTCAAGATTTGCAAACACAAACATACACAGGTTAAGATAAATGGTTACTATGAGAGAGGAACAGATGAAAACAGTAACGATTTGTCTTACCGCACACGTTAGGAAAATTCATTTCAGTAGGCCTACTGCGATTTTCTTTGTGTATAGCAATCAGCCTCAATTAAGTAATATTTTTTTAAACACCGTCTAGGCCTTCCGGAATATGTACCATCATCAGGTGATAAAACTACTCATGCAATTTTAACAGCCAATGATGGAAAATATCCCAAAAGGCATACGGTGTGTTTTAAAAGAAATCTTACTTAGTTGGAGTATGACTGAGACCTCAGGGACGTGTTGTATTAGTTTAACCTCTTAGGACCAAAGAAAATTAAACAGAGAGTTGAATGGAGAAAACTACATAACTGAATTTCATGATCTTTATAGGAAACCAGATATAATAGGAAGAGTTATGTCTCATGTAGTACGGATGGGAATTAAATAGGGACATATGAACTTCTTGTAGGAAAACCAAGGAGAAAGCATACAGCAGGCAGATCAAGAATGAGGTTGAAGAATTTTATATGCTGGGATAGAAAACATTAACTCAGGATAGGGATGTATGGAGAACTTATGCCCGCTCAGTCATGAACCTATGGGTTCGATTTTGCCTGTGAGTAAGTTAGTTAGGTATTCTTGGATCATGCTGTAGAAATGAAATAACCTGTTGGGAGCAGAAGAGTGGAGCAGGACAAAGCAGAATAAGAGCGAATGTGATGGATTTACAAGAGCACGTCATTTCCGTACGACAGCAAGTCAATATAATGTCGTTTTCCCTTTATCTCGGAACATGGAACATCTTTTCCAATACATTATTTGCCATTCTACCAGAAAAAGGTAAATAAATAGCATACCAAATATTTGTTTACTGCATCCACAAACATTGACAATTTAATAAAATAAAATAAGATCCCTTATTTCATTAAACAGTAGGTAAGTAAATTATTATTAATGTGTAGAAGTTAAGATATACAGTTGCTTTCTTTAATTTTCTATTAGACTTTGGCTATATGCTTTAATGCTCTTTCTGAATTATATTTTTTATCATAAGTAATGCCACGAGTGATTTCCAAATTATCGATAAATTCACGACTCCGTGAGTCGTGAATTTATCTAGAGAATTTGGAAATCAAGAGTGGGATTTTTTTTTTATTTGAACAAGTTTTTACAACCTTCGTTTTACCCGCATTTGTGAGGACTATTATTTTAACGAATAAAATGAAGCTGTTTACTCACAAATCATTATTTAAATATACTTACTTACTTACTTACTCACTGGCACTATCGAACCCGTAGGTTCATGGCCGCGCAGACATAAGCTCTCCATACATCCCTATCCTGAGCTAATGCTTTCCAATCATTCCCTGTATAATCTACTTCCCTCAAATCATAGTTAATGTTATTCTCCCACCTCATTCTTGGTCTACCAACTGGGCGTTTTCCCTCTGGCTTTCCTACAAGAAGCTTCCATGCAAGTCTTTCATTCCCCATACGTGCAACATGTCCTGCCCATCGCAGTCTACGGGACTTAACTGTTCTTATTATATCTGGCTTCCTGTAAAGACCATGTAGTTCATTGTTATGAAGTCTTCTCCATTCACCTGTCTGTTCATCTCTCTTTGGTCCAAACATTTTCCTAAGTACTTTATTCTCAAATACTTGTAATCTCCTTTCCTCTCTTAAAGTAAGAGTCCATGTTTCGCACCCATATAATATAACTGGTAGAATAATATTGTTTTATATATTTTCAGTTTAACGTTTTTTGAAAGGAGTTGGGACATCAAGAGTCTCTGCAATGCATAATAGCATGCATTTCCAGAATTGAGCCTATGTTTAATTTCTTTGTGCATCTCATTCCTATTTGTGATTATTGTTCCTAGGTATTTGAATTCAGCCACTTCCTCAAAATTTCCCTCATTTATCATTAGCTGTCCATTTCCATTAATTAATAGATTTCTATGTGTGACCATATATTTAGTTTTATTGATATTTACTTCCAGTCCTAATTTCTTAGTGTTACTCAATAGTGTGTGCGTGTTGTCCTTTAGTATCTCCTCACTATCGGCCAACAATACTACATCATCAGCATAAACTAACAGCTTATTAATACCATTGAGTTGTAAGCCATCCTCATTCTCTGAAAATTAAATGGCATTCTCTAGTACAAAATTAAATAGTAGAGGAGATAGTGCATCTCCTTGCTTCAACCCATTCTGGATTTCAAAAGTGTCCGAGAACTCTCTGCCTACACGCACCCTACTCTTTGTCATTCGTATAAGTCTAACTAACTTTTTAGGAATTCCGAACTCCAGCAGGGTACTATATAACTTCTCTCTCTTAATTGAATCATATGCTTTTTTGAAGTCTACATACAGTTGATGTACAGTACCATTATATTCCCATTTCTTTTCTAAAATCTGTCTTATACTGAAAATCTCATCTGTTGTAGACCTGTTTCTTCTAAATGCACATTGATGATCTCCTAGAATGTCATCAATATAGGGAGTAAGTCTGCTTACTAATATATTTGTTAGAATTTTGTACGAAGTTGAAAGTAATGAGATGCCCCTATAGTTGTTGCAATCAGTTTTATCTCCTTTCTTATAAATTGGTACGATAATTGATTCCTTCCATTCATCTGGAAGAGCTTCTTTTTCCAAATCATACTAAGCAACCAGCCTATCTTGTCCATCAATTTTTCTCCCCCTGATTTTATCAGTTCTGCTGGGATCTCATCTGAACCTGATGCTTTATACATCTTCAATTTTTCAATTGCAATTTCAACCTCTAATGCACTTGGCTCTGCGACTAGCATTTCTGCTGTCTGTAAATTATCCTCCTCAATGTCCTGTTCTGTATGTACATTTAATAGCTGATTAAAGTAACTTTTCCATCTATTTAATATACTCCTGGAATCTGCAATCATATCCCCATTTTTTCCGAATTATGTTTGTTCTAGCCTGAATTCCTTCCTTCTCTATGCTAATTCCCTGATATAATTCTCTAATGTTCCTATTTTTTGCATTCATTTCAAGATCAATAATCTTCTCTCTCAAATATTCCCTCTTTTTACTCTTTAGTAGCTTGGTGGTTTCCCGTCTAATACTACCCAATTGCTCTAAATTTACCTCATTTGGCTCGTGTAACCATTTCATTTTTGCAAGCTTTCTTTTCTTTACAATGTCGGCAGATTCCTCATCAAACCATTTCTTGTTTTGCCTCTGTTTTAAACAACCAACGCTTTCTGACGCTGACAATTTAATAGTATCTCTTATAGCCTCCCATTCTTTATTTATATCAGTTTCTTCTTCGTTTGCCACATTGTCATCGGAAGATTCCAGTACTTCAAATCTATTAGCAATTTTGATTTGGTATTCTTGCCGCATTTCATCATTTTTCAAGTTTTTTAATTCAAATTTTACAGAATCATCTTTAGCATTTGTTCCTCTCATAAGCGATAGCCGTTGTCTGATTTTCACTCTGACCAGATGATGATCCGAATTGCAGTCTGTCCCTCTAACTGATTTAACATCGATTATGCTACTGTGCCAGCGTTTATCCACTAATGCATGATCTATCTGGTTCCGAGTTTCTCCATCTGGGGACGTCCAGGTGTATTTATGAATATCCTTATGCTGAAATGTTGTGCTCTTAACAATGAGATTCTTTGATGTGGCAAATGTGACTAATCTAACCCCGTTGTCGTTCCTATCTTCATGAAGACTGAATTTGCCTATTGTTGGTTTGAATATATCTTCCCGCCCCACTTTTGCATTAAAATCTCCTAAGATAATTTTCATATGATATCGTGAAAGGCTATCAAATAAGCATTCTAATTCTTCATAGAACTCATCCTTGATCTTGTCATCTTTATCTTATGTGGGGGCATGTACATTTACAATTATAAAATCATGTTGTTTACCCTTTAGAATTATGTATGATACCCTATCACTAACAAACTTAATATCTCGGATAGCAGATAGGATCCTCTTTCTGACTAAAAAACCTGTTCCAAATGCAGGTCTTTCTGCACCCCCGTAGTATAATGCAAAGCTTCCTGATTCCTGACTACCTTCTCCTGGTCACCTAACTTCCTGTAAAGCGACTATATCCAAGGGCGATTTATCTAGTTCCTGCGTTAATATCTCTAGTGCCCCGCTATTGTATAAAGTCCTAACATTCCATGTTCCTAGGAACATGTCCCTGTGTTTGAGCCTTTGGCATGGGTTCCCTGAAGTAGTCCCCGCCCGGAGAACCGAATGGGGGACTATTTGACCTCCGGAAAATTTTACCCCAGTTGAATCCATGTCTGCATTTCTTGACGGTTCTATTTTTACGGTGAAAGATCGTCACTCTTTCGACCAAGGTACTTTTTTCGTCTGGCTTATCACCTTCTTCCAGTCCGGCATGGGTAACCCTATCGGCAGCAATGCTACCGCCGGCATAGCTCTCAGGATCATTTAAGCACGCAAGCCACTCCACCACGACAAGGCAAAGATACCATGGAGGGCATTATTTAAATATAGTTATTTTAAACTATTTCTATATTTAATGTAACCGGCGATGTTTGAAAACAAATGCGAAATTTTTGTTATGCTTCATTTGTTCATCACTGCAACCAGATCATAATCCTTATTGCCAAAGGATTGCAATAGTGTAAGAATTCACCCTACTGGAGAAAGAAATAAACACATGAAACTGTTTATAACCAACATTATAGGCCATTAATTAATTCGTGATGTCCTATGATGTAAATATGTTAATTATATTTTTTTTCTGGAACGTTAATACCTGGAAAATAATACGTTTAAGAAAGTGCAAACAGTGGTATAATCAATTGCTACAATTTTTTTCTTTTATATCTCGCAAGCGGTACTTGCGTACATTTGTACAATATATATATATATATATATATATATATATATATATATGGTATGATAAGAAAAATAAATGCCTGGACGGGATTCGAACCCGGATCTCTGAGTCTGTACCTCAGCGTGATATCCATTACACTACCAGGCGAATCCAATTCAAACACTTATTTTTCTTATATATGTATTATACTCTCCATTATTACTAGATGTCGCGAGAACACTGTCTTTACTGCCATCTAGTAGCTGACTATATCAAGTAAGCAAATTAAAGAGAATATTTATTTTACTTTATAGCAGTGACGCTTTATCGATGTTATAATTATATATATATATATATATATATATATATATATATATACAATCTGGGAGCGTACTTTAATTCTAGGATTCTTACATCTTAATATATAAATCGTTATATTCAATGTATTTCTTAGAGAATCAATCACTGCAAAATAATGCGCTGACCTATTCAAAATGTTAAAAAGGAGGAGCCTTCTTTAATATGATAAACTGAAGTTGATTAATTCGAGGTGAAACACAACTGAGATTGGTCGTAAATCAAAATTCATTGAAATGCGATTGATCATTGACTCCCATTTGGGGCATCAGTTAAATAGTGAAAACAAAAACTTAAATTTTCAACATAAATTATCATCAGACTGCAGGGAAATTGCACAGAAATAGTATGTTTTGATGGTGGCAAGTACTTAACTATAGACTTAAACCTAGCAAATACGGCAATTATGTCACGACCATAGTGTCTACAGTTAACATAGCAAACGTAACTATTAATTTCATAGCTGAACAATAGATGAATTAATACAGTTGTGAATATGTAAGTTTGTAGTATGTACCAGTTGTCAGAGTAAGCAGACTACTACAATGTACACAGAGCAATAGGCATCACTAGCTTGCCGTCTGTCGTCACATTGCATGACCCAGTTGCTCGGACTTTGTAAAGTAACCGAGTTTGTTTTTCTTCGTAACTTCACTTCTCGGGTCTATTTTCTCCGTAGTCTGTTCATCATTTCAGGAGTTATACAAATGTTGACACTTCAGAAACATAAAGAATGGAGAAATTGAAAAATCAGCTATAGCAGCACATAGTTTATTAGAGCATCATTGGATTGAAAAAAAACCAAAACTTTTGAAACATCTATCTAAACTTTTAGATTTAACAGTTTAGGAAAAAATATATATTAAAAAAAACCATACTAGAACCATGAACTTCGAAATTCCAGATGAACCGAGCTTGATTACAAAGTTCTTCAAAAATACAACAGATGGCGGTTTAGAAAATTATTCATTAAAATGAACACCAGATGGCAGAGTTTAGGAAATAATTCTTTAAAAGAACATTAGATGGCAGTTAGGATAATTATCAACAAAAGTAAAAATTGACAATCGTGAAAACAGCTGACGATGGTGACAAGAAGTTGCCGATACTGCAGTGCTGTATTTAAAGAAATATAGAAGTATGAGGTAAGAAATAATCACGATTAATTTAATTCTTTAAAAAAAAACATTAATGTTCGAATATCTCCAATATACACAAGAACACACCAGACTCGACTGCCTTGGACGCGTAGGTTGCAACTTTATACACAAGACAAAAGAGTCCCTGTAATACGAAATACCGAGTTTGAGCCTATGTTTACTGTAATTACTTTCCGGGCCTAATTTCAATTTGTAATTAATATTTTTAGACATTTTAATTCTGGCACTTCTTCAAAATATCCCTAATTTGTCCATTGTCAATATTCTTATTTGTTTTTATTTTAATATAATATATGGTGTTTGTCCACCGCTATGGTCTCGAGGTAGCCTGTTGCCTTATCACGCAGCGGGTCCGGGTTCGATTCCCGGTCGGGACAGGCTCCGGGGTTTTCCTCACCTTTAAGACAAATGACAGGAAGCTTAGGGCCCAACGGTCCCCGAAAATCATCCGGCCATCATCATCATCATCCTTATCATAATCATCATCCATCACCGGTGTAGAAAAAGCAACGAGAAGCTACCACTCCTATAATTCCCTAGTAAAGCTGCAAAGCATAGTATGAAAATGCTATGATTGCAGTGAAAGACCTGCTCTCGGGCAGAATTACTATGGATGGTTGGATATGGTGTTTCCACCTTTATCCAGTTTCAAACAAATTTTAATTTACATATGTATTTGAAAGAAATGAAGTTCTCAGGAAAATATTTGGACCAAAGAGAGATGAACAGACAGGTGAATGAAGAAGACCAACAAACATTGAGCTACGTGGTCTTTATAGGAAACCATACAGTAATGTCAATTTGTTATTCACACACTTAGATTTTATAATTGAAATAGCACAATTTTAATTCTCAGAATATTGCAATTATATTTTGCCATTAACTAAACATTTTCAGGTACACTTCTTTACATAATATAATACAAATCAACAAATTCTATAAACATTTAACGTATAATATGTTAGAAAACTTTAAAAGTTGTACATTTTATAGTCACTTTTCTATTCATAACAGTCAGAATGGGGGAAAAATAAAAAATGAAAAAAAATAACTGTCCTTAATACTTTATAGGGTAACCTTTAGCTTTAATAACAGCTTGACATCTACGCGGCATGGATCTAACAAGTCTTATCACGTATCTGAGGACTGATTTTGCACCATTCTTCAGTAACCACCTTCTTCAATTCTTCTTTGAAAGAAGGATTTCTGCTGTGGACCCTAGGTTTCAAAAATGCCCGTAAATGTTCTATAGGGTTTAAGTCAGCAGATTGAGGAGGGGTTTTCAATTGCTTTGGCACGTTCCATATCAACCAAGTCTTATTTAAGTCCGCCGTATGTTTGGGGTCGTTATCTTTTTGGAACATGTACGTAGGGGGCATATCCAATTTTGCTGCACTTTGTTTAACATTCTTACGAAGAATGTCGTTATACACAAATTTGTCCATAACATTGTCAATGAACTGTATATTGCCAACCCCTTTACCGACATACACCCCCACAACATTATAGACCCGTCCCCATGTTTTACTGTAGGTGTTGTATTGGTCACATCATTATCCGCATTGGCTTTTCTCCAGACTCTATGAACGCCATCTGAACCGAACAGGTTGATTTTAGTCTCATCAGACCAGATAACATTATTCCAAAATGCCTGTCCCTTATTTACATGTTCTTTTGAAAATTGTAGTCTTTTACTGTAGATGTTGTATTGGTCACATCATTATCCGCATTGGCTTTTCTTTAGACTCTATGAACGCCATCTGAACCGAACAGGTTGATTTTAGTCTCATCAGATCAGAGAACGTTATTCCAAAATGCCTGCCCCTTATTTACACGTTCTTTTGAAAATTGTAGTCTTACAACACTGTTCTTCTTACTTACATACGGCCTTTTTGTAGTCATTCTTCCATGACAGCCATTTCTGCGTAACATCTTCCGAACTGTCTCAGTACATACATTTTTACCACTAGAAACTTCTAGGGTAGACCGCAATTTTGGAGCACTAATTCTGGGGTTGAATTTCACTTGTCTCACAATGGTTCTCTCCCCCTTTTCACTTAACTCCTTTTGTATAGGTTTTCTCGGAACATTCTCTACTGAACCTTTATACTTGAATTTATTTAGTATATACTGTACTGTTGCATGGCATTTGCCTATCAGTCGCCCTATTTTTCTCAAAGAATATCCCTTAAGTGCAAGATTTACAATTGTTTCCTTGAGATCAGAACTGAGTTCTTTAACATTTGCCCATTTTGGAGGCGACTGACTGCCAGTGTACACAACCAGCACAGTAGGCAGATGTAAACAAATGCACAACTTAGACTTAGAGTATTCATGTTGCATTAATGTTTAATCAAGTTAGACAAGCAAATACAGTATAGTGTTTTTTCTTTAGTGCATGAATAGCAAATTGGCTTGTATTTAGGTGTAATAAAGATTATTTATTTTGATAAAATTATGTTTATTTTATAATTAAGTTTTGAACTACATATTTAGATATAACTTAGTGTTTCCTTCAAACCACAAATATTTTTCTTTACTTTTAAAAACTTTCTGAAAATTGGATTTTTATTAATAAAAATGCCTGTGTATGAATACCAAATTGACATACTGTATATCATAATAAGGACAGTTATGTCTTGCAGACTACGAGGCAGGGCATGTAGCACAAATGGTCATGGAAGCTTCTTGTAGGAAAACCAAAGGGAAAACGCCCAGTTGGTAAACAAAGAATGAAGTGGGAGAATAACATTAACCATGATTTGAGTGAAGTACATTATACAGGGGATAATTAGAAGGCATTAGTTCAGGATACGGATGTGTGGAGAGCTATGTCCTCGCGGCCATGAACTTATGGGTTCGATAGTGCCATTGAGTTAGTTAATTTTTATTGGAAAGAGTTTAGAAAATATTAATTTAGCATTAATAAATAAAATCTTGTAGGTGATAAAATTGTATAATATAGTCAATAAAAACCCAAATCACGAAATTTAAAATTTAAGAGTCAACGTGTTCGACTGTTTTTAATTTGGTGATTTGGGTTTTTTTTCTGATTATGTACAATTAATTTAGTAGATTTGAAAAATGGGACAACTTATTTAGTCCTCATATTATTTTGCAATTGAAAAAAAGAGTATATTTGGGAAATAAGAATAAGTTGGAATCCCAATCGCCCTGTGCACGTGTTGTTGAAATTCCCCCAGGACGTGGTGCACATTAAAAGGGAAGAGTGTCTTCCAAACCACCTTAAGACAGTGTTTTAGTTTTACTTGCTAAAAGCAAATGCGTGTGTTTCCCAGCGCCTGAAATAGCATTATATGGTATATTATAGTACTCGGCTTATATAATCGAAAAACACATTCTATACGATAAAATTCATCCTTCACAAGTTCCTTTTATCGAATTTGGAACGAATGAAGATATTTTTTGAAAAATATTACACATCTTAACCGATTCTATTTAGTAGACACCCAAAATGGCCACGACCAAAAATTGTATATGTGTATGTGTTTGTGTGTCTGTTCGTTAACTCTCTAGCGGCGCGCAATCTTTGTTTCATCGAAAAAAACTTGGGAAGTAATTAAAAATTAAGATATAGTACATTAGCCGCAAAATCGGACAGTTATGCGTAGGAGTTCACGTGAAACTAAAATTTAAAAATCGCTCTACCCGTCGCAGTTTACAATGTTTCGCAACGAAACTCAATATATGTCATTAAAACAAACAGGGAATTCTTTAAAAAAAATCAACGAAATCCGACCATTATAAAGTGCAGGTTTACCTGAAATCCGAAATTAAAAATTGTCTCCAGCCATGTTTGGTTCGTCCCAAAGTATACAATACAATTGCCATTAAATTAGCAATGTATCCTATATGATACATAAGGTTATTTAATTTAATATTGTAATAAAGTAATGGAAACTGATTAGATAGACATTATTTAAGTTGGTTTCGAATTGTACAATAATGTGGTAATAGGTAATAACTTCCCCACAATCGACGGCTGGAATGCTACGTTAAACTCACGTCTTGCCCGTCTTGCGGCCTCACGATCATTAGCATACGTTATTGCCATGCAGCATTTGTAATTTGCTGTTGCATATTCAACGCCATTTTGACTAATGATGTAAGTTCTACACTATTTTGTTTTATTCCATTGTTGTAATTTGAATAATTGCCTTTCCAATGGTAATATTTCCATTACACAATGCGATCAAGCATATAGCCATATTTATGATTCACCCCCTAGATAGATCATCGGTTGATTAATGTCTTTCTAATAGCCAATTTTGCCGGTCCATTGAATCTTCTGGTTGTAGATGTTTCTCCTTCATTTATGTAAATATATTCCCTGATTCCAGGAGGTTTATGTCTTCCTCTGCCTCGTCTTCCCCTCAGTTTTCCATTCCAAACACATTTTGGTAACCGATCGTCTTCCATTCTCTGGACATGTCCATACCATCTTAATTGCTGATTTTTTAATACAATATAAATTATTGTCTCCAATCTTCATTTCTTCCCTTATAACTGAATTTCTATTTTATTCTCTTCTAGAAGTTCTTGCTGCCATTCGAATAAAATATATTTCCGTTGCCAAAATATACTTATTTGTTTATGTTGTTAATGGGCAAAGATCTACTCCATAAGTAACGATGCTGTTAACAATTGTATGATATATATTAATTTTATTTTTATTATATTTAATTAATGTTTTTGTTACTTATATTTTTATCCCACAATATTCCATTGAAGCAAGCAATTGCTAATTTTCCTTTATTATTCATTTTCTTACTTCCTCATCATAATTTTCATTTTTATTACACGCTTTATATTAGCTTGACCTTTATTTGTCTATCTATATAACGCAATCGTTCAACACACATTTTCACCCATTTAAAAACATTCGATCGACTTGAAACTGTGTACTATACTTGTAAAGGACAAATAACAATACATCCATCCATAGTAATTCTGCCCGAAGGCAGGTCCCTCACTGCAATCATAGCAATTTTAATGTTCTGCTTGCAGCTTTACTAGGGAATTGTAGGTGTGGTAGCTTCCCTTTGCTTTCCACACCGGTGAAGGATAATGATGATAATAATAAGGATGATGATGACCATATGATTTCAGGGACCGTTTAACGTTTTCCTGACATTTGTCTTACAGGTGAGGAAAACCCCCGATAAAAACCTCACACAGAAAGACTGCCTCGACAGGGGATCGAACCCGGGCCCGCTGCGTGACAAGGCAGCACGCTAGCTCGAGACCACAGCGGTGGACGACAATACAATAATTTCATAATTTTTTTCTAAGATCCTGGCCAGGATCATCACGACATAAAAAAATAATAAAGATCAGTATAATAGTTTGCGGATGTATCGACAATTTAGTCAATCGTTGTAAGAAATTAATATTATAACCTCTGGTAGTTCAGTTGGTAAGACGGTGGACTGTAGTGGTATATAATGGTTCAAATCCGGCACGGAGGATTTTTTTAGAAGTGTGTTATTTTTAGCTCATACTACAATAGTATCGAATTTAAAGATATTTACATTTCTATCTTATTCTGTAAAATATTAATGACAATTTTGTAAACTTACCACATTGTAATTTATCAAAAAAAAATATGAGAAGGATACGATTAACTGTAACTATCTATCTACATTAAAAATATTCAAAAATATTATAATAACGTTAGATAATAATAATTAAATATATATATATATAATTTTATTCGTGCGTAGACAACTAAAATATCGTAAGCAATTAAATTTTCATGGGATTCCGGTTTATGACAATCAATTAAACTAAAAAAAAAAAATAATAGTTTAAAAACACTAAAACAACACACTTTATTAGAAAACCTAACTAAAAAAATGAAATATATATATATTTTTTAATTTTCCAACGCCCTTGAGATAAAATTAAAGTGGTCAACAAAAAAATCATCTCTAACACATCTAGAATAAAACTAGAGTTATCTACAAAAAAAAAATACCAACAAAAGCGTGGGGTGCTTTTTATGGTTTTTACGTTTTTTTTTTCTTAGAGACTTTACTTTTACATGTTTGTGACAAAGGAAATAAATAAATTCAAAATTGTTTTGATCCAAATTTTAAAATATTACATGTTTGTGACAAAGGAAAGAAGTTGGACCTTTTAGAAGTTGTAGAAATAAATACATTGAGAAGTGGTAATAAACTATTAAATTTCCAACTACATTTGAATGAATCGCCTCTTTTAAATTGATAATAGAGATTGTAAAAAAATGTTGCATGGTTACTATAATAACAAAATTCATTAATTTATCATGTCTGAGGAAGGTACAAAGTACCGAAACAGCTGTATAACAAATTTATATTTTAATTAGTATGAAAATCACATAAAACTGTAAGTTTTATTTAATTAAATTAAATGAGTTATGGATTTCCATCAAGTAAACACCAATTCAATTGATTAAAGTTATATTGTTTGACATAGGAATTCCCATGCTGTACATTTTCTCCTCCACTTCTTTAATATTTAATGTACATATATTTTAGACAGAGTCGGTGATAGACAGACAGCCTTGACGTAGCTTTATTTATCGTAAAACAACGTGGCAATTTACTGTCAATTTTAATTTTAGATATGCAATTGTCATATAAAAGAGGCACGCCGTAGCGTAGTGGTTAAGGCACTGCGCTACAAGCCGGAAGGTCGAGGGTTCGAGTCCCGGTGGGGCCAGGATTTTTAAACTGACCCAAACCTTCTGGCGGCACTATGGCCCTGGGGTCGACTCAGCCTCTAACTGAAATGAGTACCAGACGCTTGTTCTGGGGTAAAGGCGGCCGTCACGCAGGGCTGACAACCCTGCTGACATAAAGTGCCGATTGTCAAGAAAAAGTGGGAGCCTTAACCTCCTACTACCCCAAGGGCCTCCTGAGGCCTGTAGTGGGATCACTTTAATTGTCATATAAATGTTGTATAGCTGTATATTTTCTATATTTAACAAAAATAACATATATTCTGGAACCCAGCAAAATGGAATCATAAATTCGACTTGCTGATGAATTCGCTTAGTTTACGCAGTTCCTGTGTGACGGACTTTTAATTTTTTTCCATTCTTTGTGTTATGAGAATATTGAAATGGTATTTTTGGTCGATGTGACTAATTTCTTATTTTTACCAATATTGTTGTTACTGGAAGTAAGTCAACGTTCCCACATCTAACTGGTTGCTATGCAAACAAAAGAAATCGCAGTGCTGATATGGACTCAAAAAGCACACGTTCGGTAAGTAAAATAAAAGATTTCTTGAATGTTTTGTACACTAATCGTACTTTTCTTTAGACTTTTCCGGAATTAATGCAGAACATCCCACTCTCCAAGCCTTCTTCAATTTCTCTATCATCTACCATGACTCCTTCCATAATAAATGTATCAAACATATTCTAATCACGATACTACATATAAAAATGTCTCCACAGCCAACAATCCTTGTTTATAATAAAACAAATGAAAAGCTACATAGCAACGATCACCAAATGTTTCTTTCTCATAGAAGTCATTTACATCCAACCAATATATTAATTCATTTATTACTATAAAAAAATAGTATGAGATAAGCACGTAACAGATCTCGAAAATTGAAAAAACTTTTTCTCGATCAGTAACAAGTGCTTACCTCACTTGTATCGCAATATACTATTAAGATAAAAAATGAATTACATATCTTTTGTTCGCTCGTAGATGTATTTTAAATAGGGGCTGTATCATGTATGTTTTGTTCATGTTTATCGAATCTTAATTAAATATAAATATTAATATTTTTCTCTTGAAAATATTTTTAAAATCTTCATCGATCCAACTTACTGGATCCGGAAAATGATAGCAACAAAAATGTGCGTGTGTAACTCTGTAACAAACGCAGATTGTCTTAACCGTACTCATATATAGAAATCGATTAAGGAAAGTCTATAACCAGCAACATCGGGAAATTAGGAGTTAAAGAACTCGACCCTATATTTTTAAATTGATTCCTATATACCAAGTTTGATTTTAATAAAACAAAAAAACAAAGATTGCGGCAGCTGGAACGTTAACAGGCAGACACATATAATCCAGATCTGGTAACGGTAGCCGTCCTAGTGAATCCTAAGGCATGTGGCAGGAGGGAACTAGTAGCCATGCAAAAAAATAATAATAATAATAAATTGTTATAAAAACACCATTCTATAATGAACACTCCAAATTTATGAGGAAATATAAGTATTAACTTAAGTGGTAGATAAAAAAAAATCAACGTGTAGTAACTATTATGTTTTCAAAACTGAGTGTAGCTGCTGGCAGTACCTGTAACTCGCCCTCCCCTCTTACCCACAAATAAGCCAGACCTGAACTATACGTATAATTGTGGCCATGGTTATTTTCGTTGCCTGCTAGATAGAATCGCTGTAGATCTGTATTTTTTTCATGAGAACAGCCTAAATAGGTTCATTCCTACTCAAATTAGGTAAACTGATTTTTCTTTTAAAAGTGAAGTTAGAACAACGTGGTTCTAGGCCGGCGAATTTTAAAATGATACGTCACTGAAGCAGTTGTACATATAAAAAGCCTAGAGGTATAGCGAAGTGTGCTCGAGTCCACACCCAGTCGTAAACCATATCATTCAGCATCATATTACTTGAAATGAAATGTATTCTATTTTAGAGCACTGACTTCATAACTGAAGCACTTGACATGTGTTCATTTTCACACCAGTAACTCTATTAATTAATATATATTAATATGTATGCCTCGAACACGGATTAAATGAATACGCATTTCTCATATATGCAATTCTTGAAACACCATGGCGCGAGAGATCTAGAAGGCTGACAAGCACTCTGCTGGCCTCACATCCACATATGTTAAAACACACTTTGGAGAGACAATTTAATTCTAGCTGTTACTCTACATCGAATATCTCACTATTCCTCATCCTTCCTTGTTTCATCCACCTCTCGAATTCACTCTCCACTTATATCAAGGACTACCCGTTTCAAAAACAGTTAAAAATTCACTACACATATATCCTTAAGACAGTATAGTATATAACCACATTTTAGGTATATTTTTATTATTCTTTTATATTTTGCACTTTATCAACCAATTTATTTAATCAAATTATACTTATTATTGTAGAAATATAAATAATAAAGGAAAATTTGCAATTGCTTGCCGCAATGGAATATTGTGGCATAAAAATATGTGTAATAAAAATAAAATTAATATATATCATACAGTTGTTAAAAGCATCTTTACTTATGGGACAGAACTTTGGCCATTAACAACAAAAACAAATAGAATCTTTTGGCAACGGAAATTGATTTTGTACGAAGGGCAGCAAGAATTTCTAGAAGAGAAAAAATTAGAAACTCAGTTATAAGGGAGAAAATGAAGATCGAAGACACTATTTTAGATTATATTAAAACTCAGCAATGAAGATGGTACAGACATGCCTTTTCACTTTTCAAATAATTCCGCTATGTAAGCAATTGGACCTTGTGCTTATTTTTCAAGTTAAACACTCGTTATATAGAGTTAGTATCGTGTATGGCCTCCACGACATTCGATGGCAGTTCGGCACCTTCGTGGCATGCTCCCAATAAGATTCTGGATTTCCTCTTGCGGGATATTCTCCGATTCCTCCTTCAGAGAATCTCCTAGTTGCTGCAGAGTTTGTGGAGCTTGATGTCGGTTCCTGACCTTCCTGTCTAGAAGATCCCACAAGTGTTCAATAGGGTTGAGGTCTGGGCTGACCGCTGGCCACTCCATTACCTCAATTTCATTCCTCCTCAGGAAATCCCTGGTGACAGCAGCAGAATGTGCCCTGGCATTATCCTGCATAAACAGAAATCCAGGGCCTACTCCAATGGCAGCAGGTACTACATGCTCTTCCAGAACGTGCTCGATATACCGTACAGCATTCAGTCGCTGGGGAACAAGTACAAGGTCCGTACGATTGTTGTACATAACTCCGGCCCACACCATTATGGAACCTCCTCCGATTCTATCATTTTCCTGTACAGCCTCTGCAGAAAATCTTTCTCCTGGCCGTCCCCACACTCTCAATCGACCATCACAACGTGTAAGACGATACCTGGATTCGTCCGAGAAGAGCACAGACTCCCACTGGTTCAGGTTCCAATCACCATGGTTTTCAGCATACGTACGTCTTGCTGCCTTATGCCCATTTGTTAAACGTGTTTTTTAACGGGCCTTTTTGGACGAATATTCTCTTTCCTTAATCTGTTCCTTATGGTTTGGTCTGAAACCCGGATTCCGGAAGCCATATGAAGGTCATTCTGCAGGTCTTTTACAGTTTTTGCACGCTGTCGAAGAGCAGAAAGAACAACGTATCTGCCATCCTGGGGGCTTGTTTTAAATTTACGGCCCTGGCCACGTCTTCTACAATACTGTACTGACCTGTCTCTCTGTGCCTGTTGCGTAACCTGGACACCACGGAAGGAGAAACCCCAAGCTCTCTAGTCACTTGTCGCAGAGATTGACCTTGTCGTAAAAGATGTAGAGCATGATACACTTCAAACTCATTTAAATGCCTCATTTTGTCAGAGACTTCAATAAACAAGGCAATAATCAACATTCGTCACTATAATAGCAACATCAGGAAGCTTACCAGGTAATTTCTCTGTATTTAGGCCATGAATCTTTAAAATTTGTATCCAATGATAACATTAATAATTCAATTTACATATTGTCCAACTTTCAGCATCACAGCTTTAAAAAACAATTACTTATTCAATTTATTACAAGTGTTCCTCTAATTGTTTTGAGCAGTGTATTTTAGCAAAATGTTCATATTTTAGTGAACATTTCATACTCCTTCATTTTTTCAATTTTCAAATTCCGGTATTTTTTTCAATAAAAGTTCTAGGAATTCATTAAAATATTTTTGAAATTAATGTATTTGTGCAATTTTTGACAATGTAATGTGGTAGACAAGTGAAAATTTTTCAGTATCTTTATAAAAGCAAATAATTGGATGATTAGTCACAGAGTGTCAAGTTCGATGGAGGTTTTTGTCCCCCAGAACAAGATCATGAGCCGACATGAATAAGTAGAATAACAATATTGGAATTTTCTGTAGTCAGGTAGCTGTCAGTTCGTTCTTGCTACCTGAGGACAGTCTTTACATTGTAAACAGATTACAGCATTGAAATGTAAGAAACTTGAAGCGGTGCTTTGTGAAATTAGTAACGTTGATGTAGGTTAGGCCAGCATTTTTCTCACTTACATCAAACTATCAAATATAGCATGATACAAGTATCGTCCCATAACATCATGTGATGTTGAGCATAATTTTTCATTCTGCAAAACAATTCCGACAGATAGGCTGTATAGTTTACTATCACAGATATTTTTTAAAAAATCCTATCTATGTATTATGAACAAAATTAATAATTGACAATTTGATTGTTCATAGCACAAGTAGACCAAGACCATTTTTTAGTTCGGTTTTCTAATAAAGCTTGTTGTTTTAGTTTTTTAAACTATTATGTATTTTTTAGTTTTAATATTTTACAGAATAAAATAAAAATGTTAATACATTTAAATTCGATACTATTGTAGTATGAGCTAAAGTAATACTATACTATTTGAACCAGCGACCTATGGTTTACTGAAATTATATACCATTACAGTCCACCGCTCTACCAAGTGAGCTCGTACAACGATTGAGTAAGAAGTTGATAAGTCCGCAATCTATTATACAGGTTTTTATTATTTTGATTTTCTTGCTGATCTGGCTAGGATTTTATAAACATTTATGAAATTATTATATTGTCATTGGTCCTTTACAAGTGTACAAAGTTTCAAGTCGATCCAATGATTTTAAGTAGGTGAAAATCGTGATGAAAGATTCCGTTACATAATTACACAAACATTTTTTTTGATTTCCTGATGATTCTGGCCAAGATTTTTGGATAACATTTTAGAAATTATTGTATTGTCATTGGTCCTTTACACGTATACAAAGTTTCAAGTCGAAATGATTTTAAATGGGTCAAAATCGTGTTGAAAGATTGCGTTACATAATTACACAAACTTTTTTTTTGATTTTCTGATGATTCTGGCCATGGTTTTAGAAAAGAATTATGAAATTATTGTATTGTCATTGGTCCTTTACAAGTATACAAAGTTTCAAGTCGATCCAATGATTTTAAGTGGATGAAAATCGCGTTAAAAGATTCCCTTACATAGATAGATAGATATATATTTTTTCAAATGCCCTAGTTGTCTTTCGACATTCCTGGTGTTCTCTCCTGGCATGGCGTACCTGTAACCCACTTCTAAGGTTGGGGCGCCTGGAAGGTGGGGTTACATTGCCCCGATTATATGATGGATGATGATGATGATAGTGGTGCGCCAGTAAAGTCCCTAATCCTAAACTTAATCTAAGATGAATATGAATGATGATGATTGCAATGACCATATGATTTTGGGACCATTTGAGCCTGAAAGTTTTCCTGGCATTTGTACAAGTGAGGAAAAAACCGATAAAAAATCTCACCCAGAAAAACTGTCCCGACCGGGGATCGAACCCGGGCCCGCTGCATGACAAGGCAGCACGCTACCTCGAGACCACAGCGGTGTGCGGTTAAGCCAATATAAAGCGTGTAAAAATAGTCATCCTACACTCCTGTCTGTACATCTACGTAAACTGCTCTGCCGAAGTAGTGCGTAAATTGAAAATAGACCATATTAACGCATTCTATCCGCCCTTAGCGGAACCCGAAGCACGAAAATTGCAGTGGGTGACATTAGAATATACACAGTTAATGTGATTATTGGAGTTATGTTTGGACCATGAAAACTCGATGTCAAATTGTCTAGAATAATTTGGATCTTTATTCTTGTTCGGCTGTGATGTCGAGCCTCCCCGAGGGACAGACAAAGCTTTTACTAAATGAATACGCTTGTATTTGTTTTTTCTGTTGTTTTGCTTTTATATAGGAAAAAGCTGATGGAATAATATCTGAAAATGGAATTCAGAGAGAAAGATAAACATTTATAAATATGACTTCAGTAAGAGCTTCTGTTTGAGTTATAAAATTACTGTTTATGATTAATTAATAATGTTATCAGAAATGTATGTACGTATCAAGAAAATCTAGTGAATGGAGGGAGTCTACTCTTTTATACTTCATGTTGTCTTATGGAAACTGTTGTCTTGGGATATAGACAGTAAGTACTACAGACTTCTTGAGGATGTAGAGGGGACTTAGTAGATAAAGTTTTAATAAGGAACTCATCCAAAAACGTACCATTTCGATGTAAAATAGGTTTGAAGATCGTAATGCAATGGGCTGATATCGCGTGTCTTGTGTTTCAGAATAAGTATTACAGACTTCTAGGGGCTGTACAAGTGTGTTTCCATGTAGGGACCCTATTGTTCGTTGTACAAAGTGTACCTGCGACGCATGTTTTAATACACACGCCGCCGAAGACCTGGTGTATCTCAATAATTTCTGCTGCCTTCAGAATTCGTGCAAGAAGATCTTCCTCTCGACTCGACAGGTGTAGTACAACCCCTAGAAGTCTGTAATAACTTATTCTAAAACACAAGACACACGATATCAGCCCATTACGTTTTTGAGCTTCAAACTTATTTTACATCAAAATGGAACGTTTCCGGACATGGGTTCCATATAAAAAATTTAGTAAACCTTGTTTAATCCGGAACGTGAATAATGCAGAAATATGTCCAATGTGAACAAATTAATTGGTCCCGGCAAATTAATAGTGATTTTACCTTATTTATTTTGTATAAAACGGAATCTGTCCAATGTGGAAACGGAAGGATATTTCTGCACAACTCATGAAAAAATGTTTATAAGACGGAAAGTGAGAGAGAGATATATATACATTAGTTTCCACTTCATTGAATTCCCGTTAGGTGAATTTACAATAAGTGATGATTCCTGCCGCCGGATGAAGTAGAGTTTCTACCTGCATCGGGAATTTTCTTTCGGCCTCACTGCACACCCGTTTTGCGAAATACATGTTCGTTTAACAAATATTTGGCGTGTGACATCTGTCTTACAAATAACCAGTGCACTGTAAAATCTGAAATTAGTTTGAGATCTGAGACTGATTGTGTACGTATCACTCACAGGTAGCGTTCTAAATTTATGGAATAAAGATGGCTAAATCCTGTGTATCATTGTCGTTAAACAAAAAAGTGAAAAGTGTTGTAGTTAAAAAAAAACTCAGTACGCGAAATAATAACTAAATTTAAATGTGGAAAGACCCAGTTTTTTTGAGATTTTAAAACACAAAGAAAAAAATACCAATGAATGGATGCAAGAAATGGTGAAATGGAGAACAAAAAAAAAAAAAATGAAATCAACGAGGTGTGTTTTACAAGTCCACGATAAAAAATCTCCACATTTCCCGACCGATGCCCCAAAGTCAAGCTCTAGCTGTTGCTATATCCCTAGGGAATAACGATTTCAAGGCATCTTCAGGTCGGTTGTGGACAGTTTTAAAATATGACACAATGTAGTGTGGAATGAAATTTGCGGGGAATCAAACGATGTGGACGAAATCATAAGTAGTGAGCGGAAACCGAAACTGATACTTTAATTCAGGATACGCGCCTAAGAGACATTTTAACGCTGACGAAACCGGACTGTGTTTTCGCGCATTACGGTAAAAGTCGCTCGTACATACTCTAATTCACTTTCCAATGGCAGCGGAACTACAATTATTCCAAGGTACATACAAATACGTACATATACGGTGCTGTATAATCTAAGATTGGTTAATTTTTTGTTTTTTTATAATGCGGAATGTTGTCTAATGTGGAAAAAAAATGATCCCATGCGATTTCGCTTTGAACAAGTTTTACTGGACTAAGTCCCCTCTGCAACCCCTAGAAGTGTGCAAAACTTATTGTGAATCATCTTGTATATGACATGAGCAGAAAAATAAATCCCTAACTGCTGAGATTTGAACCCGGGACCTCCAACTCTGTACGTTATCGAGCTCCCAATTGCACCACATCGGTATTTTCACCACACAACACTCATTTTCTTCCTTATATATTACACTGAGCAACAAAAAAGAAGCTTTTTTTGTCACACAAAGAAAAATGTGTGATTCTGACAGTATTTTTTTTTCCTGAATTCAAATATGATATCGGTTTTGTCTCCATGACGCAAGGTTTCCGAGAGACAGGCATAATTTCAAACACTTTAATGTTTTCTACATTCGTAAGTACACATTATTCGAACATTCGAACTCACCTAGAAAGTAAGAAATGACGATTTTCCGCTATATTTCGCCTGTGGTGTATCCCTCTTGATGGTCCAACATAATCGGCCAGCATATCAGGATTCCATTTGCCTTGATATCGCTTTTCCATGGTTGAAATCTGATGAAAGTGTTCCCCTTGCTCATCGCTCACTGCACCCAAGATAATAAATGGACGAAAAAGTTTATTAAAAACATAATATTATTTAAATCCATTAATTGAAATTGAAATAAAAAAAAACTGTGGGTGATGGAGAAATTCCGAATACATATCTCTAAACACGATAAAAGAAACTGCATTAAGTACAACTATTGGTACTCATGAGACAAAAATCATGTTGACCAGTGTTATTATTAAGAAAATTAGAGTATTTGGGAATAAAGTTCTTAGGAAAATTTTTGGACGAAAGAGAGATGAAGAGACAGGTGAATGGAGAAGACTACAATACAATGAACTACATGGTCTTTATAAGAAGTCAGATATAATAAGAACAGTTAAATCTCGTAGACTGCGATGGGCAGGGCATGTGGCACGAATGGGGAATGAAAAAGGTGCGTGGAAGCTTTTTGTAGGAAAACCAGAGGGAAAACGACCAGTTGGTTGACCAGGAATGAGGTGGTAGAATAACATTAACCACGATTTGAGGGAAGTAGATTATGCGGGGGATGATTGGAAGACGTTGGCTCAGGATAAGGATGTATGGAAAGCTTATGTCCGCGCGGCCATGAACTTACGGGTTAGATAGAGCCAGTTAGTTAGTTAGTTATATATAATTATTAATTCACGAGAGGCGGCGGGACATCGGTCGAACTGCCATCTAGTATCTACTACGACAGCATTTTTAAAGAGAATGTATACTTTTTGAAGTGAATATATAAATATATAACTTTATAAAGTAAAAATTCTGTTTAAAAAATGTGTACTTGTTATAGTAGCTACTATAGTCTCCTTATAATCTGTAGAGAAGCTGTTCGAAATAAGTCTACGCAGGAGGCGGACAAAATTACATAGCCGCCAGTGAGGCGCGGAAGGAAGTGCAGGTGGCAGAGGCAGAACAATTCATGTGACATGGCTCATTTTCGCTCTTGAGCTTCACGAAAAAGATATCTAATCGGAAAGCTAGCTAAATTCTCTACACATACTACGGACAGACTATAGGTGGCAGTTCGACTGATATCCTGCAGCCTCTCGTGAATTGAGAATTATACAAATAGGAAAGAAATATGTCTACAGTACATAATAACTTACTTCTTCACTCATACGTGAAAATACTGTATATCTGCATCTATCTATAATGGCGTAATAGCCCAATGTTGGGCCTTAGCCTTTCTTTTATTAGGAGTTACTAGACCAAGTTAATTTACTCCACGCTTATTTCCCTAATGATATCATTATGCGGTCTACATACCGACCCAATGAGACATCTAGTCGCAGCTAAGGTAATGCTAGAATGTACATAGATATAAAAGAACTCTCTCAAATTGTACAATACAAAAAAAAAACTAGCTACAGAACTGACTTAAAAATAATTATCACATACAAACACACATAACACGCCGATGCTAAACACACTAAACACAATAGAGACCGGATTATATGCATTTGCATGTTGCATATGGATATTTAGACCTTTTTCGCCTGTTATTGCATATTTTAACTAAAACTAGTGATAACGCATATTTTCGCGCTATATTTACAACATTTTATAAATCTGTGTTGTTTTACAATGAACATTTGAGGCCATCAGAAGTGTAGTAAACTATGCCAACAGTGCTGATTCTTCGGCAGTTTGTCAGTACAAGGGAGCATTTAACGATTCCAGTATTAAAAAAAAACATTGCTTTGATTAGCACTCATTTTCCCATGTACCAGTAACTATTAAAAATCTTGATTGATTCTATTCAGTTAATGGATAAAATCCGTCAACTGAACTCTTATTGCCGGACGTATTCCCAAGCAAACGTAATGAAAAGTTTGAAAACATTTTGAACGATAACCCAGGCTTTGAACCTTTGTGTCAAATTAATAGTCTAAATGGGACGGGCGAGCTTTTGCCAGAAATAATAAGTGCCAAAATAGCACCCAAATTAAAATACTGCGCAGATGCTTCAGTTGACGTAGAACGATCCTTTTCTGTTTATAAAAGTATTTTGAGTGATCGAAGACACAACCTTACTATCGAACATTTGGGACAATACCTGATTGTTTCTGTTTATAATAGTAGCAAAATGTAGAATATTTTAATTTGTGAACAATACTTTTGCCTGATACTGACTGATAATTTATCATTTATTAGTGATAAATGGTAATACTAATAATAATAATACAAATACTAATTTTCGTGTTAATTTAGAAATAAAATATCTAATGAAGTAATAATAATTATTTTATTATTTGATATTGCATATTTAAACATTTTTTTCATGCATATTTCGAACTTCTTATATTGCATATAATCCGGTCTCTACTTATCAACCAAACTATGCGTAATGTTTTTCACAAGGTCTGAGAAATAAAGTTGTATCATTTTAAATAGTGTGGCATCGCTATTGTTGGAGATTAATGTGTTTTTGTATTTGTAACTGTGAAGGTCATTCTGTATACTCGACCTTCCTAAGTAATGAGTTTACAAATAAAAAAGAAGCTATCAGTGCCCTGCTATTTTTCTAACAGCTGTTTCTTCTGTGAAAATAGTCATCTCATTAAGTGAAAACTGGACGGAGAAGTTGGATTCATTAAACATGACTTATATTACAGACCATCTCGTTGCTAGCAGCTATCTAGAGAGTGATCCCAAGTTCGACCGAGTATTAGCTGTGAGCCACATGATTTTTGGATTTTTTTCGGGGTTCTTCCATTTCCCGAATTTCTTCCCAGCAACACTCTCCACTTCACTTCCAAACCCCATCGTCATTCAATCATTTCATTTCATGTAAGGTAAAATGTCGATTTTTCTATGCCACATACTATGTGTGAATATTCGATCGGAATACAAGTTACCAGTAACGCTATTTTGGTGATTGTGATAACATACATTCCCGCTAGAGCCAATTGCCAACATGTTTACTCACGTATAAGAGTCCACCTATATTAGTGGACCAGTTAGGGCGAGAAAATTGGAAGGTTACGGAGAAAAAATGGACTATAGTTAGTGTACACCAAATTATTTTGTGCACAATATGTGCGTTCTGTTGTACTTACGGCAATGGCGACCTTGGTTGAAAGTTCAATTTCTTAATTTCAGGATTGCCAGCATATAAATAACTAACTATGCTGTAATATTACAAATGATCTATCTAGTGCGGGAGGTAAAACCACTGACCTTTATGTATTCTACCTACAATGTATATACAAAAATACACCCAAAAGTTGGTGTTAATATACATTATACGAAACAAATCACTGTATTTGAAATGAATTGAACTTTATTTAAGACAATATAAAACAATAAATTTATACTTGCCGTCATTTTATCTTTGATTGGTGGCACGGCCTGCTGTAGTCTCAACTAAATTATTTTCGGCATTTACCATATAAACATTGGCCACACTGTTAACCTTAGTTAGTTGTTTATAATGAACGCTAATATTTCCAACAAAGATATTATTTTGCTATTATTCATTATTTTGAAAACACCATCGTGCAAAAAATAATAGCCCGGTCAAGTTAGCTAAAAAAAATAGGGGGAGGCTTACAAAAATTCGCATAGAGCTGAAAATTGGTACGAATGTTGGGAACACCATTATGAATGAAATGTGAATATCCCCATCGATTCCACATCTGCAAAAAAATTATGCATTGCAGAGACTTTTGATGTCCCAACTCCTTTCAAAAAACGTTAAGCTGAAATATATAAAACTATTATTCTACCAGTTATATTATATGGGTGCGAAACACGGACTCTTACTTTAAGGGAGGAAAGGAGATTACGAGTATTTGAGAATAAAGTTCTTAGGAAAATTTTTGGACCAAGAGAGATGAACAGACAGGTGAATGGAGAAGACTACATAACAATGAACTACATGGTCTTTATAGGAAGCCAGATATAATAAGAACAGTTAAGTCTCGTAGAATGCGATGGGCAGGACATGTTGCGCGTATGGGGAATGAAAGACGTGCATGGAAACTTCTTGTAGGAAAGCCAGAAGGAAAACGCCCTGTTGGTAGACCAAGAATGAGGTGGGAGAACAACATTAACTATGATTTGAGGGAAGTAGATTATACAGGGAATGATTGGAAAGCATTAGCTCGGGATAGGGATGTATGGAGAGCTTATGTCCGCGCGGCCATGAACCTACGGGTTCGATAGTGCCAGTGAGTAAGTAAGTATTAATTATATATGAATGGTTGACATGTGTCGAAATTAGAAACACGATAACAGGCTACATAACACCGAATACTATATTTAATTTCATTCATTCACAGGGTCAAGCACAATATATCTCTCAGGTCGCAGGCACAGTAAGCCATCCCCCCTCCCAGTTTAAATGGAAATAGAATAGATATCTGGGAAATGCTTTATAACATGTGACGCGAAAATCTTTCTGAGTTCAAATCATACACCATGCACATGTCAACAGACGTGAAGCTGTTTACACTATGGAATGCAACCAACATATACACAATATTTTCACTCACGTTGCCAACGAACCTAAAAGCTAACCTAAGGTCATTTAAGTACTCTAACCTGTGAAATACCAAACTAAAAGCTAACCTAACGCAATTTAAGTACTCTAACCTGTGAAAGAATGCACGCTGATTTTATTCAGTGTACGTTAATTTGTACAGACTCCATGTTGACTGCACTGGAACACAGAAAATTCGTTAAATTCAATATAGCTGCCACGCCTTAATATAATTGAATATCGTGAAAAGGTATATTCAAATAATTGCTAGAAAACATGTAAAAAGCATTGTAAATGGTTAGAAATAATTTAAAAAGTGAAACCCTAAGAATAACATTTGACAGGAGTTTATGAAATAATTAAAAAAGGCATGTCACATGTTGTAAAGTTTAGCCGATATATGTATTAGAGTATTGAACTACGTACATGACTGTAGGTACAAAATAAAAAAAAATCTTGTGGCTGATGTAATCATTTATTTAACAAATACAAATATAACGTGAAATTTATCATGTTATATCATGGAAACACGCTTGCCCCAATTGGGGTTCTATGGGCGTATGCTATTGTTGCTGCTATCGTCTCTGAGTTCAAGAGTGCTAAAATAATGGTAGGCCTATATTTATTATTTTGAAAGTTAAATACATTTTTGTCGCAATTCAAAGCTATGAGGTGTGAATATATAATTAATTCGTCGCTCGAAATATTTGTAAAAACCTTTAGGGTATTTTCTCAAGTTTTGCAAAACTATGTCATTTGATAGAAACATAATTAACCAATCACTTTATCTCCGGGCAATGACATCAAATGTTGCATGACTTCCGTGAATAATTGCAATGTAATTAAATATTAATACATCCGGTTAGCTGTCTTCCATAAGCTGCATGCCTGTCTATTGTTAAAGAAATAATTAGCTGTTAGAGACAGATTTTCCTTCCTATTGTATGTCTGTAAAAAATTCATTTACCTATCCGGTTATGTAATCTTAAATTATACAAAAAAACTTCGCCTTCTCCCTTCGTGGACTATTTTACGTAACCCGCAACTTCCGGGCCTTAAAATTCCACCCATGCAACACCATATAAAATAAAAATAAATCTTAATAAGATTAGGGGATATTGTAAATACAATAGATGAAATTCCTCATTATATTAGTTGAGGTTACCAGACGAGATCACATATAAGGGAAGGCCTACCACTAAATAATATCGAACAAGAAGCTGTAGCATATTTTCGACTAACACAAGACATGATTATCTTACAGCTCATCTTCATCGAATTGGAATTATAGAAGTCCTCATTGACGACAGTTGCTCTATGAACACTAACATGGACACAAAGTGTCAGGCACTTCATTCTGCTGCGCTGAAGGATATATACTGGGAAGCAAGAGCCAAGCTTTTTGTTTTGTTATTATGTTTTATTGTCATCAGTTATTTGTTTACTCATAATTATGGCAATGACTTCTGTGAAGTCTTTGTTTTAATAAATAAGTAAAATAAATATCTCATAATACAGAGATCAGTGGAGAAGACAGGTATGTCGAATGCCATTTAAGAGATTTCCCAGAATTTCGCTGAATTATAAACCATATGCTAAGATGGAAGTTGGGAGATCACTGAGAAGATGGTCTGACACGGGTCTTAAGGACTCAATCCTTCTTAGTTTTGATGGTTATTTTGAAAATCTTAATATGAAATAGAAAATTAATAATTTACATAATATTAAAAAAACTAATAGGAATGCGACTTGTCAGGAGTGTTTTTTCATAATAACGTAAATACTTAAACTTAAGATTATTTAATTAAAATGTGAAATCAATTTTATTATATGGCTGTTAAGCGTGGAAGGTTACAAAACAAATTGCAAAGAAATTGCAAATCTTTATAAATCGTTGTCTGAGAAATATCTTGGGTATATGATGCCCAGAGATTATAAGAAATAAAGAACTTTGGAGAAGAACGAATCAAAACGAAATTTGTAAAAAAAAATTAAATACAGAAAATGGAAATGGGTTTGTCGATGTGTTAAGGACAGAGAACGATAACATTACAAAAATGGCATTTCATTGGTAACCCAAGGATTGAGAGGGCGAAGAGGAAGGCTTAGGGCAACATGGGCTAATACCATCAGTGATGAAGCTGAACAGGCAGGGATGAATTGGATTGAAGTTAAAGCATTTGCAAACAGAGTTCGTTGGCGAGCTTTTATTAAGGCCATATGCTTCCCAGCGGAGTGACCAGGACTACTACTACTACTACTACTACTGCTTTTGACTACACGAGGGCAGGGAGGGCCTCGTGGATGAGTGATATTCTAAATTGCAGGACATTCTCCAAGATAACGTGAGCAGAATTTGTCGGCTATTTCACATTCTGATTTGAATTGTGACTAATGGGCTAACATTACTTCTATCGGATGTTTATAGTATTAAACAAAACAAAAAATCTATTTACAGTCTGTCACTCTGGAACTACGTAAACGAAGCGAATTTCTCAGCAAGTCGGATTAATGGTTCAAGTTTGCTCCTCTTTCATTCCTAATTCGTGTCACGTGTCCTGCCTATCGCAGTCTACGATGCTTAACTGTTACTACATCTGGTTTCCTATGAAAATCATGTAGCTCACTGTTATGTAGTCTTTTCCATTCGCCTCTGTGTTCATCTCTGTTTGGTCCAAAATTTGTCCTAACAACTTTTTTCTCAAACACTCGTCATATTTTTTCGTCCTTTAAACGACCAGACTTTATTTTTCCATCCATGCCCAGAGTTGGTCTGACATATGTCGATTATATTCTGCATCGGCACAGTCTGTAGACTTAGTAATTATATTTGCGGTATGTTTCCTATTATTGAAGTCACAACGTATTAAAATTTTCATTTGTTGTTAAGTGTCCATTCCTTCATTTAGTAATATATATATATCTCTTAATATATATAAATTTCGTGTCACGTTGTTTGTCCGCGATGGAATCCTAAACTACTGAACCGATTTTAATAAAATTTTGCACACTGTGAGCAGTTTGATCCAACTTGAGACATAGGATAGTTTATAACAAAATTTATAGTCGCATTATTTTTTATTGCTAATTATTTGCTTATTATTTAACAAAGAGCTATAATTATCTTGTGAGTTCCATACGATTCTAACAGATGGCGGTGTAAGGTAATTTGGTAAGTTAATTGGTTTATTTAGCAAAGAGAGATCCAGGTGGCTGTGCGTTTTGTTGCAACCGCGAATTTCAATTGAATTACAAATATTGATTATTTCATAATTTAAGTGTGTTCAGTGTTTATTTTATTTTCAATATATTGATAATATTAATTTCGTGTGTGTTAGTTTTAAGTAATCTGGCTGAAAGGCAGCAACTTAATTTAAATTTAACTGGACCGAGAAGAGACATTGAATAGTATGGCGAATCAGTTCTAGAGACCATGAATGATAAGATATCAAGTGCATTTCCGCAAATTGGTATAGGCCTATGTGACATAAATCTAACATTTAAGAATAATGTCAATTTAAAAACATATGAAGGTCCTAAGGAACGGAATAACGGAACTGTAAGTAAGTCTGTTAGTTATAATAATATGCCTAATATTACAGAAACAATCTCCACTCCTCAATTAAATGAAAAACAAGATGATATTACTATACAGACACTTCTTGATGATGATGATGATGAGAATCCAAACTGCCAACAAGTTCGTAGAAAAAACGAAAGTATAATGAAATCAGGAAGCTTCCTCAAAATATTCCATCAATAAATGTATATAATCATTATGACACACTTATGGATGATACTGAGAATGCAGACAACATAAATTCATCTCAATCAACAAAACCACTTCCACATAAACCACCACCCATATTTATATCGGGTGTAGTTAACGTACCAGAACTAATAAATTGTGTAAAAACAAAACTTTCTGATTCAGATTTCTCATACAAAATGTACAAAGAAGATGTTAAAATCCTGCCAACCTCTACTGAAGCTTACAGATGGTTGGTGAGATTGCTAAATGAGAATAATGCAAAACATCACACGTATCAGTTAATAAGAAGAAAGGGCTTTCCGAGTAGTTCTTCGTATATGCATTACTCTATAAATACAGAGAGTATTGTTGAGGATTTGCTAGAACTAGGTCATCGAGTTCGTACATATATAACATTCGACACAGAGTTACAAAGGAGCCATTACCACTGTTTTATATTGATTTGGAGCCTCAATCCAACAACAAGGGAATTTACCAAATTGAATCATTACTACATGCAACAATTAGCTTTGAATCACCTTATAAAAAGAAGGATATGGTTCAGTGTGTACTCTATGGTCACACAAGAAGTTACTGCAAGCGTCCTCCTAGATGTGTTAAATGCGGACAGGGACATTATTTTTTTATAAAAAAATATTTGTTTATTATTTTATAATTATCTGTGAGTTCCATACGATTCTAACAGATGGCGGTGTAAGGTTCACTACAACATAATTTAACATATACCTTAGCCACAGCAACGCGCGGCCGGGACTTCTATATATCTTATATATAAAAATTGTTTGTTTGTTTGTATATTTGTTTGTTCGTACTTTATATTCGGCCATACCGTTGATCCGATTGTGATGGGATTTTTTTGCAAAATGTTCAGGAGATTCCCGGGATGAACATAGACTATTAGAGAGTTGTTTATACTCAACTCCTACACTATTAAAAATCGCCCTTCGTAGTGGAAAACGTGAAAAAAGAAGCTCTTTGGACTCTTAAATGGCTTACGCTGCCTAAACCATAACAAATACACAAAGTTAATGTTCACGGAATTGAATATCTCAAAAAGCTCTACAAAAAGTCCGCGACAGCATATGTTTATCTCTTACGGATAACTCACAATAACCATTTTTGTCTTTCATTGATACCAAGAGTCTCGCGCCGTAGCCGAGTGGTTAAGGCTAGAAGTCTTGGCGGAGAACTACGGGAGTTACGCTGGTTCGAGTCTCTGCGGGGGAAAAACTTTTTATTATGGAATGTCGGCCAGTATCGATCAGAAATGAAATCTAGCTGGGGGAAAAAAAATATATATATATATTTTGACTCACTCTCATCAATTAATCCTTTTTTTTTCACTCTAATATAATTGTTATATGACGGCTCTTAGCTTATCTGCAAAGGAGGGTACAATTCTGATGTTCATGACTATGTGACGTCATCATTCACACTTCTTGAGCCACAACAGAAGGCTGTAAGAGGTTTTCTTGCGAACTTATTTAATAATATATAATTATGTCCTAATTTCTGAATTTTATGGTAAAAAAATTACATATTTTTATCGTCCGTCCATGACATGAGAATTGAACGTTCGGGCAGGACAACGTCTGCCGGGTACGCTAGTATGTATATAAACAAAGTCGGATTAGTTACACTAACTCAAGAACGGCTGGACCGATTTTTATGATCTTTAGTTTGTTGGATTTGTTTCCGCCCCAAAATAGTAGAATAACTATTAAAACATCGGAAAAATTAACGTAAAAATATTTAAAGGCGATACGAAGTTCGCCGGGGTAGTTAGTATATTATATATATATATATATATATATATATTATATATATATATATATATATATATATATATATATATAAATATATGTATGTATGTATGTATGTATGTAAGTAAGTATGTATGTCCGTTGAGGTATTAGTCACAAAATTAAAATTATAATATAAAAGTTCACCGCTATGGTCACGCAGCGGGCCCGGTTGCCGGTAGGGACAGGCTTCTGGGTGAGGTTTTTATCGGGGTTTTTCGTCACCTGTAAGTCAAATGTCAGGAAGCTTAGGGCCCAACGTCCCCGAAAATCATCCGGCCACCACCACCATCATCATTATCATCCTTCACCGGTGTGGAAAGCAACGGGAAGTTACCACACCCTAATTCCCTAGTAAAGCTGCAAAGCATAGCATGAACATGTTATGATTGCAGTGAAAGATCTGCCCTCGGGCAGAATTACTATTAATGGATAGACAATATAAAATTGTAAAATTGTTACCTAATAGGTCCGTCTCCTCAACTTCAAAAGCTATTGATTTTCTATAGGCCTATAGCAGACGGAGCTGGAGATAGTTCTTTATCTGCTGCTCCTTCAGCTGATGATGGGATATGTCCCGATAGGTCTACAGAGAATCAATAATTTTCAAAGTTGAGGAGACGGACCTATTAGCTAACAGTTTTATAATTTCGTATTATAATTTTAATTTATTTAGTACTAGCTAATACCCGGCGTGCGTTGCTATGCCTAAATAAATTAAATATTCATTAAATTGCATGGTATATATTGAGACGAACCAAAAATGGCGGTTGCTAGTCAGTTTTTAATTTCGGATTTCAGATAAACCTCCACTTCTAATTGTCGGATTTCGCTCATTTTTAGATAATACCTAACTCGGTTTATTTTAATAGGATACACTGAGTTTTGTTGTGAAACATCGAAAATTGTGACCGCTAGAGCGATTTTTTAATACTCAATTGAAGTGAATTCCTACCCTTGTGGTTTTAGAGAGTCCAATTTGAATCTAAATCATTTAGGGATCCACTCAAACACACAAAAAAATTCACAATCGGTACAGTCATTTAGAAGGAATTCAGTGACATACACACATATAGAAGAATTATATATATATCCATCCATAGTAATTCTGCCCGAGGGCAGGCCCTTCACTGTAATCATAGCATTTTCATGCTATGCTTGCAGCTTTACTAGGGTATTTGCTTTCCACACCGGTGAAGGGTGATGATTATGATGATGATGATGATAAGGATGATGATGGCCATATGATTTCGGGGACCGTTTGGGTCTTAAAGTTTTCCTGACCTTTGTCTTACAGGTGAGGAAAAACCCCGATAAAAACCTCACCCAGAAAACCTGCCCCAACCGGGGATCGAACCCGGGCCCGCTGTGTGACAAAGTAGCACGCTACCTTGCGGTGGACTGATATATATATATATATATATATATATATATATATGAATATGAAAGTTTTCTTGGGTTTACCGCGTCTTGGATTCAAGTTCGGCCTCTGGCCAATGATTCCGACGTTTCGGCATGATCCCACATGCCATTATCAAGGAATGATAAGTTCGAGTCACAGGTTGAGGTCTTATATAATAAAATACATAGAGTTTTCGCTGTGGTCCGTTTCCGGAGACGTACACCCATCCAAGGTTTAGTTCTTATGTAGTTAAATGGTTTCAGTTTTCAGTGTGGTCCGTTTTCCTAAGCCGTACACCCATCTAAGGTTTAGTTCTTATGTAGTTAAACATCTTCAGTTTAAATGTCTTCGGAAAGGAACACAGCGAAAACTCTATGTATTTATTATGTAAGACCTAAACCTGTGACTTGAACCTTGATAATGACATGTGGGATCATGCCGAAACGTCGGAATCATTGGCCAGAGGCCGAACTTGAATGCAAGACGCGGAAAACCCAAGAAAACTTTCATATTCATACTTATATCCGCGAAAATCTGCAATATAACACACACACATATATTAGCGGACACGGCAGACGTTGTCCTGCCCGAACGTTCAATTCCCGTGTAATGGCCGGTCGATAAAAGATATAAGTTACTTTTTTACTAAAAAATTCACTAATTAATAAGTTCGCTAGAAAACTCTCACTGCCATATGTTGCGGCTCAAGAAGCGAACATAATGACGCCATGTTGTTGCGCGGAACATGTCGGTAATGCAGATGACTGCACATCTGATATAAAAAAGCCTATATTCCGATCGCAGTAATAACTACCGGGTCCAATTGTGAATCTAAACCGTCCGGGGACTTATTCAGACACAAAAAATTTCATCAAAGTCAGTCCAGTTGTTTGGGCAGTTTTTAATTTCGGATTTCATGTAGGCCTAAACCTCCACTTCTAATTGTGGGATTTCGCTCATTTTTGGACAATACCTACCTCGGTTTATTTTAATGGTATATACTGAATTTCAATGTGAAATATCGAAAATTGTTACCTCTGGAGCGATTTTTCTACTTTCACTTCAGGTGAACTTCTACACCTAATAGTTTTAGAGGATGCATTGTGAATATAAACCATCGAGGATCCAATCCGACATACACAATAAATGTCATCAAAATCAGTCCAGTCGTTTAGGAGGAGTTCAGTATAACAAATACACGTAAAGAAGAATTATATATGTATATATAATATAAAGGTATACTGTAGACCCAGTTTCTTAGTGTTCACTTTATATAGGCCTACGTGTTGACAGTGAGTGTCACGGTGTAACGATTTCCAGCACACACAAACAACAAAGTGATTGCTGTGTGCACACAGAAATTAGGGCTTATGGTGTTATAAATACCATAACGCTATAAAATACGGAAGGATATTTTACAGTTTATGAAGTTCTCGCCCAACTGTAAATATGGAGCACTGATGTCAACCTAAACTATATGAATACGATATAAAGGCTGAAACAGAATTCTACCGATAAACTTAACCAATTCTGAGCCTATCAGCCCGCTATGTCCTCACATCCATATATATATATATATATATATATCAATAACAGAGATGGGCGTCATCCAGTTAGTATATCCTGCCTCTCGTATCCATATATCTCCATGTAGGGTAATGGTGGGGCTCCCTTGGGGGAGTTACTTAATGAAACTAATTGAATTAGGCTACTCTTATTTCCCTACAGATGTGACATCGCCTCAGAAAAGTACTAAGTTATTATTTCACAGAAAGACAGCTAAGTTATTATTTGGATGGGTAAGGCCGATTAATTTTGCTCAGAAGCTCTAATTTCGACTTGAGGTTCTTTTAAAAACACGAAAATCTTCATACTCGGGGCCCACGGCCTAAAGTCCCTCTGGAAGACTTGTATGGATTTTTTCCGTCCTAAAATAATTTTAATTAATAGTTCCCTTTAATTTTGTTATTGTTAATTATTAGTTTCCATGCAAGGCAACAAAGAAGAGCAGGAAATAGCCGAAAGCTGCGATCGGCTCATCAAAAACGCCATCACCTGCTGGCTGAGTTATAATCCGTTACCCCCGAGACTAGAGGCAAGGAACGTAACCCCTACACCACCATGGATGATCCCGTTAGCCTATCCACAGGCGTCATAGCTAGACTTTTTTTTCTCAATCTGGAGTCACTGCTTTTTTTAGCTGCTCAATTTTGCTTGCAGGGCTCCGGTCGTAGCCGCTGGCCAGAATTCAGTGAGAAGATCTCATTCCGTATTAGGATTCAAACATCGCTTTTTGTTAAGGCAAGACTTGACATATTTGTAACTGCATCAACCAGCTATGCGTCATTACATAAGTTTCGAGAATATGTTCATTTTTTTTAAACATTTTAAACTAACAAGTGCTATTCATTTATTTCTGACTTGATCACTTATATGATAATGTAGGTCTACTCAGTTTTGCATCAACACTCTGTGAAGAGGAACATTTGGCACTTAGCTGCATAATGTAAAATATGCATTAGCGTTAATTAAGATGTGGTTTCATAGCCGTTTGTTGATAGAAGTAATGACGTTTACAATTTTCTTTAATAATAAGGCTACATTTAAAAATTTGCTGCTAAAAGTGTGCATACATTACTTCATGAGCCAGTGCAACAGATACATTCAAAATCTCATTGTTTTCAACGACGCTCAGTCATAACATCGTCCAATTATAAACTATTTTCTGTAATATAACCGAGTACCAAGCGTTTGTTCTGAGAATAAAGGCGGTCATAACACAGGGCTAACAACCTGTCAGACATCTCGTGCCTATTGTCTAAAATGTGGGAGCCTTAACATCCTACTGCCCCAGGGGCCTCCCTCCTAACGCCTGTAGTGGGATAACTTACATATTCTAAAATATGCCTTCAAAGTCGGCTATTACAACTTGGATACGGCTAACTTGGGAAAAGAAGTAAACTGTGGGTTACGTTTTGTAAATTTATGGTGTGTAAAAGTACATGTTTAAACGAACAGGCCTCTGGGCAAATTTTTTTGGTCCTTTGGATACTTCGATGTCTTTGTGGCGCAAATGGCTATAGTTGTTAGAGTCGAACCCACTAGCATCGCATGGTACCACTGTTCCAACAGTACTGATAGATGGAATGACGATCGTGTAAAGAATTTGTTATCAGCTATTACTTGGCTTTAAAATATTTAAGGTCACCTTCAAAATGAATCTATGCTAATGCTTTAAGTGCACTTTGTATCAGTTTGCATAAGCGAAAAAACACACATTGAATTAGTGTTTATGTGTGACGTAGTGATACGAATGAGGTCGTTAGAGTGTATTCAGTCATTTTACATCAATAAGTGTTAATAAGTGTAATAAATAAGACTGGGATTTCTAGGTAATTGGATATTCTTTCAATTTCCTTGTACATACATGGACACATGTCATCTTAACTTCTCTAAAAAAAGCTAAACTGAAAAAATATATTTTTCCAGTTGTATTGTATGGATGTGAAACATGGTCTCTTACTTTAAGGAGAATATTACAAGTATTTGAGAGTAAAGTTGTTAGCAAAACTTCTGAATCTAAGAGAGACGAACAAACAGGTGAATGGAGAAGGCCATTTTTTTAAATTTTTTTGTTTTTATTTATTTTTTTTTTAATCTAGGTATAAGAACTGTTAAGTATCGTAGACAAATATGCCGGCATTTCGTATCATGAGATTTCAATTTTAATTATCTGGGATACAATGTGACACATACAGAAAAAATGAAGACATTACAAACAAAATAAATATTTTTTGTTATATGTGTAGCACCATAAAACGAAGTCTAAAGGGAACTAGAAAGGAGACACTTTTAAAATTTAAAAAAAAATGGCGGTTCCAACATTGCTATATGGATCGGAACACTGGATCTTAACCAAAAACCAGAACGAAGAATAGAAATTTCAGAAATGTAGTTTTTGAGGGGTGTGGCTGGCTATACAATAGCACATCGGAAACGAAATGAAAATATACGAACAGAACTATATTCAAATATTAGATAGAATTACACAATACAGAGAGATGAATGGAAGGACCGCATAAAGGAATGAATAAGAACAGAATCCCGAAACAGATTCTTCACTGTGGACCACTAGGACAAATAAATCAGGAAGACCCAGAGAAAGATGGACAGATTAATTCTAACATGAGATCGAAACGAACCTTTAAGGTCTAATCATTGATGATGATGAAGTCTCGTAGATTGCGATGGTCAGGATATGCGACACAAGTGGAGAATGGAAGAGGGGCATGGCTTGAATGGAAACCAGAGTGAAAGTACCTAGTAGATAGGCCAAGAATGAGGAAAGAATAACATGACCATAATTTGAGGACGTAAGTTACGCAGGAGATTATTGGTATACATTAGGTCTGGATACGGATGTATTGTCCATGCGGGCATAGAAAAGGAAAAATCACTTAATTAATAAAACTGTCTAGCAAATAAACGTAACGGTCCTGAAAAACACACACCACACACACACACACACACACATATATATATATATATATATATATATATATATATATATACATACACACACACACCTACTAGCGTACCTGGCAGATATTGTTCTGCCCGAACGTCCAATTCTCGTGTCATGGCCGGACGATAAAAATATAAGTTAATTTTTGTCATAATATTCACTAAATAAGATGTAATTAGATATTAACGAATAAGTTCGCAAGAAACCTCTCACAGCCGTCTGTTGTGGCCCAAGAAGGATGCATGATGACGTCACATTGTTGTCGCGCGGATTATGTCGACAATGCAGATGACTACACATCTGATATAAACAATCCTGTAACCCAATCGCAGGGCCACTTACCGAGTCCAATTGTGAATCTAAACCAACCATGGACCTACTAAAACACAAAAAATTGATCAAAATGGGTCCAGTCGTTTAGGCAATTTTTAATTTCGGATTTCAAGTAACCCTCCACTTCTAATTGTCGGATTTCGCTCGTTTTTGATAATACTTACCTCTGTTTATTTTAATAGGATATACTGATTTTCTTTGTAAAACATCGAAAAAAGTGACCGCTAGATCGATTTTTAAATTTTCACTTCTGTTGAACTCTTACACCTAAAGTTTTAGAGGGTCCATTTGTAAACCTAAACCATCGAGGGACCCAATCAGACACGCAAAAAAAAAAAAATCATCAAAATCGGTCCAGTCATTTAGGAGGAGTTCAGTGACAAACATACGTACAGAAGAATATTATATATGTATAAAGTTGAGGTAGCTGGTGCCCAGTCTACAGCCATGGGGCCAATGATTCGTTTAGTGTGTTACATATTAAATTTTATTTGCCTCGGCAATACATTCTAAATTTCGGTCTGGTCCCCTTGTCACCTCTCCTGAAGCTGGCAGGCAACACCGAAGCCGCAATACCAGCTGCGTTCTGTATTGCCCATCTTTGTTTCTTTTTTTACCTTTGACTTTGACATTTTGTACTTTGGGTTTCGATATTGCCAATGAGTTAGTTACACGTGGACAGGTTGTTGGAGCTTGGAAATCCAATCATCTCGGAACTAGATGTGTGCTAGGTAAAATTCCATTCACTTGAAGGATAACGTATAAAATGTGTATCTGGTGAAAGTGGTTCCAATTAAAACAGTTGTGGTGCGATGTTAACATTGCTCATGTAAACTTAGAAAGTGTAAACAAGGGATAATATCTGGAAGTGGAGTGAGTATTGTATGAATGCGTGAGGTCCGCGAGTCGTATTGGCCCGCTCAAGGCCTAAGGTTCGCCTTCAAGCTGGTTTGTCTGTAGGTGGATTAAACGTATAGATAGTGTGTTGGCGGCAGTCGTGGTGTGTGTCAGTACCGGGTGACGAGTGCTTTACACGCATTTCTATAAACAGTTCTAGTGAAGTGATTGTTAATATATTGGAGTGTATTATTCATATTTCAGTAGGTCAGTTGTTTGAAGTATTTATCTTTTTAGTGAATTCCGATAGAATGAAACTATTGTGGTTCTTCTTATCAAAACTTTATTATTTTAATTACAAATATTTATTGATCCTACTTACTAGATACCGACTGAAATGACCATGAAAAAGATATCGATGTTATAATTATTTTTTTTACGTTTAGCAATGAAGGCCAGATATGACATGAAAAGAAAAATAGACGCCTGAACCGGGATTTGAACTCAAGACCTCTAACTTTATATTTCACAAACGTGTAAAGTTCTCGGGTTCAAATCCCGGTTCAGGCCTTTAATTTTTTTAAAATTTTTTTTAAAATCGATCCACCGCTGTGGTCTCGAGATAGCGTGCTGCCTTGTCACGCAGTGGGTCCAGGTTCAATCCCCGTTCGGGACAGTTTTTATCGGGGTTTTTCCTCATCTATAAGACAAATGTCAGGAAAAATTTAAGTCCCAAACGGTCCCCGAAATCATATGGCCATCATCATCATCCTTCACCGGTGTGGAAAGCAACGGGATAATACCACACCTACAATTCCCTAGTAAAGTTGCAAAGCATAACATGAAAATGCTATGATTGCAGTGAAAGACCTGCCCTCGGGCAGAATTACTATGGATGGATATAAAATTGTATATGCCTGTTAATGCTCTAGCGGCCGTAATTTTTTTGTTTTTAAGTAAACACGAAATATGAAAACCAATTATAAATTAACAAGATTGAGTCCTTTATCCATCATAGTAGGACATTAGGAATGGGAGTTCAATTGAAACGAAACGTTTAAAATAGCTCTAGCGGCCGCAATTTTTGAGTTTTAACTAGGAAACTATATATAAATGTCTCAGGAAAGGTATTCTTAAAATCACGAAAATCTGACCATTATGAGTGACAATTTAGTTTGATAGCCATAATTTAAAAAAAAAGTCGCTCTAGTGACCGCAATTTTTTTTATTTAAATACGAAACGTGGTATATGTAATTTAAATACCATATGAACGCCATTCATAAAAGAAAAGCGAAATCTAGACCTTTAAGAGTGGGTGTTTACCTGAAAGTCGTAATTAAAACATCGCTCTATCAGCTGCAGTTTTCGAATGTTTGTAATGAAACTTGGTATGTGTCGTTAAAATATCACAAGGAAGGTGTTCGTCAAAAATCAGCAAAATTCGACCATTAAGAATGAGAGGTTTACCTAAAACACATAATTAAAAAATAGTTTTAGCGGCCACCAATTTTGTTTTCTTGCAACATAATACATTACACATTATTTAATTAAGAAAATAAATATATATTCCGTAAACTAACAAACTCGTATCATAAATTCATTTGTCAAATGTTCGCTTAGTTTATCTAATTCCTGTCATACGGGCTTTATTTACAACAATTTGAATGTTTTTGAGGCATCTGACGTATTTTGACGACTAGAAATTCTATGGCGGTTGTAATCTAATGTTTAGGATTTTCAAAACGGTTAGACGATAAACAATTTTTACGTAGCACAACTAACTTTTCTTTGCGTTTTCCTTATTTATAG
Source organism: Diploptera punctata (assembly GCA_030220185.1). Classification (NCBI taxonomy): domain Eukaryota; kingdom Metazoa; phylum Arthropoda; class Insecta; order Blattodea; family Blaberidae; genus Diploptera; species Diploptera punctata. The sequence goes on along the minus strand of JASPKZ010002677.1, from coordinate 227,967 downwards.
TCGCTTTTGACATGTAAGGTCATAGCATTTATTATTTTAATGCTATCAAATTGCGAATGTGATAAAACTGGTACTAATAACTAATTCACTGGCACTATCGAACCCGCAGATTCATAGCCACAAGGACATAAGTTCTCCAAAGATTCCTATCCTAAGCTAATGTTTTCCAATAGTTCATTGTATACTTTACTTCCCTCAACTCATTGTTAAAGATATCCTCCCACCTAATTATTGGCTTACCGACTGGTTTTCCTCTTTCATTCCTCGTTCGTGCCACATGTCCTGCCCATCGCAGTCTACGAGATTTAATTATTCGTATCACATTTAATTTCCTATAAAGTTTATGTAGCTACTGTCATGTAGTCTTCTCGATTCGCCTGTCTGTCTCTCTGTTTGGAGAAATAATTTTCATAAGAACTTTATTCTCAAATACTCGTAATATTTTTTCCTCCCTTAAAGTAAATGTCCATGTTTCATATCCATACAACTGGGAGAATAGATAAAACAGTTATTTGTAACGAAATTCCAACGCATTTAACTTAGACGATTGAGGAAAAACAATGAAACGTCATTAATGTTGGTTGGTACCGGAGGAGCACCTCACGAATACAAGTCTGAAACGCTGTCAATTTATAGAAATGTCTAACTTCGTGACGTCATAGAAGAATGACAATCGCGCGCCCAATGCCTTTTATTTATGTGGGCTATCTCTTAGCCTAAATATATATCAAATCATAGAACAATACGCAGTAATAACAAATAATTGGTTTTCACTGCGGCCCGGGATATTTAAATAAATTATATTTATGATTTGTTAAGTTTCACCAACCCCTAGAATCGGCTCTCTATTTCTGTATATGTTTGTGTGTGTTTATTGTGTTCATGTGAGAGTGAATATGTGTGTGTGAGTGAGAGAGTAGTCATCAACTTGACTATTTTAATACATTTTCACACGTATAAGATTATTGCCCAGTTATTACTATATGGATGCGAAACATAGACACTTACTTTAAGGGAGAAAAGAAGATTACGAATATTTGAGAATAAAGTTCTTATAAAAAATTTTGGATCAAAGAGAGATGAAGAGCTATGTGATTGGAGAAGATTTCATAACAATGAGCTACATGATCTTTATAGGAAACCAGTTATAATAAAACACTTAGTCTCGTTGACTACGTTGGGAAGGACGTGTGACTCGAATTTGGAATGAAAGAGGGGCATGGAAGCTTCTTGTAGGAAAACCAGAGGCAAAACCCCCAGTTGGTAAACCAAGAACGAGGTGAGAGAAAAACATTAACCATGATTTGAGGGCAGTAGATTATACCGGGGTTGATTGGAAAACATTAGCTCAGGATAGGTATGTATGAGAGGTTATGTCCGCGCGGCCATGAACCTACGGGTTCGATAGTGCCAGTGAGTTAGTTATTTAGTTCATAAAATGTTCACTAAAGCCTCTGTCTCTTTATTTTAATTTAATGATATTCCTCTATATGCACTTTTACGTACCCTACTTCACAGGGACTCGATCTGTCAGAAGAGAACTCGATACTCTGCAGCTATAACGGCTGGGGGACCCGACGTGCTACCTCATGTCACATCTACACTGGCTGGATGATTGTCTACCTCTGTGATTAACACATGTAGATGTGAAGCCAAGGGCCTTTTAGGATTATCACGCCATGGAGAGACACTTAACTTGTTTTGACCTCACTAGGTCAGGGAAGACTTCCCCATATGAGTGATCAGCTGAATATCAAGCCCACCTCCATGACAACATGAACATTTAAGACAACACATAATTCACTCACATATTCATACTGAACAAGGCGATTATTATTATTATTATTATTATTATTATTATTATTACTTACTCACACTTTAGCACTATCGAACCCCGTACGTTTCATGGGCGCCCACCGCGCGGACATAATCTCTCCATACATCCCTATCCTGAGCTAATGCTTTCCTATCATTCCTAGATAGAATCTACTTCGCTCAAATCATAGTTAATGTACTTCTCCCACCTCATTCTTGGTCTACCAACTGGGCGTTTTTTTTTCCCTCTGCTCTTTCCTACAAGAAGCTTCAATGCAAGTCTTTCATTTCCTATACGTGCAACATTGTTTTTTTTTTTTTTTGTGCCCATCGCAGTCTACGAGACTTAATTGTTCTTATTATATCTGGCTTCCTATAAATACCATGTAGTTCATTGTTATGAAGTCTTCTCCATTCACCTGTTTGTTCATCTCTCTTTGGTCCAAAAATTTTCCTAAGTACTTTATTCTCAAATACTTGTAATCTCCTTTCCTCCCTTAAAGTAGAGTCAATGTTTCGCACCCATATAATATACCTGGTAGAATAATAGTTTTATATATTTTCAGTTTAATGTTTTTTGAAAGGAGTTGGAACATCTAGATTATTATTATTATTATTATTATTATTATTATTATTATTATTATTATTATTATTATTATTACTATTATCATGACTAGATGATTTGGACCTTCAAATTTCCTGAAATTTGTCTTAGAGGTGCGTAAAATCCGTAAAAATTGCTTCACCCAGGAAATTTTTCTCGACTGGAGATCAAACCTGGGCTTACTGCTTACAAGGGATAAATGTTACTCCAAGTTCACATAAACCTTTTAAACTAATTCCGACGAATATGTTTCTCCACTTTAAATAACCCTCTATACAAAGCAATGTAATTACAGTATTGTAGATTTGCCTTGTCTGTACAAGTGTATAATTATAGCTTCATTCTTTATGTATTTATTACCACTGCCAGTAGAAACCGAGGTGTCCTTAAATTTTAACGAGATTTACTGTAAACTTAATTATAGCAATTTCAAGCACTTAGAGTGTTGGGAATATTATTATTAGCACATTCCGAAGGAATATAGTCTACATATTGAGGTTGTTATATAGAAAATATTTTTTTTTTAAATTACAAATCCTAATCGGTTCTAATTAAAAGGCACTGAAAATGATCTACCTCACTGGTATTGTCGATATCGGAGGTTGAGGTTTTTGGCCGTCCGGACATAAGCTCTCCGTATATTCCTATTGAGCTGTTTTCCGGTCTCCAATGAATAATTTACATCTCTCAAATGATGGTGTTATTCTCCTGCCTCATTCTTGGTCTAACTTCTGCGTGCTATGCCTCTGGTTTTCCTACAATAATTTTCTATAATGCCTCTCTTTTATTCCCCATTCGTGCCAAATTTTCTGCAAATCAGAGTCTAGAAACTTAACTGTTCTTATTACTTCTGGTTTCCCATAAATTATAACAAAAACTAATTCACATCTAACCTGGTTGAGTGGTAGGCAAGGCCTTAACTCTGCCTGATAAAACAAAATATTATTTTTATTATTGTCGTTATTCTTATTATTATTATTATTATTATTATTATTATTATTATTATTATTATTATTATTATTATTGGAAAATCTAGAATGGATAGAATACGAAATAAAGAAATAAGGGAAATAATGGGTGTGCAAGGGGAGCCAGACATCATAGTCATTATAGAAAAGAAAAGATTACAGTGGTATGGCCATGTCAAAAGAATGCCAGATCAAAGGTAGCCTAGAATTGTCATGGAATGGATCCCAATAGAGAGGAGGAAGAGAGGTAGACCGAAGAAATCTTGGATAGAAGGGGTACAAACGGCTATGAATATCAAAGGATTGGAGGAAGATCAATGGATGGACAGAGAGGAATGGCGTTTGGTTTCCGAAAGACGGCGGCAGCTGCCATGATACCGGATTATTATTATTATTATTATTATTATTATTATTTTTATTATTTTTATCATTATTATTACTATTATTACTATTTCTATATATGATGGGTACAGTGGAAGAACGTGAAAGACTAGTCTTAAAACATTTTCTTTCAAGCGCTCCTTTTCCACTAGCTAAACCCAACTCTCACTCACCTAAGCACGCGGTGAAAAATTGACATATTTTCCCAACCTCGCATGCTAATATACTATTGTAATTTTAATATCTTGCAATATATTTATCTTTGCTGGATTTTTTTCGTTCTATTGTTGGAGTGTTTTCTGTTTGTGTCCATTCGGTGGACCAGCGTTAATGATAATTCTGGCATAGCTTGATTTACCACCCGCGTACAAAAAATATTTGAGGTGTTTCTTGTATCTTATGTTAAAGTTTCTACTTGTCCTGCCTGTATAACACTTATTACAATCTTTACGTGTTAGTTTATAAACCCCCCTCATTATTACCTGCCAACAGGTATAGCCTACGTATTAATTTTTATCTTATGAATCTTCACCTTGACGGAATTTGATATGAATTTTATTAATAAATACATACCAATGAGTTGGTTATTGGTAGATTTACCATCATGTTTCGTACAATGAAGATCACCATGTTTTCCGCTGTCGATTATGACTTTCTAAATGTACCTTTATTTGTAGTTATCCTGTCTGTGTATTGAACGCGGCGGTACAGATTCCCACAATAGACAATTGTCAGAGATACGAGAGTGTTATAATCCAGGAAGCGACGCTATGATTTTAATTAGCGAGATAAGTCGTCCATGTTTAATTAGCAACTGATTAGTGCGTTACGGTTCTTTTAAATTACAGGTATGATTATAATCATAGCAATATATCATCCGGCAGTCAGCCTGCACGATATTGATGTACTCTCTGCAGGATCCCTGCTATTTCTCAGCTAATGTGATGGGAAGTCGTGACGGCAACAAGGTTATACCACTTGGGAGGATTTCTTTTGACCGCTGCACAACAGTTTGAAGGAAATCGTATAGAAATGTGTCGCTTTAAAATATGTGTATATATATATATATATATATATATATATATATATATATATATATATATATATATCGGTCACTCCATGTGGGTTTCGTGGTGGATGAAACGGAGCTTGGTTAGGTTTTTCTCGGGGTTTCTCCCGTTTTCCCCTGCTACAAATTTCATTCCACCATTTCTCCACACTGATCTCACCCATTTCGTTTTATTTCATTCATCCGGCCCTATGACGGTACGTCGTTCACAGACCTCTATAAATATAGGTGCCTCATCTCATCTCTCGACCCGACCCTGAGTTGGACACGAGTTGAGAATATATATAAAGCCTCTATCAGTGGGGTGCATGATTTTTTTCGCGAAGGGACAGCAGAGTTATGAAACTGTCATGACTAGAGCGAGGAATTATATGAAAAAATATACAAAAATAATAAAATTGATAATTATAAATAATATCCTGAACTCAGGGTCGGGTCGAGGGATGAGAGGTCTGTGAATAACAAGTATACCGGCCGACCACATCTGACGCACCATCACAGAGGCAGATGAACGAAATTAAACAAAATTGATGAGTATGGAGAAATGCTGAAACGAAATTGTGACAGGGGAAAACGAAAGAAACCCCTAGAAAAACCTGCCCAAACTCCGTTTAGGCCACCACGAAACCCACATATAGTGATCGAGACTCGATCTCGGGCCCCCAGCGGTCAGAGGTGAGCGTCTAACCGCTTGCGCCACGGAACAAAATTCATAATTATTATACAAAAATATTACCAAGCTACTTTTAAAAAAAAAAGTAATTCTATTTATATACAGACTCCCATCAACATGCACTCTCTTTTGAGTAATGCTGAGAAATTGGAACTGGAAGTAAACTTCAATAACATTAAGTATATTGTCACACATAGAAATACGTTATATAATGGAAATGGACAGCTAATGACAATGAGGGAAATTTTGAATTTTCTGAATTCAAATAACTTTGAACAATAATTACAAACAGCAATAAGGTGCAGAAAGAATTAAACTTAGGCTTAATTCTGGAAATTGATGCTATTATGCATTACAGGGACTCTTGTTGTCTCAACTTCTCTTAAAAAAACATTAAACTGAAAATATATAAAACTGTTATTCTCCCAATCATTATATGGATGCGAAACTTTGACTCTTAGTTTAAGGGAGGAGAAAAGATACAAGTATTTGAGAATAAAGCCTTTAGACCAAAGAGGAATGAACAGATCGGCGAATGGAGAAATAAAACTATCTTTATGATAAAACCAGATATAATAGAAGCAGTTAAGTATCGTAGACTGTGAAGGGCAGGGCACGTGACAGGAATGGGGAATAAAAGGGAGGCATGAACATTCCTTACAGGAAAATCGGAGGTAGTGCCCAGTAGGAAGACCAAGCATTGTGTGGGAAATTTAGATTATACATGATTTACGGGAAGTAGATTATATAGGGGATGATTGGAAAACATTAAGCTCAGGATAGAGATGTATGGAGAGTTTATGTCCGCGTGGCCATGAACCTATGTGTTGTATAGTCTGAATGACAATAAATGTTGAGCTCACTGTCTTCTTGATGTGACCCATGAGTAACAGAGATGAATATAAAATTAAAATGCAGCATATAAGGATTATATGAAAGAGATTGCGAATATTGTCTGACCTAAGACAAGGTCACAGTGTTGTGGAAAATTACAGCTGTCAGTAATATTTTACTAGTAACGGCGTTTGTATCCCAATATGGCAGTCCTATTCCATTATGTGTGATTTGCCATGTGTTTATTAGTTTCGAATAACATGTCATTGGTTATCAAATTTATAAATAAATTAATTTTGAGAATTTTCCTCGTCATTGAGGGTTTTCTCCAACCAACCTTAGAATTAACATGAGTTTAAAAAAAATACATAAATGTCTACGGACTTATAGACCATTAGTTTGTAACAAACATTTACAAATGTCCCTTTTCCTTAGGCTGCTTGTTCGTTTACGATAAATCCATTGTTTCCGAGGCTTAAGATTCGTTTTTTTTTTTTTTTTTTTTTTTGCATTTATATTTTTGACGATGAGCGAGGAGCTGGCCCACACATCAACCTCCAACCTGAAGAAACGGGTTGTCTTCCTCCATTGTATGATGATGAACCAACACCAAACTACAAGGCAGCAATACCTGTAGGGGTTGATACTCCTCCCCTCACCTTTTTTTTAACCTGGCTTGGGACAGGCTTCGGCGGGTATATCAATGAATAACACGAATATTTAATAGGAGGGTCTATTATAATTTCATTAATTTCGATTTTTAGCGAATTCCGAAGGAAGGAACGTTGATCTCATGGAAATATAAAAAAAATGCAGATCTTCACCGTTCTTATGTAATAGATCTAGTAGTCACCGAAAATGACTGTGACCAGTATGCATATACGAGTATTAGATAATTTAGTTCTTAGGAATATTTTTGGTCGGATGGAGAAGACAGAATAACACAAGCTACATGATCTTTAAAGGAAACCATATATAATAAGAACAGTTAAATTTTGACTGCGATGGGCAGGATATGTGGCACGAATGAGGAATGCAAGAGGGGCATGGAAGCTCCTTGTAGGTAAAGCAGAGGGAAAGCGTCCAGTAGGTATACCAAGAATGAGGTGGGATAAACATTAACCACGATTTGAGGGAAGTAGAGTATTTAGGGATGTTCGGAAAATATTGGCTCAGGATAGAGATGTATGGAGAATATATATCCGAGCGAACAAGAACATACGAATTCGATAATGCCAGTGAGTTAGTTATATATTAGGGTGTTCCTTACTTTCGAGTTTTCATATTTCATTCTTGCACACCTCTATTTTTTTCCTTTGATTGTTAAAATTAATTTAAAAGTTCATTTTGTTTAAATTTAAGATGAGTAACCGGCTCTATTGAGCTACAATAGGCGCGAGATTAAAAATAAATATGCATAAAAATAACAATGGTTTATGATGTTAAAAATTAATTTAATTAAAACAGTTTATATTTTGAGATGTGTATTGATTTATTTCCCTTGCTTAAGACAATAGAAAAATAAATAAACAATATTCTTGCTTTAAGTATCTTTTTAATATTCAAGTCCATTGTGCGGCACAGGATATATTAATTTATTGTAATGAAATTTGATACACTATCAAATTTGGTCAAAATAGGGAAAAATAGAGGGCGTGCGTTGAAATCAGATGACATTTCAATTATATACCTCCAAATGACGACGACTATAATATACGTGTATAGGACAACATACAAAGATGGTACTTTATTTTTCGTAACTAAATTCGGCATTAAATTATTTTTTGTACCTTGTATACTACCCCTCCTCTCAACTATATGTTTATATTTAAAAGTTTTTGTTGATTTCACTCTAGGCCTTTCCAAGCATGGAGTTGTAGTAGTATTGAATTACTGTATTGTGTCTATTGAGGTTTTGCTCATTAGGCATTTTTCGCTGAGAATGTTTGTATTCTTGGTCTCCTTGGTAATTTCGATTTCTTCTAAGATGTTAATGTTGTGTCTGTTGTTCTCAATTCATTATCAATTACCAAGGAGACCAAGAACACAAACATTCTCAACGAAAATATGCCTAATGAGCAAAATCCTCTAGTAGACACATACAGATAATTCAATACTACAACAACTCCAGAAGATGAAGTATGCTTCGAAAGGCCTAGAGTGAAATCAACGACAATTTTGAATAATATTAAGGAAGACGGTACAAAAAAATTATAATTTAACATTGTTATAACCTCAACGGTATAAAAAACAATCATGAACTTAAAAGTGTAGATAAATTCGGTATGTTACTTAAACAAAACGAGATTCGTTAAATCTGACAAAATATTTGTAAGTAATCAATTGATTTGGCGTTTAACTTATGAAAATAAATTTTCCTATAATTAAATAAAAATAAAACTGTTGAAATTTTATACGATTTTCATATTCATTTAAATACAATTCTATAGCTGTTTCAGTACTCTTGTACCTTCTTCAGACGAATACATGGTTTACAAATTAATTTTGTTATTATATATGTCGGCCGCGGTGGACTAGTGGTTATGCTCCTTGCCTCTGGTCCCGAGGGTCGTGGGTTCAAACCGGCCGGGGTCGATGGATTTTTTAGACGGAAAAATCCAAGGAGCAAGTCCTCCGGGAGGGACTTTAAGCCGTGAGTCCCGAAATATGAAGATTTTCAGGCTCGTAAAAAATCCTTAAGCCCGAATGAAAAGGCCTCTAGCAAACTTTACCGAATTTTCCCGTCCTAGTACTACCTTGGTTTCCTAGATGTCAGTATGAGGCGGAACGCTGACCACGGACCAGTCAAATGACATCTATACGAAAACAAGTGTAACTAAATTAGTATGGTTCAAATTCTTCCCTGTAGGGGGAGAGCGCCTAAATCTCTGTAAAGGGAAAACAAGGTCTTACAAAAAAAAATATATATATACACTCCAGTACCGTACATAACAAAAGAAAAAATCTAGATTTTTAGAAATTGTCGAAGAGCAATAGGCTGTTAAATTACCAACTGGATTTAAATGTATCACCTCTTTTAAATTTTTAATAAGAGAATGTTTCTTAAACTGTGTTTATTTACATTCAGTTGCATAGTTACAGTTCTTATGTACTGGATTGTATATATAATATATATATATATATAGTAACAACATTAATTTGTAACCATGGTATTCATCTGAAGAAGGTACAAAGTACTGAAACAGCTGTAACGAATTTGTATTAGAATAAATATGAAAATCGTATAAAACTTCAACATTTCATTTTTATTTAATTAATAAAATGTTAGTAAGGTTTTACCTTATCCCCGAAATTTAAAAATCGCTCTAGCAGCTGTCATTTTGCCTTCTCGTAAAAAACATTCTTATTGACAATATTATATTACAATGTTGGAAAGTGATTTTACAGAAGCGAGGAAGATATTAAAACCGAGCGACGAGGTTTTTAATTCCCTAAATTCTGTAAAACACTTCACAAACATGCGTTGTACATTATTCTTTGCACGATAGTGTTTTGAAAACAATAAATAATAGTAAAAAATATATTTGTTGGAAATATTTGCGTTCATTATAAACAACTGACTAACGTTAACAGTCTGGCCAATGTTATACGGTAAATGCCGAAAATAATTCAGTCGAGACTACAGCAGGCCGTGATATCAATCAGGATAAAATGGCAGGAAGTACGAATGTATTGTTTTATATCGTTTCAATAAAGTTCAGTTCATTTAAAATGCAGTAATTTGTTTCGTATAATGTATATTAACACTACCTTTTGGTTATATTTTTGTATATACATTGTACCATGGAAGCTTCTTGTAGGAAAACCAGAGGGAAACGCCCAGTTGGTAGACCAACAATGATGTGGGAGAATTGCATTAACTACGATTTGAGGAAAGTAGATTATAGAGCGAATAATTGGAAAACATCTCTGGATATGGATGTATGCAGAGCTTATGTCCGCAAGCTTATGTCCGCGCGGCCATGAACCTACAGGTTCGATAGTGCCAGCGAGTAAGTATATACATTGTACATAGTATACATAAATGGCAGTTGTTTTACTTCCCGCACCCAGATCATTTGTAATATTACAGTATAGTTATTTATAGGCTGGCAACCCGGAAACTTAGGAAATTGAACTTTCAATCATGATCGCCATTGCTGTAAGTACGGCAGAACGTACTATCGTGCAATAAATAAATATTCCATAAACCAGCAAATTCGGGCCATAAATTCGACTCGCTGAGGAATTCGTTTAGTTGTATTACATTTTAATTAATCTCATTTGAATCTGTTTTGATTAGGTCAGTATCGACTTTATACAGAAAGTGTTAAGTGATAACTGTTATCGAGTGTCAAATCTGTTGGATGTGGCTGTGTTGAAGTGACAGTGTTAATGTGAAACCATCCCACAGCTGTGGTGCTGAAAGAGAAATTAGAAATGTTGTGTGCGGGCCAGTGAATGTTACATAGTGAGAGTTGCAACAACTAGGATGGGCACTGAAGAATGCAGTGATGACCGTCGTATTCCCAGCAACACGCTGGAAACTCTCCGGGGCATTCTCATTTCTTCTCTCTCCAGGGAGAACCTCGGTAACATCGATGTTCAGACATCACTGAGTCGACGTAGAAAAGTTACCTTCCAGGAATTTCATCATGTAGACGTAGACGGTGAGTGTCCGGAAATTGTCTATATCCTCTCTTTCTTCAACACTTCGTGCTTATGTTCGTACCAGCCATTTCACGTATATTATGTCGGAAATCTCATTTGGCTGTTACAGTGTTGCCAAATTTATATTTTCTTTCTGGATTTATTTCAGTGATTTAGCAACAAGACGAGCAATTGTGTCAGTGTCCTGGTACTATTTCTTTTTCAAAATGGGAGACAGAAGGAAGGAAAGAGAGAAGTTATTCTCTCTTTCTTTCTCTCTCTCTCTCTCTCTCTCTCTCTCTCTCTCTCTCTCTCTCTCTCTCTTTCATGTATAATCTGATACCGAGATTTGTATATGTATATCTTATCAACTTTTAATATAAGTGGGTTTCGTGGTGGACGAAACAGAGCTTGGGCAGGTTTTTCTCGGGGTTTCTCTAGTTTTCCACCATTTCTCCATACTCATCTCACCCAGTTCGTTTCAAATCTTTCATCTGCCCCTGTGACGGTGCGTCAGGATTGGTCGGTCGGTACCCTTGCAGTTCACAAACCTCTATAGGCCTAAATATATGGGCTTTATCTCATCTCATTCCTTGATCCGACCCTGAGTTGGACATGAGTTGAGAATATTTTATTTATTCCATTCATTCATTTTCAGAATTTTCCTCATCATTGAGAGTTTTCTCCAACCAATCTTAGTAGGCCTACTTAACATGGATTTAAAAAATATATAAATGACTACGGACTTATAGACTATCAGTTTGCAACAAACATCCATAAACATTCAAACATTTATTATAATAATAATAATAATAATAATAATAATAATAATAGTAGTAGTAGTAGTAGTAGTAGTAGTAGTAGTAGTAGTAGTAGTAGTAATAATAATAATAATATGCATCCATAGTAATTCTGCTCGTGGGCAGGTCTTGCACTGCAATCATAGCATTTTCATGCTATGCTTTGCAGCTTTACTAGGGAATTATAGGCGTGGTAGCTTCCCGTTGTTTTACAGGTGAGGACAAACCCGAAAAAAACCTCACCCAGGATCCTGTCCCGACCGGGAATCGAACCCTGGCTCGCTGCGTGACAAGGTAGCGCGCTACCTCGAGATCACAGCGGTGCACTTGAACATATATATAATTATGTTTTTTATAAACAGGTTTACAATGTAATAAAACATCTTCCTGTGACCACAGATTTTTACATTTTTATCTTCTTTCTCCGTTCTTCTTTATATTCCCATTCCTAACTCCCTCATGCCTCTTCTTAACTACGAGTATGCCTCTTCTTAACTACGAGTATGTTAACAACTTTTAATATGATAATACGTAATAATAATAATAATAATAATAATAATAGGTCTATATAATATTCTCAACTCGTGTCAAACTCAGAGGGATGAGATGAGATGAGATGGGCATCCTATATGTCTGTGAATGACAATGGTGCCGGCCGATCACGCCTCTCGCACCATCACGGGGACAGATGAATGAAATTAAATGAAATGGATTAAATGAGTATGGAAAAATGGTGTAGTGATATTTTGGCAAGGGAAAACGAAAAAAAAAAAAAAAAAAAAAAAAACCTGTCCAAGCCCCGTTTTGTACACCACGAAATCCATATGGAGTGACCGGGACTCGATCTCAGGACATCAGCGATGAGATGCGAGCGTCTATAATAATAATAATTTTATATACAGATGTTTAATCTTACACATTTCTGTGCTAATGTTTTATTTTCCTTCTCCATTCGTCTCTATCCATCCACACCATGCCCTCCAGTCCTCTTATTCTCATTCCAGTTCTTATTTCTTGCATCCACGAGTTTCGAGGTCTTCCTTTTCTTCTTCTTCCAGGTGGACAAAAATAATAATAATAATGACAATACTTTAATTTACTATCATTATTTTTCTTAAACATCTCAAATATAGGCCTATGTTACAATTATACATATAATATACACTAAGTAACTAACTCACTGGCATTATCGAACCCGTAGGTTGTTGGCTGCGCGAACATAAGCTCTCCATACATCCTTATCGTGAAATGCTTTCCAATCATCCCTGTATAATCTACTTCGTACAATAGTTAATTTTATTCACCCACCTCATTCTTGGTCTGCAAACTGGGCGAAAACCCCAGGTTTCCTACAGTAAGCTTCCATGCCCCTCTTTCATTCTCAATTCTGCCACATGTGCTACCTATCGCAGTATACGATACTTTCCGTAAACCGGGGTTACTTTCACTCGAGGGGCAACTTTGACAGAATTGGGGCTTATTTGACATTTTCAATTTCTTGTATGTTTTGGGCTATTTTGACAATGCAATGTTGTTGATAATTCCTTGAAGTCGCATGAATAATTGTTTTAAAAGCGGATGCTAATTGTTTGAGACACATCTGTATCACTTTCAACAGCAATTAATTGCCAGCAAGGATATCATTAAATTCTTAATAATCTCTTAGTTGATTTTCTGTGTGGAAAGGAGTTACCACGTTGGATAGAGACTATAAAAAGAAACCTGGGAGTCGTGTATACAAGATTTACCGTGATGAAGATCTTAAAAGAGCCCTTGAAGAAGTGAGAAGTGGAAAGTTTCCTCAAAAGCAGGCTGCAGAGAAATATAACGTAAAAAAGAACCACTCTTTTGTACAAACTCCGTGGTGATCATCAGGGAAAGCCAGGGCACCCCACGATTTTGAATCAAGAAGAGGAGAAGTTGATTTCTGGAACCTTAGGAACTGCTGCAGACTGGGGCTTTCCAATATCTAAGAGTGATATTCGCTCTGTTGTAAATAAATTTGTGGAAAAACAGGGCAGGGTTGTTCCACAATGGAAAAATGTCGGTAATATTCGGGAAATGATTTTGTTGAAAAGTTTGCTGCCAGAAATAATTTAAGCACTAGATTAGCTACCTCTATAAAAAAGTCAGGGAGCTGCTGTTGGGGAAACAGAAACCAATACGTTTTTCAATAACGTAGAAGATGCGTTGAAGAACACTAGGCCATCCCTGATATACAACAATGACGAAACAACATGACGGACGACCCTGGTGCTAAGAAGGTACTGGTTGCAAGAGGTCGGAACGCGTCGAAAGGGTCCAGGAACATTCCAAAGCTTCATTTAGCGTAATGTTTTTTGGTACGACAGAAGGATCGCTCCTCCCATCCATGGTTGTTTACAAATCAAAAAACCTTTAAGAGAATTGGACTGTTGAAGGCCCAACGGGAACTGTCTACAGGAGTAACTAATCTGGTGGTTCGATATGAACCTGTTTGAAGTATGGTTCTTTCAGATACTGTTGCCTCACATCAAAGAACACAAATCCGGAAAAGAAAATGTCATTGTTATAGTTCATCTCATTTCTCATCCGATGTGGTAAAAACTGCATTACAGCAAGAAATTATTTTACTGCTTTGCCACCCAACTCAACGCACCTCCTCCAGCCCTTAGATGTCGGAGTATTTGGTCGCCCTAAGAAGCATTGGCGCCGAATCTTGGACAAGTGGAGACAAGAATCTCGACGCAAGGGAGTTCTTCCTAAGGAACAATTTCCTATTCTTCTGAAAAGGTTGCTAGATGCTGTTTCTTTGAATGTGAAATACAATCATCGAAGTGCTTTTCGGACAACAGGGCTCTATCCCTTCAATCCTCAGTAAATTCTAAACAAACTTCCTTCAAACTCTGTGGACTCTGGAAGAATCCTGGGCACCAGTTTACTGGAATTCCTGCAGGAAGGAAGAGTTTTCAATAAAGAGAGACTGCAACATAGGATAGGGAAGAATGGGGTTGTGTCGTCAGGGACCAACATTATTCTGCAGAATATTCCTGGCAACAAGGAGAATCCAACAACTTCTGGTTCCCGGTATCGTCGGTGAGAATAGCTTCCAAAAAGAAGCCACATGTTGAAGATGAGAATCTCTGCACGATTTGTAAATGAAGGGTCCAGGGGAAAAACGATGAATGTCACATTAAACTCAAACTGAGATAAATGAATTTTAAGTTTTGAAACGCTATATCATTTCACTGTAAACATTATTTTCAAAGCCTTATAAAACGTAACCCATAGCTTCTTTAAACAGTTTTCGGCTTTTAAATGTTACTAGGGAACAGTACAAACACTAAGAATATGAAACCTCAGTTTTTGTGATTTTGTGACATTCATCGTTTTTCCCCTGGACCCTTCAAATGTGATTTCCGGTTTTACAGGGGTAAGGACTGGATTTGTTGTGTAAGATGCAAGCTCTGGGTCTGTGGTATGTGTAACAAAGGATCGAACAATTCTCAATATGAATGTGAACTATGTGAAGATGAGATGTGGAAATCTGTTTTTTTTCTACTGTTGTTTCAAAAATTCATGTTTTCTAATTAATTCCTGATTGTCTAATTACATTAATTATATAATTGTCTAAAACATGCAATATGCTTATTTAATCTGGAATTTTTTTTTTTTTTGTGTTCTGTTGCGTGTCAGAATTGATAAAGTAGTTTATTTTGTTAAATTACAGTTATAAAAACATTTGAAATAATGTTGTTTACAATAAAAATATTTTTAAAAAGATAAATTGGTGTCAAAGTAGTACCTACAGTGGGTCTACTTTGAATTACAGTGAAAACAAATGTGATGCCATGGGCAAAACAGACCTAAACAAAATTAATTGTGGTACTAAGTTCTTATTTGAGGAGAACAGTACCAAATGGAATTTGTAGGCTAAGGTTCAATTGGTACAATAAATCATACATTCAATTTTTTTGGCATAAATCATACGAGTTAGACCTTAAAACCTTCCAAATATGTCAAAGTAGCCCCGTTTTACGGTAACTGTTATTATATTTGTGGCTTTCCAAAAATATTAAGTAGCCCTATATCACAGTTATGAAGTCTTCTTCATTCGCCCGTCTGTTCATATCTATTTGGTCCGAAAATTTCCTTAAGAACTTTATTCTCAAATAATCGTAACCTTTTCTTACAAATTATAATTAATAATAAAACATAAAAAATAAGATCTTATTATATAAAAATACGTGTCACGTTGTTTGTCCGCGATGGAATCCTAAACTACTTAACCGATTTTAATAAAATATTGCACACTGTGTGCAATTTGATCGAACTTGAGACATAGGGAAGTTTATAACTAAATTTATAGTCGCATTATTTTTATTGCAAATTATTTGTTTATTATTTAACTAAGAGTTATAATTATCTGTGAGTTTCATACGATTCTAACATATGGCCGTGTAAGGTAATTGGTTTATTATTTAACCAGATGGCTGTGCTTTTTGTTGCAACCGCGAATTTCAATTGAATTACAAATATTGATTATTTCATAATTTAACCCTTTGCCCAGCTCAATGATTTCTACTAGTTAGCTGTGGAGAGAGATATTCATTTTGGGGTATTTAAATTTTAAATGTCTTCTCGACTATTTTAATTGAAGAATGGCATATGTGGAAATACACGCTATCTTTAAAAAGTGTGATTTGACTTTCTCTATTTCCTCTAGGTTTGCCTTATTTAGGTTCTTCCAAATCACTTCTATTCCATAGGTGATGATTGGTGCTATTTTTAAGCGGAAGATGGTCATTGCTGTCTCCAGGGATAGTTTACTCAGGCTTTTAATGCTGTTCGTTGCTATTCTGGCCGTTAAGGCGCGTTCTTTGATGTGCTTATCGAAGGTGTCGCCTCGGCTCTGCAGTGTGATCCCCAGATATTTGAACTGGTTTACATTTTGCAGTGGGTCTCCCTTATACCGAATGCAGTCATTCGCTGCGAGTCTTCCTCCTTTCCTGAAGGTCATTTTTACTGTTTTCTTCTCATTTATTTCTAGGTCGTTCTTTTCGGCCCATGCTACGAGTTTGTCGAACGCTGTTGGAGGTTTTTCGATGTCTTGGGATTTAATCACCATGTCATCAGCGTATGCCAAGATTTGGACGTTTTCTGTTTCTATCTCTGTGGGTATTTTTGCTGTTGCTATTATGAAGAGTAGGGGACTCAACGGGTCACCTTGGAGTACGCCGTTTGTCTGATCTATCTGCTCTGTTTTTGAAACTCCATTGTCTATCTGCACTTGGTTTCTGGAGAGGATGTTCTCAATTAATCTAGTTATTTGGTTTCTCCCTGCTGCTTCTTCTATTCTTATTATTATCAGCTGCCTGTTTAAGGGGTCGAAAGCCTTCTTGTAGTCTATGAAGATGGCATGTAGTTTTCCTCTCGGTTGTTCTAAGGCTATTTCGATGCTCTCTTGTAGACATTTAATTGCTTGTGTCGTCGATTTCCCTTTTACAAACCCGAACTGTTGTTCCGGTATGACGTGGGCTGTCATCGCTCTTAATCTCTCTGTGAGTATGCTGGTCATTATTTTTAGTGTTGTGCACTCTAGGGCTATTCCCCTGTATGAGTTTGGGTCCTTCGTGTCTCCTTTGGCTTTGTACAGCGCCTTCAGCGTTGCTATTCTCCACTTGTCCGGAATGCTGCCTTGCCTTTGGCATTCGTTGAAAAGCTCTGTCCAGGTGTCTGCGAGAGCTTGCTCTGTTTCTTTGGAGTGTTCGAAGGCAATTTCGTCAGGTCCGCAGGCTTTTCTGTTTTTCGATCTTGCAATGTGTCGTCTTACTTCCTCTCTGGTGAAGAGGCAGGATTTCTCCACTTCTTCTTTCCTTCGTGTGGTTTCTGGGCGTGTTTCATTGGCCTGCAGTACTTATTTAAAGTGTTTCTTCCACGTATGTATTGGTATATCTCTTGGAAAGAATGGCTGTTTAGGTGAGGTCACTTTATACCATTTTTCCTCTGCTTTTTCTATTATTTTTTTCTCTTCTTCCGCCTGGTATGTTTCTTTATACCTTTCCACTGTTTGTTTATAGGCACTCCTGGTATTTTGGTATTCTTGTAGGTCTTCGTGTGTTTTCGATAGTTTTAGCTTGTGGGGTGCTATGATCGCGGCTCTCCTCGCCCTACGTAGCATTCTTGTTTGAACCATGGCTTTGATTTTTCTTCTTTTCCATTCTTTCTTTACTGTCGCTTGTTTTATTTGTCCTTCTATTGCATCGACTGCCTGATTTATTTTTCCTTCTTTTATTTCTTCTGATGCCTTTTGTATCGTTTCTGTGTTAGTTTCTCTCTGTCAATCTTTCTCGATAGTTTATTTGTTGGTTTTCTGGAGTTTTTTTCTCTGTTGTGTGTCTTTTATATATATATGTCGATACTTACTGGTATATGTTTCCTTACTGGTATGTCTCTTCTTATCTTTTGGTTGGTCTTGTGGCTGTTTGTCAAGACAAGGTCGATTGTGCTGGCTCCATTTGGTCCGATGTAAGTGTATTCTTTCTCTTTGTTTACTAGAGTTAGCCCTTCTTTTTCTATATGACCGGCTACAATTTTAGTTTTATATGTGGGTGTGTCAATTCTGCAGTTAAGATCGCCCATTATTATCATATTGTCTGTCCTGTTCGTCTTGCTTAGTGCCTGGCTTATCTCCTCCCGGATTTCTTCTGCCTTGTGTTCTGGCTGGAAGTAGACATTTAGTACTGTGCATGTGTTTGTCTTTACTAGCAGCGTGTTTTCTGATTTTTGAAGTATCTCGAACGGCGCTAATTTTGGTTTTATTAGCATTGTTATCCCTCCTTTAGGTCTTCCTCTTTTCCCTTGGCTGTTATATGAGTTAATTGCGTAGACATTTTCCGTGCTCCATTGGGTTGTTAGAAATGTTTCTGTGAGTGTTATTATATCATATTCGTCGAAAAAGTCTTCTGGTAACATGTTGAGTGCATTTCGTAGTCCTTCTATATTCCACAGTAGTGTTTCTAATTTTTCTTCCTGTCCTGGTTTTTACAGTGTGTTCTCCGTGTTTCGTTTCGAGGAGAGAAAAAGTTGTTTCCCGTGTTTCGTTTCGAGAAACGAAAGGGCCGTACAATTATTCCTTCGGGCCAGAAAGTCGGGTCTTCGGCGCTTTTGCAGTGTTTTAGGGCTATTCCAACCTTGAAGGCCTTGTTTCTTCCCATTGCGGGTAATTCCTCCACTTCTATTTCGCCGTCGATGTCGTTACTCTGTAGATAGTCGTATATCATCTCTGGAGTCGTGGAGTTGCGCAGCTTTCCTATATAAAGCCATGCCCTTTTTTCGGCCGCTTGCAGTTTGCTTTCCTCTCCAGTAGCTTGTTTTGTCCCCGTTATCGTCTTTCTTGTCGACTGCGGGCGTCCTTCCCTTGTTGTTTGTGAGTAGGATTTCTTCTTCTCTGCTTCCTCTTCTCTTTGTCTCTGTGTGTCTCTTTTGGTTGCCTTTGTTTCTAGATTATCTTTTATCATCCATTTTATGTCCTCTAGCATGTCCTGTATCTGTTTGTTTACCTTCTTTATAATTTTCTCCTCAATGTCTTCATTTGACAGCGGGGAGGTGTTTTGTATTTTACGATTTTTGCGGTCGTCTCCTTCATTATCTTCTGTTTCGCCCGGCGGTGTGCGTGTTGTGTCATATACTAGTACTGGTGTGTTGGAGTCGCTCCCTTCTTTCTGCCGACCGCCGTCCGGGTTCCGCTTCTCATCGGTAGATGTCTCCGCTTGCTGGCTACTGTCGCTGTTGCTCGGTGTTTCTTGTTCTGCGTCAACAGATGTCGCTAGTTGTCTTGGCGTTTGGCTGTCTTATCCCTCGGTGTTCTCTCTCACATTTTTCGATATGACCGTTTTAACCTCACTTTGTGGTTCACTTATCACTTCGTTTATGGCGTGTTTTGCCGTTTTAATTTCTGAAAAAAACAGGTTCTGATGTCACTTACCGCTTTCAGAATCCTCTCCTTCATTTCTTTCTTGATGTAACCTCCTATTTCCACTATATTTTGTATGCTTTTAAGCGCGTCTTCCATGCGGTCTTCTACCATGTCCGCCATCTTTTTCCAACTATACAATGGTTACAGATGAACCGTTACAGGTTTTCAAAAAGGGTTCGGTACACAAAGAAAATACCGTTAAGATCATCATCATCATGAACAAATTCGTTTTAGGCCATGTGGCCTGTACGGTAAACCTAGCGAAGATGGTCTTGATCTTACCGTTAAGAAATTTACGAAAATGTACAAAGTAAGCCTTGTTGCCACTTTTAATGCATTCCACAGATACCAAAGTATCACAAAAATAATAAAATTTTCCAAGAAAATATATAAAAGTAGAAATACAGCCCTTTTATAGTCTACTACGCTTTGTTAGCAACAAAGCACATTCAGTACGTTCTACTACGCTATACGGGGCAAAGGGTTAAGTGTGTTTGTGTTTATTTTATTTTCAATCTATTCATAATAATATTAATTTCGTATGTAAGTATTAGTTTTAAGTAATCTGGCTGAAAGACAGCAACTTTAAATTTAACTGGACCGAGAAGGGGCATTGGACAATATGGCGAATCAGTTCTAGAGACCATGAATGATAAGATATCAAGTGAATTTCCGCAAATTGGTATAGGCATATGTGACATAAATCTTACACTTAAGAAGAATGTCAATTTAAAAACATATGAAGGTCCCAAGGAACGGAATAACAGAACTGTAAGTAAGTCTGTTAGTTATAATAATATGCCTAATATTACAGAAACAATCTCCATGCCTCAATTAAATGCAAAACAAGATGACTATAATATATCACAAGATGATATTACTATACAGAGACTTCTTGATGATGATGATGATGAGAATCCAACTGCCAACAAGTTCGTAGAAAAAAAAAACGAAAGTATAATGAAATCAGCAAGCCTCCTCAAAATATTCCATCAATAAATGTATATAATCCTTTTGATACACTTATGGATGATACTGAGAATGCAGACAACATAAATTCATATCAATCAACAAAACCACTTCCACATAAACCATTATATATATATATATATATATATATATATATATATATATATATATATATATAAAACAAAGTTGGGTTAGTTACACTATTTGTAACTCAAGAACGGCTGGACCGATTTTTATGATCTTTCATTTGTTGGATTTGTTTCCGCCCGAATAGCAGATAACTATTAAAACATCGGACAAATTAACGTAAAAATATTTAAAGGCGATACGACGTTCGCCGGCCAGCTAGTATATATATATATATATATATATATATATATATAAATATATATATATGTGGCATGATAAAAATAAATGCCTGGACGGGATTCGAACCCGGAATGAATATATATCAGCATAATTATACGAAGTACAGTTTACAATAATTATACATAAAAACGATCTAACTCGCAGGCATTGTCGAATGCTTAGGTTGATGTCCGCCTACCGACTGGGCATTTTCTCTCTGGTTTTCCTACGATAAATTTTCATGCCCCTCTTTCTTTCCCCATCAACAAATAAAAGTAATCAATGAAAAATTAGGATAGAAGAAACGATTATGTCTGCTGGATTATAACATGTAGGGAAGGCTTGATATCATTCTATGCTGGGGAAAAAAAAAAAAAAAAAAACTTACAGATGCTTCTTACGCATAAAATTCCTATAAAATCATCTCTCATTTTTTTAGAAAACGAGTTTTCGAATGGAATGCAGGGGTGGGAAAGAAACAGCACTAACAAACGTGACGTAGTTAATCTAAATAAGGCGTGAGGGAGATAGTTGCACTGGCCCCATTCGTCATCATTGGAATTCTTGTATGATGTGGTATGGCAGTCCTCAAGGAAACTTTCACGTATTAGCTCGAGGTAAACTTTGGCCTTGGCAACTCTTGCGCACACGCCATTCATTCCTCATTCAGGCATTGCACATATTCTTATCTGCAGCTGATGTCATTGTGTGTTTCGCAATAGGTTAAATTCTTTGAACTATTCTTGAATTTATTAAAAGACGGAATTAAAATCGAGAAAAATACCAATTTATTTCTGCCTATTCCTTCCTTCTTTCTTTCTTTTTATTTATTCATCCTTACTTTATTTTTTCTTTTTTACTTATTTATTTTTTATTTCTTTCTTTATCTATGTCTTTATTTATTTATTTATTTATTTGTTTATTTATTTCTTTGTCTTCCTTTTTTTATTTATTATTTATTCCTTTTTTATTTCATTCTTTTTTTTTATTTCTAGTCTTTCTTTCGACCAGCCTCATGGGCTAGTGGTCAGAGTCCCTGACTATAGTATATGTAGTCCCAGTATCGATTCCCGATCAGACAACAGGAAATTGTTTCTTAAATGAAATTACTTATCTGACCTCCCATTGACTGGATATAGATTAAATTATTAGGTTTAATGACTCTAAAGGCGCTTGGTTATTGTTAATCACATTCTGTATAATATCATCGGGGTAACTTAATTCAGTCTTCCAGGAGCCCCACTTAAGAAGTCGGGTACAATTCCGCCATCCCAGGAGAGAGTACCAGAAATGTCGAAAAGACAACCTGACGGCATTGGTAAAAAAAACTATTCTTTGTTTTTGCTATCATTTTTCCTTCTTTCCTTTTTTCTTTAATTTTCTTTCTCTTTATTGCTTTTGCTTAATTTATTATAAGTATTGTCGCGCGAGTAGCGGTGTTTTTGCAAGGACGAGTTTCTCGAAATTAATTTCACAAAATGTTAACAGGAAATTTCCAAGTTTTTTAAATTTATTTTTTATTTACTTCGCAATATTTCACCGCATTCACACAAATAAAATTTGCTGCTATAAAAGTATCTTCTTCACCATTTAATTTGTAACAAGATCTTCACACTCGCTGATGGCTTCACTCACACATCTAGGGCCTGCTTGTATGCACACTTAGGTCACATTTACTCGTCCACAATTCGGACACAACTGGCCGCCAGAACCACGTACTTATATATTATGCGAGTATAAGAACAATGTGTAATCCCAATCCAGACTCCTCGAATAGGAGATCCGAGACACCGATTCTTCCAGAATGTAGGTATAGACACATATGGAAGTTTCTCTGGGGCCCAACGATGCGTGAGTCTCCGGCGCATAAATCCTCTTCAGCCATATACGTAAGACGCGATCCGACCCTCTGCGAGGTCTATGAATTTCAAAGCCGCCTGTACAATGCATCAGATTATTATCGTTGTCCACGATATAACATGTAATAAAAAACAATTACGTCTTGTTGATTGCGATGGTAGGTCATATGGCACGAATGGGATAATGAAAGGGGGGCATGAAAACTCAATATAGTACACCAGGGGCAAAGCGCCCAGTAGGTAGGCCAAGAAAGAGGTGGGAGAATAACACTAACCCTGATTTGAGGGGTGAATTATGCATTGAATTATTTCAAAATCTTTCTTCAGGTAAGGAATGTACGGAGAGTTCATGCCCGCTCAGCACGGACCTCTGAGTTCGATAATATCAGTGAGTTTTTAAATTACAAGGCTAATTGTTGAAGTTATTCTCGTATTGTTTTGAATTAGTTAATTGAATCTACTCTTCGGAGTGTTAAAAAGTAAGATTCGTTATCATAAAACATGGAAATAGCAGCAGTTAATTTGTAGAATTGCTAAGAATTCCTCGCGTGCTGTGTTCGGTTGTATGTTTGCTTCAAGGGCCATACTTCGTAATGCAAATGTTGCTAATCATAATGAGTTTTGATTTCAGTCCAAGGTCAAATGTATATCACATATTTCATTGTGTCTTACGCAAGACTTGCCATTTTTCTCTGCTTTTTATTTTTTCTTTTTCCTTCATTTTATGTTTTCTCGATTTAGTGAACTCTGAAAAAACGAAGGTTGTTATCTTGTTAAGATAAAAAAGGTACATATCTTTATAGCGGAGGTGGCCCCGACCTTGTGAACTAATCACTATTTTGGGAAGGCCCTCCATGTTCTTGTGTGGTCAGAAAGTATGTGTGTGATCCATAATTAAAATCCCTCTCCCGACAGGTGTCACTGTAAGCGCCAGGTGGTTCAACCAGTAGTAATTTGTGTTATACCTTGAAGGTTCCAGCCACGTTGGCTTTGCCCTTCTTCCCAGTTTTTCAAATGTTAAAAAAAATTGGAGAGGGAGAGGATAACCTCTCCCCCTGAAGACAGGAATTAAATCGAAAATACACTGTGAACCTCATTTATTAATTATATAATTTTTTAAATTTATTATTATAAATATTTTTGTCGTTTTATTAAGATTATATACATTTTTATAAAATTATTCGGTTTGTTCTGTAGATAAAATGATGGCGTGTGGCATGTAAAAGTACTAATAAGGCGAGACGTTAATGGAATGGAATAAATACAGGGTGTCCCATTCAAACCTCCCACTTTTTAATTAATTATTTATAACTAACAAAGTATGCGGAATTATGAAATGAGACCGGTATTAAACGAAACAGAAACTCAAAGAAATTTCATTTCCACACATTGCCTCACACTAAAACACTATGTGCACCATTAGTAGCACGAGCAATATCAAGTCTGTATTCGATTTCATGCCACGTTCTGTCAAACATGTTCATTGATACTGTTGCAATTGTGTCAAGGATCTTGTACTGAAGTCGCAAACACACGGACTTTTACACACCCCCAGAGAAAGAAGTTCAGTGGAGTGATGTTTGGCGAACGTGGTGGTCAGCAAATTGCTCCGCTGCGTCCAATCCACCTATCTGGGAGGGATTGTTTGAGTGAATTCCGAACATCCAGACTGCAGTGCTCCAGTGTGGTGGGGCTCCATCTTGCTGAAATATTACTTGGGGTTGCAGATCAGCTACTTTGGGGTACGAGAACTGTTCCAACATGTCTTTGTATACCGGGCCAGTTATTTACTTCCCATCCAACATGTCTTCGTATACCGGGCCAGTTATTTACTTCTCATGGAAGAAAAAATGACATATAATCCTGTTCATCGTCAGGCCGCACCAAACGTTTACTTTTGGACTATCCCGGACGTGCTCACGGTAGACGTGTGGATTTTGCGGTACCCCAGATCCTTACATTGTGCCGATTAACATATCCTGATACATGGAACGTTGCCTCGTCAGAAAACAAGACGTTTCCAAATAATGGAGGGTCCTTGCCAATACGATCCAGCATTTCAATAGGGAATGCCTGTCGCCGTGGCCTGTCATCTGGCTTTATCTGTTGAACAATTTGCACCTTGTAGGGGTACAAACGAATCTGCTGATGAAGCACTCGATGCACGCTGATCTCGGCACATTGAACTGCCGCGCCGGGAAGCTTGGCGAATTGATTTTTGTGGACTTCTCTGAAATACTGCTCTAATTTCTTCAATCTTTTCTTCTGAAACACGTATACGAGCACCTCCTGATTCTATTTTAACGCTTCCAGTCGCCAGAAACTTCTCAATCTCTGCATACCAGAAAACAGTTTGTGCTCATCGCTGAGGAGTCGCCATTTTGTTTTATGTCATTAACATGCGACAGATGAATTAACTGCAACAATGAAAACAAAAAATCTTTGAGTTTCTCTTTCTTTTAATACCTACCGTATTTCATAATTCCGCATACTTTGAGAGTTATGATTAATAAAATGTGGGAAGTTTGAATGGGACACGGTGTATAACTTTATCGATCAGCAGAAAGCCCGAAAATTTAGGACTAATTTATATATATGTGTGTGTGTACATACGTAGGTACATAGGTCTGTGTGTGAGTAAAAACGCTATAGTGGCCACAATTCTTAAACTAAACTTGGCATTCAGCAATAAATTAATATATATATATATATATATATATATATATACAGGGCAAGTCAAAATGTTGTGCAGGTTTTCAGAAATTTATTATGTGAAATGTAATGAACATATAATATTGTGAGACATATTGTATGAAAGGTAAACTCTCAAAGTTTTTTTTAAATATTCACAGATGTTCTATGTGAGCGCCTTTGTTACACGACAGATGTCAAGCCGATATTCAATCTCCTGCCAAACTTCTGTAGCAGTCCGCGGTCGATATCAGCAATGACTGCTGTGATGCGGGCACGCAGTTCATGCAGTGTTGTTGGAAGTGGTGGTACGTAAACATGATCCTTTACAAGACCCCACATGAAGAAATCACACGGGGTTAGATCTGGTGAACGAGGTGGCCAATGAATGAGTTGTTGATCACCCTGAGATGCACGGCCTATCCAGCGTTGTGGTAAAGCCGTATTCAAATGGTCTCGAACACTGCCATGGTAATGTGGAGGGGCACCATCCAACTGCAGAATGAAATCTGGACTATCCGCTTCAAGCTGCGGAAGGAGCCATTGTTTGTAGCATATCAAGGAAAACATGTCCGTTCACAGTACGTTCATGAAGAAAAAGGGCCCATAAACCTTTGCATGGGAAATGGCACAAAAGACATTCACTTTCGGAGAATCGCGTTGATGTTCCAGAGTTGCATGGGGGTTACCAGTTCCCCAAATCCTTACATTGTGTCTATTCACTTTTCCTGAAAGGTGGAAAGTCGCTTCATCACTGTAAACTACCCTCTCATGGAACTCATTCTCTTCCATTAATGCGAGAAAATCAACACAGAAGGACGCTCGCAAAGCATAATCGGCGGGTTTTAAGGCTTGAACCAGTTGCAAGTGGTAGGGTTTCATCTGTAAACGTTTCCGGAGAATCCGCCATACAGTTTTTTGTGGTAGTTGAAGTTCTGTCGCTCCCGGTAGGTGGATTTCTGTGGACTCCGCACGAAGCATGTGCGAACGCGTTCGACTGTCTCTTCACTCGTCAACGGACGGCCAGTCGATTTTCGTTTACAGATACAGCCTGAATCCCTAAATTGTGTGTACCACTTACGAATGGATCTCCCATCCGGCGGGTCTTTATCGTATCTGGTACGGAAATGTCGTTGAACACTAGTCACAGAGTTGTTTAGATGGAATCAAGCACACAGAAAGACTTCTGATCCCCAGTCAACGCCATTTTCCTTTACTGCTCTGCTGTTGACATCTTGCGGGTGAACGCGGAACTTTAGAAGTGGACAACTAAACTTTGAGAGTTTACCTTTCATACAATATGTCTCACGATATTATATGTTCATTACATTTCACATAATAAATTTCTGAAAACCTGCACAACATTTTGACTTGCCCTGTATATACATATGCTAGCTGGCCCGGCGAACGTCGTATCGCCTTTAAATATTTTTACGTTAATTTTTCCGATGTTTTAATAGTTATCTGCTATTCGGGGCGGAAACAAATCCAAGATCATAAAAATCGGCCCAGCCGTTCTTGAGTTATAAATAGTGTAACTAATCCGACTTTGTTATATATATATATATATATATATATATATATAGAAGTCCCGGCCACGCGTTGCTGAGGCTAAGTTAGAGGTACTTTAAATTATGTTGTAGTAAACTAAGTGAGAAATCTAAATCAGAAAGTTTTTGTTTTACACAATTTTTTAGTTCTGGTACGTTAACTACACCCGGTATAAATATGGGTGGTGGTTTATGTGGAAGTGGTTTTGTTGATTGATATGAATTTATGTTGTCTGCGTTCTCAGTATCATCCATAAGTGTATCAAAATGATTATATACATTTATTGATGGAATATTTTGAGGAGGCTTGCTGATTTCTTTATACTTTCGTTTTTTTTTTCTACGAACTTGTTGGCAGTTGGATTATCATCATCATCATCATCATCATCATCAAGAAGTCTCTGTATAGTAATATCATCTTGTGATATATTATAGTCATCTTGTTTTGCATTTAATTGAGGCATGGAGATTGTTTCTGTAATATTAGGCATATTATTATAACTAACAGACTTACTTACAGTTCTGTTATTCCGTTCCTTGGGACCTTCATATGTTTTTAAATTGACATTCTTCTTAAGTGTAAGATTTATGTCACATAGGCCTATACCAATTTGCGGAAATTCACTTGTTATCTTATCATTCATGGTCTCTAGAACTGATTCGCCATATTGTTCAATGTCCCTTCTCGGTCCAGTTATTGTTAAATTAAAAAATTTAAATAAATATTGTTGTGTTGTTGCTTAGATGAGTTGGAACACAATTCATAATTTGTTAACATGTCTGAAGAAGGTACTGTGTACCGAAACAGTTGTCACTGAATTATATAATAAATATGAAAATCAGATAAAACTACGTTTTATTTTCATTTTAAATAAATTTAAATTAAGTTGCTGTCTTTCAGCCAGAATACTTAAAACTAATACTTACACACGAAATTAATATTTCTATCAATATATTGAAAATAAAATAAACACTGAACACACTTAAATTATGAAATATTCAATATTTGTAATTCAATTGAAATTCGCGGTTGCAACAAAAAGCACAGCCACCTGTTAAATAATAAACCACCGCCATCTGTTAGAATCGTATGGAACTCACAGATAATTATAACTCTTTGTTAAATAATAAACAAATAATTTGTAATAAAAAATAATGCGACTATAAATTTAGTTATAAACGACCGTAGGTCTCAAGTTGGATCAAACAGCACACAGTGTGCAAAATTTAATTCAAATCGGTTCAGTAGTTTAGGATTCCATCGCGGACAAACAATGTGACACGTAATTTATATATATATATATATATGTAACATCGAGTTTCCGTAGCCACGTATATCGGACGATTAGGAGTGAGGATTAACCTTAAAAGGAGAAAATTTAAAATCGCTCTAGCAGCCGCAGTTTTCGTTTTATCGCAACCAAATTTGGTATGTGTTATTTTAATTAAAGTGGGGGAAAGTTATTCTAAAATAAATAGTGAAATCCGACCATTAGAAATGGGGGTTTACCCGAAACCCAAGATTTAAAAAATCAATCTAGCAGCGGTCATGTTTGTTTTCTTGCAATGTAACTGTGTACCTTAAATTTTAATAAACAATATTTTTCATAAATCAGCAAAATTTAACCATAATTTCGATTTTCTCAGGAATGTTTCTTAGTTAAAGCAATTCCTGGCTTTCGGATTGTTTTCCTACACTAACTTTCTATCTCACAGACACTATGGAACCCATAGGTTCGTGGCCTATCCTGAGCAAAGCTTTCCGAATCATCCCCTGTGTATTTATTTCTCTCAAATTATGATTAATGTTGTTTTCGCACATCATTCTTATCCTATATACTGGAAGATTTTCCTTTGGTTTCCTATATACTGGAAGATTTTCCTCTGGTTTTCCTACAAGAAGTTTCCTTGCCTCTTTTCCATTCCTCATTGGAGCCCACATGTCCTGCCCATCGCAGTCTACGAGACTTAATTCTTCTTCGTCAGGCTCTACGACTTCCAGTGGAATGTCTTGGCCTTCTCAACCAGTTTACGCCACTTCTTCCTATCTTGTGCAGTGGATTTCAAATCAAAAATCCCCATCTCTCTCAAATCTTCAATTACGTCATCTTCCCATCGATCCTTGGGTCTTCCCCTTGGTCTTGTTCCTTGTGGCTTCCAATTCAAAATATCATTCGGCAATCTTCCCTTTGGCATTCTTAGTGTATGTCCAAACCATTGTAATCTTTTGGATTTGATGAAACTAACTATATTTTCTTTATTATTCTTGAGGTATAATTCGCATTCCTTCTCAACCTCCAATTTCCATTTTCCTTTACTGGACCTAGCACTCTTCTAAATATTTTCCTCTCAAACGTTAATAGTCTTTGTTTATCTGCTTCTTTTAGTACCCAGGTTTCAGCTCCATAACATATGATTGGTCTTATTATTGCTGTATATAATTTGAATTTAACATTTTTTGATATTAATTTGCTTTTGAATATATCGAAATTAGCAAAATATGCTTTATTCCCTTGCGATATTCTTGTTTTGATCTCTTCTTCAACAGTATTATTATCGTTTAGTATTGTACCTAGGTACTTAAAGGAGTTTAATTTGATCAATACAGTCACTATTTATAGTTAGTTCAGTCAAATTTGTTTTATTTCTCATACATCTTAAATATTTTGTTTTATTTAGATTGATTACAAGCCCATATTTTATACTTTCATTTTTCAATTTGTCAAAGGTTTCCAGTAGGGAATTTTTTGTTCTTGCTGTTATTATTACATCATCAGCATATGCAAGACACTGTTTTAGTCTTGTTGAAATATTTCCTCTTAGATCAAGTTGTTTTAAGACCATATCCATTACTATACAGAATAATGTCGTAGATAAAGGATCTCCCTGTTTGACCCCAGAGTTTACTTCAATCGCATCGCTGAGTGTGTTGCTACATTTTAATCTTACTTTGGTATCTATCAAGGTTAAAGCTATTAATTTTATTAGTTTTTGAGGTATCTCATATTCACTTAGACTTTCAATTATTTTGTTTCGATGTACAGTATCAAAAGCTTGGGAGTAATCAACAAATATATTATATAAGTTAATATGTATTCGTGACATTTCTCAAAGATTTGTTTCATTACAAAGATATTGTCTATTGTTGATCTGTTTGGTCTGAATCCTGCTTGGGCCTCACTCATTTTCCCATCTATTATTTCTAAAAGTCTATTGTTTAATATAATTGCAAAAATCTTGTATGCTATGTTCAAGAGAGTTATAGGTCTGTAATTATACATAACAGTTTATCTCCTTTCTTGAACACAGGACAGATAATTCCTTCATTCCAGGTTGTCGGTATTTCTTCTTTATTCCAAATATTGAGTATTAGTTTATGTATTTTTTGTTTTAATGTTCGTCCTCCATGTTTAATTAATTCTGGTGGAATATTATCAGGACCAGCCGATTTATTTGATTTTAAATTTTGTATAATATAACATAGTTCGTTCCACGATGGAGGTTGTATTGTTTGTGAGTTGGGAAAGTTTGGAGTTTCTGGTATAGTAATTCTTGTTTGATTATCTTTATGAAAGATTTCGGTGAAATATTCTTTCCATCTTTGAAGAATTTGTTCTTTTTGTGTTAGGATATTACCTTCATTATCTCTGCATAATAAAGAACCTGCTTTGTATTTTTGGAAACTCTTTACATCTTTGAAGAATTTCCTGGTTTCATTTTTCTTATAATTTAGTTCTATTGAATTGAGTTTCATATTAAGCCATGTTCGTTTTTTTTTCTTACATAACTTATTTGCTTCGTTCCTTTTGATTTTATAACTTTCTTGATTCATTCTTGTGTTCATTAGTAATTTTTTCTGCCTTGCTTCATTCTTCTGTTTTATGGCTTCTTTACATTCTTCATCCCACCATTCGTTGCGTGGTTGGACTTCTTGTTTCATTATGGTGACATTAGCTGATTCTTTAATTGCTTGTTGTATTGAGTTCCATTCTTCGTTAATATCATCTTTTTCATCTAATTTAATCAGATTTTCATATAACGTCTTACAATATCCTTTTAATTTAGCAGCATTCTGTAAATTATTTTGATTCCATTTAATATTTATCTCCTGTTTCTTTTTGTTTTTATAGATGGTTGGTAATGATTGTTTCATTATCACTTTCACTAAAAAGTGATCTGAATCTATATTTGGTCCTCTGAGGGATCTTACATCTTCTATCAGTTCATGTTTATTACCATTAGTCAGAACATGATCAATTTGGTTTATGGTATTGTTATCAGGTGATTGCCATGTACCCTTGTGTATTTCTTTATGTTGAAATTGTGTACTCATGACTTTAAGGTTGTTCACAGTTGCAAAATCACATAGCAGTTCACCATTTGTGTTAGTTTGTTCATGAAGGGTATGTTTTCCAGTTACTGAGCTGAATGATTCTTCTTTGCCTAATTTGGCATTGAAGTCTCCAAGCACTATCACTGTGTCGCTTGTAGGAATTTTGTCCATTACTTTTTGTACTACATTGTAAAAAATTTCTTTAGTTTCGATATCTTTATCTTCAGTTGGTGCATAACAATTTACTAGTGTAAAATGATTATATTTTCCCCTAATGCGCAGTTTACATACTCTTTCATTAATATGAACAAAATCTATAACATGATTCTGCAATTTCTTCATGACTAAAAAAACCTGTTCCAGCTTGTCCGATTTGTGTTTCAGTTCCAGAGTAATACAATGTATAATCTTGTTTGTTGATTATTCCGCTTTGAGCCCACCTTATCTCTTGTAAGGCTATTATATTGAGATTAGTTCTTCTGATTTGATCGACTAATTCTTGTAGTTTTCCGGGTTTTAATAACGTTTTGACATTCCAAGTACCTAACTCTAGTTTATTCATAGTCCTTTTTCTCTGCTGTGGTCGTCTTCTTTGCTTCTGTCCGGCTGTACTGTGTTGAGATGATGTAGCGGGAAAGTTTTTTACAGTGATAGGTTGCTGGCCTAACGCCCAACCCCCAGCTCGGAGGACCAGGTCATTTGATTTCGGGGTTCCGTCCCCTAGATCAGTTGCTTTCACCACAGCTGTTGAGCCTGATCTACCCATCTGGATTGCTTCTTAGTCTGATCACTCACCTTTGGCCTGTCCAGCTTGGGAGGCCCTACCTGTAGCTATGCTACTGCTGGCATAGCCCAAAGGATCATTGTGATTTGCAAGCACCCCCACCAACGACAAGGTCTTGCAATCCCTAGGGGGTGACGAGACTTAATTGTTCTTATTATATTTGGTTTCGTATAAAATCATATAAGCTCACTGTTATGCAAGTCTTCTCATTTCGCCTGTCTGTTCATCTCTCTTTGCTCCAAAAATTATCCCAAGAGCTTTATTCTCAATTATTAGTAATAGTTCTTCCTCCGTTAAAGTAAGAATCAATGTTTTGCATGCATATATAACTGGGAGATTATGGGTGGATCTTTGAACCGAAGTCTAAACCACGATTCCGGTTTTCCAATTTTTTTTTTTTTTTGTTTCCATAACACCTATGAAATAACTAAAATTCACAGATTTTGTTATGAAATTACAGACATGATTCAGATATTTGTTTTTGTAATTAACAGCCGTAGATTTTCAGTTTTTATGGTTGTTAAGGAAACAATTAAATAATGTTGAGTGATTCCGGGTTATGTGGCCGTGGTCCATAGTTGGTGTTGATACCAGACGTTTCGCCCTCAACTGCGCCCTCCGCAGTTGAGGGCGAAACGTCTGGTATCAACACCAACTATGGACCACGGCCACATTACCCGGAATCACTCAACATTACGATTACCGGCCGTGAAAGCCTGCATTCAACCAAACAATTAAATATCTGAAAACCACGGTCTTGGTTTAGATTTCGGTTAGGAAATTCACCCTATCAGTTTTATGTATTTTCAGTTTAACGTCGCGGTGGACTAGTGATTAAACTCCTTGCCTCTGGTACCGAGGATCGCGGGTTCAAACCCGGTCGGGGTCGATAGATTTTTTAGGAAGGAAAAATCCAAGGAGCAAGTCCTCCGGGAAGGACTTTAAGCTGTGGGTCCCGAGTCTGAAGATTTTCAGGCTCGTAAAAAATCCTTAAGCCTTAATGAAAAGGCCTCTAAGCAAAATTTGCCGAATTTTCCCGTCCTAGTACTACCTTGGTTTCCTAGATGTCAGTATGAGGCGGAACGCTGACCACGGACCACTCAAAAATGACATCTATACGAAAACAAGTGTAACTAAATTATTATGGTTCAGATTCTTCCCTGTAGGGGGAGGCGCCTAAATCTCTGTTAAGGGAAATATGGGCTTACAAGAAGAAGTTTAACGTGTTTTGAGAGAAGTTGGAACGACAAGATTCCGTCTAATTCATAATAGCATGAATTTCCAGAAAGAGCCTATGTTTATTTTTTACCACATTACAAGCTATATTAGGCCTATTATTACTCGCCCAAGTTAAATCTGCACGCGGAAAATATGCTAGTAATGTTGTCTATTCTCTTCCTTCTCTTACAATGTTACCATTTACTGTCCCGTGTGTTGTGTTATTGACTGGAAGGGGAGCGCTGACAAGTAATGTGTTTTTTTAAATGATCGAACACCTACACGAGTCGTTGAGCAAATGTTATTATTGGGGAATGACCTATCCCTCCTTTGCCTTCGTCATTACATGTTGCGTATTGCTGTTCACTGTATTGTAAGGGAGGTACAAGATGACAAACACTGCGATTTTAAATTATCCGAAATCTTTAGTAGTCGTCGACTAAACGACTAATTTGGCAACCATGTAATGATATTTCGCATGTGTTCCCTTCCATAGAGAAATAGTTTGGCGACGCTAACGCTTACCACTCCTTTGTAGCCGTGCATACAACTTCGGCGAGTAATAAGTGACACGATTCTTAATGATATTTTTTCAATGGAACTGTTGATGCTCTTCGATATGTGCTTCCTTACATTTCGTTATGGAAACATTTAGAAATGTTACACCTTCACAAGAACTGTTCTTGACACAAGGAGAATGTGTTGTTGAGAAAGTATCTCCTTGCCCCAACAGTCTCATACAGTATTAATGTTGGTAGAAAAACATGGCTGTGTCATTTACAAACCCATATTTTGAGGTTTTCAGATTATTCTATTTCTTCTTTTCCAAGGCTATACAAGAATCCTTAAAAACACTGCACTTCCTACACAGAGAAGCGGACTTGATTAACCTTGTCTGTCTTAAATTGGAATTGCAGGAAATATATTAGAAGTGCGAACTAATGAATATGTCTTCAGTTCGATTTTAATTGATTCGACTGCAACAAAACTATATGTTTTGTTTTAAACAGCATTGGATATGCTTACAGTGAATAGTTGTATTTATTAGAGTGTAACTTCACCCGTAAGTTGGCAAAACACTTGCAAACGAACCTGAGGAGTAGAGTGAAAAGCCCTGCGACCAGCTATTAGATAGCAGATGTTGAGCATTTCTTCGGCCCATTGGTGATATGGAGCCCCGGGTTCCAAGACATAGTCCATTTGTCCCAGCTAGTTAGTCAGTAGAAGTAATTGATGGAAAAGGATTTTACCCCGAGGATGATTTGGATAGTAGAGGATTTGGTGGGCGCTGGATTCGTAAAGGGACTTCCCCGGTTCACTGGAGAATTTAGGTGTTAGGTTCGATCAGGTCAAAATATCGGTAGGCATGAGTTCTCACTCAGGGATTCCACAAGGACTTCGTCGGGCAGAATTATTGTGTAGAATGCGTCGTTTTGAATGCGCTTTTTTTTTATTTGACACGCGAAATATCGGAACACTGTACAATATTTGTAGTTTCATTCCGTCGCACTGATCTCCAGTCGGCGATGTCGTTCGTTGTGGGTTTACCCCGTTAATAATTATTCGATGACCTACTACTTTGTATAAGTTTGTAAAAGAAGTGACTTTCTATAAATGTATGAATGAAGTGACTTTGTATAGGTTTGTGAATGAAGTGACTTGTATAAATGTATAATAGAAGTGACTTGGAGGAGCCTCCCTCACCTATTAGGTAAACTCGTTACTCCCTATATCGACCTCGTGGACCAGAGATCAGTGCTTAGGCACACATAACAAAACATATAATTGGTTAATGTACCCTTACATTTCAATCATGGGGGTGTCACAAATTTGTTATTGGCGATTTATGTCGTCATAGGTCGTGCCTTATCCGTGCTGGCTTCACGTACAGTCGGTTCACAAGTATTAGCTAGGGTTGGGTTTTCCCAAGGTGATTGATCTCTAGGCTTCAGACGCTAGAATTTTGCCTCTTCGCACACTTTTTGCTAGCGTTGTTTGTCTCAAGATGAAATCTCCGCTTGTAAATTTAGTTAATGTGTTATGGCTGTCAACAATAAATCTGTTAACTTCTGGCTTACAAGATATTTCCACTCAATCCTGGGAGCAAAGGATTTGTCAACATTTCAGATCTTTATACATGTGTCGGCCACTTCCGCCTTAACAAAAGAAAGGGTGGCATTACCTGAGTCCTCGTTACCCTTGTTAAAGACTATTCATTTAATTCCCATTGATACTAACTTCTTCGGATCATTATATACGGTATTTATTCTTACATTATCGTGTTCTACTCGCTTCCCTGATTAATTTGAATATACATATGGCCTAAGTCTAATAACTGCTTTATTCAGTGATCTTTATAATTGTTTCTGATTTTTATTGCCCAACATTGGGGTTTATTTATTCAGTTACTCTATACAAAGGAGGCTGAGTGAATGAGTTGCTACATTGATTATGGTGTTGATGGATGGCTGTTGACCAGCTCAGCAGCAGGTGCCCGCCCGCGGTTTGGTTTTGATTGTTTATTATTTTACTTTTCCTGTTTTGTTATGTTTAGTTTTGATAATTTGTAAATGTTTTTCTTATTTATTTCGTTAAATTTCGCGTCGGTGAGCTGCTCTGTTCTGTCAAGTAGCTGCGCGAGGCTACTTGTGCGCTGATTGGTTGAGAAGCGCTACTGGTTTTTATTGTTTATAATTTCCAATTTTATATTATTTGTGTTTTAAGTTTAAGTGCTTTGCTGTTGAAGTTAATTAAATTTGTTATTTGGTGTGTTAAAGATTGTTAAATTTGTTATTTTTAGCTTTTTTTGTGTAGTATCTCGTGGGCCAATCAGAGAGGATTGGTCTCACCGCGATGGATACTGCAATGACGGGGATTTAAATTTAGTCATTTTCCATGTAGCTATCGAGGCTACTTGCGCGCTGATTGGTTGAGCAGCGCTGCCGGTTTTTTTCGTGTTTATAATTTAGAATTTTATATTTTTTATGTTTTAAATTTGTTTTTTTTTTTTTTTTGCTGTTGAAGTTCATTAATTTGTTATTTGATGTGTTAGAGATTGTTACAATTGTTATTTTTAGCTTTTTTGTCGTATCCCGTGGGCCAATTAGAGAGATGGATTGGTCCCACCGCGATGGATACTGGTATGGCGGGGGTTTGAATTTGTTTTCATGTTTACGTAGTGGACCCTTTGACGTTCGCACGCTTATACGAGTATGTTGTGAAGGCAGTAGCAGGGCAGCAGCTGGAGGTCCAAATTGAAATGAGATCCTCTAATCACTCACTTTTACCCGGTCGATGAGCAATTAATGAATTTACTGATGGGTTCTAGGGGACTACTCCGGTATTTACTTTAGCACCAAGGGAACCACCGAAACATTGGTAGAGTAGCTTGATTAATAGAATAATTTTGCTATTAAATGTTTCTGAAGAAGTTATAAATTTACCCTCTTACTAATAATCCATATATAACTTTTATACAAGGTTTATACACATCTCAGTTGAAAATTCTTACTAATAAGCACTGCATTAGCTCTTCAGTGTATAAACGGTGTACAACTTTACATGGGAATCGTTATACATGCCTCCAGCCTTGTTTAAGGATTGTATAACTAGACAAAATGTCGGACTTCAGGATCAACTGATTGTTTTCTTATGCTATTGATGAGAGTTTCCTTAAATTTAACGCAAAATGCAACACTTTAACGACTGTTTGATGGATGCACAGGGCATAAATAATATTAATAAAGCTCTGGGTGGGAAAATGAAGGCATCATAAAATGCCTTTTGTCACACTCATTCTCGAGTAGGCCTAATAATATTCTAAAATTGAACACTGATACACAAAAGAATATGTTCTACAATAATTGCTGTAGACAAGATTTAACTTGAGTGTAGTTTAAATGCTTCATAATATTATTTTAACAAAACTTGCTTGCATCATTAAAACATAATACACATACCGATATAAAAATGTATTTCATTATAAAGGTACTATTATCGCAACGAACAACATGTTAACTTGATAGTCATGTGGTTAGAGCTTCTGAGTGCAGTCCGTGAGGTCCTAGGTTTGATTCCCGATCAAACTGCATTTTTTTTCGCCTAAAGCATTATTCTGTTGTCGGTAACATTTTCTACTATTTTGAACGTTTTCTAACGCATCTTAAAACACTGCATATAATTCATAACTAATGGGAAAAACCTTTATTAGTTTCCAAGAATTGTTCGAAATTCTTGACGTTAGATGGCAGCACATTATCTGTAAAACTAATTCTTCGATATATTTGACATTGCGTAAATAGAAATGTAAATAAATTAAAACATATTTATTTTTTCCGTACCTCCCTGTTAATTCTTATCCATACTCATTTCTTACACAATTAATCACTAGTTGATGTTGTTTTATTTCTGTTACAACTGCGCGTAATATTGTTCTGACGTCATAGTGATGACGAATATAGGCCACGCAAGGGATTTAGAAGAATGTCCTTGACGGTCAACCCAGTCGGAGAGCCTACGAAGATCGCTAAGTGTTGGTAAATTCCCTGCCAGACACGTGCTAACAAAACAATCTCAATTGTACTACGTATGAGTACAGTCAGTTGTAAATTTTAGTGAGAAGCGACGTATTGCTGTTACATTTTAAACAATAGTTCTTAATTTTAATATCTTGTACTTTTGCATCCTGTAGTTTTAAAACTGTAATGTGACGTGGATGTAAATTATTTAATAATTTTGAAGTATATTGTTTTATGTAACTCAATGTCTCTCACAGTTTCGAAGTTAAAAGGAAAATCTGTTCACAGTTAAATTTGGGAGACTATTTAACTCATGCCCCAAATGGGAGTCAATGGCCAATCACGTTTCAATGATTTCTGTTTTACAACCAATCAGAGTCGTGTTTCACGAAATATTTATCAGTGTTATAATTACCATATTAAAGAAAGCTCCTCCTTTTAATATTCTGAACAGGTCTAACCATTATTTTGCAGTGACTGAGCCTACGGGAAATACGGCTACCAGATTGTATATATAGTGCATGAATGTCAACACATGCCGCATGCGGGAGTTAATATAAAAACATTTGTAGCAATTTATTATACCACCAAAAAAAAAAAAAAAGAAACGACTGTTTGCACTTTCTTAAATGTATTTTTTCCCAGGTAACAATCCAGAAAAATATAATGGTCATATTTACATCATACGACATCAGAAATGAATTAATATACAGTTTGATGTGTTTCATTTTTTCTCCACTAGAGAGCATTCTTACAATATTGCGTTCCTTTGGCAATAAATAGTATGATCTGGTTGCAGTGATAAACAAATGAAGCAGATGAAGCGTACCTATCGTTTCTCATTTGTTTTCAAACAACGCCGTTTGCATTAAATATTTTAAATAATGATTTGTGAGTATTCCTAGGTAACAATCCAGAAAAATATAATTGTCATATTTACATCATACGAGAAATACGGCTACCAGATTGTATATATAGTGCATGAATGTCAACACATGCCGCATGCGGGAGTTAATATAAAAACATTTGTAGCAATTTATTATACCACCAAAAAAAGAAACGACTGTTTGCACTTTCTTAAATGTATTTTTCCCAGGTAACAATCCAGAAAAATATAATGGTCATATTTACATCATATGACATCAGAAATGAATTAATATACAGTTTGATGTGTTTCATTTTTTCTCCACTAGAGAGAATTCTTACAATATTGCGTTCCTTTGGCAATAAATAGTATGATCTAGTTGCAGTGATAAACAAATGAAGCAGATGAAGCGTACCTATCGCTTCTCATTTGTTTTCAAACATCGCCGTTTGCATTAAATATTTTAAGATAACTATACATAAATAATGATTTGTGAGTAAACAGCTTAATTTTATTCGTTAAATAGTACTAACAAATGCCACTCTTGATTTCCAAATTCTCTAGATAAATTTACTCCTCACTTCGTGAGTCGTGAATTTATCGATAATTTGGAAATCACTCGTGGCAATATTTATGATAATTTTTAATATTCACGTCACTAATTGGATATAAGAACATTAATAAAGGAGAAAGAAAAATAAGACGTCTTAGTTGTTGACAATGTTTCAAATAAATAAATAATGCGCCAACATCAAATTCCTTGAAAAATAAATGCAAGCCAGGTTAATTAAACTAAATAAACTGACCGAGAAAAATCACTAAAACGCATTTATATGATACATTATTAAACCAACACACTAAACGTACATAACTGACACAATATTAGCAGAAAGTAATCGTGCAGTTATGAGACTTTCACCTTACATCCCGATTTAAATCCCATGTAATTATTTTGGGGAGATATAAGATAGTGAGTTGGTAGTAAAAATGCCTTTTTTAAATGTAAATATTTGACCAGCCTAACTGGCAAGTGGTCAGAGCTTCTGACTATGGTTTATGGGGTCCCGGGTTCGAGTCCCAGTCAGACCACAGGATTTTGTTCTTAAAGGAAATTATTTCAATAGTCGCATATGGTCTGGATTTAGGT
The DNA here is from genome assembly GCA_030220185.1 of Diploptera punctata. Lineage (NCBI taxonomy): Eukaryota > Metazoa > Arthropoda > Insecta > Blattodea > Blaberidae > Diploptera > Diploptera punctata. The sequence continues at coordinate 187,935 of JASPKZ010002677.1, read as the reverse complement.
TAAATTTAGATTTAAGGGCTCTCCTGGTGCTAGATTCTCATTTCTCACCTATCATACCGGGTGCGGCAGCATAACTTCCTTTTTTAAAATGTGCGCCATTTAGTCGGTTGATGTAGCGGAGCGCTAGTGGTCTCGTTCGAGAGGGGGGACTATAAAGTTTTGTCCTGACACAGTTCAGTCGCCATCATGAGTTGGAACAGTGAGGAGCGTGCGTTTGCCATTGAGGCCTACTTTTCGAGCGGATGTTCTGTGATCGCAACCCGGCGCACCTTTCGGAATCGCTTTAAATTAGCCCCGTTGGCCCCTGTCCCGGACCGGAAATCAATTGTTACGTGGGTCACTACGTTCAGACAAACTGCAAGTGCGACAAGACGAAGAACTGGAGTCCCTCGGCCGATTAGATCACCTGAGAACATTGAGGTAGTGAGAGCTTCAATGTTGCGATCACCACGGCGTTCTGCGCGCAAACATGCGTCTGCCCTTGGACTTTCCGATCGTTCTGTAAGGAGAATACTTCATGATGATCTTCATTTCCATCCATCAAGATGGCAATTGTGCAGGAACTTTCTGAACGTGACTTCAATTCTCGGAGGAACGCGTGTGAGGTTCTTCTGGAAGTCGTTCCTGAGGACGCTATTGTTTTTTTTAGTGATGAAGCCCATTTTCATTTGTGTGGATCCGTCAACAACAAAACATGCGCTACTGGGCTGACACCAATCCTCGACAATTGCATCAAAGGCCTTTGCATTCACCTAAAGTCACAGTGTGGTGTGCAATTTCCTCAAGTGGAATTATTGGTCCCTGGTTCTTTGAGGAAAATAAAGTCACAGTGACAGTGAATTCGGACCGGTATGTAAACATGTTACAGGATTTTTTTTTCCCACGGCTAGATGAGTTGGACTTAGGGGACACTTGGTTCCAACAAGACGGTGCAACGGCACACACTTCAAGAGCATCGATGACTGTTTTGAGGGAACACTTCCCAGAGCGCCTTATCTCAATTAGGGGCGATTTGAAGTGGCCGGCCCGCTCTCCCGATTTGACCCCTTGTGATTTTTTTCTATGGGGTTATTTGAAATCCCGTGTTTATGTGAACCGTCCAAGGACCCTACAAGATTTGAAGACCAACATCCAGGAAGAAATTGCCAACATAACGCCTGCTATGCTGGCAGGAGTCATGACAAACGCCAGAAATCGGTTTACTCAGTGTATGGAGAATGTGGGACGTCACCTACCTGATTTGATCTTCAAAACTGAGTAAAACAAAACTTTATGTATGTGCCTATATTATAAAAAACGAATAAAAATTTTCTGATTCATACAATGCATTTTATTAAGTTTTAAAAAAAGGAAGTTATGCTGCCGCACCCTGTATCTTCGGGCTAACATAACTCCGCCTTCCAGGCGCCCCAAATTAAGAAGTGTGTTACAATTCCGCCTTGCCAGAAATGCCATAAAGACAAGTCGGTTGCATTGGTATTATTATATATATACCCAGAGTTCCGAGTTCGAACCCCGTCCAGGCATTTATTTTTCTTACCATGTAATATATATATATTATATATATATATATGTATATATATCTAGTAATAATGGAGAATATAATATATGTATAAGAAAAATAAGTGTTTGAATTGGATTCGCCTGGTGGTGTAATGAATATCACGCTGAGGTACAGACTCAGAGTTTCGGGTTCGAATCCCGTCCAGGCATTTATTTTTCTTATCATACCATATATATATTGAAAAAATGATCGGTAAACTTTGAACATATTAGTAAAATGAATGGGAAACCATATTCAATAAAGACAACGAACGCGCTTACTGGGAGACAGATGGAATCATGGGGAAAATAATCGAGAAGAATAAAAGTAATGATGAGAGTTGTCATGAAATTTACCAAATGGAATATGGAGATGACAGGTCAGATGTAGAATTCGAACACTGTTAAAAATTTATATTAAATGTGAAACTTTGTGCTTATTTAAAACTTTAACTGACCGCCATCGTTTATAAAATATATCGTGTACATAAATATATAGTGAATGTAACTTGTCCGCGGATTAACAATTGCGTATATTATTTAATAATTAATATGTGATTTTAAAGATGTTCACCAGTGACTGGATTATCACTAGGGGCGTGTTAGCAATGACATGTGGTCTTATTTATACTGGCCAGGCAGTTATCTGGTGAGTGCAAGACTCGCATCTATGCTCCCATTACAAATTCCATTCGTCAGGATCCCTTGCTATGGGTATATGTGACGTATTGTGTATAACGGTTATATTGTTATATAGCTCCGGCACAACGTTTATTAATAAGAAAATTATACATGATTTACATAAGGGCTAATGCATTGTATAACTAAACAACTGATAAAAGCCTGTATAAGAGATTTTTATTAGTAAGACAGTTAGTATTTTAAGATTAATTTAGTGAAATTACCCCATATAATTTTGAATTTAGAATATTTTGGGAGTATGTTGTTTTACTGATGGGAAGTAAGGGACAAATTCCGACATTTGTCTTAACGCCAAGGGAACCCACCGAAATCCTTAGCAGAAAAGGGTCGAATTTAATAATTGTGTTCCGAAATGTGGCCAATAATCAGTCAGGGCCTTCCGGCTCTTAAAGGTGGCTGGCCAGCAACAACCTATTTTCTCATTTAAGGTCAGTTCGTTAGGCGTATAGCCGACCGAAATCGCCTTAATGAGAGTTTAACGTCTTCTCAGACGCGTCAAGTCCGGGAGGATTATGCCAGCATGACTTCCCATGCTTTTATTTATATTTTTCCCTGGTTAAGTCTATGGTGAAGACTTCGACTATTTTTTTGAAGCGTATCATAACTTCTATGACATTCCCAAATTTGTGCTCTATGGATTCCTCCGTTCGATTGGTAAGACACCGTTTAGTGCACGTGCACTCAGTTTGAGTCTGGGTGTATTGTTGGGCAGTTGGAACTTGCCATTGTGTCCCTCGGCTTTTTTCGCCAGTTAATGTAGCCTACTACTCTGTCTGAGATGCTACATTATTGACTGGTTTTGAATTTGAGCCAATAGTTGTATTATCCTCTATCTGAGTACATACAGCTATGGCTTGTTAATTTATAGTTTGTAACTGCTTTAGTTTTCCTGGTCCTTTGTTTCCTGGATTTTTTAGCGACTGGGACTGGCTGGTTAGATGTGTTATCAGTTCTTGGAAGAGCGTGGCTCCGTTGATTCTGATTTTTTGATCTCTAATCGGGATGCAGGAGGAGCAAGCCCAACTTCTAGTGCTCTTAGTGTTGACTGATTAATTTGATTAGTTTGATCCGTAGATTTGTTTTTTTTTCGCGTTGCGTTTTTGTCGGCATTCTTCGGTATTCCGCGACCTTCACTTTGTAATAGCAAAGTGCGGTAATACCAAGTGCCTCGCGGACTTTGGGCCCATCAATCAGGACTGCCATGAACATGGACAGCTGTCCTTTGATCCTAGCAGATGTCTAGACACTTTTAGAACCCGGTGTCCGAGACGTTCTAAGTCTTCCTTGATATATGATGGGTCCATGGTTGGATCGAGTCCTTTTATAACGATTATCTGGGTTTTGAGTCGTTTTTTGTGTCCTTCGGTGAATGGGACATTATGCTGCTGCAGCAGCCTTTTGTAGGCTTCGAGGTCTACCGTCGATGGTAGCCTCACCCTTGTGCCGAGTGGGGTTATTTCACAAGTTAATGTGCCCTGCTCGCATTTCAACCCCATGTTTAAGGTTGCCAAATGTGCCGAGAATTCCCGTCGTATTAGCAGCTGAGAGGAGTTAGTTACGCGCTGGCGCAGCACCGGCTCCGGGTCCCCAGACCGTTCTCCATTTGTTGACGGACAGTCTAGTGGCAGGGATATACGTATTGTGTGCTCTTCGGAAAGCGTTGGTTCAGGGACTTCGAGATATTCTTTGTTTCTTCTTCTTTTTCTTTTTTCCTTTACGCGTCGGCGGGGGCCAATAGGTTCGTCGAAATCGATGATACTGATCTTCGGCCATTCCTAACCGTTGGAGAGTTCTTAATAGGTCGGGAAATTTTGTGGATAACCGGTAAGGAGGCGCCATGTAAAAGACCTTGGTATCGAGGCGGAGCCTGAGGCCGATGGGATAGGAGGTACAGGAGCTAACCAGGAGAATGTTGTAGGTATGAAGCCTCGCCTGAAAGAGAATGAGCCGTCAGACAGTTTTGCTTTGTTGCAGGCATTAGATAGCGCCTGTTGTTTACTGCCAGCGATTTATCTCGGTGGAGGGGATGGCGTGGTTAAAACCACGTGATCACCCTGCTCTGCCGCTGAGGTACCGCAGGCTGATCGTCCCGCCGGTTGCTAGACGCTTGTTGGCCGCGAGGCTGGAGTGCGCAGGACACGACGACAGAGAACCTTCCTCCTCAGCAGCTGCTTCTCGACTGATTTCGATTCTGATTCCGATTTTTTTTTTTGGAAGTTTGGGAAGTTCTGAGTGCAGCGGCCAGCGGAAAGACTGGAGCAGCCCCAAATTTTTCCCTTTAGGATGGCCGAGGCCATCCACGGGTACCAGGGCTTTCGCCTTTTGCCCCGTTAATTTAGAAGAAGAGAGCCGAAAAGAAAAGAATTGAGTGAAATGAGTGTGAAACCATGGCAGTGGTGTGTGTGTGTGGAGTGTATCCAAGGTGTTAATGCACGTCGGAGGAAGGTGTTATTGCAGGTCTGAGTAAAGCCAATCCTTGAGTACGGCGCTTCCTGTAGCAGGCGTCGAAGGTGCTATTCCAGTCCCAGAAACGAAGTTCAATTCCCCGCCCGGCTCAATAGTGAAAGAATGAAGTTACTGGTGGGAACTAGGGGACTACTCCGGTATTTACCTTGTCGCTATGGAAACCACCGAAACCAATAGCAGAGTAGCTTGTTAAAGAAAAATTTTGCTATGAGAAATAAAATTTAAAAAATTGTAATTTTAGGTTCGGGGAATAATTTTGAATATAAAATTTTGAATTTAGAATAAATTGGGGATGGATTAAATTTACTGGTGGAGACTAGGGGCCTACTCCGACATTTGTCTTCGCGCCAAGGAAAACCACTGAAAACCTTGGCAGAGTAGGGGTGAAGTTAAGTGATAAGTTATCGAAAGATGGCCAAAATCGGTCCGGGCCGTCCGGTTCTCAAGGTGCATAACCGGTAATTCACCTATTGTAGTAGCGTTTGCGCCTAGGGGGGTCCAAGGAGGTGAGGACTTCACTGTTAATTATAGAATCTCCATCCCAAGTTAAATAAATATGTAGATTCAACTTAGCTTGGCCCACAGAGAGTATTTCATCTATGCATGAGCCAATATTGTGGGAGAGATTCTTATATGATTGATGACTGTAGTAGGGGCATTCACTCCAACATGTGCAGGTGGGATCGGTTCCCACTTTTCCATCGACCATGATATGCCTTCGTACAACGTCCTGAGGGGCTGTAGATTTGTACGGAACCGGGACAGTTTGAGTGCCCACGGCCGTTTTTCTTTTGGGCTTAGCTGTGTCCCAGCCTACGTTCTCTGTTTGTGAGGCCGTAGAAGTCTGTGTCAGTTTTGGCATTGAATTGAAAATAGCTAGTGTCTTGAATGAATCCTTGCTTTTAGGGGGATCAGGTCGAAGGGCACTGGGCACCTTTGAACCTGTGCTATTAGGGAAGGCAGCAGGAGCAAGCTCGACTGGGACTGCCTGTTTATCAGTAGCAGGGGTGGCCTGAACTACTATTTTCTTCCTTCTAGGGGATTCAGGTCGGAGGGCAATGGGCACCTCTGAGCCTGAGCTATTAGGGAGGGCAGCAGGAGCAAGCTCGACTGGACTGCCTGTTTATCAGCAGCAGGAAGTGTCTGTGCTACTTTTTTGGGGCGCGCGGCAGGCTTGGGAACCTTAGCACGGCGGTACGCTTCCACTTTAACTTTATAGTGGTAGAGGCGATTTTTTTTAGGATATGCGCGGCGTTGGAACCTTCCGCCAGGACTGCGATGAAAATTGGCAGCGGCCTCTTGGTCCTCCCAGAGATCATGTTGACCACCTGAAAGACTCGAGGCCATGACCTTTGAGGTCGTCCTGGATCTCGGTTGGATCCACGCCGGAGTCGATTCCTTTGACTACAAATTTACGCGCTGTAGCTCGCGATTTTTTATTCCCTTCGCAGCAGGGAATTTGACGCTGCAGCAGCAGCTGTCGGTATTTGTAGTAGGCCGACATTGAAGTCAGCCTAACCCTAGTTCCGAGCGGCGTTGGTTCGCAAATGAATGCGCGCGGCTCGATTTCTGCGAAAGCCCTGTTCGCAGCTGCTAACTCGACGGTAAATTCCCGACGTATCAGCAGTGGAGAGGGTTTCGATTGTGATTGGCTCGAGTCCTGAGTCCCCGAACCTCCAGTGGCCCCGCCGTGGTTGGACGGTGAGTCCTCCGGAGGCCGGTCGACTCCCGAGTCCTGAGTTCCTGAACCTCCAGTGGCCCCGCCGTCGTTGGACGGTGAGTCCTCCGGAGGCCGGTCGACTGTCATCGGTAACACGGCTTTACTGGCAGTCGATGCTGCAGGTTTTGGAGACGATGGCTGTTTGTTCTCCGCTTGAGATTTCTGGCGCGTTCGCTGCGCGATTGGTGGAGTGGGAGCGACGTTTTGGCTCGTTCTCTTCTTCTTGGGCTTTCCCATTGTGAAGAGGTTCTTAATTGAGGTTGGGGGAATGGTATTACCGGTTGGAGGTGCCCTGACAAAGACCCTGGGATAGGGGCCGAGCTAGGGGCAGACGGGATAAGGCCTATTGCCTTTTGAGGTAAAGGTGCTAACAGGGGGACCCTCGCTGAAAAAGAAATGCTGCCGGGACAGTTTGCTATGCTGCCTGACCACGTGTCGCTGCCGCTTGGGGCGCTGGACGCTGTCGCTTAGCACGATTGAGTGCGAGGGAGTCGTTCCCGGATGCCGTCCGTTGAGGCTTCGCTAGCCGGTATGCTGGAGTGCTTCTAGACGATCAGGAGCTCCTTCCTCTTCCACTGCTGGCCATCGAATCAATCTCTGATTCCGATTCGCAAAATACTTATTTCTCGTATCAGTTATTTAAATGTGGCGGACCGCAGTGAAACGAAATGGCGCGTAACTGTTACTATTATGTAAATCGTGAAATTAAAAAAAAAAACAAAAAGTAATCTCTTCTCGTTAGTTTTTATGTTTTTTTTAATAATTAAATGAATGAAACCAATTGATGTATCTTATAGGACACATTTTTAATTTAAGGGTAAAATAACTAATTCACTGGTAACTGTAGGTTCATGGCTGCGTGGACACATTCCTACCCTTAACTAATGTTTTCCAATCATCCGCATCCTCTGTATGATTCACCTCCCTTAAATCATGGTTAATGTTATTATCCCACTTATTCTGGGCGCTTTTCCTCTGATTTTCCTACAAGGTGTTTCCATTTTTCTCTTTCATTTTCAAATCGTGCCACATGCCCTGTCCATCGCAGTCTACGAGACATAACCGTTCTTATTATATTTGGTATCCCATACATATCATGTAGCTCACTATTAATTAGTCTTTACCTGTCTCTTCATCTCTCTTTAGTCCAAAATATTCCTAAGAAATTCATTCGCAAATTCTCGTAATATTTTCTCCTCCTTAAAGTAAGAGTCCATCTTTCGCGTCCATGTAATATAATTGAGAGTTTTATATATTTTCAATTGGAATTATTCCTGTGCTTGCCGATGGTCACGAATTTAGGCTAAGTTTAGGTTAAAGACTCTCTTGGCGCTTCATTATCTTTTATCACCCATCACATCAACGGGATAACATAACTACGCCTTCCAGGTGCTCCAACCTAAGAAATGGATTACAACTCCGCCAGTGCCAGGGGAGAAAGCGAGAAATGTCATAAAAGACAGTCTTGTGGCATTGGACAATTTATATATTTACTTTTGAGAGAATTTGGGACAAGAGTCCATTTCCAGAATTGAGCCTATGTGTAATGTTTTTGCATCTCATTCATTCCTGTTTGTAATTATTGTTTCCAGGTATTTGAATTCTGTCACTTCTTCAAAATTTCCCTCATTTGTCATTAACTATCCATTTACATTATATAATGTATTTCTATTTGTAACCATAGACCTGTATTTAGATCTATTGATGTTTACTTCCAGCCCCAATTTGTTAGTGTTATTCAATAGATGACATGACATGTAATACAAATAATAATAATAATAATAATAGGCCTATTATTATTATTATTATTATTATTATTATTGGGGCACGCCGTAGCGTAGTGGTTAAGGCACTGCGCTACAAGCCGGAAGGCCGGGGGTTCGAGTCTCGGTGGGGTCAGGATTTTTAAAGTGACCCAAACCCTGTGGCGGCACCATGACCCTGGGGTCGACTCAGCCTCTAATGGAAATGAGTACTACACGCTTGTTCTGGGGGTAAAGGCGGCCGTCACGCAAGGCTGACAACCCGCCTGTCATCAAGTGCCGATGGTCCAGAAAAGTGGGAACCTTAACTCCCACTGGCTCAAGGGCCTCTCGAGGCCTGTCGTGGGATCACTTTACTTATTATTATTATTATATTATTATTATTATTATCCCTGGTTACACGAGCCAAATGAGGTAAATTTAGAGCAATTGGGTAGTGTTAGACGGGAAACCACGAAGTTACTAAAGAGTAAAAAGAGGGAATATTTGAGGAGAAGATTAATGATCTTGAAATGAACGCAAAAAATAGGAACATTAGAGAATTATATCAGGGAATTAGTATAGAGAAGAAAGGGTTTCAGGCTAGAACAAACATAATTCGGAATGATAATGGGGATATGATTGCAGACTCCAGGAGTATATTAAATAGATGGAAAAGTTACTTTAATCACCTATTAAATGTATATACAGAACAGGACATTGAGGAGGATAAGTTACAGACAGCAGAAATGTTAGTCGCAGAACCGAGTCCATTAGAGGTTGAAATGGCAATTGAAAAATTGAAGATGTATAAAGCATCAGGTTCAGATGAGATCCCAGCAGAACTGATAAAATCAGGGGGAGAAAAACTGATGGACAAGATATGTTGGTTGCTTAGTGTGATTTGGGAAAAAGAAGCTCTTCCAGATGAATGGAAGGAATCAATTATCGTACCAATCTATAAGAAAGGAGATAAAACTGATTGCAACAACTACAGGGGCATCTCATACTTTCAACTTCGTACAAAATTCTAACAAATATATTAGTAAGCAGACTTACTCCCTATATTGATGACATTCTAGGAGATCATCAATGTGCATTTAGAAGAAACAGGTCTACAACAGATCAGATTTTTAGCATCAGACAGATTTTAGAAAAGAAATGGGAATATAATGGTACTGTACATCAACTATATGTAGACTTCAAAAAAGCATATGATCCAATTAAGAGGGAGAAGTTATATAATATCCTGCTGGAGTTCGGAATTCCTAAAAAGTTAGTTAGACTTATACGAATGTGTCTAAATGGCTCAAAGAGTAGGGTGCGTGTAGGCAAACAGTTTTCAGACACTTTTGAAATCCAGAATGGGTTTGAAGCAAGGAGATGCACTATCTCCTCTACTATTTAATTTTGTACTAGAGCATGCCATTAACTCTTTAGAGAATGAGGAAGGCTTACAACTGAATGGTATTAATAAGCTGTTAGTTTATGCTGATGATGTAGTACTACTGACCGATAGCGAGGAGATACTAAAGGCCAACAAGCACACACTACTGAGTAACACTAAGAAATTAGGACTGGAAGTAAATATCAGTAAAACTAAATATATGGTCACACGTAGAAATTCAGTATGTAATGGAAATGGACAGCTAAGGACAAATGAGGGAAATTTTGAGGAAGTGGCTGAATTCAAATACCTAGGAACAATAATCACAAATAGGAATGAGATGCACAAAGAAATTAAACATAGGCTCAATTCTGGAAATGCATGCTATTATGCATTGCAGAGACTTTTGATGTCCCAGCTCCTTTCAAAAAACGTTAAGCTGAAGATATATAAAACTGTTATTCTACCAGTTATATTGTATGGGTGCGAAACATGGACTCTTACTTTAAGGGAGGAAAGGAGATTACGAGTATTTGAGAATAAAGTACTTAGGAAAATTTTTGGACCAAAGAGAGATGAACAGACAGGTGAATGGAGAAGACTACTTAACAATGAACTACATGGTATCTATAAGAAGCCAGATATAATAAGAACAGTTAAGTCTCGTAGACTGCGATGGGCAGGACATGTTGCGCGTATGGGGAATGAAAGACGTGCATGGAAACTTCTTGTAGGAAAGCCAGAAGGAAAACGCCCAATTGGTAGACCAAGAATGAGGTGGGAGAACAACATTAACTATGATTTGAGAGAAGTAGATTATACAGGGAATGATTGGAAAGCATTAGCTCAGAATAGGGATGTATGGAGAGCTTATGTCCGCGCGGCCATGAACCTACGGGTTCGATAGTGCCAGTGAGTAAGTAAGTAAGTAAGTAAGTAAGTATTATTATTATCCTTGTCCTCCAGTCCTCTTGTTCTCATTCCACTTCATATTTCTTGCATCCACGAATTTCGAGGTCTTCCTTTCTTCTTCCAAGTGGATACCATTCCAATGTTTTTCAGAATAATCTTTGTTCTTGAATTTGTCGCCCATGCCCATACAAATTTAATTGCTTATATAATCTACTATTTATTTGATACTTATATATTCTCGTATGCTTTTTTTTTTTTTTTTTTTTTTTTTCCTTTCAATTTTATCTTGCTGCTCTTCTCAAATAATCCATTTCAATCGACATAAGTCTTTGTCCTACGTTTTTGTTAAAATTCGTGCTTTGCCTCCATATGTGACATTACCTCTCACAATTTATATATATATATATATATATATATATATATATTTGTAACTAATTTTTTCTGGTTATATGTCTGTTCCATAGACCATTTTTCATGGCTGTTATTTTTCTACATTTATTTATTCTGTTAAAATCACTTTTGTTTGCCTGTCCCAATAATAATAATATTAATAATAATAATAATAATAATAACAACAACAATAATAATAATATTAGAGCTTTATGTTTGGGGAATGGTAGCGGGGCATAACATATTTTGGGGGAAAACAGATGGAAAGCGCCTAGTTAGTATGCCAGGGATGGGAAATAATATTAACGTTGATTTGAAGGAAGATGAATTATTCATGGAATAATAAAAAAGCATTAGTTCAAGGTAGGGATGTATGGAGAGCATATATCCACACATCCATGAACTTTAGGGTTCGATAGTGCCAGTCAATGAGTGGCATTGTTATGTATAGAGACCGATTATATGCAACATAACAAGCTCGAAATATGCATGAAAAATGTCAATATATGCAATACCAAAAATATCCTATTCAAAAATAATTATTACTTTATCAGATATACAATTTCTAAATTAACATAATAATTAGTATTTTATTATCTATTTATTAATATTATCATTTATCACTGATAAATGATAAATTATCAATCAGTAGCAGGCAAAAGTATTGTTCACAAATTAAAATATTGTACATTTTGCTACTTTTGTATACAGAAACAATCAAGTAATTTTCCAAATGTTCGGTTGTGCCTTCTATCGCTCAAAATATGTTCATGAAAAAAAGGACCGTTCTACGTGAACTGAAGTAATTGAGCAGTATTCGAATTTTGGTGCTATTTTGGCACTTATTAAAGCTCGCCCGTCCCATTTATAAATCTATTAATTTGACACAAAGGTTGAAAGCCTGGATTTATCGTTCAAAATGTTTTCAAACTTTTCCGTAAGTTTGCTTGGGAATACATGCGGCAATAAGGAGTTCAGTTGGCGGATTTTATCCATTAACTAAATAGATTCAATCAATGCCATATCTTGAGTTTCAAGTTTTTTTAATAGTTGCAGGTATATGGAAAAAATGAGTGCTAATCACAGCTATATATGTTTTTTTTTTTAATACTGGAATCGTTAAATGCTTCCTTGCACTGACAAACTGCCAAAGCCTCTGCACTATCAAAATTGTTTACTACACTTTTGATGGCTTCGAAATGTTCATTGTAAATCAACACAGATTTTTGAAATGTTGTAAATATAGCGAGAAAATATGCGTTATCGCTAGTTTTTAGTTAAAATATACAATAACAGGCGAAGAAGATCTAAGTATGCAAATGCATATAAAACATGCAAATGCATATAATCCGGTCTCTAGTTATGTATTTTTAATAATCGAAATGTCACATTGACTGCAATATGCACTGCATCAGTTGCACAATGTATTCCTGTCGTATTGATTCAACTCTGAAATAGGATTTGTTTTGTTTTACTTGCCACACACGTTCTGTTTATCTTTGTAATTGAACACGTGGCTGATTGATTAGAATTGCTTATCTACCAGCTGATTGTTGTTGCTGATCGGCCGGTCGATAGCATCTGTTGTACTGTTTTCTTCCCTTAACTACAAAATCACTCACAAGCAAACTGTCAACCATTGTATACCGAAACCTGCTTTCAAATTTCTCCCAGAGAAGCATTGTGATGTACCAAGGCTGTATCCAGAAAATTATCCGTTTTTAACTGCAAGGCACAAAATTCGAAGCCAGAATCCAGCAATGGCAAGCCACTGTGTGAAGCAGATGGACTCCCTGTGTAAGTGAAGCAGTATGTAGTGTGGCGGTGGTGGTATGCGGGCAGGTTATCAGGGTTATCCATTTCAGCAATTCAGGAGTTGTATTATTTCCGTGTATTTTTAATGAAAGTTTTGGCGCAATTTAGGGTGGATTTCTCAATCGAAGTCTAATCCACGACCGCGGTTTTTCGATTTTTTATTGTATCCACAACAATCCATAAAAACTGAAAATCTACGGCTGTTTATTAAAAAATGAATGTCTGAATCATGACAGTTTCTGTGAATTTTCAGTCTTTTTATAGGTGTTATGGAAACAATGAAAAATGGGAAACCGGGGTCGTGGTTTCGACTTCGGTTCAGATATCCACCCGTTAGTTGTCTTGCAGTTTTGACAAGACATTGGTACATCACGTCGCTTCTGTGGAAGAAATATTAAGTAGGTTTCGGCATGCAATGGTTGACAGTTCCTTTGTAAGATATGTTAAAACTTGTGAAAATATAAGCAGGAACTGATTTTGTAAGTCATTACTGATCACCAGGTAAAGTACAGCTCGAGACCAAGCTCTGTGTGTTTGCGGGGAGAAGTGTGAAGAGTGGAAGGAGGTACACTTCTATGCTTCTCATAATACTATCAGCTGGGACAGCAAATTCCTTTCAGACACACGGAGCTGGGTCCCGAGCACTACTTTAGTTGGTTGGGAAATAAGGTATACTACACACAGAACCATTGCGTCTGTATTCTGTTCACTCGCTTAAGCATCGCAAGTTGCGCACTAGGCTGCGTTGCTGTCTTGTGCCGTCACATCGCATACATACTCCGGTTTCAGTTAACTTGTGCTCACTACAATGCCAACCAAAATACTTGCCCTGCTGATCACATTAATTTATGTTTTCTGGTAGCCTTGAACTATCTACCGCCGATTTAGTTCGTAGTCTGTATTTAGATTGACGTCTTGGTATACGTATATATATAGGACAAGTGCCGGCCAAACTTGTGTAAACGTAAATTGAGTATTCACTGTATTACAACGGCAGTGTTATTGCACATATCCCGTTTTTTGTTACTTAATTCATATTTTGTGTGTCGTTAAATAGCAGTTAAATTTAACAAAATCAGCTGTCAATGTGTAGTGAGTTCATAGAAAAATTCCATGATTTTTAAAGGGTATTCCGTGGCTCTTGTTAGTTGGATTTACGTGATAGTTCTGTCGTAGAAAGAGAAACTCAAGAAAAATTAGTATCTACCTCAAATACATTTAATGTATGTTCCATGTGTCACTTTTGAGAACTCAAATTGGTATTTTCATTCATGGCGTTCACCAATTCAACATATATATGGTTTATAAATTGAGCGGAATAAATATTTTTTCAAATAATTTTTTTTATCTCACCTCATAAAATTACGCGTTTTCACGATACCAGTTTCGAAGACCTTCGCCTCTATCGTGCATTTGAGTATAGTGTTATTAGGAAAATTGTTTGACCGAAGATATATGAACAGACAGGCGAATTGAATAGATACATAATAGTGAGCTACATGACCATTGTAGGAAACAAGATATAATAAGAATAGTCAAGTCTCGTAGACTATTATGGGTAGGACATGTGGCACGAATGGGAAGTGAAAAAGGGACATGCAGACTTGTTGTAGGAGAATCAGAGGTAAAGCGCCTAATTTGTAGGCCAAAAATGAGGTGGGAGAATAACATTAACCATGATTTTCTGGAAGTGGATTATAGGGGGATGATTGGAAAACATCTCAGGATGGTATGTATGGAGAGCTTATATCCGCACGGCCATGAGTTCGTTAATGCCAGTGAGTTAGTTATAGGTATTTAATTTGTGCCATTTCTTCAAAACCTCCCTAATTTCGTTATTAGGTGCCTATTTCCATTATGAAAGTGGTAACATAAACCCGGCTATTCTTCGCTGTGGCTTAATTCAATATGAAATGAATGGGAAAGTAAATTAAAGTATTCTAGCGAACATAGAATCACCGACGTTTTTCGAAAACAGATACATCACTTTCCAGATAATCAAATAATTTCCAACGATTGGATTATACGCACCAATGTGAACGAAAACAGTTCTTCTATTCCTATTAAAATCTTAAAACTCGTATTATGTCCCGCGAAAACACATACGACGATTGGACGATGTTATGCATCAATCAGCTAAGCGCAATTAGAATAGTATGTTGATGCCTTCTGTTGCAATGGCTCTTCAAGCAAGTGCATATACGCTTTTAGCACCAAATATTTAAATATAGCGTTATTATTGAAGGGAAATGTAAACACCATCAATCCTATCAGAGTTTATATGTTTTGCAACAAACGACTACCGGTATGAAACAAGTTCTTCATAAATGCTATTCTAAATTCTGCATCATGCAGCTAAGCGCTGAATGTTCCTGCTGATAGATTGTTAATGCATAACTGTCAAACAAGGAAAATAACTTGCATTATCCAGTATTGTTTAGTTTGGCGCTACAATAGGCTAAATAGTCAACATTGACTTAAACTTTAAACGTGTTTTCTCAAAACTTACACAATGGCACATAGCCGGTTGGTGCAAAACGCAGTCCAGTTAACTGTGTGGTGCCGTATATAAAAACACGCGCATAATTGAATGCAACGTTGTGCAAAATTGCAAGTTAATCGGTCGACTATTTTTTCGAGTTTTTCGAGCACAAATACATGCAGGCTGAATTTTACGCGCTTTATATTAGCTTCACCTGTATCTATCTATCTATCTATCTATGTAACGGAATCTTTCTACGCGATTTTCACCCACTTAAAATCATCGGATCGACTTGCAACTTTGTATACTTGTAGAGGACCAGTGACAATACAATAATTTCATATTTATTTTCTAAAATCCTGGCCATAATCATAAGAAAATTTTTGTATCAATGTAACGGAATCTTTCAACGCGATTTTCACCCACTTAGAAACATTGGATCGACTTGAAACTTTGTATACTTGTAGGGGACCCGTGACAATACAATAATTTCATATTTATTTTATAAAATCCTGGCCATAATCATCAGAAAATAAAAAAAGTGTTTTTGTATCAATGTAACGGAATCTTTCAACGCGATTTTCACCCACTTAGAAACATTGGATCGACTTGAAACTTTGTATACGTGTAGAGGACCCGTGACAATACAATAATTTGATATTTTGTTTCTAAAATCCTGGCCAGAATCATCCGAAAATCAAAAAAATGAAAACTGGTATAATAGGTTGCGGACTTGTCGAGTTTTTAGTCAATCGTTGTAAGAGCTCAGTTGGTAGAGCAGTGAACTCTTAGTGGTATATAATTTCAGTAATCCATATGTCGCTGGTTCAAATCCGGCTAGGAGCATTTTTTATAGAAGAGTATTACTTTTAGCTCATACTACAATAGTATCGAATTTAAAGATATTTACATTTTTATCTTATTCTGTAAAATATTAAAACTAAAAAATGAATAATAGTTTTAAAAAACTAAAAGAACACGCTTTATTAAAAACTAAAAAATGAAAAATAATTTTAATTTCCAATACGCTTGGGATAAAATAAAGTGGTCAACAAAAAAATCATCTCTAACACATATAGAATAAAATTAGAGTTATCAACAAAAAGAAAATAATTTTACCATCAAAAGCGTGGGGTGATTTTTATGATTTTTACATTTTCTTCTTAGAGAGCTTACTTTTACCAATATCTGTTTATTATCAAATATATTAATTGATATAGAGCATCCCACGCTTTTGATGGTAAAATTATTTTATTCTGTGTTTGATAACTCTAATTTTATTCTATATGTGTTGGAGATGATTTTTTGTTGACCACTTTATTTTATCCCAAGCGTATTGGAAATTAAAATTATTTTTCCTTTTTTAGTTTTCTAATAAAGCGTGTTCTTTTAGTTTTTTTAAAACTATTATTTATTATATAGCCTAATATAGATTTGTACGTAAATAAGTAAATATATTTAATATGTTTTAATGAGAGGAAACTGGACATTAGAAGAGAAAGACGAGGTAGATACGTGCCATGCTAAGCGGAACGAGATCATGTAAGCAGTTGCAGTTCTCATGTTTCAGCGCCGGACGTTATTACTTACTGTTTTTTACTTCTTTGAAAGTGTAGTGAGAAATGCCATCCAACATTTTCTAATGACCTTATTGACCCGAGAGGAATTTCTAATAATTGTTTTGAAATATCTATCTATAGGTTCTTGTTGGAACAGATTTTGACTTAGATTTCGATTTCGTTACACCCATATACCAAATATTTAATTTATAAAGCATAAAAATAAAATTGTAATATAAAATTATGAAATAGTTTACATGGTATGTCCGTATCCTCAACTGTTAGTCTGAAATTCAATAATTAAGTAACTGTATGCCTTTCGGAACGGTCCCATCATTAGAAGAAAGTACTCTGTTTCCACTGATTCTAAATATCCCTCAAATCATGGTTAATGTATTCTCCCATCTCATTCTTGGTCTACCTACTGGATCCTTTCCCCCTTGTTTTCCTACAAGGAGGTGGCCAAAATTACAAATCTAACTCATTGGCACTATTGAATCCATAGGCTCATCAACACCCGGACATACGCTCTACGTAGATCCCTATTCTGAGCTGTTTTCCAATAATCCCTCAAATCACGGTTAATGTTGTTCTCCCATTCATGCCAAGAGTGATTTATCTAATTTCCGTGTTAACATTTCCACTGACCCACTACTGTATAATATCCCGTGCCGTAGAGGAGTGGTTAAGGCAAGAAGCCTTGGCACAGAGCTACGGGACTCGAGCTGGTTCAAGTTTCCACGGGGTAAGAAATGTTCTCATTGAATTTCGGTCAGTATGGGACCGGTGCCCACACAGCATCATGAGGTATTTGGGTAGCCACAATAAGTAGTAGCTCTATGTTGAGAAAACGAGCTGGGGAACTCTACATGCTTGACCACATGTGACCCACACACTGGCTGGATGATCAACTACTTCCGTGATTAACATATGTGGATGGGAGGCAAGCAGTCGGCTGGTAGGCCAAGGGCCTTCAAGGCCTGCCGCTCCATGGAGTTCTAGTTACTATTGTATAATGTCCAGCCACCCCATGTTCCTGTGTTTACCGAAATCCGAATATTCACCCAAAGGGAATCAAATCAGCGCAATTCCGTAGTTCTGCACCAAGCAAGATCAACTTAAACCACTCTGCAGGACAACCACCTTTACAACCATAAAAATATATTATAAACCTTATTCACAACAAACATTATATATGTGTCTTATTAACGCACTTCGCCCAACACTGGAGTGTAAGTTGATGTAACACATTTTAGGTTATTAGCAACGAGTTGTCAAGATTAGTATATATATATATATATATATATATATATATATATATATATATATATATATATATATTTTCTTAAATTTTTTTTTGTGGCAGAGGACATGTTTGCCACTCCCTAGAGATCACAAGTCAAGGTTTATGCCAATTGCGACACTCACATATGATTATGTACGGTGATTTCAATTTTTTTTTTCGTTCATGTACAGGACCCAGTATAAACCATCTAAGAAGGAACCTTCAAAAACAAAAACAGAGAGATAGAAGAAAAACCTCTGCTAACTTGGTGTCAGAAAATCTAGTGCCACATATCGAGGAGCAAGTAGACCTACAGGATTTAAAAAAATAATCCACGAAGCAAGAACTGCAAACCTAAGTGAATTTCTCAAGCGCGCTGGCGGAAAAGGGGACTGACTAAACTAACTCACTGGCACTACCGAACCCGTAGGTTGTTGGCCTCGCGGACATAAGCTCTCCATACATCCCTATCCTGAGCCAATATTTTCCAATCATCCCCATGTATAATCTACTTCCCTCAAATCATAGTTAATGTTATTCTCCTGCCTTATTCTTGGTCTACCAACTGGGCGTTTTCCCTCTGGTTTTCCTACAAGAAGCTTCTATGCACGTCTTTCATTCCCCGTTCGTGCCACATGTCCTGCCATCGCAGTGTACGAGACTTAACTGTTCACATTATATCTGGCTTCCTAAAAAAGACCATGTAATTCATTGTTATGCAGTCTTCTCCATTCACCTATCTGGGACTGGCAATATTTAAAAATAGATAGAATTACGAATAACGACAAAGTCACTATTAAAATAGTAAAATATTTAAAAGGATTACCTGATAGATCAGTCGAACTCAACTAAATTAAATTTCTGTTTAAAAAACTTCGCCAAGTGATTGAAACTAGGAAGGCCTTTCAGAATCTTGTTTCATCTTCTGCATTTCATTTGGTACTGATGGTGTATGAGTTGTATAACCGATTCAGATCTGTGGATGTGTTCTGGTTCAGCATGTCTGTGTTTTCTGTTTCTTTTAAATTTTCTATGTCTTGTCTATGCTAGTCTCCCTGTGTATAATTGGCATTGTATTATCGATATAGACGGTAGTATACAAGGTAAAAATAATATATATATATGGCCGAAACAGGTCAACAAATGGCCTAAATTCGTGAATGTACTATGATGATATATATATATTATATATATATATATATATATATAATTTAACATTTTTATAACATTCAACGGTATAAAAAAATTATGAACTTAAAAAGTATATATCATATAACTGGTAGAATAACATTTTTATATATTTTCAGTTTAAAGTTTTTTAGAGAAGTTGGAGCGAGAAGAGTCCCTGTAATACATAATAGCATGAGTTTCCAGAATTGAGCTTATATTTAATGTATTTGTGCATCTCATTGCTAGGTATTTGAATGTAACTATTTGAGATACCAACTAAGTAACTAGTTGAAATGAATACTTTATTGTGAAGGCCTCACAATCAGATGTTCCTGTCGTGATATAGAACATTCATCGTCTGAGATCTCAAGAGAACTATGCCTTAAACACAAGTCATGATCCCTTAAACCGCTCTGCAACAGCGCGGGTTATTTTCCTGGGAAAGGCCGATTATATTTTGCTCAGTGGGATTAATTTAGCCTTGAGGTTCTTCTACGAGCACGAAATTCTTCAGACTCGGGAGCCAAAACCTCTTGGAAGAGTTGTCCCTTTCCCATCTTAAAAAAATCCATCGGCCTCGGTCGGGGTTCAACCCGCAACTCTTGGGTCGAAAGACATCGGACATGACCTCTAGACCACCGAGGCATGAAGTGAAAACTATAAGATGAACGATAAACTGAAGTGTGGTGATAATAATACGAAGGTGGCATTACGACCCAACTCACCTTGCCAAGAGACAGGCTGCGACGTCCTTGCGGACTACCTTGATGGGTCGTGAGAAGGTGAACTAGAGAGCGTGCGCACATTCAGTGGTGGCTCGTGGGAAAATAGGACATTATCTTTTTAAATCTAATGTTTGTACATTTCAATCCAGCAATTACCAAGACAAACCTAACATCAAATTACAGTAAAGAATAATATGTTTAATACTCGTTACAGTATTGCCTACCAATTTCGAAAGAAATTGAGTATCACATTCGGACAAAGAGTACAACGAGTTCATAATGCTTGTGCACGTTATATATACAACCTCCGTAAATCAGACCACATAACTCCAGTATTTTAAATGTTGTCTTAGCTCCGATTGGAGACAGGCGAAACATACATTGCTTCTGCTTCTTATACAACACTTTGTCCACCTCTTTATGTTTCTACTCTAGCTGTTCCTCTACATCGAACATCTCATTAATCCTCATCCTTCCTTGTTTCAGCCACTCGACTCTGGAATTCCCTCCCCTCGTATATCAAGGACTGCCTGACTCAAAAACTGTTCAGAAAAGAAACTTCATATTTCCTTAGACAATATAATATATAACCCTTTTCCATGTATACTTTTATTATTCATTTATATATTAAACTTTATTTACATAATCTAACTATATGTTATTACTTTTGTTATTATTATTTCTCTTTCTTTCCGTCGGCAACTTTATATTGTGTATTCTATAATTATATATTACGTATAATTTATCATAATTCTGATTGTATGTATAATTTAACCCTGGTGAAGTGGAAGCGAAGACCTTACGGTCTTAACACCATCAGGTAAAATAAATAAATAATTTAAAAAAAAAGATAGGAAGAAACTGTAGCTATTTAAAAGCGTATTAAGCTAATACATTACGTGATAAAATTATTGGGTGTTAGTAGGGGTATTAGTCAAAATATAACATTATGAAATTGTACCTCTGTAAGGTCCTTAAGACTTTTTAAAGTTTTTTGTGGGCCTTTCTGAATCCGACTCCCTTATCACGAGTTACTGATTGCTGCTTATTGCGATTTTGTGGAGATGGCCGTAAGTACTAGCAAGGGAACTGTGAACCATTGCATGCCGAAACCTACCTTGAAATATCTCCCAGAGAAACGTTGTGATGTACCAAGAACGTGACAAAAAAATCTCACGCTTTTAACTCTTAAGACACTAAAATCCAGCGCCAAATCTCTTATTTAAACTGGAGGGAAGTAATACAACTCCTGACTTGATCGATTAGATGAACCTGACAACCTGTCTCCCCGCGTTCCGCCTCACTCCAATCCGCTCAAACAGGGATATACATCTGCTTCCCACATTGCTGGATTCCGGATTCGATATCAGCGACATATAGTTAAAAACGGCAGCCGTGGTATATCACAAAGCTTCTCTGGTATAAATATTCGTAGTAGGTTTCGGTATGCAGTGGTTGTAAGTACGTTCTCGTTTGAGTGATCACAGAGAGCTCGCCAACCAACTCTTTTGTTGGTCAGTGCCTTAATTTGATTCCAACTCATCTCTGCCTATTCTGGTACTGCATAGTGTAGATATTGTAAGTGCTATTATGCATTCCTTTCTAATAACGATAAAATGAAAATATATAAAACTATTATTCTATCAGTTGTATTATATGGATGCGAAACATGGACTCTTACTTTAACGGAGGGAAGGAGATTACGAGAATTTGAGAATACAATTCTTAGGTAAATTTTTGGACCAAAGAGAGACGAACAGACAAGTGAATGGAGAATACTGCTAAACAGTGAACTGCATGGTCTTTATAGGGAGCCAGATATAATAAGAACAGTTAAGTCTCGTAAACTGCGATGGGCAGGACATGTGGAACGAATGGGGGAATGAAAGACGTGCATGGAAGCTTCTTGTAGGAAAACCAGAGGGAAAACGCCCAGTTGGTAGACCAAGAATGAGGTGGGAGAATAACATTAACTATGATATGAGGGAGGTAGATTATACAGGGAATGATTGGAAAGCATTAGCTCAGGATAGGGATGTATGGAGAGCTTATGTCCGCGCGGCCATGAACCTACAGGTTCGATAATGCCAGTGAGTTAGTTAGTTAGTAGATATTGTAATAAATAAAAGAACATGAAAAAATGAAGATGTAGAATACATATCAGTCTACTAAGGCAGGACTAGATTGTAAGGGTGTCGCTATTGTACCCAGCACTAAACACACGGCCGGATTTGAACGTACAATCCGCAAAATATGATATGTTAAGCACGATTCGCGACATTTATTTAAGACTTCTACTTCATTTGCGGCATGATACTCGTAGTTGCCACCGCGTGCACGACTGAATTAAGTCTATTGTAGAAATAACTGAATTACTTGTCATGTAGATTTGATGTCACAGGCCGTAGTCCCGTAAATCGGCTATGCTATTCCAAGTTTTGTAGACTAAAATACCTTGCATATCACAGTTTTACACACTAAAAAGTATTTGATTATAAAATACCGATCGGTTAATACATACATATTAAACATGACTATGATATTTAAATCAAAGTTATAGAAAATATAGTCCACCGCTGTGGTCACGAAGTAGCGTCGCTATCTCCTACGCAGGGGTTCGATCCACTGTCGGGACAACTTCCTTGGGTGATTTTTTCGGGGTTTCCTCACCTGTAAGACAAATGTCAGAAAAGTTTAAGACCCAAACCAAGTTTGGCCAGCATAATCCTTATCATCATACTCGCCATGTTTAGTATGAATATGTGTTTCGTATCGGAGGAGACCCTAACATTGAGCTCGTCCCTCATTCGGGGATGCCCTTCCTGTCCTTGCGTTGTCAAAAATGTATGTTTGTGATCGAAAGTTTAAAATCCCTTTCCCGACAGGTCGTGCCATTTTGAGGCTAGGATTGCACTAGGTATGTAAAAATATACATGTAGTGTGAGAGATTAAATATGACTATTTCAAGGAAAATTTACCTACCGGGTCAGAAAATTGCAATGGGTGAGTTAATATTTCGACATTGTTAATACATTTGTGCATCTAGGAACTCTTTTAACCAATAAAAATAATTTAAGATTTTAAATAAATACAGGAATTGTAATTGCAAGTAAAGCATATTATGCTCTACTCCCCATGTTAAAGAGTCATTCTGCTCTTAAATGTACCAAAATCAAGACATTAATTAGACCAATCGTTGCTTATGGTTCTAAAACTTATGTACTTGACTCTTATATCTGGAATCATTTAAATATTTTTGTAATAAAGGTACTGATAAAATCTCGATATTGTCTCAAACAATAGGCTTGGCCGTTTGAGATGGATTGGACATATTAATATAATGTCAAATAATAGGAAGGTGAAACAAGTCTTCTGTTCACAACCTCAAGGAACCAGATTAAGAGGAATTATGGGGTTGTGTGCGCCAGGATCCTAAAAAATGTCAAATAAACCATTGGGAAAGACTTTCTATGGAGAGGGATGTCTGAAGGAGGCTTTATTGAGGAGACGAAGCTTATTGGACTGTAGTACCATTGAAGAAGAAGAAGAAGTGAGAGGTTAATCTGACCTTAATAAAAATAAGTTACAGAATATATATATTAAATGATTCTAACGTCTGGTATCGCCCTGATTTTCTGTGATAGGTAATACAACTTGTGTAGGGATGAGCTGCCTATGTTGTGGTGGAGTCGAAGTAATGAAGATATTTAACAGAAAAACTAGACGCATTTTTTATCAAGGATAATATAAAGTAATTTAGAAGATCGCTGCAGGAATGTAGGCCACCTGTGCTGTGATGTGGATACAGGTGTTGCCAATAAATCTTATTGTAACCTTGAGAACGAAAACTTAATTACAAATGTATTGTTTCCATCAATAGTGACACTTTCCACAGGTGAATTCCGTTCAACAGATTAAATTTATGATAACTTATACCACGCTTTGAGAAGAAATATATTTCTTTCTAGTTAAATTTATTTTAGAAAAGTCACTCTTCGCGGAACTGTGTAAACTAAGCGAATTTCTAAGGAAGTCGAATTTATGATCCGATTTTCTCTATTTTACGGAATTTGTTTTATCATTAAATCGTATATACATAGTTTCAGGACATGTAACACGAATAGGAAATGAAATAATGGCATGAAAACTCCTTGTAGGAAAACCAGAGGTAAAGTACGCAGGCCAAGAACTAGATGGGAGAACAATATTAACCGTGTTTTGAGGGAAGTAGATTATACAGGGGATGATTGGAAAACATTAACTCATAATAGGAAAGTATGGAGGACTTATATTCGCGCGGCCATGAGCCTACGGGTTCGGTGGTCCCAGCGACTTAGTTATCGAACGTTGAAATGAAAGATATGTTAACATATGAGAAGATAAATATATTGATTACACAACATCGGTATATAATACAATTAATTAATCCTTAAATTTGCAATGTAGCCTATTATGAATTTTATTAATTTTTTTTACAAATGTACCAGGTTGTCTTTCGACATTCGTGGTTTCTCTCCTGGCATGGCGTACTTGTAACCCACTTCTGAGGCTGGGGCGCCTGGAAGGCGGGGTTACGTTGCCCCGATGATATGATGGGTGATGATGATATTGGTGCGCCAGGAAAGTCCCTAATCCTAAGCTTAATCTAAGATGAATATGAATGATGATGATTGCGATGGCCATATGGTTTTGGGGTCCGTTTGGACCTTGAAGTTTTCCTGACATTTGTCTTACAGGTGAGGAAAAACCCCGATAAAAACCTCACCCAGAAAAACTGTCCCGACCGGGGATCGAACCCGGGCCTACTGCGTGACAAATTTTATTAATATTTATTAATGTATCCTATAAGACACATTAATCAATATTAATTAAATTCATAATATTTTATCAACATCATTCTGTATCATGGCAGTTGCCGCCATCTTCCGGAAACCAAACGCCATTCCTCTTTGTCTATCCATAGATCTTCCCCCAATCCTCTGATATTCATAGCCGTTTCTACCCTTTCTATCCAAGTTTTCTTCGGTCTTCCTCTCTTCCTCCTTTCCATTTGAATCCATTCCATAACAATTTAAGGCAATCTTTGCTCTGGCATTCTTTTGACATGGCCATACCACTGTAATATTTTCTTTTCTATAATGTCTGTCATGTCCGGCTCCTCTTGTACACCCATAATTTCCCTTATTTCTTTATTTCGTATTCTACCCATTCTAGATTTTCCAGCTGATCGTCTTATAACATCCATTTCTGTACTTAAAATTCTTTTCATTTCCCTGGTAAGAATTTGCCAAACTTCAGCACCATATGTTAAAATGGTCTGAATTATGGTTTAATATATTTGTAATTTACTTTTTGTAATATTCTTGCTCCACCAAACAGAGTTTAAAGCATTTATTGCTTGTTTTGTTTGTGCGATTCTATTTTTAATTTCCACTGTGTTATCGCCTGAATGGTCTCATTTTGTTCCTAAATAAGTGCATTCAATACTAGTTTTTAGTTCTTCTACATTGTTGAAATTTATATTTTTCATTTCTTCTTCGATACACAAATATTTAGTTTTCTCAATGTTTATATAAAGTCCCCATTTTTCATATTCTTCTTTTAGTTTTTTTGCCATATATTCTATGTCATCGTGGTCTTGTGCTATTAATACCTGGTCGTCTGCAAAATAGAGTGAATATACATGTGTATTTTGGATTGGTATGCCCATTTTTCGACATTTTATCCTCCAGTCTCTTAGTACTCTTTCAAGATAAATTTTTATTAGAGTTGGAGGTAAACTGCAACCCTGCCTTAAACCTTTTGTAATAGTAAATCCCTCTGCTATACGATTTCCAACTTTTATTTTTGCAATCGATCCTTTGGAAAAATATTTTATATTTTAATAAAATGATAGATAAATAGATAAATTAATCAGTAAAAATTATTAAAATGTGTGTTAAATTATGCAGAAGGTAATAACTTAGGTTATTATAGAGTTGTTTTCTCTGCATTTCGAAACATTTAAATAAGTTAGCATAAAAATTGTGTTTCTCGGATTTAACAAAATAATGATAAGCATACATTACGTATAGCAGCAAAATCGACCATAACTCGATTTGCTGGTTGAATTCACTTAGTTTAGGCTATTTCTGCGCGACGGATTTATTTTAGTTTAACATTTTTATTATAAGTTCAGGTGAAAAAAAAAGAGTCCTCGTAATACATACTACCATGAATTTCCATGGATGATCCTATGTATATAGTACTAAGTGTGTTTGTTGTTATTATTGTTCTGCGTACTGTTTCTATAACAATAGTCCCTCCATCTGGTTACGGGACGACTAACTTTTCTGTCCCTTTGGATTTGTTAGTTGAATAAAATGTATTGGCGACTTTCTTTGTGTGTTTGAACCAATTAATTTTTGATATTTCAATGTTAGATGGAGTATTCGTAATTGATTGCTTATATATTAGTTGTATGTTTTATCCATAATTGTGTAACCTGCTAACAGTCGTAAAACCTTGTGTTAAAGTTTCTACTCTTTCCATTTTATTTGTATCTCATCTTCATGGTAGGCCGTCGGCCTGTTCCGCTCTCAGAATTCATCTTCCCATCGTCTTCTAGGACGTCCCACATCTCTATAGCCTTGAGGTTGGTACAACAGTGCTTGTTTTGTTTGCCTAGAAGAGTCCATTCTTGAAATATGTTCATGCCATTTTTGTTTATAGTTTTGTATTTTTTCATTTAGATTAAACATTTGAGTTATTGCCTAATTGTTTCACTAGGAGTGTGGTCTCTTAAGAGTATATATTTATTTTTATCTAATTTAGTAATTGTGCAATTTTCTCGTCCATATGTTAAAATGCTGTTTTTTTAAAATAAAATTTCAGTTCTTTAGATTTAGATCGTTACCATATTCACTTCATTACATTAAGTTTAGGATTAAGGCCTCTCCTGGCACATCACACATTGAACATCACCTATCATATATCATCGGCGCAGCGTAACTGCGCCTTGCAGCAGCCCTAACCTCAGAAGTGGGTTACAATAACGCCAATGTCAGGAGATAATACCATAATGTCAACATGACAACCTGATGGCTTTTTAAAAAATGTCCCATTTCCTATTTTTCTATTTTTACACACATGCCATAAAACTTACTTATTTTTACGTCATTTTCTGGCAGTAAGACACGTTAAATCCTAAGTAAATAAAGTTATTCACATGTCCTACTGTTCTGTTTTTAGTTAGGCATGCTACAACAAGGAACCAGCCCTCAAACTAAAAAAATATGAGTTAAGGCTATATTATTGTTCTCAAGTATCGCTCAATGTCCTGCAAAACAGTTCCAACCCACCGTCCACATTCTTATCCCATCTATGAACCAAGTAAGAAAACACTCACAAAATAGCCACATTTCTCTTCCTGCAGAAAGAACCAAACAACAAAAATGTGTGTATCTGAGAATTAAAAAAAGGTTGAGTTACCATCTTTCTCATAAAATAGAAGTTCTTTGATATTCTGTTAGTTGATGTAATCAGTAAATGTTTATTATTATTTGTGAATGTTGTATTAACATTTAATTTTAATTGCATTTTTCTCAGTTCAGTTATCTCGTGGCTTGATTCCTATTTGCAGAATGCGGTTCACTTTTGAATCTTATGTGGTATGTTAATTTGTTTTCATTTAAGAAATGTTCACATATCATTTGTTACATACTATGTATAACATTAATATGATACGACATGATATAGCCTACTTAACGTTGTGTTCTTTTGTTTTCAGGTAAGTGTAAGGCGAAAACGTTCCTATTGCTATTCGTTTAGGAAATTTTGGATTTCTGGGGAATGAAGATGATATTTCAAAAAAAAGGCAAGTGATCTTGATATACACTCATTTATAATATAATGTTTATAGTTACATGATGGATTATCGATAATTGCTTTTAGTTTATTTACTTATTTATTTATTTTTATTTAACCTTGTGAATTTACGGCCGTGTGGCGTTGTCTTCCACTAACCAGATAAATGTATGTTGCATCAGAATATAGCAATCACAATTAACTCTAATATTAAACACTGTATGAAGATTTGATGAGTAAGATAATATCTATTAGAATAAGATCGATAATACAATAATGTTAATAATAATTAAACTCATAAGTAAAGCAAATAACATGTGTTACAAGCAAGATACATTTAATTGTTTGGTAGACTGTCCCTATCTAGTGTACATAAAAAAATGAGATATTGAAAACTGATTTTGTTGGTTGTACAGTATTTAAAAGAAACTAATGCAATTATTTGTTAATCTTAATGCTATTTTCATGAAATAAATTGAATTTTCAATTGTTATAAAGAATACTATCAGTGAGATGTATACGTTAGTTTGTTATTAAATTATTCTGTAGTTTGTTTTTGAACACAATTATACTAGTTTGACAGACTCTGATGTAGGGCGGAAGGGAATTCCATGTTCTGGCAAATAAAACTGTAGAAGATAATGAATAATACACGGTGTGATGAGGAGGGGTATAAAAGACAATGTGCTGAATGGATCGAGAGGCCAATGATGCAACGCGATACACAATAATAGCTGATAATATGTGCACTATTTTATAGAGATCTCGTAGACGAAGCCACGAATATAGACAACAAATAAGTTTAATTAAACACTTTTCAGACATGATGAAACTAAGTTCTAGGGATATTTTTATTTCAATTTTCTGTGTTGTACATTCATTACCAGGTTAGTTTTTTACATAGTTGTGTAAATATATGTAGTTAAAACTTCTATAACATTGTCACTACATAAAGTAACGTTATACTAGTTAGAATAAGGTTCCGCACAATAACGCAAATGTAAGTAAATTATATGGACGGTGTTATCCAACAACCGGTTATGCGCCATTATGTTACGGTAAGTTTCGAGAAAACTACGTTTAAAATCTAAGTCAATCTTCATTACTTATTGTTGCGCCAAACTAAAATACTGGATATTGTAAATTATTTTCCACGATAAATATAAGATTAAGTGAGTGAACATTCAGTAAAGTTGGGGAAACGTAAGCTGTATAACCTTTATTTGGTTGTTAGATAAAATAAATACCTCGTTCTCTTGATGTAATTTGAAGTGAATTTGAACACCCTGTATGTTCCGAGCCGCCGGAGAGAATGAACATATGTGCTAGACCTTGCAGTTAGCATAGCTAATACAAAGTAGTTTCTAGTCACAGCTGCACGCAACAAACAAGTTTGATTTAATACGCCGCGTCCATCAACTTTGTAATTTCTAACCAATCAGGTGTGCTCTGATTTACAATCTATCCCTCGCCTCTTCTTCTAAAAGCATTTTGCTCTCTCTCTCTCTCTCTCTCTCTCTCTCTCTCTCTCTCTCTCTCTCTCTCTCTCTCTCTCTCTCTCTCTCTCCCTCCCTCTTTCTGTTTCTTATTATATATATATATATATATATATATATATATATATATATTTTTTCTCTCATTCCCTTTTTTTCTCTTTTAAAATCAAGATAGTTTTAAGGCCAGTATTCAAGAACCAAGCTCTCTGTTCTCTCTATTTTTCTTCTCCGATTCCATCCCTTTCATGTCTTTCCTTCCCAGTCTCACTCTGCATTAATAATCAACTTCCTTTCTCACTTTAATTTATTTCTCTGTTCTATTCCCCTCTTTCTCACTGTTTTCTTTTTTTAAATTTATTTCCCTATATTTATCTCTTCCCTTTACATTCTCTCTATCTTTCTTTCCATCCTCTTTCTCCCTCTCTTCCCATTCTCCTTCTTACTACCTTTGTCTCTCTCTTAATACAATTATAGGTTTCGTCAGATAGCTGAAAGCATGGCGACGACAGAACCGACTAGGCGTCCTCTGTCTCTGCCCCCTCTTTTTTTTTTCTTATGCGTGCTAATAACCAAAGTAAAGGTATCGGCCTACGCTAAAATAAGCTTGTCACAAAATAGCAACGTTTTGTGAATTAAAACAGTACGAGTGACGCAGACTGCCCGCGCATGCGTATGAAACATTCGGTAGGCTGGCAGTTTTTAGGCTGTTAGCCATCTCGCAGGGTAGGTGTTTTCTTCATCATCATCATCTTTACGAATTAAATTACAAAAGGTTCTTTCTGGTCTCATGCTGAAAACTGACCTCTCCATCGTGCTCTTGGCAGTCCCATGCGTCTATACCCTCTGCCTTATATGTGAATAACTGTTTTGTTATACGTTCTTGATCCATTCTTTGAATTTGGTCGAACCAATTTTGTTTCTTTCTGTCTGTTAAGCTCATTCCTAATAACTTTACTGTATTTTTTTTTATCTTGTGAAGCTACTTGTTTCAGGAAACTAATTTCTGCAGATTATATTTTGTTAATAAATAAGGTGAGTCTGTTTCCATCTTAACTTAGGACATGTTTCAAAACAAATTTCTGTTTTATCTCCAGTTTGTCAGTACTCTGTATTAATTTTTTCTTAAAAGTTTTTCCATTCTATCGTGTTAATCCACATTGCCTAATATTACTATATGGTTTGCTTTGTCCGATTTTGTGTAAATGACTTTTTATGTTTCTTAGTGTTTCTATATCTTTCTGGCATAGACCTGGTTTTTTTCTTGTGTTTTTATATTTTTTTAAACGTCCTCGCATTTTCGCAAGTGTGGACAGGCTGAAAATAAAACAGGAGTTTCTATTGAAACATGTCCTAAAATAACTCACTTGTATGAGGTAAAATGAAAACAGTCTCACCTTATTTATTAAGAAGAACCTCATAATGTTAGGTCCTATTTTAATTTTATAATCTATTTTATTGGTTGATTTTTAGTCGAAGTCCAATGTTCGGAGCCATATAACAAGACAAGAATATTCATAACCTGATAAAATTTTAATTTTGTTTGTATCCTTATGTATTGAAAACAATTTCTAATTTTATACACATGTATCTGGTATAGCATAATATTGTGTAGGCCTATATAAGCTACCTTTGAATAAGTCTGTGGGATACATGGTGTTTCATGAAGCATTGTGGACTGATACAGGCGATTTGATTATTCAGGTCAGCGCGTCCGAGAAGATATTTAGTTTACTTGGTACATTATACAGGAAACTCAGGGAATTGAATAAATTCGAGAGTGTATTTATTTTAAGCGGCAGACTGTACAGAAGATTGCTTTGTGCTAAGCTTACTTCTAGCTGCTTGTTGTAATTACACGTTGAAAAAATCAGAGAAATAAATTCCTTCCCTGCTGTGTAAGTATTCATACTTTTAATGCTACCTGTGCATTTTTTTTATTTTGTCTACAGCGTAATCATTTCTTCCACTATTAACATAATGTAAAGTTCAGCTTCCGTAAGTGTTTTTCGATTAACCGATTGCAAAGCAGAA
Organism: Diploptera punctata; assembly: GCA_030220185.1. Lineage (NCBI taxonomy): Eukaryota > Metazoa > Arthropoda > Insecta > Blattodea > Blaberidae > Diploptera > Diploptera punctata. Next base: position 156,666 of record JASPKZ010002677.1, on the reverse strand, counting down.
AAAATGTGTCATATCTAGAGCTCAGAAGTTGAGGACCTATAAAATATCAATAAATACGAGTACCTTTAAAAATAGGCTTACTTAAAGATATCCTACAAAATACCTAAAAACTCCAAAAAAGTGTTACAGTTGCTAACGAGAGGATAGAGACAACCTCCCTGCCTTCACCCTCTGCTCGAGGTAATTGTCACTAAATGGCAACTTCTTAAAGGATTTTAAGTCTAAATACAATACTTCAGGCGTTCAGTAGGCTGGTGGTTAAAGTTAACGCGATGTTTTGTGAGGGTTCAATAGTTTCTGGCGGAATAAAAGTGTTTGGAATATGAAAAAGTCTTTAGAAAGTAAAACTACCTAGTATTTTTAAAATAAGTTGGAAATGAGACTAGACTCTGGAGATTCTTGATTTATACAAATGGTATAATTGTAGTCAAAAGAATGTAAAGTTGCAAAAAAACCGTTAAAACCTTAAAACATGCTAAGAAAAAAGGACAAACAAAACCCAGCATTTTCTGGCCTACAATAACCCAAAATCTAGTTAGGCCTCGTCTTCAGACATAAAATGAAAAAAAAAAAAGGATGTTTCCTCAATTTCCGAGTCCTAGCCGTATCCATTTTAGATGCAATGAGAGATTTTTTGAGTAATTAAGTTTAGTTAAAAAAAAACATTCTATGTGGCAGCGAGAAGTAATTTCCTTATATTCTTTTGAAAAAAATATGTAAAATTGAAATTCGATGTTCATTGCTCCCAGTTAAGATAGATCATTAAAATGTCACAAATTAAACTGCACTTCCCTATTACTATAATACTCAATATTTAACTGGTTGGCACTATCGAACCCGTAGGTTCATAACCGCGCGGACATAAGCTACTATACTTTCATCTCTGTCCTGAACTCTTTTTCAATCACCCCTTTATAATCTACTCTCCCAAATCATACTTAATATTATTTTCTCATCTCATTCTGGTCCTACCCTCTAGGCACTTTCCTCTGGTTTTCCTATAAGGAGCTTCCATGCCCCTCTTGCATTCTCAATTGATGCCACATGTCCAACCCAACGTAGTCTACAAGACTTAACTCGTCTTATTATAGCTGGTTCCCCATAAACATCATGTAGCTCACTTTTATGTAGTCTTCTCCATTCGCCTGTCTGTTCATCTATCCGATAGAACCCGATAGAGGCGCCTCTCTGTTTTAATTTTATACAACAATTTAACGCCATCTAAATTTGACCGGAACGTAATTTCAAACAGGTCTCGCTGGCTCGGTCACGGTGGATCAATCGCATGGAAAGCAGCCTATACACTCTCATCCTTTTAAAAATAAAATTGAGAGCTCAACACGAGCAATGCTACTTTGTAAACAATTTTCGCATATTTTAATTCTTACTCTTTTCAGAAAAAAAATTACAAGGAATTTTACAACTTTTCAGATGTCTATAACTATAAATTATTTTCAGTTTTTTTTTCTATCTTTCAGAATTCATTAAGAAAGTTGACTAAAATAATTTACATTATTTCCTAAGCATTTATTTAAAAAGTAGATGAACATAGTAGATAAAGAAGATCACTATTTATTAGGAAGTTATTGAAAAAGTTATACAAGAAACATATTGGCAAATATTTTGTAATTCTTTTTCAAAAGAAATAGTTAAAAATGCAAAATTGTTTACAAAGTAACATTTCTTGTGTAATTTCTAAGTATCGAACATGATCTGGATAATGTATATACTATGGCAGTAACATTGGACGAGCCTGGTGTAATGAGTAGTAATATGCTCTTTGGTGTTTTAAGAAAACAAAGTAATTTAAGTACGAGTGAAAATTACTGGCATAATAAAAAAAAACATAAAATTATAGATAATGAACATTTAAAAATAACTTAATTTAAAAATACCTTAAGTTTAGAAGAATTTAGCAATAAAATCCTAACTGAAACTTATGCATCATTTCTCTAATCTGAACGGTTTCATCATGTTTGTATGTGATGTGCGCACATTAACTCTTAACCAGATTTGTCACGATTAGTTTGTTTTTAAAAACGAAATAACACTAATTTGATTTTATAACAACACTAATTCATTTATTGTTTTGAATTAATATTAATATTTCACAAAAACAAAAATGTTATACATTTCATGGTCACTGTAGGAAGTACATTATTCAAGAGTAATAGAATTTTCTAAATGAAATTACTGTACACACTGAAGTCACATACATAGTTCAAGATTCAACAATTCTACAAGTATACATAATTTTTTTAATGTAACTTTATAGTCTATTTGCTTATTTAGTTACTATTACCCCATAAGCCTACCGAATCCATTAATGGAATCACTTACCTTTACTTTTTACTTAGGAAATCTAACAGTTCATTATAGAAGAAATTCAATGTATATTTTCCATAGTGCGATAGACTGAGAACGCCATTGGCCTATCAGCCAACTGTTGTCCCAACATCTATATATGACAAGAAACCAAATAGTTTGAATTTTTTTAGTTGTAAACATTTTTTAATTGTAACATCAATGCCTATCTTCACATTATTACCAAGAAATCACTGAATAGTCAAAGGTCAGGTCAAATTATTTTTGATAAAAGGCTCAGTTGTGTGAACAGTTAGGTTCTCTAAGTAATTACCATCACTTCATACTAAGATTTTTTGCACATATTAATCAAGTAACGGGCTTCCAATATAAAACCTGACCGGCCTTACGGAGTTTCACCCGGCACGCAGTGCTGTCTCTTCCTCCCGCAATTCACCCTGCCTGCCACCCGTCCTTGAACTGTTTCTTACCTTATAGAAAGTGCTGGAAATGTTGTCCTCCCGCAGTTAAACAGGCATTATACCGAGTAAACACATTTAGATTGACACGCTGTAGTTCGGGCACTGTCAAGTTTCTGATTTCATTTCTTATGTTGTTCTTCAGTTCTTCCAATGTGTGCTGATTTGTTTTGTACACTTTGTCTTTCAGGCTACCTCACAAATATAAATCACACACTGTTAGATCTGGGGAGCGAGTGTTTCTTATTTTGTACTGAACCAGTGGTCTCAAATTTAGTCACAAGATCGTGGATTGTCGATCTGGAAGGAGGTAATTGTCCAGGGAAGTTCCGAATAAATTCCTCGCGAACGCGATGAGCTTATTCGTATTTATAATAACATTTACACACATAAATGCGCTGCTCTAATGTCAGCTGACGTCTCATCTTGTCGAACGATAGTAAACTGACTAGTTCAAGGACGAGCGGCTGGCAGAGTGAAATGCGGACGAGGAGAGAGCGCTGCCTGACGGGTGAAACCCCATGAGGCCGGTCCGGGTTTATATTGGAATCCCGGTATAAAAGGTGTAGAAAGTTCTCAACAAGATAGATGTAACAATACATTCAAATCTATGTATCACATTATTAACATAATTAATTAGTTTTTTCTAAATCACAAGCACATTTCTGTATAGTCTATAATGTACTGGTATGTTCTTGCAATACATTTGTTGTCAATGTTCTTGAAGGAGAACCTCATTGCAACTACTGTAGAGTCTGAAAAAAAAAATTGTATGTGGCAACTTTGAAAATACCCCAAAAAAGCCTGCACAAGTGTGTCAATTAGTACTCTTATTGTTTTGTTTTAAATAATATTAGTATTTTAAAGTTTTTCTAACAATTATTCTAATTCTCTTCTTTACAATTAATAATTATCTTTATATATTAAATTTTGGAGAGGTTCAATTAATAAGAATTAAATGAATCGTGATTTCTCCAATGGGTCGCCGATACTGCAGTGCTGTGTTTAAAAAAACATAAAAGTATGAGGTAAGAAGAAATCACGATTCATTTAATTCTTATTCATAATTATCTATTTTATTTCCAATTGATTTTAGTCATATTGTTTTTCAAGCAATAATGATGTTCCAATGCAGCCACATAAAATTCCAAAGTTCCTATAATAATTTCCATTGCAGCTAACATATAACTTTTAAGTTTCAATTTTCTATACTATATATCGATGGTGGGCAATGAAAACCTCGTAACTCCATTTTGATAAATTTACAGGAGAAACAAATAACTGTTTTAAATAATTATGAAAATTGATAAGCAATAGTTCCTAAATATTTTACTACAGAATACAAGTCATGTTAATAATAAATTTGAAGTCCATGTTCTCAACAGGTTATGCATCACATGAATTAAATTAAACCTCATAGTGCTTTATTCCTTGTGAAAGTTATATATATATATATATATATATATATATATATATATATATATGCATCACATATTTCTGTGCTGGCAACTGGAGTTATGTGGCTTTCAATGACTGATGGAGTTATGAGGTTTTCATTGCCTACCGTTGATATGATCAGTCCACCGATGTGGTCTTAAGGTAGCATGCTGCCTTGTCATGCAGTGGGCCCAGGTTGGAACAGGCTACTGGGTGAGTTTTTTTCGGGGTTTTTTCCTCACTTGTAAGACAAATGTCAGGAAGCTTAGGCCCCAGCGGTCCCTGAAAATCATCCGGCCATCATCATCATTATCCTTCACCGGTGTGGAAAGCAATGGGAAGCTACCGCATCTATAATTCCTTAGTAAAGCTGCAAAGCATTGCATGAGTGAAAGATCAGCTCTCGGGCAGAATTACTATGGATGAATTAATATATGATCAAACTCCTAGCTACGACAAAACTAAGGTTAGAGTTATTATTTGTATTTCAGCTAGTTTTTATTTTTAAGACTTCAATAACGAGGCATTTCTTCTGTAGTTGGCAATGAGCTATGTATGTTGACTGCATCGTGTCTTTCAAAATTGTATCCACTTTTATTTAGTTCTAAGTTCTACAGAATAATAGTGCGCATGCACATATGCTTATGGAACCACATATCTGTGAAATATTAATAATCATCTTCGCAATTAATATCCACACGTTTTATTAAAAATGGATGCACACTAACTTGCTCCAACATCTAACCAAATGAATTGTACATATATTAATTAATAAACTCTGATCTACTTTGATGTACACTAACTTGTCAAATTGGAGCCATACAAAATGAAATGGGTGAACATCCATTTCTTAAAATATGTTTTGGAATTAACGGCGAATGTTGATCATATTGATTTCATATATATATATATATATATATATATATATATATCCTGCCACCTGGTTAAGTTACATTAAGCAATTGTGCATACTAAAGTTCTACACTATATTCTTGTAATTCTGTTGCCCTACGTACTTCTGCCTTTATTAACATTTTGTATTATTTTAAACTTTTTACGATACTTATTTTTTTACAATTAAGCATATTAAATATTTATGTATGTATGCAATGATTTCTTCAAAGTTCTGCAGAACCACAGTGTACATGCGCCAGATGTGCAAATGCTTAATGTAATGTCCACAAAGAAATCTACAAAAGCAGTGTTTCCAACATTCGCAATTAATTCCATATCATATTACAAGAATTTATCTTCATTTTGTTAGGTTGGTATTAGAGTTAGTTAGTGTACATCAGAATAGTATACACTTATTAAATAATATGAATGTTATTTATTTTTGTTAGGTTATGGAGGGAAAAGTTAGTGTACATCCATTTCTGATAATCATTTGGGAATTTATTGCAAAGGTTGGTCGTATCAATTTCACAGCTGTGTGGGGCCATCTAGCGACAACTCTGTAAACATAAGCACGTGTGCACAACTTTTCCATACACACTGTTATACTGTAGGTCAATTTATGGTGGAAATCAAACTAAAGTTTTTGTTAGATTATATTATGTTAAGCAAGTAAAGTGGATGTAGTAGCATTATTCACAATACACTTTATTTACTTACCTAGAATTTTATACATCTTTAGTATTTGCTGCCACTTCTCAAACTGCCATAAGAAGTTACACCCATAGGGTTTGATCCTGACGGCTTGATTTATTCTGTAAAAGAAATATTGAGTAATCAGTACACATTAAAATATTATACGTTAGAGATAAATGTGAGGCATTGATTACAGTTTTTCTAAAGTACGGTATTCTAATTTATTCATAAGCATGTCATGACGTAAACCAATGCACTAACACATACCATTTTATATAATTAATGTATCATAGTTTTTTATTTCAAAACACGTTTTTAAAAAATAAACCATATAACCTATTTCAGATAAAAGCAACCATATATGCAATCATTGACTTGCCTTCCATTATGTATATTCTTCAGCTTCACTTTCTGCATCAAATTGTAGTAAATTATAATTTGGGAATTAACTTATATGCAGTAAAAATATAACTATTCAATTTCAATTTTCTCTTCAACGTAAGAGAATTACGTTAATTAACTTCATTAATTCAATTTTTCAATCGTCCAATCAGAAAATTCTTATTTATTTTAATAATCCAATAAGAAATTAGAGTTTAAGCATTGAGGAAGGAATTCCTCTATGGCCTAGAGTTGACTACAGTGCCATCTGAAGATGCCCGGGGTATTAGCGACCATAAAAATGATGTAATATATCCCTATAAAGTTTAATATACGTGTTGCTCCAGAACACTGCAGACGCATTTATGTATGAGTAAAATAACGGATAATTAAGTGCATTCAGTCTTTTCCGTATGCCCCCGCGTGGAGGAGTTACGCTTATTTCACTACAGTTGTCAGTGTTCTGCACATCTAACAGGAACTACTTGGATTGTGAAGGCCAATTCAGTTTTCCTCAGAGGCAGTAATCTAGCCTTGAGGATCTTTTACAAGCTCGAAAATCTTCCAACTCTGGACCTTATGGTTTAATTCCATCCCGGAGGATTTGTCCCTTGGATTTTTCCATCCTAAAAATCTTTCGATCGCGGTCGGATTTTTACCAGCGACCCTGGGAACATAACCTCTAAATTACCAACGCTGGCAATAAGACGCAGAATTGATCAAGCTTGTTGAGATGAAGCTATATGATATAAAAGTAGTTGTGGTGCTATTCTATGATGTTAGGGTAACTTAGTTTTGATTAGGTACTCCTAAAGCCAAAGAGAGGAGCTCTAGTTGTGTGGTGTAGCAACAGTTCTCTTTTTGTTATTCTGTGTAAGAAGAAAACTTTAAGACCTAACTTTATTGTTTAATTCTCGTGTACTTTCCCAGTGGTTATGTCGTGTTTTTATTTGTTTCTATGTGTGCGGTGGAAATGAAACTTCGCGCTAATTTATTCTCGCTCACAGGCTCTAGCACGAAATTAAAGAACACAACTCTTCTTCTTCTTTTTCTTCTGTTTTTACAAGACCTCTACTTTTATTTTTGCCCCAGAATATCTAATTCCTCGAGAAAAATAGCTTTTTTCTGGATATTCCAAAATAATCTTCACGTATTTCTGAAACTTGGGTCTAATAATAATTTAAAGCAAATCACTATTATTAATATTAAATTAAAATAAATGTTACATACGCCTCAATCATTAAATATACAAATGTACGATAAGTAATTTTTAAAGAAAATTTTGTTTGGAATGTTTCCTGGCAAAAATTTAAACTGCTCTTCAAACTAGAGACCATCAGGTAAATAAGTTAAGCAAAACGTATCATTCAGGTAAGTCATCATATGCAAGATATAGACAAAACATTAAAATACTGCACACAGAGAGAAATCCAGCAAAATTAAAGTGGAGGAGATAGAGATTCATTCATTCATTCATAGTGTTCTGCTCAAGAGCAGGTCTTTCACTGCAAACTCAGCATTCTCCACTCTTTCCTTGACTCAGCTTTCCTTTTTGTATCTGCATACAAACCATTTATTTTAATATTGTCTATCATCTGATGTCTTTTTCTGCCTCTAACTTTCTTTCCGTTGACCATTCCTTCTAGAGCATCCTTCAGCAGGCAGTTTCTTCTTAGCCAGTGCCCAATCCAATTTATTTTCCTCTTCTTTATGAGTTCCAGCATTGTTCTTCTTTCACCCACTCTGTCCAGCACATCTTCATTTCTTACTTTGTCTGTCCATTTTATACGTTCCATTTTTCTCCATATCCACATCTCAAAAGCTTCCAGTCGCTTTTCCTCATTCCGTCGTAATGTCTACGTCTCTGCACCATATAATGCTACACTCCACACAAAGCACTTCACTAGCATCTTTCTTATTTCTCTTGCCATAGGTCCGCAGAAAATGCTTCTCTTCTTGTTGAAAGCTTATTTTGCCATTGCTATCCTCTGCTTTACTTCTTGGCTGCAGTTCATGCTACTACTGATAGTACAACCCAAGTATTTGAAGCTCTCCACTTGCTCAATGGCCTCATCTTTAATCGCCATGTTTATCTTCCTTTGTTTCTTTCCTATAATCATGGTCTTTGTCTTATTTATATTTATCTTCATCCCATAATCCTCGCACTTATCATTCAGCTCCATCAGCATGTTCCTCAATTTCATTGCATCTTCTGCTAGCAAAGCCATATCATCAGCAAATCTTATGCACTTTATTCTTCTTCCTCCCATGTTTACGCCTCCCGTATTACTGAAGCAGTTCTTTCATTAGGTCTTATAGGTAGATGTTGAAAAGGGTAGGTGATAGAGAACATCTTTGCCTCACCCCTCTTCCAATTTCTCTTCCCTCTGACATTTCTTCTCCTATCTTCACTTTTATTCGCTGTTTCATATAAATACTACTTATAAGCCTCCTCTCCTTCCAGTTCACGCCAATTTTCTTCAAGATCTTCAAGATTTATTCCAATTTACTCTGTCAAAGGCCTTTTCCAGGTCGACAAATACTGCATAAACAGATAGCGATAATAAAGGAAATTAAAAACAGCTAGATTTTGAACTATAATGCACTCAGTACGTATAAACCTATCTACAAGATAATCTCAACTAAGTCAGTAGTAAAATAACATTCTGCTGAGTATGGTCCCGAAAGGCCTACAGCGATTTAAACGTTTTATTAATCGAGGAATATGGAACTTACAAGACACCTAATTTTATAATTTTTATATTGTGACTATCACTTCAACGGAATTATACCATGATATGTATTATTGTTGACAATACAGAAATAAGAAACAATAGATAACACTAGTCAACAGTGGTTTTTAGTTGCCCTTGATATAAGATTAATTTCGGATATATTTATGCTCAGAATTCATGAAACTATCAATGATTTTGGAAGATTTGCTCTGTTTTTTTATCTTTATTTTCATTTACACTACAAAAATCGGGAAATATGAAAAAATATAACAGATATATTTATAATGTCAATTGTTTTTTTTTTAAATTAATATACACTGAAAGAAAAATATAAAAAACCACGTTATACTTCAGTGAAACGCCATTTATAAGATTTTCTCCTATAATTTTTAGGGGACAATCTCTTTTTAAAGACCAGCGGTAATCTGCCATCATGTGATGGTCCCGTCTATCCTGATACCTTTTCTCCATTACTTTTAGATCCTAGTGAAAGCGCACTCCCTGTTCGTCGCTATAATTTCCTAAATTATCCGGAAATCTATCCAGGTGACTGTGGAGAAAGTTTAACTTTATACTCATATTCGCTCCCAGAATATTGAAGCTTATCAACATGTTTTGCACAATTTCTTTATAATTTGGTGCTTTATAGTTACCTAGGAAATTTTCTACTACCAATACCCTTCCTAGCTCCACTTTCCGGAAGTCATATGTAGAGCGAGGATATTTATGAAATTTCATGTTTTAAACTATTAGTCAGTGAGCGCTGAGACAAAGTATCTTTACATTTTATGATATGTAGAATCAAATAAGACCTTCATATTTTTTCATATTTCATAATATTTTGACAAAATGTTCATATTTTAGTAAAAATTTAATATTCATTCATATTTTTCAACTTTCTATTTTTTAAAATAAAATTTCTACTAATTGGTTAAAATTTTTAAAATTTTTTCACAATGTAATATGGTAGACAGGCGAAAATTCCTAAGTATCCCATCTGGAACAAGATACATATATTTGATAAAAGAAAATAATTGAAAAAAGGAGACATGGAATGAACAAGTTGAGGCTTTTGTACGAAACTACAGAACAAGAACAGGGATTTCCTAATCTGTGACAAGAACATGAATAAGTAGAACAAATGTTAGAGTAATAACCACGTACCCTTTCTCTCAGGTAGAAACCAATTCATTTTTGCTACCTAAGGACAGTCCTTATTTTAGAATGGATTACAGTATTTAAATGTAGGGAAGACTTCTGCTTCTAAACTTGAAGCTGTGCTGTGAAATAACATCTTGCTCCACAGCTTATGTAATTAGTAAAGTTCTTGTAGGTAAAGACAGTATTATTCTCACTTACATAAAACTATCATATATGTAGTGCAGTACATGATTGCTCCCATAACATCATATGATGTGGAGCATACTTTTTGATCGTACAAAGTAATCCTGATAGAGAGGCGTTAAAAAATATATAATAAGCTCCTAACTCTGTATTACGAACAGAATTGATAATTTGATTATTCAAAGCACATGCATACCATACCGTGCTCGGGCGAATTTCATGGGAAAACTAAATGTTAAAATAATTCTAACTACATTTCACTATATTCATACGTGTAATGTATAGAATTAAAAATAATTGTAATTGCAAAGAGAGTTTTGAAATACTCCCTAGAATTGTGTGTGGATTAATTTATTTTAACGTCTTGTTTCTCCAAATATGACATTCAGTACTTGGTCTACTGCGATGGGCTGGACATGTGGCACAAATGGAGGAATGAAGACGTGCATGGAAGCTTCTTGTAGGAAAACCAGAGGGAAAACGCCCAGTTGGTAGACCATGAATGAAGTGGGAGAATAACATTAACCATGATTTGAGGGAATTAGCTTATAGAGGGAATGATTGGAAAACATTGACTCAGGATAGGGATGTATGGAGAGATTATACCCGTGCGGCCAGGAACCTACGGGTTAGTTAGTTAGGACTTGGTGTACGTGTGTTCTGATTCATCCAATTTAATATCATTGTGACATTTATATATACGGAATTCATTATCTTTATACAAGGTAAATAAAAGTCATCGAAACTGTACCTACTCTAAATTTTGTCAGTGGTATATTCGATGGAAGCATGTTACTACGGTTACTATGTTTTGTTTTTTATTTATGTTTGGATTTCGTAATTAAATATCATTAGATAAATTAATTGATCGCGTTTTATATAAACCCAGTATTAATTTATTGAAATAAAGTGTCAAACTACAGGCTTGGGAGGCCCTTGGGGTAGATGGATGTTGAGACTTCCACATTTCTAGACAATCTCCAAGGGATGTCCACTGGGTTCTCAGTCCTGCGTGACGGCCCCTTTGCCCCAGAACATGCGTCTGGTACTCATTTAAATTAAGAGCTGAGTAGACTCTAGGGCTATGATGCCTCCAGAAGGTTTGCTCCAGCTAAAAATCTGACCCCATTGAGACTCAAGCCCACGACCTTCCGGCTTGTTAGCGTGATTCCTCACACAATATACTTCAATGTGAGCCATTAAAATTGCTTCAAATCATGAACACAATATTTTATTGATAAGAATCAATAAAACCTCATAATGTTACAAATTCCCAAATTTATTATATGAAATGATATTTTATATTGAGTCAGTAGTAATGAAACATTAATTAAAATGGAAATACAGTGAAACTCTTGATTTCTTGAGCTACAAAAAAGTATTCTTGTCTCATTTGTGTGCTGATATGTATACCCATAAATTATACAGGGCTTGTGTATATAAATATACGTAAACAGTTAAAAAAAAATAGTAGCTTCCTAATATTTTTGTGTCCTAATTTTCATATTTTGTTATTATGATTTCATATTTTAGTATAATTCTTCATATAATTCCTCGCTCTAGTCACAACTTTGATAAAATGTGCATCTTTCATCAATTAATATCTGAATTTCAATACCATCAAATATTCCGCCTTTTAACTTTTACATACTGAGCTTAGGAAATTTTCTACAAATGTATTTTTGTTTTTAATTTTACATCTCGTATTTTTTTTAAATCCGGTATCCGGCCGGATACTAGCTAATTTTTTTTTTTTCGTTTATACTGCTTTACCTTTTTTCCTTTTTGTTTTACCTGGTTTGTTAACTTTATTTTATTCTCACATAGACACAAGGACAGGACAAACACTCAGCCAGACCCAAGGCGGAGATTTAAAATCCGCACCCCGCCGGGAATCGAACCCGGGTCGCCGGAGTGGAAGATAGGGATTCTACCGACTACGCCACGGCGACGGACCAAGTTTTGAAACATTTACCTTCCTTGTCCAACGCTTTGACGAATTATTTTATCATATCTAGATGCACGTCGTGAGTACTTAATTTAGTTATATAACTGAGATCATGGTCGATGTGCGGAGTGAGGGGTGTGAGAGTGGTGATCACGTGATGTTTGTATACACGAAAAAAAATGCGCAGAATTCAAATCATGACTGCAAACATAAATTGTGTTAGTAACAAGCCGTTTATTGTTTAAGATATAAGATTCGCAAAAATCATGACTGTGCACTTGAAAACATAGGAATTCGCTGAGATATCCAGGGCAACAAATTTATTTTTGTAGAGCTGTGTAATTTAATAAAACTATATATATATATATATATATATATATATATATACATATATATATACATACTTTGACATTTATTTGTCAACTAGGTAGTCGTTTATACATGTATAATATTAACAATAATGCATGGAAACTTCTTGTAGGAAAACCAGAAGGAAAGCGCCCAGTTGGTAGACCAATAATTGGATGGGAGAATAACATTAATCATGACTTGAGGGAGGTAGGTTATACAGTAGATGATTGGAGAACATTGGTTCAGTTAGGGATGTATGGAGAGCTTATGTTCGCGTATCCATGCGAAAAAGTCACTCACACGACGAAGTAACTCGAATACTGCGAGGAAATAACCTGGGTTAAATTTTATCTTTCAAGGACTCTGCGCACATGGCGTTCCGAGCGATAATTTTCGTTGGTTGTAGCGAGGATACCATTGACAGCATAATCAAAACAAGCATACAGTTTAAAACTTTGATTCATATAGTATGTTTCTTACCTTTTTCACATTTCGTAGTAAGTTCAAAAAATAATTTTGTCCAGCTAGATCGTGCATTTTTCCATATGTGCGGCGTGAGAAAAGTAAACTAAGAAGCAGCCAAGGTACAGGAAAAGGTAAGTTGTAATATATACTGTGTTTTCATTGTTTTATTATTACAATTCGTAAATACAATTGGACGGGGTTATGCATCAACCGACTAAGCGCCATTAAAAAGTTTTTTTATGTCATCTTATTGCACTGGCTCATGAAGTAAACACTTTTAGCGTCAAATCCTTAAATACAACATTATTATTAAATAAAAATGTAAACGCCATTAGTCCTATCAGAGATTCTGTATTTTGCAACAAACACTATAGAGATATGGTTCGATACAGCTGCTCTGCAAAATGTCTATTGAAGGTTTGTTGGTTTCCTGTGGATCGCAGGAGGTTCCTTGAAATTAATAATTTCGACGAACACAAGACGAGCGGCGCGCGCCGCTCACGCGCCGCAGCGCGCAATTGTATATACACCTTAATGTGTGCAGTGTTTTGTGCAGGCAGAAAATATGTGAACTAACAAATTGTCTTTCTCTTCCTTACTATGGTGTCACTTCCTGTCTTTTCTATTATGTAGTTTGATTGGCAAGTAGAGAGCTGACAAATACCATGTATTTTAATGATCCGTCATTCTGCGCGGTCAGTGGCTGAATTACTATCTTGGCAACCCTGTTACTTTTGGGGTTACGTCTAGGAATGAGCTGTCCCTTCCTTGCCCTTCTCATTGCATGTTGCTACTTGTGATTTGTTGTAAGACTGGTAACGGAGAGACGACAAATACTGTGGTTTTGAATGATCCGACCGATTGAGCGTTCCGTGCTTAAATGACTAATTTGAGAACCATGTTAAGATCTTTCACACGTATTTAGAGATTCACCCCCCACATTTGAAGTTGAAAATTTTCAGTATGTTTTCGGATGTACAGCCTTCCCCTACATCCCTTCCACAGATTCAGTAGATCGGCGAACTAGCGCTAAAACTCTTCCCCTCCGTCCGTGCGAAGTTAACTTGCTGGTGTAATATATTATCATATATAATATTAAGCTAACTTTGTGAAGTAAGTTTTACATGTGATTCAGTCTTCATATTTTGTCTTCCCTGATGGAGTAGTATCCTGTCAGTTGAAATAATTTTGCCGTGTTGTGACTAACAGCCATTCTGTATTCATGCATTTTTCAAAGTTAAAAATAAAACGTGAATATCAACTACTGCTTGTGAATCATTTGCTTGTAGCAGTGTTGGAAAGTATGGTTGATTTCTGTAAAACTTAATTCTTGGATTTGTAACATGAATCTATTTTCTTTAGAATGTACGGGGATAACGCCTGCAGTCCTCTCGTTAGATTGACCCGCCATATACAATTGCCATAGAGGTGGTCTGTAGAGCGCGGCGACTCCAGTAATTTTAGATTATCATGGAAACATTATTATATCCTATTTACCCTTATATTTGTATCTATAGTTCAGAATTTCATTTTACGTTTGAATGTTTGGTTCATATACCTGTAGGCCTACATCTGATAATCTTGGAATTTAATTTTCGCTGTTCTGGTGGTTTAGTTGGTAAAAACTCGTTCCTTGTTCCAAGATTTAATCCCTACTGAGGTTGATGGTATTTTAAGTGATTAAGTTTCGTGGTATGGTTTCCTTCGGAGGCGAAGTTAATTATGAATCAAGTGTCGTAGATTCACGACCCTCAAGTCTGAAACAAGAGGCTTCTGAGCAAAATTAGTGCTCTTTCGCGTCCAATCTAATAGAAGAAAATTTATTGCAGGGCAGAATTTTTTTGGTCCTAATTTTTTATCACATTTGGTACTTGCCGCAGAAATGTTTCTTCCTCGGGTGAAGACGCAACTTGTCAGAATCTCCCAATATATTTTAGAGTTACGTTAAGTAAAAACTAGAACACACTAGGTGTACTTATGTAATGACTAACGAATGCGACATTTCTAAACAAAGTTAATTTGAGCTTATTACCTTACAGATGTCAGGTAACAAGTTCGTCGCCTCAATATACAATTAGTAGTGAACTTAGGTATTATTTGGATGGGTAAGGCCGGTATATGGGAACTGTCAACCTTTACATACCGAAACCTACCTTGAAATTTCTTCCAGATAACCTTTGTGAAGTATAAAGGCCGCGTCAAAAAAAAAAAAAGTATTTTTAACTATAAAGCACTAAAGTCCAGCACTAATTCTCATATTTGAACTATATGGATGTATAGTGCACACCGTAATTGGTAGATTGGATAACCCTCACTCTCTGCTGTCTGCGTCGCGTCCCGCCTCACTCTACACCCTTCTTAGTCATGCAGGGAGTGGCTTCGAATTCCATGCATTTCAGTAAAAAACTTTTTTTTTTTTGCATGTAATGGTTAACATTTCCCTTGTTAGTTGCTTAAATCAGGCTTGAGATTCTTTTAGGAGCCTGAAATTCATCAGACTCTCGGCGAACTTTTCCTTTGGATTTTACCATCCTACATACCAATTGACCCTGCCGTTTTAACGGGGCTGTCGCAACCAGAGCCAAGGTACTTAACCCCTAGTGACCCGAAGCTGAGAGATTCTGGGGAAATAGATAATTGAGATGTCAGCCATGCCACTGTTACCCTAGGAACACACATCTGATATTTATTTCTGCTGGAGGCTGAGTTGATCTCAGTGCTGTGATGCTAGAAAAAGGTTTACGTTAGTTTATAATTTCCGACGTAATCTGGAATTCTACAAGCGACCCCACCCCCAGTTCATAATAGGCTATATTTTATAAACTACGTTGCTGCGCGCTCTTCGAATTTCTTAAATAATGTTAATTGCATTATTGTTGGTGTGAAATGCGATAATGGATCCTTTACCAGGTAACAGATCCTTACATTTACCAGGATTTTATGTACTTGAAAATGGGTGGTTTTTAATGAACAGCATCTCTGTTGCAGGTTTATGTGCAAGTTTAAAATACAATCTTCATAAATATAAAGTGGCGAATTTTAACTGCTTTCTGCTGGAGACGTGTGAATTTGAATTCCTTCGCTTCAACAGTGTACACCTTTGTACATTTATATACTACCTGTAGTTCTTTATACCAATACAATATTATGGATGTTTAGCTATATTACCTTAATAATAATAATAATAATAATAATAATAATAATAATAATAATAATAATAATAATAATAATAATAATATTTTTTTTCAAATACCCCAGGTTGTCATTTCGGCTTTTCTGGCGTTCTCTCCTGGCATGGCGTACCTGTAACCCACTTCTGAGATTGGGGCGCGTGGAAGCCGGGGTTACGCTGCCCCGATGATATGATGGCAATGATGTGCCAAAAGAGGGATTAAACTAAATTTAAGCTAATTTAGGCGAATAAGATATTGATGATAATGATGCCCAGACGGTGTTCGGGACCGTTTGCGGCTAAAGTTTCCTGACGACATTTATCTTACAGGTGAGGAAAAACCTCACCCAGGATATTTGTCCCGACTGGGGATCGAACCCGGGCTCGCTGCGTAACAAGGCAGCACTCTACCTCGAGACAACAGTGGTGGACCTTATTATTATTATTATTATTATTATTATTATTATTATTATATCGAAGATGCCCAAGACCGTAGGCTTTTGAGGTTTGGCACGGGAAGACGGCAGCAGCTGTAAAAACCCGAAGATAGATAATTATTATTAATTTATTTATTTATTTTTAATTGCACGGTCATCGACCATTCTGGTCCCTGCATCCAGAAGATTCCGTTACCGTATTTGGATCTTTACTGGCCTAGAGAGAGAGAGAGAATCTACTAATATGTTTAGCTATCCTAATTGTAGCGACCAGTTCATAAATGTAAGTGCTATCTATTATTCTTTGCCCGGACCCATCAGAGGCAAAGATTGATTCATGTTTCCTATGTAGATTTAATAACATATATTAATTATTAACAAGTATTCTTAAACACACTGTAGTAATATATATGGCTCTTATTTAACTCAGTATAATATCTACAACCATGAAAGCTAGAAGGAAGAGGGGAGCTAATATTACCTTGAGAAAGCTTGTAGATAGGAAAAATATAAGGCAGCAGTAGCATAGCTAACAAGCACAGTAATTAAGCATTCTTGTTGACAGCATAGAATTTCATATTTGAATTATGAGTCTGAAGTTGAAATATGAAAAGGCGTTTTTAATATAAATTATTCTTAATCATTACAAACTTTAAAGAAAACAGAAATAATAACAAAAATGAGAATATTTACTCACACAAACACTCATGCATACTTTTTAGTCCAGCCTAGGGTTAGGGTCCATACCCCCGGATGCCTTGCCCCGGCTTACCGGACCAAACACAAAACAACACAGTTCTCCTCGAGCTGATGTCCACCAGACGCTGACCAAATAACTGAATGAATGAATGGCCGTTTATAACTTGCTTCGCATATTTGAGGGTTCCTAGGAAGAGAAGTGGCGCACTTACAGAAGCGCAGAGGGAAGGGGTAGGAAGGTGAGTGGGAGTAAACACAAAGAGAAAGGAAATTGGCACAATTCATAAATCCCACTGAAGAGGGAGGATAACAGTACATAGATGTAACATACCGAAATAGTACTTTCGGTACAATATCGCCTCCTCCGGCCCTCCGGGAAACAAAAGTCACATTAATCCCAAAGCGATAAAATAATATCACAACAAAGTCTTGGGTACTAAAGTCACTACTAAAGATATTCGAGTAGACACAAGATGACAAACTCCCACGTTGGGAGGACAAGGCAAGACTACACAATTCCGAGCGGTAGAAAATTTTCACATTTTTTCGTCCCCAAAATTATCACCACACCATCCTCCCCATCGACCATCCTGGCGCTGTAACTTATTCACTCGAATTTTGTAGATTCCACAGTCACAATAGTCGAACTCGGCGGTGTTCCAGGTGAGCCCAGGGTGACGATTTCCAAAACATGGATTGCCGGGTCGCATTCCCGATCAGTCGCTCCATTGGAATCAGTAGTCAAAGAACCACAATTTCGGCCAGCGGGGTATTCGGGTCGGCTGAACCCACCATGTACTCTACTGCCAGGAGTTCTTTCTTCCTCTACGTGCCAATATCAGGAAAGGGTAACTGAAATGATAAAGTACAGGTAAACAGAAACGGAACCTCAAAAATTTAACACAAGAATTACATAAATACTAATTTAGGAAAATGATTGTGTCCTTCACAAAAAAAAATCAGTGGTCACTATTCCACCATAGGACACGCTTTCAACTGACTAATATGCTGCTTAACTAAGTGGCCATCGTCGCTTTCTAATATCGGGATCAACAAGTTGAAATTAGATAGCGTCTTATAACACAAAACCTGGTCCACTTCACTATTACCTTTCTCAAAATTCCCCAACAATATAAATTTATACGAAAGAAACGCCTCAACGAACCCAAATATTATTAAAAACGCTTTCATGATATATATATATATATATATATATTATATATATATATATATGCGGAAATCGGCAAGATTTATATATCTGAACTTTAGAATAATCTTCACTAACAGAGTTATCTACAATAAACTTTCGCTTAACTAATACTTGTTCAGAAGGAGAAAGAGAATTCAAATCGATCTTAAGTCTCTGACGCAATATGTTTACGCCCCCTCGGTATTGTAGCAGAAATAACTGCACTAATTAATTTTATTATTATTACTGATTATTAAATATGTAGTTACACTTCAAGAAAAAGGTTCTCGTGAGAAACTTTTACCAATCTGTCACGCTTGAGTATATATAAAGGCATTTCTGTCCATTGTATCTCAAGTTATTTGAAGATGGACACATGTAAGTTAAATTGTTTTACGACCTGGGACAAATCGTTCCCTAATAATACGGCCTCGCAGCTGGAGACGTAATGTCCCTTGTCCAGCTCCGGAAGTCATCCTTCCAGACAGATAAATGACGGTCAATCTTAAGTGTCGAAAGACCACTAGACCGCCTGTTGAGATGGCGACAGTAGCCAAAAAACTATGTCCATCTGTTTTCAGTAAATTAATGAACTTCTCACCAGCGTGTGAAAATCACACCCTGGAAATACATAGGCCAGTGATTATCCCGAGATTCTGGTTTAACTATAGTGGGAACCATAATGCCCAATCAGAGTCCATAGGTAAATATCATTCTGCTAGTAAGGCGTTCTTTATGTATGTTAATTATATGTTCGGCCAATGAAAACATTGGTTTTGTAAAGTGTATTTGTAAGATGGAGTTGGATATATTCCGAATATCGTGAAGGTAATCTACTCCGGGGAGCGTTCCCGGGTGGAACAAAATTAATATAAGACTCCGCGCAGGATTAATTGTTTGAGTTCCGCGGCAGTGCGGACTCGTATATTTCGCCGGTCGCAGGCAAGCGACCCATTAGATACACTAAATGTGTTAGGCCAAGAACGGCAAGTTATAAAAGTTATTCATTTTTAAAGCATCAGTGTGTTGGTGTTATAGCACACTTTAGATCGAGTGAAGACCGGTAATTATCAGTGCTTCAAAACGCGATAGAATCGCCACGATATTAATAAAATTGGTCCAGTATCGACCGCTATTCGCACTTTACCATTCCGAAATATACCGGAATATATCCAAATAAATCCAATGTTCTGGAATTGGAACTGTAACAGTCTTGTGCTACATGTTGATTAATAAATATTATATAAACGACATCAGTGTTGTCGTGGTAAGCCTCCCTATTGTACTCCGTTGTCCTTAGTTCGTTCCTCGCCCTATCCCACGGTGAAAATCCACAACCCTGAGATACATAGAGTACTTGCCTTGCCCCGGCATACCCGCCTTCTTCCTGTTATAGTATCTATGCCAATTAAGCTCAATTCCCGGACCAAATTGTCCTTAGAGACAATATCAATCCAACTAGGCATGTTTACTAAAAACAGTTGATAACAGAGTAACAAAAAAATATAATCAACTGTAAGAGAACGTAATTTGTTACACATAAAATACAGAGTGCTTTATAAAGCAGGACAGATGAATCAACTTGTTTACACAATACAACTCAAGTACGTAAATAAGCACTACTTCAATTACTTTAACGTAGATAATAAATCTCAAAAGCGAACAATTATCCACGGAGTAATTTCTCTGAATTATATTGATGTCAATAAATTTACAATTCCAAAAACTATTTAAGACCATAGAATATATTACAAGTTTTAATATTCCTTGTTCCGGCACTTGGACCCAGAACAAATATTCTACACTAAGACTTAAATTTGAAAATTTTGAATCGATAAACATATGAACTGCTACTATTTTTACACCAAAATTCTCTTCTGGCCAAAAATAGACAAAACTCACGATCGGCTACCATTTGCACGATCTGCGACCCTTCTGGTCCCTGCTTCCAGAAGAGTCCGTTACCGTATTTGGATCTTTACTGGCCTAGAGAGAGAGAATCTACTAATATGTTTAGCTATCCTAATTGTAGCGACCAGTTCATAAATGTAAGTGCTATCTATTATTCTTTGCCCGGACCCATCAGAGGCAAAGATTGATTCATGTTTCCTATGTAGATTTAATAACATATATTAATTATTAACAAGTATTCTTAAACACACTGTAGTAATTTATATGACTCGTATTTAACTCAGTATAATATTTACAGCCATGAAAGCTAGATGGGAGAGGGGAGCTAATATAACCTTGAGAAAGCTTATAGATAGGAAAAATATAAGGCAGCAGTAGCATAGCTAACAGGTACAGTAATTAAACATTCATGTTTACTTAAAATAGAATTTCGTATTCCAATCATATGTCTGAAGTTCAAATATAAAAAGATGTTTTAAACATAAATTATTCTTGATCATTACAATACTTAGAAAACAGAAATAATAACAAAAATGGCAATATTTACTCACACAAGCACTCATGCATACTTTTTAGTCCAGCCGAGGGTTAGGGTCCATACCCCCGGATACCCTACCCTGGCTTACCGGACCAAACACAAAACAACACAGTTCTCCTCGAGCTGACGTCCACCAGACGCTGACCAAATAACTGAATGATGAATGAATAAATGAATGACCTTGTTTACAACTTGCTTCACATGTTGCAGTGTTCCGAGGAAGAGGGAAGTTGCGCACTTACAGACAGCGCAGAAAGAAGGGGTAGGAAGGTGAGTGGGAGTAAACACAAAGAGAAAGGAAATTGGCACAATTCATAAATCTCACTGAAGAGGGAGGATAACAGTACATAGATGTAACATACCGAAATAGTACTTTCGGTACATAATCGTTTATTTCAACTCTAGTGAAATTATATTCACGAGATATACAGCAGAATCATCAAATGGGATTACAAGCACAATGATGATATCTTGAAGGAACTACGTTTAGAACTAGTCATTAAATACGTACACGAATACCAGAACAACTGTATGAATAATTTGCAACGAACGAGTTCAGATAGAGTTCCCAAAGCCATGTTTCGTTATTGTCCAACAGGGATGAGATCTCTGGGCCGTCAAAGAAAGCGCTGGGTACAAAATTCATCAGAAAATTTGGTTGGAAGAAGAAGAATAATAAGATTTACTTATACTGGCAGATGCATGTGGATTGTTCTAACTGTTCATGACACATTCATCCTGGTATTAAATTATGCAATGATTTTAAGTATTAACACTTTGCTTTTCGCTATAACACGCTGATTATACAAGAAAAGGAAGATTATTCATACAAAAACACGTTTGATCTTCAGAAATTGGATGATAGTTATGGTTTTAATATGTCAGTGTCTAAAACTAAAATAATGGCTTTTAAGGACAATTACCCAGTTCGATCGAAAATTAAATTAGACGACAAGACTGGTTTGGGACAAATATCTAGTTTCAACTACTTCGGTTGTGACATTACATATGTCAAGGGTAAATATATATCTAATAAGCTAGCACACTTCCATAAAATCAAATGAATTATAGCTAGAACATTAAAAAAGAATACCACAACAGGTAAAGTTCAAAATTGTAAAGGTTATGGCAGTTCAAGCATTGTTATGTGGGAGTGGAACTTGGACACTGCGAATGGGAGATTGGAATAAATACAGTCAGCTGAAATTATTTTTTAATACCCATTAAGGGATGTTCTAAATTAAATAAATATGAAGCGAATATATCGGAAATGACATCACTACATTTCCCCTCCATAAAAAAAATAGGAGTAGGTGGAATTCTCATATATTGAGGATGCCAACATTCCACATTACAAGACACGCTTATGACTACAAAGCATCAGGAAGACGGGCTTTGGGACGACCAAGCAAACGGAATGAGTAAATTTAACTGTAATATAGACCGGAACAGGAGATTCTCCTAAACCTTGAAATGATGATGATTTTGAATTGGTAGAGTTAGGGTCAATTCAATATCGTGGAATAATGCCGAACACTCAAGACATAGGGTTCTCCATATTACCCCAAAATTCGAAACTAATTTGTTTTATCGAAACTAAAGTCATATTTTGTATATTTTAATGTAAATACACTCTTATTACACTATGAACTATCATTCATATGCGATCCCTTTTGAAAATATTATATCAAACTACCCATATTACTCTAATATGAATATTTTGATTACAAAAAAGCTCAATTAAAATAATCGAAAAACTTCACAGTTAAACACTGAATGTCAGAATAATGTGAATGCAGCAGAAATGTTGCAAGTAACACTCCACACAAGACAATACCAATAAACACTTCTTGAAATACAAAGATCATCTGGAATTGAATTGTTCTCCATTACCCTGTGTTCACGATTACTCCACTCTCCCCCTACACGGCGGAGAAAAAAACTATTGTATTACTCTATGTTCTCGATTACCCCACACTCTCCTGTGTGATGGGGAAAAAAAATTACATTGCCCTGTGTTCAGGTTTACCCACACTCTCCTACGCGGTGAAGAAATCCATGCATTACTTTGTGTTGAGGATTAGCCCACACTCCCCTCCCCGGTGAAAAAAAAAATCATTACACTGTGTTCACGTTTACCCCATACCCCCCGCACGGTGAAGAAAAAAGATTACATTAAACTGTGTTGACGTTTACTCTACAGTTCCCTGCGTGGTGATGGAAAAAAAAATTATGTCAGCCTGTGTTCACGATTACCCCACAAATCTCTACGCGGTGAAGAAAAAATGCATTACCTATGTTCACGATTACTTCACACTTCCCTACGCGACGAAGAAAAAAATATTACATTACCCAAGACTTCCCTACGAGGTAAAGGAGAAAGATATTGCATTATACTGTGTTCACGACTAACCCCACACTCCCCTAGGCGGTAATGAAAAATAAAAAAATTGCATTAACCCTTCTCCACGATTGCCCCATACTCCCCTAAAATGGATTACTCTGTGTTAACAATTACCCCACACTCCCCTACGCGGTGAAGAATAAAATATGTGTTACCCTGTGTTCAAGATTACCCCACACTCCCCTACATGGTGAAAGAAAAATGTTGAATGCAAATTTTTTTATAGTGATGCTTGTATAGAGTTTTGAGTGAAAGCTTGTATAAACTATGTGCAACTCGTACGTTGTAACTTGAGTCAGAGTTTAGCTCCTGAGAAATATGATAGTCAGCTGTCTGGTAATGAATATGGCCGTGATGAGGCTGGTTTACTTCATTATGTGTTGTACCCGAGATTTTTCAATCCATCATCTCATAGCTGTACACCTGCTCCTCTACTGTGTGACGTAAATGTGACGTAACGCATAATAAATATACAGCTATTAATACTATATTTACTATGTTTAATATAGTGTCTAAATATTGTCTATTAAATTTCCGTTAAGCAAGGATTGCAAATTGATTCATTGTCCAGTTTTGCTGATTTTGGGATAGTTCTGTTGTTAATTATTTTTTTATCTCAGAGAAGTTTTAATTTCTTGGATTTCAAGGCAGCGTTTGTTGACGATTGTAATTTTAAAGTCACTCTTTAGACCAAAATATATATTTTAACTAACTAAACTAATTCACTGTCATTATGGAACCCGTAGGTTCATGGCCGCGCGTACATAAGCTGTCCATACATACCCGTCGTGAGATAATATTTTCCAATATTTCCCTGTAAAATTCACCTCCGTAAAACATGGTTAATGTTGGCCTACCTGCTGAGTACTTTTTCTATGGTTTTCCTACAAGAAGTTTCAATGCTCCTCTTTCATTCCTCATTCGTGCCACCTGTCCTGTTTGCCGCATTCAACGAGACTTAACTGTTTTTATTAAATCTGTAAAGATCATATTGGTCACTGTTATTTAGCCTTCTCAATTTGCCTGTCTTAGTCTCACTTAGTCTCCAAGAATTTTCCTAAGTACTTTATTCTCAAATGCCAATAAACAAACGTTCGATTGGTTAAGGCAAGGAGCCTTGACGCAGAACTACGGGACTTGCGCTGATTCGAGTCCGCATGGGGGAAAAAAATTCGCATGGAATTTTGGCCAGTATGGGACCGGTGCCCACCCAGCATTGTGAGGCATTTGGGTAGCTGCAATAAGTAGTGACTCCTGGTTGACAAGACCAGCTATGACGGTTGGGGGACTGGTTTTGCTGATCACATATCACCCCTACACTGACTAGATGCTCGTCTATCTCTGTGATTAACACAAGTGGATGTGATGCCAGCAGTCTGCTGGTATGCCAAGGGCCTTCTAGGCCTGTCGCGTTTGGAGTTTTTTAATAGTAAACGTTTATGTGAATGAATGGTGAGTTTCGTTATACATTCTCGAATTTTTTTAGGAGGGGACTCTGGACTGAGTCGTTCACTCATTCGGTGAAACCACTTTGTGCTTGTGTTAGTCAAAATAAAGTACTGTGTAATCCAAAGTAAATACCTCTCCCAACAGGTTGTCCAACTGAATGGGGTGGGACACTTAAGAGTACCTAATGATGAGATATAAACAATTATGTTATTCTATTCTGTTGTATAATGTTCTGCCCTAAAGCAGGGCCTTCACTCCAGTCATAGCATTTTCATGCTATACTTTGCAGCTTTGGTAGGAAATTATAGGTGTGGTAGCTTCCCGTTGCTTTCCGCACCGTGGATGATATCGGTGATGATGATGACCAGATGTTCGGGGACCTTTTGGGCCTCAAAGCTTGGTGACATTTGCCTTACATGTGAGGAAAAACCCCGAAAAAACCTCACCCAGGTAGCCTGTCCCGACCGGGGATCGAACCCGGGCCCGTTACTTGACATGGCAGTACGCTACCTCGAGACCACAGCGGTGGTCAATAAATTATGTTTCAGAGTCCATAAAGAAGAATGGAATAAAACATATAAATTAAAATATACCAGATTTAAGAAAATATAAATATTGGTACATCAATTAATCTGTGGTTTCATGGGGTAAACCATTAATCACTCCTCTCTCTATTCCTGGGTACTGAGATCACGTCTCACAGTCAGTCACTCCATGTGGGGTTAGGTTTCAACGATTCGGAGTCATAGTATAGGTTCCTCGGTTTTCTATCTTACAAAAACATAATTCCACCACTTCTCCGTACTTATGTCACCCATTATGTTTCATTTCATTTGTTCCTTGTGATGGTTCGACAAGCCTGATTAGCCTGCAACGTTATATACCATCACATTTAATAATAGGGGGTTCATCTCATTTCATCCCTCGACCTAACGCATCTCGCTTCCTCCCCTGGCATTGGCGAAATTATAATCCGGTTCATAAGTTGGGGCTCCTGGAAGGTGTAGTTACGTTATCCCAATGATATAAGTGATAAATTATAATCAAGCGCCAGGAGAGTTCTTAACCTAAATTGCAGACCAATGGCAGGCAACCACATGAATAACTTCCTTTAAGGAAAAAATAATATGGTC
The DNA here is from genome assembly GCA_030220185.1 of Diploptera punctata. NCBI lineage: Eukaryota > Metazoa > Arthropoda > Insecta > Blattodea > Blaberidae > Diploptera > Diploptera punctata. The sequence continues at coordinate 130,700 of JASPKZ010002677.1, read as the reverse complement.
TGACTGGGGATCAAACCCGTGACCTCATGAACTATAGTGAGAAACGTCCACACTAGTCCATGAAGCTGATCTCAATTAATTGTTTATTATAGTTTTTTTCCAGTAGAATACAAATCTATACAAAACTAACAAAATAAATATATGTTTTTGACTTGTGGCGAGGTCACGCTCTTTTATGTAAATTTTGAAATCATCAATAAGCGACTTGCTATTCTGTAGACAGACATATACTTCCTTTTGTTACTCCTCGATGATAAATGGATTACTGGATCCAACTATTTACAGGCTACTGTGTACCCACATTATGATTGTAATGGTAAGGCTATGTCAGTGTAGGCTCGATGACATTAAATATCATAAATCTCGCCACCTCATAGATTTTATTTGGATTTCGCGGAATGCGGCGAGAGTTGGATCTTGTCTTGCGTGGTAGGGAGATGTTCATGAGATAACTAACGAATCGGTGAGCCCGCGGAGATATTTCCACATGGGTCTATACCTCCATTATGGAAAAGTCGTTTCTCAAGTCTTCTACCCGAGTAGAGTCACTACTGGGATTTTAGATTATTCCTTTCGTCACAAATGTAAGCAGGTGCGACATTCGGACGAGTCGAGTCGTGTACAAAGTGTGGAGGAGTAGACGTTGCCTAAGTATGAAGCCACAAAGGCTTGTTATGTGAGTGTATGAACTGAGTGATAAAATAAATTGTGAAGGAAGATACTTTATTAGCACAAAATTAATTGCTTGAAATCAGTGAATTATTGTGAAATAATTAAAACAAATCTGGAAAAGTTGTGTAAGCATTAGTGAAGTTGATTTTAAGAAACTTGACGTGAACCTACGTGCGTTTCAGTAAAAATGTATGTAACAGTACATTTATTATCTGAAATCTGTCATACTAAAAATCTGATCTATTGTATACCTGTTCCTTCTAAGTCCACATTGCTGATCAACTATTACGTCGTCGAATAAGGGAGTGAGTCTGGATACTTATCTATTTGTTAGTATTGTGTACGTAGTTGAAAGTAATGAGAAGACACTTTAGTTGTTGCAATCAGTTGCATTTCCTTTCTGGTATTTGGTAAAATAATAAATAATTTCAATTCATTTGAAATAACCTCTTTTTTCCAATTCATGCTAAACAACCTATGTTGTCCTTCAATGTTTAACTAACTGTAAATCATCCTCTTCAATATCCTGTACTGGATGTACACTTAAAATATGATAAAATAAATTCTCCATCTATTTAATACACTCCTAGAATCTGAAATCGTATCCCCATTTTCATTTCCTAATTATGTTTGTTCTAGCCTGAAACCCTTTTCTTTCTATCCTAGTTCCCTGAAACAATGGGTCTCTGTATGCAAAATAAAATATTTCCTTAAAGAGCGTAAAAAAATGGATTATAGCGTAAATCGTAAGTTTCTCCCACAAGTAGTTACCGAGAAAAAAATAGTTTCAAATTTAGTTTCTGGAATATCATCATCATCATCATCACTCCAGGGATTAGGCAATTGCCCGTTCCGACTTCATAATGCATCAGCCCAACGTCTTCTAGGTCTTCCAACATCACGCCTTCCTCTTGCTTGAAGTTTCCGGAATATTAAAATAAATATTACTACTCCAACAAATGAAATTATTGATCCTACCGCTATTTTGATTGTAGTAGACGATTCTATGACGTCACTATTCACATTTCCTAGTGCTTACACACAGCGTTGCTTCAAGTTAGTGTTTCACATAATGTTACATGTGTATGCGCAAGTGTTGAGTGATAATATTAGTCTTCTTCTTAATCATAATTTGTAGGATTTTCATCTTGTTTATTTCCAAAATCACTCCTCGCAGGAAGACGTATTGGATGTGCAATGCACTAGGAACCCACCTCAAGGCGTATCTCTTATACATTGATCGCAGTCCCAAGTATCAAGTCTCGGATCAAAGACGGATACTATTAATAACTTATTTTGTATGTATATAAAAAAGCACATATAGCCTATATAGAATATAAATTATTAGTAATTTAGAATGTAATTGAGATCTAAAATAATTTATAAAGAGGCATATGTGTGGGTGAATCGGATCGCAGTACGAACAACTTAGAAATCACATTTTTTCGCAATTTTAAAAGTCAAGAAAAAAACTTACTTGAGGAAAAGCCGTGAAATGTTCATACACATTTAATTTTGATAGCTGTTGCAGTGATATATAATTTATTATTTAAATAAAAATAAAACGTAATTTTATTTGATTTTCATATTTATTATTAATTCAGTGACAGCTGTTTCGGTACACTGTACCTTCTTCAGACATGTTAACAAATTATAAATTGTGTTCCAACTGAAGCAACAATACAACAATATTTATTTAAATTTTTTAATTTAACAAAGGGGATTCATTCAAATCAAGTTGAGAATTTAACAGTATGTTACTACTGTTCAATTTATTTATCTCTACAGCCTCCAAAAGATCTAACATCTTACCCTTATCACAAACATGTAAAATTTCAAAATTTGGATTGAAACAATGATTAAATTTGAGTAGGTGGTTAGCATATTTTGAATATTCTAAATTTCTGTTATATGCTCTCATGTTTTCCTTTATCCGAGATAAAAGGTCTACCAGTTCACACTTCAATTTATATACACCTGATAATTTTCTTTTTTTATTTTGGTTTTGTTGTTTTTTATTATATTTTGTCAAGCTATAAGAAACGCCAAACTTAGACATTTATACAGCCTAACAGATACCAATACTTCAGAAATCTGGAAAAACTTGAATAGAATGGGGATTGCGAGAAAAGACACACAGGTAGACAAATTACCCGTTTCCCTGGACACACTCAATAATCACTTCACAGGTATAACTACTACTCCTAAGGATAAAGAACAAACAATGAATGAATTATCACTGACAGATCAACCCGACAGAGAACATTTCCACTTCTCATATGTTACAGATTACGACGTAAAGAAAGCCATCATGCGAATAAAAACCAAAGCGGAAGGAACTGACTGTATAAATATTACTTTACTGAATAAAATATTCGAAGCTATACTACCTACTATAACTCATATTTTTAACTCCTCACTACAAACTTCTACATAACCATCATTGTGGAAACAAGCCCTCGTACGCCCACTGCCTGAAGTCGCCCTCAACCCCGAACGACTTTCGACCCATTAGCATTTTACCTACCCTTTCAAAAGCTCTGGAACGATTAGTCCATAAACAACTGACTACCTAAATGAACACAACCTTCTAGATCAATTTCAGTCAGGGTTCAGGACAGGACACAATACAAATACTGCTCTACTAAATATTTGCGAAGACATACGCGAAGCTGCTGATAATCGAAAACTTACCATTCTTACATTACTGGACTTTAGTAAAGCATTCGACACGGTAGACTTGGACTTATTGTTGCATAAACTTAAAAACCTCTTACTCTCTGATAGTGCCACGAAATGGTTCAATTCCTACCTTCATGAGCGCCAGCAATCTGTTGTAGGAAATCATACATTAAGTTCTTCTTGGTCCTTCCGTAAAGCTGGGGTTTCACAGGGTTCGGTACTTGGACCTTTGCTTTTTTCAATCTACATAAATGACATATCTAACTCCCTAAAGCATTGCAAACATAATTTATTTGCAGACGACATGCAAACCTACATCCACACAGACAAATATTCACTAAATGACTCTGTTGCCAAAATTAACGAAGATCTTGACTCACTAATGACTTGGACAGTTAAATATGGACTGCAGTTAAATCCTAGAAAGTCACAATCAATCATTATGGGTCACCAGAGACTATTATCTACAATTAACCTAAACACAGTTTCGCATGTGTCACTAAATGGAGTTCAAATCCCTTATAGTGAGACAGTAAAAATTCTAGGAGTATTTATTGACAAAAGCTTAAATTGGAATACACAAATAAACCATACATGCAAAACAGTCTTCTCAATAATACATTCATTAATTCGTGTACGAAATTGTTTGCCATTCGCCCTTAGGAAAATGTTAGTAGAAACACTTGCAATGCCCCATTTTGATTATTGTGACACTCTTTTTACAGACTTAAATATTATTTCCACTCAAAGACTTCAACGTTTTCATAATTCTTGCGCACGTTTTATTTGTGGTATTCGCAAATTTGACCATGTTACACCGTCCCTGGAACAATTATCGTGGCTTCGTCTAAGAGATCGTAGAAATGTCCATTCCTTATCCCTTCTCTATAAAATACTTCACACATCATCGCCTAATTACTTATCACGCCGCTTCATCAGACTATCCGACACACATAATCTTGACACTCGATCTCATCAGCACATTGTCATTTATATCCCGCCTCATCACACTGTGTATTATTCATTATATTTTACGGTGTCACTTACCAAAACTTGGAATTCCCTTCCGTCCTATGTCAGAGACTGTCAAACTATAACATCCTTCAAAAACAAACTAAAGAATTATTTAATAACAAACTAACTTATACACCTCACTGATAGTATTCTTTTAGCAATATTAATATATTTAATTATTTATGAAAATAATATTAAGAATAACAAATATTTGTATTTGTTTTGTTTTAAATATTGTATAATCGTAAAATTTGTTTTCTATATCTCATTATTTTACTTTGTTTTTTATGTACACTAGACAGGGACAATTTAATATGCCTTGCTTGTATACATTTTATTATTAGTTTTAGTCTTAATTTTAACTAATATTAACTGGTTGTATTATAGATCGTAATATATTAGATATTATCTTTTGATCAAATTTTTACTTAGTGTTTAATATTAGAGTTAATTAAGATTGTAATATTCTGATGTAATATATGTTTGTCCTGGTGAGTGGAAGAGAAGGTCACATGACCTTAACTCCACCAGGCTAAATAAATCTAATCTAATCTAATCTAATTAGTTTTAAATGCCACATTAATGTTCAACTTTTTAAAGTATTTAGATATTTTATTTGAAAGTGGGCCTATGTAAGACATTATGACATATTTCTTTATGTTTTCTTTGGGTAAAGGAAAAACTTTGTTAATTGCTTTCTTAATTAAATATTCTATAATTTTAGGGTCGTAGTTATTATTAATAGCTAATTGTTTAATAATATTCAATTCATTATTATATTCCAAGGGTGAAAGAGGGATAATTAAAAGTCTATGAATGTAACTATTAAAGGCTGCCATCTTATGAGTATATGGGTGAAGAGAAGAACTATGAATAGTGGTATCAGTATGAGATGGTTTGTGAAAGATACCAAACTCAAACGTACTATCAATGTGTTTTATTGATAAATCCACGAAATTTATACTATTATTTGTTTCTAATTCCATTGTGAAATTAATACTTCTGTGAATGTTATTAATAAAATTTAAAAAGTAATTCAATTGTCTTTTGGTTCCTGTGAAGCCTGCTATGACATCATCTACATAACGATACCAAAATAGAACATTTTTAGCTAATACATTCTTATGTATGGTTTGTTCTAAGTCATCCATAAAAATCTCTGCCAAAAGAGGGCTCAACGGATCACCCATAATCAAACCATCTTTAGCTATGTACAATTTGTTATTAAATTCAAAGTAATTTTGATGTAAGCATGTTTTAAGAGTGTGTAATATTTCTTCAACTACAAAACCATTCACTTTATTAGTTAGTAACATTCTATTAATAATCTCTATTACATCAATAGTAGGTATACTGGGAAACAGATTCTTTACATCAAAAGAAACTAAAATTAAGTTATTAGGCAAATCAATGTTCTTTATATTGTCAATTAATTCAATAGAGTTTTTTTATAGTGTAAATTGGATTGAACTTAATATTAGATGAAATGGTCCACCGCTGTGGTCTTGGGGTAGCGTGCTGCCTTGTCACGCAACGGGCCCAGGTTCGATCCCCGGTTGGGACAGTTTTTCTGGGTGAGGTTTTATCGGGGTTTTTCCTCACCTGTAAGACAAATGTCAGGAAAACTTTAAGGCCCAAACGGTCCCCGAAATCATCGCAATCATCATCATTCATATTCATCTTAGGTTAAGCTTAGGATTAGGAACTCTCCTGGCGCACCATTATCATCATCATCACCCATCATATCACCGGGGCAACGTAACCCCGCCTTCCAGGCGCCCCAACCTCAGAAGTGGGTTACAAGTACGCCATGCCAGGAGAGAAACCAGGAATGTCGAAAGACAAACCTGGGGCATTTGGAAAAAAAAGTATTAGATGAAATTACATTTATTAGCTTTTTAGACATTTTGTATGATGGAGAGCTTATGAAGGATACTACTGGTCTAATAGGATAATTTTCCGTATGTAATTTAACTAGGGAGTACAGTTTGGGTGGTTGGGGATTCATTTGTATTATAGAGTATTCAAAAAAGTTTTACCTAAATTAGTGTTATTGTACGATATCCCATTCTCTAATGTTATATTAATTTCGAGATCATTGATCTTCAATCTCAAATTTTACTCTTAAAAAAGCTCTTAATAAAGCTTATATTGGTATTGCAATATTTTTACCATAATATAATTTGATTCTGTTAAATAATTGAAGTGGAGGGTAGAGAATGGGATGTTTATTTTTGTTGTGAAAAATAAATGAAGGCGAAGGTCGTACAGAGTTCTTTCAACAGAAATAAAGGATTGTGAGAGAGAGAATAATACAGAACACTGTATTCCTCAGAGATTCCTAGGACGTTATATAAATTTGGACGGGGAAAAACCCCATTAAAACCTGCATCAGAAATTACCACCCTCTTTCCCACTCCACTCTCTACTTTTTATCATAATGAAATGTCAAAAGGTTAAATGTCAAATCTGGATGCACATTGGTACTGTAGCTGCAGGTTGGGCTACATTATGTTTTATAAAAATGTTCGCTCCATTGGATTTATTCTATTTTCGCTGCACTTTGCGATGTTGGAATAGGAAAGAATTGATCAATAGAATACAATTGGTTGGTCTTCATTGGAATACTTCAGCTGTAAGGGCGTGATACGGTGTTTTCCGATTGTACTACCCCAACACGTGCACCCAGGCGTGAGTAAATATCCAATCTATCCTTTTTCATCCTCTATCCATTTAAAAATCGTGTGTGTATATGTTCTAATGCCGTCTATTGCACTTTTCGTGCTTCGAATTCCACACAGTTTGAACGCATGGAGTTTAATTCCGAGCTAAGTTCCAGTTGTACCGTAGACTGACTTGCATATTATATTACTCCTCAACTCCGCCTTTTGGGGAACCCTGCTGCTATATTTATTCGCCATATAACTGAATTGTGTAAGGAATTGTCGCCGATAGAAACCTTGTTCTTAGGCAGCATCGTAGTTTACGGGAAATAAGATTGAATACAAAATAAGATGGTACAAATAATCAGGAACTTTCTCCATTTCTTATTTATTTATGACAGAAAAATTATATATGGGCCTGCCTAAACACACGTTTACGTTTATTCCATGATGTCCATAGGTATTCTTTATTTGCATTTTCATTAGGAGTAGAATATACACTCCATCATGACTCACCTGTAAATTCTGTTTCTATTTTCATCAGATCCTCAGTTACTAATAAAGGATATTTTTCAATAAACTAAAAACATTCAAAATAATGTTTCTTTCAGCTTTGCAAATGCTTTCTTTTTCAATTTTTTTAAATATACAGAAACGACCATTTTGAAACAACCGAAGGTTCAATGTATTCTACATTTCGTATGAACATAAATAAAATAAAACACTGCTTATTTAATCTATTAAATTAATTGTAATTTTATATTTTAAGATACTCCCATATAACTTACATAGACACGTCCTAGATAATATATATATATATATATATATATATATATATATATATATATATATATATATATAAAATTCAATGTCCCAGGTTGTCGTTTCGACATTTCTGGTGTTCTCTCCTGGCATTGGCTTAATTGTAACCCACTTCTGAAGTTGGGACGCCTAGAAGACGGAGTTACGTTACCCCATGATGTGATAGATGATACATGATAATGAATCACCAGGAGAGTTCTTAACCTAAACTTAAACTAAATTCCTGACCATGGGAAACCACAGGATTAATTCCCTTTAAGAAAGATATCCTATGGTTTGACCGGGAATAGAACCCAGGACCTCATGAGCAGTGTCAGAAACGCTGACCACTAGCCCATGAGGCTGATGGTGCTAGATAATATATATATAATATATATTTATTTATTTATTTCCTTTGCTTCGTATGTTAGAGAGGGAACTAGATTTTCTTACACGTTTAAAGGTAAAACCATTATTAGAGCATTGAAAATTATGTAATGTTTCTGATTTGTTTACATTACAACTACGACTTAGCTCGGAATATGTATGTATATATATATATATATATATATATATATATATATATATATATAAATGTGATATATGTGGTTTATTTTCAATTTTTAGTCACCACTTCGGGAAATCAGATTACGTACGTGATATGTAGGCTAACTAACTCCCTGGCGCTTTTGAATCCGTAGGTGCATGGCCGCGCGGACATAAGCTCTCCATATATCCCTATCAATCACCTACTGAATAATGTACTTCGCTCAAATCATGGTTAATGTTATTCTCCCACTTCACTGTTGTCCTGCCTACTGGGCGATTTCCCTTTAATTTTTCCATAAGGATATCCATACTATCTTTGATTCCCCATTTGTGTCACATGTCCTGCCCATCCCAGTGTACGAATCTTAAATATTCTTATTAATTTGGTTTCGCATGAAGATCATGTAGCTCACTCTTATGCAGTATTCTCCATTCACCTAATTATGCTCTAACATTCCATATTCCTAGGAACATGTCCATGTGTTTGAGCCTTTGCCATTGATTCTCGCTGCCCGGAGAATCAAATGGGAGACTATTTTGCCTCTGGAAAATTTTACCCCAGTGGAATCTATGTCCGCGTTATTATTTTTTTGGTGGTTGTATTTTACGGTGAAAGGTCATCACTCTTTGGGCCAAAATACTTTTTTGTCTGGCTTATCGCCTTCGACCTGTCCGGATTGTAAAACCCTTTCGGAAGGAATGTTATCGCCGGATAGCTCTCGGGTTTATTTAAGCACATAAGCCACTTCACCACGACAAGGTAAAGATACTATACAGACTGTTTGTATTGTAATTTGAATGTACACTGGGCGCAGGATAACTAAAAGCTTATCTATCCTTATGTAATCTCAGTTTTGTTGCGCTTGACATTTTGTTTACCAAAATATGTTTTTAGTACTAGTTTTAAGTAATCTGGCTGAAAGACAGCAACTTAATTTAAATTTAACTGGACCGAGGAGGGACATTGAACAATATGGCGAATCAGTTCTAGAGACCATAAATTATAAGATATCAAGTGAATTTCCGCAAATTGGTATAGGCCTATGTGACATAAATCTTACATTTAAGAAGAATGTCAATTTAAGAACATATGAAGGTCCTAAGGTACGGAATAACAGAACTGTAAGTAAGTCTGTTAGTTATAATAATATGCCTAATATTACAGAAACAATCTCCATGCCTCAATTAAATGAAAAACAAGATGACTATAATATATCACAATATATTACTATACAGAGACTTCTTGATGATGATGAGAATCCAAACTGCCAACAAGTTCGAGAAAAAAAACGAAAGTATAATGAAATCAGCAAGCCTCCTCAAAATATTCCATCAATAAATGTATATACTCGTAATCCTTATGATACACTTATGGATGATACTGAGAATGCAGACTACATAAATCATCAATCAACAAAACCATACGGAAAAATTAACGTAAAAATAGTTAAAGGCGATACGAAGTTCGCCGGGCCATCTAGTATAATATAAAAATATATAACAGATCTGTATCCAGTATTGTACAAATATTGTAGACTGTACGCACAAGGAGCCTGAAGTATGACGAGTAGATACTTCTAAATAAAGACATCGACTCCATGTCGAAGGCAGGGTGGGGAAAAACTTTTTTTTAATTCATAATACTAAAGCTCGTCAGAAGTTACTAAAAATCAGTTGACAATCAGACGAGAAAAATATAACTGTTTTGTGTCGAAGGTAGGACAAAAAAAAAAAAGATTTCCATATGTTTTATTGATAACACTAAAGCTCGTCAATAACTACTAAAAAATCGGTTCACAAGCAGAGGAGAAAATTGTGCTTAACCATTATGTCTTTACCTGTTTATATATGTAGATTCTATAATATTTTAACCTGGTAATTTATTTTATAATACGGAAATTGCGCTGTTGACCTTTTATTTTATTTATACGAAAATGTAATTGTCATAATTTCACTTGAAAACTGAGAGGTTAATAGTATACAGCCATTTGTTTTGAATAAAATATGTGCTGGAGTAGGTGATGTTTCTTTTGTCTACATTTCAGACAAGAATTGGAATTGTCTCTCTTTACACTCAAGTCCCGTTAAATTAAGTTCTCTGTTGAGGAAAAGAAGTCCCATTCGAATTATTTATCTCCTCCTGGCAGACCCTCACGGACTCACAGAATTTCAGGGGAAATTCTACTGCTTCTGTGAAGGCTTTTAGGTTTGTACTAATGGAACCGGATTACTGCCAACTTTACTGTAACAAAAGAAACGTTTTTGAGATGACATGATATTCCCTTCTTGGTATTATATTAACTGAAACATTATTTTGACGGATACCATTTTTCATTTCTTTGAGGAATATATGTTATTAGTCTTTAAACATTTTAATAGTTCATTAAACACGTTCCATAGACAAAATAATAATATTATTTATTTATTTAGCAGATTTTACATAATCTTCCCCTGCCCAATTAATGTCATTCTCCTCCATATCTCTCTGTCATCCTAATCTCCATCGTCCAATCCTTTTTTCCCTCATGTTGCTCCAAAAAAATCTTTTTTTTCGCTCTCTTCTTCTTCTTCTTCTACCCAGTGGCATCCATCCTATAGTATTCTTATTGGGAATCGCATCTTTCTTTTGTCATGACCATACTAATTTGTTTATTTTTATGAAATCCACAATCGAAGTTATAATAATAATAATAATAATAATAATAATAATAATATGTTCGATAATAGTTACGTAATTTAAAAGATGAGTGAGTATATCAATTTACGTTATTAGGGCTACACGCTTTATATTAGCTTGACCTGTATCTGTCTATCTGTGTAACGGAATCTTTCAATACGATTTTCACCACTTAAAAACATTGGATCGACTTGAAACTTTGTATACTTGTAAAGGACCAATAACAATACAATAATGTCATATTTTTTTCTAAGAACCTGGCCAGGATCATCAGGACATAAAAAAAAATAAAGACCGGTATAATAGGTTGCGGACGTGTCGACTTTTTAGTCCATCGTCGTAAGAAATTAATATTATATCCTCTGGTAGCTCAGTTGGTAGAGCGGTGGACTGTAGTGGTATATAATTTCAGTAATCCATAGGTCGCTGGTTCAAATCCGGCCCGAAGATTCTTTAGAAGAGTATTACTTTTAGCTCATACTACAATAGTATCGAATTTAAAGATATTTACATTTTTATCTTATTCTGCAATATATTCATGACAATTTTGTAAATTTACAACATTGTAATTTATCCAAAAATATGAGAAGGATACGATTAACTGTACCTATCTCTTTCTTCATTAAAATATTCAAAAATACTATAACAATGTTAGATAATAATAATAACTTTAAAAATATATAATTATATTCGTGCGTAGACACTAAAAATATCGTAAGCAATTAAATTTTCATAGGATTCCGGTTTATGACAATCAATTAAATTAAAAACATAAATAATAGTTTAAAAAACAACAGGCTTTATTAGAAAACCGAACTAAAAAATGAAAAATAAGTTTAATTTCCAACGCGCTTGGGATAAAATTAAAGTGGTCAACAAAAAAAATCATCTCCAACACATCTAGAATAAAACTAGAGTTATCTACAAAGAATAATTTTACCATCAAAAGCGTGGGGTGCTTTTATGTTTCTTTACGTTTTCTTCTTGAGACTTTACTTTTACCAATATCTGTTTATTATGAAATATATTAATTTATATAGAGCACCCCATGCTTTTGATGGTAAAATTATTTTTTTTTGTAGATAACTCTAGATTATTTTTTTGTTGACCACTTTAAATTTATCCCAAGCGTGTTGAAAATTAAAATTATTTTCATTTTTTTAGTTCGGTTTTCTAATAAAGCATGTTGTTTTAGCTTTTTTTTAACTATTATTTATGTTCTGAATGTATTTAGTAAGATAGAAGCGAATTTAAATACTTTTAGAATCTTCTGAAGTTTCTGTACAATGTTTCTTGTAGCCTACTTTAAAATACCGCATTAAGTGTGTATGTGTGTGAATGCTTGGGCGCGTGTGAACGGGGAGAGGGAGAGAGTGCTGCTGGTCATATGATGTTCGGATATTAATATAATTCATTAATTTCCGGCATTTATCTTGCAGATAACTAAAATCCGCAAAATGATCAGGGATTTCTCACTTCCTCGGATCAAACCCGAGCCCGCTGTATCGGAGGCATTGACTGTACCCCAAACCTCAACTGTGAATATAATTTGATAACAATAATAATAATAATTACAATAATAGATAATATCGATAATAAATAATAAAATTAATTAAACATAGGGTCAGTTCGGGAAATGCATGCTATTAACGATTACAAGAATTCTTGTCATCCTAAAAAAGTTGAACTAAAAACATATAAAACTGTTATTTTCCCAATTATATGGATGCGAAACATGGGCTCTTATTTTAAGGAAGGAGAAAATATTACGAGTATTTGAGAATAAAGTTCTTATGAACAATTTTGAACCAAAGGAGATGAACAGACAGGTGAATGGAGATGACTTACATCTTAGTAAGCTACTTGATCTTTATAGAAAACCAGATATAATAAAAGCAGTTAGGCCTACGCCTGGTAAACCGCGATTGACAGGACATGTGGCACGAATGGGGATTGAAAGAAGGGCTTGGATTCGTGTAGGAAAACTAGAGGGAATATTCCCGTTTAGTAGACCAAGAATGAGGTGCGAGACTAACATTAACCATGATTTCAAGGAAGTAGATAACAGGGGATGATTGGAAAACAAACTTAAGATAGAGATGTATGGAGAGCTTATGTCCGCGTTCTATAGTACCAGTGCGTTAGTGAATAATAATAATAATAATAATAATAATAATAATAATAATAATAATAATGATAATAAAAATAATAATAATAATGATAATAAAAATAATAATAATAATAATAATAATAGTGCTTGAATTGTGAAGGGGAATTTGTTGTTTTGGAGTGAAGTGGATAATGCAGGTAGACTTCTTCTGATCCCATCTAGTCTTGGTGGAGCATCTGCAGCCCCAATTTATCTCTTTCACCCTTGAAAATGAAATATACTCGTGTTGAACAAGAGCTTAACGAAGCCCGTGTTTAGCGAGGAATGTATCAAACCTATTCGAAAACACAACTTAATTACAATCCGTAGAGCTAAGCCATAACAGTGTTGAAAACTTATAATTAACAAGAGCTCTTAAGTTACATCGGTCAATAACAACACTCATTTCAGCCTTTATCATTCTAAATGTAATATACAAAACATGCAGACTTTAAACTACAGGAAGAAATTTTAAGAAGTGGCTAAATTCAAATACCTAGGGGTAATATAATTGAATAGTCATCATCATCATCATCATAGGACATTCACGAATTTAGGCCATTTGTTGACCTGTTTCGGCCTCAAGAGAAACACCATCCAGAAGTATTTTGAGTGGACGTCCTGATCATCTTCCTGCAGGTTGATTAATTAATTGAATAGTTTCCCCGAAAACAGATCTAAGTCAAACTGCTACTCATGACTGGACTAACTTCTTCCGCCAATTTGTTACATATATTTAAAAACAGGTCTGGAAGAGAGCAGGGATAGTTTTACATGCACCATGCCGTTATATTCTCCGGATATATCACCACCGATAAACTCAAGTTCCAAATTCTTGTGGGTTAGATCTCTTTTTTCGGGGAACTATTCAATTACAAATAGGTATGAGATGCACAGAAAAATTAAACTTGGGCTCAATTCTGGAAATGTATGCTATTATCCAATACAGGGTCCCTTGTCTCAACTACTCTCAAAAAACGTTAAAATTAAAATATATAAAACTCTTATTCCCCCATTATATTATATGGATGCAAAATATGCACTCTTACTTTAAGGGAGAAGAAAATATTACAGAATTTGAAATTTTTGGACCGAAGAGAGATGAACAGACAGACGAATGGAAAAGACTACATACGAGTGAGCTACATGATATTTATAGGAAACCAGATATAAAAAGGGCAATTAAGTCTTATAGACTGCGATTGACACGAATGGAGAATGAAAGAGGGGCATATAAGCTTTTTGTAGTAAATACAGAAGGAAAATGCCCAGTTAGTAGACCAAGAAAGAGGTGGGAGTATAATATTAACCATTATTTGAGGGAAGTACAGAGGATGATTAGAAAACATTAGCTCAGTATAAGGATGTATGGGGAGCTTATGTCGGCTTATGCAGGCTCGATAGTGCCAATGAAGTAGTTATTAGTGTAAAGCTAGGGATTAGACAAGGAGAAATTAAATAAGTTAGGAATCTGGTCAGTCTCAATGAAGCTATACACAGTAAAATAAAATGTTAAATTATAGAATTGTCAATCTTTATTCTTCGCTGCAAATGGGATTTATAACAAGGCGATGCTCTGGCTTGTAATTAACTGATACTATCCTAATCGGAGATCCATGATCCCACGGATATAAACTTTCCATACACCCCTATACCGTAGTAATGATTTCCAATCATCATCATCATCATCACTCCAGGGATTAGGCAATTGCCCGTTCCGACTTCATATTTCATCAGCCCAACGTCTTCTAGGTCTTCCAACATCACGCCTTCCTCTTGCTTGATAATTTCTGGCTAACAATGGATATCTCTCCTTACTCATTCCATCCATGTGATCAATCCATTTCTGTCTGTAATTCGTGACTTTATCCAATAAAGGCTGTACTTTCAATTCTTCTCTTATATCCTCATTTCTTATTCTATCAAGTCTTGTACATCCTTTTACTTGTCTTAGGAACCGCATCTCTGCCGTCTGTATTCTATCCTTCTGTCTTTTCACTGGAGCCCAAGTTTCACATCCATACAATATTGTGGGAACCGCCATAACATTATACATTTTTATCTTGGTTTCTTTTCTAATTTTATTTTTGAATGTTCTCTGTATTGTTCCACACACCGTCTGAAATTTATTTATTTTGGAGTCAATATCTCTTTCCACATTGTAGCCAACATCACAGCCCAAATATTTGAAACTAGACACCTGTTCTATACTTTGATTTTCTAAAATAATTTTGGATCTCACTGGATCTCTTCCTCTAAAAGCCATGGTCTTCGTTTTCCTTACAGAAATCTTTAGATCGTATAATTTACATATTTCATTTAATGCATGCATTGATTTCTGTAAGTCGTCTTCATTTTTCTGTATTATGATTACATCGTCAGCAAATAGAAGATTATTTATGCACATTTTATTATCCATTCTTATTCCTGGATTTACTAAAACTTTCCATTTATTTAAAATATCGTCTATATATATATATATATATATATATATATATATATATATATATATTAAACAAAGTGGGTGATAAACTACATCCTTGTCGTAATCCAGTATTTGTTTTGATTGCATCTGTTCTTTTGAATCCGGTATCTATAATTATATTTGTGTCTTCATATAATTTCTTTATTGTTTCAACAAGGCACAGCGGGTATCCTTTCATTCGTAATATTTCCCATAATTTTTGTCTGTTTACTCGATCGAAGGCCTTATCCAAATCTATAAATCCTATGTGAGTTTCTAAGTTATGTTCTCTTCTCTTTTCTATGAGTTGTTTCAGTGTAAATACATTGTCTATACATGACCTTCCCTTTCTGAATCCACTTTGATTTTCACTTATTATTACTTCTGTTATGTTTCTCAATCTATTATTTATTATTTTCGTATATATCTTGTAGCCAGTATTCATTAAGCTAATCCCTCTGTAATTCTCGCAATTTCTCCGGTCTCCTCTTTTGAATATATTCTTCACAATTGCTGTTTTCCAAGTGGTTGGAATCCCATAGGTCTGCCAACATATATTAATTAGATGAAGTATTCGTAGTTTACACAATATTCCACTATATTTGATTAACTCCATATTTATATTATCTAATCCTGTTGCTTTCCTATTCTTAGTGGTTTTCAAAGCCATTTCTAATTCATTTATGTCTATTACATCAATATTTTCCACTTTTATTTCTTCCTCATTGTTCTCTTTTCCTTCAATTTCCTCCTTTTCCAAAGTTTTTCATAATGTTGGATCCATTCTTGTTCTGGGATTATATTCAATCTGGCAGAATCTTTCTCAGTCTGATTTAGATGTTTCACTAATTTATAACCTATTTCTTGTCTTCCATACATATCATGTTCTACTGAGCTTATAAATTTATCCCATGACTCCTGATGGGCTTTTCTTATAATGCTTTTAGCAATTCTCCTTTTCATTTTATATTCTTCATAAGATTCTTCTGTTTTCAGTCGTAAGTATGTATGATATGCTTTTTGTTTTTCATTCACTGCATTTTGTATATTCACATTCCAAGTTCTCAAGCCCTTGCTATTTCTTATTCTGTTTTTCTTTCCTAATATCTCATTTGCTGTTTTATGTATTACATTTGATATATTTTCCCATTCAATATTTATATATTCTGACGTCGCTATCTCTGATATATATTTATTCATTCTGCTTTCATAATGTTGTCTAATACTTTGATCTTGTAATAAATATACTTTATATACTTCTTCTTGGTTTATTTTGTTCTTTATGTTATTTTTCCGCCATTTAGCTATTATGTATATTTTACTTATCACGACATAGTGATCAGAGTATATATCGCTGCCTCAATGTACTCTCAGATCTTTTGCCAAGGCCCCTAGCTTGTTGTTTACGATTAAATAGTAAATTATTGATCTTGAGTTATATCCACTTCTTGTATATGTATGTATGTCCTTTTTTCGGAAATAGGTATTCATTATTTTTAATTGATTATAGGCTAAAAACTGTCTCAAATCCTGTCCATTACCATTTATTGTTATTTCTCCATTATTTCCTATTACATTAGATATAGGGATATTGCCTACTCTGGCATTTAAGTCTCCACTTATTATTAAATGATGATATTTTGTTATATTTATCAACTAATGTTTGTAATGTTTATATTTTTTGTTTGTTTCTTCTTTCTTACCTTCCTCTGGGACATACACAGCAATTATCATATATCCTCTTTCAATTTTAAATCTGGTTATCAGGATTCTTTCATTTATAAACTCTTAGCTATTCAATTTGTTCTTCCATTTTTCATCTATTAAAATTGCTACTCCACACTGCGCTCTTGTTGTCTGTTCTACTCCGCTATACAACATAGTATAGTGTTTTAAGTCCTTTGTTCCTTTTAGTTTCTTTTTTGTTTCTGTTATTGTTGCTATATTTATTTCTTTTTTCTTTAATTCTCTTTCTAATTCTTTTTCTTTTGTATTTATTCCCCTTTCCAATCATCCCCTGTGTAATTTACTTTTCTCAAATCATGATTAATGTTGTTCATCCGCCTCATTCTTGGTCTACCAACTGGACGTTTTCCATCTGGTTTTCCTACTAGAAGCTTCCATGCCCCTATGTCAGTCCCAGTTCGTGCCATATATCCTGCCCATCATAGTCTTATTACATCTGGTTTGCCATGGAGATCATGTACTCGCTCTTATATAATCTATCTTATTCGCCTGCTTGTTCATCTCTCCTTGGTTCAAAAAATTACCTAAAAATGTTTTCCCAAATACTCGTAATCTTTTCTTTTCTCTTAAGGTAAGAGTCCATGTTTCGCATTCATGTAACTGGGAGAACAGATAACGAATATTTGAGTCCAAATTTATTAGGAAAATATATGGACCAAAAAGGGACGAACATACAGGTAAATGGAGAAGGCTTCTTAACATTGAACTATTTGATCTTCATGGGAAACCAGATATAATAAGAACAGTTAAATCTCTAGGCTGCAATGGGCAGGACATGTGGCACATGGGCAATGAAAGAGCATGGACACTCCTTGTGTAGGAAAACAGAAGGAAAGCGCCCAGTAGATAGGCCAAGAATGAGGAGGGTAAATAATATTAATTATGATTGAGGGTAGTAAATTATAGAGGGGATGATTTGATAACACTTTGAGGATAGGGATGTATAGAGAGTTTGTGTCCGGGCAGTCATTAACTTACGGATTCGAGAGCCAGTGAGTTGGTAATTGAATACAACATTGAACCTGTGGGTCTAAGTATTACTAATTGGACAATATTATGCATCAGCCGGCTAAGCGCCAGTTTTAAAGGAAATTATGTTGATGCCATCTGTTGCCTTGGCTCATGAAGTAAGTGTACGCACGCTTTTATCGCCAAATCTTTAAATATGACCCTACTATGAAAGAAAAATGTAACGCGACCAGTCCTATCAGAGATTTAATATTCTCAAACTAACGGCTATGAAACCAGAGCTTCATAAATGCTAAACTAAATGTTCCCGCTCTTAGATTGTTGATGCATAACTGTGAAACAAGAAAAATAACTTGCAACATCCAGTATTGTTAGTTTGGCGCTACAATAAATAGTGAAGATTGACTTATACTTTAAACATGTTTTTTCTCGAAACTTACATAATGACTCATAGCCGGTTGATGCATATACCGTCCAATTAAGTCTCCTAGACTGCGATGGGCTGGACATGTGACACTAATGGGAAATGAAAAGGGGCATGGAACCTGAAGGAAAACCCTAGGAAAGCGCCCAGTAGGTAGCCCAATAATGAGGTGGAAAAATATTATTCATGATTTAGGATGATGAATTATAGAGGGAGTGATTTGAAAACACTAGTTTCGGATAGGGATGTATAGAGAGTTTGAGTCCGCGCGGCAATTAACATGGGGTTCCTGGGCCAGTGAGTGTGTAATTGAATGCAACATTGAAACTTTGGGTAACATAACGACGCAAAAGTAGGCAGTGAAAACCTCGTAACTCCATCAGTCATTGAAAACCACATAACTCCAGTAGCCAGCACAGAAACATGTGATGCATAACCTGTTGGGAACACGGACTTCAAATGTATTAATAACTTGACTTGCATTATGTGGGAACTATTGCTGTATCAGTTTTCATAATTATTTAAAATAGTTATTTGTGTCTCCTGTAAAATTTACTAAAATGGAGTTTTTCGAGGTTTTCATTGCCCACCATCGATAAGTCAAAGGCTATTACTAAATTAGTAACTTATTGTTCTTGCATGTTCGTACTTTGATCGAAGTTTTTGTTTTATCTTCACTACCGGTATGTGATTTTTTGTTATTAGCTCTTTAATTTAATTAATTGAACCCTCTCGATACGTAATGAATTGTTAATAGAAGTAATTTACAGTTAGCTGTAAACAAAATTGGGCAACTTACCAAATTGATTAGATAATATCTTCTGGTGCTGACATAAATAGAAGAGATGAAGTAGGTTACTGGAACGTGATGGCTGGCCACGTGACCTTAACCTTGCGCTAGCGGATAATGTCACGATTCTGACCCCATACTGTATCTGCAGAGATCTAATCTACATCCTTTACCTATTATAGTTTCTCCGCTAGAGAGCAAAAGGTCTTGGTTTTAATATTCGGTGTTGTATATCTTAAGAGAGAGAGAGAAAAATGGAAGACTACATAGGCTGAGTGCTTGTCGGGCAGATTTTTGGGAGCCCTCCCATGTAGCTGCATTCACAAATAAAACTTCCGTTAATATATGTGAAGGATGTCACAGGTCAATGACATCTCCACATATCCATGAGTAAGTTTGATCTACTGAGGCAAAATCTCGGTTTAAGAATCTTATCTCTTTTAGCTAATTCCGAAGGAATATAGCTATTGATGTTGTTCTCATAAAAATATCTGGACAATTGTTTACGAATATTTAATGTTCATATCTAGTACACACAGAAAATGACCATGATCGATATATATATATATATATATCCTATATGACATGAAAAGAAAAATAAATGTCTGAACGGGGTTTGAACACGGACCTCTGAATTGATACTTAAGTGTGCTACCACTTACGCTATCCAGGCATCCTAATACAAACATTTATTTTTCCTTTGTATATATAGCCTGTCTTCAGAGGTAGCGGGAACTCGGTCTGGCTACTATAACAAGTAAGCAAATTAAAGAGAATTTTTACTTTATAGCAGTGAAGCAATGCAAGCCTAATATGACATGAAAAGAAAATTAACGCCTGAACGGGGAGTTGAACCCGGGCCTCTGAATTGGTTATTTAGTGCGCTAACATTCTATCCAGGCATCCTAGCACAAACATTTATTTTTCCTTTATGTATGTTCTCTATCATGTGTGTGTGTGTGTTTGTTTGTGCGTTGTGCTTGTTCATGTGTGTGTGTTTGTTTGTTTATGTTGTGCGTTTTTCTTTGCGTGTGTGTGCGTTTGCGTTTGTATGTGTGCGTTTGCGTTTATGTGTACGCGTGCATTTGTGCGCACGTGTGCGTGTGCGCGTGAGTTTGCGTGTATCCACGCGTTTGCGTGTGCGCGCGCGTGCGTGCATTTGTGCACATGCGTACGTGCCCGTGCGTGCGTGCATAGATGAAGAGGCAGTCTAATGGAGAACACTATACGCTACAAACCGGAAGGTGGTGTCAGGATTTTTAAACCGACCCAAACTTCTTGGTGGCACCATGCCCCTGGGGTGAACTCAGCCTCTAACGGAAATGAGTATCATAGTTTGATATTGGGGTAAAGGCGGTCGTTACGTTGGGCTGACAACAAATGCCGATTGTCTATAAAAAGTGGGAGCCTTAATCTCTTACTTGGAGTGTAGTGGGATCACTTTACCTTCTCTTTACATAACAGTGAGCTAATTGATCTTTATAGGAGATCAGATATAATAAGAACAATTAACTATCGTAGACTACGATGGTAAAGACATGTGGCACGAATGGGAACTCAAAGAAGGGCATTCAAGTTTCTTGTAGGGAAACCAGAGGGAAAACGCCCAGTTTGGTGGACCATGATTTGAGGAAAATACAGAGATGATTGGAAAACATTGCTCCAGGATGTGGGATGTCTGGACAGCTTATGTCTGCGCAGCCACGGACCTATGAGTTCAATAGTGTCAGTGAGCTAGTTAGGCTACATAGCATCCAACAATTTTGAATGAACCAGGCACCAGAGACCATATCGTGGACTTAAAAGGAAATTGTATTAAGTAAACTTAGCTTTACACAACATATACCGGTATCTTAAGACATCATTTTTGCATTAAATAACATTTCCTTGTTGACCCAAAAATATGCCCTTTGTAATAAAAGCTAACAAACAATTCACAGAGTTTGTTTTAAATTCCGTATGTTCAGTAAAGTCAAGTATTTTAGAAGAATAAAAATTAAGACTTTGGATGGTGGAAAATTCTCAAACAAATCACAAAAGATGGAATGAAATTTGCATGATATTACAAGAAAAGTCGAGGTTTGAAATGCTGTTGTGTGTGTGTGTGTGTGTGTGTGTGTGTTGACTGCTCTTCTTCTCTCTCAGCAATACTCGATAGGCATAAATACGGTTCCTTTGGATATTAAATCAGGGGTGTCAGCGTGCTTATAGCACCTAGTGAACTTAAGAATAGTTTGAATTAGGAGTGTCTTCAAATAAAAGCAAAGTAGGTCCCAGTGAATAAATTAACATACTCGCTACTGATTCTGAGGCACGCCGGTTCAAACCCGGTTGAGGTCGATGTATTTTTGAGGACGTGAAATTCCTTGAACATGTATTCCTTTTGAAGTAAAATAAAGTGGACGATGTTATACATTAACCGGGTAAGCGTAATTGAAAATAGATTTTGTTGCCATCTGTTGCACTGGCTCATGAAGTATTTGTGCGCACACTTTAACCAACAAATCTTTAAATATAACCTTATTAATAAATAGTCCACCGCTGTGGTCTCGAGGTAGCGTGCTGCCTTGTCACGCAGCGGGTCCGGATTCGATCCCCGGTCGGGACAGTTTTTCTGGGTCAGGTTTTCATCGGGGTTTTTCCTCACCTGTAAGACAAATGTCAGGAAAACTTTAAGGTCCAAACGGTTCCCGAAATCATATGACCATCATCATCTTCATCCTTCACCGGTGTCGAAAGCAACGGGAAGCTACCCCACCTACAATTCCCTAGTAAAGCTACAAAGCATAGTATGGAAATTCTATAATTGCAGTGAAAGACCTGCCCTCGGGCAGAGTTACTATGGATGGATGGATTATTAAATAAAAATGTAAACGCCATCAGTCCTATCAGAGATTCTCTGTTTTGCAATAAACGGTTATGAAACCAGATCTTCATAAATGCTAATCTAAATTTTACATCATGCAGCTAAGCTAACTTGAAACATACAGTATTGTTGGTTTGGCGCTACAATAAATAGTGAAGAATGACTTAAACTTTAAACGTATTTTTCTCGAAATTTACATAAAGGTGGTTAGCCGGTTGATGCATAACGTCGTCCAAGTTATTCGCTTCGTACTGTGGATTTATGACACGAAAAATAATCTCAAGCCTGAAAAAAGAAAAATGTATCAAGCCCAAGTATTGTCTTTTTCTCTTCCTGATTTGATTTGCATCGCTGATGACCTGAGTTGAACAGATTGGCTAATGGAGAAGAGTACGTAACAGTGAGCTACATGATGTTAAGTCTCGTAGACTAAGATGGGAAGAACATGTGGCACGAATGGGGAATGAAATAGGGGCATGGAAGTTTCTTATAGGAAAAACAAAATGAAAACGTCTCGTTAGTAGACCAAGAATGAGGTGGGAGAATAACAAAAACAATTATTTGAGGGAAGTAGATTATACACAGTCCCGCTCCATAGCCGAGTGGTTAAGGCAAGAAGCCTTGGCGCAGAGGTACGGGGCTTGCGCTGGTTCGAGTCTCCATGTGGAAAGACATTTTATCATGGAATTTCGGCCAGTATGGAACCGGTGTCCACCAAATATCGTGAGGCATTTGGGTAGCTACAACAAGTAGCGACTCCAGGTTGATAAGACCAGTTAAACGGCTGGGGGACCCGACATGCTGATCACATGTCACCCCCACACTGGCTAGATGGTCGTCTACCTCTGTAATTAACACATGTGGATGTGATGCCAGCAGCCGGATGGTATGCTAAGGGCCTTCTAGGCCTCGCGCTTGGAGTTTGAAGATTATATAGGGGATGGTTGGAAATAGCTAGCTTGAGATAGGGATATGTGGAGAGCATATGTCCGCGCGGCCATGAACCTACGGGTTCGATAGTATCAGTGAGTTAGTTTATTATCTTTGAATTTCTTTGCATTGGCTTCATGTTGTGGGATATCCAGTACAAGTTACGTCAAGTATTTTATGTGTTAGCTTCCACAATTCCGTGCGTGTATTCCAAATTGCTGGTGGACATACGAGACCTCAACTTAATAGTACACTCTCAAACAACTTTTGTCCAGTTAGTCGCCAAGTGAAGTTGTGTCTGTGTCCAAGCCGCAATGCGCTGTTTTGACCCTTGTGGTAACAGAAATTAGCGCTTAATTTTGTGCATCCCTGCCCCAGTTCTCGACAAATCAGTTTCACTCTTCGATCCAAAAGAAGCTTGTTCATTTGCAGGCTTGGGACTGCCAAGTCATTTCCACAAACCAAATAGTGATATGGCACCCGTTTCGTTATCTACGCTCAATAGAGACTCTTCAGGTTCCGACAGCGCCATTATAAAAGCTCTATATTTAAAACCCACTTCTTTACTGTTATATTAAGTTTTTCACTCGCTATCGGCAATTTTACTATCTTCTTCTTCTTCTACGTCATGGAATTAGGCCGGCCGAAGACCTGTTTCCACATCAAGAGACCGTATCCCTCCATCTAATTACAAGGCGCCCAATCTTTCTTCTTCCTTTGGGTTGGTAGTGAAGCAAAATTTGTGGGAGTCTATTGTGTATCATTCTTTCTATATGTTGTAGCCAGTTGTATCTTTAATTTTGAATTTTAACTCTAATAGTCCGAGATCCGGCGGCTGCATGATTACTACGTTCATCGGGTGTATGAATAAAATCAATTTTTTTTCATAAAATTGTGAATGACTGAATACATTTTTGCCGAGTTGTCTATTAAAATTGGCCGCCAGTATGCTTAATTAAAATATAATTTATTTATTTATTCGAAATAATTTGATTCACTTGTTATTAAAATACATTATAATCCAGTTCGCAGAAATCGATATATAGAGCTTGAAAAGTTTTGGTTGCCATTGCACACTTGGCCGTAAATCTCCTCGTGGCTACAGCAAGCTGTGACACCAATCAGTAATAAAATGGAAGTAAAACCACTGCCCTTTATGTATGCTACGTATAATGTTTAAACAAACATACTACCAAAAGGTAGTGGTAATATACTTTATACGAAACAAATCACAGCATTTTAAATGAACTGAACTTTATTTGAAACAATATAAAACAAAAAAACGTACTTATAGCCATTTTATTACTGATTGGTGTCGCAGCCTGCTGTAGCCGCGAGGAGGTTTACGGCCAAGTATGCATTGGCAACCAAAACTTTTCAAGCTCTATACATCGATTTCTGCGAACTGGATTATAATTTATGTTAATAACAAGTGAATCAAATTATTTCGAATAAGTTAATTAAATATATTTGAATTAAACATACTGGCGGCCGAATTTTAATAGGCAACTCGGCAAAAATGTGTTCAGTCGTTCACAATTTTATGAAAAAATATTGATTTTGTTCATACACTCGATGAACGTAGTAATCTTGCAGCCGGATCTTGGACTACAACACTGTAGATGTATAATTAGGTTCTTGAACTGTATTATGCATCAACCGGCTATGCGCAATTTTGTAAGTTTCGAGGAAAACACGTTTAAAGTTTAAGTCAATCTTCACTCTTTATTGTAGCGCCAAACTAACAATACTGGATATTGCAAGTTATTTTCCTTGTTTGACAATTATGCAACAACAATAGAAGAGCGGGAACATTTCGTACTTAGCCGTATGATGCAAAATTTAGATTAAATTTTATGACGATCTGGTTTCATATGTTTGTTGCAAAACATAGAATCTCTGATAGGACACTTGATGATGTTTACATTTTTCTTTAATAATAAGGTTATATTTAAAGATTTGGCGTTAAAAGTGTGCGTACACTTACTTTATGAGCCAGTGCAACAGATGGCACCGTAATCTTTTTTTTTAATTGCGCTTAGCCGGTTTATGCATAACATCGTCCATTTCATTATATTTCTTCTCTAACAACAATGTATAGCCTGCTACTGAACGTAAAATTTAATTTCAGCTACTTCTATTTTCCTTTTATCCGATCTACTAAGTGTCCAATTCTCACAAGTTTGTATTAACATAGGTACTGCCATAGTTTTATAGAATTTGAATTATGTAATTTTTATTGTTTTACTTTTTAGAGTTCTGCACATATTATAACATTTGGCTGCTTTCCTAGTGGGTAGTTTGTAACTAGACGAAATTTAGTTACGCTTATTTCTCTACAGATGTAGGTGATAGACATGTTGTTAGTAGATCTACATCGTTTCAAGGCCACATCTAGTAGGAATCTATGATATTATTCGGATGAATGAAGGTTGGTTAAATCTTGCCTAGAGGCATTTTTATTCAGACTTCGGGTTCTTTTACGGGCCCAAAACCTTCAGACTAGGGACCCACTGTTTATAGTTCCTCCCGGAGGACTAGTCCCTTTTCCATCTTCAAAATCCACGGCACCACGGCTGACAGAAAAATGAACGATGCTATGTATCAACTGGCTAAACGTCATTAAAAAAATATTGTGATGCCATCTGTTGCACTGGCTCTTGACGTAAGTGTAGGCAAACTTTTAGCGCCAAATCTTTAAACATAGCCTTATTATTAAAGAAATGTAAATGCCATCAGTCCTATCAGAGATTCTATGTTTTGCAACAAACTAGATCTTCATAAATGTTAATCTATAGTTTGCATCGTGTAGCTCAGCGCCAAATGTTCCCGCTCTTAGATTGTCAAATAAGGAAAATATCTTGCAATATCTAGTATTGTTTGATTGGCGCTACAATAAATAGTGAAAATTGGCTTAAACTTTAAACGTATTTTTTCTCGAAACTTAGCCTATGTAGCCGGTTGATGCATAACGCCGTCCAAATAAGAAGAACTACGAAACTATTCAGGTTGTCAGCGGCGGGATTTGAATCCTGTGTTTCTGAATACGAATCTGAACGCTACCACCATAGCCCATTCGCCCGGTTTTGTAAATCTTTGTAGTGATATTTTTATTAGTGAATGGCCGTATAGATAATATCTCTACCATAATAAAGTATAATAGGGCAGGCGTGTGTGATGTTTTGGGTAACAGATGTTCACATTTGGCATCGTTTTAAATGCAAGTTGCCTTTTCTGGAAATATTGGCTTTGATCCATCAATTGTATTTGCTTTCATTGCAAATAGTTGTTGTAATGGCGATCTCCATTCTCATTTAGCATTTTGTATGCAACTTGCATTGTTCTAATATTTATTACTATTCGCGACCCTCGTTTGATCCCTTTCGGCCGTGAACACAACCACATCAAGTTTTATATTACGCGTGCTTTATTTCAAAAACATGTTTGTACAAATATTTGTAACTAGTGTTTTATTTAAATCTATTGCATTTATTATAAATTTCACTTTACTGTTTGTAATACATTGGGTACGGTAACATTAAGAAATTGGGACTGTAAGTAAACATCAATAAAACTAAACTTATGGTAACACATATAAAGACATTATATAATGGAAATGGACAGTTAATGACAAATGAGGTAAATTTTGAAGAAGTGGCTGAATTCAAATATCTGGGAACAATAATAACAAACAGGAAAGAGGTGCGCAAAAAAATTAAACATAGGCTCAATTCAGGAAATGCATGCTCTTGTGATCTACAGGGACTTTTGTCGCCCTAACCTCTCTCAAAAAACGTTAATCTGAAAATACATCAAACTGTTTTCTTCCAGTCATATTATATGGATGCGAAACATGGACTCTTACTTCAAGGAAGGAAAGAATATTACGAGTATTTGAGAATAATATTCTTAAAATGTTTGAACCAAAGATAAGTGAACAGTCAGGTGACATAACAGTTAGGTACAAGTTCTTTATAGGAAGCTAGATATAATAAGAACAGTTAAGTCTCGTAGACTGCGATGGGCAGGACATGTAGCATGAATATGGAATGAAAGAGGTGCATGGAAGCTTCTTATAGGAAAACACCCAGTTGGTAGACCAAGAACGAGGTGTGGCAATAACATTAACCATGATTCGAGGGAAGAAGATTATACAGGGGGTGATTGCAAAACATTAGCTTAGGATAGGATGTATGGAGAGATGTCGTGTGGCCATGAACCTATGGGTTCGATAGTGTCAGTGAGTTAGTTATAGGACTGATACCCACCTAGAATAGTTAAGATGTAGCTACAATAAGTAGCGGTTTCAGGTTGAAAAATCGGTTATAACGTGTGGGAACTCGACATGCTGTCTAATTGACACCCCTGATCTGGTTGGAAGATGGTCCACTTTTGTATATTGCATATGTGGATGTGATGCCAGCAGTCGACTAGTACACCCAGGGCCTTCTAGACCTGTCTCTTCATGGAGTGGCCGGTGTTTATATAACCCATCCTCTGGTCGTCAAACTAGCGATCTCCAAAACTATGTTCAATTTGTATTTTGTCCTCGGCAAATCCAAATAATTGCGGCGAAACATTACATTTTTGTTATAAAAATGCAAACACGCTAGATATTGTAATAAATTTGACAACTCTGAATGTAACTGAAATACGTTCAGCAGTTGTCGACTTTTGATTTATGCCATGAAATTGATCACCTCTCTTTTTATCGCGATTCATTAAATCGACTCTCAATCCATTTCACAGTTTTATTAACTAAATTATTAATCCAGTGTTGCGTAGAATTTCAGTAATTATTCAGCTACGTTAGTTATATTTGAAACAAATGTATATCTCTGATACAGAATGTTCATGATTTTATAACTCTTATTGCACTGTATCAGAAAAATAGCTATACATTTGATTGCATTGTGTGATATTACTTTTTTTTTTGATTGCGGATGAGCCCATGTAGGACTACGCAAAGTACTTAGAGGCGTATTCTTTGAGCCCAAATGTCTTTCATTCTTTTGATATGAGCTTGTTTTCTATCATCTGTCCAAGTTCCAGTTTTTTTCTTCGGTTTGTCCTCTTGGTCAACTTGCCACTTATTCACCTTAATTCTAAATATCTCTGTTTGGGATATCTTCTTTAGTAATTCCTGCCAATTTTAAGTCCTTTTTGACTTCATCAATCCACTTCATAGTATCCACTGGAGCTTTACTTCTGTTTTCGTAGAATTCCATTATCTGTTTTGTAAGCCTTATTTGAGTTCATTCGTTTAATATGGCCATAAAATTTTAACCTTCGTTTTCTAATATCACTATGAATGTGTATATTTTTATTTCCTTTTTACTTCTTAGTCTAAATACTTCACGTATGACTTGTGGACCTAAAAGTTTTCTTATAATTTTGCATTCTTTTTTCACTACATTTTCGATATATTTTTTTGTTGTTCAGAATTAATGATTCTGCTCCATAGAGGCACTCTGGTTTAATTCCAGTGTTATAGTGTCGTAATTTTGTATGTAAAGATATGCATTTTTTATTGTAAGTGTCGTGAGTAAGCCGAAATGCTGTTTCCATTTTTTGGCATCTACTTTTATTGGCTTTAGTTTCAATTCCATTTTCCTGAATTATTGTGAAACTCGTTTAATTTTTCCATATTTGGTTTCCAGGTATTTTGGTGCTTGTTTATTGCATGAAATATATTCCATTTTTTCAAAAGAAATCTGCAGACCAACTTTCTCGGCAATGTCATTTAATAATAATTTATTATTATTATAATTATTATTGTAGGCGGCTCCGTGGTGCAAGCGATTAGACGCTCGCCTCTCGCCGCTGGGGTCCCGAGATCGAGTCTCGGCCACTCCATGTGGGTTTCGTGGTGGAATAAACGTAGCATGGGCAGGTTTTTCTCGGGGTTTCTCCCGTTTTATCCTGCCACAAATTTCATTCCGTCATTTCTCCATACTCATCTCATCCATTTCGTTTAATTTCTTTCATCCGCCCCTGCGATGGTGCGTCAGAAGTGGTCGGCCGGCACTCTCGTAGTTCACAGACCTCTACAAATATAGTGGCTTCATCTCATCTCATTCCTCGACCCGACTCTGAGTTGGACACGGGTTGGGGGTATAATTATGATTGTTATTATTATTATTATTATTATTATTATTATTATTATTATTATTATGGTTATTCCATTAACTCAGTTTAACATCTCGCCTTATAAGTATTTTTTCATGCTACACGTCCCCCGAACCTAGTAATGGCACGATATGTCGCAAAATTATTTTTTTTAAACTGTGCATCACACACATACTTTTTGAGCACATAAGGGCATGGAGAGCCTTCCCGAATGAGCAATAGCTCAATCTATGGGCGTCCTCCGAGACAACACAGCATTAAGATTTTCAAGTGCCTACAACCCAAATATTGTAGATTATGAAGAACTCATACCTAAAAAATAATTATTTATTTAATTTAAAACTTTTACACCACGCAGAAGTGTTAGTTGTTTTGTGAATTACCTTTATTTTGTATAATTAATGACCAATGTTTATTATAATATAAAACACAAAAGCTGTATTTTATAACTCCTATATATATATATATATATATATATATATATATACTACATTCGCAATTGCTTGTTCAAATAAAGTTTAAAACTTGACAGATATATTAGAGCGATTCCATGAAAATGTCGTACCGAGGTGAACATTTTTAAATTGACACAGTAATATTTTTTTGATATAATATATATCTTTAAGGATCAAATTTTGTGATCCTGTAAGGTAATGTTCCAAAAGTGTAATTACTTTTAATCTAATATTAGTGGTAGAACTTGTCATGTTCCAAACCTGTAAAAACTCGCCAAATGTTACCAATTTCTTGTTTAATGATTTGGTCGTATTAATTCGTTTTATTTTACAAACTCTTATGTTAAACCATACTTCGATCCTCCCTAGACGTAAATGTAATAATCTTAATTGCATTATAATGTTCTATATACCTTAAATATTTCCTATAACACACAACAACAAAGAATTACTCGCAGGCTCGAAATGTATCAATAACTATGTTTTCGGACTCGCAGAAGAGGAAAATGATATTAGTTTTTTTCCAATCACCTAACCGGAGTCAGATATTTCGACAACCTTTAGCAGAAGTGATCGTTTCCGTGAGAGTCGCAGGCGCTAATTGTCTCTCAAACTGGTCATCCTTATTTTTCTTTTGCGCGGTTTTATTACTCTTAGGGATTGTGAAGTGTCGATATATGCATTACTGTGTATCATTATAAAGAAATTTAATTAAAACAATCTACTATAATATATTTTAATACGTATGATTTAGTGTTTTTATAATTTTGCAATGTCTCGCAGCTGTAAGAATTCTCCTAATTTATTCTGTTACGTTTGTGCAGAATATTGTTCAAAATCTCAGCGCAGGACTAGTTATAAAGGCGTACAATTTATATTTTGGCAACTATAGTAAATTTGGAGATACTGATAAATGTATATATATATATTTTTTTTTCAAATGCCCCAGGTTTATCTTTCGACATATATATTTTTTCAAATGCCCCAGGTTTATCTTTCGACATTCCTGGTTTCTCTCCTGCCATGGCGTACTTGTAACCCACTTCTGAGATTGGGGAGCCTGGAAGCCGGGGTTACGTTGCCCCAATGATATGATGGGTGATGATGATGATAATGATTCAGGAGGAGTCACAAAATTAAATAGAAGGAAAAACATTTTTAGAAAAACAATTTGAATATCTTGCACCTATCGCGGATTCACTGCGTACACAACGTGAAAGCGTTGGACCCTTATGTTATAGAATATGCACAACTGTGAAACAATCAGCGCAACAAATTCATAAGTTCGCGTGTTAAAAACAAACTAAATGGCGCAACAGGCCTAGAAAGCCCCTGGCTGCTAATCTCACATCCAAGTATATCAATCAGAGTTGGGCAATCATCTAACCAATATATTGGGTGACATGTGGTCAGCATGTCGGATACTCCAGCAGTTATGCCTTTTTTCTCGACCGCAAGCGCTGAATATTGTATCTGCCCAAATTCTTCGTGATTCTGGCCGGGCACCAGCCCCATTGTGGCCGAAATTCCATGAGAAAATTTGTTCTCTCATGGGGACTCAAACCAGTGCTCTCTGTTGACACATCTTGACTCAAAACATTCAGTTACAACATGGGACTGCATGTGTGACAGGAAACATTATTTTTATTAATGGGTCAAGTTAACACAACGGCGAATACTAGAGAGTGAATAACTGCATAAGTAAATCTGATACATCGATGTTATGAAGTGAATCACTAGTGTCGGGCTAATTAGGGTTTTGTTTTTATCGCTGTTTAAAAATAGAATTCACTACGTCAGCAATTGGACAGCTTGTGATTTATAATAAAATGTTTTAAAAGTACATGCACACTGATAAATAACCAACTTATTAAGAATGTGTATCTAGAAATCAAAAATATTAAATCCTGCATCACGTAAATTGTAATATATATATATATATATATATATATATATATATATATATATATATCCACCCATAGTAATTCTACCCGAGGGCAGGTCTTTCATTGCAATCATTGCATTTTCATGCTATGCTTTGCAGCTTTCCACACCGGGAAAGGATGATGATGAGATGATAATAAGGATGATGATGATGATGATGATGATGAGATGATAATAAGGACGATGATGATGATGATGGCCATATGATTTCGGGGACCGTTTGGGCCTTCAAGTTTTCCTGACGTTTGTCTTACAGATGAGGAAAAACCCCGAAAAAACCTCACCCAGAAAAACTGCCCCGACCGGGGATCGAACCCGGACCGACTGCGTGACAATGCAGCACGCTACAATATATATATACATACATACAATTATTATAGTAGGCATATTTCAAAATAGAAAATGCACTTTGTTATTAAATATTTAATATTTTTCTTATTTTTATATAATTTAAAATGGTATATGGTAAGCTAGTTAATTTAATTATATTATTGATTTAAATTAATAATTATTTTACAGCAAAATTAAATTTAACAAATTTCGTGGAATTGATAAAGTGTTTGCAGTTCTTTATTAATCTCTGTTACCGAAACTGTTGATCTACTCTCATAGCATTGTGTTACATTTCTGTAATATTAATATTTTGAAATTATAAATACAATTCAGAAATGTCAGTCAGTCACAGAATAAGGCCAGTCAGTCGCACATCACATATTAGGTCATAACTTCGGTATTAATTGTGATTTATGTTTCGATTTTTTTATTTAAAACGTAACTTGAAATGTGCCCTCCAAACGGTATTTTGGAAAATTGAATTAAGAATCTCATTTCAGATAATGATTCAGATTAACATGTAAAGCTGCATGATGAGTTGACATTTATGTCAGTCACACATACATTGATAGATAATAAATAACATTGTTTTTCTTCAGAAGTTGTAATTTATGTACAATCTTAATCGCACACTTTTTTCTATCATATCACACAGATAACGCCCCCAATTTCAACCAATTGTAATATTTAAGCAAGCATTTTGCTGCAAAAATGTATTGTAAATGTCAGTCAGTCACATATGGAATTGCTCATTAATTTACTCTCTTCTCTGTAAAAACATATCATTCTACAGTTACATGAGTAACATATATATATATGGTATGATAAGAAAAATAGATGCCTGGACGGGATCCGAACCCGGATATATATATTTTTTTCCCAAATGCCCCAGGTTGTCATTTCGACATTACTGGTGTTTTCACCTGGCATGGCGTACTTGTAACCCACTTCTGAGATTGGGGCGCCTGGAAGGCGGGGTTACGCTGCCCCGATGGTATGTGAGTTATTGTAATGATGCGCCAGGAGAAGCCTTAAACTAAACTTTAGTTAATTAGGCGAATGTGATATTGATGATAATGATAGCCAGATGGTGTTCGAGGACCGTTTGGGCCTTAATGTTTCGTGACATTTATCTTACAGATGAGGAAAAGCCCCGAAAAAACCTCACACAGGGAACTTGGCCCGACCGGGGATCGAACCCGGGCCCGCTGCGTGACAAGGCAGCACGCTACGTCGAGACCACAGCGGTGGACATATATAAAATCGTTCATCTTAATTACTATTATTAAAGATAGAAACTCCATACTTTTCCCTTTAAAGATAATAAGTTCG
The DNA here is from genome assembly GCA_030220185.1 of Diploptera punctata. Lineage (NCBI taxonomy): Eukaryota > Metazoa > Arthropoda > Insecta > Blattodea > Blaberidae > Diploptera > Diploptera punctata. The sequence goes on along the minus strand of JASPKZ010002677.1, from coordinate 97,111 downwards.
CAAGAAACCTGTCACAGTAATCTGTTGTGGCTCATAAAGCGTGCATGATGATATCACATTTTGTTTTCGCGCGGAATATGTTCAACTACTTATTCCGATCTTCTTGGAATAAATGAGCTGAAAGACAAAAATGGTTATGAGTTATCCGTAAAAGAATACATCATGCCCGAACGTTTGCTAGCCTACTATTAGCAGGTTCGGAAAACATTTTCTCGATATTCGAATTGTCGATAAACTATATACTAAGTGACATTTAACACTGAGTTTGACATTTCAATCTTTCGTTATTGTGTGATAGACTACTTTTCTTCCCATGAAATTCACTATTAAGACGTAATTAGATATTAGTAAATAAGTTCGCAAGAAAACTCCTCACTGCCATCTGTTGTGGCTCAAGAAGCGTGCTTGATGACTTCATATTGTTGTTGCGCGGAATAAGTCGATAAATCACATGATTACACATCTGACAAAAAAATCTGTAACCCGATCGCAGCGCCACCTACAGAGACCAATTGTGAATCTAAATCATCCAGAGCCCACTCAAAATACAGACAAAGAATCATAAAAATCGGCTCAGTCGTTTAGGCAATTTTTAATTTCAGATTTCAAGTAAACCTCCACTTTTAATTATCGGATTTCGCTCATTTTTGGACAATACCTACCTCAGTTTGTTTAATAGGATATACTGAGTTTCGTTGTGGAACATCAAAAAATGTGACTGCTAGAGCGATTTTTCGATTTTCGCATCAGGTGAACTCCTCCACCTAAAGGTTTTATAGAATCCAATTGTGAATCGAAACTAACGAGGTAACGAATCAGACACGCAGAAAAAATAATTCATCAAATTCGTAATACGTCACTTATTCGTCATCATTATGACTTCAAAACAATATTACGCGCAGTTATTAACAGAAATAAAACAATATCAACCAATGATTAATTGTGTAAGAAATGAGTATGGATAAGAATTAATAGACATTCCCTAATTGGGGAGGTACGAAAAAATAAGTGTGTTCCAATTTATTTATATTTTCCTTCACGCTATGTCAAATATATCGTAGAATTAGTTTCACAGATAATGTGCTGACATCTAACGCCAAGAATTTCGAACAATTCTTGGAAAGTAATAAAAGTTTTTCCCATTACTTATGAATTATATACAGTGTTTTAAGATGCGTTAGAAAACGTTCAAAATAATAGGAAATGTTAGCGACAACTGAATAACGCTTTAAGCGAAAAGAAAATCATTGCAATTTGATCTGGAATCAAACCTAAGACCACACGGACCATAGTTAGAAGCTCTAACCACAAGACTATCAGGCTAACACGTGACTTGCTACAATAATAGTACCTCTATTATTACCAGAGACAAAATAATGAATTTTTAAGTTCCAGGGGAAGTTTATCTGTGCGCCATCAGAGGGAGACTTCCAGCAATTTTTATATCGGTATGTGTATTATGTATTAATGATGCAAGAAAGTTTTGTTAAAATAATATTATGAAGCATTTAAACTACATTCAGGTTAAATCTTTGTCTACAGCAATTATTGTAGAACATATTCTTTTGTTAATCAATGTTCAATTTAAAAATATGATTAGGCCTAATCGAGAATGAGTGTAACAAAAGGCGTTTTATGATGCCTTTATTTTCCTACCCAGAGCTTTATTAATATCATTTATGTACTGTGCATTCATCAAACAGTCTAACGACTGTTGCATTTTGCGTTAAATTTAAGGAAACTTTCATCAATATCATAAGAAAACAATAAGTTGATCTTAAGGTCCGGCATTTTGTCTAGTTATACAATCCTTAAACAAGGCTGGAGGCATGTATAACGATTCCCATGTAAAGATGTACACCTCTTATATACTGAACATCTAATACAGTGTTTATTAGTAAGAATTTTCAACCGAGATATGTATAAACCTTGTATAAAAGCTATATATGGATTATTAGTAAGAGGGAAAATGTTTTAAGAGAAAAAGTAGTGTCCTAATATCTGAACTAACTAACTCATTGGCATTATCGAACCCATAGGTTCATGTCTGTTCGGACTTGAGCTCTTCATATATCCATATTCTGATCTACTGTGTTCCAATCATCCCCTGTATAATGAACATCCCTCAAATAATGGTTAATGCTATTCTATCACCTCATTCATGGTCTACCAACTGGATCTAAAGGCTAAAAAAAATTTAAATGTTATTTTGTTGCGTTTGTTACGTCAGTAACTGTAGAATTCACCTGCAGAGAACTTGAACGGAGATTTGGAAGGTCTCAAGTTTTCGGTTAGATTGGGTTAGAATGTCTCGACAGTTTTTTTTTTTCAAATGCCCCTGGTTGTCATTTCGACATTTCTGGTGTTCTCTTCTGGCATTGCGTAATTATAACCCACTTCTGAGGTTGGGGCGCTGGAAGGCGGGGTAACGCTGCCCCGATGATATGAGAGTTGATGATGATGGTAATGATGCGCTAGGAGAGCCTTTAAACTTAACTCAAGCTAATTAGGCGAATATGATAATGAAAGCCAGATGGGTGTTCGGGGACCATTTGGGCCTTAAAGTTTCCTGACATTTGTCTTACAGGTGTGGAAAATCCCCGAAAAAAACGTCGCCCAGGAAACTTGCCCCGACCAGGGATCGAACCCGGGCCCGCTTCGTGACAAGGCAGCACGATACCTCGAGACCACAGCGGTGGATAGTTTAATGTTTTGTTTGTGCCCTGAAAATGTATTATTTCTTTGCCGTGTGGTTCGCTTCGAATCCCCGTAATCCAGGTAAACAATTGGCAGTTTCACCTCCCCGTTCAACCGCTACCGGGACCAATGCAAACCTCTTAAGCTTCCATGATCATATGTATTTGCATTTCTACGAGGGTGTACCAGTACTAAGAGTAGAGTAAGTAAATGTGTTTTTGCTTTTTACTTCTTTTTTTTTTTCTAAAAATGCGCTTAAAACTTTTGCCATTTCCACACGATTGTTTGATTAACTAAATAAGTGCAATTAACTATATGATTAACGACTGCTTTATGTATTTTGTTCTTTCTCCCCCTCAGAGTTATTCCCTTCATAATGTTTAATATCCCTAAGCCCTTTCTCCCCTTATGTGTGAACCCCTGCATTGAGCGTATATGCATCCCGCCCAAAGCGCGTGTCAGGCTTGTTGTCGCGTGAGCTGCCGTTTATTGTTCTCTTGTAAATGTTAATGTGCTTATTTTTTTTTACTAGAACTAAGAAAAATTTGTGGGGTAAGTATTTTACTAGACGTAATTCAAATGTACTATTATTTGTGTTTTTATTCATTTATTTATAACTGACTAACTCTTTGGCTCTATCGAACCTGGAAGTTCATGACCGCGCGGACATAAGCTCTCCATACATCCCTGTCCTGAGCTAATGTTTACCAATCCCTGTATAACCTACTTCCCTCATTATGGTTAATTTTGTTCTCTCTTCTCGTTCTTGGTCTCCCAACTCGGCGTTTTCTCTCTGGTTTCCAAGTTTCCATGCCCCTCTTTCATTCCCCATTATTGCCATATGTCCTGCCCATCACATTATATAAGACTTAATTGTTCTTATTACATCTGGTTTCCTGTAAAGATAATGTAGATCGCTGTTATGAAGTATTCATTTATTTATAGGCTGTTTAATATATTTTGTCATAATTTTTTTCGGTTATGTCTAAACTTTTTTTAGATGCATTCAGTATTTTAATTTCCAAAACTTCCATTATCAATATTGCTCTGTTAAGTATGTCTTTAGATAAATTTAAATTGTACAAATATCGAAATACAATAGAATAAAATGAGTTGATAGGTGGGGTACATAGATGACAGAGAGGAAAATATAATATTGTATACATATTTTGAGTGTACAATTGTATATACTGCAGACAAGTATATATCCTATATAATAATAATAATAATAATAATAATAATAATAATAATAATGATAATAATAATATTTTATTTATTCTGGCAGAGTTAAGGCCATAAGGCCTTCTCTTCCACTCAAAGAGCACAAATCCAAATAAATATCTGACAAATATAGATATACACTGTACTAATTATAAGCAGTTAAAGGTAGCAATGTAAATTTCATGTACAAACATTTTATACGATAATAACAATAATATAATAATAATAATAATAATAATAATGTTTTATATATGATAGGATGTCTGATGACAAGATACCTAAGATGGTCTTAAATTTTGAGGGAGGGCAACAAAAGAAAGAGGAGAGCAAAGAACAGTGAATTCAAACAGTGAATAGGAGTATGGTGTCGAGAGCATTAACAGAGAGAAATGTAGAGAATAGGGATTTATGGAGGAGTAAAATTTACGGAAATACTTTACAACATATGTCGCGAAAAATTGTTCTAAGTTCCAATCATACACCATGCGCATGCGCCAACAAACGCGAAGCTGTTTACCCTATTAAATCACGGGATGGAGCCAACACATACACGATATTTAACGAACCTAAAAGCTAACCTAATGCAATGTAAGCACTCTAACCTGTGAAAGAATGCAACGCCTAAAAAATAAATAGTAAGTTCTGAAATTCTGAAGTGTATGTGCACAGTTTATTAATAAATACTCTATGTTGACTTCACTGGAACATGTCTTTGTTGTTGCATAGAATATTCGTTAAAATCAATTAGGCTGCCACGTCTTCATGCTACGTATGCAGTTAAATATCATAGATAAATATATTGAAATAATCGTTAGAAAACATGTAAAAATCATTGTAAATGGTGAGATTTGGAAAATGAAATCCTGAGAATAAAAATTTCATAGGATTTTATGAAGGGATAAAAAAGTCGCGTCACAGGTTGCAAAGTTTAGCCAAATTTACAATAGATTGTACAAAAACTACTGTATTGTGGAGAAATTCCTAATAAAGAAGAATATATATAAATACTAGCTAACACTCGGCGTGCGCTGCTACTCCTAAATAAATGTTAATGTGTTTTTACGTTTAGTTATTGCCCTGGAATCTACGTATCCCGGTATACTTGGCATAAATGAGCTGAAAGACAAAATTCGTTATGAAAGAATATCAGCTGTGCGCTTCTATGCTATCCCGGGAATCTACTTATCCCGATCTAGTTGGCATCAATGAAAGACAAAAATGGTTATTGTGAATTATTCGTAAAAGATAAACTAATGCTGTCGCGGACTTTTTTGTTGAGTTTTTTTTTTTTTGAGATATTCAATTCTGTGTACATTAATGTTGTGTATTTGTTATAGTTTAGGCAGCGTAAGCCATTTAAGTGTCAAAATAGGGACTTTATTTCACGTTTTTCACTACAAAGGGTGATTTTTAGCGGCGAAGGGTTTTAGTTATTAAAACTATCTTATGTGTTCATCCCGGGAGTCTCCTGAACATTTTGCAAAAATCTCCATCACAATCGGATGAACGGTATGATAGCGCATAAAATACGAACGGACAAACATTTTTATATATGTATTTACATGCTTAGGCCTACAACCTCAAGAACTGTATTCCATCAGAAAGTGTTTTTGCTATTGGAAGAGTCAGAGTGGGCTACTGTGATGTGGTTGGTGAATGTGGAATAAGCAGCTCGCTTGGTGTAAAGTAGATGAAATTCCATTGAACTAGCTCAGCGGTTCCATTTACTGTAAGCGTGTTGACGTTTTCTGTAGTTCACAAACTTCCATCTCATTGCTCAACAGGGACTAAGCTTTTTCCTTTCTGGTTCATACAAACTTCCAAGTTAAATCTTTACGAATTTGTTATACTTTTTTCTTTTACTTCGCTGCCTCGCTTTCCAGTTATTAGAAATCTTTACTTTTGGAAATAAGTATTATCATCATCATCATAGTACATTCACGAATTTAGGTCATTTGTTGACCTGTTTCGGCCTCAAGAGAAACACCATCCAAAAGTCTTTTGAGTGGACGTCCTGGTCTTCTTCTTCCTGCAGGTTGATATCTTAACATTTGTTTGGGTATTCTGTGATCTTCCATTCGATGAACATGTATCCATCTTGACTTATAATCAGAAATTTTGTTTTCTAAAGGTTGGAAATAAGTATCTACCGGTCAATCATATTCAAGTGACATTTTTTTAAAGGTCTATTTTTTATATAACGACATAAATAAATCGATAAATTACAATATCTGTATACCATATGTATTTATAGCTCCCTAGTATCCTTCACCGGCGTGGAAAGAACGGGAAGCTACCACACCTATAATTCCCTAGTAAAGGTTGCAAAGCATAGCATGGAAATGCTATGATTGAAGTGAAAGAATTGCTATGGATGGATGGGGTATTTATAGCTAGTCTAGTATTTAAAGCAATTGCATATATTTTAAGTAAATTTTTGTGTTACTTTTTTTTTTACTTTCTGCTTTTATTTTTTATCATTTTTTTCCTTTGATTTTTTTCTTTTTCCTTTATTTTCCATTTCCTTTCTCCGCCTTTCATTTTTCCTTTCCTTTGGTTATGCTTTTTTATTTTCCTTCTGTTTTACTTCTTTCTTTACTTCCTGTCTTATTTCCCTTTTCCCCCTTTTCCCTTTATTTTTTTTTCATTTTTATTCTATTCTCTTTCTCCTTTCTCTTTACATTTTTACCATTTTCTTTTCTTTTTTTTCCTTATTTCATTTTTTCAATTTTATTGTTTCTTCTCTTTGTCCTTTCTTTTCGTTTGTATTTTCATTTCTTTTTCCTCCCTTTTTCCCCTTTTTTTTTCTTTCCTTTTTGCCCATTAATTTTGAATTGCCCTACATTATCTCAGTTTGCTCTATAATATTACGCGTAGATTGTGAAATTTGAACAATTAGCCGCACGATTTAACAAACACGATATCATTCGATTACTTTTTAATATATATATATATATAGGTAAAACATCGGATTTAGGAAAAATTGCTAAATTATGACATGCATATTATTTTTAAATTGTAACATATTTAAATGAACGTATTTAGTAATATTGAAAAAATGATGTGGAATTGAATCAGAAGCACATAATGTTATTTTAGTTACACACAAAGTTTCACTGGATTAGCCAGATTTTGAAGAATTCCGTTGTAGAAAGTTAATGTCTGGGACGTACGACTGACGGCACCCACAAACTGCCAAAAGAAATTCAATTTATGTACATACTTCCAGAAAGGAAGCAAGTCACTTCATCTGTAAATTGAATTAATGCTATACCAGTTTACTTCAGAGGGAATACGATCCATTTATTGAAAGTTTTGCTGAGGAGAGTGTTAATATTATGTTAGCTTATGATATTATTTACCAATATTAAAATTAGAAAGTCAATTATAAGGGAGAATATGAAGATTGAAGACACTATTTTAGATCATATTAAAACTCAGCAATTAAGATGGTATGGATGAATTTTCATGTGTGGTCATTAATACTGTAATTACAACGTGCTTAAAAATAATTTTCCGTCTTACTGAGGTAAAAATTAACTATTGGTACTTTAAAAACATTTCCATTTCCGCATTATGAATATTTCCGGCTTATATAGGACGATTTTACATATAAAATCGTACAGTTCTAGAGATTTTTTTTCCGTCTCTACAGGTTTCCTTCTTATAAAGGTTCCGGACAAGACAGGTTTTACTGTATATGTATGCTTTTTTGTCTCAAGACCTTCCAGAATATCCATTCCATCGCCACATGTAGCGAAGAAATACCTGCTGATGGTGGAATGGATATTCTGAAAGGCCTTCACACAAAAAAAGCATAAATATCTTTTACAATTTGAGGACGACGGCACTGACCTAAGAAGGTAGATTTTTAACTTTATTTTATTTTAGGACTATCCACCTCAACGGTTGTAAACAATGAATTTTTTAAATATTGATTCCTCCTTTAGTTTCCATGTCGTGTAATCTAAATCTTCGAAAAACTTCTGCCTTCAGTAGGCGATCATGGGTAAATAGCAACGAATAAACTGTACCTTTTTCTACCTTTACTCCCATATGTGAAGATTTGTTTTTTCCCGTGTATAAAGGTGTTTTGTTTTATAGTTTGAATAAGATGGATGATAAATAACATCCTTGTTTTGACCTTTTAGTAGCTTCAAAGCTGATGTAGTTTCGCCCTTTTTTCTTTAGAGATAGATCCATCATATAATGTTTTAATGCGTGGATAATGTTTTCATTTATTGTTATTGTACATAAAACTTCCTGTACGATGCAGAGACATGGGAATTAAAATCTAGAAAAATATGTAAATTAAATTCTGCAGAAATGGATTTTTGCAGGCGTTCAGCTGGAATTTCTAGAAAAGATAAAATAAGAATCTATAATTAAACTAAGTAGGAATATTCAAACTTCAATTGTACATTTCATAACAAATAAACAAGATCGGCCTCATGGCCTAGAGGTCAGCGTTTCTGTCACCACTTAACCCTTAACTTCAAAATGTATCTTTTAAGATACATTGATTTCATTTTTTATTTATTTTCTTTATAAAACAATAAAAAAACAAATGATTATAAATTACTTAAGTTTGTGTCAAATTACGTAATAATGTAGCCTACAATAATAACTTAAAGAGTTTTACATTATTTTGTTTTCTTTGCGGTCCGAAAGATTGAAATATCTGGCACGAGAAATTATTGTTTCGCCAATTTAAGGGTTAATGAGGTCTGAGGTTCGATTCCTGTCAGACCAATGGATTTTTTCCTTAAAAGTAATTATTTCTATGGTTGCCCATGATCTGGAATTTAGGTTAAGGACTCTCCTGGCACTTCATTATAATTTTTCACCCATCATATCATCGGGGGAACGTAACTCCACCTTCCAGATACTCCAACTTAAGAAATAGATTACAATTCTAGCAATGCCACGGGAGAAAGCCCGAAATGTCATAAAAGACAACCTAAAGACAGTGGACAAAAATAATAATTCTGCATCCACCTTTCTTCTTTCTTCAATTGGAGGACCAAGTCCTTTATTATAGTGGCATTAATATAACAGTTAATTCTCCTAGACTGCGATGGGCAGGACATATGGCTCGAAAGAAGTATGAAATAGGGACATGGAAACTCCTTGTAGTAAAACTAGAGGGAAAGCACCCATTAAGTAGATCAAGAATGAGGTGTGAGAATGACATTAACTAGATTTTACAGGGGGAAATATTAGCTTAGGATAAGTATGTATGGACAGATTATATCCGCGCGGCCATGAACTTAAGACTTCGATAGTGCCTTGAGTTAGAGCAGTAATATGTGATATTTAGCTGCAATTAGTCAGTTGCTAATTTCGTTATATATATATATATATATATATATATATATATATAAGAATAAGTGTACATTTTAGATACAAATAAATGTTGTACACAGTACTGACAAGTGTTCGTGCTCGGGTGCAGTTCAGTTACAGAAATAATACAAATACTCCTAGAAGGCCCTTAGCCTACCAACCTGCTGCTGGCCTCATATCCACATGTGTCAATCACATGTAGATGATCATCAGCCAGTGTAGGGGTGACATGTGGTCAGCATGTCGAGTCCCCTAGCCGTTATAGTTGGTTTTCTCAACCTAGAGGCGCTACTTATTTAAGCTACCCAAATGCCCCATGGGTGGGCACCGGTCCCATACCGGCCGAAATTTCATGAGAAAATGTCTTCCCCCATGGAAACTCGGACTAGTGCAAGTCCCGTAGCTCTGCGCCAAGGCTTTCTGCCTTAACCAATAATACATATACATTACAATAAATATTTTACAAAGTGTTCATTAAAGAGAGGGGGGAGAAAATATATATACATATATATATATATATATATATATATATATATATATATACACACATTTAGGAGACAGTTTTAAGATATAAAATAAATTCTGGCACATAAAAGATAATACACGGGGAAATAAAATAAAACCAAAATAACATAGAATATATTAATATCTGATTGAAGAAGGTAATTGAAGACATTAGGAAATAATATAAAACAAAACAAATTTAGGTGAAAGTTTCAAAATATAAAACGAATTCAGACACACGAAGAATTAATCCCAAGGAGAATGATATAAACAAAGCTTATATAAAATATGAATACCGAATTTCTTCTTTTTCCTTTCATGTGATAAACTTAGTGGTCTGTTACGGTTTCAATCCAACGTTTGAATGGTGTGCCCAAAGATCTCTTGCCTGGTGGCTGGTAATTTAAGATTTGACGTGGTATTCTTGTTCTGCTCATTCTTCTTACGTGAAATATGCAGTTGTTTTTGTATTATTGTTCATATTCCATGACTGATTCTGTTTGTAATTCTTTGAGAATCTCAGAATTTCTTTTATGGTGTGTTCTTGAGTAACCTGCAGTACGTCTCATAAATTTCATTTCTGCCGCAGTTAGTCTTTGTTCATCTACACTGCGAATTGTTCAGGCCTCACTGCCGTAACATAATATGGGTCTGGCCAGTGTTTTATAAATTCTGGTTCGTGTGTGTTGCTGTACTGTGTTTGACTTGAAAATGTTATTTATAATTCCTGTTAATCTGATACATTTTATAATTTTTTGACTAAAATATTTTTCCTCTTCTTCCGAGATAGTTAAATGTGTTAGTATGTTCTAATATTTTATTATTAATAACAATTTACTGCGAACTGGGTCTTTTCCTAGGAAAGCCAAGACTTTAGATTTTTGTCTGTCGAGATTTCCATGTTGTAGTTTATTGCAATTTGGTGAAAAGAGTGGACTGAACGTTGTAGGTCATCTTCTGAATTAGCTATAAACACAATATCACCTGCAAATAATAGAGTATCTAAATTATATACATTATTAAGTGGTATACTGCCATGTGATTGTAGTCTCCATTCTTTAATAATTGAGTCCATGTATATTATGAAGAGCATTGGTAAAAGACCACATCCTTGTCTAACTCCTTGATTAATTGGTCTGCAATCCGAGATTTTATTTTCAATCTTAACTTGGATGTATATATAATCTTATAAATATCATACATAGCTTTTATCAGTTAGTCTGGGATTCTATCATGTTTGAGGATTTCTAATAATTTGTTTCTATTTACTTTGTAAAATTCCTTCTTCAAGTCAATAAACGCCATGTGTGTTTCAGTATTATACGGAACTGAAGAAAGTAATTAATTACATGAAAACATGTTTCAGTTTTTTGCACTTTTTTTTTAGAATTTCAGTACATAAATAGACTATATACATTTAAGTTTTTTAGTGCATAAAATCCGAACAGTATCGATTATGTCTGTGATGAATAATATCATGTTGTCGCTGGTATCGAACGGTTGTCGCGTAGCAGCACACCATTTCCGTGCTACATTTGAATAATGATTTTGTGACTCACCCTCTATCTGATTGTGGCTATGTTAATATAAATCTCGCTGCCATATATGTACAACCCACTTCACTGCATCCAACTTATTAATATTACGTCACCACTTGTCATTCATATATATCCAGTGACGTCATCAACAAGTGACCAAAATATTATTTTATCACATCGTGTTATTATAGTCAGGCGCGGTGGACTGGTGGTTATGTTCTTTGCCTCTGGTCCCGAGTATCGCGGGTTCAAAGACGACCGGGATCTATAGATTTTTTAAGATGGAAAAATCTAAGGAGCAAGTCCTCCGAGAGGGACTTTAAAGCCGTGGGTCCCGAGTCTGAAGATTTTCAGGCTCGTAGAAGATATTTAAACCTGAATAACGATGGCTCTAAGCAAAATTTACCGACCTTCATAATCCTATAGTCCACAGACGAAGTGTATGAAAGGAGTAGGCATTTCATACTCACAAGGGAAGTACTTATGTTGAACCAGTCGGATTGTAACAAAAATTGGAGGATATGTTGAATGAAGGATACTGAACACCGTGATATTAGTCATTTCACTGCAAATTCAATAGTATGCATAATATTTAATATGAAATAAGGAACAAGAAAAAAAAAAAAAAGAAATCGAGGCTTAACATCCGTATATGACAGAATAAATAAGTAAAACATTCGGAAAAAATAAAATAAACAAATAAAAATAGAAAATTATAGTGTGTGAACGAGGGAAGAACAAGAGAGAGAGAGAGATAAACTAACGAAATGGATATTACATACATACATATTAAACTAAAAGTAAGATACATACAATGTTATTTACAAATATGGATCGCACGGGTAGTAAGCCGTACGTGCTGTTGATAGTCCGTTACAATAAGTTATGTTTGGTAATAATATACTTAAAAAAACACAATAATATTACGATTAGATAACAATACAATTACATTATGCATTAACCTAGTTATGTAGATTTATTAAGAATTAATGGTATTGCAATTTGTTAACATATTTATTTATATTTATTTATTTATTCCTGAATAAGTGTTGTACTTATTTTCCGCGTTTTATCCAGAAATCTAGCCAAGTTTATACAATTTTCAGGGTTTACCAATAACTCGTAGCATGCCAATCTTTCACGATTTTGTTTTTGAAATCTTTCCGGTAATAACTGACGCCTCCAATATTCTAAATCGTTACATTTTACTAATAATATGTATCTCGCCTTCAAAGCTCCCTCACATTGGACATATTCGCATATCGTAATCGTCGCTAATTTTTAAAAATTTCCATGCCTCTAACCTTGAACCAAGCAAGCTCTGATCTATCTTTAAATCCTAGATTGAGTATATAAGATTATTTTCCCCACACTTCTTATAGGTCTCTTTGTAAAACAGTGAACGTTTTCCCGCACATTCGGTCAAAATATTTTGTGGTTTATATATAAGTATCTCCTCCTTATTTTTCTCCACACATTCTTGCGATTTTCAGTCCCTTTTTCCCATACCCAACCCATCCAAATCTTTTGGAGTTCTCTCCTAACCTCCTCTGCCCAGAATATCACATTTGCTTTCCTAATTTGGTGGTCGTAACAAATTGCTCTGAGCATTGTTTGTTCACCTTGGATTAGCCGCAACTAGTATTTGGGTAAACGAATTTTGCAGTTTATGTCGTCCTGAAATGACCCAAACTCATAAAATTCCACAGTTAGAAACGGCCTTACTAAGTCCTGTAATATATTTTAGAAAATGCGTATATACCTTATTTAATATTGCCGTTATTTGAAAACCCCAAATCCCACTACCACAGTACATTACTGGCCTCAACATTGCTCCATACAGGTTTTCCAACGTACTAACTGGAATACTCTACCCAGAATACTTAGAATTCTATTAAGTTGTCCCCTCTCTTTGAATAATGCTATATCAATATGTTTCTTCCCTTTTCCGTTCATTTTAACGTCGTACCAAGATATTCAAAATGTTTCACCTTTTGAATTATTTGATATTTGTATTTCCATTCCTCTACTCTATCATAAACCGTCCAATTTTTGAACGTCATTGTTTTTGCTTACTAATATTTACAGACAATCCCCAATTCCTACACTATATTTCCAGTCGGTTAACCCTCTTTGCAATCATATCATTTTCTTGGAACAGATAAATAAATCATCTGCATACAACAAGACTGGGACTTTAATATTTATTATCTCCGGTGCCTCAATGTCCCGTTCTAGCTTTATGGCTGTTATATCATCAACGAATAGATTAAATGCCATTGGTGACAAAATGCAGTCTTGTCTCACTCCCCGATTGGCTTGACTGCTCTCTGTGATGTGCCCTTGTTCTACATTTATACAAAATTTAACATATTTACAAATTGACATAAAGGCATGTATCATTTTATGTGACAATCCTTTCCGATTTAATTTTTCCCACATTGCACAGTCTCGAATGCCATCTTAAAATCAACGAATGCACTAAATAATTTACCTCTCTTGTTTTTTAGATCATCATCAATTAATGTTCTCAGAACGAATACGTTGTCCACTGTGGAGTACCCTTTTCTAAATCCTGCCTGATATTCTGAAATCCTATTGTTGACATTAGTCCATTGTCCCATTCATTCGTAAAGTACTTTACAATATATTTTTCCAAACACTGACAAGAGGCAAGTTCCCCTATAACTTTTTGGTTTGTGAGACCCAACTTTCCGTTTGTATAGCGGTTGGATTACACCTGTCGCCCAGGCTTCTGGATAAATTCCTCCATTAAATAGTTTGTAGAACGCAGTTTTCAAAACTTCTAATAATTTATTTGATATCATATTTTTCAAGAATTCTCCTGGAAATCCGTCAATTCCAGGTGCTTTACCGTTCTTTAAACTTCTAATGGAAGAAATCACTTCATTTTTCGAGATACCCTGATCTAGTAATGGTATATATATATTGCGTCGGGGATCTCTACTATATTTCCTTGATTATAACTTAACCCCCTCACCTCTCAGCACCCTATCAAAGTAGTTTTTCCATTCCCCGGGCGATATTATTGTCCGATTTATGTTCTTTACTTTGTGTTCTCTTATCGCTCTCCACATGTCCGTATTGTTCCCACTTTCAGTCGGTTTTCATTTCCTCCGATTTCTTATTTTGCCATTCTAGTTTTGTTTCACTTAAAATTCTTTGTATTCCTTTCTCTGCTGCGCATACATTTTTCTGTTTTCATCTGTGCTTACTCTTCTAAACTTTAAGAGACTATTTTCGGCACACGTCTTCTTCTTTCTACAAACCTTATTGTATCACCCTTTGTCCTTCTGGTTCATTGTGCATTTAACCTTGAATCTTTCCCCTGCTTTTTGAAAAGATTCTGTCAAAGTTTCAATAATTTCATCCCCACTATGATCATTTATTTGCAAATCATATATTAGTGTCACGACACCCCGATAAATTCTTCTCTACGATCTTCAATATACCTGAAACGTGAAATTGGCCGTAATGTTGTTGCTACCACATCATTAACTGTTTCCCTAATATATTTTATATTTAAAATAAGTTTGTTTGGAAAATGGTGAGATTCGATTCTGGAAACTATACAGCAATTACTTAGGACTGGATTCATGTCATGTGTGCATTATGTATAATCGATTACACTCCCCCATTTTTATTAATAAATGTCAGTTCTCCATTTTTATCTTCCTCATACTTCCCGTTCAAAATTTCAAGTTCAAATGCATCGCAAAAAGCTAACAATTGTTTTCCTTCTGAATTCATAATTCTATCTTTACTTCTCCTATCCTCACCACGTGTTTCATTATCATCTGTTTTTAAAGTGATTTTTTCTCTTTCAATCGTAGCGTTAAAGTCCCCTAAAATTAGTATTCCAGCTTCCGGAAACCTATATTTTGTTTCCGCCAACAGATCCGACAATTCAACGAAAAAATTTGGATTGGCATACCTAGAAGTTAGTGGTTGGCGGTAAATAGACAACATACAAATTTCTGCTCCGCCTGCTTTGTAATAAACACAAATTGCCTCTTTTAAATGAGTATTTACCTCTTTAATATAGGGATCTAGATGTTCCTTATATATAAGGGCAACACCTCCTGGATATCTGCCTCTATTTCCCTTCGTTTGACTACCTTTGAAATATCCTTTCATATTATTTATATTTACACATTCATTGCCCTTTAACCATGTCTCTGATAAAGCTAATACATCAAAAGTCTCAATAAACTCCGCACATTTGTCCATTGAAAGTTTTTGTTTTAACCCCTCAATATTCCAAGTACCGACTGTCAACAAATCCTATTTTTTTCCCCCTTGACAGCGCTACGTGAATTAGTCTTACCTGTATTTTTCGTGTCTGTCAAAATTTCCTTGTCAGCTGGCAAATTCCTTTGCGATTTTCTTCTTACTGGTGTAGTGTCCGGTCGTTGAACTCTTTGGGGTGGGTTAGTCATTATGGCCTCAGCTGTTTTGTCTGCTGGAACATCCGGAGTTAGTTTCCTATTACCTTCTCTCTCTTTCTCTCGTGTAGAATTTTCTCCCTCCTTCTCTGCTGCAAGCGGACCACCCTCCATAATAGCATTCATTGTAGGTTTTGAGGACCCGTTTAGCACTGACCACTTCTAATCCATTTTCAGGGTTGTCCATATTTTCCAGTTGCTCTCTGCTCCAGATCCGTCCATTTATAATAAATTTATTAAATTGTAGGATTGCATGGCATCCCTGCTTCCTCGCCTCGAGCTTGTATCGCTTAAGTAAGACTCTTTCGTGACGAACCTTTTCACTGAAGTCTTCAGCAATATTAATACCGGTTCCCTTAAGATACTTGCTGTCTCTATGAATCGAACACTTGATTTTATAGTGAGATAATTTGCATACATCGGTCTCTTCTCACTATTCCAACCACCAGCTCTGTGTGCTCTTTCAATATCACTGTCCACCAAAGTCAATCCAGATTTGTGCCACTACTCTTTTAACTATAAGTTCCGTTTCCTCCCAGCTCTTCCTGTTTTTTTCGTGCACTCCATATATCACAATATTATTACGGCGACTCTGATTTCCGAGATAGTCTAATTTAGATTCAAGCCATTGTGGTCTGTCCTCCATCCGATGCTTGTTCGTCTCAATATCTCGTATTTTTTCACCTACGTTGCACTTTTCAAACCCCTCTTTCACTTCAGTTGACAATTTTTCAATCAGCTTTCTCACTTCTTCCATAATGATATTTAACTCCTGCACTTTTCCACTACACTAATAAAAACACGTCCACTCTCCTCGACTGTCTCGACTGAATCGAAATAAATATTGCAACGGAGTGGCACATTTACTTGAACAGCGCACCAGAGTGTGAATGTTTTTTCCACTCCCGCAGTCGAGTATTTGTACAGTATATACGCATTGTTTCTATTTATACATAAGAACTCAATAAGTTGAAAGTACAATAGAATATGTGTTTTATTATTTATTGATTAGCAATTTTATGCCGTAAATTAATACTTGTTTTTAGGACATAACTGTATGTATACACGTAAATGTGTACATTTACAGGTGATAGTCTTGTGAGTTCATAAAATATTTCATCAAAAGAATAAAATGGACATAATAAATTAATTTTGCATCTTAACTACGTTAGAATCTATAGTTTTGGATTGGATGATGACCAGTTTGCGTATTTTCTGGCAGAATTTGTACATAAAAAATATTAGAATGGGTTAGAGGACTTTAGCGAAAATACTTTAGATTTCGAAGACTATGCCACTTGCAATCAGAAGCTCATACAGGCCGGATGTTCTGAAGACTTTGAAATTGCCAACGAATCCAGTGAGGAACGTGACAATTCAAGTACCTTTGAGCCGTCTCTTGTTAAAAAACCTAAACGTCCAAACGTACTGTCTGCCTATTCTGAAGAAACTTTGGAAAACATTTATGAATATAGGATGTCAAGGAAATCTGGCCCGAAGTCCTATTCACTAGTAATAAAAAATGGCCATCATTAATTAGTAACCGAAATGTAAGAATAATTTTGAATTATATAGAAAATAAAACATTTTATCTAGCTTCACAATTAAAAAACAGGAACCCCTACAAAATCGTCCAAATTAAAGACTGCATCCTTAATAAGTTTCGACATTCTCGAGATCGGGGATTGACAGTGCACTATTGGCATTACAAACGTGGGCTGTTTTTCGAGCGAAGGAATTGGGCTTGAATGAATTTAAAGCTTCAAAGACATTCATTTCAAATTTCAAAAAGAAAACAATATTTCTTCAAGAAAAATTACCAAATATGTCACTGTCAAGGGTATTGAAAACGAAACTCAAACTATTGAAAATGCATATAAGTTTATAAGAGACGTTAATCAGACCATCCAAGAAAACTGCATACCAACAAAGAATGTGTGGAACTGTGACTAACGTCAATTTAATTATGAAATGACAGAAAACACAACACTGGCAGTCAAAGGCAAAAAGCTCACTGTTGCTACAGTTCAAAACTTACATGGAACTACACATTCTTACACAATAGATGTTCTTATTTCAATTAGGAAGAGGTTATACCTCTATTTTCAGGAACCTACTGGAAACAAATTCGGGTCCAAGTGCAGAAGAGGATAGAACAGAATGCACCTTCAAATGTGTATGTCGACTGTAGTGCCAGTAGAAAAATGACAAAAGAGCATTTGAAAATATTCTTAAAACGTGTGTTTAGTGAGAACATTGAATTGGATTCACCTTTAATATGCGATTCGTGGTCCGGGCATAAGGACGAAAATTGCTACAGGACTGTTTACCCGATAAAAATGTAAGGCTCAAAATTATTCCTGCAGGAGCCACCAAATATATACAACCACCTGTTTTTTTTTTGTCAGTAACTTATAAGATCTATGTGCGACGACTTGAAGAGTGTGTGCGTCTAAAATCAGATGGTGATGTGAAAATGTTTGATAGATTCTTTATTATAAAATTGCATTTCTTTGTATATAATCAACTGTCAGGAGAAATTTACAAAGATATGCGTATTTATGCTTAGACAAAGTCTGGCTATAACGTGGACCAAAGTGTAACGAGATTCACAAATGTGATTGAAAATGCATGTGACATTGGTTTTAGTGAATGTGCTCCAGGATTGCCATCATCAGATGCTCACGGTGTTCGCAAAAACTTTGTTACAACCATTTCATCGAAGACCCTCATTATTAACATTGATGTTATGGTAAATGATAATTTGTTTTCGTTACTCCAGTACACGAAATTATAACCTATTCAGAATTTCAAGTAAATAAATAATAGTTTTAAAAAACTAAAATAACACGCTTTATTAGAAAACTAAAAAATGAAAAATAATTTTAATTTCCAATACGCTTGGGATAAAATAAAGTGGTCAACAAAAAAATCATCTCCAACACATATAGAATAAAACTAGAGTTATCAACAAAAAGAAAATAATTTTACCATCAAAAGTGTGGGGTGCTCTACATCAATTAATATATTTGATAATAAACAGATATTGGTAAAAGTAAGCTCTCTAAGAAGAAAATGTAAAAATCATAAAAAGCACCCCACGCTTTTGATGGTAAAATTATTTTCTTTTTGTTGATAACTCTAGTTTTATTCTATATGTGTTCGAGATGATTTTTTTGTTGACCACTTTAATTTTATCCCAAGCGTGTCAGAAATTAAAATTATTTTTCATTTTTTTAGTTCGGTTTTCTAATAAAGCGTGTTGTTTCAGTTTTTTAAAACTATTATTTATTTTTTATTTTTTAGTTTTAATATTTTACAGAATAAGATAAAAATGTAAATATCTTTAAATTCGATACTATTGTAGTATGAGCTAAAAGTAATACTCTTCTATAAAAAAAACCCTCCCAGCCGGATTTGAACCAGCGACGCATGGATTACTGAAATTATATACCACTAAGAGTTCACTGCTCTACCAACTGAGCTCTTACAACGATTGACTAAAAACTCGACAAGTCCGCAACCTATTATACCAGTTTTCATTTTTTTTTATTTTCGGATGATTCTGGCAGGATTTTAGAAACAAAATATGAAATTATTGTATTGTCACGGGTCCTCTACACGTATACAAAGTTTCAAGTCGATCCAATGATTTTAAGTGGGTGAAAATCGCGTTGAAAGATTCCGTTACATTGATACAAAAACACGTTTTTTTTTATTTTCTGATGATTATGGCCAGGATTTTAGAAAATAAATATGAAATTATTGTATTGTCACGGGTCCTCTACAAGTATACAAAGTTTCAAGTCGATCCAATGTTTCTAAGTTGGTGAAAATCGCGTTGAAAGATTCCGTTACATAGATACAAAAACACTTTTTTGATTTTCTGATGATTATGGCCAGGATTTTAGAAAATTTCAAGTAAAAAAAAGTAGTTGTAGTAGTATATTACCTTATTAGACTAAAAGTAAGATGTATGTACAATGTTATTTACAAGTATGTGTCGCATGGGCAGTAAGCCATACGTGCTGTTGACAGTCCGTTAAATTAAAGTAATATTTGCTAATAGCAGAATGAAAAACAAAAAGAAAATAATATTACAATTAGGCCTACATATAGAAAACACAATAATATTATAATTACACAATAATACAATAACATTATACATTAAGTTATGTAGAATTATTAAGAATTAATGGTATTGCATTTTGATAACATGTATTTATCCATGAATGAGTCTTGTTCTTATGTTCCATGTTTTGTCCAGAAACTTACCCAAGTTTATCTAATTTTCTAGATTTACCATTAACTCGTAGCATGCCAATCTTTCACGATTTGAATTTAGAAATCTTTCCGGTAATAACTAACGCCTCCAATATTCTAAATCGTTACATTTTCCTAATAATGTATCTCGTCTTCGGAGCTCCCGCACATTGGACATATTCGCATTACATTTAACGGAAGAAAGTATTACAATGCTCTGCTATCTGTATAAAGTAATCAAAAATTGTTATTAATGTTAACAAGGAGAGAAACTAATATTTACGTTCTTCGCACCGCTATAGCTAGTAGCACTTGTGCTTGAAACCAGCTGTAATGAGCAACCGTGCCGTTACGAACCGGTGAATGAGACACGATTGAAATTTAATGACAAATAACACTAGTTTTATTAAATTTGCAGCAAAATGACTAACGCCATCATATTTAATATCAATTAATTAACACATCCTCTAGTTTTTTGTTACAATCCAACTGGTCCAACATTAGTGCTTCCCTTGTCAACATATTATATCAAGAAGGATTGTACTATAACTTATCTTCATTTAGACGCTGAGGGGTCGTGTTAGTTCCGAGTCTGACGGACACACTTCAAAATTTTATTCATCGTCCTTACCTCAGAGTGAACTACGAAACATTAAAATATAGAGTAACTAAACTGAATAAGAAGAGCAAATTTTATTACCGTAAAACACAAAATATAAAACATGAAATTGAACACGCCTGAAATAAACTGCAGATATGAGTGACATCATGACTGTTCCTGTATTCTCAAGTAGTAGGCCATTGTATCGCTTGCAATTCCCCGTGCCCCCCTTCGTCCCTTGCTTTCATTCTTCTCGTCTGTGTACTATAGCAATACCTTATGGACTAGATGTCTCATTGGGACGGTGTGTAGACCGCATATCATTCATGACATATTAAGGGAAATTAGCGTAACTAAATTAACTTGGTCTAGTGTCAAGTAACTCCTAACAAGGGAGAGGCTAAGACCCAACATTGAGTTGTTACGCCATTGTAGATAAATTACTGCGTTTGGCGCTTTCGCAACTCAGAAAACTTATAACAACTTAACAGTGCATCCTATTTTGTATGTATGTTTATACCGTGTATGTCTCTCGTGGAGACAAGGATGCTCCCCTAGCGGGAGTTTCTTGAGAGTTCATTTAATTAAATTTATTTCCCTACGTATGTTCAGTGAGTGGCTTGTCAGCTCATCGCCTCAATGAGACATGTAGTAGGCAACTAAGTCATTACTTGGATAAGAAAGGCCGGTTAAATATTGCTCAGATGCTCTAATTAGACTTCAGGTCATTTTACGAGCCAGAAAATATTAGATTTGGGACCCACGGTTTAAAATAAAAACATTATAATCAAAACTCGCGTAAATGGAAATCGATTTTTTGTGGTCATAAAAAATATAATCGTTGTAATATGGGGAAAACACACACACACACACACACACACACACACACACACACACATGCACTATTGAGGAACACTAAGAAATTGGGGTTGGAAGTAAACGTCAATAAAACTAAATATAGGCTATGGTGATACATAGAAATATATTGTATAATGGAAATTGACAGTTAATGACAAATGAGGGAAATTTTGAAGAAACGGCTGAATTCAAATACCTAGGAATAATAATTACAAACAGGAATGAGATATAGAAAGGAATTAAACATGGGCTCATTCTGGAAGCGCATGCTATTATCAATTCAATTGCATGGACTGTTGTCCCAATTTCTCCCAAAAAACGTTAATCCGAAAATGTAAAAAACTGTTATTCCCCCACTTATATGGATACTAAACATCGACTGTTACTTTTAAGGGAGGAGAAAAATGATTACGAGTATTTGATAATGAAGTTAATTTTGGGCTAAAGAGAGACGAGCAGACAGATGAATCAGGAAGAATATTTAACACTGACCTGTATGATCTTTATGGATGTAATATGAACAAGATCAGCATGGGAAAGCGCCCAGTAAGTAGGTCAAGAATAAGGTTGCAGAATAACATATACAGGGATGAATAGAAAACATTAGCTCATGATAGATGGTGAATGGAGAGATTATGAGTCAATGTTTGTGAGTGCGACTGAATAACTGAATCCTTCTGCTGAAGATGGAAGTCGGTTTCTGAAAGGTCTATTAACTAACCAACTTAGTAACTAACTCACTGGCACTATGGAACCCGTAGGTTCATGGTCACACAGACATAAGCTCTCCAAACATGCCTATCCCGAGCTAATGTTTTCCAATCTTTCCCTGTATATTCTACTTCCCTCAAATCATAGTTAATGTTATTCTTCCACCTCATTCTTGATCTACCAACTGGAACTTTTCGCTCTGGTTTATTCCCCATTTGTGCCACATGTCCTGTCCATTACACTCTATGAGACTTAACTTTTCTTATTAAAGTCTATCTAGTTTCCTATAAATATCATGTAGCTAACTATTATGAAGTCTTCTCCATTTACCTGTCTGTTCATCTCTCTTTAGTCCAAAACTTTCCATTATAACTTTATTCTAAAAAACTCGTAATATTTTCTCCTCCTTTTTCCGAAAAGGCCTACAATTAAAAAAAATGTTAACCTAGTTGAGGACGACGGCAACTGTCAAGGTATTTATTTATTTTAATATTTATCTTAATGAATCACTGGGTTATGTTTGTACAATTTAACTTTGGTACAAATCCATATACGGGAATATAGCGTCTCTTTTTGCGTAGAGCAAAGCTGCCTGAACTTTTATATGTCGCGAGCCAAATGGAAGAAATATTAAGATGGCGCGGGCCATAAGTCCTATTAAAGCTGTTGTGGATTATTATTATTATTATTATTATTATTATTATTATTATTATTATTATTATTATTATTATTATTATAAGTGTGTGTTGATTTGCTACTTTTCTTGTTACGTCGTTATAATATATTTCACAAGTTGTTGTCCCATTACTGTTAGACTAATAGCATAAACCTACCTTTAAGGTATTTTAATTTATTAGAGTGTTAGAGGCATACAAGAGTCGGATAGAAAGTTATAGATGGCCGTAGCTTGGACGGCCCAGGCGTAAAGAAAAATGTTGAGACAGATCATCGTGAAGTTGAAGTTTTCGTTCTTAGTGTTCACTGTTACTCTACGTTTTATTACAGTCGTTTGAGGAATTACAGTTAGGTGTGTGTGTGTCCCAGGAGAGTGTTGAATTGCACATGTGTGTTCACACAGGTTTAGAGTTCGTTCCGCAATCCGTAGACGCCTTCAACCATGTCTATGTGTAAAAAAAAAATTGCATGACGGCCATTTTGAAGGCCAGATCGTAACGCAGTGTGTGAGCTTGAAAATCTAACCTACACTCTGCGTGCAAAAATAATAATTAGAGACGAAATTATTGAACAAGTATCCCACTTTAAATATTTAGGATGTTATATCAGCTTTGGATATGATAAAGATATTGAACATAAAACTCATCAGTTTCAAGCTATTTATGGCACAATAAAAATAACATTGAATAATAAAGCCCATATACAAACAACATTAAAATTATATAAAACAATGACAGTCCCAGTCCTTTTGTATGTGAGTGAATCTTGGATTATCACTACCAGACAAGAAAGTAAAATCCAAGCAGCCGAGATGAAATTTTTAAGAAGAGTAAAAGGATGCACTAAAATGAACCAGATAAGAAACGAGGATATCCGTGAAGAACTTGCAGATCTACTCCATAAAAGAAAATTTATTTACCAACAAGATTCAGTGGAAAGAACATGTACAAAGAATGGAAGAAAGTAGATTACCAAATAAAATCTTACATTATTTCCGAGAGGAAGAAGATATGTCGGACGTCCTCGGAAGAGGTGGTCTTAGATCTATTAGTGAAGACGGAACAGGCCACTAATGCCTAACCAGGAAGTGAAGAATAAAATCTAACCTGCGTCTGATACGAATCTCATCTGTATTGGATCGCATTATTTATTAACCACTCAAAAAAAAAAAAAAAAGGTTTTATATCTTCTTATTTTTTCCTCTTCTTATAATGGCAATTTTTAGTGAAACAATTTTTATCTTCTATCAGCTACCTTTAGATTTCTAGATAAACCTGGTATTCTGTAATTTTTGTTACTTATTCCAAAACAGTTTTGCTTGGTCTTCTGCTTATTTGTTCCCTCAAAGTTTTACTTACTTACTTACTTACTGGCACTATCGAACCCGTAGGTTCATGGCCGCACGGACATAAGCTCTCCATACATCCCTATCCTGAGCTAAAGCTTTACAATCATTCCCTGTATAATCTACTGCCCTCAAATCATAGTTAATGTTATTCTCCCACCTCATTCTTGGTCTACCAACTGGGCGTTTTCCCTCTGGCTTTCCTACAAGAAGCTTCCATGCAAGTCTCCCATTCCCCATACGTGCAACATGTCCTGCCCATCGCAGTCTATGAGACTTAACTTTTCTTATTATATCAGGCTTCCTATAAAGATCATGTAGTTCGTTGTTATGTAGTCTTCTCCATTCACCTGTCTGTTCATCTCTCTTTGGTCCAAAAAAAATTCCTAAGTATTTTATGCTCAAATACTTGTAATCTTCTTTCCTCTCTTAAAGTAAGAGTCCATGTTTCGCACCCATATAATTTAACTGGTAGAATAATAGTTTTATATATTTTCAGTTTAACGTTTTTTGAAAGGAGTTGGGACATCAAAAGTCTCTGCAATGCACAAAAATTGTTTTAAGTACGAGTAAGTTATTACGACAGAATTTGTGGCCAAAAGGGAGATTTTTTAAGATTGATTCATCTTCTTCTACTTTATTCAGACTTGTTGGTTTGTTTTCTTATCTATCAAATTTATCTTTGTGAAACATTACCTAATGCACTAACCGAAAATGATAAAATGCAGTTAAAGTTAAATGTCAATAAAATTCACAAATAGAAATAAACATTTACCCATTGCTTCAACGAATAGAATATCAAAGATCTTCTATTTTATGAGAAAGATGGTAACTCAAACATTTTTTTAATTCTTAGATTTTACACAGTTTTGTTGTTTGGTTCTTTCTGCAGAAAGAGAAATGTCGCATATTTTGTTCTTGTTTTCTTACATGGTACACACATGGCATAAGAATGCGGGTGATGGATTGGATATTTTTACAGGACAATTGAGGAACAATAATATAACATTAATTCATATATTTCAAATTTGAGTTTTGGTTCCTTCATGCAGAATGTGGTCATATTACGATAGTAAAATTATTGCTAAAATTCGTATTAACTAACTCACTGGCACTATTCCAACCCATAGATTCATGACCGCATGGACACAAGCTCTCCGCACATCCCTATCCTGATCTAATGTTTTCCAATCATTCCCTATGTATTCTACTTCCCTTAAATTTTGGTTAATGTTGTTCTTCCCCTCATGTTATTCTACCAACTGGACGTCTCCCCTGTGGCTTTCCTACAAGAAGCTTCCATGTACCTCTTTCATTTCCGATTCGTGCTACATGTCCTACCCATTTCAGTCTTCGAGATTTAATTGACTTTATTATATTGGTTTCCCATAATTATCATGTAGTTTTCTGGCGGCTCCATGGCGCAAGCGGTTAGACGCTCGCCTCTCACTATTGGGGTCCCGAGATCGAGTCTCGATCACTGCATGTGAGTTTCGTGATGGACGGAACGGAGCTTGGACAGGTTTTTCTCGGGGTTTCTTCCGCTTTCTCCTGCTATAAATTTCATTCCACCATTTCTCCATACTCATCTAATCCGTTTCATTTCGTTCATCCGCCCCTGTGACGGTGCGTCTGGGATGATTGGCCGGCACCCTTACAGTTCACAGACCTATAAATATATTAATTTCATCTCATCTCATTCCTCAACTGAACACGAGTTTAGGATATTTATGTTTGATGTACTCTTCTCCATTCATCTGTTTGTTGATTTATCTTTGGTCCAAAAATGTTCCTAAGAACTGCTAAAAATTGTATTGTAAATTTTATTTAAATCTCTCCCTCTAATAAAATTTTTCGTTACTCTAAGTACTGAATTGCAATAATTGCATTATATATGTACCATTAAAAAAATCCCTTTGATAAATCCTTCAGGTGTGAAAGCGTGCAGTAAAAGCTTTTTTTCTCTCTGTGGCAGATAGTAAAACATAATAGCGGGATGTATGAAGTGGAGAGAGGCTGAACAATTTCATCTCGTGTTGCTAGGGTACTTTAAATTTTACGTTTGGAGGAAGAAAGTGCATATTGCATTTATTTCCGTTGCATTCTTCAACCATGCAACTTCTTCACTTAAAGTTATACGGGAACAGTTAACTATTGCATGCCGGTACGTACCTGAAACCTCTTCCAGAAAAGCGTTGTGATGTACCGAGGCAGTGTCAAAAAAAAAATATCAGTTGTTTTTAAGTGCAAGACACTGAAATCCAGCTCCAGATCTCTCCTTTAAAGTGTAGGGAAGTAATACAACTCCTGAGTTGGTAGATTGGATAATCCTCACTACCTGTCCTCCGCGCCGCTTATCGCCTCACTGTACTCCGCTCTTATTCAAGCAGGGAGTTCATCTGTTCCGTATAGTGGGTTGACATTGCTGGATTCTGGCTTCAATGTGCAGGTACGAGTCACTTTGGGGATTTTTTTGACGGAATTGTGATCAATATTGACTGGTGACCGCCCAAGTTGAGAAAACTAGCCATAACGGTTGGGGATTCTATATGCTCATCATAATCATCCCTGGATGTATGGGTGTAGGGTCAGCTGCTGGCTGGTAGGCCAATAGCCTTCTAGCCCCGTCCCATCTTGGAGAAATGAAAATATACATAGACATGTAAAAAGAACAATATATGTTTTCCATTCGGGAAGGTAGTATGTATCCGGTTTGCTATTATGAAAATGGGAAAATGGACGATGCTTAATCATGCGTGGGTCACATCTCTTTTCGTATCCTCCAGTAGCTACCAAGTTATTAATTATACGAACCATAATTAGTTTTTTTATGATGTAAATGTAATGGACTCCGAAAATATGACAGAGGGTTGTATTACCATAGATGTAGCCTGCACTTGATATTTAGTCCTCTGCATGGAGTTATTGTTGGAGTGTTAAAGGTAACATTCAGGAAACCTGTGTTCGACTCGAAACTTTCTTTTTTTCATTAGAGTCTGGAAACTGAGTGCTACTCGGTAGCTAATGGAATCGAATCGGTTATAAGAAAAGGCATTTTCTCTACACTTTCAAATTATTCAGGATATATTAAAAAAAAACTCAGTAATAAGGGATCTGCAAGAGAATCGAATATTTTACTCCTGGATTAGGCCTACTTCTACCAACTTCTCTTAAGAAACCCTTTCACAAGAAATAAACAATCTGTTTAGAAAACACATTTATGGAAAATAATGGAAATTAAGGATGTCTGTCCTTTTTCAAATAACTGATTAAATTCAGGCCTAGCAATGTACATTTAAGAAAACAGAAATTAAAGAGAATAAGTATAATAATAACCGTAGCTGTGTCAGCTGCTAGAGACATTATTTTACCAATTTGTTTAAAAGGCTCCAAAATACGTAACATTCGTAATACTAAATTTTCTCTTATGAAGTGGATGCTTTCTTAGAGTCCATTAATAATATATATCAAAGCTGTGACTGTAAACGACAGGCGAATGGAGAAGACTACATACGTGAATTACGGTATCTTTATAAGAAACCAGATATAATAATAGTTAAGTCTCGTAGACTGCGATGGACAGGACATGTGACACGAATGGGAAATGAAGAGAGACATGAAATCTCCTTGTAGGAAGATCGGAGGAAAACGCCTAGTAGGTAGGCCAAGAATGGGGTGAGAAAATTACATTAACCATGATTTGAAGGAAGTACGAGTAGATTATACAGCGGCTGATTTGAAAACATTAGCTCAGGTTGGAATATATAGAGAGTGTATGTCCATGCGACCATGAACCAACGAATTCGAAAGTAAATTCGCTATTTTTCTGTAACCAATGCTTAGTTTGATTAAAATTGCATTTTTTAGCCCAAGTTTATAGTGATTTAAAGATTTTTCTGAAATCAAATGATGGCATTTTTAAATTGAGTAATGTAGGAAGAATACAGATACACAAAAATTCAGTTTGGGTGCAATGTGTACAGGAAAATGTGATCCTCTTATGGTTTATGGTATATCGTCACCTTATTTCTAAATCATCTTAAGTCTAATTTCTTCTCATTATTATCATTATTATTATTATTAGTATTAGTAGTAGTAGTAGTAGTAGTGGTAGTAGTAGTAGTAGTAGTAGTATTCTTGCGAGGATTACACGTTTTTTTGGTTTGCTCCGACTCCAAGAATTATAGCTGCTGTGTCCATCTCTTTGGTGGGCGTCCCCGATCTCTTTTTCCTCCTCTTGGTTGATAATTCAGACTTTTCCTAGGCAATCTGTTGGTATCCATTCTGCAGACATGTTCATACCACTTTCTCCTATACTCTTCTATTTTGTCAAACTGATGAAACTGAATATTTGTAGTTCTTTACGGATATCTTCACTTCGTTTTTATCCATTAAAGTATATCCTGCCACAAATCGTAAATATTTATTTTCTGCTGCTTCTGTTCTTTTAATTGACTGTTTATTCAGACTCCATATTTCTGAGCCATACAATATTGCAGGTACAGCCAATACCCAATGAAATGTTTAATGTGTTTCTTTTCTTACTTCCTTCCTTTCCCAGTGTTCTTTTAAGGATGCCTCATAAACACTTAAATATTTACTTACTTACTTACTCACTGGCACTATCGAACCCGTAGGTTCATGGCCACGCGGACATAAGCTCTCCATACATCCCTATCCTGAGCTAATGCTTTCCAATCGTTCCCTGTATAATCTACTTCCCTCAAATCATAGTTAATGTTGTTATCCTACATCATTCTTGGTCTACCAACTGGGCGTTTTCCCTCTGGCTTTCCTACAAGAAGCTTCCATGCACGTCTTTCATTCCCCATACGCGCAACATGTCCTGCCCATCGCAGTCTACGAGACTTAACTTACTAATTATTTTTAAATGTTTAAATATTTAAGTCTATTTTAAAACATTTTTTATATTGCATGTTATATTGTAACCATGTTTTTAATGCATCATTTTGAATGTAGAAAATGTTTTTATGGTCTCTTGAAAAAAATATTGAGTTACACGTACGAGGTTCTAGGAGTAAGGTGACGATATGATTGATTTTTTGATCATTTGAAAAATGGCTGTGTTACAATGTATTACAGATGCGATTGTTTTTACATACAGCTACATGAGGCAGTTGACATTTGAATCCATATTTACGTGTGTGTATTGTAGCTGAGTGTCGGAATACACGCTGTTATTTACTCTCGGCGAGGGAGTAGGGGGGGGGGCGAGTTTACGGTGATGGGATGGGAGAAGACACGTAGACCTGCCCAGGTGATGGATATAAACCAGTGTGGAAAGGCGTGTCAATATTATGATAAGCATAACATAACCTTTACTGGACAAAAGTCTGTATTGAAATGGAACGGTGGCTGCGATGCAGATAGTTGGATGTGGGAGGGGAGGGGGGCGCCACACGGATCGATTTTGTTGCTAGGCCTAGGTTTGCTCCTTCCCTCCATATCACAGTTTGGTGCGCACGGCAAAGAGTAGGGGACGGACCCCCAGTCTGTTTCGTTCGCCCACCATCGTAGTTCAGTCGAGGCCTGAGCGGGCCGCCATGGGGCCGCCATGTTTTCCGAACTGTGCCGCGAAACTTTACGTCGTGCCGTCGTCTACAATGAAGGTATGTCTTACGTTCGCATCCTACGTAAGAATCCATGGATAGCGATTTTACCAGTTAGGTGTTATTTGATCTTCTTCGGTGCAAAGTGAATCATTGTTATTGCTATAATAATATCTTCATGAGTTATTTATTGTGTTCGTCGTGTGATTATCTTCATTAGTGATAATATTTAATTTATTTTTATTTATTTATTAATATATTTTGTATCGTCGCAATGTTTTTGGGCCGTATTTTTACATAGTTGGCATGTTTATGGAAGTGATATTTTTGTTGTAGGACATGTAGCTTTCTGTTTTTATATTTTCACTAGTGACAGTGTTGAAAAATGGAAATAGTGAGATTGACTACTGATCATGTATTTAGTAAATACAGGCTTATTTTCAAAACACCTCTTGTCAATTTTTATAAATGTATGGGAAAAAATCTAAGCTCACTATTTTGTTGTAAAAAGTCAGTTTTAATACAACATAGGATAAGCCTGGGTCAGTTGGACACTTTTTCTACTTTAGGTTAATTTTAGAGCAGACAGATTATAATTCGATCTGAAACTCTTATCACATGTTTTATAACACTTTATTTTGTCAATTTACAATAAAACCATAATATTTTATTGAATTGTTTTTACTAGTTTCGCGAAAATCTCAATGAATGTAAAAGTGTCCAAAAGGCAGTAAGTGACATGTGGATGAACATCGGTTAAATTTTGCACAGATGCCTTTTTTTATTTAGGCTTGTGGTTATTTTCGTCACTGTAAATGCAAGTTTGAAGCGATTTAAAGATTGTCTGATGCCACATTTCTCTTCCTCATAATTAACCAAACTAAAATGTGTAAAATCTCAGAATTAAAGAAATGTGTCCGTTACCATCTTTCTAAAAAAAATTGCTTTTTGATATTCTGCTAGTTTAAGTAGTAAGTAAATGTTTATGGGAGTCTATGACACCATAACACCAACATAAATTCAAATAAATAAAACCGAAAAATACACTTTATTCTTGCAGTATATGAATAATTAGGCTACTTGAGAGAAATATATGTTGATTTTTTCGAAATAAATGTGAAAAATGGCATGCAATAAAGAGAGAAGTAGAGCTCAAACTAACCTAAAATCACCACATTTGCAATGTAAAATGTGTATTAGCCACTGCTCAGGCAGTGCAACCAACTTTTCACAAAAACCCGCTAACAAACTAGTGAACGCTAAACTAATCTGGTGCAATAACTCACCCAGTTTCTCACCCTAACTTGCACACTAATTTAGGTGGACACCTGGGATAGAATCCCCTTATATATGAGTTAACATGTTGGCAAATGACTCTAGCGGGAACATGTGTTATTACATTGGTAAACACGAAGCTAAATGCCACTTGTCCGATGGAATATTCACTGGTGGATGTGGCATAGGATAGCCAATGTTTATTTTTATTTGTGAATTTTGTATTGACATTTATCTTTAATTCGCATTTTTCTCAGTTCAATTATCCTTTTGCAGAATCGAGTCCAATTGTATCCGCTTCGTCAGAAAATAATTTTTCTGACAACATTTATGTATTGACAAACATAGTTAAAATGTTAGGGCAAAAACATGATAAGCCAGATATTGTACTATCTCAGATATAAGAATTTTAATGTTTAAAAAAATAATGAATACTAATTGGGCAGCATTACTGTTAATACATTGTGTGTATGTTTTAACTCATCACTGGCGCACTTACAAATAATTGTATGGATATTTCAATACATTTATTTGCTATCACTGTAATAAATAACATTTCTTAACAGAATGTGGCTTATCATGTTACTGCCCTTCATATATACTCGTAAAAACATAACCTATATGTATATCTGAGGCCCCCTTATGTGTAACCATTCTAGTTCAACGAATTGTTAAATTGAGAGAGGAATGAAATTTAAATAACATTACATAATATTCATGTTTCTAGACGGATCACCGTTCTATGCATGTTTGCATTGTAACATATATTAAACTAGCGAATACCCGGCGTGCCAAATCCCCGAAACCGCCGTGTAGGTTAGGGTCTTCTAGCTAAGCCCCATGTCGAATGCACCTATGAAATAAAATAACAAGTGCTATCACAAAACAACGACGATAACCTGGCATGTGCTGCTACTCCTAAATAATTTAAATGTGTCTATTTTTAGTCTAATAAGTTAAAAAAAACATACGGGTTAATTAAATTGTGTATTGTACATTGCGAAGAATCAAACATAGCGGTTACTAGAGTAGATTTTTAATATCGGATTTCAGGTAAACCCCCACTTCTAATGACCGTATTTCGCTGATTTTTGGACAATATACACCTCGGTTTAGGCCTATTTTAATAGCATATATTGGTTTTGGTTGTGTCACATAAAAAATTGCGAGCACTAGAGGGATTTTTAAATTTTAGTTTAAGGTGAACTCCTACACCTAATGGTTTAGAGAATAATACATAGCGACTGAATACTCTCCGTACCTGAAAACATGTATGTACAAAACTTTGACAACAATCGACCTACTACTTTTCGAGTTTTGCGACCACAAACATATGCAGGCTAAATTTGTATGTATAAGGATTTCCTTACGTGGCATATTCATGCAGTTATATTTGGATTCATGTATTTTATGGAAAAACATATACCGCAT
Source organism: Diploptera punctata (assembly GCA_030220185.1). NCBI lineage: Eukaryota > Metazoa > Arthropoda > Insecta > Blattodea > Blaberidae > Diploptera > Diploptera punctata. The sequence goes on along the minus strand of JASPKZ010002677.1, from coordinate 64,610 downwards.
TGATGTTTTTGGTCAGTAGCAAAATTATTTTTGTTATTTAACGTTGCTGGCTTCAGTTCAGAGATGGAGCCTATGTTGTGGCGCCAGACAAGGGAAAGGAAAACACAGTATGTTCTCTTAATATAAACTTTATTACAAGCAAACTGTGTAGGGTTTTGTTGGAGAACTTGATTGCATGAAATATTTCTCACTTATATTTTTCATAAAATAATGCCATGAATTAATATTCCTAGAGGATTTGGAAATGAAGAGTGGCATTTGTCAGGACTATTTGACGAATAAATTTAAGCTGTTTACTTATAAAAATCATTATTTAAATATAGTTATCGTATTTTTAAATGTTTATATATTTAATGTAAACGGCGTTGTTTGAAAGCAAATCAGAAATGTGTGGTTATGTATCATTGTTCATTCACTGCAATTTGATCATATTATTTATTGCTAAATAGGATCGCAATATTGTAAGAATGCACCATAGTGGAGAAAAAAAAAATGAAACACATCAAAATGTATATTATAACCAACATTATAGGTTATTAATTTTTTAGGAAAACTCAGTAAAATCATTATTTAAAAACACAATTATCAAGTATGTAATTCGAAAGAATATGTTGATTATTTGCTATATTCGATGTATTTGTTCGAGAGTATGTCACTGCAAAATAATGCTCTGACCTGTTCAGAATATTAAACTTGATGAACTTTCTTTATCACAAAAGCAGGTGCTGGTAAAGAGTATTCGATAAAGAGCGAGATGAAACACGATTGTCATTGGTTGTAAAACAACATTCATTGGAACGTGATTGGTCAATGACTCCCATTTGGGGCATGACTTAAATAGTCAGTAAAATTTTATAGCGCGCATTTATTAAATAGGTTTAGGATAAAAATTATTTATTTATTTATTTATTCTGAGAACGAGACTCAGTTTAGCAGCTTAAAGTTCAAACATGATGTTCATGCTTTCATATGTTTGTAGTTTTAAGTCAAATTAATGTGCATATTTTAATGAAATAAAATAAAAAAAATATATTATTGTATACCCTATATTTTTTAAGTCGGCCGCGGTGGTCTAGTGGTTATGTTCCATGCATCTGGCCCCGAGGATCGCGGGTTCAAACCCGGCCGCAGTCGATGGAATTTCAAGATGGAAAAATCCAAGAGACAAGTTCTCCGGGAAGGACTTTAAACCGCAGGTGCCGAGTTTAAAGATTTACACTCTCGTAGAGATTCGCAAGTCTGAATAAAACGGCCTATGTGCCGACCTTCATCCATCTAAGTAATACCTTAGTTGCCTACGATGTCTCATTGAGGAGATGTGAAAACCACATGTTACTCGTTGACATCTATAGATAAATAAACTATGGATCGCACGCACACTTTTTTGATCACACAAGGACATGGACGACCTCCCTGAATCAGTGATGAGCCTCCTTCGAGACACCCTTCACACGTACACTCATACTAAACATGGCGAAATTATGATTATTTTAATGAACAATGCGTAGACGATTAGGGCCTTAAAGTTTTCTAACATTTGTCTTACAGATGAGGAAAAACCACGAAAAAAAGTTCACCAGGAAACTTGTCCGGCTCCGCAACCAAACTAAATATCGATCTACATCTAAAATAGCATAGCAGGAGTTACCAGACCAAGTTAATTTAGTTGCGTTAATTTTCCAAAGATATCATGATTGGTTATGCGGTCAACATGCTGACCCAATGAGACAAAGGTATTCCTAGGATGAAGATCAGTACATTTTACTTAGAGGCTTCTATAATCAGGCTTAAATATTTTTAAGAGCCTAAAAATCTTCAGACTCTCGACCCACGGCTTAAAGTCCCTCCCACAGGACTTGCTCCATGAATTTTTCCATAACCAAACTCGGTATTCTATTCTATAGTGTTCTGCCCGAGGGCAGGTCTTTCACTTAAATCATATCATTTCCATGCTACGTTTTTCAGATTTACTAGGGAATTATAGGTGTAGTAGCTTCCCGTTACTTTCCACACCGGTTAAATTATAACGACTATTTAAGTCATGTCCCAAATGGGAGTAAACGACCAATCACTTTCAATGAATTTTGTTTTACAACCAGTGACAGTCGTGTTACACCTCGCTATTTATCGAATTCTGTTTACCAAAATAAAGAAAGCTCCTCGTTTTTAATATTCTGAACAGGTCAGAGCATTACTTTGGAGTGACTGACTCTCCAACAAATACATTGAATATAGCAAATAATGACCAGAATCCTTAGAACTACATATTCGATAATTGTGTGTTCAATAATTGCGTTTTTAAATAATGGTTTTACTGAGTTGTTTCCTAAAAGAGGTAATTAATAACCTATAATGTTGGTTATAATGCACAGTTTGATGTGCTTAATTTTTCTTCATTAGGGCGCATTCTTACAATATTGCTATCCTATTTGACAATACATAATATGATCAAGTTGCAGTGGACGAACAAATGAAATATAACAAAAAATTTCTCATTTGTTTTCAAACATCGCCGTTTACTTTAAATATATAAATATTTTAAAATAACAATATTTAAATAATGATTTGTGAGTAAGCAGCTCAATTCTATTCGTTAAATAGTCCTAACAAATGCCACTCTTAATTTCCAAATCTTCTAGATAAATTGGAAATCACCAATGGCATTACTTATAATGATAGGATGATTTTCAGGGACCATTAGGTCCTAAGCTTCCTGATATTTGTCTTACAGGTGAGGAAAAACCCGAAAATAACTCACTCAGGAAGCCTGTCCTCACCGGAAATCGTACCCGGGCTCGCTGCGTGACAAGGCAGTATATATTATTGAAATTAAACGAAGAAGATCGGCGAAGGCTAACAGTTAGAACCGACGGTTTACCTGAAACCCGTAATAAAAATTCGCTCTAATAGCGGTCACTTTTGCTTTGTTGCAGTGTAACTGTATGGGGTACAATTAATATAAGAAGATAACGATATATTGCCTAAACTAACGAAAACGAAGCATAAATTTGATTTGCTGAAAAATTCGTTTACTTTACGCAGTTTCTACGTGTGGACTTCATTTTTATTTACAGATTAAGATTATTGTAGATTTTTATGACATCTGGCTTAAGAGTGTTTATTGGGAGGGTTTTTGCTGCCCATATGGTACGTGACCTGGCGCAAGAAGTGTTGCGTCAGATAAGGAATCTTTGCCTACACACAGCGGTGACCTGGAACTGGCTAGTCAGTGACTCACGAGAACTGAATAAGAACTAGGTTCACATCTGCTTCCCCTCGACTCTCTGGATGCTCGTATTTCTACAATCGCCGTGGAATACCATTTCCTGGGGGTGAATATTACTCTCCGTATGCATTCAATCGAATTATTCAGACTGCTTCTGGCGTGAATTTAAAAAAATACCGGTAGAATCGTAAAAATAATTATTTGTTTTATTGCTGAACTGCGGTTCCTAAAGTGAAAATCGCTTTGTGCCAGCTGGAGTTTTCTATTGGAAATTTCAAACGTCATACCAACGTTAACGGTAACTATTTTAAAATGTTACAGTATTATATCCTATGCAGAAAAAAGTATATATGTAATTAAAATAGATTGACTCCTACCAGGGGTTCATGGAGTGCGGACATTGGCTCTCCATTCATGAGTCGTTTTCCTTTATAGTTTTCTTCTCTCAAATAATCGTTAATGTTATTCTCCCAACTCATTCTTGTGCTACCTTCTGGGTGCTTTCCCTATGATTTTCCTACAAGAAGCTTCCATGCCTCCCTTTCATTCCCCAATTCTGCCACATTTCCTGCCCAACGCAGTCTACGAGACTTAACTGTTCCTATTATAGGCTATCTTGTTTCCCATTAAGATAAAGTAGGTCACTGTTATGTAGTATTCTACATTCGCCTGTATGTTCATCTGTCTTTCCTCAAATAAACACACTCAACTCGTGTCCAACTCAAGAGTCGAGTTGAGATATGAGATGAGATCTAGCTGCTATATTTATAGAGGTCTGTGAACTACCAAGGGTACCGGCCGACCACTCCTGACGCGCCGTCACAGGTGTGTGAAACGAAGTGGATGGGATGAGTATGTAGAAATGGTGGAATGAAATTTGTGGCAGAGGAAAACGGGAGAAACACCGAGAAAAACCTGCTCAAGCTCCGTTTCATCCACCACGAAACCCACATGCAGTGATCGAGACTTGATATCGGGACTCCAGCGCTGATAGGCAAACGTCTAACCGCTTGCGCCACGGTATTTCTTTAAAAAAAAAAGAAGTCTTATGAATTTTATTTTCAAACACTCGTTATCTTTATTTCTCTCCAAAGTGAGGGACGATGTTTCGCATCCATGTAATATAACCGATATAATGATTTTATATATTTTTGTTTTGCCGATTTTTTAAAGAAGTTGGAATGAGAAGACACTCTGCATGCATAATACCATCTGCTCCCAGAGGTGAACAGACGTTTTCTTTTTTCTGCGCCTCATTTCTGTTTGTAATTGTTGTTTTCCAGGTATTTAAATTAAGCTATTTCTTTAATTTTTTCTGATTTGCTATTAAATGTGCACTTCCAATGAGAAAATGAGGTAACTAAAAATTAACTTGATCTAGTACAAATGAGAGGCTATGGTTCAACAATAGGCTGCGCCATTATAGATATAGATAGATAAATTGTTGCAGATGTGACCATATATTTAGCTTTTTTATATACTTCCAGCGCTGATTTACTTAGCACCATTTTAATAGAATATGTCGCCTAAAAATACTGCATCACATCTGTCTTTTCCTCTGAAGTTTTGATTGTATGCTCTAGTAAAAAAAAATGAAGAACGTAGGAGATACTTGCTTTAATGCATATTGTGAATTTCGAATGTAGAACCTATCTAAAAACTGTCCTAGTTCTTGTTTTGCCATTCAGACACATCCGATAATAAAATAAGTTAAATAAATATGGGAATATATATATATATATATATATATATATTATAAATATTCCACAATACAGTGTTTCTCCTTCAACCCAAATGATTTGTCGCCAGAGGTTCCTGTCTGAAGCATCTTCTTCCCTCAAATCTCTAGCTTCCAATACTTCTCCTCACTCCATCTATCCAACGTTCTCCAGCTCTGCCTCTTCCAATTCTTTCATTAGCTTTCCAATTAAGGATCTTCTTTGGTATTCTCTCATATTCCATTCTTATGAGGTGCCCATACCCTTGAAAGGTTTTTGTTATTTTTTTCTATTTTTTTTCTTTCAACTAGCATAATTCCCCTTATTATGCTGTTTCTAACCTTATTCCTTCTTGAAATTATTGTCGATCACCTCCAAAAATCCATTTCTACTGCTAACAGCTTGATTTATTTTTTGTTAATTTTATAAGGATTATTTCATAATAGTTATTATTTAAATAAAATAATCTTTTTCTACTTACTGTCCAAGTTTCGGATCCATATAATAAAATGATCTGTAACAGAAATTTAAATACATGTTTATTCGTTCTGTGTATTACATTTCTATTCCAAAGCACAGAGTTCAACATACCAATGATTCTATTTCCATCTGTTATTCTTCTTTCGATTATTGTAGTTGAATTCTCATTTTTATCTAAAATAGATCCTAAATATTTAAAATTTTTAATATTACGCATTATTCCTGAATTACATATTAGCTCATCTGTTGTATCAAATGAAATGTATTGTTTTATTATAATGTATATCTAATCCACATTTTTATATATAAATCGGATGTGTCGTACTATATATATATATATATATGTGTGTGTGTGTGTGTGTGTGTATGTATATATAAATTAATCAAGTCAATATTATTACGAAAAAGGACATCCCGGAAACCATTAATTAATCTGCTAACATAACGTACAAATAATTACAAAAGAGAGAGAGTTAAAACTGGTTCTTAGAATGCGACTTTACCCGATAAACTGTAGGTCAGAGCTGCCGGTTGTCGGCACACAATTGAAACGCGGGAGTTGGGCGTTTCATCACTAGGTAAAGTACTGCAATTATTTAGTGGAATGTATATTTGATTAGGTACTTTGATGGTAGTATCCTCAGTGTAGCAAACCTCTTTGCTATGTAATAGAAACTACTGGCATCCCATTAGCACGGAGAACGTTGGTCAAGACCGAGATTGCTGGCCACCTACATCCTCCAATTACAATACAATAACCGCAGAACTGCTTCAAACAGGAATCATTACGCCGTGTACTCAAGCGATCAGTTGGTTTTACAGCTTTATTTGCTACGCGCAACAATTTCGGCGAACGAAATAATAAACTTGCTTCTCTCTTTCGAGTTTCATATTGACCGACTCTAACTCACTGGCACTATGGAACCCGTAGGTTCATGGTCGCGCGGACATACACCCTCCATATATCCCTATCCTGAGCCAATATTTTCCATTCATCCCCTGTATAATCTACTTCCTTCAAATTAGAGTTAATGTTATTCTCCCACCTCATTCTTGGTCTACCAACTGGACGTTTTCCCTCTGGCTTTCCTACAAGAAGCTTCCATGAACGCCTTTCATTCCCCATTCGACCCACATATCCTACCCATCGCAGACTACGAGACTTAACTGTTCTCATTATATCTGGCTTCATATTAAGACCATGTAATTCACTATTATGCAGTCTTCTCCATTCACCTGTCAATCTCTCTTTGGTCCAAAAATTGTTCTTAAGCACTTTAATTTCAAATACTCGTAATCTCCTTTCCTGCCTTAAAGTAAGAGTCCATGTTTTGCATCCATATAATATAACTGGTACAATAATAGTTTTATATATTTTCAGTTTAACGTTTTTTGAAAGGAGTTGGGAAGTCAAGAGTCTGTGTAATGCATAATAACACGCATTTCCAGAATTGAGCCTATGTTTAATTTCCTAGTGCATCTCATTCCTGTTTGCGATTATTGTTCCTAGGCTTTTGAATTCAGCCACTTCCTCAAAATGTCCCTCATTTGTCATTAGCTCTCCATTTCCATTATACAGGGTATTTATACGTGTGACTAAATACTTAGTTTTATCGATAGTTACTTCCAGTCCCAATTTCTTTGTGCTATTCAGTAGTTTATGCGTGTTGGCTTTTAGTATCTCCTCGCTTTCGCCCAATAGTACTACTACCCATCAGCATAAACCAACAGCTTATTAATACCATTAAGTTGTAGGCCTTCTTCATCCTCTACATATTTGATGACATGCTCTAGTACAAAAATCAAATAGTAGAGTAGATAGTGCATTTCCTTACTTCAACCCATTCTGGATTTCAATAGTATCCGAAAACTGTTTGCCTACACGCACCCTATTCTTTGTGCCATTTAGACACATTCGTGTAAGTCGAACTAACTTTTTAGGAATTCCGAACTCTAGCAGGATACTGTATAACTTCTACCTCCTCATTGAATCGTATGCCTTTTTGAAGTCTACGTATAGTTGATGTTCAGTACCATTATATTCCCATTTCTTTTTTAAAATTTGTCTTAAGCTAAAAATCTGATCTGTTGTAGACCTGTTTCAACTAAATCCACATTGATGATCTCCTAGAATGTCATCAATATAAGGAGTAAGTCAGCTTAGTAATATATTTGTTAGAATTTTGTACAAAGTTGAAACTAATGAGATGCCCCTAGAGTTGTTGCAATCAGTTTTATCTCCTTTCTTATAAATTGGTATGATAATCGATTCTTTCCATTCGTCTAGAAGAGCTTCTTTCTTCCAAATCATATTAAGCAACTGGCATATCTTGTCCATCAATTTTTCTCCTCCTGATTTTATCAGTTCTGCTGGGATCTCAACTGAACCTGAAGCTTTATACAGCTTCAATTTTTCTATCGCCATTTCAACCTCTAATGCATTTAGTTCTCGGATTAGCATTTTTGCCGTCTGTAAAGTATCCTCTTCAATATCCTGTTCTGTATGTACATTTAATAATCGATTAAAGTAACTTTTCCATCTATTTAATATACTCCTTGAATCTGCAATCATATCCCCATTTTCATTCCTAATTATGTTTGTTCTAGCCCGAAACACTTTCTTCTCTATCCTAATTCCCTGATATAATTCTCTAATGTTCCTATTTTTAGCATTCGTTTCAAGACCATTAATCTTCTCTCTCAGATATTCCCTCTTTTTACTCTTCAGTAACTCGTGGTTTCCCGTCTAACACTACCCAATTGCTCCAAATTTACCTCATTTGGCTCGTGTAACCATTTCATTTTTGCTTGCTTCCTTTTCTTTACAATGTCAGCACATTCCTCATCAAACCATTTCTTGTTTTGCCTCTTTTTTAAGTAACCAATGCTTTTTGATGCTGACAATTTAATAGTATCTCTTATAGCCTCCCATTCTTTATTTATATCAGTTTCTTCTTCGTTTGCCACATTGTCATCTGAAGATTTCAGTACTTCAAATCTATTAGCAATTTTGATTTGGTATTCTTGCCGCATTTCATAATTTTCAATTCAAATTTTACAGAATCATCTTTAGCGTTTGTTCCTCTCATTAGCGATAACCGTTGTCTGATTTTCACCCTGACCAGATGATGATCCGAATTGCAGTCTGTCCTTCTAACTGATTTAACATCGATGATGCTACTGTGCCAGCGTTTGTCCACTAATACATGATCTATCTGGTTTCGAGTTTTGCCCTCTGGAGACGTCCAGGTGTATTTATAAGTATCCTTATGCTGAAATGTTGTGCTGTTAACAATGAGATTTTTTGATGTGGCAAATGTGACCATTGTTGTTACTATCTTCATGAAGACTGAATTTGCCTATCCTTGGTTTGAATATATCTTCCCGTCCCATTTTTGCATTAAAATCCCCTAAGACAATTTGCATATGATATCGTGAAAGGCTATCAAATACGCATTCTATTTCTTCTTAGAACTCATCCTTGATCTCGTCATCTTTATCTTCTGTGGGAGCATGTACATTTACGATTACAAAATCATGCCGTTTACCCTTTAGAATTATGTATGATATCCTATCACTGACAAACTTAATATCTCGGATAGCGGGTAGGATCCTCCTTCGGAATAAAAAACCGTTTCAAATTCAGGTCTTTCTGCACCCCCGTAGTATAATACAATGCTTCCTGATTCCTGACTACCTTCTCCTGGCCATCTAACTTCCTGTAAAGCGACTAATATCCAAGGATGATTTATCTAATTCACGGGTTAATACCTCCAGCGCCCCGCTAACATTTCATGTTCCTAGGAACATGTCCCTATGTTTGAGCCTTTGGCATAGGTTTCCTGAAGTAGTCCCCTCCCGGAGAACCGAATGGGGGACTATTTGACCTCCGGAAAATTTTACCCCAGTTGAACCCATGTCCGCATTTCATGACTTATATTTTTACGGTTTAAGATCGTCACTGTTTCGACCAAGGTACTTTTTTCGTCTGGCTTATCACCTTCGACCAGTCCGGCATGGGTAAACCTATCGGCAGCAATGCTACCGCCGGCATAGCTCTCGGGATCATTTAAGCACGCAAGCCACTCCATCACGACATGGTGAAGATACCATGGAAGGCATATTGGCCGACAGACAGGAGAATTCCAATTGTGCATTTATAATAATGTAAATATTAATAATAAAAATATATTTTTTTTATTTCGGAATTTATCCACAATACAGAGGTTTTCCGTCGTCCTCAAGAAATTCGCTTTCTATAGTAGTAGCGGTCCTGAACATCCTCATCTACAAGTTCTAGTTCGCATATACTTCTTCTCACACCGTGCATCCAACCTTCTTTAGGTCTTACATTTCTTCTTTTCCTATCTATGGAGTGGAAAATAAATAGGAAATAATAATAATTGTTAATTATTTATGTACAGATTTTTAATGTTTACACATCTTTCTGTTCCTAAAGTTTTATTTTCCTTCTCGACTCGTCTCTATCCATCTACTCCATGTCCTCCAGTCCTCTTGATCTCATTCCAGTTCTTATTTCTTGCATCCACGAGTTTCGAGGTCTTCCTTTCCGTTTTCTTCCAGGTGGACACCATTTCAATGTTTTCCTGGGTTACCTTTCTTCTTGCATTCGTTGTACGTGCCCATAGCAATGCCATTGCTTATATCTTATATAATCTACTATTGAATATCTAATATTCATTTTTCTCGTATGGCAGTATAATGATGATGATGATAATAATAATAATAATAATAATAATAATAATAATATTAATAATAATAATAATAATATTAATAATAATAATAATAATAATAATTTTATTAAAATTGACGAAGTTAATACAGTAAAGGTCTTACTTTCACATAACCAGCAAAATGCACTGTAAAAATATATTTATGGACTGTATTTAACTCATATTGGTATTAAATGTAACCGTAGCCTATATTTTAAATGGATTTTTAAATATAACAGTGGCGATCCTCATGGGCTAGTGGTCAGAGCTTCTGACTACAATTCATTGAATCCCGGGTTCGATTCCCGGTCAGATCACAGGGATTTTTTTCTATAAGATAATTATTTTTATGGTCGCCCATGGTCTGGATTTAGGTTATTTTTAGGTTCAAAGAATATCTTGATGCTTTATTACCATTTATCATATCATCAGAATAACGTAACTTTGCCTACCAGGCGCCCCAACTTAAGAAATGTGTTACAGTTCCGCCATGCCAGGTGAGATTACTAGAAATATCGACTTGGTGGCATTGGTAAAAAATGAAATACAAATATGAGTGTGTGTGTGTGTGTGTGTGTGTGTGTGTGTTTGTGTGTGTGTATAATTTAGGCGATAGTTGCACCTGTTTCGGCTCCTGGACTTCTTCCTACTGGTTGATAGTTTAACATCTATTTGCGTATCTTATTATCTTTCAATCGATGAACATGTTACATATTTCTTTACTTACATACTAACACTAACTTGCCCATTTTTTGTCTCCCTAACGTTTCCATTTTGTCATGCTATCTTGCCCATTTTTTCATCCTAACTTACCCACTAATGTAGGGGGACACCTGGGATAGAATCCCCTTATATGTGAGTAAACATGTTGGCAATTGACTCTAACGGGAACGTGTGTTATCACTTTGCCAAAATGACGCTAGCAGCCACTTGTTCTCCGATCGGATATTCGTAGGAGGCATAGAATAGTTAAAAATTAAGTTAAACATCTCCACAGAATGGTTTTTAAATCGTTTGCGAAGAATGTATTACAGTATCAACCTAAGGGACACAGAGTCGATGGAGAAGTCAAGAACATCTAGATGTTGGTACAGGATCAACCTGAAATGTTGATGATGAATGTTGACAATGTAATACGAGACTTTCTCTTGTAACAGAGGCCTCATAAATATGTCTTTTGTTGAAAAATAACAGAAGGGTCGTGGTATCTAATTTATCACTCGATGCATATTCTATTATCGAGTATTGCACTTTCCCTTCATATTATTCCTTTGTGCGTTTAGCCCCTGACGGAGGATACAGTACGGTGTAAAAAGATACGTAAGGTCGTATGGGTTTTCTTCCCCCATAGAAAGGGTAGTCTTCTCCCCAGCGAGTTGCACATAGCTTAGAAATTGCAGTATCCCTCAAGTGTCTGTCCATGTAGGAAGGGAAGGGCAACTACAATGTGAGACACGTATCCTCTTAATTTCAGGCGACATCAAACCTCCAGGAATGCCAACATTGCAATTCTAACAGATTGCCGAGCCTCTTAGGGAATTTCGAACATGTTGTATTTTAAAATTAATATATTAATGTATTTTGAATGATTATCAATTTGAAGTAATGTTGCATATGTGCCTGAAACGTGAAAATTTAATTAAAAAAATATAATCAAAACTCGTGTCAATGAAAATATATTATATTTAAGTACAGGGTGGACCGCTCGAATGGACCTAATTTCAATTGCTTGTTACTGGCAAACGGTTGAAGATAGAAACTTAAAACAACGTTCATAGTACAGAAAAACTCACCAAGTTTCGAATCCTGTCGGTAGATGGCACAAAGATACGTTTCTCGTTCTTAGATTTAATTGTTTGTGAAAATGGCGACTCCGCAGATGAAAGCGCAAGCTGTTTTGTGGTATGCGGAGTTTAAATCAATCATTAGAGTTCAAAGGGAGTTCCGGCGTGTGTTTAACCGTGATGCTCCAACTGCTAGAAGCATAAAGAAGTGGCGTGATACATTATTAGCTACAGGATCTGTGTTGAAGAAGCATGGTGGTGGTCGCAGAGCATCCGATGAAATGGTAGCAAATGTTCAAGCCGCATTTGAGCGAAGCCCCCGGAAGTCATTAAGAAGAGCTTCGCGGGAACTTCAAATACCAAAATCGACATTACAACGGATTGTCCCACAAACGCCTCAAACTGCACGCATATAAAGTGCAGTTAGTGCAACGTCTGGAGCCGAATGACATGCCGAAACGAGTGGAATTCGCCAATACGATGCTGGACCGTCTCGGCGCTGATCCTGACTTCATGACCAAGATTTTCTTCTCGGACGAAGCCACTTTCCATTTGTCAGGCAAGGTAAACCGGCATAATGTGCGGATCTGGGGATCGGAGAATCCTCACGCTATTCAAGAGCATGTTCGTGATAGTCCGAAGATGAATGTTTGGTGCAGTTTGTCACATAATAAGGTCATTGGACCGTTTTTCTTCGCCGAGAAAACTGTTCGTGGTACCACATATCTTGACATGCTGGAGCAGTTCTTCTTTCCACAAATTGAACAACTGCAGCCTAACATCGTTTTCCAGCAAGATGGTGCTCCTCCCCACTGGTCCAATGAAGTTCGTACGACTTTGGACAACATTTTCCCTGGCCGTTGGATTGGTAGGGGAGGACCAATCGCGTGGCCCCCGAGATCTCCCGATTTAACACCACTGGATTTCTTTCTCTGGGGCTATGTCAAAGATAAAGTTTACACCACCCCAGTCAAAGACCTTCGTGATCTTCGTGAGCGCATCATAGAGGCTATTGAGAACATTCCAGAAGACATACTCCAACGTACTTGGCAAGAAATTGTTCATCGCTTTGATATCGTCACAGTGACTGCTGGGGCTCATATAGAGATGTGGTGATCTGGATATCAAAACTTGGTGAGTTTTTCTGTACTATGAACGTTGTTTTAAGTTTCTATCTTCAACCGTTTGCCAGTAACAAGCAATTGAAATTAGGTCCATTCGAGCGGTCCACCCTGTATTTAATAAATAAAACTATTAAATCAGTACAAAAGTCAAAAGTGTTGGCATTCTTAGGAGAAGATCCAATCAGAAGTAAGGCAATACACAATAACTAATTCCTAGAACAAGTACAACATTTCAAGTATTTGGGTTGTGAAATATATTATCAAAATGAAAAAGACGTGAACAAGAAAATAAAATTTACAGAAATAATACATTAAAAGCTAAATTAGTGCCAAACCCACAAGAATAAAAATATGTAATACTTTCCCTTTTATACGGGAGTGAGATTTGGACATTAAGAAAAAGGGACAGGAACAAAATCAAAGCAACGGACATTACATTTCTCAGAAGGACAGCAGGATACAGAAGAAATTTTAGAAAAATTAAAAAATAGAATCAGTAGAAGAAAAACTCAACAGTTATAAATTAAATGGCTAGGCCAAGTAAAAAAGAATGGATAATTCAAGATTCCCAAAAATGACGAGGCAGTAATTTATAATCCCAAAGGACATGGTCGACCAGGAAGACCTCTTAAAAGACTGCTAGATGGGGCCGAAACTAGTTTACAAAGGCCTAATTCGTGACGGGTGATGATGATGAAACTATTAAGTTTATATGCTTTTCAAAAATATTAATTTTATTTAACATTCGTAACACCTGTTTCAATATCTTCATCAGACGAATGTCATAAATATTCATAAGTAGAAAATTTATTTGTATTTATGACATTCGAGGATACAGTGTATTGAAACAGCTGTTACGAATGTTAAATAAAATTAATATTTATGAAAATCATATAAATCTTTGATTGTTTTATTTATTAAATACATAATGGATTTTCATCTAGTAAACACCAGATCACTTGGTTATATTTGTGGTCAGTGAAATTATAATAATTGGGGAAAAGATAAATAATCATTGTAATATGAATTCGGTGTTGGATTATGTGAGATAAAAGCAGTTAAACTGGCATGGGCACGTAAGAAAAAGGAAAGAAAAAAAAAATGTCTAAAACAGTATATCGAAATGGTGTCCGCCTGGAAGAAGAAATAGAAGAGTACCTCACAATTCATGGTTGCATGAGATAAGAAAACGAATCATTAATAAAACCAGACGATTTGGAATAAATGGATAGGGACGAATGAAGAGAAAAATATAAATTGGACACTCAAGGATATGTAATATTTCATAAAAGCTTTCTAATATTATAATTTTTTGATAGGAGAACATATACACCGTCTCCGGAACAGTATACTACCGACGAACTTCCATAGGCTTTTTTAGGGATATTGACTGACTGTTCTGCTATAAGGAACCCTTTACTACAGAGTAATGTATGCATATTTTTGATGTGTAAGTTTTTTTAAAAACCGTGATAATATAGGTTACAGGCTTAGCAGCTTTTAACAGTTCCTTCTTCGCTTGTCTGATTATTTTGTATTTTTATTTGTGATCCATCAGAACACATCTTATTACGGTTCATACTAAATTTGAGATGTCAAAATGTTTTGTTCATTTTTAACAAAGATTCATTCATTTTCAATGATACGCTTGGAAACAATTTACTTCTTTCTGTATTGTATGGCTCCTTTATTTGGTAATCAAAGCGATACATGTATAATTGGATCCTAAATTTATGAGTGAAAGCTGAGAACATGTTTTAATGCATGTTATAGAAGCTTAAGTGCCGATTTCACCAACAGATGTTAAAAGTATAGATATTTGCATCTTGTTTGTTAACACAATGCTGAAATTTTAACAAAATGTTATATTTTCTGCTAAATGTTAATTAACATTTTGCTAAATAGAGCAGGTGCAAAAACGTAACAAATTCAAACATTGTTTGGGATATCAGCGCACTCTGATGTGAATTTTTCGAATAAAATAAGTTAACAGTATTGGACAGATGAACGTAGCTTAATGCCAGTCCAATTTATCTTTTCATTTTCCTCAAAATTGTGGTAAATTTCCAAAATTATTGTAAATTTTGTGCCAAGCTATAGTTACTTTTAATTTTGATTCTACGGGAGAATCTGTGCTTGCTCCGGGAGGTGCGCCTTAGTAGCTCAAAGGTAGAATCTCAGCGCGTAAATTTAGAGATCTTTGATTCATATCCCGGCTCAGGTGGATTTTTTTCTGTAATTTTGTTAATAATTTTTTAAGTCATAAAGTCGTTAATGAAACCGAGTCTTGACATCTACCAGAAGGGTCACCGATACCAGACAGGTCAAAACACGAAAAGCCATACAACAAAATGTGGGCGTAATTTTGTGAAATATTGACGCTCTTTCTCAGTAGAAAGATAATGGATTTCAGAGTTGTATAGTACCACTGAGTCAGTTACACATGTAAGGTCACATCACGTCCAGAATATATGGTTTATATCGAACAGATTGTGAATTTGTTTCTGTAGTCAAGTGTTTTTTGCGATAGTTCACTTTTTATTACTATAATCACTGTCTTATAAGTAATATCGTTTTTAAACGAACTTTTTTTTTCTGACAAGAAATTAAACTAATATCAAAGTAGATACCATACGATGATATGGTTTTAAGAATTTCAGCTAAGTTTATTATCCCGCGACGGTCTTTTTATGTGAAGAATTCGTTGAGACCCACGTCCACAATTTCAATGTTTTCAAAATTTCACTCGAGAAGCACATGGTAATGTGAAGGCACAATATTAGAGCTATATGTTGGGTGTGGTAGCAGTTCGATTCCTCCTAGTTCCTGATTTTTTGACATGGTGTTCGTGCAGAATGGTGTACGTTCGGGTTTGAACCTGCGACCTTGTAAATTTCAGGAACTCGTTCTATTGTTGAGAATAAGGATCGGCATCAACTGCACTTACATTTGAAACAATTCCCCAGTGAATCACACCATCAAAATTACACCAGATACACAAAATTTAAATAACCGCCATTACTTAATAAGACTATTATTATGTAATGTCGAAGATGAAGGTTTAAATTCCAAAACTCAACATGTCCTTTGAAAATTCAGGAAAACTAGGGGAAAACCTCAGACAGATTATTCAACTTCGGGGTTTGAACTCGGGACTCTCGAATTCGAGTCTCAAACGCTACCGCCGGAACCAACTCCCTCGGTTTTTTTTTTCCGAACCGTTTGCCATTAACGAGAAATCAGCCATCTTAATTAGTGTATATCAAGGGTTACTGTTTTTTTTAAATATAGATAAAGTAAAAAAAAATCACATTAATTGCTGCATTTAGAGCACTTAACAAATCAAAGCCATGGAACAACTCATGGAATTAATTATCAATATACCATTTCTAAATGCTAGTTCGCGTTTCAAAGGCCAATTAAAATTATGTTTAATTAATATAGCTCGTAGAGGCATAGGATGTATTAAAGGTGCTTAAACTTTCATATCAAACTCACTTATGTTACGCAGCGAAATGAATAATTTTCTACACAGGAAGATGCATGTTGCATTCTACAACGTTTATCTTCTTTCTTTACCAGAGTTTAATCTCTCCCTTTGTAGGCACGTTTACATGACCTACCTCACACGGCCGTTCACGATCTGAGGGGACAGGATTTTATAGTCTGTACAAGACTTATATTTATTTTGACCACACAAGAACATGGAAGGCTTCCCTAGACGAGTTAACATTTCAATGCCTGGATCATCTCCGCGACAGTATGAATATGTAAGATGAAATTTCTAGACATATGTCGCTTATCGAAAATCGTATTAAAATTTTTGAAGAAATTGAATCTGGAATAGGATACCACACTGACAGAAATATCCACAAATATTGATCTTTTTCATTCGTGGAGAAATAAATGTAGCTTCGTTGTCTGTACTTTGTATTATTTGTGGTTTCCGCCGTGATGAAATTACACCAAATAATTTCGGTAAAATATAGAAACACAAATCGGCCAGATTTGTCATTTATTTAGAGCGGCCTAACAGCTCAATGTTGGGCAAATATTTAGTTACCCTTATTTACCTAGAGATGTCATGCATGGTATGCAATCAACATATCAACCCAATGAGGCATCTAAAAGGCAACTAACGTATTACTAGGGTGAAGATGGTCGGTAAATTTTGCACAGAAGCCTTTTTATTCAAGCTTGCGGTTCTTTTACAAGCTTCAAAATCTTCAGACTGTGTACCCACGGCTTGAAGTCCCTCTTGGAGGACTTGCTCCCTATATTTTTCCATCCTAAACTAATCCATCGACAACAGCCGGGTTTGTATCCGCGACCCTCGGGACTAGAGGCCGACGATCATTGGTAAAATTTGCATCATTATTAGCCAATCTCTAGTGGTATAGCAAAATAACTGTGTATGAAATGTATAGACATAATAAGCTAGATTGTTAATTGAATGTCCCGCGCCGGAGCTGAGTGGTGAAGGCAAGAAGCCTTTGCGCAGAGCTACGGGACTTGCGCTGGTTCGAGTCTCCGTGGGGGAAGACATTTTCTCATGGAATTTCGGCCAGTATGGGACCGGTGCCCACCCAGCATCGTGAGATATTTGGGTAGCTACTATAAGTTGCGACTCCATGTTGAGAAGACCAGCTATAATGGCTCGGAGACGAGACATACTGATCATATGTCACCCCTACACTGGCTACATGGTCGTCTACCTCTGTGATCAACACATGTGAATATGAGGCCAGCAGTCGGCTGGTAGACCTGTCGCACTTTGGTTCATTGAATACTGCACGTTATAATTAACATATGTTATTCTTAATGAAACAATGTTCGATAAAACGCAGAGATGATAACAGTGCGTTTTAAAATATATTACGCTTAGTTCGATCAGTTTTAACAAAGATTCCTGAATCCGGGCGTTAGTATTTCATTTATTGACGCTCTTTAGCCTTTATGATCATTAGCATTGTAATTTAAGTTTGGCTTCCGGGTTGAAAGACCCTGGTCCAGTTTTATCTATGTCAAATATTAAAAGAAAAGGCTATATATGAAATCAGTGAAACAATACTATCTAATTTATATCAAACATGGCTATTGAATTCTTGTTTAATTGGCCGTCCGTGGTTCTGTTTTGTTGGAACTCGACGTTTCGTCTACTACTGCGGTAGAAATCTTCAGGAGATTCTGCGTGCTTTCTTTAAATTTCTCAACTGTCGTTTGCAGACTAGAATACTAATCCTACTAGCTGGTTTATTCGACGAATGAAACAAAGGGTCTCCTGAATGGGCCCTGCACATTGGAAACGGTCTCCCTATTTCCAACCTGTGCCAGTCTGCAGCCGACAGTTGAAGAGTTCACCTAGAGCACGCAAAATATCCTGAAGATGTCTACCGCACTGATAGATAAAACGTAAAGTTTAAAGAAAGCAGGAACGCGGCCATTTAGCCGGGAGGACCAACCTAACAAGAGTCCATGAAAGCCTACAATCCTATAACGTAATTTAAATCGATGTCAAAAGATCGATATTTCCTTAGATGGCTCCTATTTCAGGATTGTAGTTAATAAATATGATAGGAATCATATAAACTTAGATACAACTCTAATACTCATGTTCCGAAATATATTAAAAGTATACCATAAGATAAACATGTCTTATAATAGATCATAAAAATCAGAAAATTACAAGGATTGTGGAGATCATATCAAAATTTTTATTAAAATTAAATAAATCAATAAATAATGAAAATATAAAATATTACTAATATCCCTATAAAAGACGTATGTGGAAAAGTAAAAATATATCCAGGTAAAATTCCGTCTACATTGTCTAGAATAAAATACTGTTAAAACGCTACCTGGCTACACAAATAACAAATAATAGAATAAAGAGGTATTGTCAGAACTCTATCTGACTACACAAGTTACAAATAGTATAGGAACACAAAAAGGGTATTGTCAAAAAATAAAACTAATTCCATTTAGCAGTCTATACAAATATAAAGAAATATTCATTCCTTTAAGAAAAGATAACATTGGTTATCTATTTAAAATATAAAAAAAAACAATTGGCCAGTTCTTAGAAACTAATCAACGCTACTAACCAAATTCCAAGAAATAAGGATATAAAGAATTACTACCTGGCTAATGCAGACAATAAAATACATTCATCCACCCTTTAGAAAAGATAACAATCTCTTAATATTGACAGTTTACGAAACTGAAGAAACTGAAAAACATTTATCTATTAAATATCAAAGAAGCAATTAACCCAGTTCTTAGAAACTAAATTAAAGCTATTAACCAGAAACCCCCCTCTAAGGAAACACATACTAGCAAATAAGATTATTGTAACATATATATATATATATATATATATATTCAAATTGTATCGAGTGGAATCGAAAGAAGTGGGAGGAGCTATCGTCTCTATAAGCCAGAACATATATCAAAATACTCTCACTCTCAGTGATTCTGTATTGAGTGTTAAAACATCGTAGATCTACAGACCGCGATCTCCGATTCAGTTAAAGCATTCTCGGTAACTCTGTGTTCAGTGTTAAAACATCGTAGATCTACAGACTGCGATCTCCGATTCAGTTTAAATTTAGATTCATCCGAGAACTTGTGAAATATTAAAGCTATCTAAAACTTTATAAAAAAAATAGTCCGTTAAACATTTGGACGTAAAAAATATTTGATTCAAGCACGTGGACCTCTAAGTATTTCATTGACTCCACTCATTAATAAAGCTTGATAATTGTAGTAACAAAAGTGTATCTTTTCGTAAATAAACAATTTGTTTTGGATTCGTAAAAAAAATGGAGTGTAAAATTGAACGTTGTTTCTTTTGCTTATAAAAAAAGTTCATAACCCTGAGATCTCTTGCCTACCGCAGAGCACCGGTACAGGATTGAGCTCTTTTACGTGTCGTAAATATATAACACTGAACTCAGGGCTTTAGTTCCATTCCCAAAGAAAGTGTACCTAGAATCTCTACGTTAAGAAACCATCTGTTCCCGTCAATTTGAAACCGGGACCCTCGCAACCAGACACTGGCATGATAAACACTAGTCTGCGGAGACCAACTCCGTCTGTCATCTTACAGTTTGTAATATAACATAGCGAACTTGTGACCGCTAATTATCTGTCATTAAGTGAAGGACTTTGTAGTGAGGTTGTGTATTAGTATGGATTTTCCCTCCAGTCTGACTCAAAGTTAACTCCAGAGTTACAGTTAATTTCGTAGTTGGATGTAGGACCAAGTGATAATCCATACGCAAACAAAAAAAGCACAGAACTGCCACTCGATTCCATTAAGTCAATTTAACCTCTCACCTTATAGGTACTTTTTATATGACATAATGGTACACGGGCCTTTCGAGTGTGATATTAATCGAAGTCTGGTATGTTTTATTGGAATCGATGTTTGGCTGTACTTTAACTTGCAATTAGGCCTACTTCAAATGTCTACTAATTAAAGTATTATAGTACGCTCGACCGATAAGATTCTGACAAGCCATTTATTCAGGATTTATGACTCGTCTCTATGCTTTTAAAAAGCCATGGACTACAGGCCAAAACTTTTATTTTCATGTAATAGTCTGTATTTAAAAAATGTAAAACTATTTGTAACATGTTCCTTCTTTATTTTAACAGGTAAGCTCCAGATGCATTTCTCTTAACACCTCTTGTAATTTCATCTTAATGTAAGTAACTTATTTAAGTAAACTCTGTATATACAAAATCTATGCATTAAATAAATGTACTAAGACTATTTAACTAGTGCCCCAAATGGTAGTCAATGACCAATCACGTTTCAATGAATTTTGTTTTACAACCAATGACAGTCGTGTTTCACCTCACTCTTTATCATTTCTCTTTATCAGCCCCTGTCTTTGTGATAAAGAAAGTTCCTCCTTTTTACACACTTTATATTAGCTTGGCCTGTATCTATCTATGTAACGGAATCTTTCAACGCGATTTTCACCCACTTAAAATCATTGGATCGACTTGAAACTTTGTATACTTGTAAAGGACCAATGACAATACAATAATTTCATAATGTTTTTCTAAAATAATTGGCAGAATCATCAGAAAATAAAAAAAATAAGTGTTTGTGTAATTATGTAACGCAATCTTTCAACACGATTTTGACCCACTTAAATTTAAACTTGAAACTTTGACTTCTAAAGGACCAATGACAATACAATAATTTTATAAATGTTTCTAAAATCCTGGCCAGAATCAGCAGAAGATCAAAATAATAAAAACCGTAATAATAGGTTGCGGACTTATCAACAACTTCTTACTCAATCGTTGTAAGAGCTCAGTTGGTACAGCGGTGGACTGTAGTGGTATATAATTTCAGTAATCCATAGGTCGCTGGTTCAAATCCGGCCCGGAGGATTTTTTAGTTGAGTATTACTTTTAGGTCATACTACAATAGTATCGAATTTAAATATATATACATTTTTATCTTATTCTGTAAAATATTAAAAATAAATAATTGTTTAAAAAAACTAAAACACACGCTTTATTAGAAAAGAAACTAAAAAATAAAAAATAAGTTTAATTTCCAACACGCTTGAGATAAAATTAAAGTGGTCAACAAAAAAAATCATCTCCAACACATCTAGAATAAAACTAGAGTTATCTACAAAAAAAAATAATGCTCTATATTAATTAATATATTTGATAATAAACAGATATTGGTAAACGTAAAGTCCCTAAGATGAAAACGTAAAAACTATAAAAAGCTCCCCACGCTTTTGATGGTAAAATTATTTTTTTCTAGATAACTAGTTCTATTCTAGATGGGTTGGAGATGATTCTTTTGTTGACCACTTTAATTTTATCCCAAGCGTGTTGGAAATTAAAATTACTTTTCATTTTTTAGTTTCGTTTTCTAATAAAGCGTGTTGTTTTAGTTTTTTAAACTATTATTTATTAATATTCTGAACAGCTAAGAGCATTAATATTTCTCCAACAAATACATTGAATATAGCAAATAATGAACATATTTCTTGATTTTACTGAGTTGTTTACTAAAAAATTAATAACCTATAATGTTGATTATAATATACAGTTTGATGTGTTTCATTATTTCTCCACTAGGGTGCATTCTTACAATACTGCGTTCCTATTAGGCAGTAAATAATATGATCAAGTTGCAGTGAATATACATAACTTTGTTTTCAAACATCGCAGTTTACATTAAATATATAAATATTTTAAAATGCCGGTAACTATATTTAAATAATGACTTTTGAGTAAACATCTTAATTTTATTCGTTAAATGGTCCTAACAAATGCCACTTTCTTTCTCTCATCTCTTTTACTTATAATTATTATTTCAATCATATATTTGGCTGTATAGGTTACTTTTTTTGTCTATACCTCTTGCTTTCTCCATTTTCTTAGTGTGTGTGTGTGTGTGTGTGTGTGTGTGTGTGTGTGTATATTTCTTACTACCTCATTGGCACTATCGAACCCGTAGATTGATGGCTGCGCGGAAATAAGCTCTCCATACATATTTGTCCTGAGCTGTTTTCCAGTCATCCCCTCTATAATATACTTCCTCTATTCATGGCTAATTTTATTTTCCCACCTCATTCTTGGGCTATCTTGGACGCTTTCCCTCTGGTTTTTCTACATGGTTTCCATGCCCCTCTTTCATTCCCCATTCTGCCACATGCCGTGTCCATCGCAGTCTACGAGACTTAACTGTTCTTATTATATCTGGTTTCGTATAAAGATCACATAGCTTACTGTTAGTCTTCTCCGTTCTCCTGTCAGTTCAGCTCTCTTTGGTCGAAAACTTTTGCTAATAAAAGTACTCAATTACTCGTAATCTCTTCTCTTCCTTTATTGTTTTCTTCCATATTTCGCATCTATGTAACTGAAAGAATAATAATTTCCATACGTTTTCAGTTTAATGTTTTTTTTATAGAGAAGTTGGAACGACAAGAGTATATTTAATGTATAATAGCATTTCTCTTTTATCTATACTTCCTATTCATATTTTAGCTTTGTCTTTCTTTTTGTCTCTCCGTTATTTCTATCTTTACTTCCTTGTTATTTCTCTCTGACATTAATGTATAGGAAAGTGTTTCACAAAAAATGGGAAGCTCCATATAGCATGTTAGAACGATGGAAATATACTTCTCCCACCGGTTGTAAAACAAACGCGCTGTAATATATTAAAAATTAGTAAAAGATGTGAAGTTTGTATTTCAGTGTACTGAACGATTTTTTTTCGTATTTTGTAAAAGTGGATTTCTTTTATCAACTAATGCATTACAGTACGATTTCTCCCACATGAATTCAGAGTAAATATGGGTCTTAATTCGAAGAACTGGGACACCCGTATGCACGTAAAGTAAAAACAGTAATATTGTTAATTTTGGCGGTTTGTGTATGTACCACATATGCTGATACCAGCACATAATTTATTATACAGTTGACACGCTGCATTTGACATTCAGTCATCAGTCAAGTCGCCCTATTATTAATGACACCCGTGAGCCCCTGATATTCAAAATTTACACGAGCTTTTAGCTCCCCATCTCTTAGGTAGCATACAAGTAATGTCTTATAACATTGTTTGCAGAGGGTAACTTATGTGTCAATCCTATTTTGTTTTCATAAAAATATAACTCTGCTTCATAATAAAAAGTTTGCCTTAATGACATGCGTCTCTTTAATCCCCCATTCGTGCCACATGTCCTGCCCATAATAGCAACGAGATTTTACAACATGTGGCATGACTTTTTTTAATTACTTCATAAACACCTGTCAAATTTTATTCTTAGGGATTCATTTTTCAAATTATTTCCCATTATCTACAATGATTGTTATATTTTTTCTAACGATTATTCGAATATACACTATTGTCAGAGACTATTTAACTCATGCCCCAAATGGGAGTCAATGACCAATCACGTTTCAATGATTTCTGTTTTACAACCAATCAGAGTCGTGTTTCACCAAATATTTATCAGTGTTATAATTACCATATTAAAGAAAGCTCCTCCTTACAATATTGCGTTCCTTTGGCAATAAATAGTATGATCTGGTTGCAGTGATAAACAAAAGAAGCAGTAGAAGCGTACCTATCGTTTCTCATTTGTTTTCAAACATCGCCGTTTACATTAAATATATAAATATTTTAAAATAACTATAGTTAAATAATGATTTGTGAGTAAACAGCTTAATTTTTATTCGTTAAATAGTCCTAACAAATGCCACTCTTGATTTCCAAATTCTCTAGATAAATTGGAAATCGCTCGTGGCATTACTTATGATAAACTTGGAGTACCAAGTATAGAATAAGATATAGAAAGATACCAACAAGAATGAAAAAAAAAAGTCATCTGAGAAGAAGGGAAAGAAATAGACGTCCAAAATTGGTATTCTATTATACTCCAACTGGACATACGGACCAAGGAAGACCAAAACATGCCTAAAACGATTTTGTTCATGATGATGATGATATTTGAATATATTATTTTCACGATATTGAACTGCATGAAGACGTGGCAGCCATATTGATTTTAACGAATATTCTATGTTCTAGTGCAACCAACATTGAGTCTGTGCTAATTAATTTACACTAAATAAAATCAGCGTGCATTCTTTCACGGGTTATAGAACTTAAATTGCGTTAGGTTAGCTTTTAAGTTAGTTGGCAACGCGAGTTTAAATATCGTGTATATGTCGGCTACATCCCGTGATTCCATAGTGTAAGCCACTTCGTTTCTGTTGGCGCATCCGCATGGTGTATGGTTGGAGCTTAGAAAAAAATGTTCTTGTCACATGTTGTAAAGTATTTCAGCCAACTGTTCTTATTGCATTGGTTTCCCTTAAGGGTCATAATTGCCATTATAAGCTCTCCATGGTGCTAGAGGCCTAGGAGGTCCTTGACCTACCATCCGACTGCAGGCCTCATATCCACATGTTTTAATCACAGAGGTAGAATGTAATATAGCTAGTATTGTTGCCAGCATACCGGGTCCCACAGCCGGTATAGCACGTTTTCTCAATCTTAGCCACTATCCATTTTAATTAACCAAATTCTTGCGGTGCTGGGTGGACACCTGTCTCGTACTGACAGTAATTCCATGGGGGCTCGAACCAGCCGAAGTTCTGTAGCTCTGCATCAAGGCACTGTTTTATATCTTCCTATGCAGCGAGTGGATTGTGGTTAGCACCACACCTCATAGATACATCTAGTAGGCAACTAAGGTATAACTTAGATGGGAAAGGACGAATTATTTTGCTCAGAGCCTGTAATTTAGGTTTGAGGTTATTTTACTGGCTTATTGGCTTTATGATCCCTTTGTGTCTATCCATAACCTGACCTTTGGTAGCAGTTTCTAGACCAAACTAATTTATTTACGCTTATTTCCCTACATATATGAATGATATGCAGGTCGCTTACCGACCCAATGAGACATGTATAGTAGGCAACTAAGATATTTCCAGGATGATGAAGGTTGGTAAATTTTGCCTAGAGGCCTCTTTTTTTCAGGGTTACTTACTTATTAATGTTCTAGCCCATTGTTGAGCCGTAGCTTCTCTCTTGTTAGGAGTTACTAGACCAAGCTCATTTTTAGTTAGCTTAATTACAAGTAGATGTTGTGCGGTCAATATATCTACCTAATAAGACGTCTAATAGGCTACTAAGGTATTACTAGGACGTTGATGTCGGTAATTTTTGTTTACAGCCTTTTTTATTCACGCTTAAGGATCTTTTACGAGCATGAGAAATCTTCAGACTCGGGACCCACGACTTAAAGTCCCTCCCGGAGGACTTGCTCCTTGGATTTTTCCATCCTAAAAAAATCCATCGACTCGGCCAGGTTTGAAACCGCGACCCTCGGGAGCAGAGACAAGCTGCATAACCACTAAACCACCGCGGCCGTCTGAGGCTCTTTTACGAGCTGGATATCTTCAGACTCGGGACCCACGATTTGAAATTCATCTCTGCGGATTTTTCCTTTAAATTTTACTATCCTAGAAGATATATCGGGTTTGAACTCTGGACCAGAATTAGAGAACTTAACCGCTAGACCCCGAGGCTGATCTATTGAGGCATGGAGTTTAATAAATAGGTCAATGTTGGAATATTTGAATGTTGCTCTGTAGGGAACAGTTAGGCTGGTTGAGGAATGAAACAAGATGCGTCATTTGTCATACAAAGGTTTATCCTGATATTAAATTCCAGTTCAACTTCAGGAAGAAAAACATGAAATTAATTACAGTGTCGGACTAAACGCTCGTTTCGTCGCTTGTCTGTTGCCTCACACAACAGCAATAATTTTGCTCCTGTGCAATTACGATTATAGCATAAAAGTAATAGGTTATTTTGGAAATGTTTCTCTAAAATTTTCTCATTTCATTCCATTGACGCATTTTAACCTCTCGCCTGTCGGTAGTTGAGTTCAAAATATTTAATATATTTCCATTCCCAAATTGCAAAAAAAAAAAAAAAAAAGGCTATGAAACTAGATCTTTATAAATGCTAATCAAATTTTTCATCATGCAGCTATAACTTAAGCGCCAAATATTCCCGCTGTTAAATTGTTGATGCATAACTGTCAAATAAGGAAAACGACTTGCAATATCCAGTATTGTTAGTTTGGCGCTACAATAAATAGTGAAGGGTTGACAAACTTTAAACGTATTTTCTCGAAATTTACATAATGGTGCATACCCGGTTGCTGCATAACGCCTTCCAATTATAATCAAGAAATAACAAATGTTCTTCTAATAAATAATACAACAACAATGCCATTGAAATATACAACACGTAGAATCTCCAGCGTAGTAGTAAACGAAACGTTGAATTTTAACAAAGTGGACCATGAACATTTAACCAGGAAGACCAACCAAACAGGAATTATATAATTATTTTATTAATTAAATTGTATGTATCCAGTTACGTTGTGAGAAAATGAACATGGCAGTTATAGCTATTTTTAATTTACAGTTTTTAGGTAAACCCCACTGCCAACTTTTATAAGATTCATGGATTATAAGATTCAGGAAGAATACATCAATAAAACCAAACAATCTATACAAGAAAATGATTTTAAAAAAATGAAAAGGACCCTACAGGAATGTATAACAGACAAATAAAAGAAGCATAAAAATCGAGCCCTCTAATCACCAGCACAATCAATAACGAACATAAATACAAAAACAGCAAGTGGATAAATAATACTCCCTCACCACCAGTAATGAAAGCCCTTCCAAAAGTCCATAAAGACAACATTCCCATAAGACCAGTTGTTAATTGCGTGAATGCTCCTAACTATAAAATTTCTAAATTAGTAGCTCAGAAAATGAAAAATGTTGTCAAACTTGAAAATCGTTATACAATTAAGAACTCATCTGAACTAGCAGACAAACTACTTCATTTATAAATTAATAGAAACACTAAAATGACGTCATTCGACATAAAAAACCTCTATACAAATATCCCGATAAATGAAACAGCAAATATAATAAGACAAAAAGCTAACAGACAGTAAACTTGAAGAAAACTATATCAATCAGTTAAATAAATTGATAACAACAACAAAAAACAAAATTACTTCCAATTTAACAATGAACTTTTTATTCAAGAAGACGGGATCCCGATGGGGAGTCCTGCATCCGGAATAATGACCGAAATCTTCCTACAAGAACTGGAAAATAAACAATTTGAGGAACTAATACGCAAATTTAACATAAAACTGATAGTACGATATGTCGATGACGTACTAGTAATATACGACAATGGAAATAGAAAAGAAAAATAAATATTACAAGACTTAAATAACATGCATGAAAAAAAAAACACCTTCACCGAGGAAATAGAAGTTACTAATAGCATAAACTACTTAGATTTGTCTATAACCAAAAATCTACACAACAATAAACTAGAAAACGGCATCTACCGGAAACCTACAAGCAATGATCTGGCCATAAACAAAAAATCTACACACCCTTTTCAACAAAAAATAAGTACATTTAACAGCTTAATCAATAGAATGTTAAAACTTCTATTAAGCAAAGACAATTATATTCAAGAACTTAACTACATTAAATATGTGGCAAAAACCAATCGCTATAATGAAGAAATCATAAATAAACAAAAAAGAAAGGACAATATATGCAACATAACTAAACTTGAAAAAGAATCTGATAGCAACAAGAAAGTATGGATAACACTTACATATACAGGAAACTAAATGACAAAATTAGCCAATACACTAAAGAAAGCCGATAAAAGCGTAAAAGTAGCATACAGAACCATTAACAAATTAAACAACATAATAAACAATAACATTGAAGAAAATAACATTTTCAACAGCAAAGGAGTATATAAATTGACATGTAAGGACTGCAACAAATGTTATATAGGAAAAAGAAACAGAAGTTTTAACATTAGATTTAATGAACATTTTGGAGACTTTATTCACGCAGAAGGAAAATCAAGCTATGCAAAACACGTTATCCATGAAGGACATCGCATGTTAAATATTGAAAACACCCTAATGCTGTGGTTTATCTACGACGCAACGCGCCAGCGCAAAAATTGCTCTCCATGTATTTAAATGGATGTGGTTTATCTACAACGCAAATTGCTGGCGCAAAAAAAATTTGGACTGACATGTCGCGTCGTGTTTTGGAATCTCTTGAATCCAGGACGCAATTTGCCACCGCAAGCAAAGAATATAGAAGATATTATCCGTACTCATTGGTGTAATTGCTAAAAACAAACTAAGATTTTATAACAAAATGTCAGAAATACAGTACTTGTTTTATAACTTTCCAATTTTAACGACGAAAGTTAGATAGTTTTGTTGCAAATCATCGAGTTTGTACCGGGAATTATTATTACTTCTTCAGGGTCGGGCTGAACTTAAGATTTTACGAGCTATGAGTTCCTCTGTTTCTTCAGGATCGGGCTGAACTTATGATTTTAACCGGTGATAGGTAAGGATCTATTTAAGGCAAATAGTGATCAAACTAATTTTAGGTGACGTGACAGAAGAATTTTATTAATTATCTTTTCTCTCAATAGGAAAATATACACTTTGCCCTTACAAATTGGCTAAGGAACGGTCAAACCCACGACTAAGTTTAATAATGCTTATCGCGGATCTTCTTTTATATGTCCCTCTTAATAGGAACACTCACTCCACGCACTTTGACTATCGGTTCTTCGGATAGGGCACTCGCCCTTCTTGCTTTGACTATCGGGGAGCACTCGCTCCACTTACTTGATTTTTAACTTACATAACATTTTATATTAAATATTTAAGAAAGTCGTGGATTTGACTTATTTTTCCGTCGCCATTACAATTTTTATACAAAATTTTCATTGGATAAAATAATTTTTTTGACAAAATTTTCATTGGATAAAATAAATCTTTTGACAAAATTTCCATTGGATAAAATAAATCTTTTGACACACCTCTATAGGCTACATGTGCAAGTCGATATAGGCCTACTAGATTTAGGGGCGTGAACTTTTACAGGACTATATTCATTTCCAAGTTATTCGAGGTCAATAATCTCTCTAGCTGCCTGCTATGTTTTTGGAGGCTACATTATTTTTTCAGTTTGAAGGTTCTTAAAGCAATAAACCTATCTTTCATCCCTCCTAACCGTATCAACCTTGAGGATTTGCGTAACGTCTAAGACCGCAATAAAACTTGTCCTCCAAATACATAACATATGACCATGCAATAAACTTAAGTTATTTCTCTAACTTCAGACGCCCTCAAATAACTAAAAACGCCGCTGTCGGCAATTACTTGTTTACTAGAACATATTACTTTATTTTTACAATCAAAAGAGCCCTCCAATTATACCGGTTCAAGTTCTATACATGTTTTATACAATATGAGCATGAAGGAGCACAGAGATGTACAGAAAAAAGTTACTGTGGCTTGAACTTAGTCAAGAGATAAATAAAAGCTGTAAATATTGTATTGTATCTTGGGGATATTATGGATGTACATAAATTTCGTCTTCTATTAAATTCAAAACCTGATAAAACTGCTCAGGCGAAAATCTGAAGTATTCTAAAATTTGGTATTTTCATCAACCATATGTTTATTTAAGAACTAAAGAATAAGTTATTCTATAATTTTCCATACAACATTCATATGATGCTGTTGCTCTAGGTACTTTTTCTATCTTTACTAATATTTCGAACTATTTTAATCGTTTTGCAACGACACTTGAAACATTTTGTACGAAGAATTTTAATATGTTTATCTATGTACACAAATTATGACTTTTTCTATCAATTTATTTTCAAAGTTCTTTATTAGAATTGAAGTTGGCATACGTGAACTACGAGAACGCTCATAAAATTAAATCCACCAGATGGCAGGACATATGTGTGAATGACCAACATTTGCATTTAATTCCAAACCATATTTTAAGAAATAAATGTCCAATCACTTCATTTTGTTAGATTCCGATGGGTCAGTTTAGTGTACATCAGATTAGTTTATAGTTTACTAAATAGTATGTATGTAATTTATTTTATGAGGTTATGCAGGGACATAAATAAATAATAAATAAATAAAGCCTGATATGTCCCTTTAGGGCAAAGGCCTCCCTGTACAGGGGTTAAGCTCTATTTGAGAGTGTCACCCGGTGAGCTACTCCGTGGTGAGAAGTTGACTTGGATGTAGCACTTGGTTTGTATACACTGTCTGTTCTGTGATTAGTTAATACACAGTTGGCTCTCCATCGTTCTCCAGCTTTTCCTGCATCTGGCGACTCTGGACCATTGCGCCCCTGCTCGTTCTTTGAAGATGTCAGCCCATCGTCGTCTTGGTCTTCCGCGCAGTCTCTTGCCTGTGTACGGGTCCCACATGGTTGTTTTTATTGTCCACCTGTCGTCCTGTATTCTTGCGACGTGGCCTCCCCACTTCCATTTTTTCCTGATGGCTTGTTGTGCGGGATCAGTTGTTGAGGATATCGCTTGAAGTGTTGTATTCGAGATTCTGTCCTTCAGAGTTATGCCTAAGATTTTCCTCTCCATTTTCCTTTGGCATACTTGGAGTGTGTATTTCAGTTTGGCAGTAAGATTCCAAGTTTGGCAGCCATACAACAGTGTTGGAAGAACACAGGTTTGTAGTGTTTCCATTTTGAGTTTCGGTTGAGTGACTTGTCCAGCAGTATAAATTTCAGTGACCAGAACGCCTTCCAGGCGAGAGCTATTCTTCTGCTTATTTCCTTCTCTACTTTCTGATGGAAGGAGAGTAGTTGTCCTAAGTATATGTACTCGCTTACATATTGAAGATCCATTCCATCGACTTTGATTGGGTCTTCCGGACCATTAGACATAATTTGTGTCTTGCTTTTGTTCATCGAAAGGCCTGCAGTTTTGCTAGTTTCTGAGAGCTCTTGTAGCATTGATTGGAGTTGTTTAGGGGATCTGGCGAACAATACCACGTCGTCAGCGAATCTTAAGTTGGATAGCCTGCTCCCGTTTATATTTACTCCGTATTTCTTGTTCCAGTTTAGTTTTCGAAATATGTCTTCAAGCACGCATGTAAAAAGTTTAGGAGAAATTGGGTCGCCTTGTCGTACTCCTCTTTTGAGACTGAATGGTTGTCCCACAATTTCTGTCTTCACCTTGGCATAGCTTTGGCTGTAGATCTTATCCAGAACGCGGATGTACTTGTATTCGATTCCTTGGGTGTGTAATGCCTGGAGGACACTTGAATGTTCTACTGAGTCGAATGCCTTGTTGTAGTCGACGAATGCTAGATATAATGTATGGTGGTATTCAACTGTCTTTTCTATTATTTGGTTAATTGCTTGGAGATGGTCTGTTGTACTAAAGCCTGAGCGGAATCCGGCTTGTTCTGTTGGCTGGTTTTCGTCCAAGACTTTTGTTAGTCTTCTTGTTAGCACTTTTGAAAATAGTTTGTATAGATTGGACATCAGGCTTATGGGTCGGTAATTATTCATGTCATCTTTTGTGCCTTTCTTGTGGAGAAGGATGATTGTGTTTGATTTCCATTGCTCGGGTATCTCTTCTGTCTGCAGAATTTTGTTAAAGATGTTTGTGAGTGATGGAAGTATTTGATCTGAAGCCAGTTTTAGCAATTCGTTGTATATTCCATCCTCTCCGGGTGTTTTGCCATTTTTCATTTCATCTATTGCAGTTCTAATTTCGCTGGCCAGTACTGGGGGAAAGGTGTCGGCGTGGTTTTCGAGTTTAGCATCGAATATGCCTATGTGATTTGTTGCCTGGGTTGTTAGGGAGCTTGTGTATAGGGATTTATAGAAATCTGTGGCTGACTGGATTATATCTGTTCTTAATGTGTTGCGGCCTCCTGCTTGGTTCTTAATTCCTAGCATCCATTGTTTGTCACCATTTCTTTCCCTCTTTGCTTTCCTTATCGATTTGGAGGTTTCTATTATTTGCCTAGTTATGGTTGTGCGGTACTCTCGCAGATCTTTCCGTATTTCCTTTTTCGTCAGCTTGTCCATTGCGGCATACTCGGTTCTATTCGACTCCGAAGCGTCTTTGGTTTGTAGCATCTCCGATCGACGTTCAATTAAGGCAATGGTTCCTTGACTGAGTTTGCCTTCTTTCTGAGCTTTCGTATTTTTGCTGGAGTCCTTGGTCGCCTGTAGTATACATTGTTCCAGGGAGTTGTACAGTTCCTGAGCACCTGCTTCTCGGTTGGGGTTGGACTCTGAAATTCTGTCGCGAAGATGTAGCTGGAATTTGTTGCTGTCTATGTTTTCTATATTTTGTCTATGTTGCATTGCTGGATGCTTCCTTCTTCTTTCTATCTTCATTTTTGCCCGCACCATCCTGTGGTCTGTACTGAATTTCAGGTTGGCTACTATTTGGATATCTCTTATGGTTCTTTGGTTATCGCTTAGGATGTAGTCAATTTCGTTCTTTGTGTTGCCATCTGGCGAGCGCCAAGTCCACTTTGAGCTAGGCATTTTCTTAAAAAAGGTGTTGGCTATCTTTAGTTTATGTTCTTGTGCGAATTGAACGAGCTTTTCCCCTCTTTCATTTCTTGCCCCATACCCATATCTTCCCACTGGGTCTTCATCCTCGTGGCTGCGTGGGCCCACTTTGCTGTTGAAATCTCCTATGATTAGGTTTAGTGTAGATTTGTGCTGATCTATGGTAGTTCCCAGGTTCCAGTAGAATTGTTCTATAGTTTCATCGCTGTAGGCTTCTGTTGGGGCATAAACCTGAATGATTGTTATTGTGGAGCCTCTAGTTGCTAATTTTAAGACTGCGATCCTTTCAGACACCCCTACTATTTCTTGCACCATATGTTTGACTTGTTTTCTGATGATGAAGCCTACTCCTCTTTGTCCGGGAGTTGTGCCTATATAATAAAATAGGTCTCCGTTTTGTTTTTCTATGATGGCTTCGCCAGTTCTTCTAATTTCACTAAGACCTAATACGTCGAATTTTATTTCTTTTAAAGCATGATCTAACTCTTCCTCTCTTTCGCTTGTTCTAAGTGTTTGTACATTCAGTGTTGATATTGTAATTGCATGGTCGTTGCTTGTTCTTGTTCTGGCATGTGGTAAGATAGTATGCTTTAGGTGTCTTGCTGTTGAAGGAGAGTAGTCCAGTTTACCCACTGATTGTTTATCAACATTTTTTGGTACCCAACTTGTACGGTGTTGCCTTTCTCTCGCTCTTCTCTTGCACGTTGTCTGAGTGTTTGTTGAATCTCTCTCTCCTGTCTAGTCAGATCAGAATCTATGTAGCAGTCTTGTCCTTTTAATTTGCTTTTGTTTTTCATGACGGCGATTTTATCTTCCATTGTCTTCATTTGTACTTTCACGAGGCCCCTGTCTAGTTTGTCTCTTCCTATGAATGTTGCTCTGGTATAGTCTTCTTTGCATTTGATTTTTCTGAGTATTGCTTTCACTTTGTCATCTTTTGTGTTGTTTGTTTCCTCGTCAAAGTCCTTGCTTTTTATAATTATATTGTTTCTCTTTTTCACTGCGCTGTCTCTTTTCCTCTGCGTTTTCCAGTGTTTTTAGCCTCTCTTCTATTCGTCTGACCGAATCGTTTGTGATGTTTTCCCCGCTGATTATTTTTTCTTCTAGTGAGCAGCATTTTTCTTCTAGTTTCTTGTCAAAATTCTTGATTTCGTTCTTTAGATCTGTGATGTTTTTCTTAGTCTCTTCTCTGAAATCCTCGTTTCTGTCTTCTGATTTCTTTGATTTCGTTTAGTATGTCTGTAAACATGCCTTTTATACCTCCGCTGTTTCCCGCGCAATCTTCCTCGTCGCTTGTGCTTGTGCGGTTTGAGTGATTGTTTCTTTGTGTTGTTTTTCCGGCCTGACTTATTACCCGCCATGGTGTATCTGTTTTCCGGTGTTATGGTGGTCTCTGCCTTGGGATCTGATATGGGTATGGTCTGGTATTCGGCTGATTATTCCTTCGTATTTCTGGTTTGCTGCTCTCTTAGTTCTGTCGGTCTCCGGCTGATGGTAGTACTTGCTGCCTGATCACGCGCTGCTCGGACAGGTTTGTATAAATTAGTTTTTGTAAACACATTTGGAAATTTATTATGAACGTTGGTCATTTTGATTTCCCATATATGTGGTGCCATCTGGCGACAATTCCATAAACATATGCGCTCCATGCGAAACCAGCATCACGCCGAGCGAAACGCGAATTCGCGTCACGTCGGGCGCGACACGCTGTATAAATAAACCGTAGCATAACAGTAATACACAGAGAAAATAATCCAGCGAAGATAAACGTACTCGAAGAGATGGAAATCATGAAAGCAGCTCACAACGACCACCTGATAAACGAAAACGAACCCAATGGATGTAACCCCCTCTACCAGATCTTCAGTGAAACACCAGTTTTGAGTCCTGCAGATGATGGGACAAGTCCTGAAAGCGCTACAGTTAAATAACTAATTAAGTTGAGGAGACGGATCTTTCAGGTGAATATTCCATATTTGTTTTATTTTAAACCCCACTGCTATACCAATTCCAAGAGCTAAGTTTCAGTTGTACTGTATAGAAACTTTCATTGTGTATTACTCCGCCGATTCCATCTATTTGGCCAACTGAGGTGCTACTTTTACCCACCATATGAGTGAATTGTATTCGATACTGTCATCGAAAAAAATTATTACTATGCAGAACAGTATTTTACAGGGAATAAGACTGAATAAAAAGTAAGATGGTACCAATAATTAGGAACTTCCTCCATTTGTTATTTATTTATGACAAACAGTATATGGGCCTACATAATCAGACGTTTACGCTTTTTCCATGATGTCTATATATATATATATATATATATATATCCTTCATTTACAATTTCATTACGAGGAGAATTTACGCCTAATGCCGACTCACCTGCTGTTTTTCACCACATTTTTAATTGCTAATGTAGGATGTTTTTGTCACTAAACTGTTTTAAAATATTCAAAATATTTTCCTTTGCAATGTCTTATAATTATACAGAAGCGACCATTTTAAACAACTGAAATTCCTATGTATCCTGTATTGCGCATGCGTAAGAATACAATAATGATAATTTAGTTTATTAAAATTGTTATGACATATTTATAATTTCTCCTATATATTAAATTATACAGACATGTGCTATATAATACATTATTTATTCATTTTCCCCCTCTATTTCGGGTCTTAGAGACGGAACTGCATTTTCTTACATGCTTAAAGGTAAAATCGTTATTTGACAAATAAAAATGCAGTCTTACATCTGCTTTGTTTACATTATAACAAGAACTTAGGTCGAAAGAAGTATAATTATGAGATTTCGCTGATTTTTTGGAGAATCCTTTTTTCGCTTTTACCATATATATATATATATATATATATATATATATATCGAGTTTCGTCGAGTAAAATTTAAAATTATATTAACTAGAGCTATTATTAGTATTTTTTTTACTTATGGTCTTAATGTTTCAGATTTGCTGATCAATGTACTTGACTCTTCTTTTTTTTTAATTAATTGGTATATAACAAGTTTGGTTTCGAAAAACAAAAGTTGCGTCTGCTAGAGGGATAAAATATTTAGTCATGATCATTTCCCGTGTCTAGTAATTAGGATCGGTGACTCTTGTCGTCCCAACTCATCATAGAAAACGTTAAACTGAAAATTTACAATACTGTTATTCTCCCAGTTATATTATATGAATGCGAAACATAGACTCTTACTATAAGGGAGAAACGGAGATTACGAGTATTTGTGAATAAAGTTCTTACGAAAAATGTTGTACCAAAGAGAGAGGCACAGACAAATGAATGGAGAAAATTACATAACAGTGAGTCATATAATAAGAACAATAAAGTCTGTTAGACTGCGATGGACAGAATAGGCCTATATGGCACGAGTAGGGCTTGAAAGAGGAGCATAGAAGCTTCTTGTAGGAAAACAAAGGTTGGCAGAATAAGATTAACCATTACTTGATGGAAGTAGATTGTACATGGGATGATTTGAAATCATTACTTCAGGTTATGGATGTCCTCGTGGCCATGAACCTACGGGTTCGCTAGTGCCAATCAGTTAGTTAGTTGGTTAAAGATATAACATGTTGTCATAAGTTATGCCACGAGTGATTTCCAAATTATAGAGAATTTGGAAATCAAGAGTGGCATTTGTTAGGACTATTTAACAAATAAAATTGAGTTGTTTACTCATAAATCATTTAAATATAATTATTTTAAAATATTCCTATATTTAATGTAAACGGCGATGTTTGAAAACAAATGAGAAACGTTATGTTTCAGCTGTTCATGACTGCAACCAGATCATATTTATTGTCAAATAGAATCGCAATATTGTAAGAATGCACCCTAGTTAAGAAGAAATGAAACACATTATTACAGGTTATTAATTAATTTCTGATGTCCTATGATGTAAATATGTCAATTATATGTTTCTGCAACGTTAATTCCTGGGAAATATTAGTACAAGAAAGTGCAAACATTGGTTTTTTTTTTTTTTTTTTTTTTTTGTGGTGTAATCAATTGCTAAGAATGCTTTTCTTTTGTATCTCTCAAGCAGAATCTGATTACATTCGTGCACTATATATACAATCGGGAGCCGCTTGATAAAATGATAGTGATAAATGAGGCTGATAAAATGGAGGTGAAAAACAACTTTGATTGGTTGTAAGTCAAAGTTTATTGAAATGTGATTGGTCATTGACTGCCATTTGGGGCATGAGTTAAATATTAATTGTTAATTTTCGGTGTCTAGCAATAAGGATTGGTGAAAATTTGTAAATATTTGTATTTATTTATTTACTTTTTTGAGACAACATCGATAGCTACAGTTTTTCGGAATTTGCTAATGTATTCTATTTGATGGTCGTATAGGCTATTTGAGGGATGTTCAATTTCTGCAATACTCGATTTGGTTTTGTCAGTTAAGTGTTTTAATTCCAGACTCGCTTCTGCTGCAAAGAGACGTCTGTTTTTGTTAGCAGTAACATTATTTCCAATATGAGATTATCAGTTTAGTGAAAAATGTAGTTTAGAAACCAATAGATAATCAGTTTTACAGCTAATAGAATTATGTTGGAACTAAAACCCACTAGTATTAAACATGCTTGGAATATATGGTGTTTCATCGACATTTCGACATACTCTACATTCCTCACGCCACAATAATTTGCTTCTCTCGCCAACATGCTCGTATTAATAAACACGTATTTTACACCTAATTAATCAGCAAATAACATCACTTTTAATAACATTGTAGCATACGTTAGCAGTGTGTGTAATCATGCCATAAGCTCATGAACTAAATATTCACTTTTATTTGTTTAAACCAGTTTTTTTCTTTCTTTTTTTCTTTTTCTTTCCAAAGGACCTTCCTTTTCGATAATGAAAATATTGGGGATCCCTCCATTCAAGTACCAGGTTTGTAATAATTAATTTGGAAGTTCGCGCGCACACTTCCTCCATACAATTTGTAGAGTGGATTACACAACCGACGTCTAAACCACGACTACGGTTTTCCAGTTGTTTAATGTTTCCATAAGAAGCATGGAAATCTACATTTGTTAATTTCAAAAAACAGATGTCTGAATCATGACTATAGTTTCATAACAATTTCTGTGGATTTTTCGGTTATTATGGATTGAATAGTATGAAACTTTTTGAGCTCCTGAAAATGTAAATATATGTGAGTCAAAACGACCTGGTCCAAAGCAGGCGAATTAATGACGTTTCTGTTGTAATTCTCGGAACACACTTTGGGAATCACTGACTTGGTTAAATGTACTCCTGTAACTTTCTCTCTCAGAGCCGATACTGGAAAATCAATTCCCGAAGGAGAAGGCAGTGTGAAGTATTCCCACTTGGATTAGAGAAAAAATGATACCAACTAAATCAGATACTGAGAACAGTTCGCTCGGCAGTAATGTGTGCTCTTGGGGTTTCTGAACTCCGTATCGTTTAGTTAACTAGAGGTTTCTCTTCGAAAATAAAGTCTAGCACCATCCTCTATCTCATAGAGGTTAAAATATTACATCAATCGTTTCTTAAGTATCTGGTTCAGCTAGTCCAGTCATATTAGGGGTTTCACCTCGGAATAAGAGGTAATAAGCTGAAAACTCGTATAGACCTTCATTTTGGCATTCTAAAAGTTGTCTCAAAAGTCTCATAAAATCTCGTATCCGTGTCTGAAGATATTCAAGGTCAAAGGTAAAAAAATCGGGTTTTCGCAAATATCTCGTTTCCTATGGCTTTAATGCTATTTATATTCATTATTTGTTTGAAACATTTTTTATACATCAAACCGTTTTTGAGATAGAGGGCGGTGAATGCGCAGCGCTTAGCTATCTACAGCATAATGCAAGGTCAACCGTTAGTCACGTCATATAATACGCCGTATAAAGTATATAAATCTTAAAAAAATATATAGTTATAAACAATTAGCATTTATATTGATTACTAGCTAATCCGTGGCGAGCGCTGCTACTCCTAAATAATTGTTAATGTGTTTTTACCACCAGCCGTGTGCTGTTATGCTTGCCCGGGAATCTGCTTATCCCAATCTTCTTGGCATCAATGAAAGACAAAAATGGTTATTGTGAGTTATCTATTGAAGATAATCATATACTGTCACGGACTTTTTTGTAGAGTTTTTTTTAGGTATTGGATCTGTGTACAGTAATTTGGTGTATTTGTTATTGTTTAGGCAGCTTAAGTCATTTAAGCATCAAAATAGGGACTTTATTTCACGTTTTTCACTATAAAGGGTGATTTATACGGTTGATGGGGTTGAGTATTACAACTCTCTTATATCCTATGTTCATTCCCGGAATCTCCTGAAAATTTTTCAAAAAGCCCCATCTCAATCGAATGAACGGTATGGCAGAGCACGCTTGCTCGGGAATCAACTTATCCCGATCTTTTTGACATCAATGAAAGACAAAAATGGTTATTGTGAGTTATCCGTAAAATATAAAGATATGCTGTCGCGGACTTTTTAGTAGAGGTTTTTGAGATGTTCAATTCTGTGTACATTAATGTAATGTATTTTTTATGGTTTAGGCATCGTAAGCCATTTAAGCGTCAAGATAGGGACTTTATTTCACGTTTTTCACGACAAAGGGTGATTTTAGGGGTGAAGGGTTTGAATATCACAACTCTCTTATAGCCTATGTTCATCCCGGGAATCTCCTGAACATTTTACAAAAAACGCTTCACAATCGGATCAACGGTATGGCCGCGCATAAAGTACGAACAAACAAACAAACATTCATTTTTACATATTAGATTAATTAAAAATATTACTTAATGCAATGTAATAATTAATAAAAAACGCAAATTGTTTATAAGTATATACTTCTTTAAGGTTTATAGACTTTATACGGCGTATTATATATTACCCGTTTAAGGAGTAAGTGCAGTTGTTGACGGAGGGCACTGCAGTCGTGTTTATGCAGGAATAGAACACGTGACATTGTTATCAAGAAAGCAGAGGGGAATGGGACGTGGGACGCTGACAGTATACACTGCCTTATATGACATCACGTGCAGCAACAAACAGAGCTTCGTAATTCATCCGCCTGCAGATATATTTTGAATGACTAATAACGCGACTAACGGTTGACCGTGCATTATGCTGTAGATAGCTAAGCACAGCGCGTTCAGCGCCCTCTATCCCAAAAACGGTTTGATGTACAAAAACATTTTTTAAACAAACGTTGTAGAGAATTTAATTCTCTACAATATTTATAATAAACATAAATGGCATTGAAGCCATAGGAAACGAGATATTTGCAAAAAAAAAACTATTTTTTTTACCTTTGACCTTGGATATCTTAAGACGCGGACATGAGATTTTATGAGACTTTTGAGACGTTTAGAATGTCAAAATGAAGGTCTATACGAGTTTTCAGCTTATTATCTCTCATTCCGGGGTTGGCCCTTATTTTTTACCTAAATGACTGGACTAACCGTATACTTTGGTACTAGTCTTAGATATTTTATTCCAATTTGTCATAAATCTAACTTCCTAAGCCGCCCCTAACGGAGAGATCATTAAAAAAAGGCGACATGCCGGCAAAACCCTCATTAGTGTCAGTCACTGTAATTTTGCTAGGGTTAGGTGTATTTCCATTTCTTTTCCTCTCCTCCAATTGTATTAGATATTTGTTTGTATATTGGCAAAGATAGTGTGGCTGGGACTGTCACCAATCAGTTTTACGACTCTTTAAACAATGCAATGAAAACTAAGAAACGCTGTGATACATTTAGAACATGTTACGAATGTTATTAAAAGCAAGCCTCACTGGGGGTGAAAGGCGTCAAATTAGAACTTACGTGATACCGGGACTATGGCCAATTAGTTTAGCGACTCTTGAAACGATGCATTGAACAGTAAAAAAAAGCTTATATATAGTTGGAACAAGTTAGGAAGATTTTTCAATGCCCCATTAATGTGGAAGGTATCAAACTAGGTCTTAAGTGTCATCGGGGCTAACACCAATCAGTTTAGCTACTCTTAAAACAATGCATTGAACGCTAAAACAACTGATATACAGTTGTAACAAGTTAGGAAGATTGTTCAAAGCCCAATGAGTGTGGTTTGTATCAAACTAGGTATTAAGTACCATTGGGACTATCACCAATCTGTTTAGTGACTCTTAAAGCAATGCTTTGAACACTAAAAAAAAAGACTGAGACATAGTTGGAATAAGTCAGGAACATTGTTGAAAGCCCCATTAGTGTGTTGGTATCAAACTAGGATTCAAGTGCCATCGGAACTATCACCAACCAGTTTAGCGAGTTTTAACACTAAAAAAAGGA
This sequence comes from Diploptera punctata, assembly GCA_030220185.1. Lineage (NCBI taxonomy): Eukaryota > Metazoa > Arthropoda > Insecta > Blattodea > Blaberidae > Diploptera > Diploptera punctata. The sequence goes on along the minus strand of JASPKZ010002677.1, from coordinate 23,213 downwards.
CGGGATACAGTTGGAACAAGTTAGGAAGGTTGTTGAAAGACTCGCTAATTATGCTAGGCATCAAACTATAACTTACGTGTCACCGGGACTATCACCAATATATTTAGTTACTCTTCAAACAACGCATTGTAAACAAAAAAAAAAGCTGAGATAGCCTACATTTTGGAACATATTAGGAAGATTGTTGAAAGAAGTGGATTATATTAGGAAGAAATTATAAAATCGCCGAGATATATGAAGGCTTTTATTAAAGACTCGACCACTAAATAAGGGAACTCGAGAAGAAATGAAGAGCATTTTTATTTCTTGAAAAAGTCGTTAAAACGTGTATTTTTGTGTAAAATATAGACTGATATTTCTTAGGTATGAGCATGTAAATGCATGTCAGAAAATAGTCTGCTTTCTCGTAGTTGGAAGTTATAAATCTTTGAAATTAAAAGAAAGTTGCAAAGAAGGAGAAAGAAATGCATAGAAGGGGTTGAAAATGAGAAATTTTGCTTGCATATTAAAATGGCGAGTTCATGTTGAATCTGAAGAGAAGAAAATTATGTTTACAGAGCTATCATAGAGAAACAAAAGAAATGACCTTAGGGGAATGCAGACTACAATGGAACATCAATGTGGGAATTACAACCGACCGGTATACATACAAGCGGTTGCAGACATCTTGTTAAACAACGCACCTCTTATATTTCTTGCTAGCATTTCATATTGTGCAAGAGTCTATTTTCTGTCCCTTCCACACCTATTGGTACAATTTATTTATATACAGATTTTCAGTGTTTACATATCGTTGTGTGCCTAAGTTTTATTTTCCTTCTCCACTCGTCCTTATCCATCTACACCATGTCTTGCAGTCCTCTTGTTCTAATGCCAGTTCTTATTTATTGAATCATGAGCTTCTAGGTCTTCCTTTCTTTCTTCTTCCATATGATTATCATTCCAATGTTTTTGGGTAACCATTTTCCTTGCATTCTTCGTACATATCCGTAGCCATTCAATTTCTTATATCTTATAAAACTCTAACTCTCTGGCACCATCGAACCCGTAGGTTCATGACCGCGCGGACATAAGCTCTCCATACATCCTTATCCTGAGCTAATGTTTTCCAATCATTCCGTGTATAATCTACTTCCCACAAATCATAGTTAATGATATTCTCCCACCTCATTTTTGGTCTATCAGCTCAGATTTTCCTACAAGAAGCTTCCATGAACGTCTTTCATTCCCCCATACGTGCCACATGTCCTGCCCATCGCAGTCTAAGATACGTATTCTTATATATGTATAATTGATTTTTTTTTCTCGTGCGACTTTTTTTAACATCTTGATGCTATCCTCATTAAATGCATATCCATAGATATAAGTTTTTGTTGAATTTCCATACTTCAGCTCCATATATGACAGTACTTCTCACCCTATTGATACAATTATGCATATTAAATTACTTATTTAGTAAGGTTCCACAATGTTTTAGAGCATCTGCGCCAAATTGATCTGCTGTATTTCTCCTCCACATCCCTTTATCATTCCAATCTCCATAGTCCAATCATTTTTATGTCATGCTCAAAACACTAACAAACCATATTATTTTTTACCGTCCTCTTCTTCTATCAACTGGCACCCATTTTTGTGTTCTCCTTGGGAATCTATCTTCTGTCGTTCTTTTTACATGACGTACCATTTTGTTTGTTTCTTATGAAAATATTAAATAATTAATATGTAATATTAAAATCAATGTGTCAGGCCTAGGTGTTCCAGTAGTCATGTTCCTTGTCTCTGGTCTCGAGGGTCGCGGGTTCAAACCTGGCGGGATGGAAAAATGCATGAGGCAAGTCCTCCGGGAGGAACTTTTCAAGCCGTGGGTCTCGAGTCGGGCTCGTAAAAGAACCTTAAGTCTGAAAAAAAAACATCTGAGCAAAATTTAACTGATCTTCATCCATCCATGCAATGCCTAGTTTTCTGCTGGATACCTCCTTGATGCGTTGTCTTAACCACATGTCACTCCCTGATATCTGTAGGGAAATTAGTCTGGTTAAGGAACTTCCCACTTGGGGAGCACCCATGTCCAGTAACAAGATGAACGGGATCAGTGAATCACCTAATAATAATAATAATAATAATAATAATAGGCCTATTATTATAATTAGCCTATATATATTTATTAATAGGCCTATTATTATTATTATTTTTATTATTATTATTATTATTATTATTATTATTATTATTATTATTAAGAGATGGGCTGAAGTCGGAACGGGTCAGCAGACCTAATCCATGAATGCAGATTATTATTATTATTGTTATTATTATTATTATTATTATTATTATTATTATTATTATTATTATTATTATTATTATTATTGAGTCTATTTACAATGTATGTACATTTTCTGACATTAAAATACTTAATACATTTAATAATGTTTAGCTATTAAAAACTTTCAACTCTCTCCACAACACAATTTTTTTATCTCAACTGCCTGCTGTTCATAGCTTCGTTGATACCGTATTTCAATGTTGCAATTGACGTAGCCTATCTTTTTTTTCCCCCCTGGAATGCATTCTTATGCCATCTCCGTAGCTTCTCTCTTCATTAATTTATCAATACATACCCATACCGTGTCAATTGTTTGGTTATGATTTCATTCTTAGTCTTGCTTATGGTTTCCATTCCTTATGTTTTTTTTTGTTCATAAAAATATTGCTAGCCAGTAATAATCCATTCCCATCTTCAAAACTTTATTTTTTTAAACATTTATCTAAATTCCAAGTTTCCTTGCTTTTAGCCTAGAAAAATGTCTTTTTATTTATTCAATGTCATTCCCATATCCAAAAGTTTGTTTTTTAAACATTTTCCACGTTTCTGTGCTTTAGTCTAGAAAAAATCATTTATCTATTTATTGAATGTAATTCCCATCTGCAGAGTGTTCTTTTTAATATCTCTCTAAATTCCACGTTTCTGTACTTTAGCCTAGAATAATGTATTTTTTGTTCATTCAGTGCCATTCCTATCTCCATTTTTTTAACATTTCTCTAAATCCCACGTTTTTGTGCTTAAGCGTACATGTTTTATTTAATTCAACTAGTTTGTCACTTCGACATCTCTGTTATTATCTCCTGGCATTGGCGTAATGTAATCCGCTTCTGAACTTGGAACGCCTGGAAGGTGGGGTTACGCTGCCTCAATGAAATGTTAGTAATGATAATGGTAAAGAAATGCCAGGAGAGGGCTTAATGCTAAACTTAATATAATGAGGTGAACATGATAATCATGTACGGGGACCGTTTAGACCTTAAAGTTTCCTGACTTTTTCATACAGGTGAGGAAAAACCCCAAAAAACCTTACCTCGATCCCGACCGGGAATCGAACCCGAGCTCGCAGCGTGACAAGGCAGCGACACAACGGTGGTTGATTTATATATGAAGGTCTTAGGGCAATAACATGATAAGCCACATATTGTTTTTCTGAGATAGGCTATAAGGATTTTAGTAACATTCACGGTAAGTTTCCGTTGAGGTATTAGTTCACAGTAATATAATGTACGGTTAAAAACTATAAAATAGTTACCTTGTAGGTCCGTCTCCTCAACTTAAGTTATTTTAAAACTCTTTAGGCCTTTCGGGATTAGTCCCATCATCAGCAGAATGCATTAGGTCCGTACTTGTTGACCCTTGTTCATGCACTGACTTGGTTGTGAGAATTTTGTACAGAGGATTGTGTTGATTTCTCAACAACAACAACCTGATTCTCAATGAATACACACCCAGTCCACACAATCCTCTGTATAAAATTCTCACAACGATGTCAGTGCTTCAACAAGAGTCAACAAGTACGGACCTAATGAATTCTGCTAATGATGGGACTAGTCCCGAAAGGCCTACAGAGTTTTAAAATAACTTAAGTTGAGGAGACGGACCTACAAGGTAACTATTTTATAGTTTTTAACTGTACATTATATTACTATAAGGATTTTAATGTTTCAAAAAATTATAAATACTAATTGGGAATTTAATACACAAGTGATCTTCTTGGTGATAAAATATTAAAATATATATGCAGTCAATATGCCCATTTCACCAATTAATGTTTTAAAATGGTCAACAAGTTTCTACAGCCAAGCTGTCATTCTCAAGACCAGATATTGACTCAATATTGAGTCAATAGCTGGTCTTGAGAATGACAGCTTGGCTGTAGAAACTTGTTGACCATTTTAAAACATTAATTGGTGAAATGGGCATATTGACTGCATATATATTTTAATACTAATTGGGAAGAAGCCAGATATAATAAGAACAGTCAAGTCTCGTAGACTGCGATGGGCAGGACACGTTGCAAGTAACATTAACTATGATTTGAGAGAAGTAGATTATACAGGGAATGATTGGAAAGCATTAGCTCAGGATAGGGATGTATGGAGAGCTTATGTCCACGCGGCCATGAACCTACGGGTTCAATAGTGCCAGTGAGTAAGTAAGTAAGTAATTGGGCAGTATTGTTGTTAATACACTGTGTGTCTATTTGTCTGAAATCATCACTGGCGCACTTACAAATGATTTTGTGGATATTTCAATACATTAATTTGCTATCATTGTAATAAATTATATTTCTTAACACAATGGGAATTATCATGCTACTGTCCGTAAGCTGTTCATATTGAGTATGCTTGGTATACTTACTTACTTACTCACTGGCACTATCGAACTCGTAGGTTCATGGCCGCGCGGACATAAGCTCTCCATAAATCCGTATCCTGAGCTAATGTTTTCCAATCATTCCCTGTATAATCTACTTCCCTCAAATCATAGTTAATGTTATTCTCCCACCTCATTCTTGGTCTACCAACTGGGCGTTTTCCCTCTTTGGTATATCATGTAATATTTAGGGCTCAATATATTGCCTATTAATATTGATGGTGTTGACAAGTACTTTCATGTGACTATTTAACTCATGTCCCAAATGGGAGTCAATGACCATTTCAATGATTTTTACACGATTTATATTAGCTTGACCTGTATGTATGTAACTGAATCGTTTAACGCGATTTTCACCTACTTAAAATCATTGGATCGACTTGAAACTTTGCATACTTGTAAAAGACCCGTGACAATACAATAATTTCATATTTTGTTTCTAAAATCATGGCCAGAATCATCAGAAAATCAAAAAAAGTGTTTTTCGATCTATGTAACGGAATTTTTTACCACGATTTTCACCCACTTAGAAACATTGCATCGACTTGCAACTTTGCATACTTGTAAAGGACCCGTGACAATACAATACATTTTTCATATATATTTTCTAAAATCCTTACCAGAATCACCAGAAAATCAAAAAGTGTCTTTGTATCTATGTAACGGAATCTTTGAACATGATTTTCACCCACTTAGAAACATTGGATCGACTTGAAACTTTGTGTACTTGTAAAAGACCCGTGACAATACAATAATGTCATAGTTTGTTTCTAAAATCCTGGCCAGAATCATCAGAAAATCAAAAAAATGAAAACTGGTATAATAGGTTGCGGACTTGTCGACTTTTTAGTCAATCGTTGTAAAAGCTGAGTTGGTAGAGCGGTGAACTCTAGTGGTATATAATTTCAGTAATCTGTAGGTCGCTGGTTCAAATCCGGCTGGGAGGTTTTTTTAGAAGAGTATTACTTTTAGCTCATACTACAATAGTATCGAATTTAAAGATATTTACATTTTTATCTTATTCTGTAAAATATTAAAAATAAAAAATAAATAATAGTTTTAAGTAAATAATAGTTTTAAAAAAACTAAAACAACACGCTTTATTAGAAAACCGAACTAAAAAAATGAAAAATAATTTTAATTTACAACACGCTGGGGATAAAATTAAAGTGGTCAACAAAAAAAATCATCTCCAACACATATAGAATAAAACTAGAGTTATCAACAAAAAGAAAATAATTTTACCATCAAAAGCGTGGGGTGCTTTTTATAATTTTTACATTTTCTTCTTAGAGACTTTATTTTTACCAATATCTGTTTATTATCAAATATATTAATTGATATAGAGCACCACACGCTTTTGATGGTAAAATTATTTTTTTTGTTGATAACTGTAGTTTTATTCTATATATGTTGGAGATGATTTCTTTGTTGATCACTTTAATTTTTCCCCAGCGTGTTGGAAATTAAAATTATTTTTCATTTTTTTAGTTCGGTTTTCTAATAAAGCGTGTTGTTTTGGTTTTTTTACAACTATTATTTATTTTTTATTTTTTTAGTTTTAATATTTTACAGAATAAGATAGAGGTCCACTCCAGGGAGTAGGCGCCCCTGCCCTTTTGTGAGCTCCAGGTCCCACTCGCCCAGTGGGTAGTACCTGGGTAGGTACCCGTCCACAGGGTTACGTGGGGAGAAGAGAAGTCCCCAAAGCCGTAGTGAAGGCAACTTCTCTAGGAGACGAACACTCCGAAATTCCAATTTCCCTGCCCTCCAGGAAGAGGGGTTTGGCTAGAGGCTGGTAACCTCTACTAGTAAAAAATAACTTACTCATAAACTTCAGCAGAACAAAATACAAACCTAAAGGCATCCGAGATGTGGGCAGACCTAGAAAGAGATGGGCTGAAGTCGGAACGGGTCAACAGACCTAATCCATGAATGCAGATGATCTTTAAATTCGATACTATTGTAGTATGAGGTAAAAGTAATACTCTTAAAAAAAACCCTCCCAGCCGGATTTGAACCAGCGACCTATGGACTACTAAAATTATATACCACTCTACCAACTGAGCTCTTACATCGATTGACTAAAAAGTCGACAAGTCCGCAACCTATTATAGCAGTTTTCATTTTTTTTTATTTTCTGATGATTCTGGCCAGGATTTTAGAAACAAAATATGAAATTATTGTATTGTCACGGGTCCTTTACAAGTATATAACGTTTCAAGTCAATCCAATGTTTCTAAGTGGGTGAAAATCGTGTTCAAAGATTCCGTTACATAGATACAAAGACACTTTTTATTTTCTGACGATTCTGGCCAGGATTTTAGAAACAAATATGAAATTATTGTATTGTCACGGGTCCTTTACAAGTATACAAAGTTTCAAGTCGATCCAATGTTTCTAAGTGGGTGAAAATCGTCTTCAAATATTCCGCTACATAGATCCAAAAACACTTTTTAGATTTTCTGATGATTCTGGCAAGGATTTTAGAAAATAAATATGAAATGATTGTATTGTCACGGGTCCTTTACAAATATACAAAGTTTCAAGTCGATCCAAAGTTTCTAAGTGGGTGAAAATCGTGTTCAAAGTTTCCGTTACATAGATCCAAAAACAATTTTCTGGTGATTCTGGCAAGGATTTTAGAAACAAAATATGAAATGATTGTATTGTCACGGGTCCTTTACAAATATACAATGTTTCAAGTCGATCCAATGTTTCTAAGTGGGTGAAAATCGTGTTTCAAGATTCCGTTACATAGATCCAAAAACATTTTTTTTTTAATTTTCTGATGATTCTGGCAAGGATTCTAGAAAATAAATATGAAATTATTGTATTGCCACGGGTCCTTTACAAGTATACAAAGTTTCAAGTCGATCCAATATTTCTAAGTGGGTGAAAATCGTGTTAAAAAATTCCGTTACATAGATCCGAAAACACTTTTTTTTTTATTTTCTGATGATTTTGGCAAGGATTTTAGAAAATAATTATGAAATTGTTGTATTGTCACGGGTCCCTTACAAGTATACAAAGTTTCAAGTCGATCCAATGATTTTAAGTGGGTGAAAATCGCGTTGAAAGATTCCGTTACATAGTGGAGAAGGGTTATTGTTGGGTAAAGAGGTAAAGATTGGATTTAGTGACACTAGGAATACTGAAGGAGTTCTCCGTGTGTGAGAACTTAGGTTGCTCAGGTTGGTAATCGGTAGAGTTGAGGTTCTTATCTCGGGATTCCACGAGGACTTCGTCGGGCAGAATTAATGTGTAAAGAAGGTCTGGTAAAAGTAGTTTATTCTTAACTTTTATACACTGCAAGTAATTGTATATATATGAAGTGAATTTATCTAACTTTCAGAACGTAGTGTTTTTAAGAAGTGACTTTGTTTGATCGTACACGAGAAGTGACTTGATGTAATTTTATACGAGAAGTGACTTGATGTAATTTTATACGAGAAGAATGACGAGGAGAAGCCTCTCTCGCCTATTTAGTAAATTAGTTACTCCCACTACCTCGATCTAGTGGACCTAAGGTCAGTGCTTAGGCACATATAACGAAACATATAATTGGTTAATGCGCCCTCCTATTTTGATCCCGGGGGTGTTACAAATTTATCATTGGCGATTTACGCCTTCAGAGGTTGGACCCTTTTTTCCCGTGCTGGCTTCACGTACAGTCGGGTCACAAACATTAGCTAGGCTTGGGTTTTTTTTCTTAGGCTTGGGTTTTTTTCCTAGGCTTCAGACGCTAGAAAATTACCATATTCCCACACTTTTTTGCTAGCGTAGTTTGTGTCAGGGTAAAACCCCCGCTTGTACATTTAGCTAATGGGTTATGGTTATCACGATAAATCAGTTAACTGGAGGCTTAGAAGATATTTCTACTCAATCTGTCGAGCAAAGGATTTTGTCATTAGTAAGTTATTATGATGTGTCAGCCACTTCCGTCTTAATAAAAGAAAGGGTTACATTACCTGAGTTGTCAGTACCCTCTTTAATAACTAATAATTTGATTACATTGATGCTGACTTCTTTGGATCATTTTATATGACCTTTGCGCCTACATAATCAGGTTCCACTCGCTTCCCTGATCAATTTGAATATAAATATGACCTAAGTCCAGTAACTGCTTCATTAAATGATATTATAATTTTATCTGCTTATTATTATCGGTAGGGATTTATTTATAGATTTACACAGGAGGCTGTGTGACTAACTTGCCACAATAGATAGATACAGGTCAAGCTAATATAATATAAAGCGTGTAAATACTAAAACAACACGCTTTATTAGAAAACCGAAGTAAAAAAATGAAAAATAATTTTAATTTCCAACACGTTTGGGATTAATAATTTTACCATCAAAAGCGTGGAGTGATTTTTACATTTTCTTCTTAGAGACTTTACTTTTACCAATATATGTTTATTATCATATATATATATATATATATATATATATAAATTGATAAGGAGCACCCCACGCTTTTGATAGTAAAATTATTTATCCCAAGCGTGTTGGAAATTAAAATTATTTTTCATTTTTTTACTTCGGTTTTCTGATAAAGCGTGTTGTTTTAGTTTTTTAAAACTATTATTTATTTATTTACAGTCAATCACAGTCGTGTTTCGCCTAGAATTTACCAACTAAAGTTTATCATAATAAAGAAAGCACCTCCTTTTTAACATTCTGAATAGGTCATAGCACTATTTTGCAGTGACTGACTCTCCGAGAAATACGGCTACCAGATTATATATATATAGTGCATGAATGTCAACACATAGCGCATGCGGGAGTTAATATAAAAACCTTTGTAGTAATTGATTATACCATCAAAAAAAGAAACCACTGTTTGCACTTTCTTAAATGTATTTTTTCCTAGGTAATAACATTCCAGAAAAAATATAATTGTCATATTTACATCATAGGACATTAGAAATAAATTAATATATAGTTTGATGTGATTCATTTTTTTCTCCACTAGAGTGCATTCTTACAATATTGCCTTCATTTGGCAATAAATAATATGATCTGGTTGCAGTGATGAACAAAAGAAGCAAATGAAGCGTACCAATCGTTTCTCATTTGTTTTCAAACATCGCCGTTTACATTAAATATATAAATATTTTAAAATAACTATATTTAAATAATGATTTGTGAGTAAACATCTTATTTTTATTCGTTAAATAGTCCTAACAAATGTCACTCTTGATTTCCAAATTCTCTAGATAAATTCACTCCTCACTTCGTGAGTCGTAAATTTATCGATAATTTTGAAATCACTCGTGGCATTACTTATGATTTATGATAACTGTCGATAGAAATAAGAATATTTCCTCAATTTACTTGTTTATAATGTTCAAAGATAGATTGATAGTATCTTCTGGAGCGTAAGAATTTAAATAATGGCAGCCTTCTTTAACTTTTCCATAAGGATGCTTTCTTTGAGTTCGCTCTTTCTGCGTTTTTACGCCCAATTACGTTTACATTATTGACAGAAGAGCAGGTTCTTTCTCATCTTGACCTAAATGACTGATGTCTAAGAAGTGTAAATATTTAATTAGTTCATGGGATGTCATTTAAAAATTACATTATTTCTGTTAATAATGATGATGATGATGATGATAATAATAATAATAATAATAATAATAATAATAATAATAATAATAATAATAATAATAATAGCTTTATTTTACCTCGTGTAGTTTAAAGTTTAAGGCCTTGTCTACCACTCAACCAAGTTAGATAAAATTCACAATTAATTATATATCTAAATTACAATAAATATAATGAGTATATGGCATTCCTACAATACAATTATTATAATAGTACCACATTGCAAAATGAAGATGAATCATGATTCTAAAAGACCTGCATGTGTTAATTATTTGAATAAGTTTTTAAACAGAAGTCCATTTTAATTGAAAGACGACTGGAGTATCTTAAGGTTATGAGACTTTATCCAACGGCAATTCACCATATTTTTTTTAAAGTTTTGAATATAACTAGGGCAAGGAATTATTATGACTATTTAATTTAACTCATGCCCCAAATGGAAGTCAAATCACGTTTCAGTTAATTTTGATTTACAACCAATCACAGTCGTGTTTCACCTCGATTTTATCAACTTAGTTTTATCATATTAAAATAAGCTCCTCCTTTTTAACATTCTGAATAGGTCAGAGCATTATTTTGCAGTGTCTGCCTCTCTAAGAAACATATTGCAAATAATTTATATATTAAGTTGTAAGAATCATAGAATGCAAGTGGCTCCCACATTGTATATATAGTGCACGAATGTAATCAGATACTGCTTGCGGGATATAATAGAAAAACATTTGTAGCAATTGATTATACCACAAAATAAAACACTGTTTGCACTTTCTTAAACGTATTATTTTCCTACGTTCCAGAAAAATATAATTGACATATTTACATCATAGGACATCAGGAATTAATTAATAACCTATAATGTTGGTTATTAACAGTTTCATGTGTTTATTTTTTTCTTCACTAAGGTGCATTCTTACAATATTGCGATCCTTTGGCAATAAATAATATGATCTAATTGCAGTGATGAACAAATGAAACATAATAAACGTTTCTCATTTGTTTTCAAACATCGCCGTTTACATTAAATGTATAAATATTTTAAAATAACTATATTTAAATAATGATTTGTGAGTAAACAGCTTAGTTTTATTCGTTAAATAGTCGTAACAAATGTCACTGTTTATTTCCAAATTCTCTAGACGAATTCACTCCTCATGATGATAAATTCCTGTACTTTTTTTGTTCTAAGGTAACCAAATTTTTGCAACCCAAAGTAATATGTAATCAATACTTAAAATCTGCGCACTGACACTACTTCCACTCTGCGTGTCATGATGCATCTGGTGGGTTCTTCTCTACGCCGATGAATATGAATAAGAACAATGGTCTCTCATTTCTTCACATTTCCTGGTTAATTAGGTGTAGGCGAGTAATTTAAATTTCCACGTTTCATACCCAGACTTTCAATCTGCACGAGTTTCCGCGTCACGTGTGAATTTGTTATACAGATTTTGCAGGACTAAAAACTCCACGGATTCATTTAAATAACGAGACAGATTGCTAATTAAATCAGAAAACTCACGACAAATTTATCATTCTACCATTTCTCCACAAGCATCGTATTCATCTGTCTCTGTTATGGTGCGTCAGGCTTCCTTGTAATTCACAGACCTTCAATGAAAAGGACTTCATTGAATATTATCCCTCAACCCAACTCTGAGTCTGACACAATTCGAGTTTCTTAATTTCGTTTTCGATCTATTGTATAGCCAGTCACGCCCCTCATAAAACTCATTTCTGAAGTTTCTATTCTTCGTTCCTGGTTTTTTGTTAAGACCCAATGTTCCGAACCATATAGTAGTGTTGGAACTGCTATTGTTTTATAACATTTTAAAAATGCCCCTTTTTAGTTTCCTTCAGACTTCGTTTTGTGGTACTACATATATACTTAAATTATTTATTTTGTTTGCATTGTCTACCTTTTAAAATTAGAATTGGACTGCGTTATGCATCAACCGGCTATGCGCCATTATGTAATCCTCGAGAGAAAAATAGGTCACTATTTATTGTAGCGCCAAACTAACAATACTGCATATTATAAGTTATTTTCCTTGTTTGATAGTTATGCATCAACAATATAATAGCGGGAATATTTGGCGCTTAGCCGCATAATGGAAAGTTTAGATTAGCATTTATGAAGATCTGTTTCATACCCGTTTGTTGCAAAATATAGAATCTCCTTTAGGACTGATAGCGTTTATGCCTACTTGTTTCATTAATAATGCTATATATAAATATTTGGCGATAAAAGTGTGCGTACACTTACTTCATGAGCCAGTACGACAGATGACATTAGAATCTCTCTTTTATTTTAATGATGCTTAGCCGGTTGATGCATAATATCGTCCAATTAATGTACGAGTTTAATAGCGTCACCGATGGCGATTACGGGCGAAGGTAAAGAAGTCGCCGCCCGATTTGACGGTCAATAGGATTCAATTACTGGTTTCTTTGAGATGAAATTTTAACAATGCCAACAACCATTATTAGCAGAGAAAAAATCTAGCCTCCCACGAATGCGATGAGTGACGCTATAAAACCGTATCTACGTTTAGATAATTTTAAATTGTACAATATATTAACTATCATAATAATATTTCACAAGAGAAGAATTGCAGGCGATAATGTTATATAGAGAGTTAGCACTTTCAGTTGACCAGTAAATAAGATTTAAAAAGAAGCAGAATTCGACATTGAATAGTCATTCATCTCATTTGCATTATTGCGATGGAACGTAAGTAGTTAGAGACGGTAACCAAAACGCCCGGGGATTTTGTAACGGCTTCTGCGAGCTCACAAAAAAAAGTACCGTTTGAACTCTCTTATTTTATGCAAATCTTCGCACAAATGTTGCATCTACATTCAACAGAGCTGGAATCCAGGAAAGTAGTTTCTTGCAGAATTGTAAAATGTTTCCTAACTCACTGAAACTATCGAACCTGGAGGTTCATAACCGCGTGGATATAAGCTCTCCATATACCCCTTTCCTGAGCTAATATTTTCCGCATCCTCTGTATAATTTTATTTCCTTTTTGTATTATTTATGACCAGCCTCATTGATTAGTGCTCAACGTTTCTGACTACAGTTCATGATGCCCCGGGTTCGATTCTCGGAAATATTTCCTTAAAGGGAATTATTCCTATGGTTGCCCATGGTCTGGAATTCTGGTTAAGGACTTCCCTGGCGCTTCATTATCATTTTTATCACCCATCATATCATCGTTACTCCGTCTTCTAGGTGCCCCAACCTAAAAAATGGATTACAATTCCGCCAATGCCAGGAGAGAAAACCAGATATATCATAAAAGACAACCTAGTGGCATTGGACCAAAAAAAAGGGATGTGCCAGAATTTATTTTATGCCTTGAAATTGGCTCCTAAATTTATATATTTTATTTTCTTTGTCTCTTTAACTAAGATTACGTAATATATATATTCTATATGTAGGATATTATTTCTATAGCTGAAGTGTACCCGAGGACGAGCACTTGTCAATACTGTGTACAACATTTATTTGTGAATACAATTCAAATAATCACCTCCCTGAAATTATGGGTGCTTTCCCTCTCCATTCGAAGTCCCTCTTTGATTCATTCGTGCCACATTTCCTGCCATTGTAATTACGAGATTTCTGTTGTCTTCACATCTGGTTTCTCATAAAGATCATGTAGGCTTACTGTCATGTCCCGCGCCATAGCCGAGCGGTTTAAGGCAAGATACTTGGCACAGAACTATGAAAGTTGCGTTGGTTCGATCCTCCATGGGAGAAGAAATTGTCTCATGGAATTTCGAACAGAATGGGACTCGTACCCACACAGTATCATAAGGAATTTAGGTAGCTACAATAAGTGCCGGCTCCAGGTTGATAAAACCACCTATAATGGTTGCTGATTGGCTTCCTGACCACTTGTCACACATCTGTGATTAATGCATATGGATGTGATTCCAGCAGTATGACGGTAGGCCAAGGATCTTCTAGCCCTGTCGTACTAGTTCATAACGCTTGTGCACGTTATATTTGCAATCCCCTTAAATCAGATCACATTTGAAAGATACATTGCCTCTGCTTCTCATACAACACTTCGTCCACCCCTTTATATTTTTACTCGCTTCCGTACACTATATTCCCACCATAACTTAAACACACGATCGAGAGAAAATTTAATTATAATTGTACCTCTACATCGAACATATCACTATTCCTCATTCTACCTGACTCTGAAATTCCCTTCCCTCGTATATGAAGAACTGCCCGACTCAAAAACAGTTAAAAAGTTCATTAAATATTTCCTTTGACAATATAATATGTAATCGTGTTCCAGGTATACTTTTATTGTTAATTTTTATTTTACACTTTCTTTACCAAGTTTAATCAGATTAGGGCCTATATGTTGTAAAAGTAAAGTGATCCCACAACAGGCCCGGAGGCCCTTAGGGTAGTAGGAGGTTAAGGCTCCCACTTTTTCTAGACAATCGGCACTTTATGTCAGCCGGGTTGTCAGCCCTGCGTGACGGCCGCCTTTACCCCAGAACAAGCGTCTGGTACTCATTTCCATTAGAGGCTGAGTCGACCCCAGGGCCATAGTGCCACCAGAGGGTTTGGGTCAGTTTAAAAATCCTGACCCCAACGGGACTTGAACCCTCGACCCTCCGGCTTGTAGCTCAGTGCCTTAACCAGTACGGTACGGCGTGCCCCCGATTATATGTTGTTATTATTATTATTATTATTATTATTATTATTATTATTATTGTTCTTTCCTTGCCATGTGTTTAGCCTATGCCTATTATGTATTATTAATCAACATGTAAATAATGCATAATTGTTATTATATGTATAATTTAACCCGGTGAAGTAGAAGAGAAGGTTTAAACCCCAGCCAGGTAAAATCGATAAAATAACTAAGGAATTGGAGTAATATACAATAAGTAGCCTATATCTAATATAATTATGGGATTGTAACATGGGGACAAACCGCTGTCCACTGACTGCACTCTAGCAGAAATACATATATAAAAACCCATTAGTTTGAGACAAATATGAGTTATGATGGTTTGCTTTAACTTTTATAATAGTACAGGGTGACTCATAGAAAAGCAACCGTAATTATATGTAGTTTGTAATATGCCTTTTATTTCCTTTACAGAAAGAAGATTAAGTACTGGGCAATTTTCAGATATTATCAGAATGGTAGAGAGCGTATGGAAGAAATCATATGACCAAAGACATGTAGAACACTTACCGTATTTACTCGCATAATTGACCCTTTCGCGTAATTTTCCCCTAGGGTTTATATATATTTTTTTTTTCTCTTAAAAATCCACCTCTGATATACATTACCTAGGCCAAAAATTTGCAGTTACAACTTCGGACACACTTATGAAGATTTCAAGTACAACACAAAGGAATTCATGGAAAACCCAAGATCGAATCCATCCCCTTCTACAAAGAGCTAATGGTACCTGCAGTCTCTGTCACCCGCCCATCTGTCGTCAGTCTGAATAGAGTTAGGCATCATTGTGCATTTGGTAACAGTGCTATTCAATCACAGCGTCAGTATTGTTAAACTCAACTATGGGAAGGAAGTATAACAACTACACTGCAAATATTAAGTTAGTGATAAATTTCTCCAAGGTATACGGTGGAAACACATCTCCATTGTGATCTAGTGTGCCGTTATATTTGTACGGTTTGAGTGTCTGAAAATAGAGAAACATTAAATACAACTTATTCTTTCAATTTATCAAAATGTCTTTGAGAGTAAAGTTCAGTGACCATGAAAGAAGTACCGTATATGTATAATTTATAGTGTTCCACATTATGAAAGCATATTGACATTTTCATAGTCATCGAATAATTTTCCCTCTCGAATTTTCAGTCCTAAATCTTGAAAAAAGGCGGAAAATTTCTCGAGTAATTACGGTATGCAGGCAGTAAAGGGAAAGCGCATACTTATTCATATTTAGGCAATTCCATTATTTTTTTTGGAAACACATTACACTTCCACAATTTTTTCTTGAAACTTTTTACAACATCCATATCCCCCCCCCAAAAGGATAACGAAAATTGGTGTTGAACAATGCGAGCGGTGGTGTGGTCAGATATAATCCCTGTCCTTCAAGTCTTTTGAAGAAAATGTGTATTAGACTGACATATATTTCATGACAAGTGCTCTTTTCATCAGTGACAGGAAGAATTTAGGAGCACATGCTGGATTTAATAGTGGAATTATAGGAAACACGCTGTCAGCAAATGCTGACTGAACTTTTTTTTTGGTATTTTTATTTCCCATTTCTAACTCAGCATTTTGTCGCTTACAACCGATGCTATGTACATTTTCTTCACGTAAAGTGTATAATCACATTGTATCTGTAGCTTTTTTTTTACGAATGCACTTAAATTGCTCTTTAGAGTGACAAAACTTTTTACATTTTCTGGACATGTTCTATTGACACTTTCGAGTCGGCCTTATATGTCACTATTATATCGTAGTTGGTTAAGGTAACATGCTAAAAGTCGGAAAGTGCTGGTTCGATTATCGATAAACAGTATTTTTAAACTGACTAACACTTCTGGTCTCTTGAGTAACACTAAGAAATTGGGACTGGAAGTAAACATCAGTAAAGCTAAATATATGGTCACATAGAAATACATTATACAAAATAAATGAACAGTTAATGAGAAATTGGGGCAATTTTGAAGAAGTAGCTGAATTCAAATACGTAGGAGCAATAATTACAGACGGGAATGAGGTTCACAAAGAAAATAAACATGGGTGTAATTCTGGAAATGTATTACAGGGACTCCTGCCGAGCCAACTTCTCTAAAAATCATCAAACTAAAAATGTATATAACAGTTTTTTTTCCGAATTATATGCGAAACATGGACTCCTGCTGTAAGAGGGGGAAAAAAAAAACTATTATTTGAGATAATCTAATACGAATGTGTCTAAATGGCATAAATAGTAGAGTGCGTGTAGGAAAACAGTTTTCAAATACTTTTGAAATCCACAATGGGTTGAAGCAAGGAAATGCACTATCTCCTCTACTATTTAATTCTGTACTAGAGCATGCCGTAAAATCTTTAGAGGAAGAAGAAGACCTACAACTCAATGGTATTAATAAGCTGTTAGTTTATGCTGATGATGTAGTACCATTTCGCGATAGCGAAGAGATACTAAAGGCCAACACACACACACACTATTGAGTAATACTAAGCAATTGGGACTGGGAGTAAATATCAATAAAAGTAAATATATGGTCATACATAGAAATACATTATATAATGGAAATGGGCATGTAATGAGTAATGACAAATGAGGGAAATTTCGATGAAGTAGTTGAATTCAAATGCCTAGGAACAATAATCACAAATAGGAATGAGATGCACAAATAAATTAAACATAGGCTCAATTCTGGGAATGGGTACTATTATGTGTTACAGGGACTCTTGACGTCCCAACTCCTTTGAAAAAACGTTAAACTGAAAATATGTAAAACTATTATTCTACCATCCATCCATAGTAATTCTGCCCGAGGGCAGGTCCTTCACTGCAATCATAGCATTTCCATGCTATGCTTGTAGCTTTAAGAGGGAATTGTAGGTGTGGTAGCTTCCCTTTGCTTTCCACACCAGTGAAGGATGAAGATGATAATAATAATGATGGTGATGATGGCTATATAATTTTGGGGACCGTTTGGGCCTTAAAGTTTTCCTGACATTTGTCTTACAGGTGAGGAAAAACCCCGATAAAAACCTCACCCAGAAAAACTGCCCCGATCGGAGATCGAACCCGGGCCCGCTGCGTGACAAGGCAGCACACTACCTCGAGACCACAGCGGTGGACTTATTCTATCAGTTATATTATATGGTTGCGAAACATGGACTCTTACTTTAAGGGAGGAAAGAAGATTACGAGTATTTGAGAATAAAGTTCTTAGGAACATTTTTGGACCGAAGAGAGATGAACAAACAGGTGAATGGTGAAGACTACTTAACAGTGAACTACATGGTCTTTATAGGAAGCCAGATATAATAGGAACACTTAAGTCTCGTAGACTACGATGGGCAGGACATGTGGCACGAATGGGGAATGAAAGAGGCGCATGGAAGCTTCTTGTAGGAAAACCAAAGGAAAACGCCAAGTTGGTAGACCAAGAATGAGTGTGGAGAATCACTTTAACTATGATTTGAGGAAAATAGAGTGTAAGGGAATGATTGAAAAAAAGGAGAATAGGGATGTATGGAGAGCGTATGTCCGCGCGGCCATGAACCTACGGGTTTGATAGTACCAGTGAGTTAGTTTAGTTAGTATTTGAAAATAAGGTTCTTGGGAAAATTGTTGGGCCAAAAAGACAGACAGGTGCTTGGAGAAAACAACATAACAGTGAGCTACATGATATTTAAGGAAAGTAAGATGTATTGAGAATAGTTAAGTCACATAGATGAGATGGGCAGGACATGACACGAATGGGGAATGAAAGAGTGGCATGAAACTTTTTGTAGGAAAAGCATATATGAAGGTGGGAGAATAACAGTAAGTATGATTTGATACAGGGGATGATTGGAAAACATTAGCTCAGAATAGGGATGTATGAAGAGATCATGTCCTCTCGGCATGAACCTGTAGGTTCGATGGTGCCAGTGAGTTAGTTAATTTTGAGCGTGTATCTTTAATGACATGAAAACTTGAGTAATGCCAATTTTCCTTGGTCGCATTACCAGCACCACACAAAGTAGGCCTACATGTGTTGAACAATTGTAAATTGTTCTAAATAAATGAGAAATGAGGCGAAATTTAAATGTTACAAGTGATAGCTGTTCCTGTGTTATGTGGCAGCAAAAATTGGACTTCGACTACAAAAAAAAGCAACTAAAAATACATAATATTTGCAGAAATGAGTTTCTTGAGACATGTACTGGTTATATTTTACAAGAAAGAAAATATAGCAAAGATATTACGAATGAACTTAACATATTAAGCTTAACAAATATAATCAAAGAATACAAGCAAAAATGGGTTCAACCACAGTCAAACAGTGGATGAAGAACATATAATAAGACAGTTGTTCACATACGAGGGTCAGTCAAAAGTAATGCCTCCTATTTAAAAAAAAAAGTAAAGTGATCCCACAACAGGCCTCAGGAGACCCTTGGGGTAGTAGGAGGTTAAGGCTCCCACTTTTTCTAGACAATCGGCACTTGATGTCAGCCCTGCGTGACGGCCGCCTTTACCCCCAGAACAGGCGTCTGGTACTCATTTCCGTTAGAGGCTGAGTCGATCCCAGGGCCATAGTGCCGCCAGAGGGTTTGGGTCAGTTTAAAAATCCTGACCCCAACGGGACTTGAACCCTCGACCCTCCGGCTTGTAGCTCAGTGCCTTAACCACTACGCTACGAGGTGCCCCGCCTCCTATTTAGTCTCTTTTAATAAGTTAGTTATGTAAAAATTTCAATTCGACACAATTCAAACATTCTCCTCCAATTCACGGTGGTATAATAACTAAGTCAACGGGTGGCAGCACTGCATCCTCTTACAAAATGGAGATTATATTGAAAAGTGACAAATCAATCATCAATGTCGTGGGTTTCATGATCTGTAAAGTGCATTTAAAAATCTTCTTAAAAGAGAAAAATATATAGGAGGCATTACTTTTTGACTAACCCTCGTATAAACCATAGGGGGACGGCCAAGAGCATGGAGAGATCACTTTTCTACATGAGACAGGAACGACCCTTTTGCAGTTCAATCCGTTAAGAAGAGGAAGAAGAATTTGCGGATGGTCTTTAAGGGCCAGGGTTAAGCTGATTGAAATCTTAGGAAAGAATTTAAAACTGGTGAATCAGGATTGGAAACCCAGTGTGGAGTTGGTTGGTATTTTTACTTAAGCATCCAATGAAATGTATTACTTAGTCATTCCGTTTTCTCGTGCATCGAGTTAATTAAAAGTTGGAAAGCAAGTTTTACATTGCTTACAGAAAATGAAGTTAGCTATTAATGACGAAAAGTTGAATGTAGGAAACATAGAGGTGACCACAGAACCGTGATGTGACCCACTAACTTCTTGAGATTGTGGCCTCGATATTAATCAAGTTACTGCCGATTAAGGAGTTAATTACTTCTTACAAATGATTTATTGACTTACACGGAAATGAGGTAAATAACATTCTCTACATTCACTACAATAAATAACCATAGCATATTTACGCCTGTACTAATTCCGATCCATGTTCCAGTTGCACTGTAAACAAACTTTCATGAGGTATTAGTCGGTCTATTGGGGGATTATGGAAGGCCTATTACTTTTACCCGCCATTTATTGAATTGTATATGGAACTTCAATGACTGAATTGTATAAGGAACTGTCAATGATGTTCATAGGCAACGTAGTATTTTACAGGAAATGCTGAATTAGAGATAATATGGCACCTATTATTAGGAAATTTCTCCATTTCTTATTTATTTAAGACAAATCATGCATTGGTAATATATTCATACTGAGGCAGGTGTTAAAGAAATGCCGAGAGAAATCGCAACCAATTTATTTTATCTTTATTGATTTGTTAAAGGCGTATTTTAGTGTACCCAGGATCTTGCTCTGGAAGATCCTAGAAGAGCTGAATATAGGGGCACGACGTAGCGTAGTGGTTAAAGCACTGCGCTACAAGTCGGAAGGTCGAGGGTTCAAGTCCCGATGGGGTCAGGATTTTTAAACTGACCAAAACCTTCTGGCGGCACTATGGCCCTGGGGTCGGCTCAGCCTCTAACGGAAATGAGTACCAGACGCTTGTTCTGGGGGTAAAGGCGGCCGTCATGCAGGGCTGACAACCCGGCTGACATCAAGTGCCGATTGTCTAGAAAAACTGGGAGCCTTAACCTCCTACTACCCCAAGGCCTGTAGTGGGATTACTTTACTTTACTTTAGAACTGAATATAAATGACAAACAATTAGTATTATAAGATCATTATACTCAGAGAACAAATGCCAAATTAAGATGGGAAACAGACTTTCAGAAAAATTCCAAACATTAGGAGGTCTACCTACTACAAGGATGTTGCTTATCACCAACGTTGTTCAAGATATATATTGATAATATTGTGCGAACAATAGGTCAAGACACTGCAAATATATGGGAATACAAATAGAAGATGATTATTACCTCCACCATTTACTATTCGCAGATGATTAGGTGGTGATATCTCAGGAACCAGATGATGCATCTTTCATGTTAAGGAAATTAGAGATAGAATAATAAAAATGGGGATTACAGATAAATTATAATAAAACAGAATATTTTTCATTGGATACAACAGTTGAGCTAAAATGTAATTCAGGAAGAATATGTAATGTTAAAAAATTTAAATATTTAGGGTCTATTTTAGATAAAAGTGAGAATTTAACTACAGAAATTGAAACAAGAATAACTGATGGAAGAAGAATCATTTGTATGTTGAACTCGGTCCTTTGAAATAGAAATATAATATACAGAACGAATAAAACTATATTTCAAGTTCTGTTACAAAGCTTGTTATTATATGGGTCCAAAACCTATACAGTAAGTAGAAAACAAGCCAATAAGCTGATAGCAGTAGAAATGATTTTTGGAGGCTATCGACAAGAATTTCAAGAAGGAATTAGGTCAGAAATAGCCCAATAGCGAAAATTATGCAAGTTGTTAAAAAATATTAAGAAAAATAGAAGAAAAACGTTTGAAATGGTATGGACACCTCATAAGAATGGAAGAAGAGAGAATACCAAATATCCTTAATTGGAAAGCTAATGAAAGAAGTAGGCGTAGAGAACGATGGATGGGTGGAGTGAAAAGAAAGTATGGAAGCTAGATATTTGAGGGAAGAAGATGCTTTAGACAGGAACATCTGGCGACAAATCACATTGGGTTGAAGGAGAAACACTGTATTGTGGAATATTCCTAAATAAAAAAAAATGACAAAAGTATGTGGGACTACGTCTTTTACATAAATTTGTAAATTTCATGACGAGTGGAATTTCTGCTCTTTGCTGATTCACCTGTAAATTCTGCTGTTATTTTCACGACATCCTAAATGACTAATGTTGGATATTTATCACTAAATTGTTTGGAAATATTCAAAATAATTTGTTTCTCTCCGTTTTTCAGAGGTTTTTCTTTGCTACAGAAGCGACCATTTTGAAATAATTGAAATTTCTATGTATTCTACATTGCGCATGCGTATGAATAGAACAATGTTATTTAGTCTATTAAAATTATGATTATATATTTTAAGATTTTCCCATATAACTATTATTTTTATTTTCTTTATTTCGAGAGTTAGCGAACTACATTTTCCTTACTCCGTCTAATATAAAACCAATATTGGACCAATGGAAATCCATTAATACTTCTGCTTTGTTTTCAGTACAACTGGGACTTAACTCGGAATTAGTATAGTGAAATATTCATCTAAAGCAATATTCTAGTGAAATAATTGACTACAAACTTGTTTTCGTAATTTATTTTAAAACAGGCAAATTATAAGCTGCACAGGTGAGATTTTGGGTTTCTAGATCTAATTAGATTGGATAAAAATAGATATGTTGATATTTTAAAAATTCAAAACGTACAAGATATTCAAACATAATCGAAATAATTGGTTAAACCACACACACCACACACACACACAACATATATTTAGATATATATATATATATATATATATTATATGCGTGTGGATGGGGGATGACGGTAAAATTTTGCGCAGACGCCTTTATTCAGGTTGAGTTTCTTTTACGAACCTGAAATCGTTGTACTCGTATCCATGCCGTAAAATTCCCCGGAAGGGACTGTCCCTGGATTTTCCCACCCTAAACATAAACCTCAAACCCCACCGGATTGAGCCTGCAACCTCGGACTAGAGGCAAGGTACATGCCGCA